>OX336372.1:46127952-47402952 GCA_946902895.1 Fragum fragum
CACATTTAGATCGTTTGGTCTTCTTTACAGAAAAAAGTGACTTTCCGTCTTGAACTTTCGTACTACGAGTACATTCAAAATTAGCTTTTACCTTTATTTATTTGTTACATCATGCGCTATTATCTTTCTTTACTAAATCATAATAATCTCATAGGATTATCAATGCCATTATCATTACTACCGGTTTAAGATTTTCAGCTCGGCTGTTTTCGGCAAAAAACTCAAGTATTGCTATGTCTCAGGTCGTCATCAGCGTCCGCGCCAGCGACCGCGTCTGTGTCAGCGTCGTTGTCGTCCGAAAACTTTGACATGTTGTAATATCTCCTTTATAACTGAAAATGTTCATTTGAAACTAGAAATATATTTTCTCTAGCAAAAGAATCTTTACCAACAGGTGGGGGAGGGTAAATCTAAATGCATTAATAAACAAATTATGCCCCTTTTATTCACCATCAATCCCTTGAACAGTCGAGCGTTGCTATCTGCATGCGGTACTCGTGTTTTAAATTTAACGATGATTTTGTCTTACCTAGTTCCTTAACATGCATTTTTAATCCACGTAAAAAGCTGTCGACCAAAAAGTCTGTTTTTCTATCATTTATTTTGAGAATAAATACATCACAAAAACACGCCTAACAAACATATTTTTATCAATATTATCTCACATAAAAAAAAGAACCGTTTAAAAGTAATCAATACTATTCATTTTTTTTTCAAACACGAAGTCCCTTTAAATTTTGAAATGAAATGACGACAATCACAGTAACAATGACGCGTGGATTCTATTCCATCGGGTATTTATACCCAGCCTTTGATTAGACAACCAAGAGTGATTAATAGTCCACAATGGAATGAAGTAGATAGGTGGATTCCCCGATGGGTTATATTTCCTATACCACCCTTTAACCCATTACCAGCCGACGCAATCCTAGACTGGTCAAAATTCAAGGGAGATTTATCGTTGGTGAGCTTTTAAAGACATTCGTCTTTTTGTTAGAAAGCATTGTGGTTAATGAGAAAATTGCTTGGAATATCCACACTTTCCCAAAGCTATTATTTTAAGGCGCTTTATAAAGCTGGATTTTTAAAAATTTGGTCAAGTTCTTTTTTTAAGGTAGGTATCGATGTTTTTTTCATGTCACAGATTTTGATTATTCTTATTCCGTCGCATATACTATTTGAATACAATATTCTGAAAAGTAATTTTGCTAAAATCAGAGGTCGTTTATCTGAATAAACAAGGGTATTTCCCCAAAAGCCTTCGTAGGCTGTTAATCTATTTTTAGATTAAGCCGAGACAGTTACGAAGAATATTGGGTCATCCACGCTGTGCGTATAACCGTTGGAATCCCATATTCAGTTTGAATTCGCTCAAACAAACGTCATCAATACATCATCAGGAGTTATGTTCGCTAGCCGGTTTTCAATTCTGTAAAGATCAGTCCGAAACTGCCGTTAACAAAGACACGTTGACGTATGAACCTAAAAATGTAACCACACAATCATCAAATTGTGGAAAGCGGATTCATACAGTGTGATTTTTAGATTTACACTTCATTGAAAACAAAACAAAAGACAGTCTCTTCATCTCTTTGAAACATTGTACAAGAAAAGATAAAGTTACAGCATTAAGGGCTATACTTGTAAAACGGATTTTGTTGCAAAAAGAAGACGAAATACAGTTAATCATTCTAGGTGTAACCATTCCCCTTGTACCTTAGGCCAATAATTTTTACAAAGCATATCGATCAAAATTCAATAATCGGCTATGGTAAATTGAAGTGATCTCGAAGTTAATTTTATGAATTAGCCAGTATATAACATAACCCGATCGGTATTGCTTACTCATCATGGTTAATATTGTAGGCTTTCATCGTTTAACCCATTCCCACACAACAAAATTTTAAACTAGTCCAAATTCAAAGAAGTTGTAGACTATAATTTTTAGTCAATGGAATTGTAAAATTCCTTTTCTTTTTTGGAAATAAAAGAAATGTGGATATGAAGAAATTGCTTTTTAATAAGCAATTTCTTCATTTACCACAATGTTTTCCCAGTCTTTTTTCTTCAGGGGCGTAAAAAGAGGGTTTGTGTGGGAATAGGTTAGACACATTACTAGACTGCAAAATTTTAGCAAAATTTAGACTGGTCCATATTCAAAGCAGTTGTAGAATTAGTGAAATTTTAGATTCTTTCAATTTTCTGAATAGAAAACATTGTGGAAAATGAAGAAAATTCTTGTTACAAACAATTTCTTCAATTTACACAATGTTTTCAATATCATTTTTCTTGATTAGTGTCAAAAAGCGCTATTGTGCTCCAGCCTTCGCGATATGATTGAAAAACTGTTAAAAGCGGATTTAAAGAATTTTCAAACAAAACAATACGAACACCATTCTTAGATAAAAGTAAGGGAGAAATGGCAGATTTATATAAGACTTGGCCATTTTTTGGTGGCCATCTAGAAAATAACCAATTGTAGGTGGCCTGACCTCGTTTTTTCTTTATTTTATGAGGTCTTGAGAGCATTTAGTAAAAATGTCATGCTTGCATCATAAACTGAAGTATTTTTTATCATTTATGCCCATTTTTCCGCTCCACTGATTCGTTTTAATCTAGTGTAATAAGTGATCCGTCAACTTTATAAACTTGATACGAACTTTTTCCTTACCAAAACGAATAATATGGGAGATCTGGGGTCTTGGAGTCCTTAACCAGTTCTCACACAATGACGCTTTTTGACCCCCCCCCCCCCCCTAAGAAAAATATGAAAAAAAAAACCATGTGCAAAATGAAGAAATTGCTTGTAACAAGCAAATTTTCCACGATGTTTTCTTTCCAGAAAGTTGAAAAAATGCACACTTTAAACTGTCGTCTGCAACTTCTTTCAAATTTGACTAGTCTAAAAAGTTTGTCGTCTGGTAATGTTTTAACAGTCACGCCAGATACAATATCTCCATATCGAGAAAAATGTTATTGTTTTTAGAGTCGGTTAGATGGGTTAATTTGATTTCGTCTAAAATAAGTCATTGTTGAACGTGGAGTAAGTAGACAGACAGATTGGCAGACTAACACAGTCAAATTGCTACACTTGCAGACTGACAGACTTACCAAGTTAAGTGGACAGTCCTGCAGACTGGTCAAATTCGAAAGAAGTTGCATACAACTATTCAAATTGTGTTTCAAATGAAAAATAAGTGCCATTTAGGATAGGATGTTATGACAAGCAACTTCTCGTATTCTTACATTGTCCCCCTAGATATCGATATTCAGGGGCGTCAAGAGAAGGAGGGGGTAATTGTTTAAGATGGATTCTAAACATAGTAACGATTAGCTGCTCAGTTATGGGATTATAATTTGATGATAGGCGTGCCATGTTGAATATCGCCTATACAAATACCTCAAAATTATTATAACCCCCTTCCTGTGTTTCGAAATTCTATATTTGCCTAAATTTAAAGAAGTTGCAGACGACAGAATGAGCGCAATTTGAAAAGTAACCAACCTAAAAGGTAGAAAATATTGCGTGAAAAGAAGAAATTGCTTGCTGAGAGCAATTTCATCTTTCCCGATGATGTTTTCTCAAGTATAAAACCATAAGGACATAACAACCAGGCATTGTAAAGGAAAGAATTAAAATTAGACTGAAATCCGCTACTGTTTAGTCAATAAATAAGGGTGTTTACTCTTCGATAAGATAAGGTTTCGTATTGATAAACCATGATTATTGTAATAAAAGAATATCGTCGTTTGGCGTGCAAAATGTCGTAACTACAGCTTGAATAAAGCTTTAGGTACGACATTTCGCATGTTAAACGAACATATATACCAAACTTCCTAAGCAATTCAAATTTAATCCCACTTTTTAGACCCTAAGGTGAAAGATTCGAAAAACCCTGTAGAAATTGAGAAATGGTTTGTAACTTTTGACAGCCGCGACCCGTCAATTGATTTTTGACACCGCACCGCGTCTTTTAACGAATCGCCAACCGCTATTTTGAGGAATGACTGTCGCCATTAAAGCCATGTCTATTATCAGATCAAATTTTGATTTCTAGAAGGAATCAAACGGAAATCTATCGAAGGAGTATAAATATTTTTCTAAACAAATAAAGTGTTTTTAGATTGTAAGATTTATTCAGATTTTCGTATGTTCCATAAGTTGACTGGTCGCCGCCCCCTCCCACTGACTCCGTTGGCCACACATATCGACTCCGACAGGAAGTTCCACTTCGATTTTTTAAATGGTGTTATTATGCAAAAAATGGTCAGTAAATAAATAGGAAGTAGGCTGGTTGGCGTCCTATTAACCCTTTCCTGTACAATTACTTGTTTTCACGACCCATAGGTTTTGTACTAAGGAAAACATTGTAAGGAAAGAAGAAATTGCTTCTTACAAGCAATTTCTTCTTTCCCTACAATGGTTTCTACCCTTTACATTGGTTATTTTTCAATTCAAATGCGCTTTGAATTTCCGTCTGCTGTTTTCCAAATTCGAGTAGTCTAAAATCTTGTTGTATGGGAAAAGGTTAAAGCTGTGATAACGACGTTTAAGTCACCAAACCACCTAAAAATACTGCAAAAAATATCAGCAAATGTATAGGACTCCAAGGTTCACTTCCGGCCTAAATGAATGAATTGGTTAGTCTATCAATTCTTTGATTGACAGCTTTGATTGGTCAATTGCTTATAAGTCCCCACAAGCTCTCAAGTAGTGCTAGTACCCTCCCCCCTCACCCCGACACACACACAAAAAATGGTTGCAGTTAAATCAAAATTTCCTGGAAGAATCTGAAAGAGGTTCTTCCAAGAAATATTCCTGCAAAAAAAAAAAAAAAAATCAATCAATAAATAAATAAAAAAAAATAAATAAATGATTACAATAAAATAAATAAAAATAAATAAATACAAATAGTGCCTCCTGGTTAAGGATTTTAAAGTTTTTCTTATATTTCATTACGCGCTGGTTACCCTTTCCCATTTTTTGAAATTTTAGACTGGCCAAAATTGAAAGAAGATGCAGACGACAATGAAAAGGGGGTACAATTTGAAAATAAACTATCATATTTAATAGAAAATATTGTGAAAAAGGGAAAAATGCTTTTACCCAAACCTGCAAATGTTATACATGTATATGGTTTCAGAGAAGAATTGTTGTTTTAGAGAATTAACCATGACAATTCGTGCCAATGATACCCCCACAGCCAAATAGAAAACATGTTATGATCTGGTCAATATTTCGTGAAGAGATCTGCGAAAGGATGGTTAAAGGATCATCTCTGTTAATTTTTGGAAACCAAACCAAACACTCTCTGCGGAGAAGATGTTTATTTGTTTGTTTGAATGGGGTTTAACACCACTTTAAACTATGTTCATTTATATCGCTTAGACTTGAGCACCTAACCCCGGATTCCTGGTATTTCTCTCACCAGTACTGTCAATAAATCCTCACGCTGACCATCCTACTTAGTTTTACGATTATCTACTAATTTGTGGGAGACATATGTCGTAGAGGATATTTGCCGCGATCGGGGATCGAAGTCTGGACCTCATGGTTGAGAGTCCGTCGCGCTACCAACTGCGCTGCGTTCTCGGTCGAAGAAGATGTTACAGGAAAAAATGTCAAAAGAAAGAATCTACGGAGGGACTAAGGCAACGATGCATGAAGTACGTCTACACACTGTCATGGCAAACCTTCAGTGGCCGAATATTACCATCTTAATTGCCTGGCCAGACAAGGGTCGAAACTTGTTTTTTTTCTAGAAATTTGTGGAAAACCTTTTTCTTCTAGCTGACTGTGTATATTGAAGAAACGAAGAAGACATTTTTATTTCCAATGTGCAATCAAGCAAAACAAAGCAAATAATTCACTAAGTTTGAATTAAATTGTATGGATATAATTGGTGCTCAAGTACACAAAATAGTTGCGCACTCATTCTTTTTTGTTGATGGAAGTACGAAAGGAAATTTCAGTCAATCAAAACGCTTGAATCTTGATAAACGACACTAAAATCAAATTAATTTTAAAATATGTGAGCTTTCAAACGAAATTGAACCCCATGGAACTCAGTAGGGGATCTCCGCACGTAAAATTTAAAAAAAGGAGATCAGATCCAACATAGGTTAATAGATATAGTTTTTCGGGAATAAACATATAGTAAGGTAGAATTACCTCTCTAGATTTAGAGATAAATCTGCCGAGGGCAAAATTTCGACCATTGAGAGTTTGTACTGCACAGAATGCACTATTTTGCCTGACAATGAATATAAGAATTATAATTGACCTGTTTTGAATTTTCGGATATTTATCATACGAAATCGTGGATTGTCGGATATCTCGGTCTATTCCAGTCATTTATGAAAGCATTATTTTGTCGTTGGGCGTGCAAAATGTCGTAATTACAGCTTTACTCAAACTGTTGTTACGACATTTTGCACGCCCAACGACGATAGCTGTTACAAATTTCGCGTAATTTATAAAGAGTGACCCGATTGCCGGAAAATAGGTCATGAATATAAATCCCAAAGTTGATGGAGTTTTTTTTTACATCATCAATATGGTAGGTGATAAAATTCTTTTGAATAATAAGAAATTAATGGAGCGAATATTGATGAGTATATGAATAGTACACGGCAAGTAAAGGTGCTCTCTTGTAAAAGTATATGTGAATCGCCACGAGAAAAAGGACTCTCTTAGCGTTCTTTACACCGAATATTTGGAAAATTAAGTTAAGTTTCTTCCATCAATATCCATGTATTCTGATTGGCTACGAAATTCGCTTCGTATCACCACGGAAAAAAGAAGAAAATAAGGACGAAACTATTTTGAGTACAAAGAACATCCAATGGAAAAAAGCAATAAACAAAACAAAACAATAACAATAAACCTGTCACAAACTGATGTTTTCTAGATAATTCGGTGGTTTTAATATTACATTGTGAGAAATTAATGGAATTTTTCATTTAGGTATGAAATGAAAACCCATACCACATTTCTGTATGAATTCCTTTTTGGTTTCATGCAGTGTGTATTGGGTTAACGTTTTATACCTCAATGAAAACAAGAACAAATATAGTGTGCATAGGGTTAACGTTTTATATCTCAATGCAAACAAGAAAAATTATAGTGCGTAAAGGGTTAACGTTTTATACCTCAATGAAAACAAAAACGTATATACTATGTATAGGGTTAACGTTTTATACCTCAATGAAAACAAAACAAAAAAAAAAAAAAAAAAATATAGTGTGTATGGTTTAACGTTTTATACCTCAATGTAAAGAAAAATAAATATATTGTGTATAGGTTTAACGTTTTATACTTCAATGCGAACAAGAACAATTATAGTGTGTATAACGTTTTATGAAATCAAAAACAAACATTCCTTTTGTCCTAAAGAATGATAATGGATCGGATCTGGCAAAGATAGATTACGATTCCATTTAAAAAATGTCCATTCTAAATTCAGAACATCTAAAAAGGCGAAACGCTTTGGTCATGAAATTACAGTGCAGGCTGAACAGAGTAGATACTTTTCGCATTTTCGACATGGTTTGTTTGTACTTCGTGAGTCAAACAGAACACTGAAGGATATAAAAGCGAAATCTCAACGTATTGCATAAAATGAGCCGAGTTGTGAAAAAGTATGCATAACCCTAGACTATAGATTACAATAGGATCGTTCTATATATAGCGCTTTGTTCTAATTCTAGATTTAAAAAATCCAGGGATTCGAGATGTACGGAGCCCTGTAAGTGACATTCTGTACACATTTTTTAATTCGTTTTAACGAAATATTAATTTGTTATTACGAAATATCAATTCGTTTTAACGAAATACTAATTCGTTTAAACGAAATACTAATTCGTTTAAACGAAATACTAATTCGTTTTAACGAAATATTAATTCGTTAAAACGAAATACTAATTCGTTTTAACGAAATACTAATTCGTTTTAACGAAATACTAATTCGTTAAAACGAAATACTAATTCGTTTTAACGAAATACTAATTCGTTAAAACGAATTATTAATTCGTTAAAACGAAATACTAATTCGTTTAAACGAAATACTTATTCGTTTTAACGAAATACTAATTCGTTAAAACGAAATACTAATTCGTTTTAACGAAATACTAATTCGTTAAAACGAAATACTAATTCGTTTTAACGAAATACTAATTCGTTAAATCGAAATACTAATTCGTTAAAACGAAATACTAATTCGTTAAAACGAAATTCTAGATGGTTTTAACAAATTGGCGATTTTAGGTTTCTCGCCCCTTTACTTGTGACTTGGGCAGCTGGGTCGGGTTCGAGCTTGCCCGGTGAATATTGCATCATTTACTGTATAATAATTGTTCATGGTTATTATTATCATCATTTTTATTTGTATTATTTATTTATTAATACTTTCAAAATCGCACGAACATGTATAATGCAATGCTATGCTCCCACTGCCGATCCGATCAACTCGATCAACTCGATCGCCTGATTTCCAAAAGGCATATACACAACTTCTTCTTGATCCTTACTCGATCTAGCCCAGCCCCTACACGTGTATTCACGACCCTTTCGCGATCGCAACCCGACCTCCATTCCGATGTCTACTCGAACATCCCGACCTTAACTCGATCACTACTCGATCCCTTCCCGACCATCTCGATCTTAATGCGATCGCTATCCCATCTTTCCCCGACCACCATCCTTCCGAATTCTGCTCGAGCATCCCGACCAACTCGATCATACACGAGTATTTTTGACATGGCAAAGATATTCGGGTAGGAAGCCGGAGCGATGCCGACCGCACTCGATCGCTCCGACCTCCCCCGTCACACATGCTGACCAAGCTCCATCAGTACTCGATCGCTTGATCGGGCTTGGTCGAGTTGATCGGATCGGCAGTGGGAACATAGCATTAGATATAAGATATGTTTTTCTTCCATTACAATTGTTTACAAATGAAATCACTTTCAAATACCATCTGTTTTAATTGATACAATATTTATTTGGCAATTTATCAGATACAACAAATAAATATACCCCCTTTGAGCATGTAGCACAACCATTTAAGACTGAAACTATGTGCAAGAAGCATAATGTATTTGGTGTAGGTATGTATTCCCTCTAGAGTATTAATGATTACCGATCCCCTGTAATGTCAAGAGTATACAATATATGCCAATACACATTTACCTTTGAATGAATAATTGATAAAAGTGCTAATTGGTCATTATGCAAATGTATTTTTCGGGATTAACGTAATTCAGCAATAAATACATCAGATCGATATGGGTGAGAGAATTTTAAAACATTTCAGGTTTTCAAATGTTAGAGAAGATATGTTTAGAAGAAAGCCAAATCCAGAAATGAAATTAGCTGCTGCGCCGGGTACCGTCGTTTCCATGACATTATCTATAACAACTGCGTTCAGTTCGCGAAGTATATCGAAGAAGTCACACGTGGATTAAATTTGTAAGGCGAATGATGCAAAGTCTAGCCTGATTGCTCAGACTAAAACTTGCAAGGCATTTTCCCCTCGTATTTAGGATGTAACACGAACTTTCAACATTTCGCATATGACTGCCTGGCAAGATCATGATGTCACGGGTATAAACATGTAATTGGCCTCGCTTAGAGATTTCAAATATTGTAAAAAGAACGAAAGCATAGGCGTGTTTCTTTTAAGATAAAGACTTTTAAGATTTCTTAAGAATTTTAATTAGGATATATCGCGCCGGGTCTTACAATTTTTAACTGAATCGCGTGAGATATCCTGCTTAGAAACCTTAAAAAATCTTGAAAACGCGCCGCACTCAGGGTTTAATTCACACGAAAGGAGACCATCTGGGAACTTTGTAAAATAGATATTTGAAAAAGAGATCAAGTCAAATAAAGGTTTACCGTAGGTCGGATTTCAAAAATTCTTATACAGGGAGTGTAATGATCACCAGTTCTTGATTAACAAGTGCGAAAAGTTTGATCCTAGTCGGCCTGCGCAATCCACGAAGTCTGACTAGGGTCGACACTTTACGCACTACCCAGATGTTCCCACTTCGCCTGACGGGTCACAGTTTCACTTGTTTTGTGATGAAATTACCAATAGATAAGGCTACCGAGAAGAAAATCTCGATAATCCACCGGAAAGCATGAAATAATAAGTGATAATCTACCGAAAGTTCTCGATATTTTACCGGAAAGCACCACGCCATATAAAGTACTGCAACCGTTTAAATATATGTAAATAGTTTTCATCAGGAAGGGTGTTCCGAAAGTTTTGATAATAACGAAACCTATTTCAGTATTAAGCAGAATATCTCTTACGGTTAACTAGCTGATGAAAAAGTTGTTTTTTTTTGGGGGGGGGGTCATACCATCACAAAATTGCTCGACTAAAAATATGCTAGCCGAGCGCTAGTCGAGCGCATTTACTATATAAGCTTCTAATTTGCATAATCTTTGGTACTGTGACAGATTTGGCGGGTTGAGAAGGGTTCGGCATCTGGATGACGTCAAGAAGTCAACTTTACGTGCTCTAACCCCCTTTTGATTGCGTAAGTGTTATTGCCCACATTTCAAAGATGAATCTCAGCAATCATTGTATGGTTTAAAAAAAAACATTACAATTTGACTATGCCATGTGACCACAGTAACCATAAACTACTGTGCCGTTTCTATTAAGTTCAAGATCTTATATAGCGTTAAGCAACGTTATTAATATAGGCCTAAGCATATTGCATGATCTATAAGGCCGTCTACTATGTCACCATATCCTAAAATAAATTAATGTATGGACTAAAACGCACAACTTTTGAAGCCCCGGCTGCAGTTAAAAATCCGTTTATATACTGCTGTTAATGGGGTAATTATGTCAATGCTCAATAGAATCCGCGTATGTTACGTAATGTCGTATTTCACTTAGTAAACATAATTATTTCAAAGCTAAATACGGGGGTTATAAACTCTTTATTTAATTTTCGAAATTCCAAATTTGTGATGGCACATGGTCACGAGTTAGCCAATCAGTAAATAGCACCAGGAAGAGTGACGGATTTCCGTCACTCTTCTTGATGCTAATTAATATTTGTCCTTGAATATTTAATTAGTCTGTCGGGAACGGTCAGCTACGGTAAAAATATAACGATTCGATGAGAATACGTCACCATGAATGGTGACAGTAAGCTATCAGAAATTTGACTGGTAACCACAGTAAACGCAAGGGTTCTCTACTGTGTTATCATAAGCATATATGTGCATTTATGTTTTGGGTTTTGGCAGTCAGGGGCTGTTACGACGCGGACAGCTCAAGCTGTTCACGTGTGACCTATACTGTTTCTCTTACCCCTTAACTTTGTTATAACTTATTTCGTAATAACGAAATAGTAAATCGTTAAAACGATTTGCTAAATCGTTTTAACGAAATACTAATTCGTTTTAACGAAATACTAATTCGTTAAAACGAAATACTAATTCGTTAAAACGAAATACTAATTCGTTAAAACGAAATAGTATGTTTCGGAAGACTCGGTTGTTACCCTCCGCCACATGAAGACAGAATAGGTTACACTCCTGTCCGTTTTTGCCTCATTAAATAAAGAGCACAAAGGGCCCATTTTAACAATTTGTAGCTCCTCCCAAAAGTTTTGTTTGGACTTAAATCTTAGTCCGTCTTAAAGAGCAGTCTTTGGTCTTGAATTACAGGCCAGGATAATGCTATCATTAGGGATTTTTTTTCCGCAAATCTTCTGCACATCAACCCATGAAAATACTTTAGGCTCGGAAGTGAAAGTCTTGTAGGGTACCAACTTATAATGTCAGTTTCTACATGGAAATAGTTCCCTGATAAATGTTTTGAATCAGTTGCATGACAAACAGCAGTGATCTCTCACTCTGCAGAACTCAACATCAAGCAACTTGCTGTTAATTAAACGTTAAAACAGCATGACAAAATGAGGAGATCAAATTCTCTTGGAGTTGACCAAATAGAAGCGGTATGTCAAAGATTGCATAACAAATATAAATATTCCGTTTTAACGATTTAATATTTTGTTAAAACGATTTAGTATTTCGATTAAACGATTTAATATTTCGTTAAAACAAATTAGTATTTCGATTTAACGAATTGATATTTCGTTAAAACGAATTATTAAATCGTAATAACGAATTGATATTCCGTTTTAACGATTTACTAATTCGTTAAAACGATTTAGTAATTCGTTAAAACGAATTGATATTTCGTAAAAACGAGTTAGTATTCTGATTAAACGATTTAATATTTCGTTAAAACAAATTAGTATTTCGTTTAATCGAAATACTAATTCGTTTTAACGAAATACTTTTTCGTTTTAACGAATTAATATTTCGTTTTAACGATTTAATATTCCATTATAACGATATAGTATTCCGTTTTAACGATTTAATAAATCGTTAAAACGATTTAGTATTTCGTTTTAACGATTTAATATTTCGTTAAAACGATTTAGTATTTCGATTAAACGATTTAATATTTCGTTTTAACGAATTAGTATTTCGTTTTATCGAAATACTTAATCGTTTTAACGAATTAATATTTCGTTATAACGAATAAATATTTCGTTTTAACGAATTACTAATTCGTTAAAACGAATTAAAAATAAGTACAGAATGTCACCTACGGGTCTCCGTAGAGATGGGAGTTTTGATAAAAATCTTTTATGGCGTTTTACTGCAAGCGAGAGAGTAACGTTTTAGTCAAATTTGGTGAAATATTTCAGCCACAGTAAAGGGTGGTTTTTTCTTAAGTTATAAGTTAGTATTCATTCCACTTTCAATACAATAATTGGAAAAATCAATTCTTTTGGAAGAACAAAGCGATAAATACATTACATTTATTTAGAGTTTTAGAAGAAATTGCCATCTGATGACAATAATAGTGCTTATAAGATTTTGGTATTTGTGTTACCAAGTAATTATGTTGATAAAAACCTTACTTAACCCATTCCAACACAATGACGATTTTCGATGCCCCAAAAAGAAAAGCTATAACAAACATTGTGGACAATGAAGAAATTTCTTGTCACAAGCAATTTCTTCATTATCCACACTGTTTTGTACCTCAGAAGAGAAAACACTTGAAAATTCCAACAACCAAAAATCATTTGCTGCAACATCTTTGAATTTGGACCAGTCTAAGATTTTGTCGTCTGGTATTAGGTAAAATAGGAGAAATAGCTACTCAAAAGGAGATTCTCCATTTAACCTTTCACAAGAAGAATTTCGAATCATAATGACTTTGCTTCATCAAAATAACCACTACCATCTCACATTTTCGATAATTCTGAAATTATTGTAGAAAAAGGAACAAAACGCTTGTTCCAAGTAACATTTCTCATTCTAAGATTGCTTTAACCCACTCCAACACAATCCCTCTTTCTTACGCCTCTCAAAAAATAGCTTTTAAGAATATTGTGGACAATGAAGAAATTGCATGTCAGCAATCGGTCTACTTTGAGCATCAAAGGGATACAACTGCTACTAGCAGACATAACGTTTATTGCAAATAGATGTTACGATGACGTTGACCAAAGCTTTCTGCCCCACCCCTCCATTTGGATTTGACGAATCAGCGCTTTCAAAAAAAATTCGATGAACCCTTCAATAATTTAATTGTTAGTTTCGTATATCAAAAACGGGCATTCTGTTTGGTCGAAAAATTATTCATAACTTGATGAACAAAATTTTGAGCACTCAGCGATTTTGTATGCTTCCGCACAAAAAAGTACCAAACAAAAAAAGGATCCAGATTTGTAAAATATTTGCTTTTTTCCCTCAATGCTTATAAATTATAAGAAATGAAGAGAATATTTTTTGTTTTCATGGAGGTATGAACCGAAAAACCTAATCACACCTATGTATGAATCCGTGTGATTAGTTTTTATCTCTTAATTGCTTTTCAAATTTTTGGCGATCCGTCAACTCAATGAAATAGAACAACTTCTTTAGACATTCGACTCGTGGAATAAAAGCGTGATTAATTGCCTATGGTCTTAGGGCTTAGGGCATATTTTAAAGGGCCATATTTCGAGAAATCATGGTGTTCACTTGAAACTTCTAGGTAATCAGTCTTCTAGGGGATTACATTTTGGCAAGGCAGGGGTTCTCATTTATGTATATGGTAGCCAGGCTCAACAAATGGATCACTTTGACGTGCGAACCTGGCCTAATCTTTCGACACAATATCGGAGAGCGGCGTACATGGGACATGCTCACCAGTCTATCCTATCACTTAGTGCTTGTTTCGTGAGCAATCTTGTATTGATGATTAAAGACGCTCACAAGAGAAACAATGCAAAAATATGAAGAAATTACTTGTAACGAGCAATTCCTTCAATTTCATAATTGTTTTCTTCCCTAGATATTTACCATTCTATCATTTTGAAATTGCCGTCTGCAACTTCTTTGAATTCGAATCAGTGTAAAAATGTTCCTTTTGTAACGGGATAACGATGACTTTCTGATAAAAAGGGAATGCAGCAATGTGGAGGGAAAGAGCAGTTTCGCATTTTCCCACAATATATCTTAAACGGAGTATATTTTGTCGTACTTACCAGAAGAAGCCGAGAGATAACGACATTGAAATCGGATTTCTTTGCCACATTCGCAGACAATGGTGTGATGTAGTCCGCTAGAGGTCGCCTGTCTAAGGAACACAGCGCCATCGCTGATCTTGCGAGGGAAACTTTCTCGTCGCTCCCTGGTGAAAAAAACGTATCAAGTTTGTAAGCACATCGATCTGGCCTTGTACAAAATTTTTGTGATAATTTTCGTAGAACGGAACTTCGTTGTCGAATGAAAATAATTAACAATGAACCCATTACCAGACACCAAAAAAATGGACTTGTCTAAATTGAAATGAGTAGCAGACGACAAATAAAAGTTGGTGGAATCTTAGTTTTTTTTCTCAACTTTTATGGTAGAAAACATTTTGGAAAATGACGGAATTGCTCATTGCAAACATTTTAATTTTTTTATGCAAAATTTTCCAATTTGTTTTTCTTGATGATGTCAGAAAGCGTAATTGTAGAGGAATGGTTAACCTACCCTTTCATGTCCATTATAATTAATGATACGGAAAAAAAAGATTGAAAAGTAGGCTACTTATGTAAAAATAATTTCTTCTCTCAACTCAATGTTTCCTACCATAAAAATTTACTCACATCTCATCTGACTCGAACATTATATAATCGTCTGAAGCTATATTTGAATTCGAACCAGTCTTAACCGTATCGCCTGGTAATGATAGACTGGTAATCGATTCATCGATCGTCACAGAGATAAGTCGAATTTTCCAAGCTTCATCGAGAAATGATCCCGTGCATGACATTACAATCGATTTCGACTGAGAGTTCAACTATGCGTAAAGCAATGATTTCGAGCAACCCTGACATCAGAAAAGTACACTGAGAATATTTGCAGAACTAAAAAAGAAATTTTTCGTCAATATATATGATAAAAAAAAAACAAAAAAAAAACGCCAAGTAAAGACTCATATCAGCCTGCGCGGATGCGCTGGCTCATTTTGGTCTTTAATTGGCGCTGATGTAAATAATGCGCAGAATCAAACATTAGACTTATCACACCGAACAACAAATCACAGAAAATTATAAACTTTATATATCCATGGATGTCACATAAATATTTAAACCATAAGAAAAAAGTACCAAACTCGTCACAGCTCCTTAAACACAACGATTTATGTGATTTCTTCCTCATCATTCAAAAAATAAAATGACAAACGATTCATAAAGTTACATTGAACCATAAACACATACATAAAGTTATTACGTTTAGGAAAAAAAATGGTGGTCCGTCGCGCTAAAATGGGCCGTCTGGTGACACTGTTAAGCGATTGATTTCTCTTCCTTTTTGTAAAGATAAGCTCAGAACTCGGGTTTTGTTAGACTTTTATCCGTACTAATTTGAGAATGTAATCACAGCATCGAGTTTAAATTTAAGATATGCCTCTGCTAAATGTATATGGTAAGTTAAAAAGATAAAATATAGTACTAAAACAAATACAACAACAACAAATGCTACAGGTGACACGTTAAGCAAGGGTGGTTTAGTGACAAATCTTTAGCCCTTTCCTGTTTTGCAAAATTTTAGATCTGTCCCATTTCGAAGGATTTGCAGACGAACATTTAAGTGGATTTGATTTGAAAAATAACCGTTCAGCGTGGTAGAAAATATTGTAGGAAAAGAAGAAATTGCTTGTTACAAGCAATTTCCTCTTTTTCTACAATGTTTTCTCAACTATAAAATCAAAGGGACGTAAAAACCAGGGATTAAACAGGAAAGGGTCAATTGAAGGGGGTGTTTCAAAAGTGCTCACACATGCATCTTCTTAACCCTTTCCTGTTTTATGAAATTTTAGACTGGTCCAATTTGAAAGAGGTTGCAGACAACAATGAAAAATGCATGCAATATGAAATCTGACCATCCTATGGGGTAGAAAATATTGTGGGAAAAGAAAAAATTGCTTGTTACAAGCAATTTCTCCTTTTTCCACAATGTTTTCTCAAGTAAAAAATCACAGTGACGTAAAATCCCGGGTTTGTCCAGGAAAGGGTTAGAACTTAGCAATTTTTAGAAAAATATTACCTACTAAATCTAACACGCAATATCTTTTGTCCAAATTCCAGAAAAAGGGTTAAAATGTTTATTTTCCTAACTCTTTGTAAAAGTAAATGGAAAGGATAATTTCAAACGCTAACATTTTCAAATAGCTATTAGTTCCTGCAAATTATTTTGAAATTTAAAGAAGACAACACAGATTGAAAAGTATACACCACAAGCTTAAACGTCTGCGTGGAAATGCTCTTCGAAATGAAAGTTGTTGATGAAAAGCGAAAAATGAGTTTGGAAGCTTAGCTTTGTACCTTCGGGTTCTACGTTAGCTCTTATACACGTGTACTATCAAAAGGGTTGGCTATTTTCCTTTCTAGTGTTAAATAAAAACGGATTGGAAACGCGTATAAACTTTTCTAAGTCATTTGTGACAAAACTTAAGTTCTAGAATTATTCAAAAAGAATTAATGTAGTTAATAAACGAGGGTTCTAATAGGGTCATGCTTCGATTTTTTTATAAAACTCTGTAGTGACATACTATACCCAAAAGTTCGTCTTTACTTCAAACAGGGTAAAAACAGGGTCAGGACATAAACAGCCCCCATCCTGTCCCTATTTCAATGAAGGGGTAAGATAAAATGATCCTGCATTTTGTTAGAGAGAGAGAGAGAGAGAGAGGGGGGGGAGAAAGAGAGAGAGAGAGAGGGAGGGAGAGAGAGAGAGAGGGAGTAAGTGAGTGAGTGATTTTGAGAGAGAGAGACAAAGAAAAAGAGAGAGACAAAGAGAGAGAGAAATAAGAGAGAGAGAGAGAGAGAGAGAGAGAGAGAGAGAGAGAGAGAGAGAGAGAGAGAGAGAGAGAGAGAGAGAGAGAGAGAGAGAGAATCATCATCATCATCATCATTTCTTTTTTTGTGATTATGTCTTTCAAGTTCCCTTTGCGTCATTTATAAAATTTCATGATTTGATATACTAGAAAAGTCGAAGTACATGGCGCTTTATGGACGGCCCTTTTTGTTTATTTGGAAGAAAATCCTTAACCGGTATTTCAACAACATATTCAGATACAATCAAGAAAATCTAAGCATGGGCAGATATTACTATGTATACCTTTGAAAAACTGTTTTGGATTTTTGGTACATTCTTAAATGGCTGATAAAAATAATAAAACATGCTTTACAATTACAGGCCAAGGTCCAGAATCTTTCAGAGTCTGTTAACAAAGATTGAATGAAGAAGTCTGCTATGTGCAAAAATCATCGACCCTGGTCAACCAGAAATGTACGTGAAGTCTGGCCAGGGTCGAAACTTTTTAAACTATTCCCAAACGTCGAAATATAAGACTTGTCCAAATTGAAAGAAGCTGCTGACGATAATTTCAAGTAGATTGAATCTTAAAGTTTTTCATCTTCTGGGATAGCATACCGTTTGTATAATTTAGAAATTGATTAAGACCATTTTCTTCATTGTCCATGGTGTTTTTAAAAGCCTCTTTCCTGGCGTGCTTAAAAGGAGGGATTGTAATGGAATTGGTTAAACCATTCCAAAATGGCGCCTTTTCGGGTGAAGCGTCATACAGCCATATATGAGACGTCACTAAAAGGGACCTGTCGGGTGGTCTGTACAAGAAATATATGTACTTGAAAAAGAGATCGCATCTAGCAGAGGTCAACCTGAGGTCGTAGTCTCAATGTGATCGTATAACGAAGTACTGGTCATCCAAGATTCAGAAATTCTACAAAGAGCGAAAAGTTTCAATCTTGGTCAAAATTTGTAGTTCGCGCATTCCGACCAGAGTCGACAATATAGTTTAGTTCATACTATTCTATTCATATATAAGCTTGTAGGGTCGCTCTCGGACACTGAAAATCCAAATGTTGTCGCATCCACGAAACAGGGGAAATGGCTTAAACTCACCACAACCGAATTTCAAAACTGGTTTAAATGGGATTGGCTATTAAGTGCATTTTCCATTAACACACCCCGGTGACGGTGGGCCTCGAATCCGTGACTTTCAGATCGCGATTCAAGAACCTATACCATCCGGCCATCAAGTTTCGAAGGACCGACAGTTTCGCATTTCCAATAAGACCCCTTTCCGCTTGACGGATTATGTATATAGATAGGCATGTATATCCGATTAAAACTCGTTTTAGACTCCATTATAATACAACTTAAGTATGACCATCCTAGCTACTAGAATGTTGTAACTACCGTAATTAGAACTTGCAGTTACGATTATATGTGCATGCTGTTAGGTTTGGCGACGTAATGCAACATAATACTTATGACATTATTTCAAAAATAGTTTAAAACAATTTATTGTTGTTAGCTTTTGTAGCTCTGGTTTAATACACATTGCCAGACAGCAAAACTTTAGACTAGTCCAAATTGAAAGAAGCTGTATTGGAAAATCTTTAGATGGTGAAATTTTGAATTAAAATTTCTAGCTTTTTATGATAGAAAACACCGTATACAATAAATACATTACTGTTTACAAGCAATTTCTTCATTTCCGACATTGTTTTTCAAGGCCTTTTTCTTAGGGAGCGTATGAAAGCGGGACTGAGTTGGAACGGGTTGGTACGACATTCTTATATTTAGAATAAAGACGCGACAGCAAACGATTCCTTATATTTCATATTAACCTATTGCAAGACGATAAGATCAAAGAGGTTTCAGACGACAATTACATGTATCAGTCCATAACATTTTAAAACCATTTGTCTTTTGGGGTTGAAAACATTTTGATGACTGTAAAATTGCTTTTCATAATCAGTTTCTTCATTTTTCACATTGATTTATCGAACTATTGTCTTAACTCATTACCAAACGGCAAAATTTTAGACTGGATCGAATTGAAAGGAGTTGCAGACGACAATTCAAAGCTAGTGAAATTTTGGATATTTTTACATTCAGGGGAGAAAACAATGTGGATAACGAAGAAATGGCTTATAACAAGTAATTTCTTCATTTTCCACAATGTTTTCAAAGATTATTTCTTGTTGGCGTCTAAAGCATAATTGAGCGGGAATGTGTTAAATGTCTGAACTTGGGAAAAAGAAGTTTAAAAGTAGAGATCTTTCAACATCTCCTTTCCGACATTTGTCTCTCACTAATGGATAATCGTAAACCTATTTGGGACTGCAGCTGGAGGCTTGGAAAAGATGTAGTGGTAGTACTGGTGTGAGAATTACCAGGAATCCATTGTTAGGTGCTCCAGCCGTCGCGATATGACTGAAATACTGTAAATAGTGACGTTAAACCCAAATCAAACAATCATTCTAAACAGGTAGTGACTGCGTTCATGATAGGAAAAGATTATCATTTATACTTTGTATAATCGCTGTGTGAAAAAGGATCGACCAATCAAATCATACAATAAGACCGGAAGTGAATTTTTAACTCCGA
Organism: Fragum fragum; assembly: GCA_946902895.1. Lineage (NCBI taxonomy): Eukaryota > Metazoa > Mollusca > Bivalvia > Cardiida > Cardiidae > Fragum > Fragum fragum. The sequence goes on from OX336372.1 coordinate 46,147,961, forward strand.
CATTGCTCAACATTTACAACAAGACCTTTTGTTGGTTAACGACTCAAACGTCGTAAATACAGCTTATTCAAGCTGTAGTTACGACATTTAGGTCGCCAACCATTTTTGAAATATTACAGCGATTGATATCTACGTCGATCTTCCCTTCCGAGCTCAGTGGCCGGGACCAACGATTCGTCGTTTGGTACCCTGCTATGCTCATTCATTTACGTCAAAAACCGGAGTTCAATAAGAAAGTGGTCGCTCATCTTTGCATTTTTTTAATGATTTGATAGACGATCTAACAGTAGTATATTATCGATGGGCGACAAAAACGTTGTAACTACATCATAGTTAACCCTTTCTCAAAGAATCCTTATCTTTACTATCCTACAAAATAGAAGCCAGGAAAACAACCTGTAAAATGAAGAAATTACTTGTTACAAGTGATTTCAGCATTCTCCATATTGATTCCTATCATCAAAGACAGAGCTTTTATGAATTTCTGCTGACTTGAACTTGTCGTCTGCAAATTCTTGGAATTTATATCCGTCATTTTTACGTCTGATAATGGATTAACCATTTCCAGTACAATCCATTGCAAGCAATTTTCTTTTCTTTTCGACAATGTTTTCTACCACATTTAATGGTTGTCTCTGTTTCCAGACAGATTAATTTGCCTTCTGCAATATCTTTAAAGTTTAAGTCAGTCTAAAATGTTGTCTAGGTATCGGTTTAGCTATAGTTTCAAGTACAACATTTAAGCCGACCACAGCATGAAACTCTACGCATTTATTTTAGCTTTTAAAATCAAAGCGATGAAAGCGATGAAATCATGAGATAAATATACACGAGATATAAATAACCTAGATAGAAAAAGGTTGATGTTCAGATAATCGAAGGTGTAAAGTTCTGCCCAGATCTAATGTCTATCATGCACAGATCTGCCAATATGTGCGCTAACGGACACAACCTGTCTACAAAAAGTTTAATTTTCTTCCCGATCTGCAGGTAATGTAACGATATATATATATACATACATAAACATACATATATATACATGTATATATCGTTACATATTTTTCATCCGATAAAAATTCTTTAGATGAATCTGATAAAGGGCCATCCATGGGCTATTCCTGGTTGAATTCTGTCTAATACTTTCTGAGAAAAGGTAATTGTTTACGTATTCACGAAAGAACGGAAGTGCAACGGACACCACATCATGTCAGTAGTCTGCCAGACAGGCCTATCTCGTTCTAAAGATATACGTTTTACACTCTCCAAGAGAGAGAGAGAGAGAGAGACAGAGAGACAGAGAGACAGAGAGACAGAGAGAGAAGACTGACAGTCATTTACCAGGTTTACATTATAATTTGCACCTCACAAAAGCGATATCAGTGCTTGCTTGCAGACGATATCTTTTATCATGCGTATTAACAAATACCCGTAGTCGTGTTAACCGATCCGATCTACTTTTCATGCGGCATAAGATTGTATTAATTGCGTTGTATGTCTTCACGTTAAACTCTGCTTGGGTTGGAATTTAACTTGTTAACATTAGCCTGTGATTGCAGCTAAAAATCAACAACAGGTTACAAAACCCTACCTTTACGTGTGAATACAGACAAACCTGTAACAAATATATACTTTCTTATCCAACGATATATAATTTGATTTTAATTTTCGGCTCTCACAAACGGGCGTTTTGATTGGTCGAAAAAATTATTGATACCTCCATGAACATTGTTTTAACAAGCAGCCATTCTGTATGCTTCCGCACAAAATAGTTCAATACAAAAAAGTATCAAAATTTGTACAGTGTTTGCATTTTTCGCTCGATGCTATTATATTATAAGAAACCAAGAGAATATTTTTTGTTTTCATGGAGGTATGAACCGCTTCCACTAGCAATACCCTCGTTATCGACATCACTCGTAGACTTCCGACCTTATCCGGTGAATTGTGATGCCTTATATACTACACCAACTTAAATTTACAGCATATGTAGTAGATTTAACACCAAGGAAGAATAATTATCGTGAAAGTGACATCAATAACTATTGGAAAAGCAGATAATTTTCATGTATCAAATTTTCATTAAAATCTTAAAGAAGAGCCGCTTTAAACTGCGTGCTTTCGACCGCGAATGTATACAGATTAAAACACACCCGTACATCAAAACACACGGTTTATCTATATACATTGAGCGACCAAAACCTCGTCACTGCAGCTTGAATTTGTCACGCAGTTTTCATCGCTTTCCGACGATGTACAAATATATTTGTCCTACTTCGGCGATCTTTTCATAAGACGTTTTAACCAATTAACACACAATCACGTGTCTAACGCCCAGAAATAGAACTTTGGAAAACATCATGAGAACAGAAGAATTTCTTTTCTCACATTGTTTTCTATCGCACATGGCCCTCATTTTTCAATTAAAACAAACTTTTTTTGTAGTCTGAAACCTCTTTCAATTTAAACCAGTCTAAAACTTTGGCGTTTCGGAATGGGTTGATAAACGTAGAAACTTGATGTACTTTTTAACTTTTAATCTGTTATACTTATGATAGTGTTCACCTTCGCAGATGCTTTTGATCCAGCCATCGCCTCAAAAAAGAAAAATAAAAAATGAAAAAAAAAAAAAAAAAAAAAAAAAATAAAAGATGAATAAATAAAAAAGAATAAATAAATAATAATAAATAAATAAATAAATAAATAAAAAAAATAGAGTTTTGGACTTACCTGTAGATTGATGACGGTGGTTTGAGACTTAACTTTCGGCTGAGACGGCGACTTTTTTCACTGTCCACAGATCCGACAGATGAAGTTCTAGAGTTATGGATCCTAGGTTCGTATTCCAACGTGGAGATGATGGAATCTTTACGTCCCGCTGGTTGGGTGCTTGTTATGGTGTCAATTAGGGAGTTCCGTCTTGATTTACTATCTGCCGGTATCGACAGCTCCATGATAGATACTCGGGATGTTCTAGAAAAAACCAAGCAGGAAATTAATCATTTCGTAAGTTACCCCCGGTTAAAAACTTTTGTGCCAATCCAATGATAGATACCCGTGTGCTTGCCCACATAGCCGATTCATATTTTTTTACCCACAATTAGTAAAATAGTTGCTTTATTTTGCCTGGTGGTATTAAATTATAAGAAATGAATACGGATTTTTTTGTTTGTTTTTGTTTTGTTTTCATTGACGCTTGATTCTAAAAAACTTCATCACACTAATGCGTGAATCCGCTTCGCGTATTTGTACAGTGTGATTAAGTTTTAAGGTCATACCTCAATCAAAAATAAAAATCTTCTTTTCTTAAATGAACAAGTACATGATTTGAAAAACAAACAAACAAAAAACAAGAACATTTCATACCTATTTTAAAAATCCGAATAAGAATCTCATCAACCACGCCGATGTAACTATTCGGACGCATTTAGATATTTTAGATTTGTGGTTATTATCCAGCGATTATCAGTATAACGGACAATTTGCAGAACAGTTTAAAACAAAGCGAAAAGTAGTTGCAAATTGTTGAGAAGAAGTGGCCAATAATGTGGGCAATATGCCGTCCGTGCGCAGGAAAAATATCGTAACTACAGCATTGATAAATTAAGACACATTTTTCTCGAGCACTGACGATTTCATATCAACGGTAACTTTACGATATGCTCGGTAGCGGATATCAGAAATTACTTGTTAAAATATTTTATTTTTCTTCATTTTCCAAAATATTTGCTAGGTTTTTTGCTGGTGGAAAACGCGAGATTGAATGGAATGGACTTTTAAGTCTATCGTCTGTGATTTACCAAATATTGTAAATACAGTTCGAATACAGCTACATTTACGACATTTTGGTAGTCCACCGACAACACGTAATTCGCATTACCTCACATACATGTATTTTAAGTTTAGGCTTAGTCTATGGCAGGTTCGTTAGTGGCACAATGTACATTATAGGATACTATTTTCGTCTGAGAAGTTTCTTTGAAATTACTTTAAATTGCAAAAATTATCATACTAATTTATGTATAAATCATATTTACTCACTTATATTTATTCATATATTTCTGTATAAATTTTTATATTTACTTACATATTTATGTATAAATCTCTATATCTACTCTCTTATTTATGTTTCAAGTTTTATATTCATTCACATAATTCTGTATAAATATTTATATTTACTCAATTATTTCTGTATAATTCTTTTTTTTTCTTTCGAAAAAATATTGGAAAAAAATAGAAGCAAGTCGAATACCAAGATAGAACAAATAAAACCGAAGTTCGTATAACAAGTGGCAGACATGTGAAATACATGTATCCTATATCACAGGAAGTTGTATTTGATGGTGTTAAACCATTACCAGACGACATAATTTTAGACTAGTTCAAATTGAAAGGTGTTGTAGACGACATTTTTATTTAATGAAATTCTAAAATTCTTTTTTAGAGGGGGAGGGAGGGGGGGGTGAGAAAAATATGGAATGAAGAAATTGCTTGATACAAGCTATTTCTTCATTTTGCACAATGTCTTCAAAGATTTTTTTCTACAGGGGCGTAAAAGCGGGATTGTGTTGGAATGGGTTAAATGGTCAATCTAGGCTCGCTAGAACATATGTATACGAAAAAGAAAAAAAATAATAAAAGCTACTGTAACAATAAGCAGAACGATTCGTTACTGAGACTCTTTGATGTATACAGACCTGATTTCATCCTAATTTTAACACATAAAGCGCAACTACATGCATATGTCAGGGAAATGATTTTAGTATCGTCTATCGAAATTCCTCGATTCTGTTTGGTTGTAAAAAAGTTTCTTTACCTCCATGAAAAAATAAGGATAGATTTATTTTTCAGGCTAGCGCGAAACGTATTTCATAAAAAGGACTGTGTCAAACTGTCTTTGTATTTTCTTTTTCTTTTTTAATATAAACTCCAAAAAAGGAGAGAACAAAATAATCGCTTTTCATTGAGGTATGGAAAAAGGGGAAAAAATCAATCCTTATCTCACTTCTGTATGTATTCCAACTAAAACGTCGTAAATTCAGCTTAGATAAGCTGTATTTTATGATGTATTTGGTAGCCCAGTGGTGATATATACATTGGTTTTTCTCAAACAGTAGTTTCTCTATTTTAAAAAACAACTACTTAATTTACTCATCGCCAAACAACAAAATTTGAGACTGGTCTACATCGAAAGAAGCTGCAGACGATATTTCATATTGCACTTAAATTGGAAAATATTTGCCAAACAAGGTAGAACACATTGTGATAAAAAGAGAAATGGTTTGTCACAAGCAATATTTTCATTTCCCACAAAGTTTTCAATCGCAATATGCCTTCAGGGCGTCAAAAAGCGGGATCGTGAAAAAAACGGGTTAACCCTTTCCTGTACAAACACAGTATTTTACGTCACTGTGATTTTATACCTCAGAAAATATTGTGGGAAAAGGAGAAATTGCTTGTTACAAGCAATTTCTCCTTTTTCCACAGTATTTTCTACCACATTGGATGGTTTCATTTCAAATTGCATCCAAATTTCGTTGTTGTCTGCATCCTCTTACAATTTGGACCAGTCTAAAATTCAAGAAACGGGAAAGGGTTAAGTCGTGTCTGTCATGATTCCTTCATTATGATGAGTTAAACAATTTGTTTCAAGAGTACGGTACTAAATAAGACTGGTGAACCTGTTCCATCCACGCTGCTCTCCGATATTTTATCGTCATGAAGATTAGGGAGGGCTCGCCCCCAAGAAAAGGTTTTGTAAAACATTCTGGAAATTGAAGAAATTGCTTGTGACAAGCAATTTCTTCATTTTCCATAATGTTTTCTACTCAAAATAAGCAAAGTTCTTAAAATTTCATCGGCTACACATTGTCGTCTACAGCTTCTTTGAATTCGGACCAGTCTAAATTTTGGCTGGTGGGAATGGTTCTCACCGATCACACTTCAGTATGACTCCGCTTCGCGGCTTTACACAGTGTGCTTAGGTTTCTAGTTTCATACCCCAATGAAAACGAAAAAATCTCTTCATTCTCTTAAATGATAAACCTGTGCATTTATTTCCAGAGATCGGCACAAAGACATCCTTTTTACCAAGCGTCTTACGACTAAGATTGCCATGCGATTGTCGCAAGATAATATTGTATGCATCTGACTACATACATAGCATGTCGCACGAGTTGTCGTAAGTTATTTTATTTAACAGGCACTAGTAGATCGTACCGCCGCGATATGACTGAAATACTGTTTAAAGTGGCGTTAAACCCCATTCATTCGATCAACATCATATCATCTATTGTTAGAATCATAAATTTTAACCCATTCACATACAATCACGATTTTTAACGACCCACACGAAAATAACTTCGGAAAACATTGTCGAAATTAAGAAATTACTTGTAACAAGCAATTTCTTCATTATCCACAATGTTTTCTACCCAAAAATGCAACGACTTTTTTTAAAAATTTTATCAACTAATAAACGCCGTCTTCAACTTCTTTAACCATTTCACGTTCAATCCCTGGTTTTTACGTCCCTGTAATTTGATAATTGAGAAAACAAGCATTTTTCCTTTTTTCCCTAATATTTTCTACCCTACTGATTGATAATTCTTCAAATTAAATCCACTTTAAATTTCCGTCTGCAAAACCTTTGAATTTGAACTGGTCTGGAATTTGAAAAACAGGAAAGGGTTTGATATGGATCAGCCTGCCATTCTGTTGCCTGGTAAATAGTTAACATATTTTCCAACCACAGAGACCCTGGAATCCTACTTACCGTCGATGCATGGCTGTTAAGGGACTGGGTGCTGTTGTTCCTCGGTTACTCACTCAATACAGTCTGGATCACAAGGGGATGACATCTAATAGAAATAACCATTTAGAAATATCAAACGTTAGCAGATGGTATCGCGTTAGACTGAGGACCATAGAGTCGCGCGTTCGACTCGTGGGACGACCAGAATTCTTTCTGTCACCTGACAAAGTCTTTTACCTTTCATTCATTTGAGTATATTCCCATGGAAGTCGAATGAGCAGACAGAGACTCGGCAAGGCCAGTGTAAGAAATACTATGAACCGTTGAATATGTGCTCCAGCTGCCACGAAATATATAATTTAATGTTTAGTTTCGTCTATCAAAAAACGAGCGTTCTGATTGGTCGAAAAATTATTCATAACTCCATGAACAAATTTGAGCACGCAGCGATTTTGTATGCTTCCGCACAAAAAAGTTCCATACAAAAAGGTGTCAAAATGTGTAAAGCTTTTGTTGTTTTTTTATTATAAGAAATGAAGAGAATATTTTTTGTTTTCATGGAGGTATGGACCGAAAAACCTTCGCGTATTCATACAATGTGATTAGGTTTTTCGGTTAATACCTCCATGAAAACAAAAACTATTCTCTTCAACTCTTAAATGAATTAATGTTGGTAGTGAATTTTAACTTCATGTGCATTTTCAATTATATTAGCAAGCAAGCATGCAACAAATCAGTTATTCAATCAATAAATCAATCAATCGAATAATCGATCAATCAGTTGAATCACCAATCAATCGAAATATCAATTAATTGAACAATCAAACCGGCAAACAAAACAATCAATCAAACAATCTATTAATGAATGAAAGGAATCGCGAAACCCGAGTCGTTTAAGCATGTTGGTGGTCTCGACAAATGTTAACTACCGACAAAACGTGAATAAACGCTTTCATAGCATAAAACACAAACCGATGGAGTTTTTCAAGCAGAAAAAAATCGAAAGAAACGTTTGATAATCGGCTCAATTCCCCGAACCGAAAGAAGGTTAGAAAAAAAATATGAGAAAAAAAAATATTGCGAGAAAAAATCTTTAGTTCTATCACTTTACGTTGTTTACAATACACTGATGGGGGCAAACGACAAGTAGGTTTAAAAGCCGGACGTAAACGGCACATGGATTTAGTGATTTTTAAACATTTTTTTCATGTTTTCTCCGTAAGAAGTGGACAAGTGTGTAACAATCAGCTTTGTATCAAAAAGGAAAAGCGCCATTGTAACGCAAAGCTTAACACTTTCTTAAAGTTGAATCACAAGTTATTATAACAGGGTATATTTTTTCTTGGCGGGTTAAACGCAATGTATCAGAAATACGAACCACCAATAAGATGAACTGGACCGACATATTTTAAGACCCCTGCCACAGACGGTCGCTTCTTAACCAATGACCGATCGCTGGCCACGCCCGCTGAGCTCCGATCGGAAGTTTCAATTTGATATTAACCTTTGTCATGCTGTATAAATTACTTTACTGAATTGCTGTAAAATCAAAGGGCTGAAAGCACTGAAAGAACTTTTTATTAAAAAATCAATAAATTGTATTAGAAATCAATTTCTTAAACAGCTCTTGAAAGAAAACTACAAGCAGGAGGTGTAGACAAAGATCAGACTGCACTTATGTGCAGGCTGATCTTAGTCTACACTTCCTGCCAAAACCGGAATATTCCGGGCTCAGCATGACAAGGGTTAAATAGCGTTATTTAGTAAAAAATCATGGCTTGTAACATGAAACAGAAAAAGTAAAATTATTGGATGGTGACCTAAGCGCCGTAACTACTTCTTAAATAAGTTGTAGTTACGACGTTTAAGGCACAAATGCTTCACGAAGCTTTGAAATTTGTTTGTGACCTTGTTTTAAAAATTGAACTTTGAAATTAATGGACTTGCTAACAATTAAGTTATCATAATAAAAGTTACATCAAATATAGAATACTGTTAAATAATTAATAATTTTCGGCTTCTTTTCCTGAATTAAGTGTGACCATATAACATTTTTAGCTGATGTATGTTCTGAACTCTTTATCAGTTGAATTAATAAAATAATGATATTAATACCTATGAACTACATTCAGCAAAAACTGTACCGGTTATGCTCGTGGAATATCCTAGATCGTTCAAACTTAATAATCCTTGACGACAGTCTTTTTGGAAATGAAACACCACAAGTCACTGACGTATCCGAGTTTTAAAATCTACCCACATTTTGCGTATTTCTCCGCTTGTAATCGTGATTTATCTGTTTATTTTGACAATTGTTATCATTTCAAAACTAGGTTTGAGAACGTCTTCACTGCGGGCAAATAATCAACATCTCGTATTCTGACATCAATGTTTGAAGTACCGAAAGGGTCATACACAATCGGAACTTCTCGTTCAATTCTACGAATCAAACCTCGGATGTACATCGTAGTAATTCACGTGACAAACTTCCGAAATGGCGCTATCCGTTACGCAACGCAACTGCGGTAAAATGCATCTAATAAAGTTCTGTGAGAACTCAATTTGGTCATTAAAGGAATTTGATTTCAGAGCAAAATATGACAGAACTCAAAACAGCAAAGGGAACTTTAAGTTTTTTAGCGAATTGAGACTTCCGAAGAATCCGGGTTAACCGAGATTATAGACCACGTTTACCTACACTGTTTCCGGTTTACAAAGTGCACCATTTTGTTACACTGTTTCCAAATTTAACGGGAATGGCCGAGTGTGTTTCGATTGGGTCATATATACACGCCCGGTAATCTCGGGCTCCATCTCTTTTTGGAGAACAGTGCAAAATGGAGACAATGATACTTCCGATATGGAGCCAAGGACCGGAACTGAACAGAAAAGGTAAATAAAACAGTGCACCTCGCGTACAATTTGATCTCCTATTAACCTATTATACATTTTCCCAAAACGTCCAGAGTTTCATACCACATAGAAATGATTATATTATCCGTTGGCGATGATAGATCTAAAAAATAATTCCGTTTGTAAATAGAAACTTGAATCAAAGTTTGGACATCGGACCCGATCAAACACGAAAATGCGTGTTGAAATCGTTCAAATCCATGTAATCAACAGTTCTGAAAGATTTAAGTGGCAATGACTGTGAAATGAATGATAACGTGTTGATATGAAATAATTTTACCACAAAGAACTGCGTTTTTCCTACTCCTTTTGCGGATTTTCTCAGATGAGAAGGAGACCAGGATGCGGTGCGGGAGACAAGATTCAGAGGGAGAGGCGATGCATATATAAATATACTGTAAAACTTCAAATAGAACCCCATACTCTTATGTAACCCCAGCCCCTCTTCGGACGTCAAAGCCGACCCTTTCTGTATGATTTTTCGGAAAACTTATAACCTGTAATAAACCCTAATCCCAAACAAATCAATGCCACAATGAATTCAATAGAGGGCGAATGTAACTGTTCTAAACCAAATGTCCCCTTTTGTGATGGTTCATGCTTAGATAATTGGTTTGCTTAAAGTTTTTTTTTTTTTTTTTTTATATATATTTAGAAGGCGCTGTATCCTAGATTATGTCAAAAGGTAAAAAACTTCACTGCTTAAGTTAAAACACCGTGAAATTGACAATTTTTGGATGATTTGGGAATGATTTCGGAATGAAATTGAATGAGTGGGAGGAGCGAGTTTTGAATGAAATTAAAAGTATGTAATCCAAGATCGCTAATTTCGTCCAATTTGCGATATTTTTACCTCAGACGCTTTCAAATCCACAGCTGCCAGTAAAAATTGTGGAAAATTGTTATCGATTTGAATAAAATGCTGCGCATTTTGGACGGTTGTTGAATGTTTTTGAACTATTTTGAGCGTTTTTTAATGGTTTGAGTGAGTGTTTGGAATGAATGATTGGAGCGCTGTGTGAGTGACTTTGAACGGTTTTGATCGATGTAAATGTCAATTTCACGATGTTACTAACTGTATACTATGTATACTGTACATGAACCACCTGCTCTTTGCAGTCGAAGTAAATCTTCGCCCCCCCCCCCCTTTTTTCCGTCTTAACATCTGTAGCCTGTAATTAACACCCGTCCCTTTTTAAAGAAGTGTGAAAATTCTAATAAACCACCGGTGTTGTTATAGAGCTTTTACAACGAATAAGGCACAGAACGTCCGTTTATTGCAGATCTGAAATCCTTCCGCTATACATATTTCTAAGAACCTAGCGTATTTTTCAAATTTTGTGATGACCTGAATTCTCAAATTAGCTTTTTGTTTTTCTTTGATAATGTTTCGTTAGAATAGATTTACTAAAATTAGTACGCGCTCACTTTATATTCACCATTGTGGCCCGGTAAGTCAGTTTGGAGAAAGGAGAAAAATATAGACCAGATATAAATATGGCTGTTCTAGAGAGTCTGAGAGACGCATTTACTGTGTAAAAGGGAAAGAAAAAGTGTCCTGTAATATGCATAAAGTTACAATCCTAGAAAATCATTCACTGTATTCTTTTATATGCATCGCCTCTCCCTCTGAATCTTGTCTCCCGCACCGCATCCTGGTCTCCTTCTCATCTAAGAAAATCCGCAAAGGGGTAGGAAAAACGCAGTTCTTTGTGGTAACATTATTGTATATCAACACGTTATCATTCATTTCACAGACATTGTCGCTTAAATCTTTCAGAACTGTTGATTACATGGATTTGAACGATTTCAACACGCATTTTCGTGTTTGATCGGGTCCGATGTCCAAACTTTGATTTAAGTTTCTATTCACAAACGGAATTATTTTTTAAATCTATCACCGCCAACGGATACTATAATCATTTCTATGTGGTATGAAACTCTGGACGTTTTGGGAAAATGTATAATAGGTTAATAGGAGATAAAATTGTACGCGAGGTGCACTGTTTTATTTACCTTTTCTGTTCAGTTCCGTTCCTTGGCTCCATATCGGAAGTATCATTGTCTCCATTTTGCACTGTTCTCCAAAAAGAGATGGAGCCCGAGATTACCGGGCGTGATATAGTAATTGACCATTGGCGGCTGACAATCAAGGAATATATCGAGCAATCAAATCATTCAATCAGCCCGGAACTGAGATTTAAACTCCAACATTGGCCGCCATTTGTGTGAAACGATTTATCATTTGGCGACTTAAACGTCGTAACTACAGCTTATTCAAGCTGTAGTTTCGACGTTAAGGTGCCAACCAACGATTCTACTTTTTTGTTACATGCTACTTACCATAGTTTTTGCAAAATAACACCGTTTAAAATCGATGCGAGACTTCCATTGGCGTTGCCAAATGAGAAATAGGGCTGGGCCAGCGATTGGTCAATTGTATGACCCGTCAGTCGACAAAGAACCCTCTGTGAACTCCGTAAATCAAAAGTAAAAAAGGAGACTAAATCCAACAGAAGCGAACCGGAAATCATTTTTCAAGAATAAAACAAACAACAAACAAAAACAAAACAGATATATAGTGAGACCGAGTAAACATTTGACTATTTTTTATTCAGAAAAATCATCAAATAAACCAAAAGCGGACGGCGTAGTCTGAACAGGATGGATATTTGGTGATTTTGTTTAAAGAGATATTGATTTGTTTGAATGGGATTTTAACGTCACTTTCACCAATTTTTAAGTCATATCGCGGCGGCTAGAATACCTAACAATAGATTCCTGGTATATCTCGCACCAGTACTACCATTACATCCTTTACAGATATATTGATGACAGAATAAACATATGACTATTTTTTTATTCAGAAAAACTTCAAATAAACCAAAAGTGGACGGCGTAGTCTGAAAAGAAGGATATTTGGCTGGAATACCTAACAATGGATTCCTGGTATATCTCGTACAAGTACTACCATTACATCCTTTCCTAGCATCCAGCTGCTATTCCACTTAGATTTACAATTATCCACCCATTGGCGAGAGACAATTGTCTGAAAGGATATGTGCCGCCGAACCCATGACACATTATTCATTGCAGCCTCTAGCGTTTAACAAACATCTTTCCTCAACATTTTTTTTCTAAAACATGTTTCTTGAGTAATTGAAAATTGCTGATAATTTGTATAATAAAAGGTTAGTGTCACAACCCCTTGTACAACTGGTAAAACCACATTTTCTATAAAAATTGACACTTATTACTTTAACGAATCTACAGAAAAACTTTAGACCAGTCCAAATTCAAAGAAAATGCAGACGACAATTTTTGTTGATGAAATTTTTAAAATGTTTGTCTGTTAGGTTGGAAAACATTGTGGATAATGAAAAAATTGCTTGTAACAAGCAGATTCTTCATTTTCCACAATATTTTCAGAAACTTTCCTTCTTGGTGACGTCTAAAAGCGTCATTATGTGGAAATGGCTAAAGAAATTGTTATCTGATGAAAAGCACGCCTGTTTTGCACTTGCCTATCACAAATAGATCTACACTTTATCGTGATTTTGAGCACATTCTAGAAGGCCAGAAGTAAGCAGTTCTCACAGCGATTTTTTTGGGGGGATTTTTTTTTCCCAATATATGTTGGAGTGTCAAACTTCGTCAGCAACGGCAATAAGAATGATATTGCGCAATCTTATGTTATGTACCATTCCGTGTACAGTGCTGACAGTACTTTTATTTACACCTTGTGCGACTTTAGATTTCATACTTGGTGCATCTTCATTTTTGATGATAAGTGCTCTTTTCATGATTTGTCCTTGTTGCGCTTTAATAATTGTCCATTCATGTATATTTGTTGAGATTGTATTCTAAAATGAACGCTTTAACGGATACTGTATTTATTCTGTAAATTTTAGTCAGCAACATCAACATCTGACGAGAGGAACATATACAGGTGTCACGCTCGAAGTTGATTCCTATGTAAGGCACTAGTATTGCAAAACGATTTTAAGGTTTCGACAAGCTGACACAAATCTGGGACTTTAAACTCTCTTCTGTACAATCACCGTCAGGTCAAATATATTAACACGCACTAAAAGACAAAGAAGAAGTCATGAATAATTGGCATACTCCATTTTCCAGTTCGGTTTGACGGTCATTGACGCAGTTTGCAGGTGGTTATGTTTCTGATGAAATCGTGATACGACATACGGGGTGGGAAATGAAACCACATGACACTTACGTAAAGCTAAAGTGCTTCTTTAACAGAAATGGAAAATTTTATTAATTCCTTTTCGTTTTTATTTAACCCATTTGCACACAATTCCGCATTTCTACGCACCAGGAAAATATAGCAATGGAAAACATTGTGAAAAAAGAAGGCAGCAAATCAATGATATCGCAGAGGCTGTAGCACCTAACCATGAATTACTGTTACATGTATTTCTCACACCAGTACTACCACGGCATCCTTTCCGAGCATCCAGCTGCTCAACCCACGTAGGTTTACGATAATCTAGCCATTGGTTGGAGACAAATGTCGAAATCGATGTTCTCCGCGACCGGTTCGCACCCTGAACCTCATGAGTGAGAGTCCGACGTGATACTAACTGCGTTATAACAACGGTCGGATAATCAGCCATCGAAGCTGAAATTGTCAATTCAGTACATATGGAGATACGGATCTTAAATATAGTTTCTTTCTCTTCATGCTGTAATTTATCATATAGTTAATTATATAGTTTCTGCTTCTTCTTTTACCGAGGCAATTTTCTAATACATGTATATAATTTTATCTTTCTTGAACATAGATGCATATTTGATGCTCTGAAAATTAAGATAAAGTTTCTTATATGAAAGCTTTTTTGGTGGACGTCTCAACGTCCACTTGTATTACCACTTTTCGAAAATCCAGTAGGATCGTACAATGTCTTAGGAAAAGTAGTACCCAATTAAGCTCAATTTATCAATTTTTAAGCTTCGTTTCCGCAAACCAGCTCTATATTTCAAAACGGCGTGTTGTAATAATTAAGTGTAATTCATATATCACGAAAAAAGACTTTTATATATAAAATCACCTCTTTAACCCTTTCCAACACAGCAAAAATTTAGACTGGTCCAAATTGAAAGAAGCTGCAGAGGACAATTTCAAGTTGATGAAATTTTTATTCTTTTTCTCTTTTTGGATAGAAAACATTGTGGATAATGAAGAAATTGCTTGATGCAAGCAATTTCTTCATTACCCACAATGTTTTCCAAAGTTTTTTTTTTCTTTAGGGGCGTAAAAAGGAGGGACTGAGTTGGAATGGGTTAAATCCTCCTATCTCCAGTTTCGGCCTTGTACTCAATATGAAATGAGTACTTTGCCAGCCGTTGGTATCTCTACAGCTTACTTCGCTGCGTAGATAGTTAACAGACACAATTTTGAGGTTTTCTTAGAGCCTAATGAGTAAAAATTGCTACTAGAGGCTTTACCACTTGAATACCTACGACGTAAAAGTAGTTATGTATTTAAGGAATATTGCAAACTCTGCCTGCAAAGTCATCATCTAGTTATTTTTATCTCAGTAAAAAAGAAACGTGCAATTTGCTCAAAAATGCAAGGAAAGCCACCCCGTTTTTTTTTCAAGCACAATATCTCATTGGACATTGTAGTAACTTTGCAATTTTTGCAAAAAGTGGCCTGTTGTATCAGACTGTATTTTTTATACTCTTTTATTTTCATGAAATATACTAACTCAAGCACTTTGCGTTTTTTCAAACTACCCTTTGCCGGGCTAAGGCGCCTTTTTCAAAAGTATTTCAGGTAATCGCCTAGGCTGGTGCACCTAATTGTCACTCATTCTCATTTATCTCACCAGTAAAAACACATCAATAAGCTCAAACCATCATTTGCCTATCCCGCTCACTACCTATCAATCATCTATATTTGATAACTCATGTAACGGAGACTTTTGTCAAATGTCGGGAAAAATATCAACCGAGCCATCTCATGACCCAAGGATTAATAGTGCACAGCTTCACCGACTGAGATAACTAGGTTTAACTACCTTTGTTGTAACCTCAAACCCATCTTAACCCTTGATATGATGAATAAAATCCTTCTTTTTCAGAATAATATAAATACGAAGGGGCTGAAAGTAATGGAATAACTAAATGTGGGTCAGTATTTCATTTGAAAATTGATTCTATAAACAACCCTGGCTGATTTAATAAACAACCCTGGTTTAAAACGGGATAAACAAAATGTGCAGACTAAGATCAGGCAACAACAACAACAACAACAACAACCGAGTATTATTAACCCATTTCAATACAATCCCGCTTTTTGACAGCCCTCACAAATAAAGTTTTGCAAAACACTGTTGATAATGAAGAAATTGCTTTTTAGAAGCAATTTCTTCATCATCCGCAACGTTTCATAACGACACATATTTTTAAAATTTCAAGAGCAACAACAACAGCAACTGCGGCAGCAACTTCTTTAAATTTTGTCAATTCTAAAATGTTGCAGTGTTGTGCAAGTTTAACAATATCAAAATGGGCCAGTATGGAATTTCGTCAATTGAATTTTAGAAAAGAATATCTATGAATGTCGATATTTCAAAGAGGTAATGTATAATTTACCTTCACAAATCTACTCATCTATACCCCTAAGACAAAAAGGGAAGGGATACTTCCAACCCGCGTTTTATTTCAATAAAGCAATGACTTTTTGAAACATTGCCATTTTCCAAATTTAATCTTACATCCTAGTAGATAAAAAAAGTGTCAAAGTGTCAATCGACAAATCAAATGATGCACTCCAAAATTGGCCGACATTTTAATGAATCAGTTTTGTCCGCATGATTACTAAACGTCGTAACTACAGTATTATAAAGTTTAAGTCGCCAAACCAACAACAAAAAAATTCTTATACCTGGAGGACATTGTTGGAGTTCAAAGTTCACTTCGGGAACAAATGGATGATTTGACCGGTTCATCGATATTTTGATCGACAGCGGCGATCTATTTGTGAAATAGAGGATAATCAACTTGTTGCTCCAGATATAATTTAATTTTTAGTTTTGTCTATCAAAAACGAGCGTTCTGATTGGTTTGGCGAAAAAATTAGTCATAACTCCGTGAACAAAAGTTTGAGCACGCAGCAATTTTGTATGCTTCCACACAAAATAGTCCCGTACAAAAAGGTATCAAAATTTGTAAAGCTTTTTGGGTTTTGTTTTCGCTCGATACTATTCAATTATAAGAAATGAAGAGAGTATTTTTTGTTTTCATGGAGGTATGAACCGAAAAACCTAATCACACAATGTGTAAATCCGCTTCCCGTATTCATACAGTGTGATTATGATTTTTGGTTCATACCTCCATGAAAACAAAAATACTCTCTTCATTTCTTAAATGAAAAAATATTTCACGAGGAAGCGTTGTTAGGCGTTTAAAAAACGAGTGCGAAGAAATTTATTACACTGAAAAATCCCAAGATTTCACAGCAAGGTATATAATAAACAGGCAGTAATCATAGAAATAGCATTCGACGCTCATCTTTTTACTTGATATTGTGATCGAGAATAACGTTAAAGTATTTTATTTGACTTCATGATGTTTCATCATTTACCTTACTTTAGCACACTTCTAATGAATTATCGAAAGGTTATCTGTTATAATCTTGTATCATGTTGGGTCAAAATGATATTTCCTGTCTTCAACCCCTTTCCTTAATTATCAAGTTTAATACGAATAAAGACAGAACGACGAACCTTATTTAGAAGAGAGTAATGGCAATCTAAATGACCCGTTATTCGGAAAACTTGCCTTCGTGACATAAAAAAAAAGTGAATAAATAAATGAATAAAAATAAAGAAAAAAAATAATATTACGTATTTTTAATTTCTTTCAAATTTTAGGGTAAAATTTTTTTCTGATTCACAAAAATATAATTGTAAAAATGCCAATATCTTAAAAACTGACAAAGTCACAACTGTTTTAGTATATTAATCCCGTATCCCGTTCCCAAAAATAGACGCTTTTTGACGCCCTTCGAGAAAAACAATTGGGAAATTATTGTGTAAAATAAAGAAATTGCTTGCATTTTATCATTTTCCACGATATTTTCTTCAAAGAAAGTTGAAGATTCTAAAATGTCTCAGACTTAAATTGTCGTCTGCAACTTCTTTTACTTTGGACCTGTATAAAATGTTCTCCTGTGATAATCAGTTGCAAGACGACACGGTTTTAGATTTGTCCAATTTCTAAGAAGTTGTGGACGACACTTTTTTAGTTAATAAAATTCTAATAAACTGTATTTTTTGGTAGAAACATTGTTGATAATGAATCAGGTGTTATTTAAAACATGATTTTCCAACGACATGAAGTAACATTATTTATGCAGTTTGTCATGGATGACGGACCAATTAATCCAATTTGCGGAGTTATTAATAAAGATAGATTTACCAATTAAATCGTTCATTTATAACCGAAAGTGAACTTTGAACTCTAACATAAGTGTTAAGAATGCTTGCTGGTTTTGCGACATAACCCATTTCCACACAAGCCCTCTATTTTTCGCCCCTCAAGAGAAAAGCTTTAGAAAACGTTTTGGAAAACGAAAAAAGTGCTCATATCAAGCAATTTCTTCATTATCCACAATATTTTTTATCCAAAAGGACGGTAAAAAAGAATAAACCCATCAACTTGAAATTGCCGTCTGCAGCTTTTTTTTCAATTTGGACCTGTCTAAATTAATGTCGTGTGCGAATGTGTTAAACATCGTAATTTTAGCTTATTCAATCTGTAATTACGACGTTCAGGTCGCCAATCATCGACCCATTTAAAGTTTTGTTACAAGTTACTTATGATTTTCTGCAAATAAACGCCCTTTAATAACAAATTCGAACTTCCTGTAGAAGGTTAGCGTGCATTGCCATCGATCCGTTAATGAGTACCAAAACATAGGGTTTCGGTTAAACCGGTGTAAATTATCCGGTTTAATGATTTAGTTCGGACAGATCGATTCTAACCCTTATCATGCTGAACCCGGAATATTCCGGTTTTGGCAGGAGGTGTAGACTAAGATCAGACTGCACTTATGTGCAGACTGATCTTAGTCTACATCTCCTGCCTGTACTTTTCCTGCCAGAGTTGTTAATGAAGTTGATTTCATAAAGAAATATTGATTTTGAAAAACAAGTTCTATCAGTGCTTTCAGTCCTTTGATTTGCAGAATTCCACTAAGGTAGTTTATACAGCATGACAAGGGTTAAAAGTGCGGCCCACCAGTGGACTAATGATTTGAGTTTGAGCGTGACATTTAGGATAGTTTTAATTGCAAAAAGGATAGACTCTGATCAACCTGTGTATCCGCACAGTCTAACCAGAGTCTTCACATTGCGTCGCAGTAGACAGCTAGGCCTGGTTACCTGAGGATTCCATTTAAATGTAGCTCAATGACCCGCATGTTGATGAAATAACCGTTGTCCACGCCTACTGGGCTCCGAAAGGCAATTCCACTTATTTAAAAAAATGGTTATTGGTAAAATTTATGGCCAGGAACAGGTAGACCTTAACAAATATGTAAAATGGTATGCTAATTAAGTTAGCGACGTAAGTCGCTAACTTAAACCTGAATAAGCTGTAGTTACGACATTAAAGTTGCTAAACCAACAAACAAGCTTCACATAAATGTCTGCCAATGTAGTAGTTCAAAGTTTACTCCCGGTCTTCGTAAATGATCCGGTTGGTCGCTACATATGGTTGATTCTTTGATTGACAGCAATCTGTCTAAGGGAACGGTGCCTCATTATCTAGTGGTAACTTTCAATTAACATGTCACCTGCAGCTTCCATTTGTTTGACTCAGTCGAAAATATTATCTGGTATTAGATGAAAATGTTCACTCTCTACTAGAGTGCGCTGCATGTTAGATTATTATGCTCGAGTTGGACGCTGTCGTCTGCACTTTAAAGTCAAAAATGTTGCTCGCCCTTTTCAGCGCTTTAGATAAGGGAGATAACCAAATTTACATTCAGAAAGTAAACAAAGTTGGTTAATAAATCAGTGTTATCAGTGTTATCTGACTCATACTTTTAACAAGACATATATGTAAATCATTTCTATTTATAAGATTTCAAACTGCAAGAACGATTCAAAAACGGTTTACAACTAAGAGCTAAATACTAACAGACAAGTCAATCTATATCGAATCCGGACAAGCAGAACTTCGGATAATTTGGGGTATAATGTGCAAGGTTTGACGCCTTTTTTCTTGCTGTGTAATGTCAATGTTTGCGTAAGTAAAGTACATTTATTTGAATTATAGTTAGCTGAAATAACGTACTCCTCTCTCTTGCAGAGGGAAACGAGGGCGAATGACTGCATTATTGCAGCTAACAGGCTAACTCGTATCACATCACAGTAAAACACTTTCTTCTTGTCTGTTACGAATTCTGCTTTTAGATTATATTGATGAATTAGCCCATGTAAACTATCTTTGCATCTTTTTTGTTTTGAAGCCAA
Source organism: Fragum fragum (assembly GCA_946902895.1). Taxonomy (NCBI): domain Eukaryota; kingdom Metazoa; phylum Mollusca; class Bivalvia; order Cardiida; family Cardiidae; genus Fragum; species Fragum fragum. Next base: position 46,168,133 of record OX336372.1, read on the forward strand.
AAGGCAGCAGGCTTTAACCCACTCCCCCTCAATGACGCTTTTAGACACCACAAGAAAATAGCTTTGGAAAACATTGTGGAAAATGAAGAATTGCTTGTTACAAGCAATTTCTTCATTATTCACAATATTTTCTACCCCAATTGTAAAAGGGAAGTCCAAAATTTCATACACTTTAAATTGCCGTCTGCAATTCCTTTAAATTTGGGCTAGTCATAAGAAATTATTGTCGTGTGGGAATGGATTAACCCACTCCCACACAACCTCTCCACACAGATCAAAAATATTAATTGTTGTTGCGGATCATGATAATCCAAAGTACTGGTACATTAAAACAAGGAAATAAAACATTTTACTTTTTATATAAAATTTCTCTTTTCAATAATTTTTTGGTTTAATGCAGCAAAATGCATTAGGTGGTAATGTCTTACAGTATACAGCAATCTTGTGATGTTTCATTAAAAGTTCTTATGAGAGATTATTGTCAACATTTTAGTGCTGAGTAAACAAGTCCATATTATACAAAGATGCCAAGTCTTGTGAAAGCTATAAAAGATAAATATGATCCCACAGAAGACCAGACAGATCATGTTGATGTTTGTGTTTTATTTGTTCCCAAGTCTGGACCAAATATTGGACCATCAGGTGTGTATGCTGATGCTTGAATTTCTTGTGTTCACACAATACTTCCTGTTAAATCCTGTTAATAGAAACACCTATTTGTTGCAGTTAACCAGAAGGTACTATTCAACCAATTACCACACAACAAAATTTTAGACTATTCTAAATTGAAAGAAGCTGCAGACGACAATTTCAAGTTGGTAGATTTTTAAAATGTTTTTGTCTTTTTGGACAGAAAACATTGTGGATAATGAAGAAATTGCTTGTGCAATTTCTTCATTTTGCCAAAATGTTTCCTTAGCTTTTTTCTTGAGAGGCATCAAAAGGAGGAGTTGTGTGGGAATGGTTTAACCCATTCCCAAACAGTGACGCTTTTGGACGCCCCTCAAGAAAAAGTTGAAAAAATCCAAAGTTTCATAAACTTTAAATTGTCTTCTGCAACTTCCTTCAATTTGGACCAGTCTAAAATTTTGTTGTGTGGTAATGGGTTAAAGGAGCTATTTGTTCTATGATTTAATGTAGGTGCAAATATGAGTTGCATTTAAGCAGTGAATTATTATTATCAGGGTTGCAATTAAGAGGATTTCACTGTGCCAAATTAAATTTTCTTATTACAAGCAATGTCTCCTTTTCCTGCAATCATTTTGTAGATGTTTTTTGTCAGAGTGTCATTGCTGGATTTTGTGGTAACAGACTATGTACATGTTATCCCTAAATGCAACCTAAAGTTATGTTAAACCATTACTACACTATCCTGCATTTTTATAACCCCCCCTTCCTAGAAATAAACTTTCAAAAACATTGTGGAAAAGAAGTTCTTAATTTTTCAACAAGGTTTGGTTTTCTAGCCCAAAAGACAAAGATTTTATTTAAACACCATCAACTTGAAAAATTGTCTGAAGCTTCTTTGAATCATGCGGTGCATGATATACCATAAAGGTAGAAAACATTGTGAGAAGAGGAGAAATAGCTTATAACAAGCATTTTTTTCCTTTTCCCACAATTTTTTCTTATACCTGTCAGTGTGCAAGGATTAGGGAGTGTTTAGTAATGGTTTTGTTTACAAATGATTCAATATGATCTATTTTTCCTAGGCTGCCTGTCCTTGCCACAACGGTTAACGTTAGACCATTGTCAGATTGACTGTTCCGGGGAAGGAAAGGAAATAGCAGAACTGTGTGAAAAAGTTCAGGAACTAGACTTATCCAAAAACAACATCACCAGCTGGCATGAGGTTTGTTAGTGCTATGAATCTCGTACAATTCTCTTTTACCTAGGAAGAGATAAGCTTTGTTTGGGCTGTGTGAGAGTGACATGAATTTTTAGCTCACCTGAGCATGTAGTGCTCAAGTGAGCTATTGTGATCCCCTTTTGTCCGGCGTCCGTCCGTTGTGCGTCGTGTGTCGTGCGTCGGGCCTTGTCCGTCAACAATTTCTTTAAACAACATCTCCTCCCAAACCACTGGTCCAATTTGAACCAAATTTGGCAGAAATGTTCCTTAGGTGGTCCCCATCAAACATCGCTAAAAGAATTGAAATCCGTTAAAAACTCTGGTTGCCATGGCAACAAAAGTGAAATTTTAAAATAATCTTTAAAAATCTTCTCCTCCTGACCCAGATGGCGCAGAGCCTTGATATTTTGCATGAAGCATCAGTATATTGACCTCTTTCAAATAGCTAAAATCATGATCCTCGGGTCCCCAGGGGCGGAGCCCAAGGGACGAGGGGTTTATATAGAAATAAAGATTGATTTTTAAAATGACATATCCTTCCAAACCACTGGGCCGATTTGTACCAAATTTGGCAGAAATGTTCCTTAGGTGGTCCCCTTCAAAAATAGCTAAAAGAATTGAAATCCGTTAAAAACTCTGGTTGCCATGGCATCAAAAGTGAAATTTTAAAATAATCTTTAAAAATCTTCTCCTCCTGACCCAGAAGGCATAGAGCCTTGATATTTTGCATGAAGCATCAGTATATTGACCTCTTTCAAAATAGCTAAAATCATGATCCTCGGGTCCCCAGGGGCGGAGCCCAAGGGGGGAGGGGTTAATATAGAAATAAAGATTGATTTTTAAAATGACATTTCCTCCCAAACCACTGGGCCGATTTGTACCAAATTTGGCAGAAATGTTCCTTAGGTGGTCCCCTTCAAAAATAGCTAAAAGAATTGAAATCCGTTAAAAACTCTGGTTGCCATGGCAACAAAAGTGAAATTTTAAAATAATCTTTAAAAATCTTCTCCTCCTGACCCAGAAGGCATAGAGCCTTGATATTTTGCATGAAGCATCAGTATATTGACCTCTTTCAAAATAGCTAAAATCATGATCCTCGGGTCCCCAGGGGCGGAGCCCAAGGGGGGAGGGGTTAATATAGAAATAAAGAACGATTTTTAAAATGACATCTCCTCCCAAACCACTGGGCCCATTTGAACCAAATTTGGCAGAAATGTTCCTTAGGTGGTCCCCTTCAAAAATAGCTAAAAGAATTGAAATCCGTTAAAAACTCTGGTTGCCATGGCAACAAAAGTGAAATTTTAAAAAAATCTTTAAAAATCTTCTCCTCCTGACCCAGAAGGCATAGAGCCTTGATATTTTGCATGAAGCATCAGTATATTGACCTCTTTCAAAATAGCTAAAATCATGATCCTCGGGTCCCCAGGGGCGGAGCCCCGGGGGGGGGGGCTATAGGCATGAAGCATCAGTTCACAGACTTCTTTCTTATTTCTGAAATTATAACCCATGGAAAAAGTTCTTTCCTTCTTTCAAATCAGCACTTAAGCCTTGGAATTTGTAATTTAGACTTTTTGATCCCCAGGTTCATAGTCTTTATATGTAATTGTGGCCCACTTGTTTCATAATCCTAACCTTAACATGAAATAAGACTGTTGAAAGAAAAAGAGCCTTTATCTCAGGTGAGCGCCCCAGGGCCAACGGCCCTCTTGTTCTTAAATCCTATTACCACACAATGAAATTTTTGACTTGTCCAAATTGAAAGAAGCTGCAGACTACAATTTCAAGTTGATATAATATTATTTTTTTAACTTTCTGAGTAGAAACATTCTGTAAAATGAGGAAATTGCTTATTGCAAGCAATTTCTTCATTTTGCACAATGTTTTCCCCAAGGGATTTTCTTTAGCGGAGTCAAAAAGTGTCACTGCGTGGGAATTGGTTAAAGGTCACTAGGCTGCTAGCCTTTAAAATAAACCTGTTACTACATGACAAAATTTTAGACTTGTCCATATTCAAAGATATTTCAGATGTCAATTTAAAGTTAATGAATTTTTAGAAATCTTTGTCTTATGGGGTAGAAAAAATTGTAGATATTGGAACAACATTGTAACATTTTCCATAATGTATTCTAAATCCTTTTTCTTAACCCATTCCCACACAGTGATACCTTTGGACGCCCCTCAAGAAAAATAATTAAGAAAATTTGTAACAAGCAATTTCTTAATTTTTCACAATGTTTTCGACCCAGAAAGTTAAAAAAATCTAAAATTTCATAAACTTTGAATTGTCTTCTGCAACTCCTTTCAATTTGGACCAGTCTAAAATTTTGTAGTCTTGGAAAGGGTTAAGGGGCATCAAAAGGTGTCATTGAGTGGGAATGGGTTTAGGAACTCTTGACTCCATTCTAGGGGTCCAAACTTTTTTATGATGGCGGTCAGAACAACGAAAGTTGCAAATATATGTAAAAAGTTAATATTTTAAAGTATAAGACTTTAAGATTCAACAAAAAATTATGAAATTTATGTTTCATGTATTTTAAAGAATATATAGATGATATTCATTTATTTCAGTATGAGATTGATTTATAACACATTCATAATTAATAAACATAAAGATTTTGTTGCCTTCTCAATGAAAGATAATTAAAGATAATTTGATCTTACTCTGATAAACAAGCAATTATTCTACTTCTTTATTGTCAAGAATAATTGCTTATTATCTACGCATGTGAATTACATGGGAACTAGATGAAACCATAAGTGTCTTTAGTTCTGATGAAATTCAGTTGCTCAAAATGAAGGAAAGCTAAGCTTAGTCTTTCAAAACAGTAAGTTTATCAATTTTATAAAATCACTGGTTTTTCAGTGAAATTATTAGTGATTATCCACTGAGAAATCTCAGTAATTCACTGGAAAGCAATAAAGAATTAAGAAGACTTGCTGGAAATTCCTGAGACCAAAATGTACTGCTTTTACTATAAAGAAATTCTCTCAGAGGATCAAACAAATACTAGTGACATGGAAATCTGTGTCAATGGTCATTGCTTGGAATTTCGGCTGCATTTTTGGTAACATGGGTATGTCAGAGCCTCAGTCTAGTATTATGACATCCAGGAAGCATGTGATTCATGAGACACTGCAGTGATATATAATTGAAAAAATGTTCAAAGTAGATAAACCTCACACAAATTTATTCACAGAGAATCCTGTTTTTAATGACTGTCAAAAAAAGAGCTTGAGAAAAAAATCTCTTCATTTTCCACCAAGAATTCTGCCCACTTTTAATTGTCCTCTGAAACTGCTTTTAGTTTGGACCAGAGTAAAATTTTGTTGTCTTGTAATGGCTTTTGAAAAACTGCTTGGCTGGTTTTTGGAGTATTGAGGAGCAGGGTTTAATTGTATAGTGAAGATGTTAGGAGCATGATAAATTTCAGTCAAAGAATCAGATGTCAATGAATCAATTCATTTAGACTGAACGTTAACTTTGTCTGAACTTTGACATTTTTTTATGATCTGCATTTTTTTTTTAGTTTAGCAGCTTAAACATAGTAATTACAACTTATTCAAGTGTTACTCAACCCTTGTCATGATGAACCCGAAATATTCCGGTTTTGGCAGGAGGTATAGTCAAGATCAGCCTGCACAGAAGTGCAGTCTGATCTTAGTCTACACCTCCTGCTTGTATTTTTCCTGCCAGAGTTGTTAACGAAGCTGATTTCCAAACAAAATATTGATTTTTGAACAACAAGTTCTATCAGTGCTTTCAGCCCTTTGATTTTACAGCAATTCAGTAAGGTAATTTATACAGCATAACAAGGGTTAAGAAGTTAAGTTCCCCAACCAATATTTTGCCTTTCTTTTCACAAACCAACAATTTGCCTTTATTTTATGTCCCTGATCACATATTATATGCAATAGTGTAACAATGTATTTATTTCATCAGCTGAATTGCCATGCTGGAGGTGAGTGGGCGTGGTCAGTGATCCGTCAATTGACATATCACTAGCCTGGCCCACTGACCTCCAATAAGTTAGTCAGACTAAAGGCCTCATGGAACAAAAAACCTATTTTTAGTTATGTCCATCAAAACTGAGCATTCTGATCAGCAGAAAAATTTATTTATACCTCCAAGAACGAAAGTTTAAGCATACAGCTATTTTGTATGCTTGCACACAAAATAGTTCCGTACAAAAACGTATCGAAATTTGTGAAATATTTGGGTTATTTGCTCGATGTTACTAAATCATTAGAAATGAAAAATTTTTTTTTTTGTTTTCTACTTTATCAAGAAATTTCTCTTTTTCACACAATGTTTTCATAACTGTTTGCTTTATTGCATCAAAATTATTAGGTGGTAATGTCTTGCAAAAAACAATCTTGTAATCATGTTTGAAAAACATTGTGTATAATGAAGAAATTGTTTGGAACAGCATTTTCTTCATTTTATACAATGTTTTCTACCTAGAAAGTTGAAGATATCTGAAGTTTCAAAGGTTTAAATTGTCGTCTGTAAATCCTTTTAATTTGGATCAGTCTAAAAGCATCATTGTGTGGGAATAGATAAAAACAAAGAGAAAGTCTGTACTTAACACATTCCCACTCAGTGACACTTTTAGACACCCCCAAGGAAAAAAGCTTTGGAAAACATTGTGAAAATGAAGTAATTGCTTGCTACAAGCAATTACTTCATTTTCTACAATGATTTCTACACAGAAAATTGAAAAATTCCGAGATTTCATAGGTTTTAAATTGTTGTCTGCAATAACTTTCAATTTGGGTCAGTCTAAGATTTGCCGTTAAGGACCTAAAGTTCTAAACTGCAGCTTGAATATGTTGTAGTTACGACCACATCTTGTTTTTGTACAGGTATTCACTGTGGTAAAGAACATCCCGAAGCTCAACTTTCTTAACTTGCTTATGAATGCTATGGATGAAGAGACAATAGATTCCATATCAGGGACATTTCCTTGTATGAAGAATTTAGTCCTGAATTCTACTGGGGTATCATGGCAAACAGTTACTTTATTGCTTAATTCATTTCCAAGGTAGGCTTTATAATATTGTTCAACCTAGTACCTGACAGAGCAACATTTTATACTGGACTAATTTCAAAGGAATTCAGGATGACGATTTCAAGTTGAGAGAATTTTGAATATCTTTGTATTTCTGGGTAGAAAACAAGGTTAGATATGAAGAAATTGCTTGTAACAAGCGTAAAAAAAGTGTGATTGTGTGGGAATGGCTTAAAAGAATTACTTATTAGAAAAAAAGTATTTCTGGGTAGAAAACAAGGTTAGATATGAAGAAATTGCTTGTAACAAGCGTAAAAAAAGCGTGATTGTGTGGGAATGGCTTAAAAGAATTACTTATTAGAAAAAAAGACTTTTTAATATAGACAATACATTCTTCTAGCATATGGCTTTAAGTTCCCCTGCAAATTCTCCCGCATCAATATGATGGGGTGCATATTTTTTCAAGGCTTTTCATCCAGTCATTAGCCTACCAGAGGAAATTGTGAGCTATTGTAATAAGTAGATGTACGGTGTCCATTTGTCCCGTCTGCCTGTCAACAATTATTAAAAAATCTTCACCTCCATAAACCATAAGGCCTAGAGCTTTGATATTTGGTATATATCATCAGCTATTATTATGACCCTCTACAAAAATAATTCAAAGAAATAGTGTACTATGAAAATTAGCCCTTTTCTGTGCGATCCCTGATTTTACAAAGGAAATCTTTGAAAATCTTCTCCCCCCAAACTGTTAGTCCTAGAGCTTTGATATTTGGTCTGTTTCAACACCTAACAACTTTCTACCAAAATACTTTGAAAATTAGCCCTATGTTGTGTGATCTCAGATTTATAAAGGAATGAAGTAAAGTAAAGAATAAAATAAAATTCTAAAATTTCTTCTCTGAAATCATAATCATTATTGATATATCATTGCTCATTTACCCTCTACCAAAATACTTCAATGAATGACTCAACTCTGAAAATAAGCCCTATGTTGTATGATTTTGGATTTGTATAGGATTAAAGGAGAAGAACTTAGAAAAATCTTCTCCAAACCCTTTTTTAGTAGACCTTTGATGTTTTGTATATACCATAAAGCCATGAGCCATCTTATTCAGGTGAGCAATAAAGGACCATCATTGTCCACTTGTTTTGCATTCTGTCCATCATTCTCACTGTCTGTCTCTGTTGTTCAAAAGTAACCAGAATACTAGATTTATTCATCTTTCTTGGTAGAAAAAATTGTGTAAAGTTAAGAAATTGCTTGTTACAAGCAATGTTAGACTGGTCCTAATCGAAAGAATTTGTAGACGATAATTTAAAGTTTATAGAAATTTAGATTTATTCATCTTTCTGGGTAGAAAAAGTGTGTAAAGTGAAGAAATTGCTTGTTACAAGCAATTTCTTTATTTTACACATTGTTTTCCCAATCATTTTTCATTAGGTGCATCCAAAAGCGTCACTGCGGGAATGGGTTAACCCTTTCCTGTTCAAACCCGGTATTTTGCTGTAATTTTATACTTGAGAAAACATTGTGAAAAAAGAAGAAATTGCTTGTGACAAGCAATTTCTTCCATTTCCACAATATTTTCTACCAGTTAGGATGGTTTCATTTCAAATTACATCCAATTTTCAATGTTGTCTGCAACCTCTTTCAATTTGGACCAGTCAAAGATTTTAAAAAACGGGAAAGGGTTTAACACTGAGCAACTTCTTCAGTTTGAATGAGCCGAAAATTACCACAATGAATCTTTATTAACCCTTGTCATGCTAAACCCGGAATATTCCAGTTTTGGCAGGTGGTGTAGACTAAGATCAGACTGCACTTATGTGCAGGCTGATCTTAGTCTACACCTCCTGCTTTTAAATTTCCTGCCAGAGTTGTTAATGAAGTTGATTTCTTAAAGAAATATTGATTTTTGAACAACAAGTTCTATCAGTGCTTTCAGCCCTTTGATTTGGAGCATTTCAGAAAGGTAATTTATATAGCATGACAAGGGTTAAGTTCAGTTGTGCATGAGATAAAAATGATTTTGATCCCTCCAGTTGTGTAGAAATATTCTGCCCTTGAATGAACATAATAGCTTAAAACTACAGTGGTTTGTCACTGACATGCCTCATTGAAGGGAATATTTCAGCAAGTCATGAGAACACAGGAATTTTGATAGACAAAACTTAACCTATTCCCACTCAATCTTTAGGCTAGTCCAAATTCAAAGAAGCTGCAGACGATAATTTCAGGTTGATGAGATTTTAACTTTTTTCCCCCTTTTGGATAGAAAACATTGTGGATAATGAAGAAATTTCTTGATACAGGCAATATCTTCATTTTGCACAATGTTTTAAAACGCCTTTTTCTTTAGGGGTGTAAAGGGAGGGATTGTGTGGGAATGGGTTAGATCATAAAAATGGCTGCTATTAGTAATGGAAGCCTTAACTCGTTATCAGACGACAAAATTTTAGACTGGTCCAAATTGAAAGGAATGGTAGACAACAATTCTAAGCTTATGAAATTTGGATTTTTACCTTTCAAGTAGAAAACATTGTGGATAATGAAGAAATTGAATGTAAGAAGTATTTCTTCATTTTCCACAATGTTTTCAAAAGCTTTATTTCTTGGGGTCATCTAAAAGCATCATGGGTTAAATTTTTTAGCAAATAGACCACATTGTTCCTGTTTCAGTCTTTCTCAGCTACATCTCAGTTTAAATCAGTATTCATCAGTTGAAATCAAGGAGGAAACAAAACACAACAATCTTTCCAGAGTGTTTCTTAACCAGTGTGGAATTAGTCAATGGGAAGACATTGTTAAATTAGGAGTTGCTTTCCCAAATCTGGAATCCTTAAACTTGATTCAGACAGACATAAAAACTCTACCGGGGGATGATGAAAGTTACAAAGTGTTCCCCAGCCTAACGGCATTAAACTTGAGTGAAACTAAACTTCAATCATGGACAGATATAGATAAATTTAGGAAGTTTCCTGTTTTAACAAATCTAAGGCTGTCTGGAATACCCTTTTTGGAGGTAAGGTAGATGTACAATGGATTCTACTTAATTGACGGATAGATGGTCACATCCACTGACTCACACAGGAAGTTTCACTTCGATATTAAATAGTATTATTTTGAAAAACTTATGGCCAGGAAACATGTAACAAAAAAATAAAAATCATTATTGTAAATACAGCTTGAATAAGCTGTATGTACAACGTTTAAGTCTCAAAACCAACAAAAATGCTTTGCATAAAATTTAATGTTGGCCAGTGTCAGAGTTCAAAGTTCACTTTGAGTCTAAATGAATTATTTGACTGGTTGATTGGTTCCTTGACTGACAGCTGTAATCAGTCAGTTGCAACCCCTTTCAATAGCAATGCATTGTTAATTAGATAAATGTGCAAACATAAAATTTATTTGAAATTCTTATAAACTATTACATTTAATAGAAATCCACCGTACATATCAAAGGACCTTCACAGAATGATCCTTTAACCCATTCCGCACAAGCCCTCCTTTTTACGCCCCTCAAGAAAAAAGCTCTAGAAAACATTGTGAAAATGAAGAAATTGCTTGTATCAAGCAATTTCTTCATTTTTCACATTGTTTTCTATCCCAAAAGACAAAAAAAAAATTAAATTCCATCAACTTGAGATTGTCGTCTGCAGCTTCTTTCAATTTTGACTAGTCTAAAATTTTGCTGTGTTGGAATGGGTTAATTAAATCTTTTCAGATGATAACATTTGAAAGGCTGATCCATATTTAATCCTCTCCCATATAACAAAATTTTAGACTGCTCTATTTTGGAAGAGGCTGCAGACGAGAAATCAGAGTGCATCTAAATTGAAAAGTAACCACTATAAAGGGTAGAATACATTTTATGGAAAGAAGAAATTGCTTGTAACATTTGCTTATTACAAGCAATTTCTTCTTTCCCTGCAATGCTTTCCCAATACAAAACCTATGGGTTGTGAAAACAATTGATTTTACGGGAAAGTTTTAAAGAAGTTACAGATGTCATTTCAAAATGTTTTATGATTGAAAAATAAATATTTTTTTGTAGAAACACAGGTATCTACTGCAAATGACATGAAGTAAATTTTATGCATTTTATATTACCATTGTGCATTGTAGTGATAGAGAAAAATGCTGGCTACCAATATTTTCTCCTTTTCCAACTTTGTATTGTAAAAAGTGCATATAAATGCAGAATTGTAAGTTATACAGTAAGGAGTAAATGCTGACTACCTCTACCTGTAGGATATAGAAGAAAAACAAAGAAGGCAGCACTTGGTTGCCCGGTTGCCAACCATTATTACATTAAATGGAAGTGATATAGGAGAAGTGGAGAGAGAGGATGCAGAAAGAGCCTTTATACGATACTATATGGACTATAATGAGAGGCCAGATAGGTATGTCTACTGTTGGCAGGAGGACACATCCTGCTTAGGGATGATTGGTTGTATGAGGTTTAACTGACTACCAGATGGCAAAATTTTAGACAGGTCCTAATTGAAAGGAGTTGCAGACGACAATTAAATGTTCATGAAATTTTGAAAATCTTTATCTTTTGGGTAGAAAACATTGTGGATAGTGAAGAATTTGCTTGTAACAAGTAATTTCTTCATTTTCCACCTTGTTTTCAAAAGCTTTTTTCTATAGGGGCGTCTAAAAGAGTCTTTGTGTGGGAATGGGTTAACTGACTATCCGACAACAAAAATTTTTGAATGGTGAAGATTTGAAGAAGTTGCAAGACAATTTCAAAATGGTGGAATTAAGAAAATCCTTACCTTTTAGGATAGAAAATTTGGACATTGATGAAATTGCTTGTTATAAGCAATTTCTTCTTTGTCCACAATGTATTTGAAAGTAATTTTAGCTCATGTGAGCACAACATACTCAAGATGAGCTTTTGTGATCACCCTTTGTCATTTGTGTGTCATCTGTTGTGTGAACGGAAGTTGTCAATAATTCTTTAAAAATCTTCTTCTCTGTAACCATTTCGCCAATTCTAACCAAACTTGGCTGGAATGATCCTTGGGTGACCCTTTTCAGAGCTTGTTCGTGAAATTTTGATTCGCAAACAAATAGGGGTTTGGCATGGTTGGGCTTAGCAGACTCAGAGAAATCATGAAATAGTTCTTTAAAAATCTTCTCCTCCTAAAACCCTTCGTGTTTTGGACAAAATTTATCAAGAATGTTCCTTGAGCGGTCCTCAACAACACAAAGCCAATTTCAATCAAACTTTGCAGGAATGTTCCTTTGGAGACCTTTTTCTAAACTTTTTTGGGAAATTTAGATATACAGAAAAAGGGTGTGTGGCAGGGCTAGGCTTATTAGGCTTGGAGAAATCATAAAATAATTCTATTAAAAAAAACTACTCCTAAACCATTTGGCCAACTTGGACAAAACATGGCAAGAATGTTCCTAGCTGACCCATTGCCAAACTTGTTGATGAAATTTTGATTCAGAAAAGAATTGAGCGTGGCAAGGCGGGCTTATCAGTCTTAGAGAAATTGTTAAACATCTTCTCTTCCTTAACTTTTAGGCCAATTTGGACTTATCTTGACAGGAATGTTCCCTGGGTGACCATTTTCAAAACTTGTTCATGAAATTGTAATATGTCAAAATATGTTGGAATGGCATGGAAGGGCTTTTGAGACTTGGAAAAATCATAAAATATTCTATATATGTCTTCTCTTCCTAAACCATTTGGCCAATTTGGACCTAACTTGACAAGAATGTTGCTTTTTAAAATTTGTTAATGAAATTTTGATCGCAAAAAATGTGGGCCGTTTTGGTCCTCTTTGTTTCTAAGGGATACCTACTCAATTTTTAGCTCCCTTGGCTGAAAGCCAGCAAACAATTGTCAGGGGGTTATGTCCATTGTGCATGTGCATTGTGCATGTGTTCCTGTGTGCATCAGTGCATCCATAAACTTTTACTTTAAAAATCTCTTAAGAAAGTACTGAACAGAATTCAACCAAATTTCACAGTAATTATCCTTGTTTGATCCTTTATCAAATTCCTTCAAAGAATTTTGATTGGGTGGAAATCATGGCTTTGACGGGGCTTCTTTTCATATATGGTAATGGATTTCAACCAAATTTTACAGGAATGATCCTTTGATGACTCTTTAACAGACTATTTAAAAGAATTTTAGACGAAAAAAAAAATCTGTAATAGATGGGGCTTATTTCCATACTATTGTACATAGTGAAAACTTAAAAAATCTATTTTTCTCAGAAACTAGTAGATTAATTTCAGCCAAACCCAGGAATCATCCTTTGGAGGCCCTTTATCAGATTTCTTCAATGAGTTTGGCTTGATGATTACATGGTCTTTACTGGTGGGGCTTATGTCCATATGTGGTGTATAATGAAAACTTTGAGAATCTTCTGGGAAACCTGTCAATGAATTTCAACCAAATTTTTCAGGAAAGATTTTCAGGTGACTCTTTAGTTTTGATTGGTTGCAAAACATGACTTTTATGGTCGTAACTTATGTCCATATATGGTATACAGTGAAAATTTTGAGATTTTTCCAATGCCTTTTCATCTGACTTGGTAAATGAATTTTACATAACTTGACTTACCCAGTATGTAAAACAATGAAGGTTTAAAATGCTTCTCTAGAACTATTCAAAAGAATTCAGTGACAAGATTTATTTGTCAGACATGTTGAATATGATTCAGTTTATATTGAATTCCTGAAAACACCATTTGCTCAATCAATTACTAGACAACAAAATCTTAGACCAATCCAAATTCAAAGAAGTTGCAGACGACAATTTTAAATTGATGAAATCTTCAAAATCTTTGTCTTTTAGGGTAGAAAATATTGTGGATAATGAAGAAGTTGCTTCTAACAAGCAACTTCTTTATTATCCACAATGTTTTCCAAAGCTTTCATACTGAGGGGCGTTTAAATGCATCATTTTGTGGAAATGGGTTAATCAGTACATTCAGGCCTGTGGAGTGATACAGGCACACAAGTGCCTCTATTTCATTTGTATTCTAGCAATGAATTAATACTGGTGGCTTCTTTAACTGAGATAGAGCCTTAACCCATTCCAGCGCAATCCAACTTTTTTATGCCCCTCATTATCCACAATGATTTCCACCCAAGACGACAAAATTTAGTGTTATCAAAATTCCATCAACTTCAAGTTGTCATCAACAGCTTCTTTCGATTTCAACAAGTCTAAAATTGTGTTGTCTGTTAATTGGTTAACTCTCTTTGAAAGTTATCTGCATCTTCTTTCTATTTGAAGCTAAATTTTTCAGAAGATCATAAATGGTAGATAATGAAGTACATGTAGTTTCGTTGCATATTTACAGGTATTTTGAGTTGGAGACCAAACATGGTAAACTTGACCCTTTAGTTCATATTGACCTGCGAGCCAGAACAACAATGAGACTAATGGTAAACATAGATTTTTGTAACCCAGGAAAAAAGGCTCACCTTTGAACTCTGATCAAATTTGTGACATGTCATGCAAAAAGGGACCATCTGGAAAGTGCAAAAAATATTTATCCTGGTCAGACTGTGCAGACTGACATAGTTCGAATCTTTTGCCTTTGGAAAATTTTCTAAATCTATTTTTATCATTTTTCTGAACCGACTTAATCATTTTCGAAAAAGGACAAAGGATTGACCTCTGCTGGATTAAATTTCCTACTAAGACTTTTCTCAGAGTTTCCATGAGGTCCTTTTTGTTCGACTGGTCACAAATATTGTGATGTTTTGGACCATTTCACTTGTGCCTGATAAACCGCCATTCAGCAATCTTAACAGCTACTCAGGGCATTTATATCATTGAACCTATTACCAGATGTCAAAACGATGAAGGACGTCAAAAAAGTGTCTTTCTATTGAAATGGGTTAAAGGTTTGGGTCAATATCTATCTATAGAGGGCACAGTGAAGACTCTGATCAGACCATGTGGTTGCACAGGATGATCAGAGTCTTTACTTGGCCCACATGTGTATTTGTTTGAAATATCTCACCAAGTCACAGTTGTAATAGAGATAGTATCCAACATAGATTAATCAATGTTTATATGCCTAAAATGAAAATACAGTAAATTAGAATTCTTCTTGTACATCAAGGAAATCTGCTCAAAACTAAAAAGTTTTAACTTTTTGTGCTTTGTCATCTGGTACAGTTCCACCAGTCTTACCAGGATAGATATACATCTTCCTGAGGTAATCTTGTTTTGCTTCTCTGTGTACTGGGGTTATTAATCCTCGCCAACCTCTGCCACATAGTTTTAATAAAAAGTGGTGTTAAATCCCATTCAATCAATCTATCCATCAGCTTATTCTTATTAACATTAGTTTGATTTGTCAAGAAGGCTTTAAAGTTACTCTATAACACTCCATTCAGATGTTTTCACATCTCTCAGAGAGAGGCAGTGGCTTTAACCCATTGCCAAACAATCCTGAAGTTTATGCACATTTAGATATAGATATGGAATTTCTTCTTTTCTCATAATGTTTTTACATCATATAGCTGTTATTTCTCGTGTTAAACCTACTTTGTTTTGTCATCTGTAACCTCTTCCAACATGGCCCTGTCTAAAATTTGGTAGTGTGGGAATGGATTAAAGCCACAGTTACCCAATTTCATAGCTCGGTTCTCGGGTGGGTGGGTGTTGTAGCTATGATGTTTATTGCCTGTAAACACATCCCTGTGACAGTGTGACTCAAACCCATGACTTCAGATCACTAGCCAAGCACTTTTACCACTATAACAAGATGCAGTCAACCTGTACTGTATTTACATTGTCTCTCGGATATTAATAATGTACTACAATTATATACCATTAACCTTTTGAATTTTAAATTCATATTGCCCAATGAACACACTTTGTCATTGATACTACTGGTGTTTTCATGTAAACAATGTATGTTCCATTTCCAATGAAAGAGTGATAAAGATGCATGAAACATTCCCCTTAGCCTACCAAAGTTTGTTTTAGCTTTGAATTTGATTTAATTGAACAACATCCGTTTTTAATGACCTCTTCAGAGTATTTATCTTTGAATCAGTAATAATTCATTATTGAAACATATCCTTGTTGGAAAATCAGAAGTCAAAACTACGGCTAAGGCACACAATCTACTAGGCAAAATTCATTTTATTCCTAGCAGTGGTTTCCTGATTTGAAAGTAGGGAGCGGAAACACATTTTTTATGCCATTGTAAGCAGATTTTTACGGCATAATGTTTTCAACTCAGAATCTTTTTAAGGATCTTTTTATCACATTCCTTGAAAGTTGTGATCATTTTAAAGATGTGATATTTCTTTAGGAGACTAATTTTAGGGTTTTATTTTCATTACTCAATGAAAATGCACACATATAAATTATTCATGTTCCCTAAATATCAATTTGACAGGTAAGATTTGAGGAAAAAGAAGAGAAGATGGAAATATCTCTAGATCAAACAGTCAAAGATTTCAAGAAGTGGTTACAGAATTTTACTGACCTGCCCGCCTCCAAATTTAGGCTTTGTCACTATTCTATATTTCAAGGAGAATTGATAGACTGTGTGCAATTAAAACAGCCAAACAAATATTTATATCAGTTAAAGTTAACAGAAGAAGATGAAATAATTTTAGAGAGGATTGATACATAAAATAACATAATTATTTGGTAATAGATGATAATGTAAGAGTTACTGAATAAGAGTAAGTAAGAATAAGTGTTCGCAGAATATACCTGTATGATAAGTCAGAGATGTTTCAAATTCTATCAATTTGAAATTATCATATTCAACTTCTTTCAAATGGCCCTGCCTGAAATTTTGTCATCTGGTAATGAGTCAACCCTTGTCATGCAGAGCCCAGAATATCCCTGCTTGGGCAGGAGGTATAGACAAAGATCAGCCTGTACATGTGTGCATTCTTATCTTAGTCTACACCACCTGAAAAAAAAAACCACAAAAGAAATATTGACCAGTAACTATCAGCCAGCCTCAGAAGATTTCTGTGCTTTGATTTTAGTGCAGTTCTCAATAGGATTTTATTCGGCATGACAAGGGTTAAGATGATTTGATAATCTAGTCAATGGTGATTTCCTAGTTGTATATACTTGAGTATGGTTATAAATAGATTCTGCAAATAACTATATATAAACAACCAATCAAACATTTTGACAGGCTGAAAAAAAAAATACCCCCTTTGAATGGTTGTTTAAAAAAAGATAAATTGCTTATCACAAGGAATTTCTCTTGTAGTTATGATGCTTTCTAGCCTATTTGTCTCTCGTTTTTGAGTTTACACCCATTTAGAATGTTGGCTACTACTACTACCTTCAATTTTAACCCTTGTCATGCTGAGTCCGGAATATTTCTGCTTTGGCAGGAGGTTAAGACTAAGATCAGCCTGCACTTATGTGCAGTCCAATCTTAGTCTACACCTCCTGTTTGACTTATTTAAGTAAGAGTTGTTCATTAGATAATTTACCAAAAAAAATATTGACCCACAGTTAGGGCCTATCAGTGCTTACAGGCCTTTGATTTTAAAGCAGTTCTAAACAAAAAATAATATTTAGCATGACAAAGTAAACCCATTCCAACTCAATCCCTCCTTTTTAAGCCCCTCAATAAAATTGCTTTAGAAAACATTGTGGAAAATGAAGAAATTGCTTGTTACAAGCAATTTCTTCATTATCCACAATGTTTTCTATCCAAAAAGATGAAAACATTTAAAATTCCATCAACTTGAAATTGTCGTCTGCAGATTCTTTCAGTTTGGACCAGTCTAAAATTTGGTTGTGTGGGAATGGATTAATTGTCTAAACCTTTCCATCTGGCAAAGACATAATGCTGTGTCTAAAAAAATCATCTCTTAAGCCTGCTCAAAATTTGGAAAAATGTGGCTTGCCACATGTTGCATTAAATTAGGCTACAAAATTTATAACTATTTGATAAGGGTTCTCTCTAGAATCTATTTACTCTTTCCTCTTAACCTGTTCCCACATAACAAAATTCTAGATTGGTCCAAATTGAAAGAAGCTTCAGAGGAAGATTTCAAGTTGATGGAATTTTAAATTTTTCATCTTTTTGGATAGAAAATATTGTGGATAATGAAGAAATTGCTTGATACAAGCAATTGCTTCATTCTCCACAATGTTTTAAAAAAAATTATCTTGAGGGACGTAAAAAAGAGGGATGGTATGGGAAATTGTTAATGCATTATGTATCCAATCCTGAAATGTAAGGAAAATAATGCCAGAAAATGAGAAATTGCTTTTCAACCAATGGCATACTAAACCCAGAATATTCCTTTTTTTGGCTGGAAGCAAAGACAAAAATCATCCTGCACATGCAATAAAATAACGCCTATAGACATGAAGTGAATGTTAAACATTAAGCCCTGATGGTTTGTCTGTCAATCTTTCCTTCTGTCTGTTCTTTATATATTTTGTGCATGCATCTCCTTCTAGAGGTACTGAAACGTACCACAATGAATCTCTTTGATGACTTTTGTGCAGAAACAAAACTTATTTTAATTTCTCACATTGTTTTGAAATAATTTGCCTTTGACTTAGGGAAATAGCTAAAAATTACATGTTTTCATTGTGCAACTCTTCCTACAGTTTCAATTGGATAGAAATGAATCTCTATGATGTCTAGTTGTGTATGAGACATTTTAGAATCTCATTTTTTTATGTCTCTGACAATATATTTTGCAAACTAACGTTTGATTTCCCTGTTAGAGACCAGTGGACAAGTTGACTCAATTTTGATATTGCCTGTGAAATGACATGAAACCATAGTTCCATAGATAGGTGCAGCAGCTACAGCAATATATCTGAAATGTTGTTGAAATTGGTGTTAAACACTATACAATCAGTCAAATGTATATCGACTACGTCCACTTGGAATTAAAGATTTTATATTGAACAGTCTAAAATGATACCTTGGTAATTGGTTGATAAGACTGTCGTTCCAAAAATGGCTTAATTGTCCAGTGTTAAATTGTACACAGTCCAATAGATCTTTCGAAAAGTTTAACGACTTCAATTTTTCTCACAGGTAAAATTTGAAGACAAAGCTGAGTTCATGGAAATAGAACTGTCACAGACCGTTCGAGACTTCAAAAAGTTATTACAGAACTTCACAGGTCTGCCACCGTCGAAAATGCGAGTGAACTACATAGAAAACTTTGAGGGAGTGTACAAAGATTTCGTACCTTTAAAGCTTCCAAATAAAACATTATTGTCTCTTAATATAAATGAAGGCGACGAGTTTCAAATAGATAGAATTGGGTGAAATGAGGCTTTGTTTGTTGTTTTGTTTCGAAAATTACTGGAAAAAAATTAACAGGAGTATGTGTATTGCTATGGTGGATATATCGTCGGTGTGAGAGGAAAATGTCGTTACTACAGCTTTAATAAAGCTGTAGTTACGGCATTTTGCTCCCGCACCGACGATGTCTACAGTAACAATTTACATTGTACATGAATACTAATAAGTGGTAAGGGCATATTTCCGCTTCTTTAATGATCCACTCTCTCATTTTCACATGTCCTTTTCCTCGCGTATTGCTCTTTTTTTCCTTTTTGATACCCTCTTTCCCTGTTTCTTTTTATCTTATCTCTTCATCAGGATGTTTGTCTTTTTTCTCATTTATTTCATAGAACAGTAAACAATTTTTAGTCCCGGGATGCAATGCCGCTCCGTGTATACTTAAGGTTGCAATAGCTAAAGAGTCCAACAATCAAACTTGTATTTACTTATATTTTTTTGATATCTTTTTTTTTTCATAACAATATCTTTCTCTCCCAACGAATATATAATAATTTCCACATAATCTTTAATCAACAGGTGACTCTTTCATAAAAAATCTTTAAATGGAGAGTTGTAGGTCTGGTCTGTTATTTCCTGTAGGCTCATTGTGCTGAACTATCTTAAAGGGAAAAGAAGAAATCACAAATCTCACCATAACACAATAAGCATTTAGATGATTAATACTTATTACCCACTACGCGACAAAGGACCAACCGGGTTTTTTGCAAAGCATATGTTTGAATAAATCAATTCAAGAAATTGCGGGTCCAGTGCATATTAATCGGAGTTTGTATGAATGAGAAGCCGCCGTCATAGCGCAGTTGGTAGCGCGTCGGACTGTCAATCTTGAGGTCCCGGGTTCGATTCCCGACGGCGGCACTCATCCTTTCCGACTATTTGTCTCTCACCAATGGGTCGATAATCGTAGACCTATGTGAGGTAGCAGCTGGAGGCTAGGAAAGGATGTAATGGTAGTACTGGTGTGAGAAATACCAGGATTCCATTGTTAGGTGCTCCAGCCGCCGCGATATAACTGAAAGATTGTTGAAAGCGGCGTAAAACCCCATTCAAACAAACAAATGAATGAGAAAGCAGACTTTCCATTCCGTAATTGAAAATCGTCCATGAGTGAAAAGTATGCACAGACTGACCTTGGTCGATTATCTTTGCTGATCCCAGGTTGTCCTTACAGCTCGACGGATTACGTGTTTTCTTCTTTGCTAAAATTGAAATTGAATACAGAAAAGGGTACCTAACCCATTACAAGATTTCGAAATTTTAGACTGGG
The DNA here is from genome assembly GCA_946902895.1 of Fragum fragum. Taxonomy (NCBI): domain Eukaryota; kingdom Metazoa; phylum Mollusca; class Bivalvia; order Cardiida; family Cardiidae; genus Fragum; species Fragum fragum. The sequence continues at coordinate 46,188,573 of OX336372.1, forward strand.
TTTAAATTGAAAGGAGTTACAGACGATAATTTAAAATTGATGAAATTTCAGATTTTTTTTCAGCTTTCTAGGTAAAAAACTTCGTGTATAATGAAGAAATTGCTTGTTACAAGTAATTTCTTCATTTTACAAAATGTTTTCCCAATTGTTTTTCTTGAGGGGCGTCCAAAAGCGTCACTGTGTGGGAGTGGGATCGCTTTGAGCCGCCAAACCAAGAAAATGCTTTACATAAATGTCCCGATTCCAAATTCATTTGCGATGAAATTGAATGATTTGGTGTACCATTCGAGTGCCAGTCTTATCCTTTACCAGACAACGTAGTTTTAGACTTGCCCTCATTGAAAAAATTTACAGGTGGAGATAAACAGTAGATGTTTTTTTTAAAAAAAAAACGTATCTCTTATGGTAGCAAACATTGAAGTAAATGAATATGTACAAGTAAGTTCTTTTTCTTAGCGTTTGTCAAAGCCTTTTCCATACATAGACATTTCTAGCACACAGCCTATTAATGAAACAGGTTTCAGATATTGGAGGCTTGGAGGGGCAAATCGCTTAAAAAAACAACAGTAATATAGATACAGACTGATATCAAAATAAATTCATGAAAGTTTTAAGCATACAAACAGAAATAAATACACACAGAAATAAAAGACGTGTTCTGAAACCCATTAAATCAGTATTTCATCCGTGCGCACGAAAAGGATTGCTTATTTAGTATTATACTTTGATTGATAACTAATATATATTAGGTGAAAAATATATTCAGATACATGGAACACCCATAAAAATAAAAAATGTTTTCTCTCTTCAAACACTGTTTACACTTTCAATTTTCTGTCAGCTGACTTTCGTTTGCTGATTCCCGCCTTCTTTGGTACCTATATGGGGCCCAAATTGACGGTTAATAACATTTCTATTGACTAAAAGAATATTTCAATCGAGAGATAGCTGCTTCGACACAGAGTTTTTTGTCTTTTTCTTCGGTTCGCCCTTTCCAGCATAAATTGTTTCATTAAAATGGTTACTTTATCAGCCCAAATGGTGTTATTTGGACACAAGGCACGCAAGGGTGCCATATTGGTATTTGTCGAGACCGAAATTGTCACGCTTTACTATGAAGTCCATGTATTTGTCCTTGCACAATATTCAAAATGCGTGTACTCGATGCACTTACTAAACAAAATTATCGAAACTGTGTAAGGATATATATTTTTCGGGGGACTTAAATCTTTATCCTAATGAAGGCCTTTAATATTCAAACGATAGATGTGCACATGCGACAAGCGCATCCAAACAAATATATATGTCATTGAAGGCCTATAATATTCAAACGACGGAGGTAGTGAACATACCAAACCAGGGTATCCAAACTGTGTAAAGATTACTGTACTTTGGGGTTATGTTGCTATGACCGATATTTAGACTATGGAGGTATTCAAGAGCCATCAAGAAGTGTATGCACAGAAACTTCCCGTAGATTTCGAAATACTTGTTCCTGTAATAAAAGGTTAATAATTGAATTGTTAGTTTCGTCTATCAAAAGCGGGCGTTCTGATTGGTCGAAAAAAATTATTCATACCTCCGTGAACAAAATTTTGTGCACGCAGCTATTTTGAATGCTTGCGCACAAAATAGTTCCTTACAAAAATTGCTATTTTGGCTCGATGCTATTAGATTATAAGAGATGAAGAGAATATTTCTTGTTCTCATGGAGGTATGAACCGAAAAACCTAATCATTCTTATGCATGAATCCGCTTCGCGTATTCATACAGTGTGTTTAGTTTTTTTCGGTAAATAATTCCATGAAAACAAAAAATATTCTCTTAATCTCTTAAATATTTAAAAGTTTAAATGTTTCCAGTTTGGTTAATTTCTTGATTCATACAATATTTCTGGGGATTACCGAGTTAAGGTCCACGTTCACTTAAAACGAAAACAAACAAACGAAAACAACAATAAAATAATTAAAAAGAAAAAAAAAAAAAAAAAAAAAAAAAAAAACACCGACACAAACGGACAAACAAACAAAAAAGACAAATAACTTCTTGACACGGATTTTTTTAAATATGAAGAGATGTTCGAACTTTGTTTCTATTATTCCATCGGACTATGAAATAAAAAAACCCCAACTAATTTCATTGTATGAAACCACGAAGTCAAGATTTTACCGCTGTGAACTGCTTTGTTAACCAGAATAAAGAATCGTTCAGACATACTTTTTTCGTGGAAATAATTTAATTCTAGTTTTGTCTTTCAAAAGACAAGCGTTTCGATTGGTTGGATATTTATTTTCATACTCCAATGAACACAATTTTGAGCATACAAATGTTTTGTTTATATGCTCACCTCTTTTAGAGAAGAAATATTTCCTCAGCGGCAAATATTCTTAAATTTTATTTGAGATCGCCGTTCCGTGTAAGTTCTTCATAGAATTACAATTGCATATCAAAGCTTTAACAAAAACGTTTTGGTGGTCTTCAGATAACAATCAGCTCATGAACGTTGTTTACGTCGGTGCTAAGCAGCGTTAATTTCCGGAAGCTGAATATAAGCCGATTGTGTTAACCGGAAACCATGGTTTAATCGTAGAGAGAGAGAGAAAGAGAGAGATAGACAGAGAAAGACAGAGAGAGAAAGACAGAGAATGACGGGCAGAGAGAGACATAGACAGAGAGAGACATAGACAGAGACAATAAGAGAAAGACAGACAGAGAGAGAGAGACAGAGAGAGAGAGAGCATTGAGTTAACAAAATCTAAAAATCGACAAAGTTACAACTGTTTTTGTACATTAACTCATTACCAGAAGGATTCAAATCTTAAGAAGGTGCAGACAATAGTTATATGTGATTGTTTTGTTTTTTTTTTCAGGGTAGAAGAATTGTGGTTCCTAAAGACTTTACTTGAAATAAGCATTTTTTTCCATTTTCCAAAATATTTTTTATTTCTTTTTTTTCCAAAAATTTTCAAGAGCTTTATTTGTTTTGTGGGGTTTTTTTGTGTGTTTTTTTGTTTTTTTTTTTGTTTTTTTTTTGGGGGGGGGCGTAGTAATAATCAAACAAATGACCAATCAAGTAATAAACCAACCAATCAGATACTTCATTCAGCCCGGACCTTTCAACACCAACATTGGCCCCCGTTTCTGTTAAACTTTTTGTTTGTTAAGCGACTAAAGCGTCGTAACTACAGCTTATACAAGCTGTAATTACGTTGTTTCTGTCGCCAACCAGCTATTCTACTTTTTTGTAACATAGTGCTGGTCGTGACTTTTGCAAAACAACGCCGTTAAAAATCGTATCGGGACTTCCTGTTGGAGTCAATGGGTGTGACCAAAGGAGTAAGAGGGCGGGCTCAGCGATTGGTCAATTCTGACATCACCAAAACATTGAATTTTTCGAAAGTCATGAAGTGACGTCATTTTGACACACTATAGGGCCCCATAAATGTCTGTTTGGTATCTCTATTGAAAACGACCATTGCGGAGAGGTCCTAATCTATGGTATTTTTTTATTTAACCCATAACCAGTCAGCAAATTTTCAGACTGGTCAAAATCGAAAGGTGTTGCAGACAACAATTCAAAGATAATGAATTTTTAGATTTGTTCAGTTTTTTCTTTTGTTTGTTTAAGTTTTTTTGATAGAAAACATTGTGTAACATGAAGAAATTGCTTTCAACAAGCAATTTCTTCAGTTTACTTAATGTTCTCCTAATTTTTTTTCCGTTGAGTGGCGTCAAAGAGCGTCACTGCGAAGGAATAGGTTAACTCTATCTCATTTGCATACCAAGACTTGAAGACAATTTCTAAGAACTTGAAATATCACGTAATTTTCAAATAAAGGATAATACCAAAGCAGGCTAATCCCCATGCACATTTATTCAAAACTTTGTTAATTAAAAGAAATTTAAAAGAAGCATTTTAATAAATAATCATTTGACTGCTTAAATATTTCAATAGTTTTTTTGTGTGTCATCCTGTCACCACATGGCATGAAAATTATCAAAGAGTATTTGTTGTAAATGTCTATAATAATGCAATGGTTATTATGCCCCATCCCTTACACCACCCGTTCCGACGGGCATGAGTCGCGGTTTAAATCATTTCCCTATGCCAAGATCGTTAGTCAAGATCAATATTCACTGTCTTTTAATTCTTAACCCTTGTCATGCTGTATAAATTACCTTTCTGAAATGCTCCCAAATCAAAGGGCTGAAAGCACTGATAGAACTTGTTGTTCAAAAATCAATATTTCTTCAGAAATCAACTTCATGAACAACTCTGGCAGGAAAATTACAAGCAGGAGTTGTAGACTAAGATCAGCCTGCACATAAGTGCAGTCTGATCTTAGTCTACACCTCCTGCCAAAACCGGAATATTCCGGGTTCAGCATGACAAGGGTTAACACTGCTTTTACAAAGGTAATGTTGGTGTTTTCATACTTCACATTTATGAATAACCCTTTTTAGAAGGCCTAAACCATGCATTTTCCGATGATTGATTCTAATCATCAGGTAATTCGGTTGGGCGTCAAGTCATAGATTTTTTCAAAATGGCTATAACTTTTGAATGGTTGGGCTGTATGTCCTTTTTTGCTCTCCTAGTGGTAAGAAACTAGTAGTATACAAATTTCATTGTCATTTCTTCACTGGTAAGGTGACAAGGTCATTTCCCCTGAAAATAGCAGTTGCGGATGTATTCGTATTTAAAAATTACATCCCATTTTCAATCTAAATTCGATTTGAACCCTGTCCTCTTCCTCTTTCCTGTTTTTCAGAACTTTATACCTGTCCAAATTCAAAGGTTTTGCAGACGACAATTAAAATTTCATTTGAAAAATAACAATTCAGTAGGGCAGAAAACATTGAGGAAAAAGAAGAAATTGCTAGTAACAAGCATTTTTTTTTCTACATTTTTTTTCTCAGTTATAAAATCACGTTGACTTTAAAAGTAGGGAGTAAACAGGAGAGGGTTATTTTTTATATTTAATATGTCAAGTTTGGACATAGATTTAGGTGGTCTGACACTAGCTGCGATATCGTAGCCCTCTTTCTGATAATCTGCTGGCGAGGAGCAGATTATCAGAAAGAGGGCTACGATATCGCAGCTAGTCTGACACCAAACAATGAGTTCGACTACAACAACAATCAACCGGATCTTACAACAACAACTGATTCGGAAACAGAAAGTAGATAATTTTAAAAGCATAGGCGCGAACATTTTTCATTTTACCATTGAATTAGATTCTTGGCCGATTTGAATGTTTACCAATATTAAAACTTATATTGTTTTTCCACGGTTACAGTTTTGGTCATCGCATTTTCTCCAAATTCCACAGAAACCACGTTGTCAGGATATGGCGTTTTACCTCACGCCTCCAAGAGGCTCGATTTCCTTACAAAAAATAACCACCTTTGCCATGATTCGGTTGCAGTTTCTCATGAAGGTAAGAAGTATAGTGAGGTCACTAGAAGAATAGTAATAAGCAACATGGGTTTATTAACCCATTACCACACGTCAAACTTTTAGACTTTTCTAAATTCAAGGAAGCTGCAGAGGACAATTTCAAGTTGGTGGAATTCTAAAAAGCGTTGTCTAATACGTTAGAAAACTTTATGTATATTGAAGAAATTGCTTGTTGCAAGCAATTTCTTCATTCTCCACAATGTTTTCCAAAGCTTTTTTCTTGAGGGTTGTCAAAAGTGGGAATGTGTGTTAACTCATTCCCACTCAATCCCTCCTTTTTACGCCCCTCAACGAAAAAGCTTTGGAAAACATTGTGGAAAATGAAGAAATTGCTTGGATCAAGCAATTTCTTCATTATCCACAATGTTTTCTACCCGAAACGACGAAAAAATGTAAAATTCCATCAACTTGAAATTGTCGTCTGCAGCTCCTTTCAATTTGGACCGGTCAGAAAATCCACTGTGTTGGAATGGGTTAATGTGACATTAACTTTCAATTGAAAACTGGCTTAGAAAAACTACTAATCCTGTAGTCTCCAACTACAGGTTATCAGAAAGAGGGCTACTTTTTTCCACCTATCACCCTATAGGATAGAAAATATTGTGGTAAAAGAAAGAATTGCTTGTTATAATAGTGAAAAAGTGAATTCCAAATAAGTGATGGCCTTTAACCTATTCCCACACAGTGATGCTTTCTGACGCCCCTCAAGAAAAACAAGTAGGAAAATATTTTGTAAAATGAAGAAATTGCTCGATTTGGACAAGTCTAAATATTTGCTTTCTGGTAATGGGTTAACCCACTCTCAAACGATCTGACATTTTTACGCATCTCAAGACAAAAAAGTGGGAAAACATTGTAGAAATGAAGAAATGTTTAACTTTAAGACCCTAAGAGTTGAAAATTGTCAAAATCCTATCAATCTTAATTTGTTGTCTACAACTTCTGTGTAGTACTGACTTGATTTGAAATCAGTATGATTGAAATAGTTGATCTAGCACTTCAATTAATTTCACACATTTCCATGCGACAAAGTTTAAGATTGGTCTATTAATGGAAAGAAGGTACAGACAACAATTTCAAGTTAATGAAATTTGTAAATTCTTTGTCTTTTATTATAGAAAAAATTGTGGAAAATGCAGAAATTACTTGTAGCAAGCAATTTCTTCATTTTCCATGATGCTTTCATATTCTTTTTTCTTGAGGGGTGTTAAAACCAGGATTGCAGGGCTTTTTTTTGTTCTTTAACAGGGGCCTATAAAAGGCTACTTCCCAATTCAAATAAGGCTCTTTTTTCCCCACTTGTGGCAGAGAAATTTCCCAAAATTACAGCTTATTTTTGCATTATATGGATATATTTTCTTCAAAATTTGTTTTGTTTAATATTTCTATTCATCTTATTACTGATAAGACCCTTGAATATAGTTATTTATCATTGAATCTCGAAAATGATGAATGAATCATATTTTTATTACTTTCTTTTACTTAACTCATGTTTCCCAATTCTTCTGAAAACTGTGCAATAGTTTCCCAAAACAAACAGGCTAAGGCCTCTTCCCAATTTCTAGAAAAAAAAGCCTTGGATTGTGTGGGTATAGGTAAACTCACACCTAAGCCAATCCATTTCATAGCTCATAAGCACAAACTGGTTGTGTGGGACTTAGATCTTTGAAGTCTAGATCCCAGGTCTTACCAGAACTTGAAAATTCCTTATTCCTTGATGTTACATTTGATATATGTAGTAAAATCTTTCAAATTTCTCTTGTCCTGCATTTATAGACAAAGAATTTAAGGAAACAATTATGCAGGACGAGCAGACAAGCACAATTTCAAGCCCTGGACGCACTGTCATTTCAGATAGTTGACGCTGAAGGGGACAGAATGAAGTTACATGATATTGTGATGGATGAGCAGATGGTGGATGGATCAGAATGTTTGATTGAGGGGTCAACCAAGGATAAGATATCACATTACGTTTTGAGGTATGGCAAAAGAAGGATAAAGTTGTGAATTGTGTGCACTGATAACACTTAAACAAGTGATGAAAAATTCATCATTTTGGTAAGCTGAGTGATTGGATAGGCTTATGGGCTATATCTTTTTGTTAACTAATGTATATCTGTTGTTAAAAAAGTTATGATTTTTGAAAACAGTATGATACATTTTATTCATATCATGAATCTATAGATCTTTAAAGCATCATGTTAATTTACAAATTTCTTCATTTAATGAAAAAATAGCAATATAGATGAGCAAAGTTAACAATCAAATTAGTGAACTATAACATAGATATGATGTTAACCCTTGTTATGCTGAACCCGGAATATTCCTGTTTTGGGCAGGAGGTTTAGACAAAGATCAGCCAGCACATATGTGCAGTCTGATCTTAGTCTACACCACCTGCTTGTCTCTTTGAAGCTGGAATTGATTATTAAAAAGTTTTCAAACGAAATACTGATCTGTGACTAGTGCTTCGAGTGATTTTAGTCCTTTGATTTTGGTGCAATTCTAAACAAGATTTTATTCAGCATGACAAGGGTTAACCCTTATCTGCTGTTAAATCAAAGAGCTGAAAGCACTGATAGAAGTCGTTGTTCAAAAATCAATATTTCTTTTAGAAATCAAATTCATTAACAACTCTGAAAAGTACAAGCAGGGGGTGTAGACCAAGATCAGGCTGCACTTATGTGCAGGCTGATCTTGGTCTACATCTCCTGCAAAAACCGGAATATTCCGGGTTCAGCATGACAAGGATTAATAGATTTACCAATCTTTTTTATACTTATTGACAGATTGCTGCCACCTGTTTCCAACAGGTAGTTTGACTTAACCCTTTCCTATACGAACGCATGATTGTACGTAGCTGTGATTTTATACTTCAGAAAATGCTGTTGAAAAAGAAAAAAATGCTTGTGACAAAAGATTTCTTCTTTTCCCATAATATTTTCTACCACACAGGAAGTTTTCATTTCAAATTGCATCCAGTTTTCATTGTCATCTGCAACTTCTTTCAATTCGGACCAGTCTATAAATTATCAAAGGGCATTAATTTGCAAAATTTTTGGTTAAAACATGCAATAAAACAGTACAGTGGTTAGTTGGCAGCCTAAACGTCTTACCTACAGCTTGAATAATTAAGTTGCCAAACTAAACAAAAATGCTCAATATATATCTTAAGAGTTTAAAGTTCATTTCTCGCCTAAATGAATTATTTCATTTGTCGATCAATTTATTCATAGACATTCATGATCTGTCAATCATGAATTCAATTTCAAGCAGCTAATTGTCATCTTCAAATCATAAATATTAAGTAGCTAGGTCTCTAAAAGATACATAACATGAGTCCCATGCAACTTTAGAAAGAATTTGAGACTTGTTTAACCCATTCCCAATCATTGACACCTTTAAATGCTCGTAAGGAAAAAAACTTTGGAAAAAATTGTGGAAAATGAAGAAATTGCTTATTACAAGCAATTTCATCATTTTTCCACAATGTTTTCTACCAAGAAAGTTGGAAAAATCCAAAATTTGATAAACTTTAAATTGTAGTCTGCAACTTCTTTCAATTTGGGCAAGTCTAAAATTTGCCGTCTGGTAATGGGTTAAAAAGACTGCTCTACTCTAGGAACACGAAAAGTGCCCCTTGTAAGTTCAATATTTAATGGAACCTATATCATATTTTAATTTTTTTTTTCCAAAACCAAGTGCAATGTCCCTTATAGTTGCCCTTTTTTGTGTCTCTGGGACCCTAATTTGTTGATTTCAGATTAAACCATTCCAACACAATGACGCTTTTAAATGCCTCTCAATATGAAAGCTTTGAAAAACATTGTGGATAATGTAGAAATTGCTTGTTACAAGCAATTGCTTCATTATCCACAGTGTTTCCTACTCTGGAAGGCAAAGATTTTAAAGATTTCATCGGCTTGAAATTGTCATCAGCAACTCATTTCAATTTGGACCTGTCTAAAGTTTTGCGGTCTGGTAATGGGTTGAAACCCTGCCCCTCTCCTCTGTATGTTTGTACACTGTATATACATGTATAATATCTGGCTCCTCCATCCAAAAAAAATGGGAAGAGGACAGAAAAAGTAAATTGATATTAAGGAGTTATTGCCATTGATATATTAAAGTACTATTCATGTCTATCCATAAAAAAAAAAGGATTTTTTTTCGTAGACTAGACAAGTGATTGCATTGAAACTTGTTAAAAGTTCTAAGCATACTTACATTATTTAGCCTAAACAATTGGATGGATTTAGAACTCAGATTGCCATAGCATAATGATCAGCAGAAAACAATGCAAAGAAAAGGGGAAATTGTTTGCTGCAACAAATTTCTTCTTATCCCACAATGTTCGTTAGCCTTATATTTCATAGTTATAAAAAGAGTTTATTGTTTGGAAAGGGCTAACCCATTCCTATGCAAAGACACCCCAATTAGCTTTGGAAAACTTTGTGGAAAGTGAAGAAATTGCTTGTCACAAGCAATTTCTTCATTATCCACAATATTTCCTACCTCGAAAGTCAAGAAATGCCAAACTTTCATCATCTAAAATTTGTTGTCTGCAACATCTTTGAATTTGGATTAATCTAAAGTTTTGTCGTCTGGTAAGAGGGATTAGTTTTCTAGATTTTGTGACCATTGACTTTATTCTTTCAGATTAGCCTGCTATGGGAATCCAGAGATGGCATCTTTTCTTATCAATGCTGAAACCTTATTATTTGACTGGAGATTTTCATGTATGACAGAAGATGAACTTTCTAAGCTATTCAAATCTCTTGATCCATATTTGGTATTTTTTCAAAACAATAATGAAGTAGCAAGTAACGGTAGAAATACATTTCGTAACACAGAAGCATTTGATGAAATGTCTGATATATGTATTCTACAAACTTTTCAATATATCAAAGAGCCATGTGGGCTATGGAGAAATGTGGTTAAAAAGTATTTAAGTGGTGAACAGATAGAAAGTTTTTATGTGCCATTCCAGAATGTTTTGAGTTTGGTTCGTAGACGGCAGGCCATCCTGAGGAAAGGAATTGCTGCTGTGGGATATTGCCATTTACGGACCGTGGTTAGAGAAATGTTTAGCCGTTTGATTTATATTGGTACTGTTAAGTCTCGATTGAATGTGCGTGAGGAAGATGAAAGGATATTGAACTTAACCAGAATGATACAGGTAAATATGTGTCATGTTAGATCGTTGTTAACCCTTTCCTGGACAAACCCAGGATTTAACATGACTGTGATTTTATACTTGAGAAAACATTGTGGAAAAGAAGAAATTGCTTGTGACAAGCAATTTCTTCTTTTTCCACAATATTTTCTCACCTGTAGGTTGGTTTATTTTCAAATTGCATCCATTTTTCATTGTCGTCTGCAACCTATTTGAATTGGACCAGTCTAAAATTTAAAAAAAAACGGGAAAGGGTTAACTTACGGGGTGTTGGCCATGCCCCTTGACCTCCTACAAAGCTAGTCCTGCTAAGATATCAAAGGCATACTTTTTTTATCAGAAACTTGAAACAAAGATAATTATTGGTTGGTGACCTAAATAATTTGTAGTTAGGATGTTAAACCAATTCCTGCACAATCCATTTTTTTAGCTTGGCTGTTTTCGGAGAAAACCCGAGGTATTGCGATAGCCTTTGTGTCGTCTTGGTCGTCGTCCTTGTGGTCATTGTTGTCTTTGTGCGAAAAACTTTGACTTTTTGTGATATCTCTGGTTCTACTAAAACATTCACTTGATACTTGGCACACTTGTTCACTATCAAAGGAGCAACCTATACTATCAAGAGGGATAACTCTAGATGCATTTTGTCCACTATTCAGCACCCAACAGCCGAGCGAAGGCACCCATAGGTGGTGCTCTTGTATAGCTCACCTGATCACATCATTCTCAAGGAGAGCTTTTGGGATCGTTGATTGTCCATCGTCTTGTCTGTTGTGTCAACAATTTCCTCATGAGCACTCTTTGGGCCACAAAATCTTCATGAAACTTGGTCAGAATGTTTGTCTGGTCACAAGGATGAACCCTATCAAAAATGGGAGCATTTCAGTGTAAAACAAGGAAATAGGGGCCTTAATGACAATTTTTTTGCACTCTAGGGGCCACAATTTTGGCCAAATCTTCACTATTCTTAGTGTGAATGTATCTCTGGTCTAATGGATAAACCCTATCGAAAATGTGAACCTTCCATTAAAAAAGGGGCCTTGATGACAATTTCCTTGTTAACTCTCCTAGGGCCACAATTTTGGCCCAATCTTCATGAAACTTGCTCAGAAAATTTATCTGGTCACAAGAATTTATCCTATTGAAAATGGGAATGTTGAAAAAAAAATGGAAAAGGGGTCTTTATGACAACTTCCTTTCACTCTAGAGGCCACAATTTTGGCCAAATCTTCATGAAACTTGGTCAGAATGTATGTCTAGGTGCGGGGATTAACCCTATCGAAAATTTGAATGTTCTTTTGGAAATCACTGAATAAGGGACCTTAATTACAATTTCCTTGCAAGCACTCAAGTGGCCACAATTTTGGTTTAACCTTCATGAAACTTGGTCAGAATGCTTTGTATGTCACAAGGATTAATCCTTTTGAAAATGGATTATTCTGTTGGAAAATGTGTTTTAAAGACAACTTTTTTTTAATATTCTAGAGGCCACAATTTTTGCCCATTCTTTTTTAAATGTTGGATTCCATATTATGTCATGGAAGAATTGAAGAAAGTCTTTCAAACTTGGAACTCATAGGTAAGAAATATAGGACCATCATGGTTCTCTTGGATTTTTTTTTACATCCATTAAGGTAAAAGGTTTGAAAAAAATGTGGACAATGAAGAAACTACTTTTTACAAGGAGTTTCTTCAATGGAACCAATTTTTTCCACCCTCATTTAGCAATAATTTAATTGTTAGTTTCGTCTATCAAAAACGAGCGATCTGATTGGTCGAAAAATTTAATTCATACCTCCATGAACAAAATTTTGAGTACGCAGCCATTTTGAATGCCTCCGCACAAAATAGTTCATAATAAAAAGGTATCAAAATTTGTTAAGTTGTTGCATTTTTCGCTCGATGCTATTAAATTATAAGAAATGAAGAGAATATTTTTTGTTTTCATGGAGGTATGAACCGAAAAACCTAATCACACAATATATGAATCCGCTTCGCGTATTCATACAGTGTGATTAGGTTTTTCGGTTCATACCTCCATGAAAACAAAAAATATTCTCTTCATCTCTTAATTAGAGATCCATGACTCATGCAATTTGGTAAAATTATGCTTCTTGTATTTGATCTTATTTTGGTTCAATCCCCAGTGGCGGCACATATCTTTTCTGACATTTGTCTCTCACCAACGGGTGGATATTCGTAAACCTAATTGGGATAGCAGCTGGAGGCTAGGAAAGGATGTAGTGGTAGTACTGGTGTGAGAAATTCCAGGAATCCATTGTTAGATGCTTCAGCCGCTGCGATATGACTGAAGTGCTGTTTAAAGTTGTGTTAAACCCCATTCAATCAATCTTATTTTCCATTTTAGCACTCCAGAACTGGATTTTTTGGTAGAAATATTTTGTTTTCACAAGCTTTATATTAACCCTTTCCCTTTTTGAAATTTTAGACTGGTCCAAATTGAAAGGTTGCAGACTATGGTGAAAATTTGATGTGATTTGAAATGAAAGCATTTATACTTAAGAAAATATTGTTGAAAAGGGAGAAATTGCTTGTTACAAGTAATTTCTCCTTTTTCCATAATGTTTTCTTAAATAAAAAATCACAGCAATGTAAAATCCCAGGTTTGTACAGGAAAGAGTTAAGGGGCATAAAAAAGTGGGACTGTATGGGAATGATTTAAAAACTAGCTGATCAGATGCATCTATTGTCTTTTGTCCTTTTTCAGAGTAGTTTCAAGCGATGGTATTTTAAGAAATCATTATGTTGCCACCTAGATCTTCTTTCACATAGAGATGTTGACGATTTAGCTGTGTATTTTCCACCATGTATGTCACATGCCTTGCAATTTTTACGCACCAGACATAGGCTTGGACATCACACCAGGGTAAGCTTGTTTTTTACCCGTGTCACGCTGAGCCTGGACTATTTCCTCTTTTGCTTAAGACCAAGAGCACCCTGCACATATATCTATATGTCTAAAACACCTGTTTTACATTTTAATTCATTCCCACTGGTCCAATTGAGAGACATTGCATAAAACAAATCATTTGGAAAATAAATGCCAATTGAGGTAGAAACATTGTGCAAAAAGAGGAGATTGCTAGTTATTAGCAGGTATACAGAGAGAGGGGCTGTCATTCCTAAATTGTATCGTTGTTCCGCAGTTTTTGTCTTTTACTAATTTTTAAAATACATAAAATCCTGTATCAAGAAAAAAGATACTCTGCTTTGTTAAACCATTCCCACACAACAAAATTTTAGACCAGTCCAAATTCCAAGAAGTTGCAGATGACAATTTCAGGTTGATGAGTGTTTAAAATCTTAGTCTTTGGGGTAGAAAAACATTGTGGATAATAAAGAAATTGCTTGTAACAAGCAATTTCTTAATTTACCACAATGTTTTTAGCTTGGCTGTTTCAGAGAAAACCCGAGGTATTGCTATAGCCTTGGTGTCGTCGTCCGCGGCGTGCGAAAACTTTGACATTTTGTGATATGTCTGGTTCTACTAAAGGCATTCACTTGAAACTTGGCACACTTGTTCACTTTCAAAAGAGCAACCTATACTATCAAGGGGGATAACTCTAGATGCATTTTGTCTGCTATCAAAACCCAACGACCTAGTGTAGGCACCCGTAGGCGGTGCTCTTGTTCAAAGCTTTAATATTGAGGGCCATTTAAAAGCTTCATTGTGTGGGAATGGGTTAATATAGTGATCAAAGAATTATCAAAAAGGTTCTTTTGATAAAATGTCCGTTTTGCTCTTAAAACTATTTTAAAAACTGCTCCAAGCATATGGAAGTTTCATACAATATTCTCCTAGATTATGCAAATTTGGAAGAATACTTACAATACAGGATTGAAAACATAATGAAAAAAAGAGTACTACTTTTATCTTTTTATTACAAGGATTTCTTAATCTTCTTCTTGAAACAGGTTACAAAAAACAGATTGTGTGTGAATGGATTTTATCTTGCTTTATGAATTTTGTTTCCCAGAATATTTTAACTTCAGCTCCAGTTAACCCTTTTCTTAAAAGAAGTTGGATTACCGATCCATGATGCACTGATGTTTTGGAGAGAAGAGTATACCAAGACACCTAAAGGTCAAAGTCACAGGTGTAATCATGACTGGCAACACAATGAGAGACGCTACACTTATAACATACGTCACTTGTATGGCCTTGAAGGGTCAAGGACAAATTACAGAGGTCATTCATGCCAATACCTTCAGGTATTGTGTAAGGCCTGATCTGTGTAGTCACTAGTTTAACCCATTCCAACACAATCAAGCTTCTTGATGCCTTTGAGAAAGAAAGCTTTGAAAAAAATTGTGGAAAAATATAACAAGCAATTTCTTCATTGTCCACAATTTTTTCTACCCCAAAAGATGAATATTTTTAAAATTTCATAAACTCAAATTCTCATCTGCAACAACTTTGAACCTGAACCAGTATAAAATCTGTCTTCTTTAAAAGGTTAACATTATTGAGGGTTATGATTGCCAAAAGATGAAATTACTTGGAGAAGACATGTCCATAAATTAAGAAGTTATGCATGGGCATGCTCCAACACAAATAATTTTTTTTACGAAGCCTCAAGAAAAAGAGTTTGGGAAATCATAGTGCAAGATGACAAAATCGCTTAAAAAAGAGATTTTCATTTAAAAAATGTTCTACTCAGAAAGACAAAGATTTTCAAAATTTCATCAGATTGAATTTTTCTTCTGCAAATTCTTTCAATTTGGAATATAAAATGTTGTTGCCTGGTAATAGGTTCATTTAAAATCATGACCTTAAAGCATGACCTTGACCTAGGCCAACCTGAATGTTTCTAATTGACATCTAAAAATGGTGGATAGAAAAATGATCTTGATAAGAAAGAAAATTTCCAAAGCTGTGGAAATGTTGGATATTTTATACTCGTTCAGGTCTTAACCCTTTCATGTGCAAACCCAGGATTTGACATCACTTTGTTTTTATACTTGAGAAAGTATTGTGTAAAAAGAAGAAACTGCTTGTAGCAAGCAATTTCATCTTTTCTCACAATATTTTCTACCATATAGTATGGTTTCATTTCAAATTGCATTCAATCTTTATTGTCGTCTACAACCTCATTCAATTTGGATCAGTCTTAAATTTCAAACAAGAGGACCATGATGGTCCAAAATCGCTCCCCTGAGTATGATGGTTCATGGCTTTATGATATAAACAAAATGGCAAAGCCCTCTGTCTAATTATTTTGGAGAAGATGTTAACAGATTTCTCTTTTAATCCTAGGTATATTGATGATCCCAACATATAACACTAATTTCCTGAATATGGTAATGCTTTGAAGTATAGACATCAATACATACCAAGTATAAAAGCTGTAAGCCTAATGGTTTAGGAGAAGAAGGTTTTCAAAGATATCATTATTTATTCCTAACTAAAATTAGGGATTGCACAGAAAAGGGCTAATTTTTTAAGTAAATTGGTAGAGGGTCAATGGCTGATGATATGTACCAAATATCAAAGCTCTATTCTTTATGGTTTGGGAGAAGAAGATTTTCAAAGATTTCCTTCTTAATTCCTTTGTAAAATCAGGAATCGCATAGAAAAGGGCTAATTTTCAGAGTATGATATTGCTTTGAAGTATTTAGGTAGACAGTCAATATATTATAATATGTGCAAAATATAAAAGCTTTAGGCCTTATGGTTTGGGAGAAGAATATTTTAAAAGATTTCCTTCTTAAATTCTATGTAAAATCAGGGATCGCCCAGAAAAAGGCTAATTTTCAGAATAGGGTAATTCTTTGAAGTATTTTGGTAGAGGGTCAATAGATGATGATTTGTACTAAATATCAAAGCTCTAGGCCTTATGGTTTGGGAGAAGAAGATTTTAAAAGATTTCCTTCTTTATTTCTATGTTAAATCAGGGATTGCCAAGAAGCGGGCTAATTTTCAGAATATGGTAATTCTTTGAAGTATTTTGGAAGAGGGTCAATAGATGATGATTTGTACCAAATATCAAAGCTCTAGGCCTTATGGTTTGGGAGAAGAAGATTTTTAAAGATTACCTTCTTTATTTCTATGTAAAATCAGGAATCGCACAGAAAAGGGCTAATTTTCAGAGTATGATATTGCTTTGAAGTATTTAGGTAGACGGTCAATATATTATAATATGTGCAAAATATAAAAGCTTTAGGCCTTATGGTTTGGGAGAAGAAGATTTTTTAAGTTTTCCTTCTTAAATTCTATGTAAAATCAGGGGTCGCCCAGAAAAAGGCTAATTTTCAGAATAGGGTAATTCTTTAGAGTAATTTTGGTAGAGTATTTTTAAAGATTTCCTTCTTTATTTCTATGTAAAATTAGGGATTATTAAGAAAAGGGCTAATTTTCAGAATACGTTAAATCTTTGAAGTATTTTGGTTGAGGGTCAATAGATGATGATATATACCAAATATCAAAGCTCTAGGCCTTACTGTTTGGGAGGAGAAGATTTTTTAAGTTTTTTCACTCCGTTGCCATGGCAACCAGAGTTCTTCATGGATTTCAATTCTTTGAAGTATTTTGAAAGAGCATGACCTAAGGATCATTTCTGTGAAGTTTTGTTGAAATTCCATGGTTAGTTTAGGAGGAGAAGATTTTTTTGTAATTGTGAACGGACAGATGGACGGACGGACGATGACCGATCACAATGGCTCCTCCAGAGCACTTCGTGCTCAGGGGAGCTAAAAACAAGAAAGGGTTAATTTGAAAGAAATTACTGTTGTTACAAAATCTTTACATTTTTGAAAACTGATTTTTGTGTTTGTTGTCTTGAAATGGACCAAGTTTTTTCAGGCCACACCATGAAATGAGTCTCTACTATTTATTACACTGTCAGTTGGATAGACTGATTAAGCTGTAGTTTTGACGAATAGAGTTCAAAGTTCACTTCCTGTCTAAATGAATGTTTTGATTGATTCTTTAATTGACAGTCACAATCTGTCAATTGTGTACAATTAGCATTAATTGAATATTCTAATTTTTTTTTAATTAGTAGTAAAATGGTTCTTAGCTCGCATATCTGTAGACTAATTGTTTTATATGTGGATTTTCAGGAAGAATTTCGAGGTCATAAAGAGGAAGGAGGTTGCCCATTTAGTCACTTTGATGTTGAAAACATAGAAGATTTACTGACAACTTCTAGTTTTCAAGGTGATCCCAGAATAATTGTTGATGCAGCTGTAAATGGGAAACCAAGCTATGCTTGTAAGCTACATCTGCATGAAAATATGAAGGTTAGTGATTAATACCATGGTCATTTGATGTAACTCTTGGGTGTATTCTTGGGTGTTGTGTCCTTTGTGTGTCCGTTGGTGAACTTTTTGTTTTAACCCTTTCCTGTTTTTCAAAATTTTAGACCTGTCTAAATTCAAAGGTTTCGCAGACGAAAATTTAAAGTGAATTTCAGTATGGCAGAAAATATTTTGGAAAAAGAAGAATTTATTGCAAGTAAATTCTTCTTTTTCAACAATGTTTTCTCAAGTATAAAATCTCTAAAATATAAAAAATGGGGATTAAACAGGAAAGGGCTAAAACCCTTCTCCTCGGAAACTATTGGATGGATATCAACCAAATTTCAGAGGAATGTTCCATCAGTGACCCTTGATCAGAATCCTTAGACCCTTGAGCATATGAAAAACATGGTTTATATGGGAAAGGTGATTGCCCTGTATGGTGTATAGTGAAAACTTTGCAAATCTTTTTCAGAAAATACTAGCTATATTATTACAAACCCTAACAGATATTATCCTTGGGTGACCCATTGCCAGATTCTTGAGAGAAAATTTGGTCAGATAATAAGATGGTGTTTATAGGGAGAGATTATTTCCATTAAAGAACTACAACCTTTATAGAGTTGTGTTACTTGTTTTTAATGCACCTCGATCTGACTTAATAAATGAATTTTACATGACTTGACTTAAACTATTGTAAAATTATTAAATCTTTGAAATTCTTCTCTGAATCTATTTCATAGATTTCAGTGACTAGATTTATTTACCATATGATCAAAGATTGTTCAAATTATATTGAATTTCTGAAAACATTGTTTTCAAAATGATATAATTCAGGCCTGTGGAGCAATACAGGCCCTCTAGGGATGTAGTTGTTGTGTCTATACTGTCCGAATGCTCGAAAAATTGGCATATTTTGCTGACAATAAAAAAATCGACCAATCTAATCATTCATTTAGACTGGAAGTGAATGTAGATCTCCGCCATTTATGTGAAGCATTTTTATTGGTTTAGAAACTTAAAAAATGGGACAACAGCTTATTTAAGCTGTTGCTACATTTAGATGGCCAACCAATCATTTAACTCTTTACATTTACTTGCCATAATTTTTTTCAAAGTAATGCTATTGAACCCTTTCCCATACAGTGATGCTTTTGGACGCCGCTCAAGAAAAACAATTGTGAATACATTGTGTAAAATGAAGAAATTGCTTGTAGCAAGCAATTTCTTCATTTTGCACAATGTTTCTATCCAGAAAGGCAAAAAACTCTAAAATTTCCTAAACTTTAAAATATTGTCTGCAACTCCTTTCAATTTGGACCAGTCTAAAATTTTGCTGCCTGGTAATGGGTTAATAAAGAAGTTGAACTTCCTATTGGAGCTTAGTGGGCGATGATCTGTCAATCATGTGATTATGAAATATAAAACACATCAAGATTACCATATATATTTCACATGTGCACTTGTAATTTTTTTTTGAAAATAACTTTGAAGAACAGAAGCTTGTCTTTTACGAGACTTTTACCTTATGTAAAATAACATTCGGTTGAATTAATTAACCCATAACTAGACGGCAAAGTTTTAGACTGGGCCAAATTGAAAGGAATTGCAGACGACAATTTAAAGTTTATCAAATTTGGGATTTTTTTCAACTCTTTGGGAAGAAAACAGTGTGTGAAATGAAGAAATTGCTTATGACAAGCAATTTCTTCATTTTCCAGAATGTTTTCCAAAGCTCTTTTTGGGAGGGGGGGGGGGGGCGTGTAAAAGGGTCACTGAGTGGGAAATGGTTAAAAGTACACTGTACAGTGTCAGTGAAAGCTTAGATGCAATCTTGGAAAATCCTTGGTTAAGACTATTCAAGGATTTGCCAAGGTTACATCAGTCAATTAGTTTCATACCTCCGTAAAAAAGACTATAGGGCTAATTTGTATGCTTGTGTCTTAAAATGACTGTCTCTTTGACTATTAAATTTTACCTGTTACCACACAAAAAATTGTAGACTGGTCTCAAAGATATTGCAGATTAGAATTTAAAATTGATGAAATTTTAAAAACTTTTTGAGGTAGAAAACTTTGTGGATAATAGAGAAATTACTTGTGACAAGCACTTTTCTTCATTTTCCACAATGTTTT
This sequence comes from Fragum fragum, assembly GCA_946902895.1. Lineage (NCBI taxonomy): Eukaryota > Metazoa > Mollusca > Bivalvia > Cardiida > Cardiidae > Fragum > Fragum fragum. The sequence continues at coordinate 46,208,602 of OX336372.1, forward strand.
CTAAACCTTATTTTTTCATGGGCATGCAAAAGGATTGTGTGGATTGGGTTAAGTGGCCTCATACAGACATGCTATAAGAATTATTGTCTTCATCTCTTAGCCGGTTATCAGACCACAAAATATAGGCTGGTTCAAAATGAAAGAGGTTCCAAGAAGCAAATTAAAGTTGATAAAAAAATGAAAAAACATTTTTAAAATGAAAAAAAAATTGTTTTAAGCATTTTATTCATTTTCCACAATGTATTGACAAGTTTCTTTCATGTGAAGGGGGTACCTTTTATCTGAAAATAGCAATTTTAGAGAAGAAAAAAAAAGATTTTATGGCCTGAACATGTTTACAGTATCGTTGATTAATTGATGAATTTAATCATTTTTTCTTTCAGAATCACAGTACCTGCTTATCAAAATGTAAATCGGAACCTGTAATCACAGAGGACCCTAGCTCTCCAAGATCACTAAGCATCGCTGTAAAGTCTAGTCATGAAAATCATAGTTTTAGTACAGATGACAAAGAAGTGGAGTTGTATTCTATTGACCTAAACTTGCATGAAAAAGAGCCTGCAAGAAGACATACAGATATTGTCAATGATCTTGAATTTGTTGTAGACAGGAAACAACTTTCAAAACCTATTGATTACTTTGTAAGCTACAAGAATTTTGTGGAAAGATTAAAGAACACAAAATGATATGGCTTTTTATTTAGTGAATTCACTAACAATTGTATGATGAAACACTTATTTTATCCATTCCCAAATAATCCTTCCTTTTGAAGCCCCAAGAAAATTGTTCTGGAAAACAGTGTGGAAAATGAAGAAATTACTTGTTACAAGCAATTTCTGCATTTTCCACATCATTTTATACCAAGAGAAACAAAGATTTGAAAAAATTCATCAATTTGTAATTGTCGTCTGCAACGTCTTTCAATTTGGATAAGTCTAAAATTCCATTATGTGGGAATTGGTTAACAAATACAAAGTATACAAAGTAAATTGCACATAGTGCAGTGAATTAACCCTTTCCTGTTTTTGGAAATTTTAGACTAGTCCAAATTGAAAGAGGTTGCAGACAACAATGAAAACTGGATGCAATTTGAAAAGAAACCATCCTATAAGGTAGAAAACATAGTGGAAAAAGAAGAAATTGCATTTATAAAATCACAGGAACGTAAAGTCCCATGTTTGAACAGGAATGGGTTAAGCAAGATATGATGATGTAAAATGCATTATGGTTGGAAAATTAGATGAAGGTGTATAAAGTTGTGATCGGAGTCTTAGAATATTTGCCTTGGTACCAGAGTGACCTACCTTGATATTTTTATGGCAAAACAATTCCCTGTTCAAATCATTATTTCATTTGTTATGAATATCACATAGTTGTTGTGAATCCAGAAAAATGTAACAGTCACTTGAAATAGCTGTAGTTACAACATTTGGGGTTGACCTTTTCAAAGGTCTCTATAACAAATCGACCCCAATATAAAATAGTTATTTCTCAACAAAAATCTAATGTTATGGGTACTCATTGAGTTGTCTGAACAAGACCATTTTAACGAGTATCCCAAATCCAGGGTTTGTTGCGAGTATTATTGAATAATAGAGTGCAAAAAATAACAAATACTCCCTCTATTTGAAACTGTGTCCACCAACAATACGCAATATACCATTGACAGTCCGTAAGTATTCATAATCTACACAAGTGGCACTCCAAATGCATGTTGATATATAATTTTTCTAATGTTGAGCAAAATAGTATGTACATGGCAAATTTGTGACATAGAACTCATTCTTGCGATTTTGCCTTACACAGGAAGACAATAGATTACTTGTATAAAAATTGTCATGGATGTCATTTTGGTTTTCTTAAGTGGGTAGAAATTAAGGTGTTTTGAAGTGCTTGAAAAGCCTTGTAAGCTTTTCTTAACCCATTCCCACGTAACTAAATTTTAGACTGGTCAAAAATTGAAAGAAGTTGCAGGTGTCAATTTTTACTTGATGAGCTTTTCAGAATCTTTGTTTTTTGGGGGTAGAAAACTGTGGTTAATGAAGAAATTGCTTGCCTCTTACTATGGACCAGCCTAAAATATTGCAGAGTGGTAATGTATATTGCAGAATGGTAATGTGTTAAGATGAAAGACTGTTCAAAGTTGGTTTAACATCAACCAACATCAACCCCCCCCCACCCCCGTTCCTATCAACTTTTCCCTTTGTCCTTAATGTCTTTCAAAATCATGTCCACAGCTTCACTAAAATCTGTCGCCACGGTACCATTTTCAGGCAAATGTTTCTCATCTCCTTCACGATACTTTCCTACAACAAAGAAGTAAAATAGTTCTTCCTGGCCAATTTAAATCAACCTTATCCCACTTCCGACGCCCCTCAAGAATAAAGCTTCGGAAAACATTGTGGAAAAGGAAGAAATTGCTTGTCACAAGCAATTTCTTCATTATCCACAATGTTTTCTACCAAGAAAGACAAAGAATTTTAAAATTTCATTAACTTAAAATTGTTGTCTGCAACTTCTTTGAATATGGACCAGTCTTTATTTCTGTCAAGTGGGAATGGGTTAACTAGCCAAGGGTAAAGTCAACTACCTGTTTGTTCATGTGAAAAGTCATAAAATAGTTGTCATGTCAGCCCTTTCTAGTGAAGATGGTATATTTTACTATGAAGCAAATAGTTTTCATAATCCTCTTTGTTGGCTAAGGGGAAAAAACATTTTCTTCTTTTTCCACAGTGTTTTCAGACTCGGTGGGGGTGTCAAAACACATCATTGGGTTGGAATAGGTTAAAAAGATATCTTGGGTATGAGGACTTTGCTATTAGTTGACTAACAAATATCTTACCAGTTTTCACCAAAATCCCTTTCATTCCAGCTTGCATTGCTCCACAAACATCATCCCTTGCATCCTGAAATGTATGACCCTGCCCATCATTACAATTAATGGATTACTTGCCAAACCCAACAACTTCTGACAAGCATAATTATTATTACATGTATTAATGGCATTATTTTGCAAAATTTATGGACAGTACCATGTAAATAGCCCTTTTCTCTGCGATCCCTAATTTTAGATAGGATAAAAGAAGGAAATCTTTGAAAACCTTCTTCTCCTAAACCATTAGGCCTAGAGCTTTGATATTTGGTATGTATTGATGTTTATACTTAAAAGCATTACCATATTCAGGAAATTAGCGCTATATGGTGGGATCATCAATATACCAAGGATTAAAAGAGAAAATCCTTAAACATCTTCTCCCAAAATAATTAGACAGAGGGCTTTGCTATTTTGAAAATATCATAAAGCCATAACCTATCATACTCAGGGGAGCGATTTAGGACCATCATGGTCCTCTTGTTGAGCTCTTTTAAAACATTATTGCTTAATCAAGACTCTTTAAGGGTTTATATATATATGAAACATTGAGAGGAAATAATCTCTTGTTTAAATTGGTTTCTCCTTTTCTCACAATAGTTCTTATCCTATGTGGCTTTTATTTTTTCAGCTCCCCGAAGTGAGCATTTAGTTGGTGCTAGCATTTAGTGGGTGCTTCATCCGTCCTTCATCTGTCATTCTATTGGCCTCTATATCTCCACAACCCTTGGGCCAAACTTCACTTGTTAATTCCTTATGATAATACATCGATGCAATTTTGCTGGTTTTTGGACCAAGGTCAAGGTCATAGTTTAAGGTCAAACATTAAGATTGTTCACAGCAGAGCTCCTTCAATTATGTAGATTTCAAAATAACTATGCACAACTGTCCTCTATCACGTGTAGATTTACCATTTGAAAATTATTTTCAAATAGGTCATAGCTCAAGGTCAAACGTTAAAACTAAGCATGCCAAGAGCATAGCTCCTTCAATTATGGATGGAATTCAAAATAACTTGGCACAATTGTTCTCTATCAAGAGTTGTTGTACCTTTTAAAAGAAAAATTCAGATAGGTCCAAGGTTAAGGTCACAGCTAAAGGTCAGATGTTAAAATTAAGCATGTCTGGAGCATAGCTCCTAAAATATGGATGGATTACAAAATAAGTTCAAGGTCACATCTCATGTTTTGCATGTCTGGACTAGGGCAAGCATATAGCTGCATCTTCGTCAAACCCTTTTCCTATATTCAGGGAGCACAATCCATCTCAATCGCACTTCGAAATGTTTTCTGTCCCAACTTCTTTGGATATTGACCAGCCCAAAATGTTGTCATCTGGAAATGGTTCAATATAAAATAGCTCTATTAAAGAGGTTAATTGTATCATCCAGATGTGGTCATTTTGGAATAGTCACAGACTGCTTAATCCATTAACACACAACAAAATTTTAGGCTGGTCCAAATTGATAGAAAGCCGCCGTCATAGCGCAGTTGGTAGCGCATTGGACTGTCAATCTAGAGGTCCCGGGCAGATCCATAACGGCAGCACTCATCCTTTCCGACTATTTGTCTCTCACCAATGGGTCGATAATCGTAGACCTATGTGGGATAGCAGCTGGAGGCTAGGAAAGGATGTAATGGTAGTACTGGTGTGAGAAATACCAGGATTCCATTGGTAGGTGCTCCAGCCGCTGCGATATAACTGAAAGATTGTTGAAAGCGGCGTAAAACCCCATTCAAACAAAACAAAAACCAAATTGATAGAAGTAATACATGAATATTTCAAGTTGATGGAATTTTTTAAAATTCTTGTCTTCCAAGAAACAAACAATTTCTACATTTTTAACCTTGTTTTCCTCAGGTCTTTTCTTGGGGGGCATAAAAAAGCTGGATTGTGTTGTAATTGGTTGAATTGTCCATTTTTACACAGAATTCAACCCTTTCAATAACTAAAAAGATAAGTACAATAGATCAGTATCTAATTGCTCACATCCCCAATCATGATAGATTCATCTGGACCCACATCAAATTCCATCACAGCTGCCTCAAAGAATGATTTTTCTGGTTTACCAACAACTATAGCCTTGGTGTCGGAGGCAAATTCTAGGGCAGTCACAAATGGCCCTGAAAAATAATCAGATATCAGATGTTAGTTTTACTTCCACACAATCCCACTTTTTGACACTCCTCGAAGAAAAAACCCCGAGAAAACATTGTGGACGCATTTTCTTCATTTCCAACTATATTTTCTTCCAAGGAAAAAGAGAAAGATTTTAACACTTTCCTGGACAAACCCGTGATTTTACATCACTGGTTTTATACCTGAGAAATTATTATGGAAAAAGGAGAAATTGCTTGTAACAAGCAATTTCTCCTTTTCCCACAACATTTTCTACCACATAGGATAGTCAGATTTCAAATTGCATGCATCTTATAATTGTCGTCTGCAATCTCTTTGAAATTGAACTAGTCTAAAATTTCATAAAACAGGAAAGGGTTAAAAATTTCATCAGATGAAAATTGCCAGTGTGTCAAGTAGTAAGAAGGAGCTAAATTACTTGAGCGTCTAAAAGAAATACCTGGTTCTAAAGAGAGGCCACTTTTCTGTTTAAAGTATCTGGCTTTGTGTATGGCTATAAGCTTGGCACCATTACTGACCAACCTGTGAGGAGTAAATATCAAATAAGCCTATGCATGACATCCAACAACATATTCCGATGTGTTGTTGGATATGTCATGCATAGGTTCATCAAAACATATTCAACATATTCAAATTTGTCAAAAAATGTTGTTTGATATGTCATGCATAGGTTAATCAAAACATTATCAAATATGTTTTTGGATATGTCATGAAAAGGTTCATCAAAACGCATTTGAATATGTGAGGTGTGTTGTTGGATATGTCATGCATAGGTTCGTCAAAACATATTCAAAAACGTCAATTATGTTGTTGGATATATCATGAAAAGGTTCATCAAAACATTTAAATATGTCAAATTTGTTGTTGGATACATATATATCAAGCATAAGCTTATCAAAAAATATTCAAATATGTCTAATATGTTCTTAGATATACATGTATTATGTACAAGTTTATCAAAACATATTTGATATATTTGCATATATTGTGAAAGACATATGGGGATGCTGGGAATTTACAGATAACTGGCACTGCCCTTGGACTCCATCTTTGTTATGGAATGATGTAATATTACATGTTACTTGCCATAAATTCTGCAAAACAACGCCATGAAATATAATGGGCCCCCACTGATATCTAGAGTTACTCCGCTTAGTTTTAGTATTAGAGTGACCTCCCTTAAATCTTTGGGTAGTTTCGGTGAAAAAATCGATGATATCGGTATCGAAAACATTAACAGGTTGTTGCCAGCTCTTATTATGTGTTATCAATATTGAAACCCTAGATGATCTAGAGACTACTTTATTTTAACAGCTGAGCTTATTTTTTAAACTAAGTGACGTTTTACGTGTTTATAATTGTAAATGAGCCGGTATGAAAGTGTATTTTTCGGATATACCCTAATTCTGGATATACGTATTAATTAACATAAAAAGAGCTTTTTTGATCGAAATGAATACAATGATACTCACGGAAATACATTCCGTTATTTCTTTTTTTAAAAAAATGGTTCCACATGTCAAGCAGCGCTTTGAATATTTAGGTCACCTGACCGAATGGTCATGGTGACCTATTGCAATCATCGTTTGTCCGTCGTCGTCCGTCGTGCGTCGTGCGACGTCCGTCGTCCGTTAACTTTTATACATTTTCATCTTCTTCTCAAGAACTACTGGGCGGATTTCAACCAAACTTGGTAGAAAGCATCATTGGGGGATGCCAATTCAAGTTTGTGAAAATAGGGGTTCTGGGGGTCAAAGGGGCCCAAATAGGGGCCAAAAAGGGGTAATTTTTGGTACTTCTTAAAAAACCTTCTTCTAATAAACCGTTAATGCCAGAGCTTAAATATTTTGTGTGCATGACAACTAGGACAGGTATATTATAAATTGTGAAATTCATGCCCCTGGGGTCATGTATGGGGCCACACCCAGAGGTCAAAGTTCATCATGTTAAAAAATTCACATTTTCATCTTCTTCTGATGAAGTACAAAGCCAATTTCAAACAAACTTGGTGAAAAGCATCATTTGGTAATGGTTATTCAGATTTGTGAAAATAAAAAGGCTGTGGGGTCTTGGGGCCCTAAAATGGGGACCAAAAGGGGGTCATTTTTGGTAACTTTTAAATATTTCATCTTCTTCTCAAGAACTACTGGGCGGATTTCAACCAAACTTGGTAGAAAGCATCATTGGGGGATGCCAATTCAAGTTTGTGAAAATAGGGGTTCTGGGGGTCAAAGGGGCCCAAATAGGGGCCAAAAAGGGGTAATTTTTGGTACTTCTTTAAAAAATCTTCTTCTAATAATTCGTAAATGCCAGAGCTTAAATATTTTGTGTGCATGACAACTAGGACAGGTATATTATAAATTGTGAAATTCCTGCCCCTGGGGTCATGTATGGGGCCACACCCAGAGGTCAAAGTTCATCATGTTAAAAAATTCACATTTTCATCTTCTTCTGATGAAGTACAAAGCCAATTTCAAACAAACTTGGTGAAAAGCATCATTTGGTAATGGTTATTCAGATTTGTGAAAATAAAAAGGCTGTGGGGTCTTGGGGCCCTAAAATGGGGACCAAAAGGGGGTAATTTTTGGTAACTTTTAAATATTCATCTTCTTCTCAAGAACTACTGGGCGGATTTCAACCAAACTTGGTAGAAAGCATCATTGGGGGATGCCAAATCAAGTTTGTGAAAATAGGGGTTCTGGGGGTCAAAGGGGCCCAAATAGGGGCCAAAAAGGGGTAATTTTTGGTACTTCTTTAAAAAATCTTCTTCTAATAAACCGTAAATGCCAGAGCTTAAATATTTTGTGTGCATGACAACTAGGACAGGTATATTATAAATTGTGAAATTCATGCCCCTGGGGTCATGTATGGGGCCACACCCAGAGGTCAAAGTTCATCATGTTAAAAAATTCACATTTTCACCTTCTTCTGATGAAGTACTAAGCCAATTTCAAACAAACTTGTTGAAAAGCATCATTTGGTAATGGTTATTTGGATTTGTGAAAATAAAAAGGCTGGGGGGGTCAGGGGGCCCTAAAATGGGGACCAAAAGGGGGTAATTTTTGGTAAATTTTAAATATTTTCATCTTCTTCTCAAGAACTACTGAGGGGATTTCAACCAAACCTTTTTCTAATTCTTTCAAACAAAATCACTTGTCTTGGTGCTCTTTTACTCAGGTGACCGTTAAGGCCCACTGGGCCTCTTGTTAAGATACCTGTCATTTTACAAAGAAGCTCTCCATACGTCTTCATTTCATGACCATGGGAATTTACCAAATACCCTTTTCATTGATGAATATGAATTAAATTTAATCAGAATTTCATTGCGTGATCCTCAATAAGCTTTGTAAAGTGTCTGGAGGCTTGGGGAAATGATTGTTGCCTCTGTAGGTCCTCCCAAGATATATTATTTGTTTCTTACCAATGGCAAGTAAGATATATCATTAATTTCTTGCCAATCGGCAAATGATAAGGTTTAAGTAGGGTGAGCAGCGTCATTGTGTTGGAATGGGTAAACCAATTTAGTTCAATCAACCTGCACAAGCTTTAGCATCTGATACTAGATGTGTGCACAAATTAATATTTTTCATATAAAATTTATTCTGGTTAACCCTGGTTTATACGTCCCCATGGCTTTCAAATTGAGAATGCATTGTAGAAAAAGAACATGTTTGTTGCATTTTTTTCCTTTTCCACAGTATTTCTACCCTGCTGCATGTTTTTTTTTTTTTCTTTTTTTTTTTTAATTTATTGTTTTATATATCATTTCATGTATTTAAGTATTTGGGAAAAAGTGAGAAATTAAAAAGTTGAAATATAAAAGAGATGACTGTAACAAGAGGGCCAGAATGGCCCTAAAATCGCTCACCTGACTAATGTAAGATGATTCAAAATTGAAATTGGCCCAATGGTTACTGAGGAGAAGATGTTTAAAGATTTCAAAGTCAAAAACTGCCCTACCCTTCCAAGCCCTTATTTGGTCATCAATCAAAATTCTAGAACAACTTTTGAAAAGGGTCACTCAAGGAACATTCATACCAAATTTGGTTGAAATTGGCCCAATAATTACTGAGGAGAAGATGTTTAAAGATTTCAAAGTCAAAAAAGTGCCTGACCCTGCCACGCCCATATTTGGGCATAAATCAAAATTCCAGGAACAACTTTTGAAAAGGGTCACCAAAGGAACATTCATGCAAAGTTTGGTTGAAATTGACCCAACTGTTACTGAGGAGAAGATGTTTAAAGATTTCAAAGTTAAAAAAACTGCCACGCCCATATTTGGGCATAAATCAAAATTCTGCCGAACAACTTTTGAAAAGGGTCACCCAAGGAACATTCATACCAAATTTGGTTGTAATTGGCCTAATATTTACTGAGGAGAAGATGTTTAAAGATTTCAAAGTCAAAAACTGCCACGCCCATATTTGGGCGTGAAACGATATTCTGCCGAAGAACTTTTGAAAAGGGTCACCCAAGGAACATTCATACCAAGTTTGGTTGAAATTGGCCCAATGGTTCCTGCGGTGTAGATGTTTAAAGATTTCAAAGTCAAAAACTGCCACGCCCGGCCACGCCCATATTTGGGCATAAATCAAAATTCTGCGAACAACTTTTAAAAAGGGTCATCCAAGGAACATTCATGCCAAGTTTGGATGAAATTGGCCCAATGGTTACTGAGGAGAAGATGTTTCAATGTTTCTAAGTCAAAAACTGCCACGCCCTGCCACTCCCATATTTGGGCATAAATCAAAATTCCATGAACAACTTTTGAAAAGGGTCACCCAAGGAACATTCATGCCAAGTTTGGTTGAAATTGGCCCAATGGTTACTGAGGCGAAGATGTTTGAAGATTTCTAAGTCAAAAACTGCCACGCCCTGCCACGCCCATATTTGGGCGTAAATCAAAATTCCACGAACAACTTTTGAAAAGGGTCACCAAAGGAACATTCATGCCAAATTTGGTTGAAATTGGCCCAATGGTTACTGCGGAAAAGATGTTTAAAGATTCCTAAGTCAAAAACTCACGCCCTGCCACGCCCATATTTGGGCATAAATCAAAATTCCACGAACAACTTTTGAAAAGGGTGACCCAAGGAACATTCATACCAAATTTGGTTGAAATTGGCCCAATGGTTACTGAGGAGAAGATGTTTAAAGATTTCTAAGTTAAAAACTGCCACGCCCTGCCACGCCCATATTTGGGGGTCAATCAAAAATCCGCGAACAACTTTTGAGAAGGGTCACCCAAGGAACAATCCTACCAAGTTTGGTTGAATTCCGCCCAGTGGTTACTGAGGAGAAGATGTTTAAAGAATTGTTGACCACTTCCGACGCACGACGCACGACGGACAAAAGGTGATACCAAAAGCTCACCTTGAGCACGTTGTGCTCAGGTGAGCTAATAAGTGTTACAAAGATCAAACTAAGACAATCTTTTTGAACGTTTTAATCCATTTAGTTGATGCTGAATTCTTATTACTATATTGAGATATATCATGCAATGACATATATGATACAATGTATATATACTAAATATTCAAATCTTTTTGTTGTAAAAAAGTGATCTTTAACATGTTTTTTTTTTTTAGATTTTTCTAACTTAAACATTTTTTCCAAATTTTTCTAAATGAGAAACGTGTTGAAATAGATTTCCTTTACCTCTTGCATTTATAATTCTATTAAAATGTACAAACTCGTAATTTCCTTAGAATTAGAGGGACTAGCAAATTTGTTACTTGTAATAAGGGGATATCTGGTGAAAATCAAAAGCAAATAACCGATCATTATGAGATATATCCAGTGTATATCCAAAATACCACCCGTGGTCTATTACGCAATCAGAGATACCGATCAGAAGCTTGTAAGTTACTTGGATTAAAACAGCAGTTTATGAGAGGTCATCGTTAACTTTTAAATTTGATTTACCATTTAACCCTTTACAAAAAAAATAATCTCAGAACGAAAGAGGATACGCCGGAATTTTAATAGCCATGTGTACCGAAAATAATGGATCTTTCAGATGTGGAGAAAATAGGCTTAAAAAGTACTCTTTATCGCAATATTGTTATTCTTGGTTGTTGTTGTATGTTTTCCTTGTTTAATAAGTCTTTTCAAGTTAAAGAAGTAAAGGCAATGATTTCCTACAAAGGACGCCTTTGCTAATTATTTTTGAAATGAGAAGTAAAATATGAAAACTAGATGAGAATGAAATTGTTTTCTAGGTCTAGAGAGAAAAACGATCAAAACGTGTCAATGTTAATATAAACTACCTCAGCAATTCCATATTCTAAGAGTATTTTAAGAGTACTCAACATTCCTTTGTATCAAATTCTGAAAAAATATCTGATTCTACGCAAAAACGGAGCATTTAACCTCTGATAGTGTACTTTTACTTAGGGACCCAACCACATCATTTTTGCATATAAAATATGGACAGAAAGATAAAACATTAATCAATCTTTAGAACTAGATAAATTCCAAATAATATAAGTCAACCCCCTTGTTAATTAGACAAAAGAAGGACATCTGGGCAGTCGTGTGAAAATCAAAGCAAATAGCCGATCGTTATGAGATATATCCGGATACCACCCGTGGACTATTGCGTAATCAAAGATATCGATTCAAAACGTGTAAGTTACTTGGGTTAAAACAGGAGTTTATGGACGGTATCGATAATTCTTAAGATTAAATTACCATTTGAACCTTTGTAGATAAAAAAATCTCAGAACGAAATAGGATGCAGACGAAATATTAAAATCCATTTGTATCAAAAATAACGGATCGCTCAGATTTGGGAATTTCCTTGTAAAATACTCCTTTTATCACAATACTTTTGTTCCCATGTTGTTGTTTTGTCTATTTTCATGTTTCAATAGATATTCTCAAGCCAAGGAAATAAAAGCAAAAATTCACCATGAAAGAAACTTTTGCAAATTTTGTTTCAAAAATGAGAAGTAGAATATGAAAACTGGATGAAACTCGGACGGAAAGACGATTATACAATTATAACGTGTCAACGTACATTAAAACTACCAAAACATTTTCATAATCTATAAGTATTACAAAAGTACTCAATATTCTTATGTGTGAAATACCGAAAAAATAATTAATTCTCTCCAAAACAGACGCTTTTAGTCTCAGCCCTTATATACTCTTTGTTGAAATATAAACCGGAACTACCCAGTAGAATCAAGGGAGTTAAAGGGCAATTTTTGGGAGAACTCCGTATATCGGTAGGGGCCCATTGTAAGTTTCGTCTATCAAAAACAAGCGTTCTGATTGGTCGAAAAATTTAATTCATACCTCCATGAACAAAACTTTGAGCACGCAGCCATTTTGTATGCTTCCGCATAAAATAGTTCCATACAAAAAGGTATCAAAATTTGTACATCTTTTGGTTTTTTGCTCGATGCTATTAAATTATAAGAGATGAAGAGAATGTTTTTTGTTTTCATGGAGGTATGAACGAAAAAAACTAATCACACAATGTATGAATCCGCTTCGCGTATTCATACAATCTGTGATTAGTTTTTTCGGTTCATACCTCCATGAAAACAAAAAATATTCTCTTCATCTCTTAATTAAAATCTAGGTGGAACTTCCTGTGGGAGCTCAGTGGCCGTGGCAAGCAATTGTTGGAAACATGAATTGACTCAACTATATTATTACAGTGGAATACTCTTAATTGAAACCCTGATAATAGCAATTCACTGCTACATTACATTTGCCTTTAAGCACAAATATTAGGTTTAAAGAACAAATAGCGCCTGTTAATTGCAACTTCTGGTTAATTGCAACAAAAGTGTTGACAAATTTGTGTTGCTATTAACAGTTTTTCACTTAACCATCAACTTCTTCACTGATAACTTGTTTTACTCCACATGCTTTTCGGTGTCACAAAAATAAATCTTAGATTATGATTTAAAATTTGACTGAAAAAACAGAGAAATTGTCTAAATAATCGACTACAGTTTGGGTAGATGTAGTGCTGCCTTCCATAATTTTAACATTACAGATTGTGATCTCAGCTGGTTGGAAGATTGTGATGATGATATTACATATTACCAGACAACAAGATTTAACCCTTTCCTGTTTTAATTTTCTTTAGATTTGTCCAATTTCAAAGGCTTTGCAGACAACAATTTATAGTGGATTTAATTTGAAAATAACCATTCAGTAGGGTAGAAAATATTGTAGAAAAAGAAGAAATTACTTGTGACAAGCAATTTTTTCTTTTCCCACAATGTTTTCTCAAGTATAAAATCACAAGGACTTAAAAAACAGTGATTGTATAGTAAAGGGTTAAGAACGATCTGAATTCAAAGAAGAAGCAGACAACAATTTTTAGTTTAGCTTTAAGAATCTTTGTCTTAGGGGTAAAAAAACATTGTGGACAATGTATAAATTGCTTGTAAATAGCAATTTTTTCGTTCCACAATGTTTCCAAAGCTTTTTTTCTTGAGGTGTCAGAAAGTGAGATTGTGTGAAAAGGGGTTAAGTTGCGAATAAACTTGTGTGAAATTACACTTCTAGTTACTAGCATTTTCTCAAAAAATATCATTTCAAGTGTTTTGTCATTTTGAAAATAGAATTATTGATTTGTATGTAAGAATATTTCATCTTTCACTTTTACCCCCCCTCTTGCTTATGACTTGTTCATTCAGTGAAAATAACAGTGAATGGATCTTACACTGAAACTAAAATCACCATCTTTGTAGTTTATTACTGTTATTGGTGCTTGCAAGACTATGGTTTCCAATCACTATTCTGATTCTACTACAACATTGTTTGCTAATTTTTTTCATCTGTTTTGTTGGTTTGGAAACCTATTCAAGCTTTAGTTACAGCGTTTAAGTCAACCAACCATAATAGAATGATGGACTTAAAATAAAACAAGCTTAACCCATTACAATTTGAGACTAGTCTAGATTAAAAGAAGCTGCAGATGACAATTTTAAGTTGAAGGATTTTAAAAAATTCTTTGACTTTTACGATAGAAAACAAAAAGAAAACAAAATGGTAAAAGAAGGGTTTGCTTGAAACAAATTCCTTCATTTATCTCATAGTTTTCCTGATCTTTCTTGAAAGCCCAAAAAAGCGAAATTGTGATGGAGAATGTTTAATTGATATTATTTGATATCTAACTATTATGCTGAATGCAGATATAACATGACAGGAGAGCAAAAGTTGAAATCATTATTCTAAGATTAGTATTACTGACTGACAAGCTCTTATTTACATCTTGCTCAAAACTAATTCAAAAAAATGTTGTCATGTAAACTATACTTTTACTACCATAAACTAATAAGTAATCACCAGACAATATTTAAACCCATTACCAGACAATAAAATTTTAGACTGGTCCAAATTCAGAGGAGATGCAGACAATAATTTTAAGTGAATGAAGCTTTTAATTTTTTTCACATTTTTTGCTTCTTGTACCTATACATTGACTTTATAAGAAATAATTTCAAAAAATTCTATGTAACTCCCTTTATTGTCACATATCTCCTTTTCACTTTATAACCCTTGTTGATAAATCAGGGCATATTGTGTTGCTTGTGTCCATCTGTCTGTCTACTTGTCTGCTGAAAATTTAACCAGTGAATGTATCATATGCCAGTCACGTCCACACAATTTAAATTACAATACTCATATTTGATATGATGATAGCACTCATTTGTATGTATCTGATGATACCAAGGTCAAAGTCATCTATCTAAGTGAAACGTTTGGGAAAAAATTGCTGTTAATGGGGCATAGGAATATCCAAAATACATCTTGTTTGTAAACAATGTTTTTGTCATAGGATGAACAATGGAGGGTTTATATACACTTTTTCCTACCTAAATGCTTCATTCATGTTTTGGTAGTTAAATTTGTCGGGTGCTAGACCTATCAAAACTGAGTCCTTTTCTTCCAAACCAATACCTAAAAAATATGAGCAGATTGCGAAAGTTTCATTTTACCATAAATATAATTCAAAATCCAATTCAGACTTTGAACAAATGAAGAAAAATAGTTCTAGGAGTATCATGGTAAAGGTAGAAAGTAATCTCTTCCAGACGTAGGGCTCGTTTTTTCATTAAACAGTATTTAAATAATGCCATTAGTCCCTTTAACCCATAACTAAAAAGACAAAGTTTTAAACTGGTCCAAATCAACAGAAGTGACATTAGATTTAGGGCAATTTGATTTACTGGTAAATATCATTTTTCAAACTTTAAATAAGCCATCTCTATGATTCACAAAAATGAAAAAAATGTTATAATCTTAAAGACTGATAAAGTTACCACAGTTTGTGTACATTAATCTATTACCAGATAAACAATTTTGGACTTGTCAAAGAAAAGTTGCATTAAAAAATTTTTAGTTGATGAAATGTGCATACTAGGTTAGAAAACATTGTGGATAATGCAAAAATCTGTTATAACACGCCATTTCTTCATTTTCCAAAATACTCTTCATAGCTTTTCTCTTTCTGGGCATAGCAATTTCTTCATTTCCCACATTTTTTCTACCAAAATAGACAAAAAATTATAAAAATCACATCAACTTCAAATTGTCATTTGCCAATTTCCTTCAAATTGGAACAGTCTAAAATTTTCTCATTTGGTAATGTTATTGGTACCAACAGGTTTTACCTTGAAACTCCTCCAAAGCCCTGTCATCTATCAAAAGTAAGGGAGACCACTTTCCTCTATCAATTAGCTGTCTGGCTGCTGACAGAGACGTGAAGATTTCATTTGCTGATACTGAAAAACCAATACCAGTTAGCCTCTTTAATAACTTTCTTTTGGACTCTTTCGTGGTATTAGTCACAAACTTCAAGAGGAGCCGCCTTTCTTGACGTAATCTGAAATCATGCAATATGTGTCTGTTAACTCTTACCATGCTGAATCCGGAATATTCCGGTTTTGACAGGAGCTGTAGACAAAGATCACCCTGCACATAAGTGCAGTCTGATCTTTGTCTACACCTCCTGTTGGCCTTTTTCATGCCAGAGTTTTTTATGTAATTTAATTTCAAAAGAATATTGATGATTGGACAAAAAGTACTACCAGTGCTTTCATCCCTTTGATTTTTAAGCCATTCCAAAAAAGGATTTATTCAGCATGACAAAGATTAACCCTTGTCATGCTGTATAAATTTCATCATTGAATTGCTGTAAAATCAAAGGGCTGAAAGCACTGATAGAAATTGTTGTTCAAAATTCAATATTTCTTTTAGAAATCAACTTCATAAACAAATCTGGCAGGAAAAGTACAAGCAGAAGGTGTAGACTAAGATCAGCCTGCACATTAGTTGAAAAACGGGCATAACTCTTACAAAAATGCTTTAGAGTTATCCCCCTTGATAGTTTAGATAGCTCTTGTGATGATCAATACACTTGCCAAGTTCCATGAGGATATCTTAAATAACAACAGAGATATGACCAAGGTTAAAGTTTGTCACGCGAACGACGCCACAGTTATCACAATTCCTTGGGTTTTCTCCGAAAACAGCCAAGCAATACAATGATAAGTCTTGTGGGGTAGAAATCATTGTGGATATCAAAGAAATTGCTTGTTACACAATGTTTTCCAAGCGTATCTCTCGAGATACTTAACCCTTGTAATGCTGTATTAACTACCTTACTGAATTGCTGTAAAATCAATGGGCTAAAAGTACTAATAGAACTTGTTATTTAAAAATAAATATTTCTTTCAGAAATCAATTTTATGAACAACTCTAGCAGGAAAAATACAAGCAAGAGTTGTATACTAAGGTTAGACAGTCTCCACTTATGTGCAGGCTTATCTTGGTCTACACCTTCTGCCAAAACTGCAATATTCTGGGTTCAGCATGACAAGGGTTAAAAATGTTGGATTGTTTGGGAATGGGTTAAATGTTGTAATTTCTGCATAACTTCAAAATTATCCAACCTAGAGTTATGACATAAAAGGCGTAAACCAACAATCTGCTATTTGTTTTACGACCCTAACCATTTATTTTATAAACTTACATTACTTTACCCTTGTCATGCTGAACCCTGAATATTCCAGTTTAGAGCAGGAGGTGAAGCCAAGATCAGCCTGCACATAAGTGCAGTCTGATCTTGGTCCATACCTCCTGCATGTACTTTTCCTGTCAGAGGTGTTTATTAAATTGATTTCTAAAAAAAAATATTGATTTTTGAACAACAAGTTCTATCAGTGCTTCCAGCCCTTTGATTTACAGCAATTCAGTAAGGTAATTTATATAGCATGACAAGGGTTAATATCTCTGTGGAACTGTCCTGTCAGAGGTCAAAGGGTATTTGATGGCTGCTTGCCACATTCACTACAAACGGTCTCTTAAACAAGTTTGACTTAGAAATCAGATGCCAATAGTTTGTTGATTGTAAATAGCAAGACAAAAAGTAGAGAGTTTGGCAGGGGACGGTAATGTCATTACTGCAGCTTAACCCATTCCCACACAAATTCATATGAGTATAAATTTGATAGTTTGAGAGCCATCAGATCTTTTCTTGCAATATATGAAGTAATTGACCAATTGCGGCTGTCAATCAAGAAATCAACCAACCAATCAAACTCCGACATTGGCCTCAATTTTTGTTAACCTTGTTTTTTTGGTTTTGGAACTTAAACATCGTAATTACAGCTGATTCAAGCTGTAATAACTACGATTAGGTCAACCAACAATTTACTTTTTTGTTACATACTACTGGCTAAAAATTTTGCAAAATAAAGTCATTTAAAATCGAAGCGGGACTTCCTGTCGGAGTCCATAGGGTATGGCCAATGAAGTAAGAGGGATAGTTTGTATAATTTTCATTAGTGCAGAAGATACATCATTAAAAATTTAGGCATAAATAAGCCATGACCCTTAGAAATTTCTTTAAATGGATTAAAATGACCAAAACTCCTGAAGGATCAAAATAGGATATAATCAAATTCTGAGGGTCAAACCCTTGGTTTACCAGTTTAACAAGAGATCATTACAGATTACCCTTTACCACACAGTCTCACATTGAGAAACTAATGGGAGACTTGGAAAAAATGCATGGCACAAGCAATTTCTCCTTTTTTCAAAATGATTTCTATCCTATGTGATTCTTATTTTTTCAATTTAAGAGCTTATTTAATTTTGACCAGTCTACAATTGTGTTGTCTTGTAATGGTTGAATCCATTCCCATACAATCCCTATTTTTTGCATCCCTCAAGCAAAGAGTTCAGGAAAACAATGTGGAAAATGAAAAAAAAAATCTTGTTTCAAGCTATTTCTTTCTTTCCACACTTTTTTCTAGCAAGAAAGATATAAAACAACTTTCTCACTGTTTTCTACCCAGAAAGATGTATGACTATTGTAGGAACTTCTATCCATTTGGACTTATCTAAGATTTTTCAGTTATTGCCAATGAAATCCTATATTGTGTGTGCTCAACTGAACTAAAGAATCCCTCGTTACTCCTGCTGACCTCTGAGATGACAGTTCCCCTGAGGTAATAAACAATGTTGGTGGAATATTGTGGTCACTGACATTATACAAAAGGAAAATCGTTAGTTGACCTAAAAATTGTAACTACATCTTGAAAAAGCTGTAGTTATGACATTCAAGTCACAAAGCCAACATAAAAGCTAAGCATAAATGTCAGAGGTCAAAGATCATTTTCAGTCTAAATGAATGAATTGATTGGTCAATTGATTTTTTTTATTGACAGCAGCATTCCAGTGATTGTCTCAATGAGAATTTCCAAAGAGTACCCACAACACAAGGTTTAAAAGACACAACCAAAGCTAAAAATTTGAGTACAAATTTGAGTTGATCAATATGGAGGTCTATATCCTCTATTCAGGCAGATCAGTCAAAGAATAACATCAGAGCAAAGCCCTGAATAGAAGGAAGGAGCTCTGTTCACCTGTTCAAGGCCTCCACAGATCCAGGGACTTCTGCATCGTCTATATGGATGGTCCCACTCAAATCTATCAGGACAGCTCTAGTGTTCTTGAACAATCCCATGACCCTGCCGCTGAAATGGAATTACTAGTTTATGAGATTGGCACAATCTTTTAACCCATTACCAGAGGGCAAAATTTTAGACTGGTCCAAGTTGAAAGAAGTTGCTGGCGACAATTAAAAGTTTATGAAATTTTGGAATTTTTCAACTTGCTGGGTATAAAAACATTGCTAAAAATGAAGAAATTGCTTGTGATAAGCAATTTCTTCATTTTCCTCAAAGTCTTCTAAAGCTTTCTTGGGGGCATCTAAAGGCGTCATTGAGTGGGAATGGGTTAAACTCAGTCATTTCAAAGAGATCACAACCTGAATGCCCTTTGCAAAAGCAGTGGATGTTTTTACTCTATATAGAACTATTGTAACCAAATCCTATGTTGATGGAACTCATAAGAATTGTCTCAAGATAATTCATGTATACTTGGGAATCAAAACTATTCTATCATCCTAATTATTGCACTGGAGATAAAGTGTGACTATGGGACTTTAACAACCTAGAATTGTTATAGGTCAAGGTAACTGTGACAACATAGCTCTCTTTCTGACAATATGTTGGCAGTCTTTCCAACAGATTATCAGAAGGCTACATGACCACAGCTAGGTCAAGGTGTATGATATCATACCCTATATGTAGGACTTGAGTCTGATGTAATTTTTCAACTGGTCTCGTCAGAGAACAGTAAAAAAAAACTAACATCAGAGCCAAGCCCCGAATAGCTGGTTATAATATGATAGTCCTAAATTTTCGAAAGAATATATATATCAGAGTTTGAAATTTTCTTTTTCTCAATAAAAACAACTGCAACAGTATTTACTCTTAACCCGTTCCCACTGAACAACACTTTTAAACGCCCCAAAGTCAAAAAACCTTTGAAAACATTGTGAAAAATGAAGAAATTGCTTTTTACAAGCAATTTCTTCATTTCCCACAATGTTTTCTACCCAGAATAGATAGATAGGTCTATTGTAGCCTAACAGAATATCAGAAAATAGGGTTACGATATGGAAGATACATTAACCTACATCTCTGTTATTCTATTTTTCTGAATATGGACGAGACATTAACATACATATTTGTTATTCTATGTCTCTGGATATGGAAGAGACATAAATATACATCTCTGTTATTCTACGTCTCTGGATATTTATGTCCGGTTGGACACAGAAGACATCTATCATCAGCCTATCACAAGCCAAGGAAGACTACGAAATCTTAGCTCATTATTTCGTAGCTAATCAAAGAGTACTCACATATTACATTTACTTAAAGTACAACCTCTCATTACAGAGATCGTAGCATATTGATTAATTGATGGGCAAACAGTGGTCAACTTGTCAACAACATAAATGGCGAATTATGGAACAAGGGAGCGAACTTTTATGATTATTTAAATCACTTTCGCCCAGACGACAAATCAAATCAGAGAACAATAATCTTATGGTGGTAAGATCATAAAAATGTCTTTCGGAGCGTATAATATTGTGGATGATAGAGAAATTACTCGTCGCATGTAATTTCTTCATATTCCACAATATTTCAGGCTTGCAAGAGCCTAGCTTTTTTCGGAATCATATAATTAGAAAAATGAGTTGTTTAACATAGCTCACCAGGAAAATATCCGAAATGCTACTTTCGACCTGTCAACAGAATAACAAGTGTAACGTTAGAAACATTTAAGAGATGAAGTGAATATTTTTTGTTTTCACGGAGGTATGAACCGAAAAACCTAATCACACTGTATGAATACGCGAAGCATCGAGCGAAAAAAACAAAAGCTTTACAAATTTTGATACTGTATGGGACCATTTTGTGCGGAAGCATACTAATGGCTGCTTGCTCAAAATTTTGTTCATTGAGTTATGAATATTTTTCGAGTAATCAGAACGCTCGTTTTTGATAGACGAAACTAAAAGTTAAATTATTTAACGTTAACCCTTTCTCAGAAATGCATTAAAATGAAAGGACCTAAAGAACCGAAAACATAAGTTGCTGTTCAATATTGCTTTGGTAACTGTTTCCATAAACAACTCTGGTTTGGATTGGACAGGCAGGCGGTGTAGACCAAGATCCGACTGCACATTTGTGCAGGCTGATCTTAGTATATACCTCCTGACAAAACAGGAATATTCCGGGTCCAGCATGAAAAGGGTTTATATTCTCGAAACGAAATTACTGAAACTTTGACTAATGCCATGTTTTGAGTTTTGGTTAGCGCTGACGTCCACCAGTTTTACCCAGTTTGGGAAATCCAATAGGATATTACTAGGGTAGAAGAGAAGTAGTGCCCAATTAGGCTCGATCTATTATTTTTCAAAACATGTCTCCTCCAAATAACTGCACGCTTTGAAAAAAAAAAAAAAAAAAAAAAAAAAAGAAAATGTCGCTTTAACTGGATTCTATATAATATGTAGAAAGCGTTAATTTAACACTCCTTTTTTGCCTTTCCTTTCGGGCTGATGTAGTGATTAGCATAAGCTATGCTCATAACTAACGTTACACTATATGGAAAAGTACAGATTAGCGGACACAAGTGACGTTTGTTGAAAAAGGTTCATTGGATGATGTTTATTCTTATTTTGAACTAGCTTTTTTTAAAGCTACTTATGGGTCGCAGAAAGTTTAAAGACTTACAGAGTCAATTTTTTTGTTTCTCGTAAGAAATCATTCTCATTGGATTGCCAATCTATTTTTTTTTCCAAGTTTCTTAAACGATATTTTAATTTGTGGACCGTCACTGGAAAAGGATCATGTTGAAACGGTTAAAAGTGTTGATCTTGGGAGCTAGTAAGACTGGTTTAACGTCAGTTTAAGTAGTATTTCCGTAATACCGTGGATGGTAGGTGCACCAAACCATGACTTCCTATCATTTTTCACACCAGGAAATGTAAATGTACAACAATAACATCGAGCCATTAGCTGAACAGCCAACTTAAAAGGCAAATTATCATTTTTCCATACATGAGAGACAAATGACGTTTATGGTAATGGCATTTGCATTTTTTCAGCTCACCAGAGCAAAACGTGTCATGGTGATTTTTTTAAACACTTGCCGTCGTGCGACGTCAAATATTTATTGTTACCACTTAAGAAATCACAATTTTCGCACAGTCTTTCTCAAACTTGCTGAAAATGTTTGTGTCGTCACAAGGAAAAATCCTATCGAATATAGAAACATTCTGATCAATATCAAGGAAAAGGGATCTTTACTGACGATTTCCTCGTTACCGGTCTAGGGGTCACAATTTTGACTCAATATTTCTCAAACCTGCTGAAAATTTGTATAGGCATGAGAAAGTATGCTATCTAATACAGAGACATTTCAAGGGAAAAGATGCCTTACTGACAATTTCCTAATAACCGCTATAGAGTTTACAACTTTGGCATCTTATCGTGAATGCTTTCAAGATATATAATGCGTTGCCTTATGACATTCTTCCATAACCATGCTAACTATCACTGTAAAAGCTAGAATTGTATTGGCCACGAGACTAGGATTATCCCGTATTACCTATTAAACCATCCCGGCTCGGCGAGACGTTTTGCTTTAATCAGATTATCTATATGAAAAATACCATTTTCTACTTCAGAATGGACATATCAGTCTGCTATGCCAAAAGGGACTTCCACCACCAGTACGTTCAATGCTTTGATTTTTAATAGAGAGAAACTGGCGATATCGGTGAGCAGAGTAAATGGGGCAGGTTCACGATTCTGGCGGCACCTAAAAGTTTATATCTATTTTGGCAAACCTGCTTGAATAGCTAAATAAATTACTAAATAATTTAAATGATATTTCATCTATCAAATTCCCTTTGTTCTGATTGGCTGAAAGATTTGTTTTATACCCCAACAGAAAATTCAGTGCCCTTCTTATTTGAAGGGTCGTCAAAACACGTTTTATCAAAGTCTTGGGTGAAGTGGTTATTCGACGTTTTACTGAAGGCGTGGGTGAAGCGGTTTGTTCGCACAATTCCAACTCATTGGCCATATGACCTTCGGACGTTTATGATTGTCAAAAAATTGTTTATTGGATCTAATAAGCGACGCCTTCTAAGACTTAGATTTGTGCAGACTAGCATGGTGCCAAATAATTCACTACCGTTTTACGCAAATTATGGACGTGTTTGCGTATTTATGTAGAACACCGCTGCGCCCTGAGCATTGGTCAGCATGCATGTACATCA
The DNA here is from genome assembly GCA_946902895.1 of Fragum fragum. Taxonomy (NCBI): domain Eukaryota; kingdom Metazoa; phylum Mollusca; class Bivalvia; order Cardiida; family Cardiidae; genus Fragum; species Fragum fragum. The sequence goes on from OX336372.1 coordinate 46,231,794, forward strand.
ATTACGGATCAAACGAATACTTAGAACTATTATTAATTCGTCACTCGGAAAGATTTTATCCAATATCTGCGAAAAAATTGAATCTGCTGATCAGTCGGCATAAATATACACAGAATAGACCAATCAAAGAATAAATCGACCAATCAAATCGTTCATTTAGACTGGAAGTGAACTCCAATAATGGCCGACAATTGTATGAGGTATTATTGTCGGTTTGGCGACTTCAGGCTTATTCTAGCTTAAGTTGCGACGATTCTAATGAGTTTCAACAACAAAGAATTTCGTTACGATTTTACTTTTAATAAAAAATGCTGGCACTTCTTAACCCATTCCAACTCAATCCCTCCTTTTTACGCCCCTCAATAAAACAGTTTTAGAAAACATTGTGGAAAATGAAGAAATTGCTTGTCACAAGCAATTTCTTCATTATCCACAATGTTTTCTATCCCAAAAGATGAAAAAAATTAAAATTCCACCAACTTGAAATTGTTGTCTGCAGTTTCTCTCAATTTGGACCAGTCTAAAACTTTGTTGTGTGGGAATGTGTTAAAAGATTTCGATTGTTGCTTAAGTGGTCGCTTAATAGACATGCTCGCTTCAACAAGATCGACTGTATGTCACATCATAATGTAAAGGTGATATGGAGAATGGTGTCTTTTTTGGTGTACAAGTTGGTTGAGGCTACTTCATTACTTCATTCGAAGGGTGCATCCGCCGCCGTTAGAGCGCAGTCGGTAGCGCATCAGACTCCCAATCTTCAACCATTGGATGTCATGGGTTCGATACCCGGCGGCGGCACACATATCCTTTCCGACATTTGTCTCTCACCCATTGGTGGGTATTTGTAAACCTAAGTGGGATAGCAGCTAGAGGCTAGGAAAGGATGTAGTGGTTGTACTGGAGTGAGAACTACCAGGAATTCATTGTTAGGTGTACCAGCCGCCGCAATATGACCGAAATAGTGTTAAGAGTGGCGTTAAACCCGATTCAATCAATCAAAACCAAGGGTGCATACACGCTTCAGTATGTTTCCTATTCGTTAACCCTTTTCTGGTTCGCAAAATTTTAGACCTGTCCAAACTCAAAGGTTTAGAAGACAAAATTTGAAGTGGATTCAATTTGAAAATAATCACTCAGTAGGGTAGAAAATATTGTGGAAAAAGAAGAAATTGCTTGTTACAAGCAATTTCTTCTTGATCGACAAAGTTGTCTCAATTATAAAATCACAGGGGCGTAAAAAACAGAGATTGAAAAGGGATGGCTTAAAAAAGATGTGTCGGACATTAATTATTCAAGGTTACAAACCTATCTTTATTGAGGTCTTACTCTGATGTTTTAGTTTTCCCACAAAACTAATCTCACATGAGGGTAAAGAGGAACGGATAATTGTGACTAAATACAAAACATTATGTCCATCCATGATTTACTGGTATTAAGTACTTTTACGCTAAACATCTTATTGGCAATCGAATCTATTCTGTCGGTCTTAATTTGGCTAGCTGATAGCATATAAAACCTCACTTATAAGGTTGGAGTAGAATTGAATACAGAGGTGCTTTCTTTTCGTCGAGATGAAATTAAGATTTGAGTCATATAAAGAACTATTTTTTTGTTAAAGTGAATGCATTCGAGGTCGACAAGTCTACTCGTTTTAGCCAAGTTTGAGTATGCTTACATATCTCATTATGAATTCTAAAGATTCTTACTTAACGGCTTAAAAATCTTAAAAGAACGCATTTTTCTGACAAATCTAACCAAGAATCTTAAAAATCTCGACGAAAAGAACGCGCTTCAGGTTTTCTCCGAGACTTGTATGAAGACCAATGGCAAGTGACTTTACTCATGTAACTAAATAGATTGCGATGGACATTTGGGCGTGTAGACCTCAACCCATCACACAAAAATCCACACAAAAACAAACAAACAAACAAACAACATCAAAAAGAAACCATGTGTTCTCTGTCCAAGTGACCAGTCAACTTTACCCTTTCCCAAAGAATCGCGCTTTTGGACGTCCATCAGGAAAAAATGCTTTGGAAAACATTGTGGAAAAATGAAGGAATTGCTTCTTGTTAAAAGCAATTTATCCATTTTAAACAATGTTTTCAAACCCAACAGACAAAAATATGGAAACTTGTTCGACTTAACCCTTCCCCCTTTTGCAAAATTTAAGACCTTTTAAGGTTTTGCAGACAAAAATTAGAAATTGGATTTTATTTTCAAGATAACCATACATTAGGGTAGAGTATATTGTGGAACAAGCAATTTCTTCTTTTTCCACAATGTTTTTTTTTTAACTATAAAATCACAGGGACGTAAAAACCAGGTATTGAACAGGAAAGGGTTAAAATTGTCGTCTACAACATCTTTCAATCTGGACAAGTCTAAAAGTTTGTCGTCTGATAATTAGTTAAAGTGTTCGGACCGAACACTCAGCTAATAAGGTTGATAAATTGAAAATAAAGCAGAAAACGACATGTCGCTCAAATGATCGTTTCGCCGGTGCGGGAGCAAAATGTCGTAACTACAGCTTTCATAAAACTGTAGTTACGACATTTTACTGGTGCTCCGACGATTTTTAGAATACTGTTATATTTTTGGTTGAATATTGTTACATGAAGTTTCACATGTAATCCAAAATATTTTGGCACTAAATAATATCGTAGAAAAACTGTGGAAAAAAGAGAATTTCGAAAAATAAGAAGAACGGATGCTTGAAGTATATAGACCAGAAAGGAGCGTTTAACTCTGACATAAATGCTAAGAATTTGTATAGGTATTGCGGCGACTTAAACGTCGTAACTCAAGCTTGTCAAAGAAGTGCCTTTTATTGTGTGTCCATGGCCGCATATTTTGCAATAAAATTTCGCAGTATTACTACTATGGCGGGTCAGTAAAAGAGTCATGCAAACCAGATTTATTCAACGTGAAAAGTTTTAATTTTCTGCATAGAAAAATCATTTAAGGCCCGGTAAAATCAGCTCCAATTAGTAAAACTATCATTTTAATAATTCAACCGGTTTATCAGGTTTATCAGTGAAAATATCAAGTGATAATCCACTGAGAATAGTGCCTGGACATTATCGAAGACAGCTAAGGTCATTAAATAGTGTTTGTGAAATGAATTTACAGTAAGTTCGTTTTGTATCAGACTGACCCCAGTTAATAAGCAATCTTATTTACAGAGCTATACATTCATTATAACAGGAGGAAAAGAAGGCATGGAGACGTCAAGGTCTCCGAAAAAAATGAAAATTTCATAAATTAACATTCAAATAAAATATTCTTGTACTGAGCCTGTCTTACCACAATCAAAATTCCCTTTCTAAACCAAAAGCTGACCTAAGGAGTGCTCGTTTTTACTAAAAATATATCATAAATAAATCCAATGTTGTTGGAAGCCATTAGAAACGTCTCACTGATACGATTCTAATGAGTCCCAACAACATATGATTTAGCCAGAGTCTGTTACAGCTTGTGTATGCAATCGAATCAATCGTTCATATATTTCACAGAAATGTGTTTAAAGCGACCATTTTCTTTAGCGATCACTTTCTGACCGTCGTTTAATACAAGATTTAAGCACGGAATAGCTGGATTGTGTTTGGTTTAGCATAATGTTGAACGAGGTTGATAACATCGATTTGATATTGAGAGATTTATTTAAAAAAAATGCTTTACTGAATTGGCTTTAATTTTTCAAAGAAGACAATCAACTTTGAAAGAAAATTAGTACAGAAATCATAGAACATATAAAAATAAGTATACATAGGGAATATTATACATATCAATTTTTGTTTTGAATCACAGCATATTCCGTTTGGCGTATCGGATACATGTCCGATACATTGCTTATAGTATTCAGGTCCGTATGCTAACTAGTTTCATTCATTTCTAGTCTTAACATGGTAAAATACAAATCATTCGTCGCACTTTCCTAAGCAACTATGAACTACAGAAACTTGGTATTGCGCGCCAGATAAAGATCGTATATGTTTCTTACTGAATTCAAGTCCCATGCATTGGTAATTGCTTCCTGTTTATAACTTACTTTATTTTAGGTCTTAATATGGTGAAATGTGATTTTTCCGTCGATGATTTTTCAGACATTGTAAATTGCAGTAAATCTACACTTCTTGTGGTGTATCACAAAAGGGTCTCGTACCGTCCCTAGAAGAATTAAGGTCTGCCTGATATCGACATCCTGTTTCACAGCAACTAGCACTCCTGTATGTCAACAAAGATCTTCCCGACATGCATCTAGTTGTTACGCAAGTTTGCTTATTTTCTTACATTACATAGCAAGTCACAATTTGCGTCTTGGCTATCAATGCATCTTCAGTTTGCTCATATCAAATATAAAATCAGTATGGGATAGGCTTTGTTTCGAAAAGCGGGATGTATTCAATGAGTATTAACTCACAGATGTCAGTCTAGTATAAAACTCTAACTTAAGAGCAACAAAACCAATACGTGTTGTAGACTAAGATCATACTGCACATAATATTTGAAGGTTGATCTTGTCTCTACACCTTCAAAAACGGCAGGTATTCAGGTTCAGCATGGCAAGAGATAATATGTATAGATATATTAAAGTCCGTGAAGTTGGCAGAACATTTGACATTAGACATTAGACATTCGGCCGGTCAATATACATACAACTTCCGGTCAATTGTAATGGCCACAAATTTTTCGAGGGATAACGAAAATATAGATTAAACAAATTAACTTGAGGATTCTCATATTTATTTGTGTTATAAAATCATGGAAAATACTCAAACAATCAACAGAGACAAAAATAATGAGGATCAAGTATTAGAAAATAGTTTTTTGAGTCAAAATCGTTTTGCCGCTTTCAATGGCGGGAACTCAAACAAAGGATCGCACAAAACTACAGACAATCAGAGAGATGAAATGGAAAGTGAAACGAATAGTGACACTGGATATGATTGTGATTATGGATTAACAACATTAAAGCGAAAACGGATAAATAGCTCTACTGACGGTAAGAGTTCCGAAAACATTAGCGAAAAAGAATATCATGACATGTCAACAGACGAAAAATTAACAGTTATGTTTAGACAAATGAAGTGTATCAATAGAAACGTTGAGGACAGTCTGATCCTTCACAATAAAGTACATAATATTGAATGTTCATTATCAGATTATGATCAACGACTTAGAGTCCTTGAATATAAATCTATTGACCAGGAAGCCAGATCTCGTAGGAATAACCTCCTTTTTAATGGAATGCCAGAATCAAAGGACGAAAACTGCACGCTTATTATTGAACGGTTCTTGTTTGAACATCTAGAGATAGATGACTGTCCACAAATACCACGTGCACATCGCCTGGGGAAATTTAAAAAAGATACCACTCGCTCCATTATTGTTTATTTTCTTGATTATAGGGACACTGTGAACATTTTATCCCATGCAAATAAGCTGAAAGGGTCGAAATTCAGCATCAACAGGGACTTTCCTAGAGAAATTACGGAAGCTCGTAAAAGATTATGGCCGGAGTACAAGCGTCTCCGGAATTCCAATCCTGATTATAAGACAAGTATCGTCTATCCAGCCAAACTTGTCTCGAACGGACGCATAGTGGCAGACGAATTCCCCGAATGGAACCTCCTTGTTCACTCAAGCAGGGTAACACAACAAAATATGGTACGCCCCAGTGATCAATCAACTCAGTCAAAACAGTCTGCACAGGATCATTATATAAACACTCATAGTGTAAACAATAATATAATCACTAAACAGTCTCGTCAAAATAAAGTGCTGTCTGACAATACACAACACAGGCCAAGGCGGGCTGAATCCGAATCTCCGCATCCGAACAGACGTCGTACTCACGCCCCGCTTTCACGGCGATCCCAGTTTCAACCGATGACCCAGCGATTCCAGCGACCATGGGACAATCCACCATCAGCACCAACGTCGCCTGCCGCTAGTCAACAGCCACACCAAGGATCAAATACTAACTCTGTCTTTCAATCTGTGCCGGACATTAACCCCCACTAGGACAAAGGGGGGATAGACTCCACTTCTAATCTAGAAGGAAATGAACTCAAATTAGGATGTTTAAACGTAAATGGACTCAAAAAGCGTCTGCATTACCCGGAATTTACCGAACTTGTAAGTAGTTATGATGTTTTCTGTCTATGTGAAACACACATTGATAATACCGACATAGTCGATATCAAAAATTATAATTTTGTCTCTAAAAACAGAGGTCAGTCCTATAAACGGAAATCAGGAGGCATCGGTGTTTATATTAAAGATAGCATTTCTCCTTTTGTCAATATTTTGCCAAATGTTTCTGAATACGCACTTTGGCTCTCAATTTCAAAAAACTTCACTAATTATGACGAAAACATGATATTAGGCACACTATATATCCCACCGGAGAGCTCACGTTTTTTCAATGAAGAACATTTTTCTTTTCTAGAAAACGAAATTAATACATATTGCGACGAATATAAATATGTATATCTAGCAGGTGATACAAACAGTCGAGTAGGTACAATGCGTGATTTCGTAATCTCAGATCCCTTCTTAAACTCAGCTGTTGAAATTGATGATGACATCCAGTCTAATCTTCACAAACATACTATTCTCCAGGAATTATCGTTCGATCTGGAAAGAAATTCATATGACAAAAAATTGAATACTAACGGTTTTAAAGTAATTGACATCTGTAAAAACAACAATCTATTCATTTTAAATGGTAGGTCATTTAAGGATAAAGAAGGAAAATTTACATTCAGAGATTCGTCAGTTATAGATTATGTTATTTCCACACCAGACTGTTATTCATTCCTATCAGACTTTGACATTGTTTTTACTGATCATCTTTTTTCAGACGGCCATAATTTACTATCATGGAAATTAAATTTGCCCAGGTTACCTCCCCTTACGATCGACGAGTCACCAGATTCCGATTACGTACGACCGGCCTGGGATTCCGGTATGCAATCATCATTTATCGAAAATATCGATACCGAATTGTTAAATAACATGATCAACCAGTTAAATACATACCCTCAATCTCAAAAAACTGTCGATTGTATCACGAGCCAAATACAGACGCTCTTTGAAAATTCTGCATCATTGACATTCCCTGCAACAAATAAAAAGCGCTTTGATAATCAATACCCACAAAATAAAGATTGGTTCGGACCAAAATGCTATAAAGCAAGAAAAAATTATAATAAAGCAAAAGAGGAGTATCAAAAGAATAAAATCCAAGTAAATAAACAAAATCTGAAGCTTGCAAGTAAACAATACAAAAGGACAATGAACTTTTACATTAAAAAACATAAGCAAAACAGAACAGACCATTTAAGAAGAATGAGTGATCAAAGTCCTAAAAGATATTGGAATTTCTTAAAAAGGCTAAAGCCAAAACAAAAAGGCACAGAACACCCTTCAATCAATCATTTCTTTGAATATTATCAAGAAATAAACAAAAATTCAATTAACGACAATAGATATCAATCAGAACCGGAACATAGTTCAAATAATTTCCTAAACTCCACTATAACTGAAAGCGAAATTAGCCGGTGTATATCAAAATTAAAGAATTCAAAAACACCAAGCCCATTTGACAACATTTTAAATGACTAATTAGACATTCAAATCTGTGTTTTCCAATGTCCACCGATTGTCTTAAGACTAATTAGACATTCAAATCAGTGTTTTCAATGTCCACCGAATGTCTTAACTTGCGTGAATTATAGCTAACACAGAATGGAGATACTTTTGATTTATACCTTTTTTCCATTTTTTATACTGATTGACTAAAATGGCTAAGTCTAGATTATTGAATTGAATTTTCGTGTACGGTATGATTTCTTTCTTCCATAAGAGCATTTATAGAAGTTTTAATATAAAAAAAATTGATAACAATCATAGATAAATAAATAGAGGGGGAGAGAGAAAGAGAAAGACAGTTGACTGAGCAACAATTTGTTCCGTACATTTGTTGGCTCATTAACAGATGGCAAAAAATTGGACTGGTACAAATTGAAAGGAGTTATAGACGACAATTTAAAGTTTATGAAAACAGTTTCTTCATTTTACACAATTTTTTTCCCAATTGAGTTTCTTGGGGGGGGGGGGGGTCAAAAAGCGTCACTGTAGGGGAATAGGTTAAACTACACGTCTAATTTGTATAATTGACATAATGCCTGAGACATAGCTCTAAGATTCTTTCGTTACAGATTATAACAAAACGGGTTAAGGAAGATTTCTAGAATTCAATTTCATAGAAATCTCGTTTTTCAAATAATGTATACCGATTCCAATTATGCAAAGAAAAAAGAGGATCACCGAATCATATTTTGTAGTAAATTTCGCGTTGAAAATCCAAACAGTAAGATATTCGATTGTATCTGTTATTAAACCTTTCCTGTACAAAACCGGGATTTTACGTGGCTGTGATTTTTTACTTTAGAAATCATTGTGGTAAAAGAAGAAATTGCTTGCGACAAGCAATTTCTTCTTTTTCCACAATATTTTCTACCACATAGGATGGTTCCATATCAATTTGCATCCAATATTAATTGTCGTCTGCAACATCTTTCAATTTGGACCAGTCTAAAATTTCCAGAAACGGGAAAGGATTTAACCACTTATCTATCCTTGTTTTCTTTAAATCATATTCTTATACAATCGCAGAGATGAAATATGCCTTACTATGAAAAAGTAAAAACGCATTTGTTGTGGGGGAAGATAAACGCATTCAAACTGAAATCGAAAGAGCTAATTTTTATATTATATAGTCAAAATATTGTAATGAGAAATAGGGTTCCGCCATGTTTATTTTTGAGAAAATCGCATATTTTCCATCACGCATTTTGCGTTGTAGAACGGGGTTTAAATTTGCACAACTTTCTATATCTGTTTATTTTAAGACATGGCAGGTCTAAAAACTTTATTTTGGGGTGTATTTAGGTCTAGAATAACCAAACTAGAAAAAGTCTTAATGTTTTGTCTTAAGCATCGAATAATGGGTTATATAAGCGACGCACACATTCGAAGTTCTGAGCTGATAAATAGGGATTATTACCACAGTGTCTTTTTCTATGCGTTGTTATCGTGTTCGAGAATCGTGTGTAGGTATTTTTATTGGATGAGACCGAAGGTCGAATCCAATAAAAATACCTACACACGATTCGAGGACACGATAACAACAAATAGAAAAACACACTGTTGTAATATTCCTTTTATTATATACCTTTTAGGACATGACATTAATAAAATTCTCTTAAATGGCTAAGAAATAACCATCTTTACGAAAAACCCGGAACGTCAATACACAAAAAAGAAGTCAGTGTTTAACGGTACTCGACGAATACGGTTTTTTGCTACACGCCAAATATTGATTTTTTTTCTGTCGAGTTGTATTTGACAGCCAGGTTTTACTCCATATCTTTTATAGGTATATAATAAATAATGTTATGATCAAAAGCGCCACGTCGTGATATGTTCCGAGTTGCATTTAGACTGTTGCAAAAATATTAATAGAAAATAACATTTCTGATCGAACTATTTGAAATTCTACACATATACCCATTGAATACGAGTTTGTGGTGTGAGAATCGCATATTGACTTTCCGATCTATTAAAGTTTTCCGGTGTTTCGCAAAGTGAATGCGTGAAACGTAAATTCCGAAATTATGGAACCCCTAAAGCGACATTCCAGACTTTTTAAATATGCAAATGGTCCAAATTATTTCGTAATTACGAAATAACATTTCGTAATTACGAAATACTATTCCGTAAAACGAAATACTATTTCGTAATAACGAAATACTTTCACTATTTCGTAACTACGAAATACTCCAAAATACTCTCAAAATGTATATCGTAAATACGAAATACTTATTCGTAATTAAGAAATAATAATTACGAAATGGTATTATGATACAATATCTTTTCGTAATTACGACATAATTTTAATCATTTGCATAACTTAAAAAAGTCTGGAATGCAACTTTAGGAGTTCCGTACGTATAATCAATAACACAACGAATTTATCTAAATAGTCATCATACTATAATTTCTTTATTGCACTCTTTTAGCGGTAACGAAGGGGCGTTACCAGAGGATTCAGTCCATTTGCATAGCCAATCTATAGTCGATGTAATATAATAAAAAAAACAACAACATTTTTTTCTCTCTTCTGAGCCGTAGGTCATTTTATAAACATGTTACGGTTACGGTTTCTTCGTCTGTCTAAGAGAGATACTTTAGGACATCTTCATATGATTTAATTTTAGTTTCGCCTCTCAAGTTTCAAGCGTTTTGATTGACTGCTAATGCTTCCACGAGCACAATTTTGAGCACGCAACCGCTTTGTAAGGCTTGCAAACAAAGTAGATCTAAAGAAAAAAATACTTGATATAAGAAAAAATAAATAAGCGAGTCATCGAAAATTAGATAAAAACGAGGATTTGACCAATTTTTATCTCTTGAATATGGCGAGGCGAGTGTAATATTTGAATTCGGTATCCTATAAATACGAATTAGATATTCTACTTTTATTATGGCATGGCAGACGGAATTCTTTAATTTCTTTCATTGAAAATATCTGCATATCATGTAACGGCGTTTGTAAATGACGCCATTACATGTGTTGTTACGCCGCCGTCATAGCGCAATCGGTAGCTCACAAGAATCCCAATTTTCAATCATGGGATGTCATGTGTTCGATTCCCGGCGGCGGCACATACTCTTTCAGACATTTGTCTTTCACTAATGGGTGGATAATCGTAAACCTAAGTTGGATAGCAACTTGGGGCTATAGGATGTAGTGGTAGTACTGGTGTGTGAAATACCAGGAATCTATTGTTAGGTGCTCAAACCGCCGCGATATAACTGAAATACATGTACTGTTAAACGTGGTGTTAAAACCCATTCCTATGTCAATCCACAAATAATGAAGATGTGATTTTAGAAACTGTGATAATATTGGATTAGCAATTCATTCAGACTTATTACTTAAACAAAAAACATATGGCAGGAATAATTCTGTTTATCTATTAAGCCTTCTATGACCCAATAGTAGCTAAAAATGGCTTATCGAAAATAAATAAATAAGATAAGATAAAAAAATATAAAAAAAATAAAAAGATACAGGGAACCTCTTTGAACAAACGTGCGACATGATAAGTTTGTGCCCGCTTGCCTGTAAATTTCTATATAGTGCAGTATGGCTAATCGACGGGGCGGTATACAGCTGGTATTCTATGTTCCAAAAATGGTAAATTTGGAATCCAATTGGTAAGCAAAGTGAAGCATAACATCTTGGACCAAATACATGGAGCGAATCGGGGTGTAGCGTTTCGAATGGCCAGTAAAATACTAAACTTATAACACATTCTTTTGAGATATGTAGCTGGTTTGTGGAAACGAAGCTTTAAAATTTGATTATTTGAGCTTAAATTGGAAATACTCTTCAAACACCCTAGTAAGTGCCTGCTGGATTTTCGAAATGCGGTTATACTGGTGGACATTCAGACGTCCACCAAGAATAGTGATTTTTGATTCCCTCAATTGGTAAGCGAAGTGAAACACAACATCTTGGACCAAATCTATTGAGAGAATCTGCATGTAGCGTTCCGAATGGCTAGCAAATAACTAACTCATCTTGTGTAAAAGGCCGAAGCTCCACATTAAGCGATTTCAGGAGTGTTTATATGCAGAAGGTGTTTTTAAGCAATGGATGAATTGCAGTGAATTCTCAAATCACGCAATTTTAAGATATATAGCCGGTTGCAGAAATGAAGCTTTAAAAATTGAATAATTGAGCTGAATTTGGTAATACTTTTCATAGTAAGATTCTACTGGCATTTCTAAACGCACTAACAGTGGTTGACGTTGAGAAGTCCACCGAAATAGAAATCTTGGAATACCAAATTTTGTAAGCAAACTTTAAAACAAATTCTTGGAACAAATTTGCAAAGTGAGCTACAGCGTTCCGAATGGACGGCAAATTACCAAGCTAACATTGAGTACAAGGCCGAAGTTAAATATAGCGTGATTTAGGGAGAGTTTATATACAAAAGGCGTATTAAGCAATGAATGAATTATTGTGAGTTCCCACACCTCGTTTTATTAAATTGTACATCTAGTTTGTGGAAATAGAGCTTTAAAATTTGATAATTGAAAATCTTAATTGGGTACTACTTTTCCTACACCGTAGTTATATCCTGCTGGATTTTCGAAACGTGGTAACCCTGGCGGATGTTCACTAATTAAAACTGTTTTGGAATAGATCACAAGAACCAGTTTTAATTAAACACGGCAAAACATGTTTTACCCCAAAACGTGATGTAACGGTCATATCCTGTTTTGAAGTAATATTTCGTTTTGTAATAAATGTTAAGCCTACAATAGAGAAACTTTGAAAATTACCCCAATAGGGATTGTTTGACAAAAATAACATATTCAAGTTGATCTCGAGTCATGCATTTAAAAGCAATACACAAGGGACGATTGTAAATCATACAGTTTAATAAATCATTTTTGTTTGGTTTCATAATTTATGAATGGCGATTTCTGATTGGGTGGATTGTTTTCTTAATTCTATTACAAAAAAGTTGAGCGCGTAAAAAAGTTACAGACGACAATTCAAATTGGAATTTTAGATGAAATTCTGATAATCTTTGTCTTTCTGGAAATATTATGAACGGAATATCATCGCTACCTAAGGAAGTGTCATTTTCACGCGTCCAATTCGAATAATTAACAGGGCACAATTTGTAGTTACTGGATTTATGAAAAACACACACACACACAAAATGTTGTTTTGGGGGTACCAAAATACTAAAGAACATGACAAAATTGCTTGTAACAAGAATTTTTTTCATTTCCAACGACATTTCCACAACCTTTATCTTGAGGAGCGTAAAAAACAGGATTGTGTATGTGAATTGGTTCAAATTATCACGGGAATCTTTGTCACAGATAAAGTATTAAATATATATGAAACGGAAAACATGTATGGCTTTCATTAATAATTTAAGTAAAGGGTATCTAAGTAGGTACGACATATGAGCGCTCATTTGACGTTTGAAGTTGTAACATGGAAGTTACATAGGAAAAATATTAAATAAAAATGATAATAATGATAAAATGGAAACAGAGTGAAGAACAGTGGAAACATATGCTAGCGTTTACACATAGACTTACCGAAAAAAAGACGGAGAAAAAAGTATTTAATTCCAAGCGAAGGGATTGAAATTCTCCAGTTCAAATGCATTTATATTTAGTATTACGATCCAACAGTGAAAACCAGGCCGTTATTTTGATACCTGAAGTCAACTGGAACTAGAACGATAATAAAATAAACTTTGATTTATCAGTCATTATTTTCATCTAAATCAAGTAATCGGCTGGATTTTGGGAGATTTTTATGCGAAGATCTTGCTACGAGGAGCTTATATCTTATATCGGCAAGGCCTGGTGTTGTTAGTATTTAAGAACCTTTTCATTGATTCATATGGCTGCACATTTCTGCCAAGAGACATTAAGCAATTATTTCAAAACTATCGCGATAAATAAAGAAGCATTTCAAATGGATATTTATTTTGCGAAATAGCCTATACTTATTTAGACCTTTTTCATGAAGGAAAATGTTGAAATACGGAAGGAGAATATACTTGATTTTCATTGCATTTTCACTGTTTGTCACGTTTTCTCTGTTGGTAAATAGTAACAAAAATCGTGTGTTTAATGAAAAAATAGAAATCCAACGAAACAGACCTGAAGTACCACAGACGAGGCGATGTCTTTATGGAAGTCCGGTGATAGAAAGAGAAGAAATACTGTCCAAAAATAGCGTCATTATTATAACGAAGGACGGATATATCTGCTCTGATAAGGGATCAAATTACCAATTCAACATTAATTTTAACATTGAAAGGTCTTTTATATTTGATACAAACCACGACATGTTCACAAGAAATTCACAACGGTTCTTGTACAACTCAAAGGTAAAAAAAGGATCTAGCATTCCGAAGAGACTACATTTTATATGGAATGATGAAATTGTGCCTACAAATTTCGTAAGGAATCTCATAAGATTCAAAGAGCTTCATCCTACTTGGGAAATTCATTTTTGGACGCTGAAATATGGAAGAAAGTATATCGAGGGGCTTGAACCACAACTTTTGCCTGTCTACGACGGCTACGGACCAAACGTGACAAGAGCAGATGCACTTCGTTACGTGATCATGTACTATATGGGCGGGGCTTATTTTGATCTAGACACGTATCCTTTTATTCCATTGGATAATCTTACCGTTCAGAGTGATTGTATTGTCGGACCGGAACCAATAGAAAATGCTGTTTTTACTTTGAATAGAGGATCGGTGCTAAGTAATGCTGGTTTTCTCTGTAAACCGAAGCACGCATTCTTCCGGCATTTGATTGGTCAACTTCCCGCCCACAGAAATTCTCCTGGTGTGTTGCACAAAGCTGGACCGGTATATTTTACAAATTGTTTGAATAGCTATCTTAAATTTCAACTTTTTAATACAAGCGATAAGCCGGAAAACATAGATGTTGTCAGACATGAGTATTTTGAATTTAATCTGAACAATAAAACTGATCAGAGGTTGAACTGTACGTCTGTTGCTGACCTTGTGAAATTATACACCAAGCAGTGTGGAAACATAGCAAGTGGGGAAAAACTTTGCTCAAAGATTCGGCGCACATATTTCGGAAAGGAGCAAAAACTCTTTGACGCGTGTGTTGAGTGGGTGTTACATGGGAAATTCGATCGCAACAAGACCTCGCATGTTCGCTATGTTAATCATGAGCATTTTGCTGCTGTAATGAATCCAAAGAAAATAAATATCAACAAGGACTTTAATATATCAAATGTAATCCCAGGCGTCATTCTACATGCATAATGAAGAAAGATAGACTATTTCAACAATGCACGGTATTTGTAGACAGTACACATTATCCGAGTGTTTTCGCCTTGTTTTTATTGGTTTTAGTTATTTTAGTCTCATTTTTTTGGACATGACCCTGATATATTCGTTATTTCGACCCTTATTTTAATATCTGATGACAAAAAATGCTCAGCATTTTCTCGAAACTATTATTTTTGCTTGGCCATTTTAAAAGGAAATTGTTATAGTTTCCTTGCGATATATATTTTTTGTTATGGTCAAGGATGTTTATCATTTTCAAGGTCAAATATCATGTTCACAGCTCAAAATGGACTGTTTAGCTCAGATTGAATGTTGTCTATTAAGCTGGAAGACGTGGCTTTTGGTTTACCTGAGCAAATTGTGACTGCGGTGAGCCTTTACGATCCTTTAATGTTACTCGTCCCTCGTAAACGATTTAAAGACGACCTGTGCAGTTTAAACATAGCAATCAGATCTTTACGATAACGCCCCCCTTTTTTTAAAGAAATGAATTTACAATTAATGAGAGAAATACACGTATCATACTGATAATGATTACCTTTTCTTTTTTTTTTTTAGAAAAAAATGCACTTTATTGAAATAATGCAAAATAAGCATTTTTCAAAAATGTTTTAATGTTAAGATTTCTCTCAATTCTTCAAAATAATTTTACTTAATTTCCAGCTAAAGTAATATAAGTCACTTGGTTTGCTTTTCGACAAAATAATTTGAGCGGACACGATTGTTCACCAAAGGGCCATAACTCCGTCAAAAATCAATGGACCATAACCAAAATAGAATATGTACATATCTGACTTATATCGAGTCTTTCTGTGAAATTTGAATCAAATCCATCCAATGGTTGCATAGAAATTGGGCGGACACGATTTTCCACCAAAGGGCCATAACTCCGTCAAAAATCAATGGGCCGTTACCAAAATAGAAAATGCAAATCTCTGCTTGATACTGATTATATCAGTGAAGTTTACAGACAGACGGGCGGACGGACCGACCGACAAGTTGACTCCTATGTCACCCTAAACATAGTTTTGGGGGTATAATGATTTTGTGATCATTCTGTTAAATGAAGAAATTGCTTGCAACTTTTCAACAATGTTTTCTATCTAGAAAGTTTTTAAAAAATGCAGAATTTCATACGCTTTACACTGTCGTCTGCACCTCCTTTTAAATTGGACCAGTCTATTTTTTGTCTGGTGATGGGCCAATACATAAAATATTCACATCTCCTTCAATGACCACATGAATGTAATATATTTCCTAAAAAAAACTTGATGTTACTACGCTTGTTCTTCAATTAAATGATTTAGAAGTTTGTGAACGAATTGTGTACTTAATGGATGGATGAAGTAAAGCTTTTAAACAAATACCTTTGGTAAGAAATCCTTGTGGACTTAGATTTTGATTGTTACACAAGCAATTTCTTCGTTGTTGAAAGCTTTTTCTTGAGGAGCGTTTAAAAGCTGGACGAAAGTTTTTTAAACTGGTCGATATTCTAAGATACTACTAATTTAAGTTGGTGAAAATCCGTTTTATGTCTTTCGGTATAAAAAGTATTATATGAGTAATGAATAATTTGCTTGTGACAAAAAAATTCTTCATTTTTCACAATGGTTTCCAAAGCATTTTTCTCGAAGGGCGACAAAAAGCGGTATTGTGTGGGAAAGGGTTCAGGGTTTTAAATCGTTTTAAACAATATTTCAGTTACATCGTGACAAAGTTCACTTATTCAATTGCTTCGTAAGCATCAGCAGTGCCCAGATGGGGCGCCGAATGCCTTACAAAGGGGCATGTAAATGTGAACCGTGGTTCTGCTTGGATTTGAACCCTCAACTACGACTACTTTCGGATTGCAATTAGCCGCTCCAACCACTGAGCATTGCAAGATCCGCGTGACTTTTGGAATTAAGCATATCTCAGAAATTGAAAAAGGATCAAAACGGCTTCTATTTATTATAGTCCGGTAGTATTTCATTGACGGATCGCCGCTGTCAATCAATATATCAATTGACCAACCAAATCATTCATTTAGAACAGATATGAACTTGGAACTCCGATAGTTATCTTAAGCATTTTTGCTGGTTTGACGGTTTAACCTTTGTAATTACATTCAAGATGTACCACGGTTGTTTGTTCCATGTTACTGATAATAGATTTTGCAAAAAAGCACATAACACAACAATATCAATTAAACCACCCTCGTTTAATAACCTCAGTCTAACTTCCTGTCTGAGGTCAACTACCTGGGCAAGCGATACGTCAATTTTCTCCAAAACCCATCATCTGTATGATTTGACTCACAATATTCAACCCATTCCCACAAAATGACACCTTTTGAAGCTCCTCAATAAAAATTGGGTAAACATTGTGTAAAATGAAGAAATGGCTTGCAATTTCCATCATGTTTTCTACCCAGAAAGTAGGAAAAAATCTGAAATTTCATTAACCTGCGACACCTTTGATTTGGACCAGTCTAAAGTTTGTCGTCTAGTAATGGGTTAAAGGTACTTGAAATACTTTTGGTAATACTTGTGCTTGTTGAAAATTCAAAGTGACAATACCCAGGCTAACGTTTAAAGACCCAATAACACATAAATAATATAACACTAACGAATAAATGGAGTCTCCAAATGGTGATTTATTTCAGTTCCAAGTCCATTTCATTCTAAAATTCAACAGCTTACAATCTTTTTTCTTTCAAATTTAAAGTTAATTTGAGGAACGTGAACTACATGTATTCTTTTGATTCTGACTAAGACAAACACAAATCAAAGTACTGAAAGTACTATTAGCTAGCAAAGCATGGTTGATTTAGAAAATCTTTGTCTTGTTGAGTAGAAAACATTGTGGACATAGAAGAATTTGCTTGTTACAAGCAATTTCTTAATTGTCAACAATGTTTTTCAAAGTTTTTTTTTTTTTCGATTCTTAAAAAGAGGAACTGAGTGGGAATGGGTTAAATAGCATGCCTTTGACAGATTTCTTTTAAATTTGAATAAAGTTTGCAATATTCCTGAAATACACAAGAGATATATTTTATGGCGTAGGCATTCCATGGATTTGGTGGTCAAGCCTCCAGTGGAAGATTGCAATCGTTGAACTTTGAGAAGACCTCAAAATTGTATATGTTAACTTAAGCTATCAAAGCTGGTGCTTTGCTAGCTTAAAAGGAGCCCAAGCAGAGAAAAATAATAATCTCCGCTAGAGTTTTCTTTTCAAAACGGGTTGTGTAAGTAGCAACCCGTTTTGAAATGAAAAAAAAAGTGGTCTGAAATAAATTTCTAGCTAACCAAGTTAATGGCTTGGAAAGACTTTAAACAGGACGAATTGTAATAATTGTCTATCTAACCAGTTTCAATAAACGTGTCAAACATTTCAAGACGTGTTAATTGTAACGGTTACACCCGCTTTTGAAGTAGAATTCTATTTTGGCAAAAAAAGATAAAGCTTCTAAATTTATCTTGATAAAGATTGTTTGACAAAAACAAGCTATTCAAGTCTTTCAAATTAGTCGCAAGTCATGCATTTTTAAGTTATACACAAGGGACACAGTTTAATAATTCAGATTTGTTTCATCAAACATTGGAGTTAGAACCACTGGCTTGCGAAGATGACCCCTCGAATAGTCAATAATAATACTTATATACTATTGAAATTTATGTGAACTCTTTCCTTTATAGTTCTAACATTTGTACTTAAGTAAACATCAAAGTATCTGTTAAAACTAAAAACTCGTTTTTTAGAATTTGATAGCTCTTTTTGATGTTTTGACCAGCTAAAACAAATTTTGGCCCTAAGAATTTCGTTGTCAAGGGGTGAACGAACCCCTAAAATTTTAAAGGTTAGCTTTAAAGTTTTATTTTAACGCTCGTATTGACCAAAACCGACACAAAGGCACTGTGGCCTTCAAGAGAAACAATTTGGGAAAACATTGTGTAAAATGAAGAAATTGCTTGAAACATTCGATTTCTTCATTTTACACAAAGTTTTCAACCAAGAAAGTTGAAAAAAAAACCTTAAAATTTCATAAACTTTAATATGTCGTCTGCAAATCCTTTCAATTTGGACCAGTCTAAAATTTTGTCGTTTAGTGATGGGTTAATACATAGGAGGGTCGATTGAAAAGCCCGTAATCTAGGGTAGAAATAGACTTCTTATAAATATTCAAATTGGAGTCTACATAGATAAAGTATCATAATCACTTTTTAGTGAAATTAAGATTTTTCTCTCTCTCTGCTGTTGGACAGAATTTGATTCTCAAACATACTCATAAGAGTAATTCAAAGCAAATGGACCTTGTTGATCATCGTGAGGTTATTCAATAACCTGGCCTCAAAGGCTTTCGACATAAGTAAATTAACAAGGACATGATAGTAAAAAAAGTGGGGCATGTTCCATATTACAGCAAGGTAAAGAAACCGGCAGCTGAATTTAAAAGCGTTAGAGAAGGTCTTGAAGATGACCCACATTCTAGTACTCACTAACTGTCATCTCAAAGGACACCGTCAAATGGTAGAATAATCGTATACAAAAGTGGGATGAGCAGCTTGTGCTCCGGAAAGGATATAGTTGTAGTAGTGATGTGAGATATAACAGTAATGCATGGTTAGGTGACCCGTCGCCACGATCTGACTGAACTACTGTTAAAGAGGAGTTAAACCCCAACACATCAAAGGAAATCATCAATAAAATCCGTGATATGATTATTGCAGATCGGTGAAATAAAGAGCGGTGAACAGGTCGGTATCTCACAGGAACTAGTTCATCCAATTATCTGTTATGATTTGCAAAGGGAAAAGGTTTAGAACTGTCAGATTCTAAATATTGATAAAAAACGAACTGGCCACGTCTCCAGGATCAGGAGAAAATTTTCAAGCAGTTTGTAATTGTATTGAAACATGGGTTCATCACTTGCAACCTGAGACAAAAAACAAACAAACAAACAACAAACAAAACAAAACAAAATACCTCAGAACCACCCAGAATCAACGACAACAAAAAGGTCAAGTTATCCCTGGAAAGGTAATATCCACAGTCTATAGGGATACAAAGGATGTACTGCTATTGGGTAAAATTCTTATAATTGCTTTAAAATAAAAGGACTGACAGTAATGGAAGGCCTTAATGCGGGTCAATATTACTTTTGAAATTGACTATCTAAATAGCCTGGCTTTAAGGGGACTAATAGGAGGTGAAGACAAAGATCAGACTGCACATATGTCTCAGTATAAGTGGATGGTATACACTGATCTCGTGAAGCAGATACATGATAAAATCAAGGTTGGAAATGTATCGAAAATATTGACGCTAGGTGGACTCTTGTATCGGGACAATGCTTTAGTACGTAAGTACAATTTTTGTCTTGGCTGCTATTCAGGAATGTGATTTCAAAGTGATTGAGCATCCACCTAATTTATCTAATTAATATTTATCCCCAAAGATGAAAAAACACAGCGGCCGCCATTTTCGCACTAATAACGACATCAAACAAGCAGCTGGCGCATTATTGGCGCCAAAATGCTTCCTTTTACAGGTAAAGTATCCAAATGCTTCAACACAACTGCAATGGACGAATTATGCAAGCTTGCGTTGAACAATAAATGAAAATATGAAGGTTAAACCGCTTATCCCTGCCTTAGGCCTCGGACTTTTGATTCACCCTACGTAGAGTGAAGACTTATATAGTGAACCTTGTGTTTCAAAATGCAAAAGACAAAACGTCTTAAATGAGAGGCTTATTTGCACTTTTGAAAGATTTTTTAAAGTAGCTTTTTTAAAACAGTGAACCTTAAATCCGTATACATGTGTGTTTCCATTTTGAAATGGAAATTTAAAGGAACATTTTTCACCACACTGATATCGTCGTTTTTGCACCGGTCTAACCTCTATATCAAAATGATCGCTTTTGAACGATTTCCTCTTTACCCATTCCCACAATATTCCGGGTTTCTTTTTATTTGCGACTCACAAGAAACAAATTAGGGAAAACATGCGGAAATGACCAAATTGCTACGAAGTAATTTCTTCATTTTCCACATTTTTCCCAATTAGAAAGAAAGGGATATTTTAAAATCTCTCAGCTTGAAATTATCGTCTATAATTTCTTCGAATTTTGACGTGTCTAAATATGTTTCGTCTGGCTGGCAGGGGCCTGGAATCACCCTCCCTTTCCTCGTGAAAAAAAAAGATTTAGAAAAAACTCTGGTAAAACGTTTTCTTTAATTTTATTTCATCTTCTGCTGAACAGAAAGTATTACAATTATTCAGCAGCGGCTGGCGCTCATAGCTATTGGTTCCTCTGGTTCCCAAGAGCCTTTCAACGACAACATTGGATCCGATCCACCAGATGCTCATACAATTTAGGCTTATTATTGAACTTGTGCATAGATAGCGACGGTAGGGGAGACCGGAGCTAGTTATAACATTTTTATATTCTTTGGTACTCTGCGCCTCTTATGGGAAATTAAAAAAAAAATGAATTATATAATTCAGATAGAAAAAGTAAGCTCATTAAATAATTATAATAATAATAGTAAAAATACACTACTATTTCAAGACATTTCATTATTTTTGCTCTGACATCTAACTATTTTTGAAAGTACTAGTTGTGTATCAACAAGCCCCGCGTGCGGCGCTGGTTGGGACAGCGTTCGCGGCTACTTGATACACTTGAATAATCAAAGTCATCAACGTCAGAATCACAGTTGTCGCAGAGATGCTCCAATCTTTTTGAAACATTTGTGCATTCGGCATGCGCCCATTTAGGACAGTCATTGCATTTAATCCATTTTTCGAGGAAGTTTAAATTGATGAATTGTACCAATTTTCACTGGAATTAACCATTTTGACTCTTATTGGTTTATAACTAACGGAAAATATTTTTACATTAAAGAAAGCTGCCCCCCCTTTAAGTTAATTCATTCTAAAATAAGTTGATTCAAGTGTTACAGAAAATTGAATTATCTGTACCATAAGAGAATGTAGGCCAGTGAAGCGACTCAGGCGCTCAAACGCATCATTTCTAGTGTCTTAGTTAATATAGGACACTTTCTTTTCGTGTCCGTTATTCTATGCTTTGGTTTTGGTAGAAGTTTTACTTCTTCTGGAGAGAACGCTTTCTTGACAGGGGTTTGGTGTATTTCGCTGTAGCCCGTTCAGTGGTAACACTTTCATTTCATCACACAATTGTACATTTAATTCTTTAATATTATCATAGTGTATTGAACATCATGATTTTACTTAAAGATCGAGCGAAACGTAAGAGAAAGAGAGCTGGAACTCCGATACAGGATTGGATCACTGTTACGAGCAATTTCTAATTTTCCCAAAATATTTTAAAATGCAATTTCATGTTCAATCTATTAAACAGGATAAGCAGAGTAAATGATTAGCCCATGCTTACATGGAACATGGAAGCGAAATGAAACGGGAATTCTTATGATAGATATTAGGAACTTGAATGATCGTAGCGGGATCGCATAAATGGTCATATTCCTGATAATCTATATTGTACCACTCGGTGTATACCTTAAAAGGCGCACAAAACGTTTTTGATAAGCAGCATTTTCTCATTTTCTCTCATGCGTTATTGTATCAAAAATTAAGGTTAAACTGTCATCGAGTTACATTTAATAAGATGTCAATGCGGAATAGATTGGAATTTTCTATTAAAAACGCAAGTGCGAAGAATGTCCATGACCATTATGATTAAGGCACTCAAATGCTATTTAAGCTGAGAAATCCCGACCAAAATTGGGCGCAATTAGTTACGGATTATAATTAAGAGATGAAGAGAATGTTTTTTTGTTTTCATGGAGGTATGAACCGAAAAAACCTAATCACACTGTATGAATACGCGAAGCCATTAAACCATTACCACAGAATCACGCTTTCTGACACCCCTAAGAAATATTAATCAAAGTTTGCATATTGGACATTTCAAAAATCTATAACTACCAATTCAATTTAGTTTATTTTAACAATACTGAACCTATCACCAGACAGCACAATTTTAGACTGGTCAAAAGTGAAAGGAATTGCAGACAACAATTTTAAGTTTATCAAATTTTAGATTTTTAAATATTTTTGGTAGAAAACATTGTGTAAAATGAAGAAATTGCTTTTTACAAGGCGGCACATGGTCTTTCCGACATTTGTCTCTCACCAATGGGTAGATAATCGTAAACCTAAGTGGGATAGCAGCTAGAGGCTAGGAAAGAATGTAGTGGTAGTACTTGTGTAAGAAATACCAGGAATCCATTGTTAGGTGTTCCAGCCGCCGCGATATGACTGAAATACTGTTAAAAGCGGCGTTAAACCCAAATTAATCAATCAATTAACCTTGACCATTATCATGCTGAAAAAAATCATTTTCGAAGAATCACCGGGTTAAAGCACTGAAAGCGCTAGTAGTTGGTCAATTATTCGTTTGAAGATTAATTACATGTGAACTAACGGGTGGTGTTGACTAAGATAAGACGTCGGGCTGATCTTTTATACATTCTGTGAGCAAAACACGAGAATATATCCAGGAAAATATGACAAGGATTAAGCGTGTTCACTCAAATCTCAATCTTGATAAAACTCAATTACGTGGAGTTACGTGACTCCAAATGTTTTTGATTCATTCTTTCAATTTCTTAAGTTATGAACAATTTTATTACAAAACTAGGTTAATTACATTCTTTCGAGTGTCTGAAAGCATTGAAGTTCAAAAGTATTACCGATAAATAGAAGAAGTAATATTGAAAACTGTTAAGAGGTATCAATCATGGTTACGTTGTGTACATGATGTCCTGTATATAGATACTTCGGCAAAGAAAGTGAGTCCCTTATTTAGAAGCATAAAAATTATAAAATCAACTACTCAGTCATATCGCGGCTGCTGGAGCACCTTTCCATGGATTCCTGGTAATTTTCACGCCAGTGCTACCACTACATCCTTTCCGAGCCTTCAGCTTCTCATCCCACTTAGTTTAACGATTATACACCTATTCGCGGAAGACAAATATCGGAAAGTATATCTGCCGCGTACGGGGAGCATATCCGGTACCCCATGACTAATGGTCCTATTCGCTACCACTGCAGCCGCGGCCTTTAGCCATAGATAATGAGTCTCTTATTTAAGAAAAAAAGTAAAATCCACTACTGGGACTATGTTGATCAAACCAATTACCGTCAATCGGTTGTTTGTTGTATTTTGTTGATAGTTGATAACATTTTGGATTTTTTGGATAATGAAGAAAATACATTTAAAAAGCAATTTCTTCATTTTTCACAATGTTTTCCCAAACCATTTTTCTTCGGTTCGTCAAAACAAGTCATTTGGTATGAAACACGTGACATATTGTCTCCTATGATTTATGATGGATAATATGTTTACTATGATTTAAGTGAAATTTGGATGAATGACATATAAAAAAGTCGGAAATATAGAAATTGAAAATGAAATAAAATCTTCTATAATCTGCTTACGAGCAGATTTAATCCATCAATTTTTGCTCGTGGTTGTATGCTAAACGTAAGTGTATTTTTCAACTAACAGGACGGTGCAAACCGCTTCATTTTAGGAGTTCAGTGAGACTAGCGCTAAGATTACAATTACATTTTATCATTTTTTCTTTCGCGTAAGAAAAAGTAGTTCCAAATGGTTACTGCCATTATAGAACCAATGGGACTGTCACTCAGAATTGACCAATCGCAGTCGTCAATCAAAGAATAAAAAAAAAAAACTCGACCGACCAAAGTATTCATTTCAATCGCAAAATGAATTTGAACTACACATTGGCCGACATTTTTTTGAGGTACTGTGGTGAGCCTGATCCATCTACGCAGCTCTCCGAAATTGCATCGTAATATAGGGACAGTATACCAGTCAATATCCGACTTGCATTCTGGAAGGCCTTGCTTATCTTCCATTTCACTCCGTTTACTGTATTTGGCGGATCGCTGGTCCTACCAGCTGACTCCGCTGGCCACAACCACTGAATCGGACAGGAAGTTTCACTTCGTTATTGAGCGGCGTTAACGTTATATGCAAAATCTATAAACAAAGGTTATTTAACTCATTTCCACGCATTACCGCTTTTTTCACGCTCCTCAATGTAAAAAAAACTTTTGCAAAACATCGAGGGAATGTTGAATATACATGTTACAAGCAATTAATTTATTCCTCGCAATCTCTTCTACCAAAAAATATGAAGATTTTCCCCCCAAAATTTAATAAACTAAAAAAATTGTCGTTTGAAACTTTTTTGAATTTGGAACAGTCTGAAATTTTGTAATCTGGATATGGTTTAAGTTCAAAGGAATTGTGAATGATTCAGGTCACTTTGTCAGCCCGATTAGCTCAGTTGGTAGAGCACTTGACTTCAAATCTCAAGATCACGGGTTCGAGCCCTGGGCTGACCATATAAACTAACAAAACTAATTGTCTTTCGGATGAGACGTTAAACCGAGGCCCCGTGTCACGATGCTGTCCATCGAGCACGTTAAAGAACCAGGCGGGGCTCTCAGCAGTTTCGTCCTGTATCCTTGCACTATCCCCCGTAACAACTAACCGTCTTCTGGGGGCGTCGCTCATATGGGCATGCGCTACGGTAGCGACGATAAATAAACGGTAATACATGATTCAGTACGTGGTTTTGGGTGATGGACTCGTGGCAGGTGAGATTTCGAAGGCAGTGAACAATTTCGAAGCGACCTAAAAACTCATAAACCCTTTCCCGTTTTTTGGAAATTTTAGACTCTTCCATATTGAAAGAGGTTGCAGGCGACATTGAGACTTGGATGCAATTTGAAAAAAAACCCATCCCGTGTGGAAGAAAATGTTGTGGGAAAAGGAGAAATTACTTGTTACAAGCAATTTCTCCCTTTTCCACATGTTTTTTCGAGTATAAAATCACAGCGACGTATAATTCCGGGCTTGTACAGGTAAGGGCTAAAAGTTCAAGATGGCCTTATTTCGACTAAGGCTTACAGGTACATATCCTATATGACCTTCACTAAAGAAGGTGTCCAGTTTAGTCACAATTACCCCCACGCGAGAACATAAACATGTTGTTATTAAAGCTATAACGAGTCTCTCTGAATCTTATTGTAAATGCCGTGCTTCATTAATAAGTATCATGGTCAGAATGTATGGAAATAATAATGAAAATTATAATCATGATAATATAATTTACTTATCTTTTGTTAAGTGAACACAGCAATCTTAACATAAACCCAAAGAAACCCATTCATTGCGGGGAAAGAAGTATATTTTATTTTATTTTATTTACCATTAAATCCCGATATCGTGGGAAAAGGAGAAATTACCTGCAACCCGAGATGTTTTTAAAAGATTAATTTAAAAAATGTTATTTTTATCCCGTCTGACACATACTTTTAAATGTCCATCGCAGAAACTTCAATTTTGGCCGAAATTTGAAATAAAATATCGTCGATGTTCTATGAAAACCTCGTAACTACAGCTTTGAATAAGCTGTAGTTACGGGGTTTTTGTAGAACAACGTCGATATGTCGACTGGTAATGGAATAAGAAACTGTAATCGTCTGGAAGGGATTTGAAAAAAAAAAGGTTTGACGATGATCTTTCATGGCGGCAGATTCGTTCACTTTTCACCCCAACAACCTGCTCCTCGAAAATAGCAACCCTGCAGACTATCATTCCAATTGACTGATCGCTGGCCAAGCTACTCCGACAGGAAGTTGCGCTTCGACTTTTAACAGCGTTATTTTGCAAAACTTTATGGCCAGTAGCATGCAACAAAAAGGTAAAATGGTTGGTTGGTGACCTAAACGTCGTAACTACACATTGAATAAGCTGTAGGTACGACGTTAAAGTCGCCAAACCAACGATGAATGTTAACAAAAATGGCGGGCAATGTCGGATTTGATATGCTCAGGTCCGAGCTGAGCACATTATTTGATTGGTCGGTTTTTCCTTGATTGACAGATGCGATTGGTCAATTACCACACGGACGTTTTAAGAGACTTGTCCAAATTGAAAGAAGTTTCAGACGACAATATTTAGGCCGGGAAATCCATCTCAAGGACCAAAAGCTCTTCACGGATGTACTTTCAGGCAAGAAATATTCGTCGAGGTGATTGAATTGTAATTGTGAAGGGGCATACTGTAAATCCTTTCATTCTGCCTAGTTAAGCAATTTCGTTTGGTTGTACCCTACAATTTCCATAGTTTCCCGACCTTCAGTACTATCAGTACTTTGATAAGTTTGTGAAATTAAAAAAAAAAACTCTTTGAGGTTAAAGAATTTTCTTTGCTCACTCGTCTCGTCCTATCTTTATTGAGGTCTTATGTTTTGTTCCACTTTTTCCAGAAAACTAAACTAATTTCTCATGAGGGTAAAGAGGAAGGGATAATTGTGACTAAATACAAAACATTATGTCCACCCATGATTTACTGGTATTAAGTACTTTTACGCCAAACATCTTATTGGCAATCGAACCCATTCTGTCAGTCTCAATCTAGGTGGAATATATCTGCAGCAGAAAAGATCTAAATAAATGGTTTCTTGGTGGATTCTTGGTACTCTTATATGGCGTATTTTACTTTAACCCATTCCCAGTCAATGAAATTTTAGACTGGTCTTAATTGAAAGACGTTTCTGAGCACGATTTCAAATTGTTGATTTTTTTTTAAATCTTTGTTTCCCGTAGTAAAAAATAATGTGGAAAATGCATAAATTGCTTGTAACAAGCGATTTCTTCATTTTCCACATTGATATCCTGAAATATTATCTTGACGGACTCAAAAACGAGTTATTGTGTAGGAATGGGTTAACCAAGACGACAAAATTTTAGACTTGTCTTAACTCTAAGGGGTTGCAGACGACAAATTGTGCGTAAACTGAGGAATTTTAGCATAGAAAACAGTAATGAAAAAAGAAGAAAATGCTTGCGTCAAGTAATTTCGTTTCTAACAATGTTTTCTTTTTTATAAAACCGTAAAACAAGTGATTGTATGGAAGAGGGATGATATAATCACCAGAAGACCGACTTTTATTCAAAGAAACTAAAAAAAAGCCAGACACAAATTTGATCAACATACTCACGGGATTTGCCCGATAAACAATTGCCTAACAACTGAAACCTTGGCAGGTCCTAAATGAAATAAGTTTGAATTAAACTGAATTAAACTATTAAACTTATATTGTTATTTTGTATTTTCCTGCACAAAAGTGTTGAAATTTTGATGGAATATTTGTTTGTGATTTATTGGACAAGAATTAATAACGTGTGACTTTTGGCAAAATCAGTCTCTTAGACTTTTCACTTCTGCTGTTATCGACCCAGGTTAACGCTATAGGGCCATTGATACTCTTAATTCACGATATGTTCTTGTGACTTAATTTAATAAAATTCTTCAAGCCTTAACGAGACAAAAATAAACATGGGAAGAAAGCATCATAGGAAATAAAACAATTGATCGTTACTAACTCGTAGCCCTGTTGTAAAAAGCACTCAGACGGTCGACTTGTTAGACTTGTTTTGATTGTGTCTACCTCTTATTGCATGTGCCAATTCTTTGGTAGAAATAAAGATTTGTTCTCTTCTATTCTGTTGTTCTTAAGCAATATACGAGGTTTCATTTCAGCCAGCAAAGCGTTAGCTTTGATAGCTTAAGTAAACAGACAAAATTTTGAGGTGATCTCAACTTTCAACGAGTGCAAACTGCCACTGGGGGCTTAACCACTAATCAGTTGAATGCATACACCATAAAAGTGGTGTATTTTAAGAATATTACTACCTCTATTCAAATGTAGTACACTCTTTCAAAAGCATGCTATCTAACCTATTCTACCTTCCGCTTTTTATAAGCATCCCAAGAAAAATGCTTTGGAAAACATTGCGGACATCGAAGAAATTTCTTGTAACAAGCAATTTCTTCAATGTACACAATGCTTTCTTTCAAATTCCACTTTCTTGAAATTGTCGTCTACAACTTCTTTCAATTTGAACCAGTATAAGATTTTGCCATGTTGTATTGGGTTATCTTCTGGGTTACTTTAACCTAGTTTATTTATCAAGATAACCTTTAATATAGAGGAATACTTAACACAAAACTATGCTTTGATAGCTTACAGTACTTTCAGTACTTTGATTTTACCTAGGTTTTATCTCTTCTTGGCGTGACCTTGCTTTTTCAATACCTGTCAAGTCACTGTGTAACACGAGCATCTTTACAGTTAATTCAGAATATTCGCTAAATATATAAAGAACCTTTCAGTTTAGAATCTATTTAGACTGTGTGATATGGTATCAGATCAATGTTGTCACGTGATCTAGTAAATGATCGAGTAATTTATGCTATTTTGAAAAGGGAATTCCGCGTAAATCATCAATGACCGGCACAGAGTTCATAATAACGAGACCCTCGCTATCGCTAAAAAAGTGGTACTCCGCAAACCTGAACATAACCAAGGTCTTAGCTGTTCATTATAACAAAATCCTCGCAACCGCTTAACAAATGGTGCCCCGCATCCTGAACATCACCAAGATCTTAGGCGTTTATGGTGAAAACGCTCGCTATCAATTAAAAAGTTGTATCCCTTATCCTGAAATAACACAGTTTGAGGCGACCATGGTGACGAAATACTCTCTATCAAAGTGGTACCTCGCGGCCTGTACATATCCCAAATCTGAGCCGTTCATGGTGATAAAAAAGCAAGCTATCAATTAAAAAGTGGTCTCCGCATCCTGAACATAACGCTAGCTTTCAATTAAAATGTGGTACCTCGAACTTAGCCCATGCCTGCGACACTGCCCTGAGCAAAAAAAAGCTTCTTAATTTCATTCACTTCGTTTAAAAAAGAATACAAAACAAAACAAACAAACAAACAAACAAACAAACAAATACAGGATATTGAAAGAGTAGACAAGAAATATCGAGGAATACCGATTTTTTTTAATGACTCATCTAAAACCGCCAAAAAACGAGGCTTTGTCGTGTTTTTATCCATATTCTGTTTATGGTATGAAATCGTGAACTTAATTAGTATAAGATTTTTCGCTAAACATAACGCCGTTTGCAGAATGACGTCACTGCATGTATTTTATGACGTCATGTTCGCGGGAACGAAAATTTGCTCATTTACATAGTTATTGTAATGTCAAATAGATTCAACTGCTTTTTTCAGCAAGCAAAACGTCAGCTTTGATAGCTTAAGTTAACAGACAAGATTTTGAGGTCTTCTAGGAGTCCAACGAGTGCAAACTGCCACTGGAGGCTTAGCCATTAAATCCATACGCCATAAAAATAGTTCTTATGTATTTCAGGAATATTTCAAACTCTGCATGATCACATCGTGTTTAAAATGACTTTGATCAGAGCATTCAAAAAAGATCCAGACGACAATATACAGTTTATGGAATTGTAAAGATACTGTCCCTCTGGATAGAAAACAATGTGGAAAATGAAGAAACTGCTTGTGACAAGCAATTTCTTTATTTATACATTGTTTTCAAGAACTTTTTGTTAAGGGACGTAAATGGGGGGATCGTGTGAGAATGGTTTACCGGTACCTCCTTGGTCACTTTAACATTGTTCATTTATCATGATAATCTTTGAGAGAAAAAAAATACATAACAAAACCACGCTTTGCTAGCTAATAGTATACTCACAGTACTTTGATTGGTCGTATGTTATGTTAAAACTAGGGGATAAATGATACCCATGCATCAATCTAATTTAAGACCCTTGTACAAAATATTTCTATTTCTAAACCTTGAACTTTAAGGTATATATCGAGCAAACGTCCCCCGAAGAATATCTTCGAAATACATAAACAAAAACAAAAACAAACCAAAACAAAAAAAACACACCACCAATTATAAATACTCTCTAGTAGTGTTTTGCAATCGGGGACTTGAGGCAATGTCGCGGAACAGTGAAACAGGACGTATTGAGAGTATTGTATTGTAGTGAATGAGGGTCACGAATAAATGTCATAATTCTGTCAACCATAGGACGAGTCTGGTTAGAAGTACCAAAAGACACGTAGAATTAACGGATTGCTGGCTACGCCAACTGAGGAACTCACACTTCGGTATTAAACCTTTGTCATGCTGAATTAAGATTCTGTACAGAATTGCTTTAAAAAAGGACTGACAGCACTGGAAAGTCTTATTGAGGGCCAGTGTTTCTTTTGAAAATTGGTTATTTAAAACTTTCTGACTTATAGGGGACCAACAGGAGGTGTAGACCAAGATAAGACTGCGCTTATGTGCAGGCTGATCTTTGTCTATACCTGCTGCCAAAACAGGAACATTCCGGGTTCACTATGACAAGGGCTAAACGGCGTTATTTTGTCAGTAACATGTAACAGACCGAGAGTTTGACAGCGACCTTAACGTCGCCAAACCAACAAAAAAGCTTCGCATAACGTCGCCAAACCAACAAAAAAGCTTCGCATAATGTTGCCAAACCAACAAAAAAGCTCCGCATAATGTCGCCAAACCAACAAAAAAGCTCCGCATAATGTCGGATTGCAATGTTCATCTCCATTCTAGATGAGGGCGCCGCCGTCATAGCGAAGTTGGTAGCGCGTCGGACTGTCAATCTAGAGGTCCCGGGTTCGATCCCCGACGGCGGCACTCATCCTTTCCGACTATTTGTCTCTCACCAATGGGTCGATAATCGTAGACCTCTGTGGGATAGCAGCTGGGGGCTGGGAAAGGATGTAATGGTAGTACTGGTGTAAGAAATACCAGGATTCCATTGGTAGGTGCTCCAGCCGACGCGATATAACTGAAAAAATGTTGAAAGCGGCGCAAAACCCCATAACCCCATTCAAACAAACTAACCAATCTAGATGAGTGATTTGATTAGTCAGTAGATTATTTGATTGTTACCCGCATACCGTCGATTATTTTGGATCTGATAAAAGTGATTTCTGTGTATAGGCCTCATGGTCACCAATTCTATTATACGTCTACAGCCTTTTTGTTTGAGCAGGAGTATAAAACGGTGTGCAGTAGAGTATATAGTTGACTATAGCAGAGCCAACTGATTCCGATAGATAGTTTCAATTGATATAAAATCGGCGTTTATTTTTGAAATACATAGCCAGTAACATGAGACAAAAAGGTCAAATTGTCGGTTGGTCACCTAAACGTCGTAACTACATCTTAAATAAGCTGTTTTTAGTAGGCTGAAGTCTCATAACCACCCAAAATGCTCGTTAGATTTCAGAGTTCATGTCCGGTAGTAATGCATCGTTTGATTGGTCGATTAATCGTTCATTTCTAACTGCGTGAAGTTGTGTGACCCCGGGAGTATTGTTAAGAGAATAGTTATAGGGGATGGCGTCGTATTGATGCTGCAGTTACGACATTTTGCTCGTGCATCGACGTAATTAAACATGATGACAAACACTGTCACGCGTACATGCAAGGGAAACTGGCATGATCAATTTAGATAGAAGGTTTTTTTATTGTTATTTTCTTACACCACTAAATTTATGAGTTAGTAAAAGCTGCAATGTTTCGATGGATTTTGCCGATTTTCGATTCTTGAAGAAAAGGTCGACCATCTTCAAAAGTAATAACCGAATTGTTCGATTCTTGGTTTAAACATATTTTATTTGTGATTTTTTATACAATATACCATAGTCTTAAATAACAAATGTAAAGGATTAGAACGAAAGTAAAGCTTATTTTGTTCTTTTCCTAAATGATTTCAAAAGGCAAGATGACGTTGATCGTTTCTTAATTCATATTTTTTATGACCCACTAGTAAGAGATGGTACCCATTTTCGATCTCATAATAACTGTACATACGTTAGTAATGATATCTATTTTCGGTCTAATAATAATTGCAGATACGTAAGAAATGGTACCCGTTTTCGATTTCATAATAACTGCACATACACGAGAAATGGTACCAATTTTCGATCTAATATTGATTGCAAATATGTAAGAAATGGTACCCATTTTCGATCTAATAATAATTTCAGATTCACTGTATTTTTCGAAATCAATAAATGTCTACCTTGCACGATTACAAGTTCTTGTAATGTGTACATATCTGATTAACCCATTCCCAAACAATGACGCCTTCTGACGACCCTCTAGAAAAAAACTTTTGAAACATTGTGGAAAATGAAGAAATTGCTTGGTACAAGCAATTTCTTCGTTATCCACAATGGTTACTTCTCCAAAAGAAGAATATTTTTCAAAAAATAATCGTCTTAAAACTATTGTATACAATTTTTCTGAATTTGGACCAGTCTAAATTTTTGCAGAGACTCTGATTTTTGTCATCTTGTAAGGGGGTAACCAAAACATTCAATAAGCCACCTTCAACTAGAATCGACGGATATCTGGCCCGACCACTGAGGTCCAACCGGAAGACCCACTTCGAAATTAAAAGCTTTATTTTGTAAAAGGTAGGTCGTGATTAGTGCAAAGATGGGTGACCAGACGCTACAAGAGGGGCCTCTTCGTTCGTAACGAAAATGCGTGATAGGGTGAGATTGTAGCATGATGTAGGAAATTAAACCGCTCATAGGCGCGATATTTCCCGGTAGTCTTTTTAGCTCACGTGAGCACGAAGTTCTCTGGTGAGCTATTGTGATCGGCCATCCTACGGCGTCCGTCAGTCCGTCTGTCTGTCCGTCCATCTGTCCGTCCGTGCACACATACAAAAAATCTTCTCCTCCTTAACTAACCATGGATTTTCAACAAAACTTCACAGAAATGGTCCTTAGGTCAAGCTCTTTCAAAATACTCTAAAGAATTAAAATCCATGAGTTTGATTGTCATAGCAACCAAATGATTTTTTTAACAATCTTCTCCTTCCAAACCACAAGGCCTAGAGCTTTTATATATGGTATAAATCATCATCTATTGATCCTCTACCAAAATACTTCAAAGAATTACCGCTCTCTGGAAATAACCCCTTTTCTGCGTGATCCCTGATTTTACATAGACATAAAAATGGTATCTGTGAAAATCTTCTTCCCCCAAACCGTATGGCCTAGAGCATTTATATTTGGTGTGTATCAATACCTATTGACCCTTTACCAAAATACTTCAAAAATTACCATACTCTGAAAACTAGACCGTTTATGTGCAGTCCAAGATTTTACAAATGAATAAAAGAGGATATCTATTAAAATCTTCTTCCCATAAACCATTTGGCCTAGAGCTTTGATTTCATATGTATCAGTGCCTATTGACTCTCTACCAAAACACTCCAAAGAATTACCGTACTCTTGAAATTAGCTCTAAATGGTAGGATCTTCATACACCAAGGTTTAAAAATCTGTGAAAAAAATCTTTCCGAAATAAAAAAAGTGTCGGGCTTTGATAGTTGTATAAAGAACCAACATGGTCCTCTTGTTTAAAAATTCTCTGATATATGCGTGCACATTTACGAAATCGCTAGATATCCTTTGAACCACAATCGCAATTTTGTTATCAGTAAAAATGAGAGTGCGCCTTTATGTAAATCTATCTAAAACAGTTTAAATTCTCTTCCTGCCCTTCTGCGCAGTAATGGTTCTATACTAATTTTTCATTGAGCCAATCAAAATTCACCATTCTTGACAGTCGTTTGAAAACATAACTGTTTTAATTTATGCATCATTCCCATTCTGTAGAGCGCTTATTCACAAGTCTGTCATATCACGGATTTACAAAATCTTAAGAATGCGTTTATTGTCTTCTCTATTTGTGAAAATATTCATGTTGATCGTGCTCTCGGAACACCACGTTCTTTCGCGAACTTCTAATGTTGTCCTTTTCGTAAATTTGACTGATTGATTGAATGGGTTTAACGCCACTTTTAACAGTATTTCAGTCATATCGCGGCGACTGGAGCATCTAACAATGGATTTTTGGTATTTCTCACGCCAGTACTACCACTACATCCTATCCTAGCCTCCAGCTGCTATTTCACTTAGGTTTACAATTATCCACCCATTGGTGAGAGACACATATGTGCCGCCGCCGGGAATCGAACCCATGACATCCCATGCTTGGAGATTAGGAGTCTGACACGCTACCGACTGGGCTATGAGGGCGGCTAAATTTGAGATTAAAGATGATTTCGAAATTGAAGACGATCCTAATGGGCTTCAGTAGGTGTATTCTTGTATTTTCGATTCTATTTTATCCCATTACCACACAATGTCGTTTTTCTCACACTTTTATCTGCCCCATTTTCTCCCATTTTTATTTTAGTTTGAATAAGCTGAAGTTACGACGCTGAAATCGCCATACGAACTAAACTGCCTTACAAAATGTCGGACAATGTTGGAGTTCAAAATTCGCTCCCAGTCAAACTGAATGATTAAATTGGTGGTTGTTTTCTTTGATTGACGGCAATGGGTCATTTTTGGTCCAGTGACAAAATTATGAAAAAAGATAATAAATGTGTTTTGAAGAACGCATTTTCGAGTCGCACGTCATTTATATTTTCATTTCTTCCAAGTTCTTCTAATTACAATAAATCACATTTTAATCAAGTACTTTATGCAATATTACTGCACGTTTGCATGTTGAATGATAAATGGCTAATTTTATCAAATCTGAGCTTAATTTTTTGTTATTGAAGAATATTACATTTCCGAATATCGCTGTTAAGTATTTCATTAATTCAAGAAAATTAATTACCTCGTTCACTTCACTTCGGTAATCTGAGGATATTTGTGGGATATCAAAGCTGTAGATATGCACTCCGGGGTTTAATATATGAGCTCTTATTTGAGGTTTTTAAAAAATATCACAAGCACTGTTGATCCTCATCGTTCGACATTAATACCAAGCTCGTTTGTTGAATTGATGACTTGAACTCCGACACTTGCCGACATTCAGATCGCCATCCACCCATATTAACCCTTGTCATGCTGTACCCGGAATATTCCGGTTTGGGCAGGAGGTGTAGACTAAGATCAGACTTCACTTATGTGCAGGCTGATCTTAGTCTATACCTCCTGCTTGTACTTTTCCTACCAGAGTTGTTTATGAAGTCGATTTTTGAACAACAAGTTCTATCAGTGCTTGCAGCCCTTTGATTTGACAGCAATTCAGTAAGGTAATTTATACAGCATGACAAGGGTTAAATTCTTGTTACATTTTACTGGCCATAACAAGATAACGCCGTTTAATTATCGAAATGGAACTTCTTGTCCGAGCTCACTTGGCGCGGCAATCAATCTTTTAACTCAATCAATCATCTCATTTCTGTGGGCCGCCGTCATGGCGCAATTGGTAGCGCGTCGGACTGTCAATCCAGAGGTCCCGGGTTCGATCCCCGACGGCGCCACTCATCCTTTCCGACTATTTGTCTCTCACCAATGGGTCGATAATCGTAGACCTATGTGGGATAGCAGCTGGAGGCTAGGAAAGGATGTACTGGTGTGAGAAATACCAGGATTCCATTGTTAGGTGCTCCAGCCGCCGCGATATAACTGAAAGATTGTTGAAAGCGGCGTAAAACCCCAATTAAACAAACTAATCATTTCTGTGGATATTTGAGTGGAATTCAAAAGTAATTGTAATTATGGGCTCCGTTGTCAAATATGTGAGCTCTTATGGGAGTTCTTAAAAAAAATCGCGAGCGTTGTTAACCCAATTACGTTTTGTCGGGGCTTATCCTATTAACTCTTTCCTACACTACCCCTCCTTTTTACGCCCTCGCTCCCTTCTACGCCTTCAAGAATTAACTTCGGAAAACATTGTGGAAAATGAAGAAATTGCTTGTTTCAAGCCATTGCATCATAATCGACAATGTTTTCTATCCGAAAAGAGGAAAAAATATAGAATTCTATCTACTTGAAATTGACCTCTGCAGTTTCTTTAAATTTGGACGATTCTAAAATTCTCTCGAGTGGAAATGGGTTAAATGACTTTAGGTTATTATCTCGCAAACTGATTCATTTGTCTTATAAAACCAAGAGGATTGATTTAAATAAACGACGACCAATATCGGAGTTTAAAGTTCACAACCAGTCCAATCGTGTTGTTTGATTGGCCTTTCGTTTTGTTGTTGTTTTTTTTTTTTTTTTTTTTTCATTGAAATCTTAAATCCGCGAATTGGTTGATATTTCGTTACTCTGTATTACAACAATTGCAACTGCTTACCTATTTGTTTGTCATTAGCATTCATCTGTGATAAGACCACTTGATAGTTTTGAAAAAAGGGGTATTTATGGTAATATTAAGAAAACATGGTCGTTTTCATCTTTTGTCTATGTTTCTTACATAAAACACCACGGTCAGATTATCGTAATTTACGGATCGCTGGTCCAAACCCCTGACCTCCATCAGGAAGCTCCACGTCGATATTTACCGGCACAAATTTGCAAACAGTTATGGTCAGTAAAATGTAATGAAAATGTAAAATGATTGGTTTGCAACCTAAACGTCGCAACTACAGCTTGAATAAGCTGTAGTTACGACGTTTAAGTCTCAAAACCAAAAAGAAACCGTCTTCTAATGAATGTCGGCAAATGGCGGAGTTAAAAAAATCATTTCTGGTAACCAAAGCAACAAAAATGCTTTAAAAAACTGTTCGAGCTCAAAGTTCACTACGGATTTGAATGAATGATTTGATTGGTCGATGAGTTTTTAGTGACAGACCCGATCCGCTACTTAGTATCGATCACTCGTCATTAACCCATTACCAGACGACAAAATTTTGGACTGGTCGAAATTGAATGAAGTTGCAGACGACAATATTTAAGAGATGGAATTTAAAGAATCATTGCCTTATTGGTAGAAAAACATCTTGGATGATAAAGAAATTGCTTCTTTTATGCAATTTCTTCATTTTACACAATGTTTTCCAGAGCCCTTTTCTTTAGACGCATCAAAAGGCGTCACTGTGTGAGATTGGGTTAAGTCTGCAGTGAAGTAATGCGCAAAATATTTGAAATTGAAAGATCGTCTCTGTCCATCAAAAATAGACTCACCAATCAAATCATTTATTGAAATCGAAAGTGAATTCTGAGATTCATGTTATGAATTTTGCTGGTTCTGCGACTAAAACGTCGTAACTACAGCTAAAGCAATTTCTTTATTTCAAAGAATATTTTCTGCCTTGAAAAAAGAATTCCAAAATCTCATAAACTTTTTACACAATGTATTCCCAATTACTTTTCTTGAGGGGCGTCAAAGAGCGTCATTGTGTGTTAATGAGTTAAATCTATTAATGTTATTTTAACCCATTCCCACCCAATCCCTCCTTTTTACGCCTCTCAAGAGAAAAGCTTTGGAAAACATTGTGGAAAATGAAGAAATTGCTTGTATCAAGCAATTTCTTCATTATCCACATTTTTTTCTATCCAGAAAGACAAAAAACTTAAAAATTCCATCAACTTGAAATTGTCGTCTGCAGCTTTTTTCAATATGGACCAGTCTAAAATTTTGTCGTGTGGGAAAGGGTTAAAGCAGGTCGTGGCAGACGGTGGTCGAAAATTTGTAACTACGTGCTAAGCTCTATTCAAGCTATAGTTAACCCATTATCGTACAACATTTTAGACTGGTCCAAATTGAAAGAAGTTACAGACGAAAACTTAAAGTTCTCTCGAAAGTTTAAATATCTTTGCCTATAAATCTTTGTCTTTCTGAATAGAAAAGTCTGTGGGAAATGAAGAAACTACTTAGAATAAACTAGTTCTTCATTTCTCCCATCGTGTTCTAAAGTTGTTTTCTTGGGGGGAGGGGGGTTAAAAGGTGGAATTGACTTTAACTTCGGAATGAGATAAGACGACTTTTTAACAATTCGACGCATTTTCTCAAACAGATTCAAATGGGCCCCTTTTTTGAACGAAGAAGATCATACGATGAACATTCGCTTTAGGCGACCCTTTATTTATGGACAGACGGCATCGTCCTACATGACAAAACGGTTCAAAGTACAAAGAAAATGTTTCTTTTATTCTATATTCAGTTCCAACATCCAATGGGTGAATGATAAACAAATGATTCCTGAGGGCATCTTTTCATTCCTTGACGTATGGAATAGACGCAAAGAATGGATTACTGGACGAAATAGACTAGCAGCTTGATCGAGATATAATCTCTAATTAATTCTGATTTCTCGGAAACTTTATGTTGTCGTGTGGTCGAATACTGCTAAAATGATTTTGTGAAACGACAGAAATATCTCTCTACTCATGAGAAAAAAAATTGTGACTATCTTAGAACTGCCAAGATGTTGTAAACTACAATAAGCTGTAGTTACGATGTTTAAGTCGCCAAAACCAATAAAATGCTTAACTTTATTGTCGGAATTCAAGGATCACTTCCGGTATAAATAAGTTATTTGATTGGTCAATCGATTCTGCGATTGATGGGGGCGTTTCGTTTATTAAACCACTACCGCCAATACATTATTTTGACATTGCTAGGAAAGTAGATATTGTTCGTTATCAGCAATTTCTTCTACTCTTACAACGTTTCTACCTTATATAGCACTCACTTTAAATGCAAATTCAAATTGTTTCCTGCAACATCTTTTAAAGCGTGTCGTCTGATTTTCTTACCGGGTTAAGAAAATATATGTTTTATAATTATGGACAGTCAATGCTCTGGACTTGATTAAGAAAATCGATCTTCAAAGTATCCTTTGTTAAGGAACATAGTTTATACGTCTTCCGAATCCTAAGAGACACTCTCCCATTATAACGTTTGCTGTATGTAAACACTTAGGCCGCTCATTCCCACACAACAGAAATTTAGACTGGTCCAAATTCAAAGATGTTGCAGACGACAATTAAAAAGTTTATGAAATTTCAGATTTTTTTCATCTTTCTGGTTAGAAAACATTGTGGATAATGAAGAAATTGCTTGAGACAAGCAATTTCTTCATTTTCCACAATTGTTTTCTAAAGCTTTCATATTGAGGGGCGTTTAAAAGCGTCACTGTGTGGGATTCATCATCTTTGTAGGGGAAAAGGCGTAAAAAAAAAGAACAAATTCTCAAAATAATTCCGTCAAATACCCCCCCCCCCCCATAAATTTTCATTTTTTTTAATTTACACTAGCTTGAAAATGCTATCTGCAACATCTTTTGATTTAAACCTTTCTCGAAAAGTTTGACATCTGTAAAAGAGTTAATGCGAGGAACTCATTATATTTACAAGCCTGTCTCGAACCTGAATTAATTGAATCTTTGTTAAATCAATGTGAGATCTTATTGTGTTATTATGGATGATTCTAAGCCGAATACCCTCGAGAAAACCCAACCTTTGCAGATAGGCTTAAAATAATATTATTTTCAATTTGACGTCAAATTGAATTCTACACCACTCCGCCATTTCAAGATTTCGACAAAGTGCACTTTATGATTTATTCCGAAACTAGTTTTTAATCCATCTTCTTGTTGTTAAAAGCACGCCCTAAGAACAATATTACAGTGAGAGAGTGTTTCTGTTACGCAGAACTGTTCTGTTCTTATATAGTTATACAGTTGGTTTAGTTTTAAAGTCCCAGAAACGGTTCATCTTAAAATAATAATTTGAAAGATTTAAGTTCCTAAAATCTTATTTTCAAAAGTTCGATAAAATTTAATTCAAAATCGAAAGAAACATGCCATTCAAAAAACGTCGGTGGGCGAGAAAAGCGTCGTAACTACAACTTGATTAAAGGTGTAGTTACGACATTTTGCTCGAGCTCCGAAAATAAGTCATAATTTGGAGTCTGAAGTCATTTCTTGTGTGAAGTTGTCTAACTGTTTCTTGGGCTTTGATGAAGAGGGGGGTGTTGCTGTAAAAATTCATTTTAGAGATATAGAAGGTGCTTTTTTTAGGTATGAAACTAAAAGCACAATTATACTGAAAGAAGTAGGGAAGCAGATTCAAACAGTTTTTGGGTCGAAATACTGTCCAGTTGTCTGCCCTTCTAAATCTATAACACAGGGGGCTCAATACCACAGTTACAAGTTAGTTCAAGAACTAACGCCTTTTGGTTTGTGAACAACTATCGATTTATTCTCACCAATTCCTTCTCGACACAAATTTAGACAGGTGCATATGCAA
The DNA here is from genome assembly GCA_946902895.1 of Fragum fragum. Lineage (NCBI taxonomy): Eukaryota > Metazoa > Mollusca > Bivalvia > Cardiida > Cardiidae > Fragum > Fragum fragum. The sequence goes on from OX336372.1 coordinate 46,272,754, forward strand.
AGAAGTTGCGCACGGCAATTTCAAAGTTGTTGAAATTTTAAATATCTATGTCTTTTTGGGTAGAAGACGTTGTGGATCAGTAAGAAATAGCTTGTAACAAGCAATGTTTTTATTTCCCCCCCACACCTTTTATGCTTTTTTCTGAAGAAGCGTAATAAACGGTGTTACATGGGAATGGGTTAAAATCGAAAATATGAATCTTAAAGATTTCTTTTCATTTTTCGTAGCTTCCTGCAATACAAGCTATAAAGGATATATCTGTAAGCTCATAAGATCGAAATGTTTTAACCAATTCCCACGCAATCCCTCAATTTTAACCCCCCCCCCCCTCCCCCCAAGAAAAAAAGCTTTGGAAATCATTCTGAAGAAATGAAGACTTAACTTGAATCAAGCAATTTCTTTATTGACCGCAAATGTTTTCTATGCAAAAAGATGGCAATTTTTTAAAATTCTAACAACTAGATATTGTCCTCTGCAGCTTCTGACAATTTGAACCAGTCTAATATTGTGTTGTGTGGTAAAGGGTTAAACCACAACATTTTTAGGCACAAAAAAAGTCTCTCTGTTGGGTTCTACTATGCCACGTGAGATTATTATTTCTTCTGTACCGCTGAAGGATAGAAATATCACAATTAATGTTCGTTTACTATTGAATGTTGCTGGTTCAGAATACAGATGTACTCCACTATTGTTTCCCTAAACAATCGACGGACTTACTGGGTTTCAAAAGAGGTTAGGAAGCCCCTTGGCCATTCAACAAATTCTATTATCATTATTGTCATGCGTTCTCGTACAGAATATGGACTTGGATTAATCCATTCCCACACAACCCCGGTTCTTACTCTCTGCAGGAAATATAACCTTGAAAAAAATGTGGAAAATGAAGAAATTGCTTGTAACAAGCAATTTCTTCATTTACCACATTTTTTTCTATCCCAAAAAGACAAATATTTTTAACATTTCATTTAACTTCAAATTGCCATCTGCAATTTCTTTGAATTTGAACCAACCTAAAAGCTTATCGTCTGGTAATTGGATAGTAACGTAAGTGATAATTTTGGGGTTATCGAATATATTTACCGATCTTTGAAGTCGTCTAACGATATTTACTGTAAGTGAACCGGTTGGTGTAGAGAGCAATTATCTACATTTTTGACATTGGTTACCAATATGTTAAGGGACATTTTAATTTAAGCCGCAGTTACACTGTTTTGATAGCCAAATGTCATCGTAAGATTTTACGAATAACCAAATCCATCGCCGGTCAACTGCAACCGGACATATGCTTAATGAAAGCTTGGAAAGTTTGGCAATTAATGCAATTCAAGCATGTAAACGATCACACCAAAGAAGTTGAAATAGAAGTGCTACAAGTGTACGGCGAATAGACATAATGGAGGACGGATTTTAGTCGAATCACCAGATTTGAATAGAAATGCGAATAGTAAAATAATAATAATAATGTGATAAGCGCTACATTGGTGACTAGAAAAACAGATGTCTGCATTAATTTCTTTAACTTCCCTATAATATAGATATGATTATTATATTCGTTCAAGGGTAGATTGTTCTCCAACAATTAAAGAACTACATTTAAAATGCGTGTAATGAAAACTTATGAAATTTAAGAAATAGAATAATTTGAAATGTTGTCTAGAAGCAATTGTTTTTGATTGGGACATGTATTACTTAAGCAACCAAGCTCTTGTAGGTGTGGTTTTTTTTTTTGTGTGTGTGTGTGTTTGTATGTGTTTGTTTGTTTTTCCTTTTTTGTTTGTTTTGAGATTTGTTTGATGTTGTTGATTTTGTGGTTTGTGGGGTTGTAAATCGGTCTATCGTTTCTTCATTTCATCCATGTATCCTAAATTTTTGCCAAGGGGATATCTCAGGAAGAATGAAATATAAATTTCGAATATTCATTGGGAGATAGATCTCATCGCAGAAAAGATCACTGCCTAAAAACCACAGTTTTTAATTGCTTATATTTAGCTTGTCATTTGTCCTAACTCATTTTTGATATATAATATCTCAGACAAGATCAAATATGAACACGATATTTCATTTGTCGATGAATCACACTGATAAAAGAACAATGGCTTGCTTAAGTCATTATCGCACGACGAAATATTTGACTGGTCGCGAGGATGGAGCACATTACAATGGATTCCTGGTATTTCCCACACTAGCACTACCACTACATCCTTTTTTGAGCCTCCAGCTGCCGATCCAACTTAGGTTTACGAATATCCGTCCATTGGTTGGAGACAAATGTCGGAAAGGATATTTGTCGCGACTGGGATTCGAACCCTAGACCCAACGATCGAGGGTCAGACGCGTACCAACTGCGCTATGCTGCGGCTCTTATAGATAGAAAGAAAATACCGTGCTCAAAATCATCATTTTGGTATTTTACTATTTGTCTTTTTCTGATTGAAAGTTTTGTTCGGGGCAAATAGCAGACGGTATAAAACACAAGAAAATCATACGTAGACAGATCTCACCAAGGAAAAGTTTCAATGCTAAGAACAATAACTCTGAGGTTCTTAACTTTTGAGTTATTTCTCCTGTTTTAAGTTTTATTTCGTATTAGGCGTATCTAAGAGAATATAACAGTTATCAACATATCACTAATAAGACCGAGTGAATATGAAGTGAAAAAAAAAACAACAACACAAAACCCAGTATTTTCTTAGAGACAAATGTATCAGATTTTTGAAGATGTTAATATTCCATTATTTTTTTCGTATTGAGGAGTTATTTCCCTTGTTGATATCACCATAGAAGTCTCCTGCTATTGTTTCGAATTTTTATGTCACGTTTGACTCTTTACTAGGAGGCACAAATTTAGACTCGTCCAAATTCAAAGAAATTGTAGATGACAATTTTTAGTTGACGATTTTTTATATTTGTCTTTTGAGATTGAAAATATTGTGGATAGTGAAGAAATTGCTTTCAACAAGCAATTTCTTCACCGACAATAACGTTCTCCAAAGATTTTCTTTTGGGGTGGGGGGAGGGGGCATAAGGGGTGACTGCTTTGGAATGGGTTAAACGGCCGTTATAATCTTTCTATCGTCATCGTTTGTGTTGCACATACGCATTTTATCATCTATAATGTGATTATCTGTCTTAAGCTATTTACAAGTTATTGCAATATCTGTGTGAGGTTTCAAAATTTGTTTGTGTGTTCTTTACACGTTGTCAACTATTTTGATTTAATTTACATATCAGACTGGAATTGTGTGTATTTGTCGACACTACCGTAGCACTTGCCGTTATGAGCGACGCCCCTATAAGACGGTAAGTTGTTCAGGGGGAAAGTGCAGTGAAATTGGACAAAACACCTGAGATCCCCGCCTGGTTCTTGAACGTGCTCGATGGATGAGGCTCGTTTAACGTCATATCCGAAAGACAATTAGTTTGTTAGTCTAGTCAGCCCAAGGCTCGAACACGTGATCTTGAGGTTTGAAGTCAAGTGCTCTACCAATTAAGATAGTCAGGCTAACGAGGAATGTAATTCGTGTAAAACGCGTTTGTGTATATATGTGGCATTTAAACTGTATTTTCGCGTACTGAATAATATGTATAGTCAATTTACACAATCTAAATTTCATTACATTCCAAAAGTCGTCAGCAAATTCTGTGAATTTGATAATTGTATTTTTCCATACATCCATGAAAAATATCTTAAGTACCCAACTATTGTGTATGCTTTCGCTCAAAGTAGACCCTTAAGGTTTCACTCAAACTAGTAAAATATTTGCCATGTTTGGATTGATGGCATCAAATCATAAGTAATGAGGAGGATATTGTTGTTGTTGTTGTTTTGTTTTCATTGATGTATTTCACTGAAAACTTAATCACACCAGTTTATGAAACCACTTTGCATTTTGTTAGTTTCGAAGCGGCATATTATGGGATGTTATTTATTAGTAAAACATATACCTAATCCAGTTCACACATGCTTTCAGTATCATGGTGACCATATTGTATTTTTTATCATATATTTTTTTCAAACAACAGATCTGCGTATCTAACCTTTTCCCACGATAACACTTTTTACTATATTCCAAATTGAGATAAGCTGCATGCAGACAACAAAAGAAAGGTTGTTGTTGTTATTTGTTTGTTTGTTAATTTGTTTTTGTCTTTTTGGATACATGCAATTTCTTCATTTTCCACAATGTTTTCCAAAGCTTTTTTTTCTTGGGGGCGTAAAAAGGAGGGACTGTGTGGTAATGGGTTAAATTGAATGCAAGAACAGAACTGATTTAACGTCACTTGCAGTAATATTTAACTACAGCACATTAGACACAATAGAACGAGAGTGCCTTGAAAAAAGATAAACTATAGTCACCATGACTCTCAGTCCTTTCATGTTCGGAAACTATACTCTATTGCGAAATTGTATATACGTTTTAAAACCCATTTCTAAAATACGAAATTTTAGACTGGATCAATTTGAAAAAAAAAGTTGCTGACAATATATCAGATAGCGCTAAACTTTGGACAAAAGTGCCAAGTAGGATTGAAAAGATTGTGAGAAAAGAAGAATTTGCTTATTTCTCCTATTCCCTCAACTTTTTCCGTTATCGCATTTCTTCAGTGCGTCAGAAAGCGTCATTGTGTGGTAATGGGCTAATGACATGACTTCATCTGAATGACTGTAAGACGGAATAGGTTATCTTTTAAAATAATCTATTTTTCTTTTCAATTATTTTGTAAAATAAGTAAAATTACTTGTTACAATGTTTAAATCTAATGGATCTACGAAAGTCTGACTGCGAAATGAATTTTATATAAAAAAAAATCTGATGCATGTCTCGGGTTAGCCTTATTTGTTTATTCGATATTTTCTCCAGAGTTTTCGAATATCATATTGAAAAATAGGGAAATCATTTATTATCTAAACGTGGGAGGGGATTTGAAATCAAAGGAGGTCAGTATGTATCACCAAACCCTATTTGTTTAGAAATAGCTAGTTAAAGGCTTTGAAATAATTTTAGTTGTGTTTGATCCAAACACATCCTTGATCCAAACACATCCTTCGTCATTATACGTTCAAAACTTTCGTAAATCTGTTCAATGGAATTGAAGTTTTAAGCGAAAAATAGCTTTTACCACTTTCAAAGTGTATTGTAGTAAAAAAGCTCATTGACATTTGGTTAATCTTTTCTTTTATTCTAACATATTACCCCATTGCAATTTGAGAATTTTTTAGACTGGTCCAAATTGAAAAAAGCTGCAGACGATAATTTTAAGTCCATGAAATTTCAAGTTTATTTGCTTTACAGGGTAGAAAACAATGGATAATGAAGAAAATGCTTGTCACAAGCAATTTCTTCATTTTGCACAATGTTTTCCAAGTATTTTTGTTAAGGAGCGTAAAAAGTGTGTGGGAATGGGTTGAAAGAAGATATTAATTCTAACTTTCTAACAAACAAGTGTATAGTGATACAGGTGTTATTTTGATAAAACTTTACTTTCCAACACGACTGTCTGCATCAGTTTGCCAACTTTCTGACGGTTTTTACAGAATTCAATTGAACCAGAAATACCCTTGTTTTAGAAGAAGACATAGATAAGGATCAGCATATACATATGTGCAGTCTGATCTTAGCCTATGCCACCTGCTTATATCTTGCAAGTCAGGGTTGTTTGAGAAATTAGTTTCCAATAGAAATTTTGACCAAAATCAGGACTTCAAGTGCCTTTAGCCATTTCATTCTAACCCATTCAAACACAATCCCTCCTTTTTACGTCCCTCAAGAAAAGAGCTTCTGAAAATATTGTGGAAAATGTAGAAATTGCTTGTAAAGCGACTTTTTTTTTAAATCAAGACAAGGAAAACCCCGAGACTGATCAAAACTATATGACCATTAGACTCGCAGTTCTATCAGTTTGCTTGTACCTCACAATTCTTCGTGTTATGAAGAATTTGAAAGAAGAATTTTTCTTGTTCCGCACTGACCTACTACAGTATATTTGTATGTATTTGACATTGAACAGCATTTTAGCATAGAAGGTAAACAAAAGTATGTGTAAGATGAAGGCAAGACTTTGCCTCAAACAAAAAGGAGGGCCCTAAATTACTCGCACGAATTCGATGTTGAGAAAAATAATCTTACAAATTTTCAGGATGTTGCTTGTACAGCATCCATAAAGTATTTCTAAGAGCCAATATTACCCTTTCATCAAATAGTTTTTCTGACAGATTTTCTGTTTGATTCATTATAAATGTGAATAACTAAACGAGCACAAAATTCATTTGAAATTTGACCCAGTGACCTATTTTTTACTCAAAGCGACCTAACTTCTAATTATTGTGTTTATTCTAGACTTTTTAGATAATGAGTGAAACATACTGCCCATGGCCAACCAATGAGATTCTTTTTTTAAAATATGAACTAGTTGCAAAGTATTCAATCCAAGAAGACCCCGTTTCAATCTCTAAGAGGACCCAGCTTCAATCTCGTTGAAGTTTTGATCGTGATTCTAGCCTATTTTCAGCATGATAAAAGATGAAAATCAAACGCACTAGAAAGCACTTAAGCTAGTTTCCTATCAAAAGTGGCCCATTTTCAAACTAGTCCATTATTTTATACATCCTAATATTTTAGTGCATTTTTATATGTTGAGCACGAAAGAATGCCTTTAGGGTATCTACGGGATATGATGACTTAGAGACCCAATTTCGAAGCATATATTGTAGAATCCATCCATACGAATGTATATTTTCATGTTAAATAATTCAGTTTGGAACAGTCTAAAATTTTGTAGTGTGGTAATTGGTAAATGATCTAATGCTACTTGTCAGTATTGTCTTCTTTTCTCACTATAACTGCTGCATCATCATGCTGTTATTTATTGATTCGGCTTGTTCATAACTAATCATTAAATCACGTCAAAATAATGTTTTTCCTTTTTTGTTCCTTTGTTGTATGCTCTTTTCATTCTTTGTTTCTGAAAAAATTACGAAGCCTAATAATAATAAAAATAGCTTTATTCAATGAAGGTAACTTATTAAGACATCATCATACATATTAAAACAATGGCATAATAATTAATTTAATACAATAAGGCCTTCAAATTCATCACCCAACCAATAAATAAATCACACTTAAACACCACAAACGCGCACGCGCGAAAATATTACACACTTGCAAACTAGCATAAGCCCGAGCTTCAATGCTTCCACCTGGCTACGCCCCTGAAAGCATTGCTCAACAAGAGCACCGCATACAGGTGCCTAAGCTCGGCTATTGGGTGCTTGATATTTGACAAAATGTATCTAGAGTTATCCCATTGAAAGTATAGGTTGCTCTTTTGAAAGTGAACAAGTTTGCCAAGTTTCAAGTGAATGCCTTTAGTAGAACCAGAGATACCACAAAATGTCAAAGTTTTCGCACGACGACGACGACGACACCCAGGCTATAGCCGAGCTACAAAAAACGAATGAAAATTGTGCATCTGAGGCATAAGGATGACAAATTGGTCCAAAATCATCTCGATATGGCAATACCCCTCAACGCTTAATTTGATTGAAAAATACAGGAATTTTATTCATGGCAACTGGCTGTTTCTCTCTTTAACGAATTTCGAATCCGATGCGCATCAGTGGGAGACATGCCTAGAGCATGATTTAAAATTCCAAAAGAGCATGGGGATAAAAGAGTTTTCTTTTTATGTTTAATCAGCGTGCTATTTCTGTTAACCTGGGTTGACTGGAAAAAGTAATTGGTTGAAATTATGTACTCTTCCACGGAAAATGAAATTCGAAACTCTTTTTGATATGACTTTTTCCACATTATTTCGTTAATACGTAATTCCAAGTTGTTATTTCAGCATTGATAAGAAAAATTATTATCTTTGGGATTCCCATAGCAGACTAATCGGAAAAAATAATGTCAATAATGCTGTTTTTGTAATACATTGAAGATCATATTACGACAGCCTTTTAATAGAACTGTCGCCTGTAAGGGCTGACGAATACCCCCCCCCCCCACTGTCGCCTCTTTTTAAACGAGGCCGAATTGTAACCATTGAAATGTTGGCCATTCATGATTTATCAAGCGGACATTTTTTTTTACAAATTCTAAGCCAATGAGGGGCAATGACTATGTAAAAAAAATAGGGATTTGTTCAACATTGAAGATGGAAATTATGGATATCGTGCAACATCGAACATGGCGTTTATGTTCTGCAGGAATAAACATGTGAACCACTTTTATTTTTTAATCTGTCAACCTGTTCAGGAGTTATGATTTATTCTCTATATATTGTATATAAGAAAATGAATCAAAGGGGCATCACTCCTGAAACAGTTTATTAATCATTATGATTGCTTATGCACAAGTTCCCATTGCAAGGAAGATTTCGGTAAAGTTTCAGCAAATTAGTCTGGAAATGTGGGAGGATATGAGAACAAAAAAATATGTCCACGGACGGACGGACAGACTTAAGAACGGACAGACTTAAGAACGGACAGACAGACGGACAGACCGACCGACGGACAGAGAGACAACCTAATTCCAGTTCACCCCCATAACTTCGTACATGTGAACCACTTCTTTTTTTTTAACCTGTCAACCTGTTCAGGAGTTATGATTTATTCTCTATATATTGTATATAAAGATTAAATCAAAGGGGCATAACTCCTGAACAAGTTGATTAATCATTATTAAAATTGCAGGTGCACAAGTTCCCATTGCAAGGAAGATTTTGGTAAAGTTTCAGCATAATTGGTCTGGAAATATGGGAGGAGATGAGGATACAAAATAATGTCCACGGACGGACGGACAGATGGACAGACGGACAGACATACAGACGGACAGACCGACCGACAACCTAATTCCAGTATACCCCCCCATAACTTCATACACGTGAACCACTTATATTTCGTTAGTCTGTCAACCTGTTCAGGAGATATGATTTATTCTTATAAGAAAAAATCAAAGGGGCATAACTCCTGTACCAGTTAATTAATCATAATGAAAATTGCAGGTGCACAAGTTCCCATTGCAAGGAAGATTTTGGTAAAGTTTCAGCAAAATTGATCTGAAAATGTGGGAGGAGATGAGAATACAAAATAATGTCCACGGACGGACTGACAGACGGACAGACGGACAACCTCATTCCAATATATCCCCATAACTTCGTTGTGGGGGGGGGTATAATAATTCGCACAGTCGAATTTCAAAATAACACTTCGTAATTGCAAATATATATATTTCACTATCTCTTAACACATGTTTCTTTATGTTTCCAAATGGTAATACAGGCTATTGCGACTTCCTATGTTCCATCTTTGCCATGTAACCTAACGATTTCCTACCCTTCCTTACACACATATCGTCGGCGTGAATCTAAAACCTCGTAACTACAGCTTGTTTCAAGCTGTAGTTACGAGGTTTTAGAATAACGCTGACGATGCAGTTTAAACAGTATACCTGGTTCTCAGATTTTCTAGAAACTTGTCAAACACTATGAGTCTTGTTTACAAAAAGGTAAAACATTATTTGAAGTAAATCCTATGTAGAGTTGATCTTGCTCAAGCGACCACGTCTATTAAGCGATCCCCGGCGGCGGCACATATCCTTTCCGGCGTTTGTCTCTCACCAATGGGCGGCTTATCGTAAACCAAAGTGGGATAGCAGCTGGAGGCTAGGAAAGGATGTAGTGGTAGTACTGGTGTTAGAAATACCAGGAATCCATTTCCACAATTTGTTTGTTTGAATGGGGTTTTACGCCGCTTTCAATGATCTTTAAGTTATATTGCGGCGGCTAGAGCACCTAACAATGGATTCCTGGTATTTCTCACACCAGTACCTCCATCACATCCTTTCCTAGCCTTCAGCTGCTATCCCACATAGGTCTACGATTATCGACCCATTGGTAGGAGACAAATAGTCGGAAGGGTGAGTGCCGCCGTCGGGGATCGAACCCGGGACCTCTAGATTGACCATTTCCACAATACTTATCCATACATTATAATATCGATTCTCTGAAAAACTGTTGATTTACGTTCAGCTAAAACTTTCTTTTCATTACAGATTGGTTTTGAATAAGAAATTTGATCCATTCCCACACGCATTTTGACGCCCCAGAAAAAAAGCATGGGCAGCGTTGAGGAAAATTAAGAAATTGATTGTTACTTGTAACTGCAATTTCTTCATTATCCACAATGTTTTCTACATTATAAAACAAAACAAACAAACAAACTTTCATCAACTAAAAATTGTCGTCTGCAACATCTTTGAATATGGGCTGGTCTAAAATTTTGTTGTCTGGTGATGGGTTAAGTAGATTGACAGTGAATATATCTCACTGATTTCAATTTATGTTGTGGCTATCAATCTTTCTGAATTCTTATTGGCTGACCAAGACCTTTTCTTGAGTAGGGACCTATTTAGTATGCTCGCGCACAAAGTAGTTCCTGATTAAATATTATATAAAACAACAACAACAACAACAACAACAAAAAACATAACTCAGACCAGTGCTTATTTTTGTTTATTTGTTCTTTTTTGTGGTATAATGCCATCATTATACGATTAACCTATTCAAACACAATCCCGAATTTTACGCCCAAACCCACCTCAAGAAAGGTTCTGTGGAAAACGGTGTGTAAAATAAAGAAATTGCTTGGTGCAAGCAATGTAATTATCATCCAACAACGTTTTCTACCATAAAAGACTAATATTTCTTATAAAATTTCACCAAGTAAATATTATTGTCTGCAACTTATTTGAATTTGGAGCAGTCTGAAATATTGTCGTCTAGTAACGGATTAAAGAATTTGGACAGAAAGGTAGTTAAGCAAGAGATTAGCTCTTGAGGCGTTTGAATAACGTGGTAACGTGCTCCAGCCGGTGCTACGATCATCTATTCCTACAGACTGACGCTTTCAGTGACGCTTTTGGATGCTCCTCAAGAAAAATAACTGGTAAAACATTGTGTAAAATGAAGAAATTGCTTTATACAAGCAATTTCTATATTTTACACTTTGTTTTCTATCCAGAATGTTGAAAAAAAAACACTAAATTTCATAAACTTTAAATTGTCGTCTGTATCTCCTTTCAATTTGGACCAGTCCATAATTCTGCCGTTTGGTAACGGGTATAAAAGATTAACACGCATAAAAAAAATTCGTTCTATATCATTTTGATTGGGACTTAAAAATCTTATTCTTTAAGGTGCTTAATTTCACGAAATCCCGGATCTGGTTTTACTTTCATACTTCTGTAAAAACAAATGAAAAAAATATTTTCGTTATTTCTTAAATATTGCCCGAGATCCGAGATTCCAAGGCAGAGAGGCTCACAGAGTCACACGTCAGCCTGTCTTTCCTAATTTTCCAATAGCAGCGTCACTGGTCCTCGATAGTGGGTGTTGTCTAACTATTTAACGACCGCCGTCTCTACCATAACGGCCATTTACTTTCAACAGAGAACCTACGACATAAGGGACAATAGTACAGGGGCTTTGCATCACCGGCAGGACAAACCACAAACAAGGTTAGACTTAATTTATGACCCTTTTATATCCCTTTTACACATAAGTGATAAAGTATTGGTGTTGTGAATTACTATGTTACGTGATTTAAAAAAAAATGATTCTAGGTGACAAATGAAATAGTATGAACTATCTATATATACTTTTATAAAATTTGTTGTGAACATAGTAAGAAAATGTTTATTTTAGACTTAACTACAAAATCCTCTAATATTTCCGCCGAAGATAATTTTATAAACTTTCTTTCTCGGAATTTCCAGAATAGATTTTTTAACTTTCAAAATACCAGAAAAAATTCAAAGAGGTTTGCAAAATAAAATTCGTTTATTTATTTATATATTTTTATTTTATTTTGGAGTTTTAGTGGGATTGTGTGGGTAGGTAATTTCCTTCAGTGCGTCGAATTGATATGGTGTATTTAAGGATTAAAGAATTAGCATCAGATGGCATCTTAAGATTCTTAAAAACCCGTCAATTCAATAGGAAATTTAACTACTGATTTCTCCAGGAAACAAAATTTGTAATGGTTTGATGCATAACAAAGGTTTTAATTACAGAAACTTCGTACATATCCATAATGTAAATTTAACCCTTCCTTGTTTCGCAAAATTTTAGGCCTGTCCAAAGTCAAAGGTTTTGCAGACGAGAATTTAAAGTGAATTGAATTCGAAAAAATAACCATTCTGTAGGATAGAAAATATTATTGAAAAAGAAGAAATTGCTTGTTTCAAGCGATTTCTTCTTTTTTTCTACAATGTTTTCTCAATCATAAAATCACAGGGACGTAAAAAACGTGGTTTAAATGGGAAAGGGTTAAAAAAGAAGAAGTGCAATAGAAAGAAAGGTTTTACTTCATTGTAGAAATTATTAAAATCATATTTTTTAATTTCACTTATTTGAGCTGTTTAGGTCAAGACTTTCCTTGTTAACATTCTGTTGAAAAAGAAGGGAAAACAAGAAAAACAAATGATTTTATTTCTGTGTTAATGATAAAAACAGACGATCCGTTTTTAACCCTTTCCTGTTCAATCCCTGGTTTTTACGTCCCTGTGATTTTATACACGAGAAAACATTGTGGAAAAAGAAGAAATTGCTTGTGACAAGCAATTTCTTCTTTTCCCACAATAATTTCTACCCTGTAGCTTGGTAAGTCTTCAAATTGCACTCACTTTTAGTTGTCCTCTGTAACTTCTTCAAAATTGGACAAGTCTAAAATTTGAAAAACGGGAAAGGGTTAAAGCAATTCGAGTTTAATTCGTTTTCAAATAAAGTGAACATTTTGTGTGTGTGTTCCTACCCTGTAGCTTGGTTAGTCTTCGAATTTCACCCACTTTTAGTTGTCCTCTGCAACTTCTTTCAAATTGGAAAAGTCTAAAATTTTGAAAAAACGGGAAAGGGTTAAAGCAATTCGAGTTTAATTCGTTTTCAAATACAGTGAACTTTTTTTGTGTGTGATCTGTTGTTGTATGAACCTAAAACCTAACAGCACTTCATGAAGACAAAAAGTTCCGCTTCACGATTTAAGTTATAGCGAAAAAAAAAAAGAAAAAATAGGCAAAGATTCCGATTGTCATTGTTGGTTCCGCAAAATACAATTTTTTTTAACAAAACGTTTTGAGTCTGTGCTTGGCATTTCCAATACAACCCCTTGAGCACGATTCTCAAAAACTGTGCAGTCTTGACTGCCCGTACAGCGCATTTATGATATCTCCTAATCCCTCAGTTCATTACCACACAACAAAGTCTTGGGCTTGTCAAAATTCAAAGATGTAGAAGACGAAAATTTGTAGGTAATGGAAATATATAAAAAAAAAACCTTTGTCTTTTTGAGGAGAAAACATTGTGAATAATGAAGAAATTGCTTGTCACAAGCAATTTCTTCATTATCAACAATGTTTTCCAAAGCTTTTTTCTTGGGGCGTCGAAAGGTTAATGGTCTGGGAATGAGTTAAAGACGATTTGAAACAGTATTATAAGTTAAGAAATTCTTGGAATTTATAAACTGGATGACTTTGGAATGAGCGGAATTATCGGGTTTTTAGCAAAACGAGTATTTTGAATGAATTGAACAATATGTGTATTCCCGTTTTGTTTACCGTCACAACCGTATACATGCTAATATGAGCGACGCCCCAAAAAGATTGATAGTTGTTGCGGGAAACAGTACAAGGAAACTGTACGAAACTGCTGAGAGCCCCGCCTAGTTCTTTAACGTGTTAAATGAATAGCACTCTTACACGGGGCTTCCGTTTAAACGATATGTAAGTATAGATATATGAATATTAGTTTGTTAATTTGGTCAGCTCGGGGATCGAACCCTCGAACTGGAGGTTTGAAGACGAGTTATTTATCAACTGAGCCAATGGGGCTAATTTTATTACCTAGCATTACATTAATCATCTATCATGGGATGTCATGGGGGTCGATCCTCGGAGGCGGCACATATCCTTTCCGAAAGTTGTCTCTCACCAATGGGTGGATAATCGTTAACCTAAGTAGGATAGCAGTTGGAGGCTAGGAAAGGATGTAGTGGTAGTACTGGTGTGAGAAGTACCAGGAATCCATTGTAAGGTACTCAAGCCTCCGCGATATGACTGAAATACTGTTAAAAGTGACGTTAAACACCATTCAATCAATCAATCAATATCAATTTATCTATTGTTCTATAAATAGATTCGTCTATTTACAAGGACCAGTCAGGTACCTCTAAATCCTAGTCAGCTAATGAAATCGCAGATTGTTTTGAGCGATTTGAGTGAGTCCAAGACGGCAAAAATTTTAGACTGTTCCATAATGAAAGAAGTTGCAGACGACATTTTAAATTATGCTAAGATTTGAAAATAAGCGCCAGATAGGGTAAATGAAATATTGGAAGAAAAGGAGAAATTGCTTGTGACAAGCTATTTATTCTTTTCCAACAAAGTTTTCCACGATTGTATTTCTTCAGGGTGTCAGAAAGCGTCACTGTGTGGTATTGGGTTAGATACTATGAATGGGACGGGACGGTTGACGACCGGTTTTGAATGAATTTCAGTGGGGAGAGCGTCAATTTTACTATGTTATAAACCCATTACAAGATGGCAGAATTTTAGACTGGTTCAAATTGAAAGGAGTTGCAAACGACAATTCGAAGTTTTTGAAATTTTACTTTTTTCATCTTGTTGGGTAGAAAACATTGTGTAAAATGAAGAAATTGCTAGTCACAAGCCATTTTTTCATTTAACAAAATGTTTTCCGAAGAGTTTTTCTTGGGCGGGGGGGCGATACAAAAGCGTCACTATGTGGGATTGAGTTAATAAACCTTTCCTAAATAGAAAGAATTGCGAAAACGCCATTCAGTCTGCTGTATAAGACTGCTATGTCTTTGCTTGGCGTATATGGGTACATTGTCGAACATGGCACGCATTGGCTCGTATTAGACAGGTCGAATTCGAAAAGAAATGAATTAGAGTAGTTCAAGATGCGGATTTAATATGAAGAAAATCCCATATCGGAAAGAAAATAGTGTCAAAATAAGGTTATTTAGAGAAAATAGATTTTAAAAACCGTCTGCTATATAATGCTTTTTTTAATGGACCGATAAAACGTAACTGGACACCCAAAACATCGTAAGTACAGCTTGAAGAAGCTGTACTTACGATAATTTGCTCGCCAAATGACGATGTTTTATTGTTACGTCTTTGAACATTTTTCAAACGATTCTTTGATATACAAGAGCACGCAAATTATAAAGAGAAAATGCGTTGAAAAATGAAATAAAAATCCGTCTTAATTGTAATTAATGTCTTCACGGAAAATACCTTTCCTCAAGGATATAATTTGAGACAATTTCACTTGTTTTATGTGTTTTTTTTTTTTTGTTTTTTTTTTTTTTTGTTTTTTAAGCTCTCGTTCGGGGTAGTCCGAAATGATAATGGGAAACGAGAATAATTTGAATAAATTTAGTGCCTTCTTTTCATACATATTTTCTTTTTAAACGATATATAGTCTGCGTTATTGTCAATTAATTCATTTATTTTGCCTGTTACGCGAGTTTAGGTTTCAATTAATCCTTTCCTGTTTTACAAAATATTAGACTTGTCCAATTTGAAAGATGTTGCTGATGATAATTGAAAGTTAGTTTTATTCAAAATGTCACTATCCTATTGGATAGAAAATATTGTGGAAAAAGATGAAATTGCTTGTAACAAGCAATGTCTTCTTTTACCACAATATTTTATCAAGTAAATCATGAGGACGTAGAAAATCGGGGATTGTACGGGAAAGGGTTAATTTGATTTAGCTCATTCGCGACGAAACATGTAAGCTTACAGAGTCACTCTCAAACATTCTACCCTACTGCTTTCACGTCTCTGAGAGGGTGGCAATAGCCTTAACCCATTCCCACACAACAAAATTTTAGACTGGTCCAAATTTGGAGAGATCGTGGACGACATAACAAGGTTGGTTCGAAATGAAAAATGAGAGCCCCATGAGGTATAAAACATTTAGAGCAATTTCGTCTTTTCCCGCAATGTTTTCCATAGCTATATGTATTCGGTGCGTAAAAACGCGGAGTTGTGTGGGAATGGGTTACCTCCCAATTTACCAATTTTACAGCTCTGGATGCATGGTCTTGTTATTTGGTATCTTGCAATTGAAGGCACCTCCGACGGTTTGGTTCGAACAAGTGACCACCGGGTCACCAGCCAAACACTCTTACACAGGGGAAGAATGAAATATTTCTTTAAAAGAAAGGAGAAAATTGTTATAAACATTCATTCTTCGCCTTCAATATTTTAGTATCCTTTATCAAATAATTTAATTGTTAGTTTCGTCTATCAAAAACGAGCGTTCTGATTGGTCAAAAAAATTAATTCATACCTCCATGAACAAAATTTTGAGCACACAGCCAATTTGTATGCTTCCGCACAAAATAGTTCCATACAAAAGGTATCAAAATTTGTTAAGTTTTTGCATTTTTCGCTCGATGCTATTAAATTATAAGAAATGAAGAGAATATTTTTTGTTTTCATGGAGGTATGAACCGAAAAACCTAATCACACTATGTATGAATCCGCGGATTCATACATAGTGTGATTAGGTTTTTCGGTTCATACCTCCATGAAAACAAAAAATATTCTCTTCATCTCTTAAATGAACTTAGATTAATTATTTGAGTGGTCCTATGTTGTTCTATTATTGTCTACTACACCAAGCTCCTGTATTTTTTAAATGGACTTACCCATTATCACGTGATTTCGCATTTTCACTGGTTAAAACGGTAGGTGTGGACAGAATTGTGAGGAGGGAAGAAAACGTTTGTAACAATCGACCGCACGGTCAATAAGGTCTTGTAACGAGACACATTGCGTTTTCTCACAACGTTTCGCAGCCAATAACACATTCATTACTCTTTCAATTTTAACTCACTTTAAATCGCCGTCAGTAACCTCTGTCTACTTGGATCAGTTTAAATCTTATAGCAGATGAAGAGAATATTTTTTTGTTTTCATGGAGGTATGAACCGAAAAATCTAATTATTCTGTATGAATACGCGAAGCGGATTCATACATAAGTGTGATGAGGTTTTTCGGTTCATACGTCCATGAAAACAAAAATATTCTCTTCATTTCTTATAAATTAATAGCGTCGAGCGAAAAAGCAAATACTTTACAAATTTTGATAACTTTTTATATGGGACTATTTTTTGAGGAAGCATACAAAATCGCTGTGTGCTTAAAATTTTGTTCGTGGAGTTATAGTTTTTTTTTCGACCAATCAGAACTTCAGTTTTGATAGACGAAACTAAAAATTAAATTATTAGCAGATGACAACATTTTCAGCTGGTCCAAATAAAAGAAGTTCAGATTGCGCTGATACTGGAAAATACGATTGCTAAATGAGGTAGAAAACATTGTGAGAAAATGAGAAATTGCTTGTTACAAGCAATTTCTCATTTACCCTCAAAGTTTTCCATGATTGTACTTCTTCTGGGCTTCAAATAGCGTTATTGCAAGGTGCAAGGTTAAACTTTATTGTTTGAATTTTTGGAGAAAGTACATTTCAATGGAATGGCCCAGTGCATAAATGTGGCACCATTACCCGTCTTTTCTCTTGTATATTTTGTGATTTTTATGAATGAACAGAGTAATATGAGAAGACATTAAAATCGTGTTTTTTTTCACAGACCAAAATATATTAAGTCATAGTTCATTTATATATGAAACGAATCCATCGTTCAACTTTTCTCTGATTCATAAAATATAGAATAACTACTTGTTTAAGTGTAAGATCGATTTATCTTTCATTGAGTGCACATATTTTCACGAGTGGCTGAGCTATTATTACATTTCTTTAATGAAAAAGAGAAGAAAGAAAAAATGTTACATTTTGGAGTGGATTTTCACAAGTGCGTTGAACTCCTACATTGGCTACCATTAACTTGAAACACTTTAGTTGGTGTGGCAACTGAAATGTTGTAACTACAGCTTATTCAAGCTGTAGTTACGACGTTTACGTCGCCAACCAACCATTCTGCTATATTGTTTCATTATACTGACCATTAATTTTGCAAAATAACGCCTCTAAATATCGAAGCAGACATTTTGAGTCATTAGGCGAGACCAAAGGAGTAAGTTCGTAGATATAGTATTTAAGGCATTCCAACTCAACAAAGTTTTAGACTGGTCCAAATTGAAAGAAGCTGCAGACGACAATTTCAAGTTGATAGAATTTTGAATTTTTTCGTCATTTTGGGTAGAAAACATTGTGGATAATGAAGAAATTGCTTGATACAAGCAATTTCTTCATATCCACAATGTTTTCAAAAACTTTTTTTATTGAGGGGCGTAAAAAGGAGGGCTTGAGTTGGAATGGGTTAAGGCATTAACCTGTTCCCACACAAAAATGTAAGACTGGTCCAAATTGAAAGGTGTTGCAGACGGCAATTTCAAGCTTACGAAATTTTAGATTTTGTCAACTTTCTTGATAAAATACATTGTGGGTAATGAAGAAAGTCATTGACACTTGATTTTTTTCATTTTCCACAATGTTTTCCTAAACTTTTTTCTTGAAAGGCAATAAAAGGAGGGATTGTGTTGGAATGGGTCAAACAAAGTAGAATGTATATTCTAGATCCTCCAAGAGCGAAAGTTTTTATCCTGATCAGCCTGCACAGATCGTGCAGTGTGACCAAGGTCGATACTTTTCTCTCTTTCAAGAATGTCCCCTTTGTTTTGTCTGGTTACATATAACTCTCTTATGCACCGGTGACGTCGCCCTCTATTTTATGTAACTTGACGATTTAAAACGTTACCGAATGAAAACATTTTACACCGGTTCAAACTCAAAGAAGTTCCTAAACACATTTTCAAGTTGTAAGAATTAAAAGAAAACTAGGAGAGAAAACATTGTAGGAAATGAAGAATTGCTATTTTTTTCATTTGATTTTATTTTTTCATTTTTTTATTTTTATTTTTTATTTATTTATTTATTTATTTTTTTGCGGGGGATGGGTGTGGTTTTAGAAGCGGGATTTTATGGAAATGGATTAAATATCGTGGATATAGCCTAAAAAACAGTTTACACTTTTACCTTTCGTATAATATAGTTTTGAAGGAATATTTTTTTTCCGAAAAAACACACACACACACACACACAAAACACACACATACAAAAAAAACCAAGACCCGTATCAACGTCGATTCATTTCCCAAAATGTTTGCTAGTTTAACACTTTCCGGATTTTCAACATTCAAACCCGTCCTAATTCAAAGGTTTGCAGAAAAAAACAAAGTTGATTCAAATTGAAAATCACCATTTAGTAGGGGAGAAAGTATTGTGGGAAAAGAAGAAATTGCTTGTTACAAGCAATTTCTTCTTTTCCTACTATGATTTCTTAATTATGAAATCACAGGGACATAAAAACCAGGAATTGAACTGGAATGGTTAAAGATATGTGTATCACAGTGTATATCATTTGATGCTTTGTTTCATGTTGATCAAGTCTAAAATCCTGTAATGATAGCCCACAATTACACCCATTCTCTACTGAATTGCAAAAAAATCAGGCCTGACCATTTCAAATGTTTTGCAGACGACAATGTAAAATCGACTTCATTTGAAAACTTATCGTTCAGTTGAGTAGAAAATATTGTGGAAAACATTTCTCGTCTCAAGCAAATTCTTCTTTTTCCAAAGTGTTTTCTCAAGCATTAAAACAGGGGGCGTAAAAACAAGGGATTGAATTGGAAAGATCAATCTTAAAAAAAAGACGCAGATGGATTTTTTTCTTTTTGTTAACAAAATTCTAAAAGAAATAATGTCTTTCTGGGAAAGAAAAAACTGTGGAAATAGGTGAAATTTCTTATTACAATTAATTTCGTCATTTTCAACATTGTTTTCAAAACTTTTTTTCTTCGGTGTATTGGCTTGTATAGGCAGGGTTGAATCAAATCGTGTAAAATTGTATAATTGCTACAACTGATTTAGTCCATACTTTTGCCACTTGTGAAGAGACACGTTTATGTGAAACATTTTATATGTTTGGCGACCTAAACGTCGTAACTACAGCTTATTCAAGCTTTAGTTATGACGTTTAGGTCACCAAACAACCTTTAAGCTTTTATGATTCATTTAACTGGCCGTAAATTCGACAAATAACGCCATCCAATATCGAAACCGAACTTCCTGTTGGAGCTCAGTGGGCGGGGCTAACGATCCGTCAATTCTTTAAGAGATGAAGACAATATTTTTTGTTTTCATGGAGGTATGAAAAAAAAATCAAACTAATCACACTGTATGAATACGCAAAGCGGATTTATACATGAGTGTGATTAGGTTTTTCGATTCATACCTCCATGAAAGATGTTCTCTTCATTTCATGTAATAGCATCGAGCGAAAAAAGCAAAAAGTTTTCAAATTTTAATATTTTTTGTTTGGGACTATTTTGTGCGGAAGCATACAAAATAGCTGCGTGCTCAAAATTTTGTTCGTCGAGGTTTGAACATTTTTTCGGCCAATCCTAACGCCTATTTTTGGCAGACGAAACTTAAAATTAAATTATTCTAAAATGACCGAAAAAAAAAGATTGGCTTGTGGCGACACAGACCCTTTTTCAAAAAGTAAATTGTGTTGCAGTATTTCTGGAATGTCCCTTTTCTTGTGTCGGTCGAATATAATGATAATTCGGCCATCCTCCTTTAGCCTCTTAGTGGACAAATAATTGGTTAATTCCTCCTTCGAAACTCAAATATCGGATATGAACCTTATTTCAACTGATTTATAACTTTTCTCTGTCGGTTTAACAAACGTGAATTAGGCCTGATTCTCGTTTGCTGTGACTGATTACTTTAATTTCGTGATCGTACGGAATTGTGGAGGATACACTTCTAAAATGACAATTAGGGCAACTGAAATCGCCCGATAGGGTTAGATATGTCGTGCATCCTTGAAAGGAACAAGACAACTGTAGAAAAATTGTTATTGTTTCAGCGTCCACTTCTGTTAAGCGATTACCTTCTTAAGCGGCCATAATTGAAATTCCTTTTTAACCCATTCCCACACAACAAAATTTTAGACTGGTCCAAATTGAAAGAAGTTGCAGACGACAATTTAAAGCTGTTGGAATTATATATATATTTTCGTCTTTTTGAGTAGAAAACATTGTGGAGAATGAAGAAAGTGCTTGTAACAAGCAATTTCTTCATTTTCCCCTATATTTTCCAAAGCTTTTTTTCTGTGGGATTTTTAAAAGCGTCACCGAGTGAGAATGAGTTAAAAGCAAAAGGTCTTATGAAGTGAAAGAATTTTGCTAAATAGTAAAATTATAGCTAAATTCTGTGTTCTCGGAACTCATCAGAATCGTTTCAATGAGACAATCCTAATGAGTTCCAACAACATAGAATTTAGCTTTAATTTTATATTAATTTATGTATGCAATCCAATCATCCTTTCGTATCTTTCTCATAAGATGTGTTTCAAGCGACCATGTTTTAAAACGACAACTTTTCGGTCCTCTATTGAGTTTTCGTATGATACAAGATTGACAGTAATGTTCTTACCAATGATCATAGACAAAATGGTTTCTTGTACAAAATATACATAACTGATATATTGAAGCATAGATACTGACCTGTTTCATTCTATTTGTAATCCATTCATATGGAAAGGAGCCGTCTGTGAACCACGTAAAGTGTCGACCCTGGTCAACTTGCGTGAATAGCGCAGATTGAACAGGCTCGATCTCTTTAAATTACGGTATTTTTTCGAATATAGAATAGCCAATTATCTAAATGACTCACTGTGAATCAACCCAAAGCTACCTTTGAGGTATCATCTATCTTTCTGTCTCTGTCTGTCTCTCTGTCTGTCTCTCTCTGTGTCGCTCACTCTCTATCTCTCCTCTCCATCTCTGTCTCTGTTTGTTTCTGTCTGTCTCTCTGTTTTTCTGTCTTTCTCTCTCTCCCCCATCTCTCTCTCCCCCATCTCTCTCTCTCCCTCACTCTCTCTCTCGCTCGCGCACTCTCTCTCTCTCTCCATCCCTCTCTCTTCCCTCCCACCTCTCTCTCTCTCTCTATCTATCTGTCTTTCTCTCATTATTTCTATTTCTCAATATTTCAGTAAGATGCCATTTTTTCTGTTAAACCAACATGATTCAAGAAGAAAATTCAAGAGCGTGTTGCTCTCCTTCATGCAAAATCTAAACAAAAAAAAATCATTTTGTATTAGCAAACTTTAACATAAGTTGACTTCCGAAACGTAGATGTGAAGACGTCTCAGGAGTTACTGACAAACCGAAAGCTTAATGCAATACTATCGTACCTGTGAGTGTCTGTATTTATATAGACACTTTCGGGATTGTTACACTAACCCATCAGAATGACCCTGCTTCTTGCGTGGTACTGACTGTAATCTAAATCATGAAATTTTCACAAATTATCCGAGCTACATTTTAATTAGACCATAACGCCGATGGGCGACCAAATTATCGTAAATAAAGCTTTATAAAAGCTGTATTTACGATATTTGATCGTCGATCAATTTAACTGAGTTCTATTGAAATTTGACTATTTTGCTCTTTACAGCGTTAACGAAAAAGAAATATCTTAAACCCATTACCGCCTAACGCCGCATTTTTACGTACTGAAGGAATTAAACACCGAGATACAAGGAAGAAATGCCTAGTATAACACCCAATTTCTCCTTATCTCAAAATGATTCTATATCACATGACCGCTATTTTACAATTCGATTGCACTTTAAAATATTGTCTACAACTTCTTTCAATTTTGACTAGGCTAACATTTTGTCTTGTAGTAATGGATTAAAGTATACACACAGCAATTCATGGATTTCTCCACTTTGGTTAGACGATCACAAAAATGACGTCCAATTATATCGCTTGCAGAGGTTTAAATTATATTCTGTTTCCAATTTAATGGCGACACAGTCGTGTTAAAAATATAAATCATCCCGTAAATGGCCGGAATTCGATAATGGATGTAATACTTTATCTTTAACAAGTATTAATTTTAGACGCACCTAAATAGAACTAACTATTTATCAAATTTGTAATAATAAAACAAGATTTAATAGATCTCATGATTTTAGAAGTTTAAACGGGAACACCGGCGCCTGTACAATTTTCGTTAAACCTCCTCTATAAATGTGATATTCAGTCTCAAAAATAATCATCTTATTCTCCTATTGCCATGCAGCTTCTCTTTATTGTTCTATTTCGTGTTACCCCTAACTTTGCAATCGTGAAAATAGAGCTTTTGTTGCTCAAATGCAAGATAAATCGATCTCTCATTTATACCTTTCCTGTTTAATCCCCGTATTTTACGGCTCTGTAAATTTATAGTTGAGAAAACTTTGTCGAAAAAGAAGAAATTGCTTGTAACAAGCAATTTCTGCTTATTTCTAGTGCAGTCGGTAGCGCGTCAGAATCCTTATCTTCAAATATGGGGTGTCATGGGTTCGATCCCCTACGGCGGCACATATCCTTTCCGACATTTGACTCTTACAAATGGTTTGATAATCAGAAACCTAAGTGGGATAGCAGCTGGAGGCTATGAAAGGATGTAGTTGTAGTACTGGTTTGAGAAATACCAGGAATCCATTGTTAGGTGCTCTGGCTACCATGATATGACTGAAATACTGTTGAAAGCGGCGTTAAACCCCATTCAATCAATCCGTATTCAAAGTCCGGTTATCTCAGTCGGAAAGTCCTGAGTTCGTACTCCAGGTCGACAAATATTCTTTCCAACAATTAACAAAAGTCATTGCAACCAGCGCCGTTTGTCTCTCACTAGTGGATGAATGATAAATGGTGCGCCTGTGTTGGTTAAGCAGCTGGTGGCTCGGATAGAATTATGCAGTTGTCGTGGTGTGAGAAATGACGGGTGCACCAGCTGTCGCGATATAACTGAAACACTGTTGAACGTTGTTTATGGACGGATTATCGTAAACCTAAGTGGGATAGCAGCTGTAGCATCTGGAGGCTAGGAAAGGGTGTAGTGGTAGTACCGGTTTGAGAAATACCAGGAATCCATTTTTAGGTGCTCCAGCCGCCGCGATATGACTGAAATACTGTTAAAAGTAGCGTTAAACTCGACTGAATCAACCTATCTTCTCCGCTTTTCCCATACCGGTGTTTTTTCATCATATCACTCAACAATATCTCGTAAACTGGTTATTGCTATCAAATCGTCTGGACACGATAGGATTTGTAAGGGCCTAGTTTGACCAGGAGATCTCTGGATTTCGTGTCATATGGGCCATTAAAGAATCGGCTTTGATTTTCCATTCTCTTCACGTCTGGCAGATTATGTTGTCTTCGCCTCGGTCGAGCTAAACAGATTATGTCTTCTTGTCCGACTACTGATTCGAATATTATATTTACCCTTTTCTGGAACGGATAAAAGCTTCTCAAAGAGCCTTGTCTATTCTGTTGTTAAACATAGTTTTTTTTTGAAAGATTTTTTAAAATAGGATGTAATCGACATTTTTGCCTCTCGTCTATGAATGGTGATATCGTCGGTGGACGAGAAAAATGTCGTAAATACAGCTTTACTAAAGCTGTATTTACGACATTTTTCTCGCCCACCTACGATATATACTGAACAGAAGAAAAAACTTTACCCTATGTACTGCAAGTGATTTTACATTCAAATGAAATTGATATCTCATTGCCAAAAAATAGTTACAATATGTCAACAACTTCTTCAAACTTTTCAGCCAAACTGCTGCTTTCGAGCGCATTAAGTTTGAACCCTTTTATTCAAATTTTCAAAATTGAAAAGTTCCAATTTCCAATTGAGTGTTTAAGAGATTCTTATTCCTTCAGATTTTTTGGCTGAGAAATCATCGGGTGGCGACAAAAAAAATCTTAAATACAGCTTTACATTTAAAATACAATGGTCACCCATCTACGAAGTATTTTCTATATACTGAATCCGAGTAGTTAATATTTCATACTAGTAACGGTTAATCTCGAGAAAATGGCGTGCCAATGTTAAAGGCTTCTGAAAAATGTAGCAACTCCGTTCAGTTTTGGTTGTTGTTTTTTGGGGGGTGGGGTTGGAGGTTGGTGGAAGTGGGGGTGTTGTATTTTTTTGTTTGTTTGTTGTTATTGTTGATTAATTCGCAGTTCAACTGTGACGTTACCTAAAATGGTGGATTCATAAAAAAGAATGTGTAATCGTGATGTTTAAGCCACAGTAAGGTTCCGGCTAATTGTCCCATCAAAATTAGGACCCATCGTGCCAAGTTTGAATGTCGACTCGCGCTATGCTTGTCGTGGTCGTTATTTTTCGAATGTTGACGGTTAAAAACAACCAGCCAAACAACCTTGTAATTTTCTTGAAATTGCATTTCGGAACGATTTCAGTTAGTTTAACCCTTTTCTGTTTTACAAAATTTAAGACCTGTCCAAATTCAAAGATTTTGCAGACGAAAATTTGATGTGCATTTGATCTAAAAAATAGTCATTCCGTAGGGTAGAAAATATTGTAGAAAAAGAAGAAATTGCTTGTTACAAGCAATTTCTTCTTTTTCTACAATGCTTTCTCAATTATAACACTACATGGACGTAAAAAGGTGGGATTGAACAGGAAAGGGGTTAAGGAAAGTCCTAACGCGGAATATCTTGAGGTCAAAGTAAATTGTGACTGCCTCGATGGCCGAGTGGTATAGGTGCTTGACTCTTGATCTGTAGGTCATGGGTTCGAACCCCAACGTCACCGGGTGTGTTCACGGGCAAGACACTTACTAGCCAGCCCCAGTCTACCCAGCTGTAAAAGTGGGTAGCAGTGGGATTCAGCCACTGCCTCTCTTTCAGGGACGTGAAAACATCTGGATTGTGAGTGGTCGAGAGCGACTCTATAAGCTTAAAGCTAAAATAAATTAGTATAAACTAAAAGTAAATTGTCAACCTACGAAAGCTTTCTAAAGTACACGTCAATAATTCATAGGCTAAAAACCACAACCCCTTATTCGAATAGAATGTGGACTAGTCCCTGGATTTTCCTTCCGCAGAATTGTTGATATTGTCGTAACGTCCAATAGACTTTGTCAGTAAATGGTATATTTCTTTTGAAAATTTATTGTACAAACAATTACGGCTTGAAAGGGACAAACAGGTGGTGTAGACTAAGATCAGACTACTCATATGTACAGGCTTATCTTTGTCTATCACTCCTGCCAAAAACAGGAATATTCCGGGTTCAGCATGACAGGGATTAAGTTATTCGCCGAAGCTGGTTGCTTGTTGTATTTGTGTGAGAAACGAAAGAAAGTTTAAGTGAGATGCAATGTGGTCCGCGATTGGTAAGAAGTATCGTTGAAATTGGCATTGAATTACATACGTCGGTGGGCGACCAAAACCTCGAAACTACAGCTTGAATAAGCTGGACTTTCGGGAATTTGGTCGACCACTGACAATATATTTCATGGATTTGTCTATGTCATAGAATATTAACACCAAAATCAGACTAATACTCTCTAACCGACATAATTTTACACTATAACTCAACCCCTTTCTGTGCAGTCACTGGTTTTACGTCCCTGTGAACTTATAATTGAGAAAGTATTGTAGAAAAAGAAGAAATTGTTCGAAACGAGCAATTTCTTATTCTTGCACAATATTTTCTACCATATTAAATGGTTATTTTTCTAATTAAATCCAAATTAAATTTTCGTCTGCAAAACCTTTGAATTTGGACTGGTCTTAACCCATTCACATACGATTTAATATTAGACCAGTCCAAATTCAAAGAAGTTGCAGACGACAATTTAAAGCTTATGGAATTTTGAACTTTTTTTACCTATAGGATAGAAAACATTGTGGCTAATGAAGAAAATGCTTGTAAAAAGCAATTTCTTCTTTTCCACAATGTTTTCCAAAGTTTTCATGTTGAGGGGCGTTTAAAAGCGTCATTTTGTGGGAATGGTTTAAATCTTGCAAAACAGGAAAGGGTTAATGCCATCAAGCAAAAGAAAGTAACTACTTACTGGTTTTGAGTAAAATGTATTTTTCGCACAAGAAAACTAACTCGGAAAATTATTTTCAGGGAAAAGTGAAACGATTTTTTCGGGCAATCAGGAGGTGAGAATTTTGATAGACAAAACTTAAATTATTTTCAAGCAATACCGTGATTGCATGTCTGTAAGTGTTTGGTATATTTTACCTAAAGAACCTGTTTTGGATTTATTTTTTATTATTTTTTTTTTTTTTTTTTTGATTGATTGATTGATTGAATAGTGATTGACGCCACTTTTATCAGTATTTCAGTCATATCTCGGCGGTTGGGGCACCTATTTAAAGATTCCTGGTATTTCTCACACCAGTAACATCACTAAGTCTTTCCCGGGTCTTCAGCTGATCATCCTACTTATGTTTACGTTTATCCATCTATTCACTGGAGACACATGTTGTAAAGGATATTTGCCGCTGCCGGGAATCGAACCCGGCAACACGATGAGGAGTTCTTCGCGTAGTAGTAACCGCCGTCATAGAGCAGTCGGTAGCGCATCATTCTCCCAATCTTCAATCATGGATGTAATGGGTTCGATCCCCGACGGCGGCACCCATCCTTTCCGACATTTGTCTCTCACCAATAGGAGGATAATCATTAACCGAAATGGGATAGCAGCTGGAGGCTAGGAAAGGATATAATGGTAGTACTGGTTTGAGAAATACCAGGATGCCATTGTTAGGTGCTCCGGCCGTCGTGATATGACTCAAATACTGTTAAAAGTGGCGTTAAACCAAATTCAATCAAACTTTCGCGTAGTAACTGCAGTTCTTTTACCACTGCCGTCTGTTTACGATTGTTACGATGCTCGGGAGAACGATGAAAGTAAATCGATAACATTCGAATACAGTTATGAGCGTTAACAATCCTTACGTACTTACGTAGTTGCTGAATAGCGATTGTCAATCAACGAATCCATAGACCAATCAAATAATCCATTTAGACCGGAAATTAATTTTAAATTAACTGTGAACTCCTACATTGGGCGCTATGTATGATGTGCATTTGTGTTGGTTTGGCAACTTACAAGTCGTAACTACAACTTATTCAAGCTGTAGTAACGACGTTTAGGCCGCCAACCAACGATTTAACTCTTCTTTTTTTTTATCTTACACATTTCTGACCCTTAATTTTTGTAAAATAACGCCGTTTAAAATTTCTATGTCGAACTTCTTAGCGCTCCGTTAATCACCAAATTGGAACGAGTGATTTAACCCATTCCAAAACAGTGGAATTTTAGACCGGTCCATATTGAAAGGGGCTGCAGACTACAATTTCAAGTTGAATGAATTTTAATTTTTTTCGTCTTTTTGGATAGAAAACATTGTGGATAATTAAGAAATTGCTTAATCCAAGTAATTTCTTCATTTTCCACAATGTTTTCCAAAGCCTTTTCGTTGAGGGCGTAAAAAGGAGGGATTGAGTGGGAATGGGTTAATTTCATTATAAGCTATTAATCGTGCTTTGCGATACCGTTGATATACACAAACAAAACATCATGAAAATGATGCTTATTTCACCGAATTTCATTCAAATCGCTCGTTCACCACAAAAACATCATGAAAATGATGCTCATTTCGCTGAATTTCATTCAAAATCGCTCGTTCACCACATAAACATCATGAAAATAATGCTCATATCACTGAATTTCATTCAAAACCGCTCGTAAACTATTCCATTCCGATCATTCAAATCAATAACTTAAAACGTTAAAAAAAAAAGTCAAAACACACAACTTCATATACATCGCTCAAAACATTTTGCGATTTCATTGGTTGACCTTGATTGAGAGGCATCTAAAATTAATATGAGTATATGAAAAATGAGTAATTATACAATGTTAATTTCATTCAAAACTCTGATTTCGTTCATAATTCGCCAGGACCACTCATTCAATTTCATACAAAAATTATTTTGAGATCATTCTTTTATCACGATGTTCCTAACTGTATTGGTGTGACTGACTTGTAACTGTATAATAGATAGCCCCTTGAATGCCTTTTACAGTGGCTCAACGAGGCAGGTTGGGTTTTTATAAAAGTGCTTGATCATTTGGGTTGACACAGTATTTTAGATGCTTTTTTCGACCCGTCTGGCTTTATGTAACAATATCAAGTGCTAACTCTCTACGGTGTGTGTTCTGAAGAGCAGAAGATACTTTAAGAATTAAGCAGACGCCTCCTTGTTTTTTGCAGACGATACGCTAAATGGTTGTCTCAAGAGATGCGTCAATCGTTTTAAGAAGCATTTAAAGTGGCTGCTCAAAATGCCAGCCTAGAATTTTTAAGAATAATTTCTTGAAATTAAATTCGTTTGGATTATACACTACGGAAACACTGCCTCGATGTCTCACAGCAAATTGTATTATAGACACTGCTCGAAATTTAATAAGTATCGCTTTTCAGATTGTGCTTATTTCTTACCTAAGATTGAAATCAAAGGAAATTGCTGTGACATTGATAGGGTGTTCATTTGACACCTGCTCTGTACCAAAAAATTAAAGAGTTAGCAAAATTTTCAGGCCGAAGAGAATTTGTCTTTGTACGTGTACGGGCAATTATTTAAGATGACACCGATTGTAAAAAAATATTTATTCTTTATAGAAAATCAGACAGGGTTTAACCGTTCCTAAATTATAGTCAGTAGACGTACAAAATGTCGTAAATACAGCTTTATTTAAGCTATTTTTACGACATTTTGTTCGCCGACTGACGTTATGCTGTTTCATTACATATGTCGGCCATTTAGAGGACTACATCTCTTAGTTGCCTTCTCGGTCTGCTTTCAAGACTTCAGGCGCATATTGGTCAAATGGTGCCTACTCAAGATCGGTTAGCTATAGCGCATGGACAAAAATCTGCAGTGTACAGATTAGCCCAGCCATGGTCAAATGCATAAAATTGTACAGGCCTTGCTGGTCAGGCTATTTTTTTCTAAAGCTTCATTCTGAGTGACCCTTGCCCTGTGTAGGCGAGAATTGCTGTCCAACAAATGGTATTAGGACCCACACAACCATCGAAGATATAGGAATATGCACATGTTTAGATAACGTTTTGAAATGATTAACGAGGTCTTTTTCCACTGATTTCCAAATTGAAAGTGCAGACGAAAATTTTAATTTGGTGGACTTTTTTATATAGAAAACATTGTGGATAATGAAGAAATTTCTTGATATAAGCAATTTCTTTATTTTCCACAACGTTTTCAAAAGTTTTTTTTTTTTTTTTTTTTTTTTTTTTTTTAATTGGGCGTAAAAGGGGGGGGGTTGTATTGAAATGTGTTACATGTAAGTACACGAACAAGAAACGGATAAACTATTTATACAGACATATCAGTAAAGATCACTTAAAAAACTTCATTCATCAGTGTATCGAAATTGAGTCCAACCATATAATTTCCATCTAACGTGAACGTGCTCAGACTAAGACAAATGTCTGGACGCAGTTTACGTCAACACTTTGCAAGCCACTTAAACTATTCCCACACAAGCCCTCCTTTTTACATCCCCTGAGGTAAAACTTCCACAGGCCTTAGTTCAAATTAACCGGTTCCATTTACCTACGATTCGCATTGTATATAACGAAAATCATTGCCTTTGCGAACTTTCAACCGCTGTTCCTCTTCGACAGTATTTCAACTCATTCCTTCTCTTTCAAAAAGCATGCTTTCAAATGGACATCTTTTCAGCATCTCAGTACATATTTACAATTTAATCTCAGCTTAAAAATAATCACATTCTTTAAATTGATCCTTTATTAAATTTTAGTTGTATAGGTTTTGTAGTTTTTAAAGTAATCTTTCCCAGACAAAAAGAAAAAAATGATCAATGCAAAACGATTCTCCTAGCCTGGCTAGCTTAAAAGTTAATACAGGATGTTTTGCATTCTAGTGCCATGAGCACGATCCTGATATATACAAATGAATGTCATTGTCACACGCGTAATTTGTTTCTCGCCGATATAAATATAAGTGATTTGCTTGTTAACCCTTGTTATGCTGAACCCGAAATATTCCGGTTTTGGCAGGAGGAGTAGACCAAGATCAGCCTGCACATAAGTGCAGTCTGATCTTAGTCTACACCTCCTGCTTGTACTTTTCCTGGCAGAGTTGTTTATGAAATTGATTTCTAAAAGAAATATTGATTTTTGTACAACAAGGTCTGTCAGCACTTTCAGCCCTTTGATTTTACAGCAATTCATTAAGGTTATTTATACAGCGTGATACGAGTTAAGTTGGCTGAGCAGCTTATGGCTCGAATTTGATTTTGTAGCTTTACATGTACTTGTCCTGGTCTGAAAAGAGCAATGGTTAGGTGCAGCTATCAACCGCGGTATGAACCAAATACTACTGAAAAAGACGTTAAACCAGATTCACTTACCAGCAGTCTACCTAGATTTCAAGATAAATACTTTTTAACTTTTCCGAGATGATCCTTTTCCCATGACAGTCCACAAATAGTTAAGATATCATTTAAGAAAGTTGGACAATATTGAAATTATATAGTAATTGATTCAGAATTATTACTTACATGCAACTGATATCCTTTCACGTACAAAGCGGTGTACCAATTTTAGCTAGCAAAGCGCCAGCTTTGATAGCTTAAGTTAACAGACAAAATTTTGAGGTCGTCTCAAAGTTCAACGGGTGCAAACTGCCACTGGAGGCTTAACAACTTAATCCGTGAAATACGTACCTACGCCATAAAAAGCAGTTCTTATGTATTTGAAGATTATTGCAAACTCTGCATGCAAGTATTATAGCTCTCTTTAGCACATCGTGTTCAAAATAACTCTAATCAGAGTCTTCAAAGAAGCATCTTGTCGTATCAAGAGCAGCGAACGTTCTACTTATAGATATTAGAGAAAAATATGACCTCGATATCCCTTTACTCGTGAAAATGTCAAAGAAGGTGCAAACGACAATAATAAATGTTGAAAATTCTAAAATATTTATCTGTCTAGGTTGAAAACAATGTGGGACAAATGTCTGAAAAAATATTCGCCGCGACAGGGGAGCGACTCAAGTGCTGTAAAGCTGTAGTTACGACGACCAGGGCGCAAATTAAAGATTGTTTTTTCGTTCTTAGTTTAAATAATTCAATTTTGCATTTATTTTGAATTCTAGTGTTAATGACCCGAGACTCCTATAGGATGTAATGGTAGTAGTGGTGTGAGAAATACCAGGAATCCATGGTTAGTTGCTCTAGCCGTCTTGATATGACTGAAATAATGTTAAAGTGGCGTTAAACCTCATCCAAAAAAACAAAATATGAGCGACATTAAGCTTCATTGAAAGGGTTGAAATGTTGTGCAAAAACGAGTATATATGCAATTATAACCAGCTATTTCAAAATGAGGGACATTCTTGGTTTATCTCACTTGAATACTCTCCAGCAATACATTGGTCCCTATCAGTGTTTTACTTGGACTTTATCCTAGGTTTCTTTGCACTGTCTGGTTTTAAGGTCAGCTGTTTAATGCAAATTTTAGAACTGGAAAATTCGTTTCATCTTAAAAATACATTTCTATGTTATTTTTTAACCATAAACTAACACCATCGAGAGATTTGTATTTATAATAAAAATAAAAAATCGCAACTTCCCCATACTGAACAAGGATAAAAACAAAGGTAATGAAGTGAAAGGACCAATGTACAATTTGGCACACCTCTGATTTAATGGTCACAGGACAAAGGGAATATAGAACAGGAATGTCCCTCATTCCCTTGATATTCTCGTGATTTTTGTATCAATATTTAACTTCTTTCTGATACTCCTTTTGAAAGGATCATTCTGAACTCGGTGGTTGATTAATTAATTCATTCCAAAACGACAAAATTTGGGACTGATTCAAATTGAAAGAAGTAGCACACGATAATTCAAAATATGCAGGTTGTCTAAAAAAATGTCTTAAATGTGGTAGAAATATTTGTAGAAAAGGGTAAATGGCTTGTCACTTTTCTACAATGTTTTCCGAAGTAGTATTTAACAGGGGCGTCAAGATGTATTACTGAATAGAAATAAGGTAACAAGAAAACTATGTAGAAACTTTCGATACGAATTAACCAAAACACCTAGGTTTGGTTAAAGGAGTTTTTTGGAACCATCGCACTGTATCTTGCGGGTTACAACAATCTTGTTAAAACTCTCTGAACAACTATTTTCCCTATAAATAAAACTTTGAAAGAACAAAACTCGATTTTATGAAAATAGTAATTCAATTTCATTCTACCACGACGTAATAATTCACGAGATAGGGTACGTGAAATTTGACAACTTTCAAATTTTCACAATTAATCGAGCACTTGGGACTCGTTAGGTTACGGTCCAGAAATGGAATGAAACAGAAGTTATCTTCAAAATTGCGATCCAGAATTTATTTAATGAACTAAAATTGGTACCGATAAGAGGCCAAAAACATATCGGTTGTGTGCAATCAAAAAACTTATAACTCAAGCTTAGTAAAGATGTAGTTGCGAAGTTTTGGCTTGCCCACCGACGTCTTTCTAAAGAAAAACGTGGTCTGTCTAGCAAAAAGGTGTCACCTCGGAGAAGCGTTGATTAAATACATTACCGGACGACACACTTTTAGTTTGGACTAGTCTGAAGAATTCAAAGTGCTTCAGATTTTAAAAGAAAGGGAGAAAGAAAGAGAGAAAAAAACAATGTATTGTAGCTCTTATTCTTCTCGTGTTGGCCGTTCTTACCCCTTCCTCCTATCTTAGGGTTCCCCCATAGGCCCCCCTTTACCGTTTTTAAGAGGCTAGTTATCAGGTCGCCATTGCATCACATGCATAAATTTTAACACATGTTTAAATGATATGACATTGATATGAAAATCTCCATAACGTATATAACATGTTATGTTTCATCACAATTAGTTTAATTCGTAAGTGGAAATACGGGTGAAAAGAGTCGCTGATGTTATTAAGTACAAACAGACAAATAAATGACCTCACTGATGATTTCAACACCATTTAATGACGTCAGTAACAACAAAGTTATCAATTTGTTGGGTTTGACATACATAAATTCGGTCCTGATCGGTCCTAGAATCTCGAGCCGGAACATTAGGAGCCGTAAAATAAACTATATCCGGCTAAGTCACGTGGTCTAACTCCTTGATGATCTTAATAACTAATACAATACGTAACTCAATCTTAAATGCCGAATAAAACTATGCCAATACGATTGAACTGCAATATATTTGGTGCTTTTGACCATACCTGTGCGATATTCCAGCCTGTCACTCTATTCTACGAAAAAAAAAATGCAAATGATGTATTCTTGTAACAAACAAGCTAGGAAAGGATGTATTGGTAGTCCTAATTGAGAATTACCAGAAATCCATGGTTAGGTGCTTCGGCCGCCCCGATATGCCTGAAATACTATTAGCAGTGGCGTTGGTTCTCATTTAATAAATAAAATATACGGAAAGATTAATTTATCGGGCATCTGAATACCGTGTACAGATAAAACAAATGCGCAATGAAAAGGTGTTTTCTACTGATTATTTTGGTATAAAAAGCATTGGATTTGACGAAACGGACGGTTTGAAAGAAAATAACACAGCCCGAGACGTACATTTTATACTTTAAGCATTATATATGCGCTGCAAGGAGGGTGAAATACCAAATGTTTACAAACAAAAATGTTTAACCCTTTCCCACACAATGAAGGTTTTTGACGCCCATCGAGAAAAATGATTGGGAAAACATCGTGAAAAATGAAGAAATTACTTGTAACAAGCAATTTCGTCATTTTCCACAAATTTTTCTCCCCATGAATTTAAAAAGAATCTAAATTTTCATGAACTTTGAAGTCTCGTCTGCAATTCCTTCCGATTTGGACTGGTCTAAAATTTTACCTCTGATAATGGTTCAAAACATTGGCGACTGTGTTGTTCTTAAATCCGACATCAATAATGATTTAGCTGACGAAGACAGTCTAATCGCTGGTAAACCCATTTCCGTTTTTTTTTTAATTTTAGAGTCGGCTAAATTGAAAGGAATTGCAGTCGACAATTCAAAGCTTATGATTTTTTTTTTTTTTTTTTTTTTTTTTTTTTTGTAATTTCCTTCTTTTTCCATCTTTGTGGTAGAAAACTGCCGATAATGCAGATATTGCTTTTAAAAAACAATTTCTTCATTTTCCACGAAGTTTTTCCATTTTTTTTTTTTTTTTTTTTTTTTTTCTTGGGGGCGCCTAACAGCGTTATCGAGTGAGGGTAGGTAAAAAAGTAAGACGCTGACTTGATAGAACAAATCACTATAGGCAATATCATATTTTTAAGGTTTTTGTTTGTAAGCCGTTAAACCAATTCCCGATCAATGACGCTTTTTCACATACTAAAATATTGATTTGATTAAATGGGGTTTAACGCTCCTTTTAACAGTATTTCAGTCATATCGCGGCAGCTGGAGTACCTAACAATGGATTCCTGATATTTCTCACACCAGTCCTACCACTACATCCTTTCCTAGCCTCCAGCTGCTATCCCACTTAGGTTTACGATTATCCACCCATTGGTAAGAGACAAATGTCGGAAAGAATATGTGCCGCCACCGGGGATCGAACCCATGATCTCCCATGATTGAAGAACATACTAAAAGAAAAAAGCTTTGGAAAACATTGTGGACATAAAGAAATTGCAAAAGTTTTTAAAAAATCTAAAATTTCAACAGCTAAATTTGTTGTCTGAGACATCTTTAATTTGGACCAGTCTCAAATTTTGTCCTCTGGTAATTGCCTAAGTGACATTTTATCCCCGGTGAAGTATACTCAATAGCCAGGTTCGGATCCGGGGAGCCAACACTGAACAATTATTATAGTGAGCCCTTATAGACCGAGCAGCTTATGACTTAAATTTGATTTTGTGGTTGTAATGACGAAAAAATAGAAGAAATCGAAATTTAGACATACCAGCTGCAGCGATATGGCCGAAAAAACTGATTAAAGAAGAATTTTATCTCTAACAGTTGAAGCAAAAACTATCTCCTCTTCATTTAAAGTGCGTTTAGCTATCCTCTTGACAATTTCATAATCTCTTGACAGTTTTATAATTTTTCGACAAAAGGCTTGCACATCTAAAAGTTAGAGTTTCTATTACGCAAACTGGGTGACCAACAAGTGCAATGTCCATGAAAACATCATGTTGACGCTGGGACTCGAACCCATAAGCTAGCCATGCATCTTTATCTGTCTCGCCATTAACCCATTCCCACACAATGACGCCCCTCAATATGAAAGCTTTGGAAAAAAAATGTGGAAAATGAAGAATGTTTCCTACCTAAAAAGACAAAGATTTTCTAAAGAGTTCATCACCTTAAAAGTGTCCTCTGCAACTTCTTTGAATTTGGAATGGTCTAAAATTCTATCGTGTGGGAATGGGTTAAGCCATTTTAACCCTTTGCATCATGCTGATCCCGGAATGTTCCTCTTTCGGCAGGACGTATAAAAGATCCGACTTCACGTATCGATGGGTCAGTGCGAAACAGTTGTAACTGCATATAAATATATAGGCAGTTACAACTGTTTCGTGCTGACCCAACTATATAACGTCTGAATGTAGTCCATGTATATCGTCGGTTTGTCCTTTTTAATGGAATTTCTTTAACAAAAGTTGGTAGCAGTGAGTTTAAGCCACTACCTCTCTTCCAAGAATTGTTTGTGAGCAACTCAGTAAGGTTAAAGAGATCAAATTAAATCAAATTAGTATAATCTAAATTACCACCAAATCTTGTGCTTTGAAAAGTAAAGATAAAAGGAAACACTTTAGAGGAAAAGACCAGAATTCTATCGTTTTCCAACAATGTATTATATTCTTTGTCATTGGGTATTTGGTTCATGGCTTCAAGAATGCATCGCTTCATTGACATATCTATAAATTTAATTTTTGTCTGAAAAGAAAACCGAACGATATTTAACCAGACCTTTCAGAAAATGGATTTTGAAACATCCCATCTTTAATAAGGACAGAGCAAAATGTTCTAATGCACTTGATGTAATTATCATTCTTTATATGGTGTTAAAGCGTTTAAGCCATTAAAATGAAATCTTTTGGCACAGGGGAAAAACTTCAAAATGAATCAGGAAAATTTCAGTAAAGTGTCATGGGGCGCTCTCACGCTGATTTCATTATCTTACGCTCTTAATTATTCTTTTAGCGGTGAAAGTCAGTTCCAATCTAATGAAATAAAAGAAAATTACTTTTAAGGAATCCGCATACATTTTTAATGGTGTACTAGTTTCTGTCCACCTACAAAAGATTAATTTAAGTCGTAAAAAAGCCACTTTAACTACTATTAGATTTCTGGGAAAAAATGCGCTCACTCTTAATCAAAGTCCTGAAAGTATTGTAAGCTAGCAAAGGATAGTTTAGTAAACTAAGCTTAGGTGAGGTTATCATGATAAATAAAAGAGGTGACGACAATTTCAAGTTGGTTGAATTTCGGAAATTTTTGTTGGGTAGGAAACATTGTAGACAATGAAGAAATTGCTCGTAGTAACGACGTTTACGTCACCAACACACTATTCTATACCCTTTTGTTAAATGCTACTGGTCGTATGTAACGTGTTCAAAATAACGCCGTTTAAAATCGAAATGGGACTTCCTGTCGGAGTCAACAGGCGGGGCTAACGAAGCAAGTAGACGGGGCCAGCGATAGGTCAATTAAGCAGGCTTTTTTCCTGGAGAACGGATGCACTTTTTTAATTATTGGTACGTTTAGGCAGTTACAGATCCAGCTATATAAAGTATACAGTTCTAGGTTGTAAACAAAGCAAAGAGAAATTATATTTCCGACCACAATCGGAAAATTATACGGAAATCAGAACAATCGGCTTATAAACATCTTCATCTTCACGATTCTTCGCTTGAATTGACCTACTCGCCAATGTCATCCAAATTTTAATTGACAAACTAATTATTAATTTAATCCATTGCCGCAGCGTGTATCTCCGACACTCATATCTCAGACAAGCCACAGACTTGCGGAAGTCTTGATAGTGAAATCTCTGGAATCGCTATCTACGCCCTCTGAGCCCGATAAAACAATCTGACTGAGATTTCAAAAATTTGTTTGCAAAATACATGGTGAAATATGTAAAGCAAAATGTAAATCGTTCCCGGTGACCAAAACGCTTTTACTACAGTTCTGAATGCTTAGATCTCTCCAAACCGAAAATTTATTACACTGGTGTTGGAGTTCGTATCCAATAAAATAATTTCATTGGTCAACCGATATTCCAAATGACAGCTGCGATCTCCCGGGGTTGACCCACTTGGTACATCGCATTTGTGGCCCAATAAATAAATTTTATTCTTTTCTGTGTGAAATCAGGACATTTGAGCTAGAATCAGATAATTCGCTTCTATTGACTGAAATGATTTTATTGTTAAATATCAGAGCGGTATCAGTTTCGAGAAAATATCTTGAATTTATGGCCTCAATATAATGCACACGTATTCACAGATGTCATAAACGTTGTCATGAGTTTGTCATGAAATAAATCAAACTACCGAGTAGCCTAAAAGCCAAGCTTCCTGTTTGAAGAAGAACGCACTTAATCACTTCTCCGTGTTCAGACAGAAACGATTGTTTACTTCTTAAACGAGTTACGTTTAACCCATTCCTGATTTTCAAAATCTTTATCTAGTCCTATTTGAAATCAGTTGTAGACGACAATTAAGTAGGTGCAATATGAACCAACCGACAGGTTGGAAAATGTTGTGGGGAAAAAGGAAAGAACTGTTTGTTACAAGCAATTTCTTCTCTTCCCATGATGTTTTTTCTCAATTATGAAATCACAGGGACGTAAAAACCAGGGAATGTGCAGGAAAGGCTTAAGGTGGACCGATTTAAATCATAACTCTTTTAGGAGAAAATGATGATTTATAAATTACTTCCCGTTAATAAAATCTTCCTTGCTTTTTATTTGTTTGTTTTGTTTTGATTTTTTTTTTTTTTTTTTTTTTTTTGTTTTGATTTTTTAAGAAGAAGCCATTTGAATTTAGTGTACCTATCATTAAAAAGAATAATGATAAGAGCGTTAATAAAAAATTGCGTGCATGCTTCCGAATAATTATGCTTCGAAACCCTTTTTGGAAAAAGAGAAATAGCTATTCACAATCAGTATTTTACATTTTAGGGTGTTTTGTTAGGGAGAAAACGTTGTGGGAAATGAAGAAATGGCTTTTATCAAGCCATTTCTTCATTTTCCAAGATGTTTTCATCAACTTTGTTTCTTTGGGGCTTCAAAAAGCGCAACTATTTGGGAATTGTTTAAGTGAAAGATAATTGCATTGGCTTCTGTTAAAACAACAAATCATTATTGTTGTCTTTTTCCTTCAAAGAAAAAAAAATCTTAAAACTACTATTTCAAGAAATATGAAAGAGTCATTCCTTTTAATAACCAATTCCAAATGAAATATTTAAGACTTGTCCGAATTCGAAAAAATTGCTAAAGACAATTTAAAACATAAAATTTGGGAACAAAGTGCCAAAAGATTAAAAACTTTGCGAGAAAAGAAGGGGGTTCGCTTGTGTAAAAATAATGTACTCCGAAGCTTTAATTTTTTGGGTCGTCAGAAAGCGTTATATGTGGTTTCAAAAGTTTGTTTCCTGCTAGAAACCGGCTCATTGGGTAAGAATTGGCGTTGTCGGTTGGTAAGCCGTCAGCTACATGTGGTTAAATTAACCCATTCCCACACGATAAAATTTTAGACCAGTCCAAATTCAAAGAAGTTGTAGGCGACAATCCAAAAATGGTGATTTCTTTAAAATCTTTGTCTCTCTGGGTATAGAAAACATTGTGAATAATGAAGAAATTGCTTGTCACAAGCAATTTCTTCATTTTCCACAATGTTTTCAAAAGATTTCATGTTGAGGGGCGTATAAAAGCGTCGTTGTGTGGGAAAGGGAAAATGGTTCCAGTAGACTATACCAACAAAAATAAGAGAGTTACTGTCTAACAATAATTGACTTGCTTGCCTTTTGATCCATTACCAAACGAAAACAATCTTAGACTGGTCCAAATTGAAAGAAATTGCAGATGGCAATTTCAAGTTCGTGGAATTTAGAATATCTAGATGCCATTAGGGTAGAAAACGTTGACATGGAAGAAGTTTCTCTTCGTCGTCAACAATATTTTCCAAACTTTTTTTTTCTTGGAGGCGTGAACAGGCGGAATTTGTGGGAATGGGTTAAATGGGGGTGACCGTATAATAAACAATCCCTTACCTTGCATCCAGACTGATCTTTAAAATCTTTAGGCATACTTCACGTTTGTTATTGTATTCATCAGCACATGGGTAATAGCTACCTTTTGTAGTGGTCAAATTTCTGCTTTATTAGGAACTTCTGCGTTTGTTTTCATTTGGTTAAATGAGCCCTTTCCTACATAGTGACCCTTTTTGGTTGTCCCCAAAGAAAAAATAATTGGGAAACTATTGTGTAAAATTAACAAACAATTTCCTTATTTTACACAATGTTTTCTACCAAGAAAGTTGAAAAATCTAAAATTCTATTAACTTTTAACCCATTCCCACTGAGTGACACCTTTAGACGCCCCCTAGGAAAAAAACTTTGGAAAACATTGCGGAAAATGAAGAAATTGCTTGTCACAAGCAATTTTTTCATTTTCCAAGATCTTTTCTACCCAGAAAGTTGGGAAAATCCGAAATTTCATTAACTTTTAGTTGTCGTCTGCAACTTCTTTGATTTTGGGCCAGTCTAAAGTTTCACCGTCTGGTAATAGGTTAATTGTTGTCTGCAGCTCCTTTCGATTTGGACCGGTCAACAATTTTGCTGTCTGGTAATGGATTAAATCATGCTCGTTGTGTACCTAACCGAGACTTGGAGAAATGTTGTTTTCACGCAATTTCTTCTTTTTGTTATTGTTTGTATACTTATTGTTTTGTCTTCTGTCACAAGCTTGTCAAGAAATTTCCTATGAACTTGTTTAGTTCAAAACTTTAAGGGAGTGCTAAAAGATCTCGCACTGAATCTTGGGAAATACTTTAGAGAATATTTCGAATAATCAAAATTTCGAAAACCTGTTCTGTCTACGTATAAATAATATGTTATCCTGTATAAAAAACGGGTCGAGACTGTAAAAAAATCGATATACTTATCAAATCATCCAATTAGACCGGAAGTGAACTTTGAAATTGACATTGGCCGTCATTTATTTTTAAGTATTTTTGTTGGTTTTGCGATTTAAACATCGTAACAGTAGCTGATTCAAGCTGTAGTTAGGGCGTTTAGGTCTCAATTCAACCATTTTAATTTTTCTTACATTTAAATCAACTTTCAAACTCTATGTCGGATGCATTGGGCGTGGCCGGCGATATATCTAAATTTATCGATTTATGATAACCATCGAAAGATATAAGGATTTTTTGTCAAATTATGTCATTACAATCAATATGATTTCCTTTAATACCACAAAAAAGGGTGTCACCATAAGTTTTAGCTAATTTACGTAGTGCACGCTCGTGTAATATCACCCAATTGAAATCATTAATATTCAACGGGTTAATTTCACGAACGTCATATTATTAAAACAACTTACTTAGTTGCAGATAGGCATTTTAAAAGAGCCAGGAATTTCGTCCATGTCGAGTTTATATCTATATATGTTTTACACAATTGACATTTTTTATCGTCGGTGAGGTATAGTTTTATGGTCAGAAACTTTGCAATGGGCTTTGTGCCGTAGAATCAGTATTCTTGGTTAGGAATTATGGCATTGACAATCATTTAAGAATTTTTGACAAACATTCAACTAGATTTCTTTTAGAATTTAGATTTACTCACGTCACTTTGAATCATTTAAAGTAATTCGTCGATGGACGTTCAAAATGTCTTTGAGAAAAGAAGAAATTGTCTTTCTGTCTCTCTCTCTCTGTCGCTATCTGTCTCTCCCCTCCTTCTCTGTCTTATTTACATTTTACATTAAACATGCATGCCACAAATTTCTAAAGTCACACTTTGAGTTGTCGTCGAGGTCTTCTTTAAATTTGGAGCAACCTAAACTGTTGTTGCACGCTTATAAATTGTCAAGTTCCTCGTGAATTACTTGTTAATCGTCAGGTTGTGTGTAAATGGGAAAATCTACAAAATTTGTCGGCAAAATACAGCACATTAAAATTCCAAGAATTATATAAACTTTTCCGTGTCTAACAGGAAGGAAAATGCTTTTACCTTTATGTATCTATTCCTTTCCGTTTTCCGATGTTCAGCTCTCCTTACAGTGCGAGCATTATCACGATATACATCAAATGCATTTTGTACGAGAAATGTGAGACGTTTTGTGATGGAAACTATGAAAACGAAATTTCCGAAGAAAAAACAACATGTTTATTTATTGTAAATAAAACTAAAAGAAAGATCTTTTCAACCCGTTACCACACAATCCCACTTTTAGACGCCCTGCAGAAATGAAGTAATCTATAACTTTTGGGGGAAAAGAACATTGTAAGTAATAAGCAATCCCCCCTTTTATCTCATTGTTTAAAACCTTATTTGGCAACGAAATTGAAACAAAACAAAACAGAAAAGAAAGTGTACTTATTTTACAAAAAAAAAAAAAAACTTTTTAACTAAAGTTGATATATTCGGCCATCCAAATCTAAAAGGGACCTCACGGGGATTCGGAACAAATGATGGAAAAAGTGATCGGGTCCAGCAGAGGTCAACCAGATATAGTATCTTGAAAATGAAATGTGATCCGTTAATCGCTGTGCGAAAAGTGTCGACCTAGCTCAAACTGCGGAGGCTTACCATGGCAGGGTTGACATTTACTTATATAAATAGGGTTTTAACCCTTTCTTGTACAAACCTGGGATTCTACGTCGTTGTGATTTATATTTGAGAGAATATTGTGGAAATGGATGCGATTTCTCCCTTTTCCACAATATCTTCTACCACATAAAATGTTTTCATTTTAAAGTGCATCCAATTTTCATTGTCTTCTGCAACCTCTTTCAATTTAGAGCAGGCTAAAACTGAAAAAAAAGGAAAGGGATGAATAAAGATTAACTCTTCTTTAAGAATACCATAAGAGTCATAGAAAAATGCATTTCTGATATTTAACGGTAGAATCTAGAGTGCAATGGTGAAACGTGATAGTGCGATAATGATACCACGAGTGTACGATCCGGATGCCGCGAGTGTACGATCCGGATGCCGTGAGTGTACGATCCGGATGCCGTGAGTGTACGAACGTACGACGACGAGAACCAGAATAATGATCTCATCATCTTACTGTCGTAATACAGCCGCTGAACTGTGGCATTACCCTGAACTGGTCACCGTTGTAAAAATACCCGGCGAGCCTATACACGTAGTGGTATCAGAGGCGGTAACCAGTCTAGCGTTACCCTTTCGTAGTCTCGTGCATCGCGTTATCTTATCCGGAGACAATAGAATTCAAGTTAACATCATTTACCGTAAAAGTTTTACATTATCTACGATAAGTATTTCACATACTGAATGGTCCTGATTCAAACAATTACGACAAAAACAACTACGATTACGACACATGGACTATACCGATAACTCGGATTTTCTCCGAAATTGCCGAGCTAGAAATGATGCAAACACCGCTCAGTTAGTTTTATTCTCCCATGGACAGCTGGTGACATTAACTCTCACCTTTTGAATTTTATAGACAAAATTAACGTTTTATCTACACTGTCTCGGATAGATCGGCAGACAAGATGAATCGTATTCAAACCAAGATCTAACAGATGTACATTTTATAACGGAACGGACTAGAACAGAATATATCCTTTATTTCGTCAAGTTATCAAAAGGTACAATAATTACAATATACATAATAGTATTCATGAAAAAAAGCACCTTCTTGTCAATTTCATTAGATCAAAACTGGCTAAAATATTGTCACTACTAGGCAGAACCTTTAGACTTTCCGAGGGATAGATATACGTTCAATGAATTTAAGAATTCCGCGTGTTTTATGCATGAACGTAGCAGTAGAGAAAAAGTTGCATTTTCTTTTCGTGTACAAGTGGTTCAAGAAGTGGACGAGAGGCCCTTGCAAAAGCCGGTGGTTATCTCAAAAGACCTGCAGTCGCCCCTCAATACTTACTATGATTTAATATCATGATTATATCCATATAAACATGAATGTGGTTTATTGAAAAACAATTTGACGGATCGCTGCTTGAAATAATAAAAAAATCGATTGACCAACCAAATCGTTCACTTAGAACAGAACTGAACTTTGAACTCAGACAATTATGTTAAGTATATTTGTTGATTTTGTGACTTAAATAAACGTCGTACCTACAGCTTTTTCAAACTGTAGTTACGATATTTAGGTCGTCAACCAAGGTTTTTATTTCAAATCCATGAATACATGTTTTACAAAATAATGTCGTTTTTTTTTACTCCAAACTTCCATGTCGAATTACGGTGGGTGGGGCTAGCGATCCGTCTATCTGACAGTCACATTCAATTGATGTAGGGAATTTTATTTTTGTATTTGTTTGCCTTTGTGTTAAAGGGAGGTATCGATGTTTCAGAAACCTAGATAAGAAAAAAAAATAGAATGTGCCGAAAAATAGACTCAAACGAACATTTAATACTTTAAATTTGGTCAGGTATTGTATTGGTGGTAATCTAATAGACCTAA
The DNA here is from genome assembly GCA_946902895.1 of Fragum fragum. NCBI lineage: Eukaryota > Metazoa > Mollusca > Bivalvia > Cardiida > Cardiidae > Fragum > Fragum fragum. Next base: position 46,317,446 of record OX336372.1, read on the forward strand.
AGTGGCTTTTAGTGGTTATATCGAAAAGTTTCAGCAGAATTCCAGGTTATTTTTAGAGTCACGGAATTCGGCTGTCGACATCGAATGACCTCATTTGCATATGACCGTAAGTCAAATGAATGTAACAAATTTACTAGCGAAACAGCAAACGTCCTACATCATGTCAAAAGAAAGGATTGATCTTTGCAGACCGGCTAGCGAACATAACTCCTGGTGACGTAACGATGACGTTGGTTTGATGTAATTTGAACTAAATGCAAGGTCCCAATGGTTATTCGCGCCACGTGAATGCCCTATAATCTTCGTAACTGTCTCGGATTAATCTAAAAATAGATTAATAGCCTACGTAGGCTATAAGGGAAATACCCAGCTTTTTTCTGATAAGCGAACTCATATTTTTGCAAAACTACTTTGCGGCATATTGTATTTAAATAGTTTATGTGAGGAAATAAAAATAATTAAAATCTGTGACATGAAAAAAAACATCGATACCTACCTTTAACCCCAAGCCTCTGTGTTGGATTTCACTGGGCGTGGCTAGCGCTCACTCTATCAGACAGTGATATTCAATTGATTTAATGAATTATTTCTGTCAGGAATTATAATTTTGTATTTGTTTGCCTTACTCGCTTGATGTTAACTCCAAGCTTCTGTGTCGGGTTTCAGTGGGCGTGGCTTGCGATCCGTCTATCAGGGTGTTAAATTCCATTGATTTAATGAATTATTTCTGTCAGACATTATATTTTTATACTTGCTAGCCTTACACGCATGGTGTTAACCATAGAACATCATAATTTGAGTACTTAATTACTACCGCCATAATGTCTCCAGAAATATCTTTTCGGCGGTAAAATTGGTAAACCTCGCGAGATATCCGCGGATGATTCGACCAGAAAGGAAGTAAATCAATCGCATTATCAGAAGAAACATGTCTTTAACATGACGTTATTATATTATCATTTCCTTCGAGTAATGAGAAATCAAATTTCCAGCTAATGTTCTCCCATTTAGAAAAATCGTACAGTCTTCTACTTTGAAGAGTTGACAGTTAACTGTGACACGCGGTCCCTTGGATATAATTTTTCAACACCAATTAGCCTTTATTTTACGCGGCATATCTGCCCTTATTTGTGGTTATTTAACCCGGCGAAGAAAAGGTGTAATAGAAAATGTCATTCAGTATTAACAATGGCATATATAGGTGACCTCTGTGTGTGTATTTCCATTTACCCATCGTTGCTATCGTAGCACATGTCCATATGAGCGAAGCCCCCAGAAAACGGTTAGTTGTTACGGGGAGAAGTGCAAGGATACAGGACGAAACTGCTGAGAGCTCCGCCTGGTTCTTTAACGTGGAAAGCACCGTCGCACGAGGCCTCGGTTTAAAATCTCACCTGAAAGACAATTAGTTTGTTAGTTGATATGGTCAGCCCAGGGCTCGAACTCGTGATCTTGAGGTTTGAAGTCAAGTGCTCTAACAACTGAACTAATCGGGCTGACAAAGTGACCTGTCAGGCAAAAAAACCTAAAGGGTGATTCGTGAAATAATAACTTGAAAAAGATGGATCCGCGAGACGTCAGCCAGAGGTGCAATCCAAAATTGATAATGTAGCAAGATTGACTTGACGGAACGCGAGAGTCAATAAAAGATTGCTAGACCTATCAAAAGATGCTTTTAGACCGGAAGTGAACTTTGAACTCCAACATTTAAAACATATTTTTCAGTTATCGATTGAGGATTAATCAATTTACATAATATCACACTGCGGGCATGTTGGTTTTATGCATAACGTGTTTTTGTGTTATTTTAGGAAAGTTATACATTATCTAAAGTTATGTAGATATCAGTTATTGATCGACAAATAATTAAACCAATCTAGATAATCGCATTTAGTCAAGAATCAGTCAATCAATTAATCAATCAACCTTCCAACTAGCCAACCAATAAACTAATCAATCAATCAATCAATCAATCAGTTAAGTCATAATTATTCAGTATCTACAAGGAGTTTGTGTATACCATTTTTATGAATGTTACTCATGCTATAGAGTAATGGAGATATTAATGGTGTCGTTGGTTGGAGGAAACAAATTCTTCATTGCCATTAGAAAATGTCGGTAATTGTTTAATAGCCCTCTAACGAGAGCCAACGACTTCCTATGTGGTTCGTTTGATCTTTCAGGATGACGCTTCTGGAAGATTAATAACGATGTAAATTTTGTAATGAAATTTGTCCTCGATTACATCCATGTATTTGAAATTTTATTAGTGTTGTTTGCGAAATGTTAAATGTCGAGAAATTTTAGATTTGCTGAACTCCTGTTTATTCGCTTACTTGTGAAAATGGAGGTATATCGGGTTTTAATTTTCCCTTTTCATTTGTATTTCGGGTGGGCGAGGGTCACAAGTAAACCACATCCGCATCATCAATTAACCCTTGCCAATATAATCCCTGTTTTTTACGTCCTAGTAATGTTATACTTTAGGAAACATTGTGGAGAAAGAAGAAATTGCTCGTCATAAGTCATCACTTAAGCCTTTCCCGTAAAATCCCTGTTTTTTTACGTCCTTGTGATGTTATACCTGAGAAAACACTGTTGGAAAAGAAAATTGCTTATCATAAGCAATTTATTCCTTTCTCACAATATTTTCTACCATATAAGATAGAATTGTACACACTTTATAATGCAGTCTTCAACCCTTTTGAATTTGTACAAGTCCACATTTAAGTGTTAACGTCGATCCAGGGTTTAATTGCCGCAGATTTTGCGAGCCTGAGATTAAAAAAGAATAGGCTAGGACTCTATCTGATCCAAGATCCAATCGATCCTCTTAAGCTCAATTTCACTAAATAAATACTGACTGTTCCGTTAACAGTGTTCACTTCTTTTCTGAAGTTGGGCCCTAAAAGGCCATAGCTGTCCAATTCTTTGTTTACCATAATTATGGTATAACTTAAATATTCATGTAAAACACGATGATACATTTTAAAAAAAGCTTTATCAAGGACCATATAGATGGCTTAGAGAAAAACATAGTATGGCTCTATACATTGTGTAGAGCCATACTATGTTTTTGCTCTAAGCCATCGATATAACCCCCCAGTCTCACAGACCCCTATTTCCAAAATAATCGTAGTGCTTCGGGAGAACGCATTTTCTCCGATTTACCACGAATTCGAGCCGTTTTCTCCGATCATCCTTGGACGGGGCGTATTTTTAGACATACATGCGGTGTGTTCCCGACGGGCTGCGAAAAACTACAATGCGATACGATTTACTACGCTTTTGTCCCGATTTTGTTCCGAACTACCCCGAGTTTAGGAGCAGAGTTACTACGAAACAGTACGATCTAGACCGACTGTCCCGATTTCTTACTACGATGGACTACGATGCACAAAGATTTACTGCGACATACGCTTACGGATCCGGATCGACTACGAGTTTCAAATCTTTTTTCAGGATTATGCCCCGATTTCGTACACTTGGTATATAAATTCCGTGATTTAACAGCAAAAAAAAAAAAATCAGTTATCATATGGATATAAGAGTGACAACATGCCAACAACAACAGACGACGTTATAATTGCAATCTTATGTTACCTCTATATTCAACGCCCCCTTTTTGGTCCCATTGTATCGAAGTATAGGGAAGCGTCTCGTTCAAAGGTTTTGAACAGAATGAATTGTTTCGTGTGTGTATTTCCGTTTATTTATCGTCGCTACCGTAGCACATGCCCATATGAGCGACGCCCCCAGAAGACGGTTAGTTGTCACGGGGGATAGTGCAAGGATAGAGGACGAAACTGCTGAGAGCTCCGCCTGGTTCTTTAACGTGCTCGATGGATAGCATCGTCACACGGGGCCTCGGTTGAACGTCTCATCCGAAAGACAATTAGTTTGTTAGTTGATATGGTCAGCCCAGGGCTCGAACTCGAGATCTTGAGGTTTGAGTCAAGTGCTCTACCAACTGAGCTAATCGTTTTGACAAAAAATTGTTTTCAAAGTTGATTCGCCTTTTTATACTCCTCGGAATTCGGGGTACTTCTTAGTTCTACGGGATGATATCTTAGCAGTTCGTAGTTATTCGGTGTGGGTCGGTGTAGCTCGGGTTGCTAGTCGCGTATCTCGTCGTAGTTCATCGGCGAGAGACGGGAGTTACTCGTAGTGCATCGGCGTTATTCGGGGTTCATCGCCGAGGTAGGTACGCCGAAATAGGACCGATTCTGTCGCCGAATAACGCCGATTCGCTTTCTACGAACAACGACGACTTAGTATGAGGTACACCGAGGTGCGCCGATTTCGGCACGATTTTCGAAATCGAGAGAAAAGTTTGCGCATGTTGAAATTTTTGTCCCGATTTATTTTTGATCTCGAATTGATGCCGATTTGAGTCAGGAGGCACTACGACTCTCCCGAAGCTAGCCGATTTCACGCCGATTTTGAAATTTTCGAAAACGGGATTAAATCGGTGTCTGTGAGACCGGGGGGTAACAGCGACTGCCGATCCCCTTGGTCCATAATTTGATGAGGTCAGGAATAAAACGCTCGCTAGCACGTCTTGATACACTGTACCTTTTCTATTCATATAACATGTAATGGGTTTTCGAAAGCCAATTTTATTGGCGAGGAACGCAAGTTTAATCTTTCTTTAGAACTATGGAATATAATCCCTATTGGGACATTTTAAAAAGAATTGAGTACTTACGTCGAAGGCAATCTTTATTAGAAAACAATGTAGTAATCCATTTTACTGCTAACCTATTAAGCGATTATCTTGACCCGCGCTGTAGGTAATAACTAATTAGTATAAGATATGGTTTGCTCACAGTCCGTGTATTCTTTAAACTCCCAAACATTTTAAATCATAGACCATTTTGCCTACGGAGTGAGTTCGTTTAGTCCTAAGCAAAACATCACATTTAACATCTGTGATTCGGCAGCAGAGAAAGGAAGTTTCTTGGAAGTACCAAACGTATCGACCCTCGCCAGACTGTGCGGATTCTTTGGACTTGCAAGCGTCAAAACTATTAGGTCTTTGCAGATTTTCTGGAGTAGTCAATCTACCGTACTGAATATATGCATTTTCTACATCAATTCTCTTATAATCTAAGGATCGTTGTCCCCGCCAACTGAACAATCGCGTCTGTCATTCAAACAATCAATCGACCAAAGAAATCATTCATTTAGACTGGAAGTTCATTTTGAACTCCGACATAAGCCGCCATTTTGGTGAATCATTTTTGTTGGTTTGCAACTTAAAAGTCGCCAACCAACCATTCTACTTTTTTGTAACATGCTCCTGGCAATACATTTGCAAAATAACGCCGTAAAAAATGGAAGCGGAACTTCTTGACGGAGTCAATGGGCGGGGATATAGGAGTCAGTGGGCAGGGCCATTAAAGCTCAATTAAGCTCCTACGGGAAGTTTCACTTCGTTATTAAACGGTGTGTTTTTGATTAATTTATGGCAAGTAACATGCAATAAAAAAGTTAAATGATTGGTTGGCGATCTAATCGTCGTACTAAAGCTACTTTACAAAAAAATGTAGCCAAAGCTAGAGTTCAATGTTCACTTCCGGTTTAAAATGCTGATTTGGTTGTTCTATCGATTCTTTAATTGACAGTCGTCAGTTGTTTTCTGCTAGGTCCCTTTTAAATACTTGAAAACGCTGTTCTCGAGTAGACTTTTTTCGCTTCGCAGATCACAGATGCCCATATGCCCTGACATTAACGGTCGAAAACGGCCATAAAAGGCCGCACCAGATATATTATACGAGGAGTTTATCAAATTTCGAAAATCTTTAAACCATTCGTGTTCCCAGTTGATATCTTTTACGGTACTTTTTTTTTTATCTTTTTTACTAACATAAAATATGTTAGAATGTCTTACTTTACACATACATTTGACAAATATTCCTTTAACCCTTTCCTGGTTAATCCCTGGTTTTTTACGTCCCTATGATTTCATAATTGAGAAAACATTGTAAAAAAAGAAGAAATTGCTTGTCACAATCAATTTCTTCTTTTTTTTTCACAATATCTTATACCCTACTGAATGGTTATTTTTCAAATAAAATAAACTTTAAAATTTTCGTCTGGAAAAACCTTTGAATTTGGACGGGTCTAAAATTTTGCAAAACAGGAAAGGGTTATGCTGTGGCTGAGGCTCCAGCACAGTTGGTAGCGCGTCGGACTCTCAATCACGAAGTCCAGGGTTCAATCTCCGGTCGCGGCAAATATCATTTCTGACATTTGGTTGCTGGGCAGACAAAATATCGAAAATACAGCTTGAATAAAGCTGTATTTACGATATTTTCCAGGTCCACCAACGACCTGTCTTCCACCAGTGGGTGGATAATACTGGACCAAGGTGGAAGAGCGACTGGGTGCTCGATAAGGATGAAATGATAGTATTGGTGTAAGAAATACTAGAAATTCATGGCTAGGTGCAATTGCTGCCTCGATATTACTGAACTACTGTTAAAAGTGGCGTTAAACCCCGCTCAAAACACATTCTTTAAGCTGTAAACAACTGTTGGAATGATTTATTGATAGTATCTCGTCGTCAATGAAAACACGTATTTAGTTGAGTTACAGTGATACATTATAGCTTGAAAACTACAAATTACGGGGCTTATTCACTAACCTATATCTTACTTTGATAGACATACTCGAACAAAATAAATAAAGAAGGGGTCAAGGCGAATTCCGGTACATATGAACAGTTTGGTTGGCTAATCGATTTTTATTGGGATCATCGATCCGTCATTTTCATTAATGCATTCCCACACAATGACGTTTTTTGGTGCCCTTCTAGAAACACAATTGGGGAAACTTTGTGTAAAACAAAGAAATTGCGTGTGACAAGCAATTTCTTCATTCTCCACAATGTTTTCTATCCAGAAAGTTGCAACAATCTAAATTTTCATAAACATCATAAACAATAAATTATTGTCTGCAACACCTTTCATTTTGGTCTATTATAAAATTCTGCTATTCCTCGTTTCGTTTAAAGCTTTCTCGAACTTATAGAATTCGTCGATTTTGAAATACTGCCCATTCCCGCTCTATCACTCTTCTTGACACCTTGTAGGTAAAAGCCTTGAAAAGATTTTTGGAAAATGAAGAAAATGCATGTTACAAGCGATTTCCTCATTATCCACAAGGTTTTATACCAAAAAGGCAAAGATTTTTAAAACTACAAATTATCGTCTGCAACATCTTTGAACCAGTTTAGAATTTTGTCTTCTGGTATTGGGTTTATGATTATTATCACAATGCTTGTAGATTGAAAGATATAAAATGTTTTTCGTTTTCTGTTGTTTTTTATGAAGGCATGAAAATAATATTAATTCTAACCAAACTTTAATGCCAAGTAACTACACGTTTCCTCCTACAATGCAATAATTTCTACGAGCGGAAGACAATTCGCATGCTTATTGTATAAAATCCCCCTTTTAAAACAATGCAGACAGGAAGACAAATTGCTCTATTAACAGAAATCTTGATTCTGAAATTAATATTCGATGTTAATCGAAACATTTCGTGTGGAGCTTTACGTATTACTGTGTAAATTGAGTTCGTAAAATAGTTCTGATTGAATTTAAGCGTCTGAGTTTAAAGGTAAGCAACGCCAACGCGCCCCCAAAACGCCCCCCAAAACGCCAACATTTCCGCGAGCTCGTTTTATAATTTTGCTACATAACTGTCTGTACAATTTCTAGTTTCTGCGATCAAGCCATTTTAAACTTTAAAAAAAGAAATAGAGTTCAAACTGAGAATATGCTGTAGGTACGAGGTTCAAGTTGCATAAACCAACAAAAAGCTTAACATACACGTAGACCAATGTTCGAGTTCAAAGTTCACTTCCGGTCTAAATAAATGATTTGATTGCTGGATGGGGTTTTTGTTTTTCAGACGCTATCCGTCAGTTTCCCATTAAGCCCGATGTTTTCTGTGATGTCATATCCCCTAAACTCAGAAGTTAAAACAGTTTACAGTGAGACTTCATATCCTGATTTACAATTCTCAAGTATTAAATTAACCCGTGTCATGCTGAACCCGGAATATTCCGGTTTTGGCAGGAGATGTAAACAAAGATCAGCCTGCACATAAGTGCAGTCTGATCTTGGTCTACACCTCCTCCTTGTACTTTTCCTGCCAGAGTTGATTTCTAAACTGAATTCTAAAAGAAATATTGAATTTGAACAACAAGTTCTATCTGTGCTTTCAGCCCTTTGATTTTACAGCAATTCTGTCAGGCAATTTTTACAGCATGACAAGGGTTAAAACAATTTTGATGTCTTAACCCGCAGAAAATTGCAACAACAAATAATTTTAGTCGAACGGTAACATTCCCTCTGTATTCAGTATAACAAAGCACTCGCTGTCGTTTAAGAAATGGTACCCGGCTTGCACCTACAATATTGTCAACAACCGATTTAACCCATTCCAACACAGTAAAATTTTAGACCAGTCCAAATTGAAAGAAGGAGCTGCAGAAGACAATTTCAAGTTGATGGAATTTTGAATTTTTTCATCTTTTTGTATAGAAAACATTGTGGATAATGAAGAAATTGCTTGATACAAGCAATTTCTTCATTATCCGCAATGTTTTCCAAAGTTTTTTTCTTGAGGGGCGTAAAAAGGAGGGATTGAGTTGGAATGGGTTAAACAAGGGCCTGCTCTCTGTACCCCTAAAAGCAACTCAGTATTATTTTGGTACGTTTAAAAACCCAGTAACTCTTGAAAATGTAGTAACTATTGAAAATGTAATACACACGCATACTCGATATAGTCTCCAAATGGTGATTTCTTTGAGTGACATATCTCTTTATATTTCGAATTATTTTATATTTCAAATACTTAATATCAATTACACATTCTACCAAAGCATGTGCTTACATATTCTGCCAAAGCATGTGCTTCGACAATAAATTTCTTGATTTTTTTTACTCTTGTTTTAAAGTTAGGACTTTTGAAAACCCTTTGATTACACATTGACGTAAATATCTGAAGTTAATAGAGCCTGGTTTCTCTCGCATTATTGTAGTAGATATAACGTTACTTGGGTTTGTTTCAAAGGAGATTTCCTTAGACAAAACGTGTTGGCATGAACTGAATACCGATAAAGGTTAAAAGTTGCCGGGTCTGTGTTCCAGTCTATACGTCTTTATAAATCCATCACGATGATCACTAAGAGGTCACTTAATGTATAAACCCTCTTAGACTGTCTGCCTGTATCAATCAATTACTTGTAAACGAAATCATAATTGCGTGTATCTGTCAATAAATATGATAGAGCATGGTGAGACCATAAGGCTAGGGCGACGCTATAGAGATTTTATCACAAATAGCTTCTCACGTCTATTTGTAACGTGAAAGTTGTCGATGGGAAACCGAAACATCGTAACTACAGCTTGGAGCTGTAGTTACGACGTTTTGGTCTCCCAACGACAAGTTTGTTATATATTTTCGCTTATCGTACATTCGAAATTTGCACAAAAACGGATCGCGATTATGAAAAAAAAAATCAAAACAATTCGGCCAATCATACCATTCGTTTAAACGAAAGAGAACTTTGAACTCCGATGTTGGCCGATTTTTATGCCATGCATTTTGTCGTTTTGAAGAATTAATCTGAACTGTAGTTACAAAGTTAAGGTCGCCAACAAACCATTTTACTGTTTTACTACGCGTAAATGACCTTAATTTTGTAAAAAAAAAAAAAAAAAAAAAGAAAAAAAAATTCATATTAAAGTGGAACTTCCTGTTGGAGTCTTTTGGCTTGGTAAGCGGAGTCAGTAGACAGGGCCAGCGTCCCGTGCATTGTGGCTGTCAATTGAAAAATCGATCGAACAATTAGAGAATGACGGTCTTCCAATTTGGAGGTCAGTCTGTGTGGCCAGCGATCCATCAGTAACAAAGACACTTTTATACCTTTTCTGTTTTGCAATTTTTTAGACTTGTCCAATTTCAAAGATTTTGCCGACGAAATTTCAACGTGGATTTAATCTTGACAAGTGACTATTTATTAGGATAGAAAACAATTGTGGAAAAAGAAGTAATTGCTTGTTACAAGCAATTTCTTCTTTTTCTACAATGTTTTCTCAACTATAAAATCACAGGGACGTAAAAACCAGGAATCGATCATGAAAGGGAGGAAATATGGTGATTTCTCGTTACGATGAACATTTTTGGAAAAATGGATTTTTTGTTTGTTTGTTTGTTTCGTTTCGTTTGTATGTCATACAACTCGTTTAAAAGCAATAAAGAAAATGAAAATTGACATTACGCGTGAATTTGTATCTGCTCCGATTTTAAAATAAAAAGACTTCAATCAGGAGAAAGTTCAATATATTGAAAGAAAGACCACAGGAAAAGTGACAGCCATAGATTCCAAAATGATGAACACATTAAGTAATAAGTACATTGTTACGAATTTGTTGTCATTTAATTCTCATGTGACCGTTGTGTAAGAAAGAAAATGATGAGGAATATCTTAGCTTTGTGTTGTTAACTTTTGTCGTTTCTAACTCTTGGCAGTTCCGTGTTTTCATAATTGATTTGAATCGCTATTCAAGTAACATCGGAACAAATTATCACAAAAACGAAAGCTGAGTGCGACGATAACCAGTGATTGTCCAGACGGCGCTCATTGCGGTCTCGACTGAATTTGTTTGTTTGAATGGGGTTTTACGCCACTTTCAACAATCTTTCAGTTATATCGCGGCGGCTCGAGCACCTAACAATGGATTCCTGGTATTTCTCACACCAGTATTACCATCACATCCTTTCCTAGCCTCCAGCTGCTATCCCACATAGGTCTACGATAATCGACCCATTTGTGGGAGACAAATAGTCGGAAAGGATGAGTGCCGCCGTCGGGGATCGAACCCGGGACCTCTAGAATGACAGTCCGACGCGCTACCAACTGCGCTAAGACGGCGACTGGTCTCAATTGGCATACACTAAATTGCTACTGAATTGAGGAATCGCCAGCCCCGCCCACCGACTCTGTTTGCCAGGCTCACTGACCGCGGTGAGAAGTTCCACTTCGATTTTAACCCATGCCCAAACAATGGCACTTTTAAACGCCTATCAATATGAAAGCTTTGGAAAACATTGTGGATAATGCAGAAATTGCTTGTTACAAGCAATTTTAACATTTTCCACAATATTTTCTAACCTAAAAGACAAAGATCTTGAAGATTGCAACAACTTAAAATTGTCGTCTGCAATTTCTTTGAATTTGGATTGATCTAAAATTTCATTGTGTGGGAAAGGGTAAATTGCATTATCAACGTCTGCGAAATTAATAATCAGTTACAAATAAGACATACTAAGTTTGTTTATTGGTGACATAAACGTTGTAAGTACAGCTTAAAAGGCGTGTAGTTACGCCGTTTAAGTCCCAAAAAACAACAAAAAATGGTTCACGAAAATGTCGGCCAATGTTGGAGTAAAAAATTCACTTCCGGTCTAAATGAATGATTGTTCGATTTATTCTTTAATTCACATCCGCGATTCGTGAATTGAGTTAAAAACACGAACAAGCTAGAATATTTCTATATCTTGGATTAAAAGCATTCGGTTTGATTGAAAAACGATGGTGTACATTCTTTAAATTGAAATTACTTTATCTTAACTAATATCTATCCTTGTAAAAATCAAAGGGCTTAAAGGACTGATTTTCAGTCAGTATTTCTTGTAAGAATTAATTTTATAAACATTCCAGCGGAAAAGGGAGAGACGGGTGTTGTAGTCTTATGTGCAGGCTGTTCTTAATGTACGTTTTCTGCCAAAATATGGTTATTGCGGGTTCAGCATGACAAGGGTTGAAACACGCATCCTATTAGTTAGTACTGTGCTTCCGTAAAAATGTCCATCTTTCAGAATGGAAATTATTATGATAAAAAGCTGATCAGCTTTGAACCAGGTTGTCAGAATATGTCGTGGTCATTGGCACACTTCTGGTAACATGATAGACAAATAAATCATTAATCGTTTCCGACATCGACCCGAGGCACCCAGACTGTGCCTTTGTCTTTATAACTCGACAATTCTATAAAATGCAATCTCCAGGGAGATGATTTTTATCCCTATAATTGAAATGTCTCGATGCAAACATAAAAAAACTGCGACCATCAACATAAATGCATTAACAAACCACTATCTGTGTTAGAGCACGTAACTTTTAGTAAAATTATTTCTATTTAGGTAATAAAATTCTAGATTCATCTTTACTGGAGCCGTTTTTAGACGATAAACCAAAAGTTACAGGACGGTTATAAAAAGAAGTGCATACATAAATATTCTTATCAAAATTTGAATAGTATATATTATATGATATTAAAATTTGATAAAGATCACCTAAAATAAATAAAGGTAATAAAATTCAGATACATTTATACTGGAACCAATTTTAGACGATAAATCGGACAATGTTAGACCAAAAAAATACTGGACGGCTATAAAAAGCGGAGGATAATCAAAAAATTAAAAACGTGATCCTTATCAAACTTTGGATTGCTTATATTACATACTTTTCAAAGTTTACTAGAGGCCACTTTGGACACAAAAATGTAATAAACTTTTAGATTGATCTTTACTGGAACCGTTTTTAGACGATAAATTGGGCAATATTAAACCAAACATTACAGGGCGGTTATTAAAAGTAGTGTTTACACAATGCAAAAGTCTTTTGAGTGTGTGTGTTTCTTCTTTCCGTCCAATCTAAACTTTAAGAAAATCTTATTAGTGTACAGAATTGTTGACAGCTTAATGATATGCATTTACACCAATTTAACACATTCCCACACGATGACGATTTTGGACATCCCTCAAGGAAAACAATCGGAAAAGGATTGTATAAAATGAAGAAAGTGCTTGAAACCAGCCATTCTTCATTTACAAAATGTTTGCTACCCAGAAAATTGAAAAAATCTAAAACTCCATCAAGTTTAAATTGCCGTCTGCAAATCTTTTGAATTTGGACCAGTCTAAAATGTTGCTTTGAGGTAGTGGGATAAGACTAATTGTATGTTAATTGGGCCAAAGTATACATTTTCGAAGGAAAGTAAGCTCCAATTAAGTTTTAACGGTCACTTGCTGAAAAATGGAAAAAAGCTTTACGTGTTCAATTGAAATGGCATACACATATCGATTATGTTTGTAAAGGACCAATTTCTATTTTCAAAAAAAAAATAACATATGGCTTATCTCAGGAAATGAAGCTCCTTTTTAACAACCCCCATGTTAATCCCATTTTGGGTTATTGCTGTGTTATATGGGATAAAAAAAATAACGACGTCTGTATATGAGCACATGTACGTTGAAATCTTTCGTAGTCATGCGTTTCAACCTTAATATCGCCATTTCGGTGTTTTCTTACCTTTTAACTCATTCCCTCACAGTTACGCTTTTGCAGGCCCCTCAACAAAAATAATAGGGAAAACATTGTGTGAAATGAAGAAATTGCTTGTAACAAGCAATTTCTTCATTTTACAGAATGTTTTCTACCAAGAAAGTTAATAAAAAGAACACCAAAATTTCATTAACATAAAAATGTCGTCTGAAAGGCCTCTGAATTTGGACTAGTATAAAAGCTTGCTGTGTGGTAATGGGTTAAGGGACTGTGTTTGATTCCAAAAACCATAAAGTGCCCATGGGACGTTTAAGAAATTTTAAAAAGCCTCGCAGAAATTTTACCCGGAACGTCCTCGGAATATTTGGTGAATCTGACGTCTTTCAAAGTAGCCTTGCAAGGATTCTAAATGTATAAAACATATTTCTATTTTTGAATCAACAAATTTAGAACTACTTCTGGGAAAACTAATTCGAATTTAATTGGCCATCCAAAATCAAAATTGTGGTAGAAATATTCTTCAAATTTCTTCCGTTGTGCCCAGTATTTAATAAAAAAAATAAAAAAAAATAAATAAATAAATAAAATGGCCGGATTGTATTGTTTTTGTTGTTGTTGATGTTAGGTCGCCTAACACCTATATATCTATCTTTTGTGCGGTATTTATAGAATTTGTTTATATATTTTCTTTGAGTAAAGCTGATCTTCATCGAGCCTATGGCCACATAATACCGCAAATATGGCGAGCATATATGACGTCATGATGACGTCGTTTAGAGAGTGATTCAACTGATTTGTAAGACAAGGACATCTGTGATGGCTGTTTTTTACCGGAAACATTACTATTTATATGAGAAATATCTCTTTCAAAACCTTTCATTTCTAAGTATCTCCTTTACCCCACACAATCAAACTCTTTTACGACCCGTAAGAAATCAAATGACTGGAAAACAATTTTACGACTTTGAAGCAAAAGATTTTCATTTTTGAATTTCGACATGTGACTTCTTTGAATTTGAACCTGTCTAAAACTATGTAGTCTGGTAATTGATAAAATGTTCAAATGAGGCAGTATTGGTAAAATGGATTATTCTTAAAAATGTAAGAATTGTAGAAAGCTAAGACTTTCGTCAGTGATAGCGGCTAAATCCGTTGTTTCTGCCATTTTGCCAGTGTTACCACTTTGGGATATTATAGTTTTTAGAAAATAGTGCAAAAATAAGCTCTGTTTTTATTTTTAAAGATTCGTTTCAGCAAAACAGCTATATCTTATCAAAGGGTGTGTTCTAAGTATTCAATGTAATTCATAAATTGAGTAAAACACCTTTTGTTTACAAAACCGTATGCCAAAATCATACTATATCCAACTTTGGCTTTTCACACAAATAAAATCAAGTAATTTACCGAACGTTGGCAACGCCACAGTTCACTTCACTTAGCAGATTTTGTCGAAGAAGTTGTGATTCGTTTCACTTACCAATTGTGGGATTCCAAAATTTTTACCTTTAGCATTCGACATATTAGTTGCATGCCACGAAGGTGATTAGCAGCATAGAACAGAATTCTTATTCGACAAGCATAAATCAGTACATAAGACATACTAACACGTACAAAGTAATACAATTTAGTTATAGTTATTAATTTTTTATGAAAGGTAAATGTTAACAGCGTTAATTTTGATAAAATTCGGAAACAGAAGATATAGCGTTGCATTTGGATTAATATCCGAATAATATATTGAAATTACTTAATTACAGGCACATCACAAAATACACATTCGATAGTTATACACATGCCTGTAATTCAAAGGGGTTCCTCGGATGGTTTGTATTATTTGAAGACTTCTACTTAACCCATTCCAACACAGCAAAATTTTAGACCGGTCCAAATTGAAAGAAGCTGCAGACGACAATTTCATGTTGATGTATTTTTTTTTTTTTTTTTTTTTTTTTCGTCTTTTTGGATAGAAAACATTGTGGATAATGAAGAAATTGCTTGATACAAGCAATTTCTTCATTTTCCACAATGTTTTCCAAAGCTTTTTTCTCGAGGGGCGTAAAAAGGGGGGATTGAGTTGGAATGGGTTAAGCTACTACTGGGTCGCAGAAGGTTTAAAACAGAATCTATCATTTGTTTCTTTCCGGTTATAATTCGAATGAATTGCGAATCCAATATAATCAAAGTTTCTTACACGATATCTTTAATATTTATGGACAATCTGTGGAAAGAATAATCTTGGAAAAAGGTTTTTTAAAAAAAAGTATTGATCTTGAAAGCTGATGATGTGCGATTCAGTGAGTTGGTTAAACGTTTCTTTTTTAGTAGTATTTCAGTAAAACCGCGGTTGGTAGGTGAACAGGTGTGACAATGACGTTTTTTGCCGAACTGGGGATCTCGCTCATATCACTAGAATATAAAAGTATCTGTATTGCGTCGACGTCGTTCTAAAACGACTTAACTACAGCTTGAATCAAGCTGTAGTTACGGCGTTTTAGAACGACGACGACGATTGGCTTTTAAACAGGACGCGCTAGGCAAGACGTTTTGCTTCAATCTAATATTCTATGTGAAAAATGCTATTTCCTTCAACAAAACGGGCATGTCACTTGATGCTATTCCAATAGGGACGTCCACCATCAGCACTTTCAGTGCTTTGATTATGTATCAATGTATCATTTAGGTCATTAGTAGAGTATTAGGTGCTTATCATCTAAACCTTTGATCACATTAATGTGAATAATTGACCGAATTGATCTTTGAGGTTCATCGAGGTGCAGTGCATGCCAATTGATATTGGAATTAAAATACCGGCTACACCTTTGAGTTATTTCAATTTGGACGCAGTCTAAAATTGTTTCATGTGGTATTGGGTTAACCCATTACAAGACGACATAATTTTAGACTGGTCCAAATTGAAAAAAGTTGCAGCCGATTATTTAAATTGATAAAAATATTTTATGTATTTGTCTTTTGGAGCAGAAAACAATGTGGAAAATGAAGAAATTGCTTGTAACAAGCAATTTCTTCATTTTCCACAATGTTTTCCAAAGCTTTAATACTGTGGGGCGTATAAAAGCGTCACTGAGTGGGAATGGGTTAAAATACATCTATATTGTACGTAGTTCTGAATAGAAATTAGGAGTTGCTTCAACAAGCAAGTTCTTCACTTTCCACAGTGTTTCCAAAAGCATTTTTTTCTTCGGGGGGGGGGGGGGGTAAATGAGGGGTTTTGTAGGAACGGTTTGAGACGACTATGTTTTCGGTTTACCCACTCCCAGATGGCAAAATTCTAGAGTGGCCCTAATTGAAAGGATTTGCAGACGAAAATTCAAAGTTAATGAAATTTTAAAAATTCAAAATTTTCAATAGTTTGACTAATCGACGCTATCATGAACGCTTTTCGAAATCAAATATTTTCGTTTGCCCGGCATATATCAGACACCATTGATGGGCGACAAAACTTTTTAACAACAGATTATCCCTATTGATTAATCTGCTTTTTTTCTTTTCTTTTTCTTTTAATGAATAAATAGATGGATAAATAAAGTCGTTTGATATATATTGTATATCAGCACTAAATATATCGTTACGGAGATCCAATACGTTTGTTATCCAGACTGTACTATTTTTTATGTATAAAATGACCAATCGCTGACCCGCCCATTTATTCCTTTGGCCATGCCCATTAACTCCGAGAGGAAGTTCCGCTTCGATTTTTAACGGCGTTATTTCGCAAAACTTATGGCTAGTAGCATGTAGCAAAAAAGTAAAACAGTTGGTTGGTGACTGAAACGTCGTAACTACTGTTTGAATAAGCTGTAGCTGCGACGTTTAAGTCGCCAAACCAATAAAAAAATATTTCGCAAAAATGGCTGCCAATGCCGGGGTTGAAAGATCAGGTCCGGGCTGAAGGAATGATTTGATTGTTCGGTTGATTCCTTGATTGACAGCCGCGATTTGTCAATTGCATGTGTATGCGTAAGTCAATAAAGAATTCTGCTCTGTTCTGATATCTCAGACATGGGAGTGCCGTTGAAATAAGAAATTTCTTCATCATCAACACCGATTTCTTCCTCAAAACACACAAAATTTTAACACTTCATCTACTAAAAAACTGTTTCTTTGAAAGCTTCTTTGAATTTGAATTTGTCTTCTTTTTGTCGTCACAATTGCCTCATTATAGCTTTTGAAAGCAATGGTGACAATGAAGAAATTGCTTCATACAATTTCTTCATTACCAACAATATTTTCTACCCCATAAATACTTATTTCCAAAATCTGATTTACAGAAAAGCAACTTCTTTAAATTTTGACAAACACAAATTTTCGTCTGCTATTTAAGTTTATGTGCAAAATCAATTGGAACTCTAGCAGTTTTTTAAATTATTTCTTATTCCAGAACCAGATAGGTAGTTGATAAGAAATACTATGAAATTTGAATATAAGTTTAAAGGCACCCCTTGTTACATGTACTTATTGGCATCTTCCAATCCAAGCGTCATACCCGCATTACTAAGTGGCATTATTTTAGACTTATCCAAATTGAAAGACTTTGCATAAGGCAATTTCTTGAAAGCATTTTATTATAGGAAACATTGTGGATAATAAAATGTGTAAAATGAAGAACTTGCCTGTTACAAGCAATTTCTTCATTTTTACACAATGTTTTCTAAAATCTAAGATTTCGTTAATTGTAAATTGTCGTCTGCAACTACATCGAAATTGAACTGTTCTAAATTTGGACTGGGAATTGGTTAAAAATGTGTTCGGCCCGAATACTCTTTGTCTATTTTTGGACATTCGGGTATATATAGATCACGTAGTTCTTTTTTCAAGTTTCTAAATTCTTGATAGTATTATGAATAAACACTGTCGATACGACGTTAAATTATTATTTCAAGAGCTTAGTATCTTTCGAGTTAATCTGCTACTGAGATTTGAAACCTGTGAATGAGATTTTAAAATTGTTAATGAGATTTTAACCCTGCGAATGAGATTTTAAACCAGTGAATGAGATTTTAAACCTGTGCATGGGGTTTTAAACCTGTGAATGAGATAATGCAAGCAAAAATCTATTTATGGGTAAAATAATTCCTAAACTAGCTGGAGCATTATGTTTGTTCCCTCTCTGGTTCTTTCTGTGTTCATAAAAATTCATATCAAGCCAAGGTTATTTTCTTTGCTAACACGGTTATAGGAAAATTACCTTAACCCATTTACAGACGGCAAAATTTTAGACCGGACACAATTGAAAGGAGTTGCAGACGACAATTAAATACGTGTAAAATTTCAGTTTTTTTTTTTTCCCAACTTTCTGGGTTGCAAGCAATTTATTCATTTTCACAATGTTTCTAAGTTGTTTGTCATATAGGATGCCTTAAAAAGCGTCACTGTGTGGGAATTACTTGACATACGGAGTACACAATGTAAACACGTATATTTCCAAGCAAAGAATATACCAGCCCTCTCCATACAATCCTGTTTTCATCGGCTCAATTCAAATAAACCTATTATCGTACAATATCCTCAGCTTATCAATTATATGTAATTTTTAAAACGTATTTATTTTTACTAAAACCTACAGAATTAACAAATATCAGACATTTTTAAAAGAATTTGGACAAAAATGAACGAATTTAAGGAATTTTAAAAAAAGCATTAAAAGCAGCGAACTGCGGAAATCTGATCAAATCGGGTGCCTTTCGGCTAGAGCACGTCGAAATAATTTCATTTCATAGTAACATTATTTCGCCTGAAAGGGCATGAACGGAATCCTCTTAGTTCTCGCCCAATATGAACTAATCCCTTTCTCAATTTACAACATTTTTTCCGCTAGTTTTGTCTAACCGTGCGCTTTGGTATCAATATAAAATGTTTTTCCCCCGCTCTAAATTAAAATGGCAATAAACGATAATCGTTTCACAGAGTATCAGTGTTCAATATTGTTTCCCATTCATTCCGACTTCCTTTGGAAGACCGGTGGATTGTAAGATCCTTCCAATGATTAGATTGTCTTTCAAATTATTTCTGACCTGTCATGTTGAAAAGAACCTATCGGGTACTCCGCAGAATTGCTGGGTACCACTAGTACTAGGCTGATGTTCTGAAATGGCTTGCCCAAGATTTTCTTGTGTTCTTGTTGTAGTTTGTTTTTTTGCAGTAACATTTGATTTACGAAGTGAACGGATCCCTTGATTAGGCCTAGTTGCACAAGGATCGAATATGCAAGGTTAAAGCGTGGTCCGTGGTTGTAGGTAGAGTGTTGACTGCGCTACAAAGAAGTCGGTATTCGATGTCTGGCAACGGCAATCGATCTTTGGTCATTCCTGTGCCCACAAATCCCATGCTAATACTACCGGGAAAGCCTGGAAATATTAAAGAATGTAAAAAAAATTGTTTACAAATAGATGTAAAACAAAAAGATTTAAACAAAACAAAAAATCCCTTTGTGGATGTGGGGGGATAAAAAGACCATTCTACCAAATAAAAATCTGTAACAGAAAGAAAAAAATCTGACACCATTCAGACTGCTTATTTTGTGTCATTTTGACAAGACAGACAATGTTCTACATTTTCGAAGGTTCTTGGCAGCCTCTTTTCGCGTGACGGACATCGTTTTTGTTTAACACGCCTCGGAAAACACAGTCATGTCGAATTGACATCAAAAAGGAAGTGTTATCGTTGATAGATTGTTATGAGAAGAAATACAAAGCTTTTATGTTACGGACATTTCTTCTGTTCAAAGTTTAATAACTTTAATGAGAACGACATTCAATCTGGAATCGAGTTTTGTTTGATTTATCAGTCACAAGCGGTTAGCGACCACGTGCACATCTTCAACCAATCTCCACTCCTTCATAATTCAACTTAAGTTTATTTTCATATGATAAAAATCAAATCACTGAAAGTACTGTTGGTGGACGTCGATGTTGGTATAATGGAGTGATATACCCATTTTGGCATAGAAAATGGCATTTTTCCTAAAGATGATGTGATTAAAACAAAAACGTTTTGGCCTAGTCCGGCTTGCTTATTATATAAAATGGCTCGAATTCAATTATGTGGTTGTAATGTACATGTTCTAGCGTGAAAAATGGCAGGAAACCATGGTAAGACGCGCCTACAAACCGCTATTACTGAAATATTACTGAAAGTGACATCCAACCAAATATACTTAACCACAGTCTAACGAGCTCTCAAGATCAATACTTTCTAACTTTTCTGAGATGATCCTTTCCCATCACAGTCATACTGTTTAAGAAACTAAGACAACATTGGAATAGTAATTCATTTAGAATTATTCCATACAAGAAACAAATTAGAGATTCTGCAAATGTTTCAAACACTCTGTGACCCAGCAGCACCTTAAAAACTAATTTACAAAAAAATCCACGGAACCTCTTTGAACATACGTAAAACATGCCTAAATTGTGTTCGCTTGTCTAAACGTTTCTATGACGTGTGGCTAAACACCTCCGCGGTATACACTTAGGATGCTGTGTTCTGAAAACGGTAATTTTGGAGTCCCACAATTATTGAACGAAGCAAATTAAAGATTTGTAAAGCTAAGTGAGTTATAGGGTTCCGAACGGTCGGCAAATCACTCAATTGATATTGTGTGCAAGACCGTAGTATAATATGGTGTAAGAGATGTTTAAACATACAAAATATGTTTTTATGCTAGGTATGATATATATTGAATTATAATAAATTTACACAGCACACGCTTTTAGAATATACAGCTGGTTTGTGGAAAGGAAGCTTTAAAATGGATAGATTGGGTACTATTTTTTTCTACATCATAATAAGATCCTACTGGGTTTTCGAAATGATGTAACACTTTAGACGTCATTGGGACGTCCACCAAAAACTGTTTTATTAATTTATGTGTTTTTATAATACATATACATGCATATTTATACCGCTTTATAAGAAATTAAGGGAATGATTTTGTATTAATCGAGATATGAAACTAAAAACCTAATTTCAACTTAATGTTTGTAGAGGTATTTCATATTCTCTTCATCTCTGTTATCAAAATGAAATGCACAATTTCTTCAAATGACGGATCGCCGGCCTTGCCCCATCGAACTCCGACTAAAATCGACTAGGATAGCAACGTTATTTTGCTTAATCTTTGATTAGTAACTTAAAACAAAAATGAAATGTTTGAATTAACTCATTCCCATACTTTTTGACGCCCCTCAAGAAGAAGATTTTTTTCAACAAGCAATTTCTTCATTTTCTAAAATGATTTGAACCAATAAAGTTGAAAAATAATCTAGAATTTCATAACCACTATGTTTTCTTCCCCAAAGGACAAAGACTTTTAAAATTTCATCAACTTGAAATCGTCGTCTGAATTTTTTTTCAATTTGGACTAGTCTAAAATGTTGCCGTCTAGTAATGGGTTAAATAGCCGAAAGCTAAATCACATGAAACAAACAAATAAGTAAACAAAAATATGCAACGTAAAAGGGGATACATAAACAGCAATTAACCCATTTCCACATAATCCCGCATTTGGAGCACTCGGGGTAAACGGGTATTGAAAAAATTGATTTGCAGAAATCTCCCATTTTCTGAAAATGTTTTTCTATAATTTTGGACTCTTATTTTTCAATTCTGCTGCATTACGAATTGTCGTTTTCAACTTATTTCAACAATGACAGGTCTTAACCTTTTTCGTCTGCTAATGGGTTAATCAGATATTTTCATTCGACTTCGTTTCTTTTCTCCTGCCTCTCTATCCACAAGTTCGCCATTTACAACACTGAGTTGATACTTGATTGAAAAATGCAGTTAATCCATTCTCACAAAATCTCGTTGTTTACGCCAATCAAAATAAAAGCTTTGGAAAATATCGTGTAAAATGAAGATACCTCTTCATTTTTCACAATGTTTTCTATTCTCCCCTTACAAAAATAGAGAGTTTTTGAAATTTCCCAAACATTAAGTTGTCGTCTGCTTCTTCTTTGAATTGAGACCAGTCTAAAATTTGTCGTCTGGTAATAAGTCAGACACAAATGCCTAGGTTTGATACTGCAAGCCTACCAAATCGTTCCAACCTTCTCGAAATGTCTCGAATATTTGCCGTCTTACAGCGCGAGCATAGACATCTTCTGGAAGTCCTATTCCACAGAAAAAAATGTCATTACATTGCCATTATCCGTTTTTGTAAATTCGGGGAAAACTCCTTTTTAGAAGCAAAATAATTAAGACTATCTGCGCTGATAACCTCGGAGACTATAAATTACTATGTTTACGTAGGTAGAGGGCCGTCGCTTTTCTTAATCAACGTTCACAGAAAAGATCCTAACTGCTATTAAAGGCGCCCATTTCTGATAATAATCTTATTAACACACGTGTTTACTGCTGAGTGAAATGTGGTATCTTTTCCATATCAGTCGCTTTTTGGCCGTTTCCGTGAACTCGCGTTTTCCATCTCTGATATTTTCGTTTGATTATATGGGTTTTTAATTTTTATATACTGATTTCATTTAATATCAAAAACGGTTCAAATCCTCTTGGCTAAAAAAGAAATAAATCATTGAGGAGATGAAGAATATATTTTTTGTTGTTTGTTGTTGTTTTAACTTATGCATATAGTTCAAAACCTAATTACTATATCAGAAGCCTCGTGGTGAAATGCAACAGGGGCGTGATTATGTCTTTAGTTTCATACCTCCTCCGCAACGAGAACCAAAAAATACAAGATGATCTATCGTAATATAATATTCCATTTATCATTTACCTATTTGTTGTTAAATAAATTCGATGAAATAATAATAAATCTATTTTTCTACAAGTATTTCCCTTTTCTTATACCATTTTAATTACGTTTATTAGTTATGACGTCACGTACAGATTGAAATGATATCATCATAGACTACCTTATATTGAGCCATGTTTGACTCTGTCAGATACATATCTGTCCGATTTTGTCTGTGTGGAATGTAAATATTTCTTTAGAAATATTTATAGGTATATATATAATAAATGTATGTATCTGATAGCAATAAGGTATATATTATTTACCTACTAGTACAGTTTAAGATACAAAAATAACTTTAGTTACTTGTCATTTCGTTAAAAGTGTTGTAATTTATCATTTCAGTATCAGAATGAATATGGACTGGCGACTATACATCTTATCTGTATTGACATTTGTAGCTCTACGATTAACATTCGCCTCCACAGAACAATCAAAACGAGGTAAGCTTTTATCCATGAAGGTGACTTTTGTTGTATTACGATTAACTCTCCCCTCCGCAGAACAATCTAATCGAGGTAAGCTTTTATCAAGAATTATGACTTTTAAGCATTATGATAAACATTCGCCTCCACAGAACAATCAAAACGAGGTAAGCTTTTATCCATGAAGCTGACTTTTGTTGTATTACGATTAACTTTCCCCTCCACAGACAATCAATACGAGGTAAGCTTTTGTCCAGGATGCTGACTTTCTTGGCATAACGATTTACATTCGCCTCCACAGAACAATCAAATCGAGGTAAGCTTTTATCAAGGATTATGACTTTTTTAGCATTATGATTAACATTCGCCTCCATAGAACAATCAAAACGAGGTAAACTTTTATCCAGGATGCTGACTTTCTTGGCTTTTGTCCAGGATGCTGACTTTCTTGGCATAACGATTATATTCGCCTCCACAGAACAATCAAATCGAGGTAAGCTTTTATCAAGGATTATGATTTTTTTAGCATTATAATTAACATTCGCCTCCACAGAACAATCAAAACGAGGTAAGCTTTTGTCCAGGATGCTGACTTTCTTGGCATAACGATTTACATTCGCCTCCACAGAACAATCAAATCGAGGTAAGCTTTTATCAAGGATAATGTCTTTTTTAGCATTATGATTAACATTCGCCTCCACAGAACAATCAAAACGAGGTAAGCGTTTGTCCAGGATGCTGACTTTCTTGGCATAACGATTTACATTCGCCTACACAGAACAATCAAATCAAGGTAAGCTTTTATCAAGGATTATGATTTTTTTAGCATTATGATTAACATTCGCCTCCACAGAATAATCAAAACGAGGTAAGCTTTTATCCCGGATGCTGACTTTTTCGTATTACACTTACATACGACTAACATTCGTCTTAACCTAGGAAACTATGACTGATTGATTGAACGGAGTTTAACGCCACTTTTAACAGTATTTCATTCATATCGCGGCGGCTGGAGCACCTAGCCATTGACTCCTGGTTTTCCCACACCAGTATTACCACTTCATCCTTTCCGAGCCTCGAGCTGCTCGTCCCACTTGGGCTTACGATCATTCACCAATTGGTGGGAGACAAATGTCGGAAAGGATATTTGCCGTGACTCCATGACTACGCGCTACCACTGCGAACAGTAAAATGAGGTAGGCTACTCGTTTATCCATGCTGACTTTATGGTCTTTATCGACTACATGTAGCAAAACGTGGTAAGCTTTGTCTAGGATGATTTTTGTTAGTTAGCAATTAACATTCAGCTCAACCCAACAATAAAATCGATGAAAGCTTCAGAAAAGCGGAGCTTTTTTGCTGTACTATTAGCATTCACCTGAAGAGAACAAACCGATGCGTAAGCGTGAAACAGTTGTAACTGCATATAAAGATATAGGCAGTTACAGCTGTTTCGCGCTTTTCCATCGAAACGTTCTTTGTTTAACCTACTATAAAATTATACAGGCTTCCCTAAAAAACGAAACATTTTCTCTCTATCATCAGTCTTTATAAATCAAGCATTTTAACTATAAGGAACAGCTTTGTAGGTTTAAAAGTCATCTCATAAAGTTGAATGATCATAAGGGAAAACCGTTTGTACGGCAATCACGACAATGGTTCCTTTAATATCATAGATATTTGCTAGTCTGAAAGTGGCTTACAAAAACCAGTTGGGTTTATGCATGACATTTTTAACTATGTCAAATGTAGTATATGGAACACGAAAATACAGTAAATACAGGTTTTGTCGTTGGGCGGACAAGCTATCGGAACAACATCTTTATTCAAGCTGTAGTTGTGACATTTTGCAAGACATTTTCCACGCCAAACGACGATTTTATTCAAGCTATATTTACGACATCTTGGTAGCGACGATGTGCCACGGGCAGCTTGGATATTCACGTAATTGATTATTCGCTTGTTTTGGGGGGGCTTATTTGAAGATTTATTCAAGCTGAAGTTACAATATTTGGCGAGCCCAGCGACGATTTATTCAAGTTGTATTAAGACATTCTAAGTCGCCAACTCGACTATGGGGTATGGATCAGCTTAAATGATTAAACAATAAATTTGGAATAATCTCTTATTTTTCGTTCGCTGGGCTTAATTGAAGATTTGAAAATACAAAAAATATATCCGGGCTGATCTAGACAAATTGCACTATATCATATTCTAAAATATGACCCATCTCATAGCAAAAATACTAACAGAATTATCTTCTGAGTAGTATTTTTATCTGAAACATTGGTGACAGAATAAAAAAGATGTCTGGAAAAAAAACTCAAATTCTCAGAAGCATAGCTCCATTTACAATGCTGACAGCGAATCATGCATTGATCTGCCGTTAAACCTACCAGGCATTTCAAATGCTAAATTACTGATAATTTTGACCTACCAAATATGAAACCCTGCGTCATATTTTGAAAATAATACATGTCAACCTTCTTATTATAACCAAACCTGTCATTTCCTTTGGCGAAATCTATTTCTAGAAATTTTTGGAAAACACCAATTACCACACTACAAAATTTTAGACTGCTCCAGAAGTTTCAAGTTTATTTATTTTTAAACACATCTGTCTTACTCGGTAGAAAATATTGTATAAAGCAGTTTCTTCATATTCCGTGTAGTTTTCTCAACTTCGTTTATCGAGGGCTGTAAACGGGAAGCTATGTGAATGGGATGATAGAAATGGCTTTCATATTTGATTGTTTCGAAAAATCTTTAGTGCGATATATCTTTGAAATAAGTCATGAATAAGCCATGAATAAACCAGTTGATTTATAAACAAGAGTTGTCCACGTACAACATAGCTCGCATAGAAAGTGTTTGCCTCCTTTGGAGTGCTACTTGAAACAGGGTTGAATATTAAGGGCACATCTTCAAAGAGTCAATGTTACCCCATTATTATTACAAATGTAAAATATGAGCACCTTGGGATGAAAAATGACAAATTTATATATAGTTAAAGTTTTGGTTAATGTTTTTATATGGGCACAGGGTTTTCGGAAAAATGACCTACATCCCCCCCCCGCCCGAATGCAAAAAAATGACGTTTTGTTGTTAAAGGTGTTTAAGGCATGTGTAAGATAAAGACCAGAGGGTCAAGGTCATTGTCTCAAATAAAAGCCTATCTCCTGATGAGTGGATGTGTAAAAGTTGAGCCCCCTAGCTTGAAAAATGAACAATGTAGAAAAAGTTAAAAGTTTTTTTGTAAATTTTCTTTAAGAGATGATGAGATTTTTTTTGTTTTGTTATGTTTTGTTTTCATACAGAGTTATTAAGTTTTTGTTTCTTTCCTCAAGGAAAACAAAAATATTCTCTTCGTTTCTTTCATGACAATTTTTTATTATTGTTATTATTTGACATACCGCCCGGCAGTGAATAAACCCTTTGAATATTTCTTTTGCATATTACATAGGTGATATCACGCTTGTGTAATAACTATGTAAATGAATTCGAAGCTTATGGTAACGCCTTTTCGTTTCCGCAGAAATGACGCGATAACGAAAGTAATGACGTCATTTTACGTTATATATCATAAATAGAATATCATTTTTGGGTCCGTAAAATCCCGATTTATCAAACTCGTCATCTGAAATGACTCGTTTGATATTTTCTATAGAAATAAAATAAAACTTTTGAATAATGAAAACTTACATGATCACTCATTCAAAATTCCCTATTTTTTCCTTTTCACAGATATACCACTCGATGCCCAATCCAGTATTGATGGTGCAAGAGGCGATGTTTATTCTGTGTTACCCGACGAGGATGTTGAAGACCTTGAAAAAAGAAGATCCCTCATGCGATTTGGTAAGCGACGATCCTTAATGAGATTCGGAAAGCGGGGAACTATACTCAGATTCGGAAAACGTCCGTCGATCATGCGATTCGGAAAACGAGGCACCGAAGACGGAGATAGCTTATATGATTTTATTCCAGAAGATGTTTATAACTACAACGATGACGTAGATTCACAAATGGGATTCCCCAGCTCAAAACGAGGCTCGATAATGCGATTTGGGAAAAGACCGTCAATCATGCGTTTTGGAAGAAGTGATCCAGCCCTTGAAAAGAAGCCCCATGTTCCGTGGAGATTCGGGAAAGACTTAGAAGACTTCTATAACCAATACTAAGTCAATTTGATAAAAAGAATGTCCGAGAAACCAACATTAAAAACTAAAGAACTACGCCTTGCAATTTGTCCGTAGAACAAACTCTGTTTACAAGAAGTTTCTTTCTAATATGTACAAATTCAAAAGTGCAATAGTAGTTACCCTTACTTGGGACTATTCAGCGTTGTTTACGTGACTTCAATACAATTAACACACTTAAACCAAGAAAGACTTTTACTGAACACTCAAAGAATCTACAAAAATGATTATTATTAGTATGATATATTGTGAATTAGAAATATAAAAAAAACTTTTGAATAAAAAACTTTACAGAAAAAAAGAGTTCTAATTGCTACCAGGTGTGGATTAGTCATTGAATTTTGCCCACCGATTTTTATTATTTTTTAGCCTGAGATTGCGTAGCAATCTGAGGCTGAAGTTAACCACGGTAAAATTTTAACCCCCACAGAGTTTAATGTAAAAATGTAAAAAAATCTAACGCAATAAATACAATATTCTGTCACAATGAAAGTAGATCTTACCGAACTACACAAGTGCGAGTATTAATTGATACGCCCGATTGAATCAAGAAGAATGAAGGCGAGATATGACTCATTTAAAGCCAGCGCTTGATGTACAGTACTTTTGTGTGAGTGTTCTGATTTTGGCAAAATTATCAAAAACTGATGAGTGAATGGACAAAAAGAAAGAAGATATATAGTATATTATATAATATCATTCATGTACAATCATATCAAAATAAGGTGTTTGTTTAATTCAAAATAATATTACTTATTCTAGAGTTACAGTATTAAAACGGTCCGGTTAGACGAAGCTGATAAGCGAAGCTGTCGGTTTCACGCACGATTGGAATGTTTTTGAACAAATTAATTGGTCATTCATAGGATCATATTCGCAATGTCTGCAGGCTGATCTTTGTCTATACCTCCTGCCAAAACAGGAATATTCCGGGTTTAGTTTGATAAGGGGTAAAAAAATACCGTCGAAATAAGTAAATGAGTGCAATATACTGAGTTAAATTATTAAAGGTGGTATATTCGAAAGTAACCTTATAAATTTGAAACAATATTATATAATATATATTTATCTTGCTTTCTTACCATGAACACTGAACTATGGTACAAACTTTGGGGTTTGAAGAAAAACTAAAGAAATAATAAATATAAACGTACAGATAAATGCGAATTATGAACTTATCAGCAGAAATTATAAATTTATCACCAGAAAACACTTTTCTGTGATTTCAAGAATTTATCCAATTTTTGTGACATTGTGTAACACAAAAATTTCCTGTTAATAGGAAAAGATTTCTCGTTACAAGCAATTGCTCCTTTTACCGCGATGTTTTCTTATGTAAACGTTTGTCAGTATAAACTCACTTTGATTCAGCTTCAATAACTCTGTTAACCTATCCGGACAACAAAATTTAAGACTAATCCAATAGAAAGAAGCTGCGGACGATAATTTCAAAGTGAAGGAATTTTAATTGTTTTTGTTTTTTGAATAGAAAACATTGTGAATAATGAAAAAAATGCTCGATTATAGTAATTTCTACACTTTAAACTATGTTTTCCGAAGATTTCTAACTTTTTGGGAGCTAAAAGGAAGGAAGGATTGTGTGGGAATGGGTGAAATTCATTCAGTACGCAGGGTTTAGGGTTTTTTTTTTAAAACAGCAATATATTTACTAAATAACGTTCATTTTTCAGTGTGGCGCTTGATTCGCACACCAACGATTTCCTTTTCGTCAGTGTAATTCTAAGGCCTCGTAACTACAGCTTTTATCAAGCTGTAGTTACGAGGTTTTAGAATTACACCAACGTTTTGTAATATGTTCCTGGCCATATATTTTGTAAACCAACATCGTAAAATGTGTCAGTCGGAGTGACTTTTCGGAGGTCAGTGGGCCAAGCAAGCGATCCGCCGATTTCACAAATGAGCGCGTGCGTGACATTTCCAACAATTACTCATGTGCGCCAAGTAATGACTCAGATCAGCCTGTGCATCCGCACAGTCTGATCAGAGTCTTCACTCTGCGCTCTGTAGATAGATACTGTCCCAAAGCTTCTTTAAGCAATCAGCGAATATTCTAATTGCCCCGACTGGCTGTCTAGGGTGCTCAATGTGTGCGAGTCACGCACCTGCGAAACTGTTGGAAATGTCACGCACAGGCTCAAATAATACTTACAGCAGATCGCTGACCGCACCTATTCATCTCCGACAAATCAATTTGGCCGTTACAACAATCGGCGCATATTGCAAGATATATGGCCGGGAAGCAGATCGTTGGTATCGTGCCTAAATGTCGTAAGTACAGACTTATTAGGTTGTAGTAACGGCGTTAAAATGGCCAAACCACCCAAATGTCGGAGCTCACCATACGGTATGAATAAATGATTTGATTGGGCAATAGAGTATTCGACTGACATCCATGATACACCAGATGCAAGTTTCAATACCGAATCAACTGTAGTTACGGCATTAAAGTCACCAAACCAGCAAGAAATCTTCAGACAGGTGTAGAGTTCAAAGATAACTTGCGGTTTTCCTTAAAGTCACCAAACCAACAAGAAATCTTAAGATAGGTATAGATGTTTGTTTGAATGGGGTTTTACGCCGCTTTCAACAATCTTTCAGTTATATCGCGGCGGCTAGAGCACCTAACAATGGATTCCTGGTATTTCTCACACCAGTACCACCATCACATCCTTTCCTAGCCTCCAGCTGCTATTCCACATAGGTCTACGATTATCGACCCATTGGTGGGAGACAAAAAGTCGGAAAGGATGAGTGCCGCCGTCGAGAATCGAACCCGGGACCTCTAGAATGACAGTCCGACGCGCTACAGATAGGTATAGAGTTCAAAGGTAACTTGCAGTCTTTATGAATGAGTTCATTGGTTGACTGGTTGTTTGATTTAAATCCATAGCCCCCTTTCAGAAGAGTAACACCAAGCCTTTGTTTAAACTGCGACACATTTCCCGGAATCTGAGCGTTTATCCCCGACGGTTTTGATTTTTTTCCCAGTGACAAATCTCATCTCGAGCAAGTAGATGATTTCCTAGGATATGCATGTGAAAATAAAATGTTTTTGACACCTTGCAAGTAATTGTGATGAATAAAAGTTCTGATTCTATAGAGATACAAAGTATTGAGATAGAAAGTGTCAAGGATATCTAAACAGTTGCAGAAACTAATATCAAGGGAATTAACCCTAAATTATCCTCAAAAATATTCTGCAAGATTTGCATTTCTTGGAAAACCCATCTGTACCACATGCCGTGTTTTTCGACTTTTCTTGGTTAAACGTAAAGTTTTCGGGACTAACGTAAATGCTTATTTATTTAAACCATTACCACACAAGCTCGCTTCTTTTACCCATCTAGAGAAAAAAGACACATAGGTCTAAATTTACACTTATGAAATAAAGATTTCAAGTTGGCAAAGTTTGCAAAGCTTACGGTTAAACTTAGAATTCAGAGTTCCTAAGTTAGCCGTTGGCTTCTAAATGGCAAATAGCGGCTGTCGATCAATTAATCAGTCGTTTAAACCGGACCTGTACTTTGAATTCCAACATTAGCCGTCATTTATGGGTATTTTGTTGTTGTTGTTGTTGTTGTTTTCGTTGTTGTTTTGGCAAGTTAAACTGCTTAACTATAACTTAATCATGCTGTAGTTATAACGTTTAGGTCGCCAATCAACCATTCTACTTTCTGTTACATGCTACTGGTCATAAATCTTACAAAATCGAAGTGGAACTCCCTGTTGGTAAGAATGGGCGGGGCCAGCGACTGATCGGGTACCATTCTCTTCTATATATCGCCGTTGTCGTTCTAAAACGTCGTAACTACAGCTTGATTCAAGCTGTAGTTACGACGTTTTAGAACGACAATATGATTCTTAGACTGATATCTATGAATACCTGTCCTGTGTGCCAAACAACCGAAACATGTAAACACCGGATCCTGTCGACCGAATAATCCTGCCGACCGAATGATCCTGCCGACCGAACAATCCTGCCGACTGAACAATAAGAGCCGTTATATCAACTGAATCCGACAGTCATGTGGTCGAATGTGGTCGAATGCCTGGTAGTTTGAAATCCATGTTATTGGCCTCTAACTGGTCTTTTTTTTTTTCTGTTAAATTGATAATGTTATTTTAATCTGACGTCATTAACTAGACTGTGATGACGTCATTTATAAGTAATTTTATAACGATTCAAGCGTTTGATTCAATAAACAAAATGTTGAGCACGCAACTTCTTTGTATGCTTGAGCATACAGCAGATCCATAAATTTTACTCAAACTGGCAAAATGTTTGCCTTGTTGTTTGCTTAATTGCACTGAATTAAAAGAAATGAAGATAATGATTTGTTTTTAATAAGCGTTATGAACTTGAAAACTCATTCATGCAAATGCATGAATCCGCTTCGCTTAATCATACAGTGTAATTAAGTTTTAGATTCATACCTCAATGAGAATAAAAAAAAAAGACCAAAAAATATTTCTCCCCATTTCTTATTTGTATGTGTGTATGTGTTCTCGAAAGTTAGATAAGGCCGCACAGCCAATTTCAATCAACAAATCATCATTTTTTCTGCAGTCTTGCACGGTTGCAATGAAAAAGAAAATATTGCAAAATACCGGAGAGTTGAATAGGTTTTAATGAGGAAAGAAACGAGAAATCTATTCTACAACAAACGATGTTTGATTATTATTGGGGTTGTATGAATAGTTGTTGTTTTGATTTGTTTTTATTTTTTCCGAAGCTTTACTGAGTTTAATTGATGTCACTTTGGTCACAGATTCGCCACCCTTTTAAGTTGATCAAAACAACATCCAACATGTATAACTGATCTTGTTTGAAGGGTCCCTAGAATAAGCGCCCATTTGTGTTAAAACAAAAATGATAAAATATACACTTTCTGAAGAATATAGCTCTTCGTAAAGAATCTAATTGTATTATTTCATTTAAAACATAATCAAGTTGTTTGAATACTAGAAACAGCAGAAGACTGATTTACCACCATGACCTTTTTAACCCATTCCCAGATGACAACATTTTAGACTGGTCTAAATTCAAATAAGTTACAGACGGCAATTTCAAGTTGGTAGAATTCCTAGTGACTCAGTCATTCTGGGTAGAAAACAATGTGGAAAATGCATAAAGTTCCGCATTTTCCAAGTTGTTTTTCTGAACTATCTTTCCAGGGGGACGTGAAAATGCGAACTTGTCTGGGAATGGGTTAACCCTTTCCTGTTCAATCCCTGGTTTTTACACCCCTGTTGTTTTATCCGTAAGATAAGATTGTGGGAAAAGAAGAAATTGCTTGAA
This sequence comes from Fragum fragum, assembly GCA_946902895.1. NCBI lineage: Eukaryota > Metazoa > Mollusca > Bivalvia > Cardiida > Cardiidae > Fragum > Fragum fragum. The sequence continues at coordinate 46,350,531 of OX336372.1, forward strand.
ACAAGCAATGTCTTCTTTTCCCACAATATTTTCTACCCTTATGTACGATTTTGTTTGTTTGTTTGTTTGTTGTTTTTTTTTTGGGGGGGGGGGGTTTCAAATTAAATCCACTTTAAATTGTCGTCTGCAAAACCTCTGATTTTGGACAGGTCTAAAATTTTGAAAAAAATAGGAAAGGGTTAATAAGATCTTTTTCATTCAGTTAGTGATTGATCGATGCGTAGAACCCGTAACGTCAATGAAGGTTGGTTCCTAAGAAATTCGTACATTTTTTGGAGAAAGGAAACCATCCAAGAAACCATCCAAGCAACCATCTACTATAAAATCTAACATCTCCGACGCCACGGTGATTGGGACAAATAAGGACTTGCTGCGATTTTTTCAATGTATCCTCAAAAGTTTTAGGCAAGGCAAATGTGTTCGAACATCATCATGGGAAGGATAGAATTGCATAAAGTTATTGCTTACAGACTAGAATGAAATTTTATTTTAGGTTTTCGGGTCGTTATAGACATGCAATAATGGACAAAATTCGGGCATCAACGGGAGAAAACCTGGGTAAATACGTAAACTCAAATGCCGTTCACTCTCTCCTTTATTATTATTATTATTATTATCATTAAATATCAACGATCCGTATCGATGAACAACGTATGTGACAGAATCTACTAATGTTCACCTCTTTTTTTTATTTTCAACCCTTTCCTGTTTTGCAATATTTTAAACCTGTCCAAAGTCAAAGGTTTTGCAGACGAAACTTCAAAGTGGGTTTTATTTGAAAAATAAGCCTTAGGTAGGGTAGAAAATATTGTGGAAATGTTTTCTCAATTGTAGATTCACAGGGACGTGAAAAACGCAACAATGACTGTGCAATGCATAATGAAGTTTACTGACTTTTTCGTAAGTACCGCCAGTTAAGTAAGTTACGTGCAAGATGTAGAACTGTTCCATTTGCTGTCACCCCGTAGATAACCATTTCAATTTGAATTTTATGCAATAGATATGTCGTTTCGCGTTTTCGGTTGTTAACATTTGCATAGACGCTCCAAATTCTCTAACGCCCTCGACCATTTTTCGGGTCTCTGCAAGTGTTGCATGTTCCAACATCTAAAATTTAAATCAACCATATATTCTTTACTATCTATTTTGTCACATTCAATTAAGAATAAATATTTGTGCAAAAACTTCATGTATACCCGAGGTAAGTTCTTTTCGTCGAGATTTTAAAGACTTTCACTTAGAATTAATAGACAATGCGTTCTTTAGATTAAAACCCTTGATCTACTAAATAAGAATATTAAGAATTCTTATTGGGGAACCAATTTAAGCGTACTCAGCAGTGAATAAGCGTGTTACCTTGACAACGTCTAATGTTTTCCTTCGAAATAATAAAAAACGCACTCAAGAACACCTTAAAAATCTTATTTACCGGGGTTCTTAATACCCGGACAAAATAACCACACCTCGCCTTGCTATACAATAAATAGGGAATATTCTGTTACGACATCGATCCAAAATTGTGTATTTACTTTGAGCTGCGGCGGAAATTTATGATATTTCACAAGACCGAAGATCGAGTAGAATATCAAACCTTCTCCGCTGCAGCGAGAAGCAAATACAAGATGATGTATCGTTATCATAACATAGTATTCAATTTATTATATATATATAATTTAATTGTTAGTTTCGTCTATCAAAAACGAGCGATCTGATTGGTCGAAAAATTCAATTCATACCCGTTATCTTCCGATAGGTGGCATTTTTCAAATACTGACCTATCTAATTTGAGCATTCTGGGTAGTGTCATTCGTGACAACTCGGCCGATTCCGTCAAACTACATTCAAAATGTCAGCGCCCATGAAAGGCACGCTTCGAATTTTTTATGCCTCTTCTTGGAGCACATGTAAGACGTGAATGCTTTAGCAATTTAAGATAATTATTTTTCTAATTAATTTTGGGCGACAGTTAAGTTTGATTTCTCCACAATTGTAGGTTTTATTGCAATTATCCACTTGCTACTTTTTGGCGATGTAATATGGAGTTATGCGTACGACGTAGTAATATTTATCCCAATCTGGATAAGTGATACGGTCCCGAAGACAGGTCAATCTTCGAAGAATATGACATGCGCAGACAACGATTCATACCTCCATGAACAAAATTTTGAGTACGCAGCCATTTTGAATGCTTCCGCACAAAATAGTTACTACAAAAAAAGGTATCAAAAAGTTGTTGCATTTTTCGCTCGATGCTTCGCGTATTCATACAGTGTGATTAGGTTTTTCGGTTCATACCTCGATGAAAACAAAAAATATTCTCTTCATTTCTTTAGTATTCAATTTATTATATATATATATATATATATATATATATATATATATATATATATATATATATATATATATATATATATATATTTCTGTTTAATAAACTCAAGAGGATAATGAGAAAAAATGTATTTGAAGAAGAATATTTCTTCTTCTTTACCATTCTCTTTAAGTTTATTTGCATTCTGACGTCATCTATAGAATGAAAGGACGTCATCGTAGACTACCTCATATCGAACCTTATTTTTCCTGGTCCGCTTTTATCTGTATCATGGAATAATTCGATTTCTAGTTTCGTCTATCAAAAACGAGCGTTCTGATTGGTCGAAAAAAATTATTCATAACTCCATGAACAAAATTTTGAGCACGCAGCGATTTTGTATGCTTCCGCACAAAATAGTCCCATACCAAAAGGTATCAAAATTTGTAAAGCTTTTTTTTTTTTTTTTTTTTTTTTTTTTCGCTGGATGCTATTAAATTATAAGAAATGAAGAGAGTATTTTTTGTTTTCATCGAGGTATGAACCGAAAAACCTAATCACACACTGTATCAATCCGCTTCGCGAATTCATACAGTGTGATTAGGTTTTTCGGTTCATACCTCGATGAAAACAAAAAATATTCTCTTCATCTCTTAAATGCATATATTTTACTACAAATGTTTATAGATTAATAATATGGTAAAAGTTATACTTGTGGCTGTTTTGTTGTTGGGGTTTTTTTTTGTTGTTGTTGTTGTTGTTGTTGTGTTGTGTTGTTCTCGGGCACGCAAATATTACAAAAATCGTTTTAATGTATGATTTTCTAGACAAATGTAGAGAATTTTCTTTTTTATGTAGAATAATGCTCTAAATATCAAAGCACTTTTAGTTAATAACCGAAGAAAAATTTCATTTCACTTAACATATCTCTGTATTTCATGTCAACGTTTATATGATTTTATACTGATATTCCGTGCGTTGAATACTGAGAAAAGATTTCCCCTTTTCATCTGACAGGTAAGCCGTCAGGAATCAAAGAATTCGGGGAATCGAGTAGTGTTTTGATTTCTAACATATGTGTGTGATATCGGCTATGCTCGGCAATAACGGTATAAAACAGAAAACATTAATTACGGATATCTATGGATTAGTAGTAGATTGTTTTGAGAACAGAGGTGTTTGTTTGGATTAAGTGTTATTGTTTTATATTGGTGCTATAACGTCAATATACCTTTGCTGTTCTAAGTGACCAATCGCAATACAAAGCATGATTCTTCTGATTGTAAAGAGCAAAACAAAGATACTCGTCGATAGGCTATACAGTTAAAATCACATAACATCTTATTCAATCTGTAGTTACGATGCTTTCGTTGTCAACCGAGAAATACTATGAACGGCCATTTTGGAATTTCTAGTCCAACGTCGATAGGCTATTACAATTAAAATCTCATAACACCTCATTCAAGTGTAGTTACGATGTTTTCGTTTTCAACCGAGAAATAATGTGAACGGTCATATCGGAATTTAAAACCCAAAACATTATAAAACTATATTACCATACTCAGTTTCAACCATTCTTTGTCGCAAGAATATTCAGTTAACACCCATTCCGTAAAACCCGAATATAACTAATAGAAAACATTATTAATTTCGGCGGACAAACCAGTTTGTCGACGATACAGAGTTGAAACTAAATGAGGCTAAATATTGTGTTTTCTCTAATATGATTTAAATTTAGATTTATGGTTTAAACATATTTTATTGCCATTTATGCACAAACATTACAAATTACATTATACAACAAATTTTCATATAAGTCTGACAAAGGGTCCGGCCACAAGTTATTCCAACTTAGATTCGGCCGTTCCCCTTTTGAAGTACATACATAATTTAATGTCTTCTATATTTGTTCATTAAAGAAAATGACAAGATAAATATGGAAAAAGAATGAGAAAACAATGTATCTAATTATGGAAGTAAACAACTTAAGGTAAAGAATTTAAACTAGTGTTTGGGATGTTTGCAGGTAGAAGACAAATAGTTATTTATTATTAATTTAGATTTATTTTTCTTACTTTCATGTTTTGTCGCATTTGTTGTTTTGTTTTACCTTTTCAATATCATTTTTTACCATTTAACAAAAGTGCTTCCAGCTCTTCGATAAATTGCTTAATTCTTAACTTTACGTAAATGTTTGTTTGAATGGGGTTTTACGCCGCTTTCAACAATCTTTCAGTTATATCGCGGCGGCTGGAGCACCTAACAATGGAATCCTGGTATTTCTCACACCAGTACTACGATTACATCCTTTCCTAGCCTCCAGCTGCTATTCGACATAGGTCTACGATTATCGACCCATTGGTGAGAGACAAATAGTCGGAAAGAATGAGTGCCGCCTTGGGGGATCGAACCCGGGACCTCTATATTGACAGTCCGAAGCGCTACCAACTGCGCTATGACGGCAACTTTACGTCAAAACCGTGATTATGTGGGAATGGGATAAGACGGTTATTAATAATCAAAGTACTGAAAGTAGTTTGAGCTAGCAAGAAATAGCTAGCGGTTATCATGGTAAACAAACGAGATTAGAGTAACCCAGGAGTTAGCCCATTACAACATGACAAAATCTTAGACTAGTTAAAATTTAATGAAGTTGCAGACGACAATTTCAAATTGATTTAATTTAGAAAATCTTACCTTTGTTGGGTAGAAAACATTGTGAACAATGAAGAAATTGCTAGTACAAACAATTTCTTTGTTGTCCACAATGTTTTCCAAAGCCTTTTTCTTAAGATGCTTAAAAGTTAGAATTTAGTGGAAATGGGTTGAATAGCATGCTTTTGAAAGAGTTCTCTACAACTTGAAAAGAGTTTGCAATATTACTTGAATACATAAAACTACTTTTTACGTCGTAGGTATTCAGTGGATTTAGTTGTTAAGCCTCCAGTGGCAGTTTGCACTGGTTGAACTTTTAGAAGACCTCAAAATTTTGTCTGTTAACTTAAGCTACCAAAGCTGACTCTTTGCTAGCTAATAAAACCATACCCACACAGTTTTATATAAATTGAAGCATTCAACATAGTCTTCGTGTGAAAGAATGTTTTTTGCTTTGATAGATGCGTTCTAGTTTTTATCCGTGTGTTTCGTATTGTTGATTCTGTGTAATTATGTTCATTTTTTTTTGTCTCAAATCATTTACAACATAGGCATATGTAGGCCAAAGTTTGATAGTAAACCTGGTCCTAAAATTAACCCTTGTCATGCTGAACCCGGAATATTCCACATTTAGCAGGAGGCGAAGACTAAGATCAGACTGCACTTATGTGCAGGCTGATCTTAGTCTACACTTCCTGTTTGTACTTTTCCTGCCAATTTTGTTTATGAAGTTGATTTATAAAAGAAACATTGATTTTTGAACAACAAGTTCTATCAGTGCTTTCAGCCCTTTGATTTGACAGCAATTCAGAAAGGTAATTTATACAGCATGGCAAGGCTTAAGCTGTGTAGAACTTTAATGGGGATTATTGTATTTCATATCATAGATATTATTTTTTTTTCTTGAAAAAAAATCATCGTTTTTAACCCTCTCCTGAACAATCCCTGATTACTAAGTCCCTGTTATATTATACTTGAGAAATCATTATGGGAAAAGAAAAAATTGCTCGTAACAAGCAATTTCTTCTTTTCCCACAATATTTTCTATCTCGTCGGTTGGTAACTTTTCAAATTGCACTCAATTTTAATTGTCGTCTGCAACTTCTTTCAAATTGGACAAGACTAAAATTTTGAAAAACAGGAAAGGGTTAAAGCTATTTCAAATGACGTATCGCGACGGCAAATCAAATAGCCAATCGGCTTACCAAATGATTATTAGGCGATAAGTGAACTTTGAACTCCAACATTGGCCAACAATGGTAACGGCATTTATATCGCTAACCAACCATTTTACTTTTTTGTTTGTTCGTTTCAATGGGGTTCTACGCCGCTTTCAACAATCTTTCAGTCATATCGCGGCGGCTGGAGCACCTAACAATGGAATCCTGGTATTTCTCACACCAGTACTACCATTACATCCTTTCCTAGCCTCCAGCTGCTATCCCACATAAGTCTACGATTATCGACCCATTGGTGAGAGACAAATAGTCGGAAAGAATGAGTGCCGCCGTCGGGGATCGAACCCGGGACCTCTAGATTGACAGTCCGACGCGCTACCAACAGCGCTATGACGGCGGCTTTACTTTTTTGTTACATGATTCTGGCCATGAATTTTACAAAATAAAGTCGATGTTAAACCTCCCGTTGAAGCCCATTTGACGGGGATATATATCGATCCGCCAATCAAGAAATGATTAGGCAGTTTACTTAAGCTTAATTTAACGGTTTGTATTTGTATGAATGGGGTTCTACGCCGCTTTCAACAATCTTTCAGTTATATCGCGGTGCTGGAGCACCTAACAATGGATTCCTGGTATTTCTCACACCAGTACCGCCTTCACGTCCTTTCCTAGCCTCCAGCTGCTATCCCACATAGGTCTACGATTATCGACCCATTGGTGGGAGACAAATGTCGGAAAGGATGAGTGCCGCCGTCGGGGATCGAACCCGGGACCTCTAGATTGACAGTCCGACGCTTAACGGTTTGTAACAATAGAGAAGAAAATGTATGTCGTTACCAGTCGTTTTAAACGGCTTATTATATTGCATATATACATATTAGAAAAATAGAATATGGGGAGATCATCTTCACAATAAATGCCTGCTGTTTTTCCTCTTTTATAACATGAATAGACAACATAGGTGAAAAATAGGGCAAAACTATAGAATCTTGTATCCGTAAAATAAAGGAGTCGAAATGTATCCCTTTCGCTGAGTAACAAAGTTAATCAAAGTACTAATTGTGCTGAAGGCCAGGAAATTATGGAAATTGTAAGATACAAATACTAAGAATTTGGACAACCAGGCAGAATGAAAAGATTCTCAATATGTACCTTCATAATTTACATTTCAATAAATGGTCTTAGTAATATTCTAAATTTTGTGTGTTCAAACAGGGCCCAAAATTATAAAACTTCTTCGTACTCAAGTGACAAGTTTACTCAAACTTTGACTTCAGATCAAAGATGCATTTTTTCAGAGATGATATCGGAAATGCTAAAAATAAAATGTGCACTATTGCTTGCGTCATTTAATGTAAATTAGAAATTGAATATTTATTCAAATCTAAAGTTTGAGTAAATTCTAAATTGAATAAGATCAAGATGTATGTGTGAAACACGAATGCCCCCGCCACTGCTATTGTTCAGAAACAGTTGTTTGATACAATATGGAAATCAGTAGTAAAACCAATGTTAAAGTTTATTTTTTTCAGATATTTGAACTTAAAAAATGACCTTGACTGATGACCTTTAGTCGATTCCAAACAGAAAGGTATTGTGCTAAGCAATAATCATGTGAAATATGAAGGTTCCATCACTTACCATTCAAGAGTTATAGCCAATGTTGAAAGCTTTTGACGGACAAACAGAGTAACAGATAAATAGACAGGACAAAGACAATACGCCCTGTATGCAGGAGCAAAAAGAAGTTTGATTATCTTATGATGACTGTTCTCTGCCACCATAGCTTGGACTTAGATATTTAATAGCAGTCCTAAGCAATAGTAATTTTGATTAACATCCTCATTGTGCTAAAATAAGTGTATACCAAATGATGACTGTTCTGTACCACCATAGTTTCGGCTTAGATAATTCACTTAGAAGTCTCAAAAGAATAGAATTTTTTTGTAATTTATATTAATATCTACATTACCACATTAAACTTGGAGCTCTTTGCTAGAATACTTGGAATATGGCCTTGAAATGGTTTGTGGTAGTATTTCTTTCGCCGATTTTCTTGATCAATATTTAATAAAAATAGATCTACTTTTTCAACTGATTCAGCGATTTAATAGGTGGCCTCCTAACAATTTTGCCTGAGAGTAGATCCATGAAACGCTTTTGGTCGATAGAGGCAAGGAAATCCCTCTAAGGGATTTCCTGGCCTAAAAACAATTTCGTATTGAATTTCAACCCGTTTCGATACATAAAAAGAGTCTTAAACGGGTTGGAGGTCTAGTGGGTTGCAGCTTGGAGGTTCATACCATAATTGCCCTAAGTACGGGGGGGGGGCTATTAAAACTACAATTGCATATACACACACTCGTTTTTACAGCTGGAATTTAAAACACAGGTTAATGTTGTGAATAAATTGACCAGCCTCGAAATCGACGTTTGATCGACTATGGCTTAGAGTATGATCTAAAGTATTTTGTCATTCCGAGTTTTTTTCCAGTAATATGGTCGAAATAAAGCTTCACGCATAGAAAGCTCTTTTTGAGGAAATTGTTTCGCATTTTTGCACAGAATGTTTCTTTCAGTTTCTAAAATTAACCGGCTTTTTGTGTATAGATGTTAAATGATTGATAGAGCGTAAGCCGTAATTTATATGCCATCCATGTTTCACAAAGCAATTCGTAGACGGTCGACCAAGATGTCGTAAATACAGCTTTGATAAAGATAAATTTACGTCATTTTGCTCTCCTACGAATTGTAGAGATATGTGAAGTGTACATTCTGTACTAAATACAGAAAAAAAATAACATACGGCCTTTACCAATCTTTTAAGATTCAGGGAGCAGGCCTCGCATTTTATTCTCTTTTTGTAAATGGTAGCGAAAACAATCCTCAATTTATATCAGTTATTTGATAAAATAACCTTTTTTTTAAAAAAATAATTCTAAATAGGGAAATCCCCGTTTAATAATTATCAATCTAAATTGTGGAAAATGAATCAGTCTTTTATAAATCAACATTTGAATTTTAGTTCGGTGAGAGGTTTACATCTTTTAGAGTGGAAAATAGAAAATACAAACCTTGTATTAGATTTCAGCCACGTAGGGGAGAAATGGGTGAAATATCAAATTTTCCTACACACCGAGAACCGAATACAATGTTTTGTATCGCTACTTCATCATAGTCCAATTATAATATTCACACAAATTTTGACTATAGAAAGGTAAACGAAACTCATAAAAATTGTCTAATAATATAATCTCTCGGCTAAACGGTCAATACGCAATCAAAAACTAGATAAGAGTTATTGTGTGCGATTTTGTCGGCGTGAAATGAATGTACATTGTATTTTGCAAGGAAATTTGGTAGGTGCAATCTATATATCGATGGCTTAGAACTAAAACATAGTATGGCTCTATACAATGTATAGAGCCATACTATGTTTTTGCTCTAAGCCATCGATATATCAAATAGATAAATACGCTTTTCGCATTTTATCGATTTTCCGACTCTATAAAGTTAATCTGACTGTAAAATGGCCTATGTTTTATGAGAGAAAATGTACTGCACCCGACCTCGTTTTCAAATATTTTCCACACCAAATTTCCGGATAATACCTTTTTGGCGCGAAAGTTCACGTTAAATTTCTCGGATATATATACATATAGTTATTACAAAGACGCTATGTTTTGCGCCTTGGTGTGACTGAAATTTGTTTCAAAAGAATTGGTTCTAAGAGAGTCTGCGATGGTGACCTGACGGATAAATATGGATTCCAACCTATACTGGCCGACATTCTGTTTCATTTGTCTTCTTCAGTTTACATGTAAGTATCATCAATATGTTTTCGAAGGTTTCCAAAGTGTTTGTTTATTTGTGTGTCCGTTTGATTTTAACTGTTTTATTTATTTTTATTTCTAATCTTTCATTTTTTATTCTTTTATGTGGATGTTTGTTTGGTTTTTTTTTTTTTTTTTTTTTTTTTTTTTTTTTTTTTTTGTTATTCTTGTTGTTGTAAGGAAAACGAGAAATTCACTTTTATTTTGATATTTCTTTTATGGAAATGTTTTCTTTGTTAGTTCCACAGCCCCAAACATTTACTACCAAGTTCAAATAAACGCCGTATCTCCGATTTTCATAACTAGGAAACTGATTGGTGGAGAAAAATATCTCTTCCAATCAGAGGTCTTGTTATGAAAGATTTCATTGGTCTAGTAAATCAGTTGATGGATGGGGACCCCGCTATCGATTAAGCATGTGCACGCATGTGCAGGCTGATCTTTATCTTCTTGTCAAAACAGGGATATTTCGGGTTCGACATGACAAGGGTTAAATATACATTGCATGTAAAGAAGACTTTGCAAATAGGTCCTTGGTTTTTTATACATTTTCAAGTAAACTCGCACTTTGATTTGGGACGAGGGACCCATTTTTAATTCTACCTAAAATACATTTCCAAAATATATATCCTTTTTAATTCCCTATAGAAAAATAAAATGAATTAAAAAATACTGTGAAAAAATGAGGTATTGCCCCTTGAAACGAGAATTTTTCTCAGTCCATAACATTTCTTTCTTTGAAATACAAAAATGTTTAGATTTCGCGAACTTTAAAATGTCGTTTACATTTTTCTTTTCCAAAGAATACTAGTCTAGAATTTTGCACTCGGGTAATGGGCAACATCCATTTCTTATCATATTTCCAATTCATGTAATTTCTCATTTTACCCTTTCCCACACAACGAAGCTTTTTGACGTCCAAAAGGAACAACAGTTGGGAAAACATCGTGTAAAATGAAGAAATTTCTTGCAACAAGCATTTTCTTCATTTTCCACAATGTTTTCTATCTAGAGAGTTGAAAAAATCTAAAATTTCATAAACTTTAAATTGTCGTCTGCAACTCTTTCAATTTGGACTAGTCTAAAATTCTACCGTCTGGTAATGGGTAAACAAATGTCACTGTGTTACAGACGGAGAAAACTGCTTCGGAATGTTCCACTATTAATCATTTTCTTCTTCTTCATCGTTTTCTAGGAAAACAGTTTTCAAAACATCCATAAATCCGTTATCTTGAACTTGTTAGGTACATTTTTTCTCCAACACCTGTTCTTGAAAAAAAAGGAGGTAATTATCCCTTTATCTTCGGTGGTACTCCAAGCAAGAGCACCGCATTTTACTTTGAATTTCCATTTATACTTATTTGCCCGAAATACTCTGATCTTAGAACCAAATATCTAAAACGTTACTATCATACTTGGCCAACGATTCAAAAATTCACTAATCTTATGACAAATAGATCAAAGTCTGTGATTTTTAATTTTGCGAAATATTTGTATTATGCATTTTCTCGAAGAAATTAACTTATGTTCACGTAAATGACACGTTCTTCTGTTAATCCATGTATTTCCTCTATTTTGTCTGATTATTTGCTGTAAACATTGTAAACATGTTTAATGCAATAAACTTTTTGTATTGTTTTGTATTGTATTGCATGCGGATGCCATTGCTAGGCGGTACAACTTCGTAATTAGACATAGAACTTTTTAGCTAAAAGGGACATAAATCGCCAATGAGTGCATTTAGAGTTATTCCGCTTGTTAATATAGATTTGTCTTTTGTTAGAGGTCTTATATTCCGCGGTTCAAGTGAATGTATTCAGTAACATCAGATAAAGTACAACATTTTAAAGTCTTTGGGCGACGACGTCGACGCAGACGGGGACGACCGCCGTCATAGCGCAGTTGGTAGCGCGTCGGACTGTCAATCTAGAGGTCCCGGGTTCGATCCCCGACGGCGGCACTCATCCTTTCCGACTATTTGTCTCTCACCAATGGGTCGATAATCGTAGACCTATGTGGGATAGTAGCTGGGGGCTAGGAAAGGATGTAGTGTAATACTGGTGTGAGAAATACCAGGATTCCATCGTTAGGTGCTCCAGCCGCCGCGATATAACTGAAAGATTGTTGAAAGCGGCGTAAAACCCCATTCAAACAAACAAACAAAAAGCAGACGGAGACGCGGACACTAACGACGACATGGCCATAGCAGTACCTCGGGATTTCTACGAAAACAGCCGAGCTAAAATCCGAATCGAATCGTCAAGGGAGTTCGACAAGTGTCGAACCTGGTCAGATTGCTTTGTCCGCGTAGGCTGACATGGGTATAAACTTTTCGCTTTAAGAAAATTTCTGAATCTAAATTGATTATCCTCCTTCGCAAGATGTTCATTTTCGAAATTGCGACTCTGTAGTTGCCTCTGCAAGGTTCCAATAAGGCCCTTTTCCGTTTGACTGGTCAAAAGGATTTTGATGTGAGCTAGCTTATAACACTATACATGGTCTCGTTATTTAAATGGTAATTGATCAATCGCTGACCCCACCCGCTTTTTCTGTAAGCCCCGCCTAATGACTCCGACAGGAAGTTCCGATTCGATTTTCAACGATTTTTTTTCGAAATGTTTGGCTAGTTGCGTGAAACAAAAAGGCAAAATAGTTGGTTGGCGACCTAAACGTCTAAACTACAGCTTGAATAAGCTGTAGTTACGACGTTTAAATCACCAAGCCAACAAAGAAGGTTAACAAAAATGGCGGCAAATGTCGAAGTTCAAAACCCATGTCTGGTCTAAATGTATGATTTCATTGGTCGACTGTTTTTTTGATTTACAGCCGTTATTGGTCATTTAGACTTTTGTTATGCCGAACCGAGAATAAACATGCTTTGGCAGGATATTTAGACAAAAATCAGCCTGCAAATATGTGCAGTTTGATCTTAGTCTACTTCACCCGATTGTCGTCGCCTTTTAATCCGGATTTGTTCGTATCGTAAAATATCAAACTAAATGTTAACCCGAAATTCGTGCTTCCAGTGTTTTCAGTACTTTGATCTTAATGCAAAATCTGTAGAATACCCATAATACAGAATGGCAATGTTTAAAACATGGATTCATGAATGCGATCTATGTTCACGTGAGGTATTCTATACAGGTATATCCAAACATCATTCTACATGTTGTATGGGTTCTGTTTATCGATGAACCACCGAGAATAACATGTAGCCTGTCTGTAAAATCGCTTGGAACCGCTCCAAACAAAATCTCGAATAATGATGTAAAAATTAACGGCAGGAACGCAGTAAAACCCGTTAAACGCCAGCCCACCACAAAGAATGATTTTCATTATCTGTACTTGTCGCCGGCGGCATGTAATTGCCTTCGTGTGTGAAATCTTTCGCGAAAGGTATATTTTGAACGTTACTCACCAGTACAAAGCTAAATTAAAACTTTTTAGGGAATTATCAACATCCCTCGGTGTATTATATTACTAGATAATTTCTCTTCAGTTTCGTCTAACAGGCGTTTTGACGGGCTGATAAGGGACGGGGGGGTCCATAAACTTCCATGAGCATAATTTGAGCATGCAGCTATTTTGTATACCTGCGCAAAAAGTAGATCCATTGAATTCTACTAAAAATTTGTAAAATATTTCCTTTGTTTTGCTGGATGCCAGTAGATTATAATAAATGAAGAGAATATTTTTTTGTTTTCATAGAGTTATGAACCTAAATACTTAATAACAAGAATGTTTGTATCCACTTCGCCTATTCACACGATGTAATTGTCTTTCACAGGTTCTTTCACTTTGGACCAGTCTAAAAAATTGTTGTGTGGTAATCGGTTAAAGTCGTACTTCCTGTCGGAGAATATGGACATGGTCAGCGATCCGTCAATGTTCTATTTTATTAATTGCGTAAACAGCCGCCGTCATAGCGCAGTCGGTAGCGCGTCAGACTGCTAATCTTCAATCATGGGGTGTCATGGGTTCCATCCCCGGCAGCGGCACATATTTTTTCCGACGTTTGTCTCTCACCAATGGGTGGATAATCGTAAACCTATGTGGGATAGCAGCTGGTGGCTAGAAAAGGATGTAGTGGGAGTACTGGTGTGAGAAATACCAGGAATCCATTTTTGGGTGCTCCAGCCGCCGCGATATGACTGAAATACCGTTAAAAAGTGACGTTGAACCCCATTCAATCAATCATTTAATAGCGTTATGTTTCCTTGATACAGCATTTCCTTCTGGCCCGGCTGTTCGATAGATATTCCGGTTGTTTATCGATATATAGGGCGAGTCAGCTAACACTGGTATGCAGTGCTTTATGCATTAACCTTTCGCATGCCAGCGTCACTTCTGATGTTTTTGTCTGCAAATGATGCAAAACGAGACACCTTCATAATTAGTTATGAAATAATCTACGTATATTCTGGGACAAAATAAAGATAAAAGCATATTTGAATTAACGCATCTATTTGAACTGAACTGAAAATATTGGCGTGATATTTTAACCAGAAGGACAAAGGACATGTTTGTTGTTGTTGTTGTTGTTGTTGTTGTTGTTGATGATGATGATGATGATGATGATGATGTTGTTACAAGCATTTCTCTTTCTGTAAACATTTTTTTCCTCTTTCATGTGAATTAAACCCGCTCAACTTTTGTAACTGCATGGTATAAGTAACGCCATTAACGCCGTTCCGTCATTCTTATGTTCCTTTATCCATTTCAAGTGAATCAATTTAATTCTTGGCCAATCTCTACATTTGACAATGTACGTTATGAAATTAAGCCTTACCATGCTTAACACGGAATATCCCCGATTTTGAATGGGATATAAATTAAGATCAAACTCCATATATGTGCTGTTTGATCTAAGTCTTTACCACTTGTTTGACATCTTAATCCAAATTGCTCATAGATTCAATTAACCCATTCACACACAATAAAAATTTAGACCAGTCCTAAATGAAAGAAGTTGCAGACGACATTTTAAAGTTTATGCAATTTCTTTATTTTCCACAATGTTTTCCCAATTATTTTTCCTTGGGAAGCATCAAAAGAGGTCATTGTGTGGGAATGGTTTAAGGAAAAATATTGACCCATGATAAGGGCCCCTCCCCTCAGTGCTTTCAGTCCTTTGACTTTAATGCATTTCTTAATAAGGTTTTTTAGCATGAAAAGTGTAAATGATTTGATGATAAATTTTACATTTCCTGACGATTTCAGATGCAACTGGGTTTTGTGAGGACCACGAAGTAAGATGTCTAAATGGGACTTGTGTTTCACGTAACAATAGCTCGGATTGTTATGAAGAAATGTTCAACGAAACTGGTCTGTATTCTCTTATTATCATAGACCTTTATAATTCAATGCAATTCAATATTTTGACTTTGTTCTAAGACCCCTATTAAGGTATATACCAGTAGCAACTTTATTGATTACACGATTCTAAGAAGGGTGAAAAATATTTAACCAACTTACTAATTTATAAACCCAAGGAAGATTCATTTTGAATAGGCCACATTCTACAACGGTTAGATACACAAGATCGGAGACTTTGATTTTCATCACATAATTTATCTAACTGACGGATCCCTAACCAAGCCTAAAAGTTTCATTTAGATATAAACAGGCGTTCTTTTACCAAAATTATTGCCAGTAACATGTAGCCAAACAGAAAATGGCTTATTGGCGATCTAAACGTTGTTACTACAGTTTATTGAAGCTTCAGCTACGATGTTTAAGTCGCCAAACCAACAAAAGTGTTTATCACGAATTTGGTAAATGTCGAAGCTTAATGTTCACTTACGTTATAAATGAATGTTTGATTGGTCTATCTAATTTTTGATTGTCACAATTTTTTTCTTGTCAGTGAAGAAGTGCAATTATTCCTAGTATGTTTAATTGTATATTTTCTCTTCAATACTAACCAGTGACGATTAAGCAGAATAATGAAAATGAAACCTGTAATGAGTATCAATCCCAATGAATGATGACGGCTAGCCAATAGATACTACGCTAGTTATTTTACTAGTTTTAACCCTTGTCATGCTGTATAAATTACCTTACTGAATTGCTGTAAAATCAAAGGGCTGAAAGCACTGATAGAACTTGTTGATCAATAATCAATACTTCTTTTGAAAATCAATTTCATACACAACTCCTGCGGGAAAAGTACAAGCAGGAGTTGTAGACAAAGATCAGACTGCACTTATGTGCAGGCTGATCTTGGTCTATGCCTCCTGCCAAAACCGGAATATTGCGGGTTCAGCATGACAAGGGTAAAGTACAATTTTAAGTTATGCGCAAACATACTAACCCAAATTTTGTTCATGAAAGTAAGGGGAAAATCCAGTCAATAAATACGTTTGAATCTTGATAGGGAAATAAATTAGATTATTATAGATGTACAAATTATGGTGAGTGATCAAAGGTCTATGTTTAGACAAAATTTACCTTTGATCACTCACTATATCTTGCATATCTATACCAAAATTAAGATGTGCTTATTTTCATTGTGTTCTCCGATCAGACTTATAATATATTTTTCATTTGCAGAATTATGTGCGACATCAGAAATGCGTTGTGCTGACGGTTCATGCCTACCTCGAACAGTCTTCAATAACGGTCTTAATGACTGTGGAGATAACTCGGACGAAGGTAGGTATTGCTCAGAAATATTGACTTGATTTTGATCTTAAGGCAACAAATATTGACGAAATTTGACTGTATTGAAATTATTATGCGACACCATTAGAACTACGTATTTACGGTTGTATTGACTGGTATTTGAATTTGTATTTAACCCTTGTCATGCTGAACCCTGAATATTCCCGCTTTTTGAAGAAGGTGTAGATGACTATCAGGCTGCACATTCGTGCAGTCTGATCTTCGTCTACGCCACCTATCTGTCCCTTCATGTCAGAGTATTTATGAGATTAATTTTCACTAGAGAGATGAAATAAATTTTCAAAAGACAATTGAACAGTAGTTTTCAGTGATTTCAGCCCTTTGACTTACATCGCGTTCCATAAGAGATTTTATTAACGAAGACAAGTTTTGAATATAAGATTATTTGGATGTTAGCAGTGATTATCAAAATTTGCAGTCTGGTCTTTTGAAATAACATATAAAAATATTGTGAATAAGAATGTTCGAATATTTCAAAATTTATCAATTGGATATACCAAAGTGATTAATCAACGTTAAACATTCGACAGTCGTGCTTATTCAATTTTGTTGGAGATTGAATTGATAATTGAACAATCTCGACTGTCAATCAAAGAATCGATCGATCAATCAAATCATTCAATCAGCCCGGAATTGAGCTATGAACTCCAAACATTTGTTCGTAAATTTTTTTCTGATTTTGCGACTTAAACGCCGTAACTACAGCTTATTTAAGGTTTTAAGCTGTAGGTATTTTAAGCTGTAGTTAAGACGTTTAGCTCGCCAACTAACCATTTCGGTTTTTGTTACATTTTACTAGAATGGATTTTGGAAAATAACATCGTTAGAGATAAAACCGGAACTTCCTGTCAGAGTAAAAGGGCTGAGGCATCAGAGTACGTGGAATGGATCTCTTTGCATTAACCCATTCCCACACAATGACGCTTTTGAAGCCCCTCAAAAAAGCTTACGAAGACATTGTTAAAACAAGCAATTTCCTCTTTTTCAACAATATTTTTACCCTACTGAATGGTTATTTTTCAAATTAAATCCAATTTCAGTTTTCGTCTGCAAAACCTTTGAATTTGGACAAGTCTAAAATTTTGTAAAGGAGAAAAGGGTTAAAGTCCCGGTAACACAAAAATATTACTGTAATTAACAAATGATGATCTGTGTAAGCGGCATGCTTCTCTCATTTTTAGATTAAAAGAGACCCATGGACCCGAACACTTAATGTCGGACAGTCATTCCGGCATAGATTTTGCCAAATTTACGATTTCTATTGGAAAAATGAAACCGATTAATACCACTAGATTAAATATTGTCGCAAGACGTAAAAATATTAAGTCGCGTGTTCGATTCCTAGCCGCGACGAATACCCTTTCTGATATTTGTCTCCCACCAATGTGTGTACAATCGTAAACCTATGTGGGAGGAGCAGCTGGAGGTTCGGAAAGGCTCTTGTGGTTGTACAGGTGCGAGAAATACCAGGAATCTATGGTTGGTGCTCTAGCCTACGCAATATGACTGAAGTACTGTTAAAAGTGGTTTTAAGCCGAATTCTCATTCACAAAAATGAATTAAAACGTAAATTTCTTAAAGAGTTACAAAGCTACAAATGTTTTCGAACATCAATCGATTAACAGACGACAAAAATGAAGTCTGTTCCAAATTCACAGAACTATCAGACGATAGTTTTTAATTTGTGATCATGTCTTAATGTATTTCATTTAAACTGTTGTGAAAACAGAAGCGTTTCTCGAGCTTGGTTTGCACGTGCACTTCGTTATAAAAGGTGATTAAACCTTACTTCGGCTACCGTTCCGAACTGTTTCACATGTAATCGAAACCTATTTTTCGCGTACTAAGTCGAAGTATGGACGTGAACGGATGTTTATATCTAGGAATATTACGGAATAATTTAATTGTTAGTTTCGTCTATCAAAAACGAGCGATCTGATTGGTCGAAAAATTTAATTCATACCTCCATGAACAAAATTTTGAGTACGCAACCATTTTGAATGCTTCCGCACAAAATAGTTCACTACAAAAAGGTATTAAATTTGTTAAGTTGTTGCATTTTTCGCTCGATGCTATTAAATTATAAGAAATGAAGAAAATATTTTTTGTTTTCATGGAGGTATGAACCGAAAAACCTAATCACACAATGTATGAATCCGCTTCGCGTTCATACCTCAATGAAAACAAAAAAAATATTCTCTTCATCTCTTAAATAACAAGGATAAAAGGTAAGGTTAACAGCAGCGATCGTCTATGACGTAGGCAATATATGTGTTGCGTAAAACGTAGTACACAAATCTCAAAAGGTAGCACAAGCAATACAGCATATCTTGTCTCGGAAATAATATTAACTTGGACAAAATCAAAAGATGCGAATTCAACCTCTTCAGTTCGGCTCAAGAAACTTTTTTAGTTAAATTTCCAAATCTATTGTATTAATCAAATGGTGGGACATTATATGTTTGCCCTACGTTTTGGAAAGCGAGGCGCGAACGTGCAAAGGTTATTTCTAATATTGGTAACAAATCCCTACAAAAAATCGCTGCTATAGAGAAACACAAATAGATGTACAAGCAATAGTGAGTAATCAAAGGTCAGTTTAGTCTATACCTGTATAGACAAATTAGACATGTGATCACTCACTATAACTGCACCCTTAAGCACAGGTTACTTCGTCTAACGACACAGGGTACGTTCAGTACAAAAAGTACGAATTTCTGCGGTTATTCGTAACATTATCTTAATTAGTTTACGGTCCGTGTAACACTTGATCACCGACTGAATAATTTGAAAGATACCATACTCTTATCACTTCAAATGTTTCGTCATTTCGACAACATTCCACAAAATGTACCAAAACGTTTTATGTTTAATTCAAACACATAAACAAACTATGAGAACTATGTCCGAATGACAAATTGACGTCAAGTGTTATGGTCAATGACTTAATAAAAACATTCATAATTCAGAGTACAGATCCTTTTAATCTAATTTTTAGCTCACTTAAGCACAAAGTGCTCCTGGTGAGCTTTTTTCATCGTTGAATGTCTGGCGTTCGTCGTGTGTCGTCAACAATTGAAGTGTTAACATTCTAGAGGCTACAGTTTTGATACAATCTTCACGAAACTTGGCCATAATATTCGTTAGTTCATAAAGATGAACCCTAATGATTATGGGAAGATTCTATGGGAAAACACAAGAAAAGGGATCTTAATGACAATTTCTTTGTTGACACACTAGAGGCCTAAGTTTTTTGAAAAAAATTCATGAAACTGGTTATAATTATTTGGCTCCAGTTGCATTTTTTAACAGCAGATGATCCATGAGACTGCTGTAGGACCATCGTGGTCATCTTGATTTAAATGTTACTAGGACTTGACACTTAGTCCTAAAGACAGTTTCCACTTTTTTCTGTCGAATTCCGCAATGAAATACCCAATATGTATTAAATGAAACTAAAGAAACAGTGTGTCACTATGTGTATGTCTTTTCAGTGCGATATCCCTGCCCGTATCCGCTGTTTAGCTGTTTGAATACCACCAATGAGTGTATCAACATGACAAAAGTCCGGGATGGTATTGTGGACTGTTCCGACGCCTCAGATGAAGGTACCTTTTATGGCGCTTATATGTGACCAGACCGGCGTAAAGAAACAGTCTTGGAAGTGCGAAAAGTATAGACCCTGAACAGACTGCGCGGATTGCGCAGTCTGAACAGGGTCAAACATTTCGCTCATGACAGATTATCTGGATGAGGAATGGCAGGACTACATTTTTATGAATTTCTTTTTTAAGATGCGACCTGTCTGGTAGATCCTACACCTTTCTGAAAGGTTTGTTTTACAGAGTGTCAATGAGGTTACTTGTAGCCAGACGGGTCTCATAAATCATAAATCATTTATGATCTCTAAGGTATTTCGATAGGACCAATGTGTTTGTCAATGTTATAAAGGTCCAGCATGGCAGGGTATCTAACGTAGATTCGACAGAAAAACTTTTGAAGTTTAATGATCGCTTGGCCACACCCAATTAAACTCTAACAATGTCGTTCTACTTATACATCAAACGACATTAGTTTAATTGATGATCAGTGTATGACAAACAGCATAAACGAAATACATGGCTAACACACAGAGCAACTTATGGGGTTCGCGCCCTTACTGTCGATATTACAACTTTAATAAGCCATAGTGTCGCCAAAACAACAAATATGCTCTATCTAAATTTCGGTGGACATCAGTCTAAAGGAAAGTTTTGATTGGACAATTTTGATTTGCAACGGCGATCTGTCATTTGTTTGAAATTTCACGTTCTTGTAGCTTAATTGACGGACCGCTGACCCTACGCACTGAGTCCACTAGCCACGCCCACTAGCTCAGACAGGAAATTCCACTTAGATTTTAAACGGCGGTTTTATGAAAAATAGATGTTCAGTAACATGTTACAAAATGGACATGATTGGTTAGCGATAGAAACGTCGTAACAACAGCTTGAATGAGTTTAAGTCGCCAAACCAACAAAAATGATTAATTATAGTGTCGGCCAAAGTTG
This sequence comes from Fragum fragum, assembly GCA_946902895.1. Classification (NCBI taxonomy): domain Eukaryota; kingdom Metazoa; phylum Mollusca; class Bivalvia; order Cardiida; family Cardiidae; genus Fragum; species Fragum fragum. The sequence continues at coordinate 46,371,742 of OX336372.1, forward strand.
GAGTTAAAAGTTCACCCGCGGTCTGAATGACTGATTTGACTGGTCGATCGATCTTTGATTAGAGAAATCATGGGACGTCATGGGTTCGATCCCCGACGGCGGCACATATTCTTTCCGAGTGGGATAGCAGCTGGAGGCTAGAAAAGGATGTAGTGCGAGAAAAGCCAGGAATCAATTGTTAGGTGCTCAAGCCGCCGCGATATGACTGATATACTGTTAAAAGCGGCGTTAAACCCCATTCAATCAATCAATTGATTAGAGGAATACTGATAATCTAATAAACATGGATCTTCTTATGAACCAAACGCTTTGATGAAAAAAAATAACCAAGCCATACCATTGTAGAGAAGTAACCTTTTAACTGCTTTGTTCAAGAACTAAGATTAAAACAGCTTTGCGTGTACCAAAAAAGGGAAAATTACGAAACATCCTGCTACTGCATTATGATGGTGAGAAAAAAACACAATTAAAATATGATCCATGCCTATATGAAAGCATAAAAAATATTCTCTTTATTTCTTAAAAAAAGGTTTTACTGCCAACTTTTAATTAGAAGAACACACCTGAGAGAAATAAGGCGATGTCTTAAAAGCATACCGGGACATACTTTTGTCTCTAACAGAAATACATTTTTAGTATGCAGCAGTTGCCACCTGCCTCGCAGAATGACATTTTACGATGAAGCAATTGCCACCTACCTCGCAAAATATTGCTGCTTTATTGTTTGATAATGTGAAGCACGTGATAAATAGTCAGCGCACATTATAATAGCGATTAGTTAGTTTAAGTTAATTATTTTACAGATTTGATTAAACTTTGGCGTAACTGTACTGAATTATCATGCTTCTTTATTACTAACTTGTTGTTTCAGCAAGTGTATAATTTATTTAATGATATAATTTCAGTGCTTCATAAGCATTCAGTTAATATCAATGGACTTTATCCATTTAGTGTTTTGGGTTTGTTTTGTTTTTTATGCAGTGCTGTTATTTTTCTACCATAGCTATTCCTGTTTTATACAGCTAATAGTCTTCATGATTGTTCAGTGACCCTACGACAACAAAATTAATTGATCAGATCCATTACTCGAACAGGGACTATTTGGAAATTATGGTCTGTCTTTCCAGTGTTAGTTTTATGTAAAATTGTCATTCCTTTTAAACCTTGCAGACGATCGACTTGAAATTTAATCTGATCATATTTTCACTCGGATCCTTAGTGGTCAATTTCCTCCTAATAAGACACATATTTAACCGATTTCTGTCATCATTTTTTCCCAGTCCGTTCTCTTGGTGACCGATGCGAAAATAATACAGATTGTGGGGGCCAGTGTACTTGTGAACATTTCATAAACAACTCTATGTGCATCAACAACGTGTGCCAATGTCGACATGGATACAACAAAGAGGGTAACATCTGTGTGAAAGGTAGGTAACAAATAGTTTAATTTTTGACAAACTTCAAATCTAGGAGTATAACACCCATGGTTTAGTTTCTACAACTACTTGGCTTATTTCATCAAAGTGAGATGGTTTAAAATTGTCTCTACTATTTAAGATTTTTTTTTTCAAATTTACGAAAAAACTTTAAATTCAATTGAGAAACGGGGATACCTGTCCCTAATGCCCCTTATCGGGCTACCAATATTACTACCCAAAATCACGGGGTTGCTTTTTACGTGCTTCCAGTCCATTACAGAGTTTACGGTTTTTGGGAGACAGAAGAAATAATGTCGCAAAATTTGACATTCACAAAAAGAATATGAAGGGTATTTTAAAACGACAAAATGATTATAGTTAAAAACGGTAATATAATTTAAGTGGTTCTTGTTGTTTGTTTTTTTTGTGTGTGTTTTTTATATATACAAATTTTACTCTGCGCCTTTTCTTATTTCGACAATGTAGTTACTTAATATCGATAAGCTTAGAGTTTAATATATAAAATGACATTGCATCAGATAATTTCTTTCTTTCAGAAAGATTTATTGGCACCTGTGAAGATGATTTCGACTGTGAAACTATTATAAATGGATCATTTTGCATCAACAATACATGCTCTTGTGAAAATGGATACAGAGAGGACAATGGGACTTGTATTTCAGAAGATTCTAGTAAGTGGTATACATAGGCTTGAATTGATTCTAAAACACAAACCAACTATGAAGTAAAAAGCTTCCGTGAAATCAAAAGCAAGTTAGTTACAATACAAATGTCAATGCAAAATTGGCTTGCTAATCATGACCAAAACGCCACATTTAGAAACATGTAAGCTACATAATTATCTTTTGTCGATAATGATAAAAAAGAGAGAATGCTTTGTAAAGCGTGGTTTACAATAAATAAAAAATCGTTCAAATAAATATAATGTATATTACAGTATAATGAATTTCCGAGTGCATTTCTATTCCAGAAAACACAACCTTTATCTGTGTGGAGAATTCTCAGTGTGAACCAATTAAGAATAATACAGTTTGTGCCAATGTCACAAGACGGCTGAGCGGTTGGCTTGGATACGGGTCAATAAAGAGTCAGGATGTGCATTTCCAAATTTTTATTTACATAAAACAATTAAATAAATATATGCCAATCGATCTAAGTATAAACAAGTTAACCAAAATGTTCCAAACAATAAAGTCTCTAAAGAATTTCCATAGTCCACAAGCACTATTTTTGATGAAGTCTAATGTCCCAAAATGTTTACGTCACTTCGCAAGATTTATGAAATAAGAAAACCGCCAAAATGTTAAATATTTACTACCAACCTATCATTAACATAAATTTCTAAATTAGACTATTGCCTGACCGCGCCTACTTCACTAGGATAATATGTCTGTCCAGCCGTTTATTGTTTATGTTGTTCCCCGGTCGTCACAACCAAAACGTCCTTCCCCTATGACGCTGACGCCGGCACGAAGTACTACCAAAGTCTACCGGTCTGGACAACACGTTATCTTCTCACACACGGAACTGGTCAGGTCTCAAGTCATCGCATCACACGCCTATATACCATTAGTTTGTGATGTAGGTTGTTATAAACAATCAAGCACGCAAGCAACCTATTGAAAGTACAACAACTATTATAGCAACTACCTAATAAGAGCTCTAATGGCTCTACTTCCAACAATGTTTTACAAACATCTCATAGACAATATAAACTGCTAGCATCTTTTCCCACAATGTTTCCTCAAACCCAATCTATTACAAAACATAGACCAAAACAATATGCTAACGTCTTTTCCCACAATGTTTTCTCAAACTCAAGCTATTTACAGAACATTGACCAATACAATTCTTTACATCTTTTCTCACAATGTTTTCACAAACAACAATTCAAAATACTGAACTGTATTAAGATATAATTATACAGCATTTGACATTATCCAAATATCATTTGAACAATACAACATCAGCATTTGCAAAACATGAACTGCTAAGCAGACGATTAAATACAAATTATCACAATGTTTGTTTATTTGAAAAAAGTTACAAAAAAAATAGCTTATTCAACCACGGCTTAAAGATAATCCGACAAAACATTCAACGCTACAGCTCTCCGAAATCCAATCCTAGCCACCCGACATTCCAGAACAATGCAGGAAAATGAGCAATTAACTAAACAGCCATTTGTCATTTTCCAGCGTTGTTTGCGATAATTCAATACCAAAAAGCTGCTAATTTAAGCCACGAAATTCTAAAGACATAAAAAACATTTACACAATAAAATCAATGTAAATTTAAAAGTATTTACCCCAAGAAGAATCCAACTCTCACACACAAATCTCAACTTCACTTTCCAGCTACCATGCCAAAAATCGTCTACCCAACGAGTTATTTCAACGCAGGGTTTTTATACAAAACCCTACGAAGAAAACTCACTCAACACGCACGCTTAACCCAAGTACTATAAAAACAATGTACAATAAAAACTACTAGCCACCAGAAAATGTGTTAAAACAACCAATTACACCCTACGGCATATAAAAAGGGACGTAGTCTCGCCTTAACCATGACATTAACCTTATCCTAGAAACTTAATGTGACAGCCAATCATACTTGCGTTTGTATAGAAGGCTTTGTTGAGGACAACGGAACATGTGTTACAATCGAGAGTATGTATTTAAATTAGATCCTTTTAAATATATACATAATCTTAAGGTGCGGACCTTTTAAATGTTAGGGCATTCACATTATCTACAAATCATGGAGAGTAACGCCATTTCCTTTGAATTAATTCTTATGAAAGTTTAAACTTTTTCTAGAACTATTAGAATTTGTCAAAGTATGTCACCAACACATACAAATATATATACTTTGTAGTTTCTTAAATCATAATCCGTTTAGGAAACAAATAATCACATGATCCGTTTCTGAAAACACATGGTCCATGCCAAAAACACATTGTAGCATTGAATCAATAAATATAGTATTTTTGATAAATGATTTAAATGTAGAATATTAATTGAGTAGTTTTGAGTACAGCTATATCTTTCCTTAATGTCCGCGTTTTAGAACTCTGGTCTTGTTCTAGTGTTACCCAGATAGCACACCAATAAGGGTATTTTGTCGTGAAATATCTGAAAGATTAGTTCAAAGCGGTATTAAACCCCAATACAAACAAATCAAAGCCTGTCATTTATATAACATTTTAATTTGAACAGATGAAGAGGTGGATGGTACCTGTGAAGAGGACATTGACTGTGAATTAGTCCTGAACAACTCTGTCTGTATCAATAGTTCCTGTTCCTGTCAACACGGCTACGTAAAAATGAATGGTACTTGTTGGAGAACTAAGAGTATGTATCTGAAAACTTTCGAAAAACAAACACTTCTCGTCTTCTCTAAATCGATTACCGGACGACAAGTTTTTAGACTGGCACCACTTGTACCGAATACTATGGTTTCATTTCGAAATGCATCCAATTTTATTTGTCGGCTGTAACCTCTTTCAGTTTAGACTAGTCTAAAATTTCGAAAAACGGGATAGTGTTACATTAAGAACATACCGAGGTATTTACCTTGACTCGCACGTATAGATTAATCAAGCTAGGCAATATCAAATAATAAAAAACAACACATTAATGTGTTTTACTCCGGTCCCCAAGGACACATAACTGTTATAATAGATTCTAGGTCATTTTAAGTTCGGCTGTTTTCGGAGAAAAAACACAATATATTGCTATGGCCAGATCGTCGTCTGCGTCCGAGTCGTCTTCGTCCTTCGTCGTCCTAAAACTTTGATATTCTGTATATCTCTTGTATTACTGAACATAATTACTCGGAATATATAATCACCATCAAAGTAGCAATTCATGCCAACAATGGGGATAACTCTTAATGTATTTTGAGGGATTATATCCCTTTTTCGACTTAGAAAATGGTTAGTGCATGCCACTGCTTAAAACTTCTAGAGACACACAAAACTATACGACGGTATTATTGACTTACCTTAGAATATGTGTATGATCATCAACGAAGAAAAAATATCTGATAATATTTTTTATATTTCTTGAAGAAAGAATATTTGAAGCCTGTGAAGACGATTTGGATTGCTTGGAAGATATCAATAACAGTACCTGTGTCTTTGGCCTTTGTACATGTATCATTGGTAAAAGGACAACTGCATCACGTGACCAATGTATAGGCAATATGATTGGTGATACTTGTTTTTCGGACAAGGATTGTTCAACCGTCATTCCGTACAGTACATGTGTAAATACGACTTGCGTTTGTCAAATTGGGTATTTACCAGAAATGAACACGTCGTGTGAGCAGATAAGACTACTAGATCCATGTGCTGAAAACGACGAATGTTCAACTGCTGTTAAAAATAGCTTCTGCACATTAAATGGAACGTGCGAATGTGAATCAGGGTATATATCAGATTGGAATGGGACGCAATGTCGGCTGCGTACAATAAATGACGAATGTGAAACAAATGAGGAATGTGATATTGGTGTTTCAAACTCCGAATGTTCGAATAACACGTGTGTTTGCAAAGTTGGTCACTATTATAATAGCACAATAAACAAATGTGTTCCGAGACGGATAAGTGATAATTGTGATATAGATTTAGACTGTGGTGCTGTAGTAAATAACTCTGAATGTTTTAACGGTACTTGTATATGCCAACTCGGTTATATCAATTCCATAGAAGATGAATTATGTACATTACGTAAGTATCCTTTCAATTTTACTTGCCAAAGTTTTATTGCGCATCATACTCCTTAAGGAGCAACTATAAATATGATACATTTAATTGATTTAATTCATTTATTCAATAAACAATGGAATGTCATTACCAAATAAAATATGTATTCGTAAGAAATTTAGATCTCGAAAGTGATAATAATTTCATTCATAAACACATATTGTTGAGTGAGTTTCAAATAATGTTGCATACTTGATTGTTCCTCCTGTGAGAATAGTCATCTCACTGAATGCGAATTCTCTAAAATCTTTTCCTTTGAATGTTAAGTTGCATTTCGTCGTTATGCGAGCAAAATGCCGTAACTAAAGCTTTATTTAAGCAGTAGGTACGAGGTACGATATTTTACACGTGCAACGACGATTTGCGATTTGAGAGGGAACCTGACAAACGGTGCCTTTTTATCGTTCATTATGAATTTCATTTCAAACCATTTCTGGTAACTGGATATGTCTCAATAGTATGACAAAAAAAAGTATTTCAGAGAAGCTTTAGAAATTTTGTTTAGCTGGTATAAATAGTATGTTTTTAAATTCGCATTTCTTTCTTTCTAACTATAAACAAACTGACGGGTCTTTGTCCCCCCCCCCCGCTGACTTCCTACAAAGCAATTTGACTGATGTAATAAACAATATTATTTTGGAAAATATGTGGTGAGGGGCATAAGATAAGAGGCTACTGGATGGACGGCGACATAAACATCGTAACTACAGCTTAAATGAATTGTAGTTCCGACGTTTAAGTCGCGAAGCCAATAGAATGTCTTAGATACAGGTCGGAATTCAAATCTCTTTCCAGTCTGAATGAATGATTTGATTGGTCAGCCGATTTTTTGTCTGCTTAGTTATTTACAGTAAGAAGGAGAGAGTAACGATTTCCATGAATTAATACCATACTTTATCAAGATATATTGAAAAAGTATTCGATTCGCGACATTTTTTAGATAAGAAGTTTTTAAGACTTCCTTTAAGACACCATGATATACGTTTAATCAGAGTCGATCTGATTATTTCAGGACTGATCTCCAACACTTGTGATACACCTGTTGACTGTGAGGCGGCTATTACCAACAGCACATGTTTTAACAACACGTGTGTATGTAACAGTGGTTTTAAAACTGGTAGTGATAACGCCACATGTCAGAAGCGTCTGTTAGGCGATGTTTGTGAAATAAGATTTGACTGTACTGATTCGATATCTAACAGCATTTGTTTGGGTGGGATCTGTGTTTGCTCTAGCGGATTCAGATCGTACAATAAGAATACGACATGTTTACGTAGAATAATCGGTGACATATGTGATATGAATGACGATTGTTCAGATGCTATGAACTTTTCTATTTGTTTGAATAATACATGCCGATGCGAACAAGGCTATAAAACAGTCAGAAATGATTCTCGTTGTGAGCTTAATGTAATCGGCGACACTTGTGAAGACAAAGACGATTGTGTTGCTGCTGTAAATAACAGCATTTGTAAGAAAAACATTTGTCGGTGTAAAGGTGGTTACAATGCCAACGAAGATGGCTCCGAATGCACTAGACGTAAAATATTTGACAAAACCTGTAAATCCGACGCTGATTGTCGACTGGCAGTAAAACATAGTGAATGTAAGAAAGGTCAGTGTTTGTGTAATCTAGGATATCGTGTCACAAAGGATAATGATACTTGTGTACCATTTAAAATCGGTGATGACGGGTGTACAAGGCAATCGTTTTGGGATGATTGTAGGACTCAGATATCCAGGAGTTCCTGTAAAGATGGGATATGCGTTTGTGATCATGGATTCATGGCTGCTAGAAATGATACATTTTGTCAAAAACGTAAGTATATTCAATTCAAAGCATAATATTGCAACGGTCTCTAATTCATTTCATCGAGTGCAACATTTTTTATGACATAAGCATGAAAATTTTAAGTTTAAGAAGGCTTTATACTGAATTTCTAATGTTTTACATATCAGTATCCTAAAAATATATAATTAACTAATTGGTTGAACGAATTCCACAGGTTTACAATTAACAAGGCATTGTCATGTAGATCAGACGGGTAAAAGCTGGTTTGGTGTTTTCGTTGTTGTTTTCTAGAATAAAATAATGAGTGATTATTTCAGATTTTCTATTAACTACACTTGTATTTTGCTCATCTTTACCAACTAGTTTATTTGTATCTTGTAAATTCATAAAACCCTATTTAATTTTAGGCGTTATCGGGGACCCATGTGAAACGAAAAAGGACTGCTCAAGGGCAATTTTAAGAAGTGATTGCGTTAATGAGACGTGTATATGTGAGGATGGCTATGATTCACTACCAAACGGTACAAAATGTGTCTCATGTAGGTAACATTTAATTTTTAGCTTCGTCTAACAAAAACGAGCGATCTGATTGGCCGAAAAAAAATGTTCACGTTCATAAAATGTGAACACGCGGCTATTTTGAATGCGTCCGCACAAATATATCATAGTGCCATACAAAAACGTAACGAATTAATAAAATAGTTACTTTTTCCGCTCGATTTTATTAAATTTTGATAAACAAAGAGAATATTTTTTTGTTTTCGTGTAGGTATGAACGACGAATCCAATCACACTTGCGTATCAATACAGTCCGCGTATAAATACAGCATGAAAACAAGAAATAGTCTCTTCATCTCTCAAATGACACACGTAGGATATTTGTTTCGATGCAATTGATTGGCTCTGTGGCTCTCGTCGAGACAAATTTCTCACCTAAAGGAATCCTGAAATCTTCCCAGACCCCACTATCAATAATTTCAGATTAGGTCATTTAAGAGATGAAGAGTATAATTTTTGTTTTCATGGAGGTATGAACCGAAAAAACTAATCACACTGTATGAATACGCGAAGCGGATTCATACATTGTGTGATTAGGTTTTTCGGTTCATACCTCCATGAAAACTAAAATTATACTCTTCATTTCTTATTATTTAATAGTATCGAGCGGAAAAAGAAAAAACTCTACATCTTTTGCTACCTTTTTGTATGGGACTATTTTGTGCGGAAGCAAACAAAGTCACTGCGCGCTCAAAATTTTGTTCATGGAGGAATGAATTAAATTTTTCGACCAATCAGAACGCTCGTTTTTGATAGACGATACTAACAATTAAATTATAAGACCGATATCGAAAGCTTTGCTGAACAGAAAACGGAAATAAATTTCAAAATTATTTTATTTTGGCAACATTGAATATTCGGTGATCGCAAAAAATTGAAGGATGGTTTAACATTAAATATAAGGAACAATAAAACAGACATCCACGATACATTTATAATCATCTTTCTTTGAGTGATATTTGACGATTTGTTCCGTCGAATTCTTTAATGCAAATAGGCAAATTGTGATAATTTCCGCTTCATTACGCACGTGAATTACATGGCATATGTCCCGCCTAGCTGACGTTGTGTAGCTCGAAACGAACGAAATCTTGCTTAAATCTCTCAACCTGCGAGTTCATTATTTTAACAATTTTACGTCTATTTATTGTTGTTGTTGTTGTTGTTGTTGTTGTTTGAAACATAATCAAGTGATAATCCATCGAGAATTCACGATAATCCACCGGAAAACATTAAAGGAACGGCTCTTTCCTTTTTGGCACAAGATAAATATTTTAAGCACTTATAACCTTCAAAGCTTTTACATGACCAAAGGTATACTGTAACTTTAGCATAGTTTCGGCAAATAATGCTTATTACAAAGATTTTCTAAATCACCCATGAAGAACTAGCATATCTGTTCGATGAAGTTATAGCAAAGGTGAGAGAAATATCAAGAATCTATTGTTAGGTGCTCCAGTCCTCGCAATATGACTGAAATACTGTCCAAAGGGATGGCGTTGATTCCCATTCAAATAAACAAAACATTAAGATAATCTTAAATCGAAATGAATTAATCCAAAATGATATGATAAAACCATTAATATTTGCTTTTCTCATCCACCAGCTCCGAATCAGATTCTCGACACGTGTACGTTCAATGCCCAATGTGAAAGGATACATATCAACAGTGAATGTCGAAATGACTTCGGAATACACCAATGTGTGTGTCAGGAAGGATACCAAATTAAAGAGGGAAATCTCACCTACTGCTACGGTAATCGATACTTTTTAGACGATTTAAATGTAACATAAGATTTATGAAGGACGCCAACAGATGTCGATATTTTACTACAAACATAAAAAAAGCTTCATAAAAACACATGTCTTCACATATGTCTTGGGTACACCTATGCTTTTGCCCCCCCCCCACGGCGGCACATATCCTTCCGACATGTGTCTCTCAGCAATTGGTGGATTATCGTATAACCTAAGTGAAATAGCAGCCGGAGGCCAAGGAAGGATAAAATAGTGGTACTGGTGCGAGATATACCAGGAATCCATTATAGATGTTCGAACCGCCACGATATGACTGAACAATTGTTAAAAGCGGCGTTAAACCTCGTTTAAATGAATAAATCTTATTTTTATTTAATTTTTAGAAGGGGCCAATCTATTAAATCCCCTTTTAACCGGACTAACTAATATTTTCTTCCTAAAAAAATCATGGCAAAACGTTTGTACATTCAAAATAGTTATGCACCTCTTTAAGAGTTATTTATAAGGAATATGAAGCGTGATTGCTTTCATTTATGGTTATTCTTTTTAAGCTCACCTTCTCACAAAGTGCTCTAGTCGAGCTACTATGTTCGGTCATCGTCCGGCGGACGTCTGTCCTTCCACCTGTCCGTTTGTCCGTCCTTTCCATTCACAATTGCAAAAAATCTTCTCCTCAAAAGCTTATAATTTGATTTCTACTAAACTTCAGAGAAATTATCCTTAGGCCATTCTCTTTCAGCCGTCATAGCGCATTTGATAGCTCACCAGACTCTTAATCCTCAATCATGGCGTGTCAAGGGTTCGATCCCTGGCGGAGGCACATATCCTTTCCGACATTTGTCTCTCAGCAATTGGTGGACAATGGTAAATCTTCTCCTCCAAAACCATAAGGCCTAGAGCTTTGAAATTTGATATATTTCTTCATCTATTGACCCTCTACCAAATTACTTCAAAGAATTACGGTAATCTGAAAGTATCCCTTATCGATTCCTGATTTAACATAGGAATAAGAAGGAAATATTTTAAAATCTTTTTCTACTAAATCATAAGGCCTAGATTTTCGACTTTTGGTATGCGTAAATCCCTATTGACCCTTTACAAAAACACTTAAAAAAATACCGTAGTCTGAAAATTAGCCCCATGTTATGGATATTTGATATACTTAGGATAAAAGGAGAAAATCTAGAAAAAACTGTTTCTCCAAAGCAGTTGGAATAGAGCTTTGATAATTTATATACATCATAAAGTATTGCGATATCATACACAGGTGAGTGATACTGGACCATAATGGTCGTCTTTTTTGTATTTCTTCTAAAAATATACCAAACTAGTTTTTTCATTAGAATAATCATTTACTAAAACATTTGCTCTTTAAAAACTGTCTATTGTTACTAATAGTTGGAACTTATCGATAATGAAATCTTTACCGTTTTCCACAGCTCCAAAAGCATTAAGCGAATACTGCAAGTACCAAGGATGGTGCGAATATTTTATGGGTGATAACCTGGCATGTAATGACAATAAATGTGAATGTCGTGATGGATTTATAGAAAATGATACATTCAACGGATGCGTTCACTGTAAGTTGGATTACATTTATAGGTGTAGACAAGTTACAAAATAATAATGCATATATAAACATTGATGCCAAAAACAATAGTTTTCAGTTTTCTACCGCACAAAAATAGTTTGTTTGGTTGTTTTTTTTTTTTTTTTTTTTTTTAGACAACTTTTGTCGTCTTTTGTATTTGTGATAAATATATAAAAAAAATAAATGACGTTTTCAGTCAACCATATAAACCTTGTAAATAAAACGCGCATTTTGTAAGGCTTGAAACTTAAAATCTGTCTGGTTAAACTTATAAATGTCGGGGTTAATAATTCACATCTATTCTAAAGTAATGATTTAATCACTCAATCGATTTTTTATTGCTGGCGGCGATTTGACAATCATGAAAAGATCCTTTCAGATCCAGTTACCGTCGGAGATTACTGTCGTGTTGATAATCACTGTACCGTGAATATACAACACGCTGTATGTGAACTCTCGAAACAGTGCCAGTGCCATTATAAATATAAACCAACCCGAGATGGTACTCGCTGTATAGATCGTAAGTTCTGTTACTGGTTGCCATTTTCTTCCTTGAGCTCTGTTTAACCCATTACCAGATGGCAAAATTTTAGACTGGTCCAAATTGAAAGAATTGCAGACGACAATTTAAAGTTTATTAAATCTTAGATTTTGCAAGTTTCTTGGTAGAACACATATTAAAAAATGAAGAAATTGCTTGTCACAAGCAATTTCTTAATTTTACAAAATGTGTTCCCAATTGTTTTTCTTGAAGGGCGTCAAAAAGCGTCTTTGTGTGGGAATAGGAAGGAAAGCAGTTCAAATAATCTATTGTTCATTTGGTCACTAAAGTAAACAAGGGCTTTTTTTAATCAACATACGAAAGGATGGTAGTGACAGATGTTCTCTTGAAAAGAGATTTGTGTTATTCTATCGATTTCAACTTTCTTTTGGCGATACGAAAACACCCGATTCTTCACCGGAAATGTTCGCTTATCTTCGGCATTGGCCGTTATAAGCACAGGTGCTAATGACTAAACTTTAACTAATCTTTGTGTCAGCCCGATTAGCTCAGACTTCAAACGTCAAGATCACGGGTTCGACCCCTGGGCTGACCATATCTTATAACAAACTAATTGTCTTTCGGATGAGACGCTAAACCGAGGCCCCGTATGACGGTGCTATCCACCGAGCACGTTAAAGAACCAGGCGGAGCTCTCAGCAGTTTCGTCCTGTATCCATGCACTATCCCCCGTAACAACTAGCCGTCTTTTGGAGGCGTCGCTCATATGGGCATGTGCTACGGTAGCCACGATAAATAAACTGAAAAACTTTACGAACGATTTCGTGAAACTCCGTAAATGAGTGTCTTGCGAAAGTTAAAACGTTATCACTGACGTCATAGTTTTATATAATCTAACCTTAAATTATGGTTGGTCTCGAAACTTCTTTCGTGTAGGATTACGACATAGAATTATTTTGATAATTTATAATTTCACTCGTCATATTTCTGTATGCTATTAATTATTGTAAGTTTGTGGGGAAGATGTGGCTTTAAAGTCTAAAAACAATATATTTGTAATTCATTCATTAGTCTTTGACTATCTTAAAAGTGTAGTAACTAATAAATTGAAAACTACAGAACATCAAACATTGTTGTAACTACAGTAAATCTTGTAATAAGCGACCGCTCATGGTACGACCAAAAGGTGGTCGCTGAAGAAAACGATCGCTTAAAACACATTTATGTGAAATATATCAGAGATTGATTCGATTGCATACACAAGCTATAACAGAATTCTCGTTTAATCCTTTGTTGTTGGAACTCCTTAGAATCGTCTGAGATGATTCTAATGAGTTCCAACAGCATTGGGTTTATTTGTGATATGCTTTTAGCAAATACAACCACTTCTTATGTGACGTTATGATTTTGAAAAGAGGACTTTGATTGTAGTCGTTAATTTAAGTGCTCGCTTAATCGAAGTAATCGATCTAGCATGAATGACTATACTTTGAATGTCCTTTCTTGTTTTGCAAAATTCTAGACCCGTCAAAATTCAAAGGTTTTGCAGACGAAAATTTAAAGTTGATTTTATTTGAAAAGAAACCATCTATTGTGGTAGAAAATATTGTGGAAAAAGAAGAAATTGCTTGCTACAAGCAATTTCTTCTTTTTCCACAATGTTTTCTCAATGACGTAAAAACCAGGAATAACCAGGAAATGCTTAAAAACTAATGTCTCCATAAAGGTAATATAATACATCTATAACGTTGGTTAATATGGTTGTATTAATGATAACAAAATTTATCTCCTAATGCGGATGAAATATTGCCTTGTTTAAATTATGTATATCATCTGACGTTAAATGGATTTATCATGACATAAGTTAACATCAATATAGAGATTATGAAAAGTTTATGTTTCTTTCAGGAAATTTTGTAAAAATTCCACAAAAAGCAGAATTTCCAATTGGTAGAAAATGTCGAAGTATACATCATTGTCCGGTAAGTAAAACTTGGGAGTTCATTTTGATATACATGTTTATTCGAAGTTTCGTTAAAACTAAACTAAACAATGTAAATCTGACAATTTTTTAACTCTTGCAATATACCTACTCATCCTTCTATTATGTCTTTTCTTTCGTTGTCAAATTATTTCCTTTCGATGCGAATGTTAAGTTTTTTCATGACAGAAGAACGTTCACACTCAAAAGAAACTAATGTCGTAACAAATTTACGTAGAATTCCAATGCTCTTATATCTATTTTCCAATTTTTAAAACCAGTGTTTTCTGACGGTATCATTTTCCTGCTTTTATATTGTTTTCTTTAAACTTGATCTTGTTTTAGTAAGTCTGAATGAACAGCGAATTTTGATATGATATGATATTTGGTATTGTTATGACGATATTATCACGTTAACACTTGTCATGCTGTATAAATTACCTTACTGAATTGCTGTCTAATCAAAGGGCTGAAAGCACTGCTAGAACTTGTTGTTCAAAAATCAATATTTCTTTTAGAAATCAACTTCATAAACAACTTTGGCAGGAAAAGCACAAGCAGGAGGTGTAGACTAAGATCAGCCTGCACATAAGTGCAGTCTGATCTTAGTCTGCACCTCCTGCCAAAACCGGAATATTCCGGGTTCAGCATGACAAGGGTTAATATCTCCCAGTAGCATACGGGGGTTTACGAAATGTTACGACGTCTCCCGAAAAGTTCCGACGTCTGGCCGATTTTGACAGTGAGCATTATGTTTCCTCTGTCTTAATTTGGTTGTTTTTCAGTCCAAGAACCGAGCGTATACGAAGTGTGATGTGGAGCTCGGGAGAAGCGCCAGAAGGTGTATGTGTGTTCCTGGGTATGCATCTAGGTTTGATTCTACAACCTATCTTTGTGAAGGTAATACTCCCTTGCTATTACATCTAAACATTCTATCAAACTGGAAATTGTATACGGACCTCTATATCAAATTCGTTTTTTACTCGAATAAAATTGATTAGTAAAAATAGTTGTTGTCATTTTGAGCATTTAACCCATTACAAGACGTCAACTCTTACATTGATACAATTAGAAAGAGACTGCAGACGATATTACTAATTAGTGTAAACTAAAAAATAAATAATGTATAGGGTTGAAAAATATAGTAAGACAAGGCGAATTTGCCGATTACAAACAAATCTTCCATTTCCACAATGTTTCCCATGATACAACTTTTTGGTTGAGTAAAAAGAGTGATTTGTGGTAATTGGTTAATAATTTGAAAAACGTTAACGCACTTTTCCATAAGGTCCCTTCAAACTCTTAATCCTTGTGAAAATACAATGAAATCTCAGTTGACTTCAAAAATGCCATCGCCCAGTCAACAATCAGGATAACCCAGCTCTAGAGCTAAGCCAGGCACCACTGGGCGAGTGGGGTCTGAATCCATATCAACGCGTTCCAATATGGCGCAGAAATCCAAGTCAGTAGCAACAGACGGTTCTAAGGCAACATTCAGACTTCGCAGTCGATTCTAGAAGGTCGAAATTTTATAGTGTTGATGCATTTTTTTCGAAAAAAAAAAGTATCTAAGTATGACGTTACGTTGCGACAACTGGACACCCCTATCTTTTAATGACGTAATAATTTATCAGATTAATTAATTTCAAAGTGAGTTGATAAAAAGTTTTACCGGAGTGTTTAGCATATATTTTTAACAAAATATGACATGTATTTCTTTTTTTTTTATTATTATTATTATTAAACCTTTGCACCGATTTGAACGAAACGTTCATGTTAACCCTATCACTTATTTTAGAAGGAAAAATATAACTGACAAAACTGAGTATCTTACATTACTTCAATTAACCGATCGCGATGTCAATAATGAAATCGATAGACCAATCAAATCATTCATTCAGTCCGTAATTGAGCCTTGGACTTCGACATTGGCAGCCATTTTTGCGACACATTTGTTTTTGTTTGGCGACCTAAACGTCATAACTACAGCTTGAATACGCTTTAATTACGACGTTTAGGTCGCCAACCAACTATTTTACTTCTTTTTTTCATATTACTGGCTATAAATTTTGCAAAATGAAGCCTTTTAAGATAGAAGCAGGACTTCCTTTCGGAGACAATGGGCTGGGCCAGCGATTGGTTAATGCTTTAATTAAGGAATGATTTGAGAAAGAAGACATTTTCATGGTGGCTTCCGTCCAGCTTCAACTTTTAAATGTGAATAACGGGCTAATATGTAAATGAATAAACAACATTATTATAATAATGTTTTAGCTATCTGTATAAAGAGCCGCGAATTTTGATTTAAAAAGATTATCTGAACGAATCAAAATAGATCGTTAATTTAAAAATAGCAACATTTTCTCTTTAAACCTGGCGCACAGAACCTGACGCGTTTATATTTACGTGTTTGCCAAGGGTAATGCCGCCGTCCCAGCGCAGCCGGTAGCGGGTCAGACTCCTAATCTTCAATCATGGGGTGTCATGGGTACGATCCCCGGTGGCTGCACTTATCCTTTCCGACATTTGTCTCTCACCAATAGGTGGATAATCGTAAACATAAGTTGGATAGCAGCTAGAGGCTAGGAAAGGATCTAGTGGTAGTACTGGTGTGAGAAATACCAGGAATCAATTGTTAGGGGCTCCAGCCGCCGCGATATAACTGAAATACTGTTGAAAGTGGCATTTAACCCATTTCAATAAATCAATTTCCAATGGTTATATTCGAATAACAACCCATGCTCTATTCTCTGTCTTTGTCTGTGGGGATTTTTACTATAGTGTTAGAATAACGTTTAAAAGCAACAACCCGTTAAATTACCGAAAAAAAATCTTCATTTGTTTTTCATCGAAAAAAGAGAAGATATTTACTCTTTCCTGTTTTAATTTTTTAGACATGTGTTTATTAAAAGGTTTTGCAGGCGAAATTTAGAGTGATTTTAATTCGAAAAATAACCACTCAGTAGGGTAGGGAATATTGTAGAAAAAGAAGAAATGTTACAAGTAATTTATTCCTTTTCTACAATGTTTTCTCAATTAAAGAATCACAGGTCCATAAACACCAGGAAAGGGCTAAATTCGTCAAGGTTCGCTTATTTACTGTTCTATTCTACGCAATATTTAAAAATGGCTTGTCTAGAAGAAAATCTCATGAAAAAAAGTATCTCTCTCTATCATATTTGTCTGAATACAAAAACAATTTATTACCATTACACATTATAAACTAACCATAATCTTCAGCTTAATTTACTTTCAGAGATCCAGACCTATTTTTTCTATGTCAACATTTCCGAAGAAATCGGCTGTGACACCCAACTGGAGTCGGAAGAGACCGCCAGATGCTATATTTACCAGCCAATCAGACTGCTGCAACAGTACAATAACCCTAGCACGGGATCAAAGTACTATCTCAAAATCAGGGAAAGAATTATTCACCACGGGGTGAGTGCTTGTTTTATTGCTTTATATTCAAAACTATTGACGAATCGCTGGTCCCGCCCACTTACTCCGATGGCCACGCCCATTTAGTCCCAAAGGGAGCTCCACTTAGATGTTACACGGCGATATTTTGCAAAATTCCATGGCCAGTCACATGACGGTAACAAAAATGTGAAGTGGTTGGTTGGCGACCTGAACGTCGGAAAGAACAGCTTGAATAAGTGGTATTAGGATAACATTTTTAAGTCGTCAAATAAACAAAATGTTTCACGCAAATTCATAAATGTCGACCAATGCAATAGTTCAAACTTCACTTCATGTCTAAATGAATGATTTGATTGGTCTATTGACATACTGTTAAAAGCGGCGTTAAACCCCATTCATTCAATTCATTTGATTTACATCCGCGATCCGTCGATTCCATATATGTGCCATGTACTCAAATTGGTATGTGCTTCAGCATAGCCTGATCTAAGTTTTCAGTCCGTGTTCTGTGATCACTGTCAAAAGTTACCTTAAATGACCAGCGAATATTATTGATACACTGTGTGGTTGTTTAAGGTTACTCAGTGTTTGTGCTTCTCGCATTTTTGAAATTGTTGGAAATGTAACGCACAGCTTCAAATGTATTTTTAAAGTAAGGAAGTGTAACGAAGGAATGATGAATATGAAAAGTCTTTCAAGATCCATGCGCATACTTTATGTCTTATAAATCATTACCAGACGACAATTTATGTCTTATAAATCATTACCAGACGACCAAATTTTAGACTGGTCCAAATTGAAAGAATTTGAAAAATAAGTTCCAAATAGGGTAGAAAAGATTGTGGGAAGGGAAAAATTGCTTGTCACAAGCAATATCTCCTTTTTCCACAAAACTTCCCATGATTATATTTCTTCAGGGCTTCATAAAATGTCATTGTGTGGTTATGGGATAATGCTAATCCATAACGAGAAGAAAAGAAACATTCTAGTACATATAGGAAAGTTACGGGTAGTTTGAAGGAGGAAAACGATTTTTATCATGATGATATTCATTAATATCTTATATAAAAACATAACAATGGTATTACTTTCCAAAAAGTAAAGAGGTAGATCTAGAGGTCCAGTTAACCCATTCCCACTCAATCCCTCCTTTTTACGCCTCTCAACAAAAAAGCTTTGGAAAATATTGTGGAAAATGAAGAAATCAAGCAATTTCTTCATTATCCACAATGTTTTCTATCCATAAAGACGAAAAAAAATAAAAATTCCATCAACTTGAAATTGTCGTCTGCAGCTCCTTTCAATTTGGACAGGTCTAAAATTCCACTGTGTTGGAATGGGTTAAAAGGAGTATCGCTTAATAAAGATTTAAACATTAATTCATGAGAAAAATGCTTCTATTTTCAGTTTGGCCCATTGTTCCGAGGTTCTAACCACTCTAAAATTCAAGATCGGTTTATGAATGCTGAAATTGTAAATATGACCAAGATAGGTGGGGGTATCCAGATAGGAATTCTGCTATATTTCCTAGCCGATTATTATGACATCATCAACCAGACAGATGTCGCAGACGAGATTGTAAATGGATTAATAAGGTTAATAAGGTTCTGTTTTGACCGCCATAACAAGTGACGGATCGCCGGTCACGCCTACTGACATCCGAAAGGGAAATTTGAATAAGATATCAAACACATTTGTAAGATGTTTATTTATGGACATTGAACAAAAAGCCAAGTCGATGGCTGACGACATGAAGGTCTTAAGTAGAGATTTACTTACTTGTCCATTGAAATTTTCTCAGTTTCGTCTAACTCCGAATCATCTTTTTAATTCGTTTATCCATGTAATAAAAAGCCCTAAGGAAAGCGAATCACTCACTACTTGTAATTTTTACCTTCGATACCCTTTGAACCTAATCGTCGGCGGGTTTCAAGAGGGAAGCGGATAATATTATCGACTCTTATCAGACTGCGCTGAATGCCAATGCTAATCAAGATAGAAACTTTTCGTATTTAGTACATTTTATGAATATAAAATGGTCGTCCTACCTATTCGTGGGTTTTATTTTTCAAAACAAATCTAATCTCATAATGACCTCTGCTAAATCACATTTCTTTTCACAAATATTTGATCCCCGGTGATGGCATGGAATTCATTTCTTACCGAATTGATGACATTAATATTTGATTTTCTACAGTCAGGAGGGAGAACTTGGTAACAGCCAGCTGAAAATATCAGAACCCTTTGAGGACCAAATCGAATGGAGAGGTAGTGTTTGATAATCTGTCTATAGTTTTAGCTCACCTAAGCACAAATTGTGATCTAATAGGGTCCGTCCATCGTCCGTCGTCCATCGTGTGTCTTGCATGCACATCAGAGACCAAACGTTTAGTCTTCAAACTTAGTCAGAATGCATGGTACCTCTGTCTTTATATGTGGCCAGAATGTTTGTCTTGGATGAAATATCGGCCAAGTTCATTATTGGGTCACGAAGGGACAAAAAATTAATCGCTAAGTTAAATCCTAGGATTACATACACTTTTAAGTCTTCAAACTTAGTCAGAATGCATGGTACTTCGGACAAATTCGATATTGAGTCACGTAAATTCAAAAGGTATGTCTCTGGGTATAATCTTTGAAATACCTTGTGTGCATCGTTGGGGGCACAATTATTATTAAAAATGTCTTTATATGTGGCCAGAATGTTTGTCTTGGATAATATATCGGCCAAGTTCATTATTGGGTCACGTAGGGACAAAAAATTAATCGCTAAGTTAAATCCTAGTAATGCATTTTGTGTACTCGGGATTCAAGCAGAGCCCGGTAGCGTTTTGGATAGCCAGGCTAAACAGATCGTCAACATTATTACTCATTGAAGCCTCCCCTTCCCCCATTAACACATCCTTCCGTCTGACCAATATCTCCAAAACCAATTGGTAAAGTGTAATAAAACAATATCGTCCTCGGGCGATCAAAATACCGTACCTACTACTTTAACTGATAATGCGTCAGTTGAAAGGGAAAAAATGATTTCAGCGAACTTGCCTTTAAAAATAAAGTATGACAAAATGTTACCATTTCACAGATTGTTGTCCTACATTGCAGATTTTGACGAATGTACAGAGCAAGATAAAACGTACCAGGACTGTGCCTTTAACGCCTCTTGGTGCCTGAATACTCGAGTATCCTACATGTGTTGTTGTAAGATTGGCTTTGACGATAAATCACCAAAAGCACTGGTTCGTCCCGGCAGAATTTGTAAAAGTACGTGTATAATTGACCGATCGCGGCTGCCAATCAAAGATTTAACCGACAAATCAAATAATTTATTCAGCCCGGACCTGAGATTATCGACTCAACCATTGACTGACATTTTAAGCTCGGCTGTTTTCGCAGAAAACCCGAGGTATTGCGATAGCCTTGGTGTCGTTGTTGTCCTTGTCGTCGTTGTTGTCGTCGTCGTGCGAAAACTTTGGCATTTTGAGATATTTCTGGTTCTACTAAAGGCATTCACTTGAAACTTGGCATACTTGTTGACTATCAAAAGAGCAACCTATACTATCAAGGGGGATAACTCTAGATGCATTTCGTCAACTATCCAGCACCAGTGTAGGCACCCGTAGGTGGTGCTCTTGTTGTTTACTTTTATTGTTGGTTTGGCGACTTAAACGTCGTAACTACAGCTCATTCAAGCTGTAGTTATGACTTTTAGGTCACCAACCAACCATTTCACTTTTTTGTTACATGCTACTGACCATAGATTGTGCAAAATAACGCTGTTAAAAATCGAAGCGGAACTTCCTGTCGGAGTTAATTGGCGTGGCCTAGGGAGTCAGTGGGCGTGGCCAGAGATTGGTCCATTGACAGATCGTTGTCCACGCCTGCTGACCTCCTACAAGGCAGCTCGACTGAGGTATCAAACGACGTTTGTATAGATAGCTGATGGTACGGAACATAAAACAAATGTAGATCGTTGGTCGGAGATCTAAACGTCGTAACTACAGCTAGACTTAGCTGTTTTGGCGACGTTTATGTCCGTAAACCAACAAAGAAATTTAACGCGAATGTTGGAGGCTAACATCAGCATTTGATCTAAAAGATTTATTAGACTGGGTAATAGATTTATGATTGATTTTTCTACGGTGTAGTGATGGTGCTAATGATCTGTACTCATGGAAAATTCTGGTTTCTTTTAACAAAACAAACGAAGCGGATTCATACAGAAGTGTAATTAGTTTTTTCGTTTTATATCTCCAAGAAATATAAAATATTCTCTTCATTTCTTATAATTCAACATCAAGATAAAAAAAGATGTTACAGAAATTTTGATATATTTTTTTACGGAACTATTTCGTGCGGAAGCATACAAGATAGCTGCGTGCTCAAAATTCTGTTCATGGAGGTAGGCATGCGATTTTTTTCCAATCAGAATCTAAAGATAAATTCATTGTGCTCTTCCAATATTGTGACCCCCCTTTTCTCCATATTCAGGTCCAAACTGCCCAGAAGCTTAACAACCAAGTTCATGTTTTTCCTATCACTGTCCCGAGGATTTCCAAACCGAATTTCGCCTCTTCGTAACTTTACTTATTTTCATATGAATTACCTTTCTTGATCCTAGACTCGGGCGGTACTCTTACTCGCAGTTCTGACACTTCACTGCTAAAAGTTTTACCTTATTTTAATCACACGTTCTTTGTGTGAGAGGCATAATATTTCTGTGATACTCGAAAAGCCAGATTTAGCATGTTCGAATACTGTTGATTTTGAATCAAGAAACTTTTAGCGTTTTCACAACCGCAAAATTAAACTTACTCATTTATCCATTTCACTTTACTTTATCTTTTACAGTTCCAAAGAAAGTTGAAAATCACAGTCTAAGGTAATTTTATGTTAATCGGTTTTTGTCAATATTTGACTGTGTGTGATATTAACATTACAAACGTACCTATTTTGTTTATTTCGAACAAGTGTATTTATAGTTAGTCTACATATGATCTAAGAGTAAGTTAAAGATTATAACACACACTTTAGATAAGTTTGGTTCAAATTTGCACCAAGTGTTCAATCTTATACATTAACCCATTTCCACCCAGTCCCTCCTTTTTACGCCCCTCAAGAAAAAAGCTTTCATTAAACACAATGTTTTCTATGAAAAAAACAAACATTTTTTTTTAAATTCCACCAACTTGAAATTGTCCTCTGAAGCTTCTTTCAAATTAGACCAGTCTAAAATTTTATTGTGAGGGAATAGCTTACCTAGAAAATGTGACTTTCAAATATTTGTAGAAGACTTTGTTGCAAAAACAAATAGCTGTCATTTTTGTTTTATATTTCAGTTGCTCCAATGGTACATGCGAGACAAAGTGGGAATGTAAGTATATATTATTTAACAAAAACTTAGTTTAGGTTCGTCTTTCAAGATTCAATACTTCTGAATGGCTGATTCTTCATTTATCCATGATCAAAAATTTGAGCACGCAACTCTTTTGTATGCTTGCGCGCAAAGTAGATCCATAAAAGTTTACTAAAAACTAATAGAATAATTTCTTTGGCTTGCTCGAGAGGATTAAATTATAAGAAATGAACAGAATAATTTTGTTTTTATTGAGGTAGAACCTAATTGCTGAGTCGCAATAATGTATGAACCCTTTTCAGGGATTCGTAAAGTGTAGTAAAGTTTTTAATATTCATACATCATAGATAACAAATAATATTCTCTCCGTTTCTTAATTGTAAAACAATAAATCATGTTACTACAGAATACATGTTGTCTAGAAGGGCTACATCAGCATTACGATATGATATAGAATTGATTGAATTTCTCAATCTTCGGTTTCATCTTTAATCAGATTAACTCTTGTCATACTAAGTAGATTCATCTTTCGAAATTATGTCACAAGAGCTGAAAGCTCTGAAAGTACTATATTTATGATTAAATGTTTATTTTGAAAATTGGCCGCAGCCATAGCGCAGTGGTATGACTCCTAGTCAGGAGGTATCGGGTTCGATCTCCGACCGCAGAAAATATCCTTTCCGAAATTTGTCTTCCACCAATGGATGGATAATCGTAAAACTAAGTTGAATGAGCACCTTTAGTCTCGGAAAGGATGTAACGGACTTCTTACTTTGTAGTGATGATGATGAGAATAAACTATGTTCCCCCTATTTCTCATTGACATTATAATTATTTTTATTCTCTTTATTTTCAGATATTGCCTTAGCGTTGGTAGCTTTTGGATTACTTTTGATATTTTTCATCGGATACGAAATATATGCCCGAAAGAAAAAACTGGAAAAGAGGTAAATTGTTGGGGTTTTTTTTTTTTTTTTTTTAGAAAAATTCTGTTTTATTCAGGAGGTATGTTTGAATAACGTTTGTAGCTCTACAAATGGGTATTGATTGCATATCTAAATTTATGACTTAGGTTTGAGCCTATAATAGTGAAGGATAAAAATGAAAGGTAGTTATTTTCTCTAAAAAAATGTTTGGTGAAAAGATTCCGAACAGAATGATTTGTAACCCTGTTTTCTTCCGATATCCTAACATTCCATTTACGGCATGAATTTGATGGGTACCTACCTCTAAATTTGATACCTTACGTTCAACAGGAGAGACGTTACACAAGATAATGGTTGAAACTTTGGGAAAACATTAGCCTAGCTTTCTTGAAATGCGATCAAATGTTTATTTCTCGAAATTAGGAAAAAATTCAATAAAAGTTGCATTTAATTTCGTATTACTAGATAATCTCAATGACAGTTTACTATTCTAAGTCTCAAGTCTTTTACTGCTTCCCCCTCTGCCCCCGCAAAAACAACGAAAGGAAACAGTTAAAAACGGCGTGTTCCGAGATAAATTTTACTTCTAGTTAAGACCCTTTCTTTCTTAATAATATTGACCTTGTGGAAAACTTCATAAAAAACATTTTGATCCCAGGCAATCCAAATTAATGCCAGTTCTGTTGGGTAATTTTTATCATGACTGAAAAGTAAAATGTGTTTAAATGACTACAGAATCTTCTTTTTTACAACGTCAAACTATAGTAAGGAGGTTATCTTTTTTTACTATTTTTTCCGGTTATTAAGTTATCTACAAGCTGAATAACAAATATATTTACACCAACAAAATCTCCGTAATGAATACCAATTTATACGTTAAACAAAGAAGACAGGAAAAGGCAAAAAAAAAGGGAATCGACAAAATCCGTTTTAACTTCCTTGAGCGTTTTAAGTGGGATAACTTAAGATTCTGTAGTCATTTAAACACATTTTACTTTTCAGTCATGATTTTCTCTAAAACCATAAGGCCTAGAGCTTCTATGTTTGGTTCATATTATCACTTATTGCCCTTCTACCAAAATACTTCAAAGAATTATCATACTCTGAAAATTAGCCCTTTTCTGTGCAATTCCTGATTTGAGATAGGAATAAAGAAGGATATCTTTTAAAATCTTTGCCTCCTAAACCATTAGGCCAAGAGTTTTTATCTTATAATGATATGTTTCATCACCTTTCACCCTCTACCAAAATACTGCAAACTCTGAAAATTAGCTATTTTCTGTGTAATCCCTGATTTTTCATAGGAATAAAGAAGGAAATCATTGAACATCTTTTTCTCCCAATTCGTATGGCCTAGAGCTTTGATGTTTGGAATAAAGCATCATCTTTTGACCCTTTACTTTAATACTTCATAGAATTATAGTACTCTGAAAATTAGCCCTTTCCTGTGCAATTCCTGATTTAAGATAGGAATACAGAAGGATATCTTTGAAAATCTTCTCCTCCTAAACCACTAGGCCTAGAGCTTTGATATTTGGTATGTTTTGATGTCTATTGACCCTCTAACAAAATACTTCAAACAATTACTGTATTCAGGAAATTAGCGCTATGTGGTGGGATCATCAATATACCTAGGATTAATTGAGAAAATCTTTAAACATCATCTCAAAAATAATTAGAAAGAGGGCTTTGCTATTTTGTATATATCATAGAGCCATGAACCATCATGCAAACTCAGGGGAGTGATTTAGGACCATCAGGGTCCTCTTGTCTTTGTTGAAAAAGGCTCTATTCCAGTAAGAAAACATTTTTCTGTGACATAGAGTCATTAGGGGGTATTAATTATATTCAGTGACAGTCTAGGTTAACTTAGATTTTTTCACTATCCAGCTCTTGCAGTAGAGCCTTCGCACTCCCATTTAAGTACTCTTGTTTTGAAATCAATCAGAAGTGCAGTTCTTGTCTACACAAATTTTGAAGGAAACTTCTGTTGAGGATGGGAAGAGTTAAAATAGTATACTCCTCTTCTTTGACGTTAGGAATTGACGGGCGGTTGGCTACACTCAATGTCCTCTAACAAGCTAGTTTAGCCAGTATTTAGTGACCACTCAAGGGATGACCAAAAAGTTTTCGCTTAAGAAAAATGGTCGTTTAACCCTTGTCATGCTGAACCCGGAATATTCCGGTTTGGGCAGGAGGTGTAGACTAAGATCAGACTGCACTTATGTGCAGGCTGATCTTAGTCTACACCTCCTGCTTGTATTTTTCCTGCCAGAGTTGTTTATGAAGTTGATTTATAAAAGAAATATTGATTTTTTAACAACAAGTTCTATTAGTGCTCTCAGCCCTTTGATTTGACAGTATTTCAGTAGGGTAATTTATTCAGCATGGCAAGGGTAAATACATTATTTGGACATGATTATAATGGATTGATACATAACATTATTCAAAATTCTCAATCAATCCTATGTTGTTCGAACTCATTGAATTGTCTCAATGAAACGATTCTAATGTGTTCAATGCAACATAGGGTTTAGTTTCGGTATTTTTCCTTTTCTTTTAGTAAATACTTTAATTTCTTAAAAGCTTATCCTTTTTGCAAATGGAATTTTGATTATGTTTATAATCGTAAACCTAAGTGGAATAGCCTAGGAAAGGATTAAGTGGTAGCACTGGTGTGAGAGATACCAGGAATCTTTTGCTCCAGCCGTCGCGATTTGACTGAAATACTGTTAAAAGTGGAGTAAAACCCGATTCAATCTATCAGTCAATCAATCAATTTGATATGTTCGTTCAATAAAAATGATCGCTTAATAGATATGGTCGCACGATTGACTGTATCTATTTAACTGACAAACCCCTTCTTGACCTATATACACCGCTCTACGTATCTCTTGATATGACATGAACATCATCTTTACATCCAGGTTTTATCCTTATTTAAATTGCCTTACAAGCGAGTCTTTCCAGACCGACTTTGAAATAATTTTTCCAATTCTGTTGTAGTGATATCTATTTCAAACTGAGGAAGGCTGCTAGAAAAGCAAAGTTACGTGCCCTGAGAGAACGACGAAAAACTATGAAAAAGAAAAAGAAAGAAGAACAGAAAGAAACAGACACAGAAAAACTAGTAGAAACTGTTTGACAGAAAATAGGTTATGGTTGGCGAGATGTGTAAATTTCATCTTATTTGTGATATGCTAAGTCTGTTTATGGCAAGCCAATTACGATGCAAGTATTGGAATCGCTGCATGATTTTGGTCCCGCTCGCCATATTGGATAGACCACGAACAAAATAAACCTTTAGAAATTTTATCACAATTTCATTGAAGGTGTAAAGCCCGCTAACCTCCCACACAGAGACAGAGTGACGCTTTTAAACGCCTCTTAATATAAAAGCTTTGGAAAACATTCACAAGCAATTTCTTCAATATCCACAATGTTTTCAGAACCAAAAGACAAAGATTTTAAAGATTTCTTCAATTTACAATTGTCGACTGCAACTCCTTTCAATTTGGACCGGTCTTAAATTTTCTGGAGTGGGAATGGGTTAAAAAAAGTTCGACTGGGGTTATAAATGGCAATATTCTGTTGATGATGTGGACATATATTGAAAGGTAAATTGTTGGTAGACGACCTAAACGTGGTAACTAAATCTTTAATTAGCTACAAATTATAGTTACAACGTTTAATCAATTAAACCCTACAAAGATATTCAGCATTTAATTACGAGTTAAAAGTTCAAATTCTTTGAAATGAATGATTTGGTTTGCCAATCGATTCTGTTTTTGTTACTTGGCGGAGGCGATGTGTTTTGATACAGAATATTAAGTTTATAGAAATTAAGTCAGTTATTTATCAAAGCATTTTAGTTGAGTATTTTCTTTTTGAAATTCAAAAGTCAGCAACAAAGGGACAAGATGTGATGACGTCACATAAGCGACCAAGTCAGTACGATGACTATCGAACATCTCTGTACTAGAGAATATGATGTGCAGTTCGAATTTTCTTATTTTCTGATTTTGATTCTTCAATACTTATTGTCACAAATGGATGCAAAATGTTAAAATAAATTAATTTGTTGAAATGACACCCCTCGTGGACATTGACATGGTCCATGAAATGTGCGTTTTGTCTTTTTTTTCCCAGAATTTGTTATAGAATGGTCGATATAGAAAACAAAAGGGTCAAATAATATAAAATCCATGCAAAAATACATAAATACCGCTACTGAAAAGCTCATTTTGTACAAGTTCTAGCTCTCAACCTTGGTCTGTGACCTTGGACGTGAAAGTATTCCAAACTTGTTTAAAATAAAATAATTTACGCGTGACAACGGATAGTCGTGACAATTTAGTTTAAAATCCACCCATAAAAGTACGACTTATAGTTCAGACGAACCATATTTTAATCTTTGATTTAACAGGTGACCATAAAATTGAAGGTTACAATTTTTAGCTCTACTGGCCGAAGGCCACTAAAGCTATAGCGATGGCTTTTTCCCGTCCGGCCGGCCGTCCGGCCGTCGTCCGTCCGTTAAACTTTTCCTTGTTTACGCGATAAAGTCCACAGTTTTCATCGAATTCTCTTCAAACTTTGACAAAATGATTGTACCATCATAAGGATCGTTCCTTTCGAAAATGGGTATGATCCGTCAAGAAACACGGGAAAAGAGGCCTTATTAAAATTTAATTAAAAATTCAATTAAAAATCCTCGTTTACGCGATAGAGTCCACAGTTTTCATCTGATTCTCTTAAAATTTTCTCAGAATGATTGTACCATCATAAGGATCGTTCCTTTCGAAAATGGGTATAATCCGTCAAGAAACACGGGAAAAGGGGCCTTATGAAAACTAATTAAAAACTCAATTAAAAATCCTCGTTTACGCGATAGAGTCCACAGTTTTTATTGGATTCTCTTCAAACTTTCTCAGAATGATTGTACCAACATAAGAATCGTTCCTTTCGAGAATGGGTATGATCCGTCAAGAAACAGGGGAAAAGGGGCCTTATGAAAATTTAATTTAAAAATTCTTGTTAACACTCTAGAGTCCACAGTTTTCATCAGATTGTATTTAACCTTTCACAGAATGATTATACCATCATAAGGATTGTTCCTTTGGGAATTTGGTCAGATCCATCTGGAAACACGGGAAAAGGGGCCTTATGAAAATTTAATCGAAAAATCTTTTAAGAAATACTCTTTAACACTCTGAAGTCAATAGTTTTCATCGGATCCCCATCAAACTTTCACAGAATGATTGTACTATCATAAGGATTATTCCTTTCGAAATTTGGTATGATCCTTCAAGAAACACAGGAAAAGGGGGCCTTATGAAATGTTTAATAAAAAATTCTCATTAATAATCTAGAGCCAACAATTTACAACGGATTCTCTTCAAACTTTCACAGAATGATTGTACCATCATAAGGATTGTACCTTTTGGAATCGGATATGATTCCTTATGAAACATAGGAAAAGGGGCCTTATTAAAATTTAATTCAAAGATCTTTGTTAACACTCTAGAGTCCACAGTTTTCATCTGATTGACTTCAAACTTTCACAGAATGATTGTACCATCATAAGAATTGTTCCTTTCAAAATTTGGTATGATCAGTCAAGGACCACGGGAAAAAGGGGCCCGATTAAAACTGGATTGAAAAAGTGCTCGTAAACACAATAGAGTCCATAGTTTTCAACAAATTCTCTTCAAACATTCCCAGAATGATTATTACATTATGTGGATTGTTCCTTTCGGAAGTAGGTTTGATCCATCAAGTTTCATGGGAAAAGGGACCCTATTAAAATTTAATAAAAAAATCTGAGTTAACACGTAATGGCCCTAGATTTCACCTGATTGACTTCAAACTTTCTCATAATGATTGTACCATCATAAGGATTGTTCCTATCAAATTGGGTCTGATCCATTGAGAAACATAGGAAAAGGGGCCTTAGGAAAATTCAATTAAAAAAATCTTAATTAATGCTTGTAAGTCCACAGATGAGATGGGGTTGTCTTTATACTCAAACAGAATAATTATACTTTTGTAAGAAGAGTTCCCTTAGGAATTGGTTCAGATCCATCAAGTAACATGGGAAAAGGGGCTATATGAAAATTCAATTAATAAAACCCTGTTAACACAATAAAGCCCACAGCTTTGATCAGATTTTGTTGAAACTTTCACAGAATGATTGGAAGGTCATAACCATCATTCTTTTCATAACAGGGTTTGAACTGTCAAGAAGCACAGGAAAAGGGGCCTTATGAAAATTTCATTTATAAATCCTTGTTACAAAGTCCAGAGCTTTCATCGGATTTTCTTCAAACATTCACAGAATAATTGTACAATAATAATGATTGTTGATGTTTGCATTAGACCTGATCCGTCAAGTATCACAGGAAAAGGAGCATTATGAAATTTAATTTTAAAATCATTGTACCACAATAAAGTCAACAGTTTTCATCAGATTCTGTTAAAACTTTCACAGAATGATTATTCCATCATGAGGATTCTTTCTTTTCAAATTAGGCGTGATCTGTCTAGTATCATGGGAAAGGGGCCTTTAGAGAATTTTATCTATAATCCTTGTAACCAAGTCCAGAGCTTTCATTGATTTTTATTCAAACCTTCACAGAATCATTGTACAATAATCACGATTGTTTAGGCTGACATGAGACCTGATCCTTCAAGTATCACAGGAAAAGGAGCCTTATGAAAATTTTATTTTTAAAAATTTGACACCAAGATAAAGTCTGCAGTTTTCATCAGATTCTGTTCAAACTTTCACAGAATGTTTGTACCATCATAAGGATTGTTTCCTTCCAAATTGGGCCTGATCTGTCTAGTATCATAGGAAAAGGGGCTGTATGAAAAATTATTACCAAATCCTCATAAACACAACAGTGCCCTCAGTCTTTATCAGAATCTCTTCAAACTTTAATAGAAATGATTGTACCATCATTTGGATTGTTCCTTTGTAAATTAGGTCTGATTGGTTAAGTGACACAAGAAAAGGGACCTTATAAAAATTTTATTACAAAACATCATTATTACAATAAAGTCCTAAGTCTTTATCATTTTCTTCAAACTATCATTGGGATTGTTCCTTTGTACATTGGGTCTGATTTGTTAAGTTTCACGGAAAAAGGGGCCTTATGAAAATTTAGTTACAAAAATTCTTGAAACAATTCAGTCCACTGTTTTCATTGATTCTCTTTAACTTTTAAAGAATGATTCTACCTTCATTAGAATTGTTCCTTTTGAAATTTGGTTTGTTCTGTAAAGTATCATGAGAAAAGGGGCCCTATGAATATTTCACTATAAACTCATTAACACAATAAATTCCACAGATTAAACAGATTGATTGTACCATCATTCAAATTGTTGATTTTGACAGTGGATCTGACTATAGCAAGGGTCACATAAAAAGGGGCCTTATGAAAAACTCTCTTAAATATTCTGGTTAACACAATGATGTCCCTTGATTTCACCGGATTCACTTCAAAATTTCACAGAATGATTGTACAAATACTAAGATGGTTCTTTTCAGAACTGGGTACAATCCATCAAGTATCATGTAAAAAGGGGACATATGATTTTTTTTTAAATATTCTAGTAAACATAATGAATTCCCAATATTTCATCGGATTCACTTTTAACTTTCATAGAATGATAAAACCAACAGTAAATATCACGGGAAAAGGGGCCTTATGAGAACTTGAATTTAATATCTTTGTTGACACAATAAAGTCAACAGTTTTATTGGATTCTCTTCAAAGATGCATGGAATAATTGTGGCATTCGAAACACAGGAAAAGGGGCCTTACAGATTATCATTCAAAACATTCTTGTGTATGTGATGAAGATCACAATCATTATCAAATTGTCTTTTAAATTTCACAGGACAATTGTCGGGTTGTAAGGAAAGTTCCTTTTGGAATGAAATTGATCCATCAGAAAACACAGGAAAAGGGGCTTTATTGATTTTCATTCAAAACAATCCTGTTTATGTGATTAAGTCCACAATTATTGTCACATTCTGATGAAATATTCACAGAATGATTGTAGGGTCATAAGGTAACTTTCTTTTGGAAATGGAGTGGATCCGTCATGAAACATGGGAAAAGGGGCCTTGAGGATTGTTGCTTAAAATGAGAAAGGGGATAAAGCCCCTTTTTTTCTTTATGCATTCTTCTTTGAGCAATTAACTTCCTTAAATATCAGATTTCTTTATCGGAAAACTTGATAACCAGTAGAGCGTCTCAGGCCCTCATGGGCCTCTTGTTTTTTTTCGAAATGACAAATCTAAACACCTACACTTGAAAAAAAGTAATAACGACGGTTAAGCCATAAAAGTGTGAAACATAAATATTGGTTTTCAAAACTCATTCCTAGCCTAAGAGGATGATTTGATTGGTCAATCGATTTTTCATTAACATTGGTGATCCGCCATTTCTGGTTCCTTTACTGTCTGAAAGAGACGATATAAGGAACAGCCGTGACAGATTACTATAAAGTCAATGTGTATAATAGTTCAACTGTCTAAGTAAACATCTATGCCAGATTACTAAATAGTTATCCTGTATAAAATCCCCACTATATAATTGAGTCAATGTAAAAGATACCCATGGCAGATTACTATATAGTTATCCTGTATAAAATCTCCACTATATAATTGAGTCAATGTAAAAGATACCCATGACCGATTGCTATATAGTGAACGCGTATAAGAGTTCTACTGCCTACTCGATAATCGTAGACCTATGTGAGATAGCAGCTGGAGGCTAGGAAAGGATGTAATGGTAGTACTGGTGTGAGAAATACCAGGATTCCATTGTTAGGTGCTCCAGCCGCCGCGATATAACTGAAAGATTGTTGAAAGCGGCGTAAAACCCCCATTCAAACAAACAAATCTACTGCCTACGTAGGCCAAAATAAGATACACCTATGACACACTGCTATCTAACGAACCCGATTAAGAGCTCGACTACATAAGTGAAACCACTATTACACACCCCCGATGACAGATTACTATCTAGTGAACCTGTATAAAAGCACCACTGCATAAATGAGCTAATGTAAGATACACCCATGATATAACCTAATAGTGAACCTGTTTAAAACTCTACTGTCTAACTAGACCAATACAAGATACACCCATGACAGGTTATAACATAATGAACCTGTATATGAGCTGTACTATTCAAGTAAGGCAATGAACCATCCCTGACAGATTAATTCATAGTGAACCAAAATACATTACTATATACTGAACCTGTGTAAAAGCCCCACTGTCTAAGTTAGCCAATATAAGAGATTTCTATGACAGATCACTATAAACAGAACCTGAATAAAAGTTCCACTGTCTAGTTAGCCAATATAAGTGATATCCTTGATAGAATACTTTATACGATATTGAATCTGTGTAAGAATTCTACTGTATAAGTAGGGCAAAATAAGATAAACCCATGGTAGATTACTCCATAATGAATCTGGTCAAAGGATTCATTACCTAAGAGAGCCATTTAGGACACACCCCTGACAGATTACTATATAGTAAACCTAGCTTCAATGCCAAAGTGAGCGAATAAATCAATGACAGATTACTACATAGCGAACCTATATAAGAGTTCAGTTGTCTAAGAAGACATGTATAAGATACATGCATGACAGATTCGTATAAATTGAACCAATATAAGAGTTCTATTGACTAGGAAGGCAACATAAGATACATCCATGACAAATTACTATATTGAGCCTATATATGAGCTCCACTACCTAAGTGAGACAATAAAAGACACATCCATGACAAATTACTATAAAGTGAACCTGTGTAAGATTTCTATTGTTTAAGTTAGCCGATATAAGATATTAAAATTGTCTATGTAGTGAACCTTTATAGGGGTAATATTGTCCAAATAAACCAATATGAAATGCACCTATTACAAATTACTGACTAAGATGGGCATTTGAAGATACCCTATGACTGTTTACTATAAAGTGAACCTGTAGAAGGGTTTTACTGTCTAAGTAGGACTATAAAAGACCGGTCTCTGACAAATTATTATATTCTTAACCTGTAGATTACTATATAGTGAACCTGTATTAGAGTTCTACTGTCTTAGTAGGCCAATAAAAGATACCCTATGGCAGATAACTATATGATGAACCGGTTTAAAAGCTCCAGTTCTTCATTGAGCCGATTTAAGACACACCCGGGCAACTTACTATTTAGAAAACCTGATTAAATGCTTCAATGTATAAGCTAACTAATATGAAAGATACCGCTGAAAGATAACAATATAGTGGACCTGTTTAAGAGTTCTTTCTAAGTAAACCAATATAAAATATAACCATGCAGATTACTATTTAATGAACCATTATTAAATACCCGCTGAAAGTTAGCCAATATAACAGATACCCATGACAGACTACTATATAGTGAATCTGTTGATAAACCTCCACTGACTAAGTTAACCATTATGGGAGATACCAATGACAGATTGCTATATATTGAACATGTATAACAGTTTTACTGCCTAAGGTAGCCAATATAAGAGATTCCCATGCTACATGACTATATAGCGAACCTGTATAAAAGCTCCACTGTCTATGTGGGCCAATGTAAGATATAGATGGTAATCAACTGTTCTTTTTATATGAAAAATCACTCACGAGAATGTGTTGTTAGGCGTTGAAAAACGAGTCCGAATGCCATTCCATGTGGGCGAGGTCTTTAACCAATTTTTTAGTAGAAAAACATATTTTAAGACAATTAGAGATTTTCAGGGTCAGGCACGAAAATAATTAGGACGGAACATATACTGTATCTAAGGGCGACAACCTTATCGTCGATTTAAAGGCCCCGGGGTATTTCGTACATCGATCGACCATTCTGGACTTGCACTTCGACAGTATCGTAGGATGCAGTCTATAATCACTAAGTCGCCTGACTTGAGCGTAGAAATCAAGCTCATTCGGGTTAGGTTTGGGTGTCTGTCACTTTAACTGCAATCTCTTAAGTATTCGAGGTCTGGTATAATTTTGGGCGTCACGGAAAATCATATGCATTTGAGTCAATCAGTGATGACACAGATATTCAGGTTCGTTATTGTTTCAAACATGTTGTTAACAAAAAGGTTATTTTGATGTTGTAGTTATGAACGTTAATTTCTTCTCATTTACTTATTTAAATTGATTTGTGGCCTTAAGAAGTTATCTTCTAGGTCACCGTGCGTTTTTCTCTCTTCCCTATAGCTCGTTCGCCATTATTTCAACTTGAAAAATATGAAATATACACGTAGCTCATGTTTTAAAAACTTATAACGCTTGATTTTTAATTGGTCGTAGACCATAAACTCGAGATTGTGTCGCTGCAATTTACCAAAACTGCCTTTAGCCCAACTGGACGTATATTCTGACGGGAAAACAGAAAAGAAATCATTTCATTTTACAAGTTAAGAATTATGAAAAGGAGTAAAGGAAAATTGGACGGTCACACGCTTTAAAGATGCATGCTTCAAGGATTTTCCGCTAGTGATGAACGCGTCTAACCAACCCTTTCTTTCAATCATATCGAGGTGTAAACAAAGATGATACTGCCACTCAATTATTTTCCAGCCATAAGTTAATCAAAATACTGAAAGTTCTTCTGGAGAGCAAATCTGATTATTATGCTTTCAAGCTGTCTAAAGAATTCGCCTTAATAATAGTATCAATTGTATTTTCCTTTGTTTATAATCAGCGCTGTTTAGGAACTTGTTAATTTCTGCCCAGAAAAAGAGAAGGTTTTGAAATTTCATGAACCTGCTGTCAGCATTTGCTCTTAAACTTAAGTTTTCATATTTCCATAATTTTTGTGTTTTGGCTTTATAGAAAAAGCTTGCAGGGATGATCTAACCATGACTATAACAATCGAGAATTTTTAAGAATTTAGTTTTCACAAAAAGTTGCTTATTTGTCGGTACCCATGTTGCATCAAGGTCTTACGTTCGTGTAAAATAATATTAGTTCTAATTAACATTCACGGAAATATCATACACTAGGATAGAACCTACGTGTTGTGAAAGTAATAGAAATTAAAGTTGTTTGACCCTAATTCTAAAGTCGGAATGCAACGATATGTCCAATTGCTCAGTGACGACCAATTACAGTGCGTACGGCACTTTGATTTGATGTGGAGGATTTGGTTAAAAACTTTCTATATTTTAGATGTAAAATTTGCAATCTTATGAATATTAACCAGGAGCGACCCGGCCTTTTGAAAATAAAGTAGTTCCCAATTTTCGGAGTGAAAGTTGATATCATTATTAGTGATGATATCTAAATTTATTACACTGGGAAATCGCAAGATTCCACAGCTAGGAATATAATAAATACCTATATACAGATTACTATATATAAGAGGTTCAACTGCCTAACATAGAAAGCATCCACATTTCTTGTCGGGAAATAACATACCTCTTTTTAAAATATCTGCAGTCTTTTTCAATTCGCGGGGGAAAACATGGTCATTCTTTTGAATCGAAATACAGCCACCTTCTGTCAATTAATTGAAGGTGTGGAAACTCATCATTATTCAAATCTGTACGAGTATGTATAAGGTGATAAAACTTCCTATTGACGTATCTTCGGTTGAATCGGGTTGAATCGGGTTTAATGCCACTTTAAAAAATATTTCAGAACGGAGCACCTAACCTTGGATTCCTGGTATTTCTCACACAAGTCCTACCACAAAATACTTTCCGGGTCTCCAGCTGCTTATCCAATTAAGGCTATCCGCCTATTTGTGGGAGACAAATATCGGAAAGGATATTTGCCGCGACCGGAAATCAATCTTGGGACCTCGTGATTTAGAGTCCGACACCCTACCCAATTGCGCTATGGTCGCCGTCGAACTTGAATGAAAATGGTGTCAGCCCGATTAGCTCAGTTGGTAGAGCACTTGACTTCAAACCTCAAGATCACGGGTTCGAGCCATGGGCTGACCATTTCAACTATCTAATTGTCTTTCGGATGAGACGTTAAACCGAGGCCCCGTGTGACGATGCTGTCCATCAACCACGTAAAAGGCGGAGCTCTCAGTAGTTTCGTCCTGTATCCTTGCACTATCCCCCGTAACAACTAACAGTTTCCTGGGGGCGTCGCTCATATGGGCATGTGCTACGGTAGCGACAATAAATAAACGGAAATACAACAATGAAAATAATCGGAAATCGACGGACACATACGACCTAAAATTCATATACCTCGCTTATCTATCAACTCAAATCATAATTGACAGGAAAGTTTTGACCGGCCATAAATAAAAACTGGCCGTAAATAAAAGCTAATTCATCAACTCCCTTTAAACGGGTTCCAAGATTATCTTTTATTTTCGCTAGGGTCAGAAATGATTCGAATCCCACGAAAAGTGCATACATCCAATTTGTTGGCATGTATGGTGTATGTTTATTTAGTACAAGTCGGCCACGAAGACTCTTGTTCGATTCCTACGATAGGCTATGGATATTGGGTATTTTGATGATAAACATATTGTTCGTGAGTACAGATGTATCTAACAAGAAGAAGAATCGAGAGGGGTTCATCTAAATTAACGGATCGCTGGCTCCGCCCACTGACTCAGACCGGGTGTTCGAC
This sequence comes from Fragum fragum, assembly GCA_946902895.1. NCBI lineage: Eukaryota > Metazoa > Mollusca > Bivalvia > Cardiida > Cardiidae > Fragum > Fragum fragum. The sequence goes on from OX336372.1 coordinate 46,409,477, forward strand.
ATCGATAATGAATGACATTATTTTACAAGATTTATGATCAGTACAATGTAATCAAAAAGTAAAATGATTGGTTGGCGATTTACGGTGTTTAAATTACCTAACCAATAAAAATGCTTATAAATGTCGACGAATAACGGGGTTCAAAGTTCACTTCTGCTGTAAATGTATGTTTTGATTGGTCTATTGATTTTGATTGACAGGAGCGTTCTGTCAATTGTATAAAGACATTTTATCAGTTATTCATTTTTATTTTATCAATTCATGTGCATAATATAATTAGGTTTACTTGAATCTGTAGAAGTACAAAAAATTATGAAGAATTGAATTATGATTGTCCTTTAATTTTTAAAATAAGTTTTACATCGGAGCTCGTTGCTACGGTATTGTTTGCCTTCATTTTTATATACGTTTTCTTAAAATGGTATGGAACGGCCAAATTCTGACAATTTTCTCCAAAGAAACCGTGCACGCAGTCACAAACATACCGACCAACTAAGTTTCTGCACGTGGCGCCGTTCTGGCACGGGTTGGAGGAGCACGTGTTGTTACCTGGAACTAAAATTGTTGAAATGACAATTTGCGAGTCAGTCGAAAGGTGGCCTTATGAATGTCTGGTCAAACAAATATTTCAAAAAGAGATTGGGTCCACTAGAGGTCGCGTTTTATGTATCACCTCAGAAAAGTATTTCTTTATTCCGACGATAACATTTTAGAATTGACCCTATATTGAGAAGCTGCAGACGACAATTTCAAGTTGGGGGATTTCAGTAGAGTCTTTGCATTTCAGGGTAGAAAACATTGTGGGAAATGACGATATTGCTTGTTACAAACCATTTCTGAGTTGTCAACAATGTTTTCCTAGATTTTTTTATTTTTCTTGAGGGACATCGAAAATCGGTTATTGTATTGGAAATGGGTTTATACTTTACATTGCAAAGAATATCGATACTGAATAAGCATTAACCGTGTTTGAATCTTTTGAGAACGTTTCTGCTTTCGGTCTTCGTTTACTTAATGGATGAAAAATCAAGGCAATGTATTTAAATACATCAGGCAAAACTTGAATTTTCAAAGTTAGCAGCTATATCCCGAAAGGAGTTAGCGACTCGATTGCATTCATAAGATAGGGGAATCAATACTGGGTATGTCAGATTAAACTGATCACAATGTTCGATTGTAGGACGGCCCGTGACACTGCATAGGTACATTTCAATAGTCACAAGAAAGCATCAAATTTATTCTCTTGAATTATGCACGTACTCGTGTTGGATTTTCTTGTTTTAGTAAATTAAGACTAAGCTGATCGTTTTATGAACACTGTCTCTCGTTAAAGGTTCCTGCAGGTTTGGCAGGAATGATTTCTAGATTCTTTCCGACATTTTAAAAAGTCATCGGGACAAACGCCATTTATCTCTCACCAATAAGTGAATGGTAAGTGCTCTTAAAGCGGGTTTTTGTCAGATTATAAATGAAATTTTTTGGATCTCAATTTAGAAAATTCTAACTTTTAATGCATTCAGATATTTTAAAGAAGCGGGTTAAGCTGATTTTGTTATGAAAAGGACTGTTCATTACTTTGAAAAAAAGACAAAAAAAAGAGGCTAAACTATTTCGCGTTACGTAACGCCAAATAAGCCAACGAAGGACAACCTGAATGTAACCGGAATTCATCGGGTAAATACGTTATCTTTCGTTCACCTCATTTGTAGTATCAATTAGGTCATTAAATTTCGCTAGCAATTCAGTCGTTATCGACCTCACACAAAGACTAACGACCTCTTCCGGTAAATACCAGTGTTTAAAGGTAGGCCGTAAGGAATATACGACATTTATTTAAATTTGTAGGGAAATAACACGAAGATTCAACACGAAGAAAGAACATTTATCGTGGAGATGACATCAATTACCATTGGATTAGCAGATCTTTCCTTCCATTATCAAATTTCCATGAACATCTGATCAAGTGTCGCTTAAATCGATTTCTGCACAATTCTTGGGTTTCACAATTCTCCTATATTATTCTACCAAGCAATTTGTTCCTTTTCCACAATATTTTCTGTCTTATAGGATGGCTTATTTTTTAATTATACTTGCTTTATAATTTCGTCTGCTAACCCTTTGAATTTGGAGAAGTCTAAAATTTTGAAGAAACAAATTGTAAAGGGTTACGCATCAGCTGGCTAAATATGGGAAAAAGAACAGGGAGCCATGGTAATGTGCACTTGTTGCTGCAAAATGATATTGAAATACTGTTGAAAGTTGCATTATACCCGATAAAAAATTAAACTATACTCACGTAAGCAATTTCGGTAACTAGTTGATATATATCCTTTGCGGCATGAACAAATATAGCCTCCTACTGTATTTGAACAGAGATGTGCGCAGGGGCTGAGAGATGGGTCGCTGCATTCGTCGACATCTGGGAGACAATGTAAAACATTTACATAAACCATTCGAATAAATCAGCATTTTCAGTTCCTTTTCCACTTTGAATGATTTTTCGCCTTGGTTTTCTGTTTTAGCCTGTTTCTAACTATTTGTAACCATTGAAATGAGCGCCAAATAAAGACTTAGGTCAGCCTATATATTGAAGGAACCCCGCTGTCGATCAGAAAATCGATCGACCGATCAAACCATCCATATTGATCGGAAGTGAACTTTGACCTCCAATAAGCTAGGGGCGAGTATCACTTTTTAAAGGAATGTGTTCATTACTCTGACTTGCGAAATAAAATCTTGTCAAAATAGTATTTTAACAGACCAAACATGTATACATGTATAAAGGTTTTAAAGGCACTGACAAAAATTGTAGTCCGAAAGCTATATAGGGTTCTTTGTAAACAAATTAATTGAAATAACATATTATATATTAACTTGCAAAAATGCTTATTACATTAAAGAGCATATATGTACTATGAATACATAAAATTAATTCTTAATTTATAGGTTTTATTTTACATTAAAAGTGATTATCAATCGTGCTAAGTAATGCAGAAAAATATATGCACCATACTTTTCTTACATGCTTTACTCTATGTATCGATTCAATATCCTTCTCACTAAATCGTCGTTGTGCTAGCAAAATGTCGTAACTACAGCTTTATTGAGGTATATAGGTATACATATCGATCGGTCAGCGCAAAACAATTGTAACTGCTTATAGACATACGGGCAGTTACAGCTGTCTGGCTCTGACCCATCGATATGTTTGACTTCAGGGTAGCATAAATACAGTTTGGTTACTACTAAAATTAAATTATAAGATGTGAAAATAAAACCGAATTCCCCGGGTTCATACAGCGTGTTTGGATAATTATTTTCGCGCCATTTTGAAAACAATTAAGAAATATCAACGCCATCTCTAAAATGAACGTTAATAAAGCTATGTCGATATTTCACAAATTAAAACATAACCATGCATAAAATGTAAGACACGCCCAAATTGAAAATATAAAATTGCAGACGACAATTCGAATTGAATCGAAAATGAAAGAAAAAATAAGTAGCTTTTCGGGTTGAAAACTGTCAGAAAAGGATAAATTACTTATCAATTTCTTCTTTTTTCAGAACTTATTTCCCTTGAGGGGGTCAAAATGCGGGTTTATCTAGTTATATGTTTAAATATGACTCTTGGAGTAAGACACCTACCAACACAAGTCCCTGTAGCGTCATACCGGTAGCCAAACATACAATCACAATAATATGAGCCCGGTGTGTTGTAGCAAGCCTCATTCTCTCCCCAACATAGGCGGCCATTTACAATACATTCATTGATGTCACTATCACATTTAGACCCAGTCAAACCTGATTCACACATCCAATCAGTCATGCCATGACTTTTAAGGGTTTCTTGGCTAGTACCTGTTGAAAAAATAGAGGATATTGAATTAGTAGTTATCAAATACAGAATTGGTGGACCGCGCCTGTCAATCGAAGAACCAACCGATCAATTACTTCATTCATTTAGGCCTTTTTTCAAGCTGTAGTTACGACATCAAGGTCGCCAACCGACAATTTTACTCTTTTTTTTTATTACACAAACTGGTAACCAAAGATTTTGCAAAATAACGCGGTTTGATACCCAAGTGGAACTTCCTGTCGGAGTTCAGTTGGCGAGACCAGCGATCCGTTAATTTATTAATCGATAGGGGATATAAGTGTCTTTTTCTATTTGTTGTTATCGTGTTCAAGAATCGTGTGTAGATTTTTTTTTATTGGATGAGACACGCTGTTGTAATATTCCTTTTATTATATACCTTTTAGGACATGACATTAAGAAAATTCTCTAAAATGATTAAGAAATAACCAACTTTCCGAAAAAACTAACGTCAATACACAAAAAAGTAGTCCGTGTATAACGTACTCGACGAATACGGTTTTTTGCTACACGCTGAATACGTTGTTTTTTTCAATCGAGTTGTATTAGATAGCCAGATTCTAATCCATATCTTTTATAGGTATATAATAATGTCATCTATAAGCAAATACAGAAGACTCTTTTGGATTCATAAATTAGGTATCTGAAGAACAATAATTTGGTATTCTTTTTTATGATATGTTTATCTGAATTGTGTGGAAAGGATGTGGTAGTACAGGTGTGAGAAATACAAGGATTCCATTGTTAGGTGCTCCAGCCGCCGCGATATAACTGAAAGATTGTTGAAAGCGGCGTAAAACCCCATTCAAACAAACAAATTATCTGAATTGTGAGAAAAGAATGCTTTTTTTTAATTATCTATAGAAAGTACTCAGTGAATCGTATAACACCAAAATGAAAATTAAGTTATTACACGCATTATTGCGTTATTTTTGTGGTAGCGAAAAACGTTAGCATAAAGTCCAGCTAATTTGCATAGTTACCACTTTAGATTAACATTTTTTACTATGATTTGTCCAGAATATTCAATGGGGTTATTTTACCCCCTCGTCGCAGATTATATTATATCGTCGAATTAATTTTTAACCTCGTTACCACAGCTCGAATCAAGCTGTAGTAACGAGGTTTTAGATTTATATGGACGATAAGGTGTATACGCTTACAATTCATCAATCTGAGTTCGTCATCGCCAACCAGTCCAACTGAAAAATGTCTAACGAGGTCTCTGATTGGCCGAGGCAGCGACGATTACAAGCGTTCGTCATGTCTAACCGCTATAGAGGAGAAAGGGGGTTTGTGAAAAAAAAACTGATCTTAACCTCACAATGGCTCGCTTTTAAACTTTCCATTTCTAGACTCGGTGTGGGTAAGGTGGCCTGACAGAATCTTTATATCCGTCTTTCCGAGCATTCCGTCGGTGGGCGAGCAAAATGTCGTTAATATAGCCTGAATATAGCTGTAAAGGGATTTAAAGGCCTTTAAAAAGGGGTATTAGTGTTCTTAAAAATAGAACAACTGCCTATATCCGAAGTTAGATAAGCAGAATTGAAGGAATGCATTCAAATGGTTCGCCATTCTATTCGTAAGGAGCAATACGTAGCTTACCCTGGGGCAAAGGTTGGTGGGACTTGGTGAAAGTTGAAAAATGAGCTGCCTTTGACCAGTCCGTAGAAATTTGAGTGAATCAAAATTTTGACATTATAATTAATATCTGCATTGAATAATATTTTGATTTTCGTTAACAGTCATAGACTAAGATCAGGCTGCACATATATGCAGACAGATCTTTATGTATGCCATCATTGCAATATGACGAAAGAAATAGAGCATATTATATGAGTGGTCGTGAAATATCGATTATATTTCTACATATAACAACGAGTCGTTTTGTTATATGACCTGATTTTTTGCTATAATTCAACTGAATTCTTGATTTTTTTCATTTGTAAACAAAATTGTGGTTTTGTACATTATGAGGTCAATTTCACGATAGGAAAAAGGATTTCCCTGGATTTCAGCTCTTTTACTTGTGTACTTCATTTTCAATATTTTCTCATTTTCCTAAAATGCATTCAACTTTTCCGATGTGAATTCTAATTGACGCTATATAAATGTTACCTGCCAACTCGTTTTTTGTGGGCGTCTCAACGACAACCAACGTTGACAGATTTCGATAATCCAGTAGGATCTTACTATGGTGTAAGAAAAGTGATACCCAATAAAGCTCAATTTATCATTTTAAAAGCTTCATTATCGAAAGCCAGTTGTATATTTTTAAAGGGCATGTTATGAAAATTCAAATATTACCAATGCATTGCGTAAAAAGAACCTTTGAAAATAAAAAAAATATCCCCTTAAATCACCCTATATACAGTTTCGAACTTGTACCCAATATGAAACCAATAATGAACTGAGTAATTTGCCAGCAGTTCGGAAGACTACAGCTCCAGATTAGGTCCAAGAAATTGGAAATCGCGTCGCTTACAAATTGAGGAACTTCCAAAATTACTATTTTTTGAAATCAGCACACCAGATGTATACCGCGCAGGTGATTAGCCATACTACACCACATAGACATGTATAACCAAGCGAACACACTTTCAGTGTGTTGTACGTATTTTCAAAATGGTTGCGTAGGTGTTTTTTCTACTGAGTACCACAAAGTTTAAAAGATAACCCCTCATGTGTTACCCATAAATAATAATCTTGAAAGCTGCTTAGACTGCGATTAAGTAAAACTGAATATAATGTTACTTTCACTAGTATTCAAGCAATACCGCGTTCTGTAGAAGTACCGATCCATGGCTTCGTGATATGTACAATAACATCATTCAATTTGATCCATTTGCTAATTAGTCAAATTGATAGGAAAATTAATTATCATATTTCTGTCGGTTAGAGACAAATGGCGTGTGTTGTTTATGCATTTTTTTTTTTATTTTTTATTTTTTTACCGAACTGGGGATTGTAATCAAAAATACTAGAATAGAAACTATCCTGTAATACCTATCAATCTAGCGTGGCAAAATAGCTTTTTCTGCGGTAAAATTGGTGAATTACTCTACTTTACCAAAATGGTCGTCCACTATCAGTAATTTAAGTGCCTTGATTTCGAACAGTATCGTGTGTTGATTTATATCAAATAATTTGCAGTCTGCTACTCTGCCAACTTCACGAAAATATAATTACGTACCATTCACTGATCCTGTTTCATTCATTTCTTTGCAATAGGATGTTCTGCAAACCTTAAATTTAATAAAAGATGCAAACGAGTATCAATTTGTTCGCAATAGGTTTTTTATGGCTATTTACTTTTATTTTCTTTTTGATAAGTTCTTGATTTACAGTCGCGGTTTATCAACGCTAATCCTAGCTTGAGTTTTATTGTCTTAATAGACTAAATTGACCAATCGCGACTGTCAATCAAGAACCAATCGACCGATCAAATCAATTATTTTGACTGGAAGTGAACATTGAACTCCGACGTTGGCCGACATTAATGTAAAACTTTTTGTAGGTTTGACGAATTAAACGTGTACCTGACTAAAAGGTTTGCGAAGTAACATCGTTAAAAATCGCGGATTCATACAGTGTGATTAGGTTTTTCAGTTCATACCTCCATGAAAACAAAAAATATTCGCTTCATCTCTTTAATGAAAAATCAAATTGTTGATTTAATACGGGGTTCAATGTTAAGATACGAGATTTGTGTCAAGAACTTTTGTTAGTGTAATTAATGTCACTTTGGTAATTTGACGTCCACTTCCGGTCTACATGAATTATTTGATTAGTCGATTGATAATTTGATTGTTAACCGCGATTGTCATTCATTTACGCCAATGACATCGCGAACGATTCTGATGTGATAGTTATACCTCGACTTTTTATCCAAGAACGTTCGAGCTTAGAAATGACAAGTTTATTTTTTGCGGAAAACAAATCAAACAAATCAAACAAATGCTTGATTTACTAACTTGTGATGCTGAATTCGAATGTAGTCTGATCTTAGTATACACATCCTGTGCGTCCTATACAAGCCAGGGTTGTTACTTCGAATTATCGTTTGGAAGAAATTTGATCGACTTACAATAAGACCTTTCAGTTTTTTTAGGCCTTTGATTTTAAATGATTACTTTCATTATGACAAGAGTTTAGACAAGGCAATGTTACTGGAAATGTCGAGATTTTCACTTACCTGGAAAATGAAAATAAGAATGATGAACCTTTCCATGACTTACTTCAGCTAAGCACCTTATTTCGAATGACAGATGTGTGTCAAGATATGTAAACCCGGAACGCGGTGTTAATTCTACGGTCACGCTATGTTTCACGTGATTGAACAAACGTCATACGTAAGGAAATAGACTGATTATACTTCTTCTGGCGCACACTATAAGACGGTTGACCGAAAAACTAAATCTTAATTTTCTCTTTTTATCCTACTAGTGTTGTAAGTCATTCGGATCGTCTTGAAAGGACGATTAAAATGACTTCCAACAAGTAAGGGTTTGAAAAGTCTGAGATAAATATATTGTATATTAAGGTAGAGTACCCGCCACAATGCGGTTTTTTTTTGTTTGTTTGTTGTTTTTTTTTTTTTTTTTTTTTTTTTTTTTTTTTGAATCGGCACGTCATCGGGACCCCTCGGGTGACGTCGTAAGACTTCCGTTTCACCATGGTTACTATAATGAAGTATTCCTACGTCATTTTACTATCATCAAAAGGTACTAAAATACCCGTACATTTCCGATTTTCTAAAATGTCGCATTGTGGGTATTATACCTTAAGTTATCAGGTTAAGCGTTTTTCCCGTTTTCACGGATTCATAGTAAAATGGTCAATTCTTGATATTACTTCTGGGCTGCTCGATGGTTTCCTGCAGTCTCATACTGCCTTCAACTGTGGAAACAAGGAGTTATTTGGGAGCGTAACAAGTTAACACACAAATTTAAAATGATTTTGTTCTATTGAATGAAAAAGAAAAAGGAATCTCGCAAGTGTCTTTGAATTATTTTCTTGTATTTTTCCTTTCATCTCCACAACTTTGTTCGGAAACATCGCTTTTGAGCCAGTGGCTGACCCAACTCAAGCCATTTGTCTTTCAGAAGAGATGGTAAACCGAGACCCCGTGTATCGAAAACGTTTAAGAACCAAGCGGAGCATTCAGCAGTTTCGTCCTGTATCCTTACACTGTCCCCCGTAGCAACTAACCGTCTTCGGGGGCGTTGCTCATATTGGCAAATGTTATGGTATCGACGGTAAATAATCGAACATATATACAGGTAAGAAGATAATTCTACCAAACATGAAAGGCCTTGTCACAATTTCGTTGTCTGGGCTGCTCATTTTTAGGTGAACTTTTTTATAAAAACGATGGCTATGTTGAATCTGATGTATGCTAAGAACACTCCCTGACATACACATAATTATAGATCCTTTAGGTGATATAAATATTTTACCTAGTATATATGTAGCGGAGATAATCTTTTCTCCGTAAGACTGTTGATAACTTGGATTGTATGATGTAGATTGTTGGTTCGAGATAAATTCTTCTGAGGGGCAGAGCCAGAGTAATGTTTATTGTATGAAACCTTTGACTATTGATGTAGAGTAAAATGTTAACTGTTATATTTTCTGGTCTTTTATATTGTACCATCCAGATTATGTGACAAGACCGACTAAAGGTGTCACGTGTACCTCTCTGGTGCCGTGACCAGGATCGGAGCCGTTGCTGGAAACAAATTACAACAGAGCTTTGAATGAAACTGTAGTTTATCTACTCTTATTGTCTTTCATGGAAATATTCTGCAGTACAAAAGTTATTATGCATAAAAGTGACCGGATTTAAGCTTGGATTATAGACACTCTCTAAAGCTGTATTGTCCATGTCAGAAAATATATTTTATCTAATCAAAGTTTCATAACTATCGAGCGGGGTTGTTGTACCACCAAGAATATGTGGCAAGACCAACTCAAGGTGTCCCACTCTAAAGGGCTGGTAATTTGTCTTCTACTTTCTGTCCCACTCCGATCACTTAGGTAACATGGTCTAGATTCCCATAACCGTTCAGATCAGTGGAATGGAATTCTACCGAGTAGTAAACAAAGCAAACAAGCTTGGTGTCAAGATCAAATTTTAATGGAATTGATTGGTCCATTATAAAAGCAAACACATGTAAATATTGTAATAAAAAGAGAAATTGCTTGTGACAAGCAATTTCTCCTTTTTACAATTTTTTACGAGTGACACTTTCAGAGCGTACACACGCGGGATTGTGGTAATGAGTTACACAGAGGGTTTTGAGGCTGCTATCATTTGAGAATAGATTTTATAATGAACTCCCCTGAAATGGAATCTTAATGCCAAATACTGGCAGAACTCTAAAGAGGAACCGTTCACGCAGCCACAGGAATATTTTCCAGTGTCAACGTTTATGCACGAGACCGCGTCATCACCTGAAAATAAAAACAAAAAAAAAGAGACTAGATTTAAGATTTAATTTTCGTACCTCAATAAAATTATTGTCTTCATCTCTAATGGGAAAAATGACACTCAATTCAAAAACTCTAAACGCTGGCCAGATTGAAAGGCACATTTAATTGACTGGGTCACAATTATTCTTGAAAATGATATTCATTCCGTTAAATTACATATAAGTAACTACTTGCCTATTTAAACCATTTTCATTTGATAGGGTAGAATTGCCTGTTTTAGCATACATGTAAAGAAAGTATTTCATTTCGAGATTCGCAGCGATTTAAAATGCGACCGTTTTGGAGCATTGATATCCTGATACTCTATATTTCATTTCCGTGCAGGTTTCCTAACCAAATGGCGTTACATTGGAAAAACTTAGATATTTTTATTACATTTAAATTGTCGGAAAATTGCCACGCACCTCAGGAAATAAAATTTTGAAAACATTGTGGAATATGAAGAAATATCTTGTCACAAGCAATTTCTCCTCAATCCATAATATTTTATACCATTGAATCTAGATTTTTCTTTAAAAAATCATCAACGGAAAATTGTCTTCTGCAACTGCTTTGGATTAGAACCAGACTAAAAATTTGTTGTCTGTTAATGCGTTAATCTAAAAAAAAACGGTGGTAACTTTTGTCAAATTTTAAGTTTTTTTGTTGTTTTGTTTGTTTGTTTTTTCCTGTTTCTTCTTCTTTTTTTAATTTAATGAATCGGGATGATGGCTTAGTAAGAATTTTGGGGGGAAAATAGAAAGCTCTTGTTTGTTTTTTGGGTAGTTTTCATTGACAACAGATCATCTTTCGTCGTTGTGCTATTTAAACGTCGTAATTACAGATTATACAAGCTGTAGTTATCACATTTTGATCGCCCGACGATAATTTGCTTTATACTGCGTGTTTAGAGGCTCCAGATTATGGATAAAGATTTTGGCTCACATTTTTTTTTTTCTTCAAATTTCTACATTAAGTGCTTTTAGGCCTTTTGAAAGTAGAAAAATTATCAAACTAGTTTTGTAAGAAAAATAACAGATCATAAGTTTAAAACAAAAGAAAAGAAGTAAAACATTTGGTATTACGTAACGCTAAATTAGCCAACGAAGAAAAACCCGGAAGTCGGTTGTGGTGTCCTTCACGTATGAATGACGTTTACGCCTTCACCAGAAGACTGACGACCTCAGCCGATAAATTCCGATGTTTCAAAGTAGGATGTGGTACATGTACTACATTAAACTAAAGTTATCGGGAATATAGTAGACGTAACCAACAAAGAATATTCATTACAAAAGATATTGCTTAAAATCTGGCTATATATATACAACTCGACAGAGAAAAAATCCGTATTCGGCGTGTAACAAAAAATCGTATTCGTCGTGTACCGTTATACACGGACTACTTTTTGTGTATTGACGTTCGGGTTTTTTCGGAAAGTTGGTTATTTCTTAATCATTTTAGAGAATTTTCTTAATGTCATGCCCTAAAACGTATATAATAAAAGGAATATTGTAACAGTGTCTTTTCCTATTTGTTTTTATCGTGTTCTCGAATCGTGTATAGGTATTTTTATTGGATTCGACCTTCGGTCTTATCCAATAAAAAATACCTACCCACGATTCTCGAATACGGTAACAATAGATACAAAAAAACACTGTTGTAATATTCCCTATTTATCGAGAAAATGACATGGATAACGATTGAATTCTTTTCCTTTTTCAAATATCGTGCTCATAGATGATGTCATGATGTCGTCATAGAAAACTATGTTAGACGTGAATATCCATTCAATTAACAGATCGCCGCTGCCAAATCAAACAATTTATTAACCAATCGAATCATTGATTTAGACCGGAAGTGATATTTTAGTCCCCACATTAATGTTAAGCATTCCTGACGTTTTGCGACTTAAATGTTGTAACTACAGCTTATCCAAGCTGTAGTTATGTATCTTAGGTCGCAAACAAACGATAATCATTTTATTTTAAGTAACTGGTCAAATATTTGTTATAGAATAATGTTGTTTATCATCTAAGTCAAACTGCCATAACGGAGGTCAGTGGGGGTGATCAGCGATCCGTAAGTTACGATAGGCTGCATATACCCGCTTTTACGACGGCGATGTCGTAGTCTAGATTTTGATAAGACTGATAGAGAGGCTGAATTGAAAGAAAAAATAACACTAACCAACACAAACACCAGAAGAATCCCTCCAATAGCCTACCGCGCATTCACAAATGTATGAACCCTCTAAATTATGACATGGCCGCCGTCATAGCGCAGTTGGTAGCGCGTCGGACTGTCATCCTAGAGGTCCCGGGTTCGATCCCCGACGGCGGCACTCATCCTTTCCGACTATTTGTCTCTCACCAATGGGTCGATAATCGTAGACCTATGTGGGATAGCAGCTGGGGCTAGGAAGGGATGTAATGGTAGTACTGGTGTGAGAAATACCAGCATTCCATTGTTAGGTGCTCCAGCCGCAGCGATATAACTGAAAGATTGTTAAAAGCGGCGTAAAACCCCATTCAAACAAACAAACAAACTAAATTATGACATAACTCGTTTTTGCCCGAGCACAAATTCTCGGAGACCAAGCATTCATTTATGTCTTTGTCACATGACCAACCGGTCCAGCCTTCTGCGCACACACAACCAAACGTGGAATTACATAACATTGTGGTACCTGTCAATAAGATTGTTTTAATTAACACATTACTGTACAATAATTCAATCTTGGTTTCGTTTTTCAAGAATGTTGTAGGCCTTTTCAAATTGGCTAAAAAATGGTATCTTATCTCCATTCAAAAAAATACTATTTTGGTTTTATCTAGAAGTTCAATAACCATGTTTCAAATTGCTATTAATTTTTATTATTTGGCTTTTTTTCAACTGTGCACAGTGCTCAAGGTGGACTTTTGTGATTACATTATGTCCAGCGGGCATGGTCAGTAGTGTGTCAATTTATTGACCCTTGTCATGCTGTATAAATTACCTAACTAAATTGCTGTAAAATCAAAGTGCTGAAAGCACTGATAGAAGTTGTTCAAAAAATCAATATTTCTTTTTGAAATCAGCTTCATTAACAACTCTGTCAGGAAAATTACAAGCAGTAGGTGTAAACCAAGATCAGACTGCACTTATGTGCAGGCTGATCTTTATCTATACCTCCTGCCAAAACCGGAATATTCCGGGTTCAGCATGACAAGGTTGAAGTTTCAACTCCTCATAAACCACCGGGAAAATTTCAACCAAATTTGACAGAAATGATCCTGAGGTTGCCCACTTTGAATATTGTTAAAAGAATCCCTTGAAAATCGTTAAAAACAATGTTTACCGTGTCAATAAAAAGGAAACTAAAAAACAATAAAGGTCAGCTCCTATTGACCTAGAAGGTGTAGAGCCTTTTTTCGTGAAGAATCCGTAAATTGACCTCTTTCTAAATTGCTACAATCATTACCTTCGGGTCCCAGGGGGCCTGTATAGAAAAAAGAAGGATTTTGAAATAACTACTCCTCCGAAGCTACAGGGCTTATTTCAAAAAAATTTAGGACGAAACGTCCCAGGAATGCCCCGTTGGAATTACTAAGAAAAATTAAATCCTTTAAAATCTTTCGTTGCCATCGCAACAAAAGTGATAATAAAAAGTTATCTTCTCCTGACCTAGAATGCGTAGATTCTTGCTACTTTGTTTGAAGCATTAATGCATTGACACTTTTCAAAATTGCTAAATTTATTACCCTTGGGCCCCCTGTGGTATATTCAGAAATAAAGAATTATTTTTACAAACGACACATCCTCCCAAACTACAGACTAAGTTCAACAAATTATTTTACATGAAGCACTCGTACATTGACCTCTTTCAAAATCGCTAAAATTAGTAACTTCGGGTCCCCTTTATAAAAATAAAGAAGGATTTTTGAGAGTTAACCCCCCCCCCCGAAAAAAAAACTAAGGCGCAAACTTCAATAAAATTTGGCAGGAATGTTCCTTAAGTAGCATTAGAAACTGCTAAAAGGTTTCTATGGCAACAAAGGTGGGAATGAAAAAAAGGAAATTAAAATCTTCTTCTCCTGACTCATACGGCTCCAAGTCCTGATATTTTGATTGAAGAATCGGTACATTGAAATGTCAAATGGGTTTCAAAATTTTAAAGCCAATAATCCAACAGGAATCTATCCCACGAAGCCGATTTAAATATAAGTGTTATTAAGTTTTTGGTGTCGTACCTCGATGGAAACAAAAGTAAACATTTTATCTCTCCACCAAAATTCTAGATTGATCGAAGATGAGACTTTGGCTACCTCGATTGCCGTGTGGTTAGAGTATTTAACTTGTGATCTGGAAGTCAATGGTAAGAGCCCCATCCTCTCAGGGTTGTATTCACGGGTACGATACTTAATGGCCATTCCTAGTGTACTAAGATGTTAAATTTAGTAGCAGTAGGTTTAAGCTACTGCCTCTCTCTCTCTCTCTCTCTCAGGGACGTTTAATCCGGTCTGAGTGTTCGAGGTCGACCTATATATGTATAAGCTTTCGTCTCAATCAAACTAAACCCTTTCCTGTTTAGTAAAAGTTTAGACATGTCCAAATTCAAAGATTTGCAAACGAAAATTTAAAGTGGATTTAAATTGAAAAATAACCAATCAGTAGGGAGGAAAATATTGTGGGAAAAGAGGAACAAGCAATTTCGTCTTTTTCTACAATATTTTCTCAGTTATAAAATCACAGGGATGTAAAACCAAGGCTTGAATAGGAAAGGTTAAATAAATTAGTAAAAACTAAGATGAAATACTGTTTCCGAGACGATCTCTTTTCGAAGGGTTGGTGGTTTTATTCAACCAACAATTTGTGGATATGGCATGTGGTTTGGGAAAACGTTTGCGTGACAATTAATAAAATTTCGTTGAAACCAGGTGGCACTAAGAATCGCATTTATGGTTGGCTGATAATAAATTGCAATTGCGTGAGAGAAAATTAAGAAACGCACGAAATCAAATAATAATAATACCGATCTTAGACTTAAATTAATCGAATTGCGTGATGAATAGATACATGAAACGTATTATTAGCTACGTTCTCTCTGGAGTTGTCGTTCCTCATATATAATACATGGGTGGGAACAAACCGAAGTAAAAGAGATTGATTGAGAACCTTCCCATCAGAGAGAGGGTTACATTGTCGCAGCTGATGTATTATACATAATACTAGGCTCGGCAGTATTCTACGAAACCTGTACATGTCAGTAGGCGTGGTCAGCGATCCGCCAATTGGCGCTAACAGAATGGACCAATCGCTAACTCCGCCCACTTACTCCTTTGGCCACGCCCATTGACTCTAACAGGAGGTTCCGCTTCGATTTTAAACGCTGTTATTTTGCAAAGTTTATGGCCAGTATCATGTAACAAAAAAGTTGAATGGTTGGTTAGATACTAAATTTCGTAAATTAAAATTGAAGAAGCTACAGTTATGACGTCTAAGTCGCCAAACCAACAAATATAATTCACACAAATGGCTGCAATTGTCGGAGTTTAAATTTCAATTCCGGGTTGAATGAATGATTTGATTGGTTGATATATTCTTTGATTGCTATTGCGATTGGTCAATTACAAATCATTAGACGACTAAACTGAAGCCTACTTTAAATTAGTCATTTCATGTTGATTGACGTCCGTGTTGGCATAGTAGAGTGATATGCCTGTTTTAGTATGCAAAATGGCAATTTTCCTATAGATAATCTTTTTTAAGTATAACCTCTCGCCTAGCCTGGTTTGTTTAATAGGTACATATAATACAGGATATTTCTATTCTAGAGTCCTAAGCACGATCACAAGTTCTGGAAAAATGCAATTTTTACACACGTCATTTATCTTTCGCCGATGGAAATAAGATAAGTAATTTTCCTATTAAGTTGGCTGAGTAGCCACACATGTAATGGCCCAAATTTAGTGAAATACTACTTTTGTCGTTAGGTAATGGATTGAAAAGAATAAACA
Organism: Fragum fragum; assembly: GCA_946902895.1. Classification (NCBI taxonomy): domain Eukaryota; kingdom Metazoa; phylum Mollusca; class Bivalvia; order Cardiida; family Cardiidae; genus Fragum; species Fragum fragum. The sequence continues at coordinate 46,425,824 of OX336372.1, forward strand.
TCTAACAATATACTTGTATGTAACTGTATAGCTTATCACTCCCGCTGTATACAAATCGTATGATGAGTTCTCATAATAGAAGGCAAATTACTCACTGTATAATTGAAAGACTCCGCGTTATTGAAACTGTAACCGCATCTTTGCTAAGCGGATTATTGATAGTTGATTTCGTATTTTAGTGGGGTCTTTACACGTTCTACGAATTATAACGAATCCTTGTATTACACCATTTTCAAAATGTACTGTTGTTGCGAGGAGACAGGTTTTGATAAATAAAAAATCGAACCTAACTTGGCACTACTTCTCTTCTAACATAGTAACATCCTACTGGATTTTCCAAACTGGATAACACTGATTGACGCCTGCGCAATGAAATGAATATTTTTGTTTACACCTAGAAACTTTATCACACTATCGTATTTTTCTTGACGTATTCATACATTGTGATGTTTATAGGTCCATTCCTCAAGGAAAACAAAAATATTCTTTTCATTTCTTAAGTATAACCCAATACCACACAACACCATTATCTGTGTATTGAAAAGATATAGTTATGTTGTTTGTGGGGAAAGGAAAAATGCTTGGAACAAGTAATCTTTCATTTTCTCAAAATATTGTCCACCTTATTTTGTATTTATTTTCCAAATTGATTGTATTTTGAAATGTATGTTGTTATTTCTCTCAATTTGAACAAGTCTAAAATTTTGTTGTTTGGTTAATTGGTTAAGTGAGGTTTGGCTTGGTTGTTGTGAGTTATCGATTAGAAGTTAAGTATTCAAATAAAGTGCGTGACGTAAATACTAACCATTCACCAGCTCTGTGCCATTCACCCCTTCCGAATCAGTTGCTCGGCAAACCTTGAATAAAATAAAATCTGTAAATGAACCCCAAGATATTTTGTTAGATTTAATTATCATTATTTAAATTTAGTTTAGTTTATGAAGATTCAAGCGTTTTGGTTGGTTTATTTATTTTTCCCCCAATACTTCTTTGAAAAAAAATTGAGCGCGCAACTATGTGGTACGCTTGCATTAACCCTTGACTGTTTTGTTGTTATTGTTGTTGGGTTTTTTTTAGACTTGCCGAAATTCAACGTTTTTGCAGACGAAATTTAAAGTTGAATCTATTTTATAAATAAACAGTCAGTAGGGTAGAGGGTTTTCAAAAGTATAAAAACACAGGGACGTAAAAACCAGTGATTAAACAAAAAGGGTTAAGGATATCAATAAAATCTTACTCATAACTAGGAACATATTTGATTTGGTTTCCTTGATGACATGCAGTTATATGAAGAGATTTCGATAGACGTTTAGCGCCAACAAGACCAAAATTAGGTTTGTCTCATAAGGAATATCCAAGCAAATATTCGAAATCATACGAAGATACATACCAAATTCCTTGCAGAAATTATTAACATATTTAAATGATTTCAAATTGTGATATTAGCAAGCATGTGTCTTATTAAAAAGTATTTCTATAATTGGTCTACTTATTTGCTTAACCCTTTCCTTTTCAATCCCTGGATTTTACGTCCTTGTAATTTTATACTTTAAAAAATCATTTTGGGATAAGAAGAAATTGCTTGTAACAAGCAATTTCTTCTTTTCCCACAATATTTTCTACCCCGCGGATTGGTTAACTTTCAAATTGCGCTCACTTTAAGTTGTTGTCTGCAACTTCTTTCACATTGGAAAAGTCTAAAATTTTTAAAAACAGGAAAGGGTCATATAACCAACGACGCTATTTGTTGACAGTAACAAAGTTTAACTTACTTGGAAAATGAAAAGAAAAATATAGATGATTTCCATATCTATCCACTACGAATCATTTTATTTCTCTGGCCTGTCACGACGCGTGTCGTTTATGTTTAAAATCAAAGCACATAAAGTACTGACGAGGCAAGCTTTTTTTTCAATTACTCAATCTAGCAACGAATTCACACCATACTGTCTGATAAGAAGATAAGTATAATTTACTATACATTTGTACATCTTATAAGGAAAGTAACACAAAAAAAACAGCTCGAAGTGTGTCGTGCATTTCATGCGAACGGACCACTTAGTTAAACACATTCAGAGTCATGTTGTTGTTGATCTTCTTCTTCTTTCTCTTCTTTTTCTTCTTTTTCTTCTTCTTCTTCTTCTTCTTACTTCCTAGTGAAATAGGGATCCTACATCATCGGGCTAACTTTTTTAGTGTGCATGTGTCCTGAATCAAAAAATAATCTGGCCATATCAGAAGATGTATTAAATCAAGCGAACCAAAAAGGTCTTAAAGCCTTCACCTGAGTAAATGATTACAAATGTTCAAACAAGGGACATTATCACAGCGTGATACCCAATGTGTCATATATGAAACTATTCGGCATCATTGATTGTAATAAGTTTTTAAAGATGTCGGTCTTTGTTTCTATCAGGTAAAAGGTATGTTCAGTAGGAACCAAATGACATCGATTGTCTCAAGGAGTATCATATAAAAAAGTTGGAAAAAGTTCACTAAGAGATGGTATATTCAAACTTCATATACATTTTGAAAATCGCTATTAAGAATGACGTGTAATAAATGTTATCCAATTGCGGTGCTAGGCTGAAATTATTACTCCTAAAAAAATCTCCAAAAAGCTTGAAAATGTCGAAGTTAAAATTACCTTTTCAATAATTCAATCTTTACTTTCGTCTATCAAAACCGGGCGTTTTGATTGGTCGAAAAAAACATTCGCACCTCCATGAACAAAATTTTGAGTGCGCAGCCATTTTGTATGCTTCCGCTAAAAATAGTTACATCCAAAAAGTATCAAAATTTGTAAACTTTTTTTTTTCTCTTCTTCGCTCCATTCTATCAAATTTTAAGAAACGAGGAGATTTTTTTGTTTTGTTTTCTTGGAAATATGAACCAAAAATCCTGATTAGTTTTTTAAGCTCATACCTCCATGAAATAAAAAAAAATATTCTCTTCAGCTCTTAATTGATATCAGAATCCATCATCACCCATTGGAACATAGCAAATATTATTCAATGCTAACATAATGCTCCTAAGTTGCTCAGTAAGAAGAGCGACAGACATGTCATCTAAGAAAAATCGGGGGTTGAGAGCTCGAATAGCGACTGCTCCGCTACTCAGGTAGAATTGACCAATCGCTAGCCCCGCCCACTAACTTCGTTAGCCACGCCCACAGACTCCAACAGAAAATCCTGCTTCTATTTTAAACGGCGTTATATTGCAAAACTTGTAACATGTAACTAAAAAAGAAAATGATTGGTTTGCGATCTAAACGTCGTAACTACAGCTTGAATAAGCTGTAGTTACGACGTTTAAGTCGCCAAACAAACAAAAAAAGTTAACAAAAATGGCGGCCAGAGTCAGAGTTGCAAGCCCAGGTCCGAGGTGAATAATTTATTTAATTGGACAGTTGATTTATTGATTGACAGCCGCGAATGGTCAATTGCTCTTGTACTAGACATTTCAGCCTCAGACTAGCTGAGTACTGAGGATACCAAGGTATCACATGAATCAGTGAAATTCTCAGTGTTTTGATCTGAAAGATTGTTCAAATCGGCTTTAAATACAGTACAAACGAAAATATCGAAGCAAAAATGTTGCGTAGTAGTTAGAAATATTTTTGACTGCGGTTAAACCTTAGTCCATAGTTAGATGGTATTACTCAATTTAAGGAGTTAACTCTTTCTGGAAAAAAAGTGATATAGGTTAGTTACCTCCCTTCTGTTCATTTGTGTTTGGCAGCAATGTCCAGAAATTTGTGGTGTTCTAATCTTTAACCCTTTCCCACACAGTGAAATTTAAGACCGGTCCAAATTGAAAGAAGCTGCAGATGGCAATTTCGAATTGATGGAATTTTAAATGTTTTGGTCTTTTTGGACAGAAAACATTGTGGATAATGAAGAAATTGCTTGATACAAGCAATTTCTTCATTTTTCTCAATGTTTTCAAAAGCTTTTTTCTTAAAGGGCGTAAAAGGAGGGCCTGTGTGGGAATGGGTCAAAAAAAAAAATATTTGACTTAATAACAATTTGCTTGTGAATACGACTAGTTATCATGTTCTAGAAAACCTTGTTGGAAAATGAGAAAAGCCGATTCACGAGCAATATTGCCTGTGAGTAGATAAAAGAATTACCAATCGCAGCTGTCAATCAAATAAGCAGTCGACAAATTGAAACATTCATGTAGACCAGTAATTAGTTTGGCCGCTTTTTTTGGTAACCTATTTTGATGGTTTGTCGACTTAAGCGTCGTAACTACAGCTTGAATAAGCAACAATTGGCAACAAACTGGATGAAAAAAAACCTGAAATCTTAAAGAAAAAAAGCAGGTTCTTTTGGTACTTGATATGCAACACCTGAAAAGGGACCTCTTTCAAGTTTGTTCATATAATGCTCCTACTGTCATATTTTGGCCCCGACTGAGGTTTTGTTAAATATTTGGCCAGAAACGTAAAAAGAGGGCAAATCATTATTGGGTGACGTAAACGTTGTAACTACATATTGAATAAGACGTTAAAGGCGCCCACCGATAATATATTAAATAAATGTTGGAGGTATTCGTTTCTCTTCCGGTTTGAATAATTGTTTGTTTGTTTGTTTGTTTGTTTGTTTGTTTGTTTGTTTATTAGATTCATTGCTAACGACAATTCGTCGATAAATATCAATGTTTAATAAGCTGTATGAGATTATATAGAGAATAATCAACTTGTTATTCCAGATATGAAAAATATTTCAAGAGGATGCGTTGTTAGTCGTTGAAAAACCAGTTTATTATTCTTTTTATTATATACCTTATTATCTTACTATTTTTTAATTAAAATATCGAAACCAATCTTTTTGGTAGAGAGAAAGTCTTTTGAAAAAGTGCGGATGAATACACGATTTAAGACCTAATCGACGCCCACAAAACTGAAGAAGTCGCCATTTTTATACTCTTATAGACTCTTAAAATGTCACTGGGTTTGAAAAAAATAATTCCTAAATTACGGCAGAGAGTGAAACTGAAAATTGTTACTCCAGTGACGATATCAAAATTTATTACAATGAGAAAATCCCAAGATTCCACAGTAAGGTATATAATAAACCATAGTTCGACACCAAGACTTGCGAAAAAGATCAAAATCCTGCGGCGAGCTACATTTCCGAATACCTCGGATAATGTTGGTATCTTATATATATATAGGTTTTTTTTACGTTTTGAAGTGTACTTATCGTCTGCTCCTCCTTTGAATTTGGACAAGTCTTAGTTTTTTAAACAACAGTCAACTTAAAGTGGTTGTTTGTCAACATTCGATAACTGATTCGGTTACAGCAGCTGACGATTGAAATAGGGATTTAAGGAAAGCGGATATGTACAACAAAGAACAATCTTGAAAATACTTTCCATATGTAGGGTAGTTTAAAAGAAACTTGTCAAATTAATAATCTTGAAAAATGCCGGCGCTTTATTTTTTAATACATGTAACTGATTTTATTTTTTTATCAAAATATTCATGATCAGATTGGTTTGTTTGTTTGTATTTCGCTTGTGTTGTTTTTCTCTAATAAACAAATCGTCGTTGCTCGAGCAAATTATCGTAATTACAGCTTTAATAAATCTGTAGTTACGACAATTTACTCTCGCACCAACGAAGTGAACCAATACGTGACGTTTCCAACCATTTACTTGAGCGTGAAGCGCAGACGGAAGCAACTTAATGCTTTTAAAGTATTCGCTGATAGCCTGCTTATGAAGAAGCTTTGGGTCAGTATTTCGCTTTTAGAGAGCATAATGAATTGCATTGATCAGGTTGATCTGAGTCTTCACTAAACACTATGTAAGCAGCTGCTGACTCTTTCAGACAACCAGCGAAGATTCTAATGACACTGTAGTCCTGTCCAGGCTGCTCAGTGTGTGCACGTCACGCAAATCTGACCATTTATGTTAATTTTCTATTTTTGGGACCGAGTTCAGCGGGAATGAGACTTTAATATATTTTCGTTTGGCGTGAAAAGTATCGTACTTACGACATTTTGCACGTCCAGCGAAGATATATCTAGTTCTTTATGGAAAAGAACGATAATTTCAGGTTGGTATAATTTGGAAAAAATCAGTTCCTTTAGGGTAGAAAATATAGTAGATCATGAAGAAATTGCTTGTCTCAAGCAATTTCTTCGTTTGCCACTATCTTTTCCAAAGATTTTGAGGGCCATAAAAATTAGGAGTGTGTAGGAATGGGTTATTGCAACCTTACTAGCGCAAACTCGAGACCTGAGGTGACTAAAGCAATTTACCCGATCCGATAAATCGCTAGAACATTTTTCATCTAATAGTACATAATTTTTAAAACAGAAAAAATCATACATCTGTTCAAAGACGATTTGAAGATGAGAAATCCGCGAAGTATCTTTTATATATGTAAGAGTGCTGGTTTTTTGAAAGAGAATAGGGGAACTCCTCGTCTTTTCACAATTACACTCATTTTATTAGTTTGATTGTGTTTGGTGGTCATAAAACGAAATAAATTTCTCTGATGAGAAATTATGATCCATTGAGCATGTTGAGTACCCAGTCATGATATTGAAATGTGAATCTTGCGCAATATTAAAACTAGTTGTTCTGTGTTCTTTGACGGTGAGTTGAAAGGCAATGGATCGGTTTCTGAATGGAGTATTCACTGTGTTCTGTTATTCACCGAAAATAATGTTGAAGATATGTATTTGGAATTTTCTTTTTACGCTATATATTGCAGCAGCCCAGGTTTATAGTAAGTACATGTGACACGTTTACGTTTATAAACGATACAATAAATCATAACTTCAACACCAAATTCTTTCGTTTTACTTATTTCAATGAAACTGTATAAATCTAAAGATTTTGTAATTAATCTTTTAACCAATTTCCCACTCAATGACACTTTTAAACGCCTCAAAGAAAAGAAAGCTCTGGAAAACATTGTTGAAAATGAAGAAATTGCTTGTCACAAGCAATTTCTTCATTTTCCTCAATGTTTTCTACCCCGAACGTTGAAAAAATAATCTAAAATTTTATGAACTATAAATTGTCGTCTGCAACTTCTTTGAATTCCAATCAGTCTTATTTTTTGTTGTGTGGAAATGGGTTAAGCTGTTCTTTGAAGAGATCTTATGTTCAAGTGTTGTCATAGAGGTTGTATAAACCAATTACCATGTAATAAGCATTTTGACGCGATAAAGTAATTAAATGAGATATGTGAAAAATTGCGAGAAAATGAGAAATTGCTTGCAACAAGAAATTTCTCCTTTAACCCCTATGCATTCAAACCTATTTGGCACTTACAGTTCAATTTCAAAGCAATGTGATTTGTCGTCTCTGAATTCTTTCAATTTAGACAAGTCCAAAATTTTGTCGTCTGGTAATTAATTGGTGGTACAAGATATTTGGGAGGAAATGTATTTTTATTTTTTATTCAGTATTTTTGAGATTTCAGACGATAGCTTACTGAAACTTGGAAATTTATATAAAACGGTAGATAACTCTCGATATCGTTTGACATATAGTATTATTTCTCCTCTCTCTTATTTGTTGATTTTTGTAAACGGTGCAATCATTTTTAGCTCACCTGACCACAAAGAGGCCATGATGAGCTTTGGTGATGTAGTTGTGTCCAGCGTATGGCGTCCAGTGTCCGGCGTGTGTCATCTTCTTGTGTGCAATCGAGAGGCCACAATTTTTGCTCAAATATCTTGAAACTTAGTCAGAATGTTTGCTTCCATGAAACCTTCAAAAAGCTCAATATTTGGTCATATGAGGTCAAAAACAAAGTCACTAGGTCAAATCTTAGACATACTTGTATGCATTCTTGAGGTCACATTTTTGCATTATATGTCTTGATATTTGCTAAGAATGTTTGTCTGCATAATATATCGGTCGTGTTCGATATTGGGTAATTTGAGGTAAAAAACTAGGTTAATAGGTCAAATCTTAGAAATAATCTTGTGTGCACTCTAGAGGCCTGATATTAGGCTCAAATTATATAATACGCGCCCAGAATTTTTTTGTCAATGTTATCTCAGCCAAGTTCAAATTTGGTTCACATGGGATAAAAAACTAGATCACTAGGCCAAATCTTAGAAGAACCTTGTGTGCACTCCAGATGCCATTTTTTTTTTTTTTTTTTTTTTTTTTTTTTTTTTTTTTTTTTTTTGCTCAATTGATTTGGTATTTGGTCAGAAGGTTTGTCTGCATAATACCTAGATCAATTTCGATATTGGATTATGTGTTGTCAAACACTTGGTTACTAGGTCAAATCCTAGAACTTATCTTGTGTGCACTCTAGGTGCAAGATTTTAGGCTCAAATCAAATAATATTTGGTCAGAATGTTTGTTTCCATAATATCTCCGCAAAGTTCAAATACGAGTCTCATGGTGTCAAAAACTGGGTCACTAGGTCAAATCTTAGAATTCCTTTCGTGCCCTCTAGTTGTCCCATTTCTTGCTCAATTTAATTGATATTTGGTTGGGATTTTAGAGTCGATGATATGTTAGCCAAGTTCAAATATGGGTCACATTGGAATAAAAAACTAGGCCAAAAGCTCAAATCTTAGAAAGATTTTGTTTTTACTCTGGAGACCATATTTTTGTCTCAATTGAATTGATATTGAACCAGAAAGTGTGCGTCCATGATATCTTTACCAAGTTAGATTTAGGTTGACATAGGGTCAAAATCTAGGACACTGGGCCAAAACTTATGAATACCTTCACACACAAGATTGCACATTTTTGGCCTAATTGTTTTGATATTTGGTCAGACTATCAATTTTCAAAATATCTCAATCATGTTCAAATTTAGGTCATTTGGGGTCAAAAACTAGGTCAAATCTAAGAAAAAATCTTGTTTTTACTATAGAAGTGAATTGTTTTACTCAATTGACTGGATATTTATTGATATGTTTGACTTAATAAAACTCTTTGTCAAGTTTGATATTAGGTCACATGGGGTCAAATACTAGGTCACAAAGTCTAATGTAAAGAAATCTTCTTTACTTGCTACTTTTCTTGCACAAATACCTTGACATTTGGTATAAATGTCTGTTTTTTATTTCTTAGACAAGATCTGATAATGGGTCACTTTTGGCTAAAATAAGGTCACTTGTGCTATTTTACTTCTATAGTCACCGATAGCCAATGGCCCTCTTGTTCACCTTCCCCATGCTATCCCTGATTTTAACGTCCTTGTGATAGCATGATTGAAAAAACATTGTGGAAAAATAAGAAATTTATTTCATCAAACAATTTCTTCTTTTCCCAAAATATTTTCTATCATATAGGATGGTTACTTTTTGAATTGTTCTTTCTTAACCACGTCATCTACCAGCCCTGTAAATTTAGACAAGTCTTCAATCTTGGATAACAGGAAAGAGTTTGGGTACATTTTAGGAGAAGTCCTTACATGCAAATACTATTACTTCGTGTTCCTGTATTCTTACTTTATTCGTCTTTGTCTTCTTACGTCATCTTCTTATTCTTTTTCTTATTTTTCTTCTTCCCTTCTTCTCTTTATCAATATGCAGCAGCATTATTATAATTATCATAATTATTCATGTTATCACATTTATCTTTTCATTTAATATCTATTCATTCTTTCGTTCATTGAATTGACGGATCACGTGGTCAATAATAATCATTTGATCAATCAAATCATTCATTCAGACCCGAAGTGAACTTTGAACTCCCACGTTTATATTAATCATTTTGGTTGTTGTTATTGTTGTTTGTGACTCTTGTTTGTAACTAGCTGCAGTGGCAAATTTTATGTCTCCAACCAGCATTTTTACTTTTTTGTCACCAAACCAACAAGAAAATTCTTCACCGTAATGGAAGCAAATGCTAGGTCCAAAGTCACTAGTCTTGTTGTATTATTTTGAAATGACTGATCTTTGATTCTTTGAGCCGCTACTCGTCAATTTCAAAACAGTGAGAGAAAAAGTAATCGGCAATAAGGATGAGTAGAACTAGACGACTCTTTAAACCCGTTTTATGACCCAACCGTGACGACGGCTATAAAGAGGTACTTATGTCCACGTGCGGGTATGTGCGTGAGTGCTTGTGTTGGTTGTGTGTTTGTTTATATGTGGGTTAGTGTATGTGTGTTTCCTGCTGTTGCCCTATATCATCTTTATTAATTGATGGATTTCAGAATAATTTGGCATGTGAGGAGTACTAATGTTATGAAGTAAGCTGTATTGAATACTCCCAAGGTAAAGGTCACAACTGAATGTCGTGTGACAAAATTGACCATCCATGTCTGTGACGCACTTCAAGTCTCTTTCCTTTTTTACGCAGATTGCCCAACAACGTGGATAACGTATCAACAGCATTGCTACTACTTTACCTACGCACCAAAAAGAAACTATACGGACGCGTTAACGGAATGCAATGTAAGTGTTTTACCAGACGGCAATATTTTAGACAAGTCTGAACTAATGAAGGTTGAGCAACTTCTTTGGAATTTAGAAACAAGAATATTTTTTCTTTTAAAACACTGTGAGAATATGAAGTTTTGATTGGTTTGTCTATCGATGTCGACTTTTTCAATCCCTCCCCCCCCCCCTGAATTTTCACCTTCTCCAATTGACCAACCGCGGCTGTCAATCAAATAGTCGGTCGACCAATGAAATCTGTCGTTTAGACTAGTAGTTAACTTTAAACTCCAGCATGAGGCGTCATTTATGTGAAGCTTTTGTTGTTCTTTTGGCTACCTAAATGTAGTAACTACAACTTATTCAAGCTGTAGTTACGACGTTTAGGTCGCCAATCACCCATTTTACCTTCTATTACATTCTACTGGCCATAAACTTTGCAAAATAACGCCGTTTTAAATCGAAATGGTCAGTGGGCGTGGCCAAAGTAGTAAGTGGGCGGGTCCAGCGATTGGTTGATTATACTATATAAAAGTCTAGCGTAACACCTGGTTCCCTGTATTTAAGGTTGTAAACTGCCCGCCTTCTTTTCAATTCTTACACTGCAAAGCCTTTTTTATTGATTACCATCTTTTTTTAAAGAAAAATCAAATGACGAAAGAATCAGAAGACTAAAACCATAAAGTCAAAACAAGAAATTATAAACAAAAAATTGCAAAAATATAGTATTAATTCTTTTGTCACATTGAAGGTAGCCACCTTTCATTCATGAAATCTGCCTTGAAATAATATACACATATTTGTTCAAGCTAGCAATCAAAATAACGATTTTTATTACCTTTGACGAAAATAGATAAACGTATATAGTTTCATTATGTTTATATTGTAATAATGTCCAAAACATCAAACCAGTGTTATGACTTAATTTATATGTAGTAAAACCATATTGTGAGTTTTTTGCTCAGCTTGTCAGCAAAATAATAATGTTTCTACATTTTGACAAAAAAGATAAACCTATAGTAGTAAAGCGTGTCCCAAGCATCAAACCAGTGTTATGATTTAATTTATATGTTACTAACGTATATATAAAACCACTGGAGTGTCATTATTTAATCTCCAAATCTACATAAAGACAATATTTTACTCTTTAAAATAAATTATATCTGTCTACAAGAGACAGTTTGTGGTATCGCATTATATGGTTTTAGGTTTCTTTTCCGGAGATCTCTATGTAAAATACATATATATAAATATATATATACATATATATATATATATATTTCTAAATGCGGCGAAAAAAACAACAATTTCCAAAATGCAAAAAAGTATTGTATAAGTTCAGATTGTGCGGATTTCGCAGGATGATTGGGTCTTATATATTTCGCATTTAAAGGTTTGCAATGGTTAATCTAACTTACTGTAATTAACCCATTTCCAGAAAATCCTGTTTTTTTACACACTGAAGAAAATATTTTAGAAAAACATAGCAAGAAAAGATTAAAAAAAAAAACAACTTTGTGTTGTTGTCTGCAATCTTTTATAATTTGGAACAGTCTAATTCTTTGTCGTTTGGGGATGGGTTAAGGATTTTTTTAACCCTTTCCTATTCAAACCCTGGTTTTTACGTCCCTGTGGTTTTATAATTGAGAAAATATTATAGAAAAAGAAGAAATTGCTTGAAAGAAGCAATTTCTTCTTTTTCAACAATATTTTCTATCCTATTGAGTGGCCCTTTTACAAATTAAATCGACTTGAAATTTTCGTCTGCAAAACCTTTGAATTTGGACAGGTCTAAAATTTTGTAAAATAGGAAAGGGTTAAAAGGAAAGAAATTGGAGACCGCCGCTGTCAATAGAAAAAATTGATTGACCAATCGAATAATTTAATCAGACTGAAAGATAACTCCGCGTATTCATACAGTGTGATTAGTTTTTTCGGTTCATACCTCCATGAAAACAAAAACTATTCTCTTCATCCCTTAATTATATGGTAAAGTTCAATGGGCATTCTAGAGTCTGAAAAAAGTGAAAAGTTTCGATTCCTCTCATACGAAAGACCGGTGGTGACATCATGTATTCACAGTTCACACTTCAAACTTCATACATATTAAGTCTGAAATCGGAAGTGTGAAATGTGAATTATGAGACCCGTGGTGACTTCTTAAATTCACAGTACATAATCAAACCAAATTGATATGAAGTTTGAAGTGTGAAGGTTGAAGTATGAAGTGTGAAATTGGAAGTATGAAGTGTGAAGTTGGAAGTTTGAAGTGTGAAGTTAGAAGTATGAAGTGTGAAGTTGGAAGTGTGAAGTTGGAAGTATGAAGTGTGAAGTTGGAAGTATGAAGTGTGAAGTTGGAAATTTGAAGTGTGAAGTTGGAAGTTTGAAGTGTGAAGTATGAAGTGTGAAGTTGGAAGTATGAAGTGTGAAGTTGGAAGTGTCAAGTCGGAAATTGGAGTGTGAAGTTTGATGTGTGAAGTTTGAAGTGTGAAGTTGGAAGTTTGAAGTGTGAAGTAAGAAGTTTGAAGTTTTAAGTGTGAAGGTTTGAAGTGTGAAGTTGGAAGTATGAAGTGTGAAATTGGAAGTATGAAGTCTGAATCGGGAAGTTTGAAGTGTGAAGTTGGAAGTATGAAGTGTGAAGTTGGAAGTGTCAAGTCGGAAATTGGAGTGTGAAGTTTGAAGTGTGAAGTTTGAAGTATGAAATTGGAAGTATGAAGTATGAATTGGAAAGTATGAAGTGTGAAGTTGGAAGTATGAAGTTGGAAGTGTGAGATCGGAAGTTTGAAGTGTCAAATTCGAAGTTTGAAGTATGAAGTTTGAAGTTTGAAGTGTGAAGTTGGAAGTTTGAAGTGTGAAGTTGGAAATTTGAAGTTTTAAGTGTGAAGTGTGAAGTTTGAAGTGTGAAGTTGGTAGTGTGAGGTCGGAAGTTTGAAGTGTGAAGTTGGAAGTTTGAAGTTGGAAGTATGAAGTGTGAAGTAACACTTCAGAGATACTATGTATGAAGTGTGAACTGTGAATTCTTCATGTCACCACCGGTCTTTCGTACTCTCAGGCTGACTAGGATTGATAAATTTTCATATCGTGTTTGCTCGACGGATCACAAATGATTTGTGAATTATCCTCGCTCGTGGCTTATGAGATTCGACTGTTATGCTCGGCAAAGACGACCAGCACCATCACGGGTCATAAGGACTATAATGTTATAGCTGTGATACAAAACCTTCAATTGGATTCGAGCCACGTGATATTTCATGAAACAGAGGGTCGAGTGATATGTCATATTTTCCTACGCGTCTAGAATCCAGTATATGATATACGTTTATTAAAGGAAAATTTATTTAACTGAACCCAGCTATATTAGATCTCATCGTATGCCTCTGCCATGTTTTTATATCGCATTAAATGGGGGGTCATAAGTATGGCGCACTAAATGGGTCAAAAGTTCACTTTAGGTTGTACACGCTGAAATAAACACGCACACGTGAAAATAATATAGGTGCACTCACAAAATTTAGGCTCAATTACTAAGCGTTCAAGGTATTAAATGTGCGCGTAAACCTAGATTACGTGTACGCTCATATTTTGAAAGTGCACGCGTTATCTAACGCCTAAACTTTCAAAATGTAAGCGCGCACGATTAAATTATACAAGTTTACGAGTTTCTTTGTGCTAAGGCGACTTAAAGGGGACTTTTGGGCCAAACGGTACACCACATGTAATGGTGATGAGCATATAGACTTACATCTGTCCGTGTGTGAGTTATTGCATGGATTTGTTTACGTGTTTGTTAGTGTGTGAGTGTGTCCAATTCTTATCCGGGGCATATCGTCTATATTAATTGATGGATTTCGAAGTTACTTGTCACAGTTGTCCCCCTTTAGGAGAGCTATAGTTCCCCTAATGTCATGTGAAAGTTTTGTTTGATGCTTCTAAGTTCAAGGTTACAACTGAAGGTCAAGTGAAAGGCATGTATATGAGGGGCATCCGTGTTTGTGATACATTGCTGGTTTAAATATTTGTTTTGCTGAGTTCTCCTCCCTTTTATAGAGATGGTTACAATTTGTTTAATCTTCTCAGGCAAATGGAGCTTCACTTGTTTCCGTTAAAGATTTGGAAGAACACAATTTTATCGTGTCGCAACTGAGAAACCAAGATACGCATGGGTAAGTAGAATCGCTTGGTAATGTGTTGTAACAGTAAGACCATTTTAACCCATTACGAAACGACAAAACTTTAAACTGGTCTTAATTCAAAGATGTTGCAGACGATAGACAATTTTTGTTGATGGGGTGTTTTTGTGGGGCTTTTTTATTATTTTTTGTGTGTGTAGTGTTTGTTGTTGTTGTTGTTTGTGTGCTTTTGTTTGTTTGTTTTGTTTTGTTTTGTTTTTCGTTTTTTAAGCAGATGGTTGTGCTTAATGATGAAATCGCCTGTAACACGTATTTAAGCTGTAATTACGACACTTACGTCGCCAAATAGCTGTTTGACCTTTTTGTTACAAGTTACCGGCCTCATTTTTTACAAAATAACGGCGTTTAACCCATTCTCACACAGTGACGCTTTATGCCGCCCCTCAAGAAGAACGATCGGGAAAGCATTGTGTAAAATGAAGAAATTGCTTGTAACAAGCAATTTCTTCATTTTACACAATGTTTTCTACCCAGAAAGTTGAAGAAATCTAAGATTTTATACACTCTGCAACTCCTTTCAATTTGGACCAGTCTAAAATTGTGCCGTCTGGTAATGGGTGAATGTCTTACTGGAACTTTTGTCTCTCACCAATGGGTGGATAATCGTAAACCTAAGTGAGATAGCAGCTGGTGAATAGGAAATGATGTAGTGGTAGTATTTGTGTGAGAAATACCGGAAATCCATTGTTAGGTGCTCCAGCCTCCGCGATACGACTGAAATACTGTTAAAAGCGGCGTTAAACCCCATTCAATCAATCAATCTTACTGGAACTTGTCTGAGCTCAACTTTGGGCCAGCGATTCGTAAATTATTCAATAATTTACATATACATTATTTATTAACGAACAATGAATCACGTATTGCACAAACTTACGAAAATTTATTGAGTATTATTGATTTAACAAACACTATGGCGTTTTCAAGAGCTATAGTATAAATATGTCAGACCCCATAAACATGCCAAGCCACTCGTCGGTACCCGAGCAAAATGTCGTAACTACATCTTCACTAAAGCTGTTGAGCGACACTTGACTCGCGCCCCGAGTGACTGTTTTTTATTATTCATTTTTTAACTTCCCGCCGAGTAAACAACGTTAAGGCGATGACTTTTTTTCGTTTAAGAAATATTAACCACATGTGAAACTTGTTTAATCCTTTCCCGTTCTATCCCCGGGTTTTACGTCCCTGTGTTTTTATACTTGAGAAAACAAGTATATTTTTTATATTATATTTTTTACCCTACTGAGTGATCTTTTTTAGATTTAACCCACTTTAAGATTTCGTCTGCAAATCCTTTGAATTTTGACAGGTCTAAAATATTGCAAAACAGGAAAGGGTTAACTCGGCTGTCTATCGATGTTTATACATGTATATTCAATACAAAAAGCGCAATCTTTACCAAAAATGTTTTAACGAATTATGCCCATTTTTTCGACTTAAAAGTTTTACCATCTATGAAGCATTTGGCCAACCTAGCGTTGGCACATGCATGTGATACTTTTGTTTATGATATTTAATATAGTTACATGTTTTTGGATTAGAAAGCTACAATTGTTGGATCGTAAAAGAGCTTCAATTCAAAAGGAGTAATTAATTCCCTTTTTAAGAGATTTAGTATAATGATTTAGATAAATTGGGATAGTAATACCCCCCCCCCCTTCTTTTTAATGCACTAAATATTAAATCATGTAGATATGATTGGTATACAAGTGGGGTCGTCAACAATATAGACACTGGAAGTCTGAAGTGGGAAGGAGACGGGTCGGACATTGAGTTTGACAGACAGTGGTGGTTTAGTGACGAAGATCGGCTTGCTGATTACAGGAGAATCGTGTACAAGACAGAAGGTATAGTTAACATTAATATCTTTTATATTTTTACAGAGAAAATTAAAAAGAATTAAGTAATATAGAGATTGTTTTACTGAAAATTGATCAAACGATAAATGAACAAATTACATTTAATATCTTTCGGGGGTAGAAAACAAGATTTGATTAGGCTTTAGAAAATATTGTGGGAAAATGATTATTATCAATAATGTTTTCTATCCAAAAAGACGAAAAAAATAAAAACTCCATCAACTTGAAATTGTCGTCTGCAGCTTCTTTCAATTTGAACGAGTCTTTTTTTTATGCGTGTGAGAATGGGTTATCTAATTTGAACAAGTTTTGGACTTGCAATAGGCAAATGACATTAAAATGGAATATAATTGACATAAACTGTCTAATTCGAAACTGTTCTAACTTCCTTATTTTGACAGGTGGGATCTATGGATGGAGCCGAGTTGCGTCTTCCCTCGTTCTTCCTTTCATTTGTGAGATAGAACAAGCCGAGGCTTATAGAATAAATCAACACGACAGGGACTTCAGTAGGTGTATTTTCTGATCGGGTTTGTCAATCGAATAATCGATCGTTTAATCAAATCATCCATTTAGACCGGCTTTGAACTCCAAGATTGGTCGAAATTTGTGTAGAGCAATTTTATTCGTTTGACAAATTAAGCGGTGTAACTATAGCTTAATCAAGCTGACGTTACGGCGTTTGGGCTGCCAACCAGCTATTTTGCTTTTTAGCTCCTCTGAGCACGAAGTACTCTTCTGGGGAACTATTGTGATCGGTCATCGTCCGTCGTCTAGCCGTCCGTCTGTCCGTTCACAATTACAAAAAAATCTTCACCTCCTAACTAACCATGGAATTTCAAAAAAACTTCACAGAAATGATCCTTAGGTCATGCTCTTTCAAAATACTTCAAGAATTGAAATCCATGAAGAACTGTGGTTGCCATGGCAACGGAGTGAAAAAACTTAAAAAATCTTCTCCTCCCAAACGGTAAGGCCTAGAGCTTTGATATTTGGTATATATCATCATCTATTGACCCTCTACCAAAATACTTCAAAAATTAACGTATTCTGAAAATTAGCCATTTTCTGGACAATAACTGATTTTACATGGAAATAAAGAAGGAAACCTTTAAAAATCTTCTTGTCCCAAACCATAAGGCCTACAGCTTTGATATTTGGTATACATCATCATCTATTGACCCTCTACCAAAATACTTCAAGAATTATCATATTCTGAAAATAAGCCCTTTTCTTTGTGATCCCTGATTTTACATAGAAGTAAGGAAGGAAATCTTTAAAAATCTTCTTCTCCCAAACCATAAGGCCAAGAGCTTTGATATTTGGAATATATCATTATCTATTGACCCTCTTCCAAAGTTCTTCAAAGAATTACCATATTTTGAAAATTAGCCCTCTTCTGGGCAATCCCTGATTTCACATAGAAATTAAGAAGAAAATATTTAAAAATCTTCTTCTCCCAAACCATAAGGCGTTGAGCTTTGATATTTGGTACAAATCATCATCTATTGACCCTCTTCCAAAATTCTTCAAAGAATAACCATATCATGAAAAGTAGCCCTCTTCTGAGCAATCCCTGATTTTACATAGAAATTAAGAAGGAAATCTTTAAAAATCTTCTTCTCCCAAATCATAAGGCGTAGAGCTTTTATATTTGGTACAAATCATCATCTATTGATCCTCTTCCAAAATACTTTAAAGCATTACCATATTCTGAAAATTAGCCCTTTTCTAAGCAATCCCTGATTTTAAATAGAAATAAAGAAGGTAATCTTTAAAAATCTTCTTCTCCCAAACCATCGGGCATGGAGCTTTGATATTTGGTATACATCATCATCTATTGACCCTCTACCAAAATACTTCAAAGAAAAACCGTATTCTGAAAATTACCCCTTTTCTTTGTGATCCCTTATTTTACAAAGAAATAAAGAAGGAAATCTTTAAAAATCTTCTTCTCCCAAACCATAAGGCCTGGAGCTTTGATATTTGGTATACATCATCATCTATTGACCCTCTACCGAAATACTTCAAAGAATTACTGTATTCTGAATATTAGCCCTTTTCTTTGTGATCCCTGATTTTACATAAAATGAGAGAAAGAAATCTTTGAAATTCTTCTTCTCCCAAACAATAAGGCCTAGAGCTTTGATATTTAGTACAAATCATCATTTATTGACCCTCTACCAAAATACTTCAAAGAATTACTGTACTCTGAAAATTAGCGCTTTTCTTTATGATCCCTGATTTTACATAGAATAAAAGAAGGAAATCTTTGAAAACCTTCTCTCCCAAACCATAAAAAATAGAGCTTTGATATTATGGTACGTATCATCAGCCATTGACTCTCTACCAAATTACTTAAAAAATAGCCCTTTTCTGTGCAATTCCTAATTTTAGTTAGGAATAAATAATGATATCTTTGAAAACCTTCTTCTCCTAAACCATTTGGCCTAGAGCTTTTATACTCGGTATGTATTGATGTCTATACTTCAAAGCATTACCATATTCAGGAAATTAGTGCTATATGGTGGGATCATCAATATACCTAGGATTAAAAGAGAAATCTGTAAACATCTTCTCCAAAATGATTAGACAGAGGGCTTTGCTATTTTGTTTATATCATAAAGCCATGAACCATCATACTCAGGGGAGCAATTTAGGACCATCATGGTCCTCTTGTATTGTACATGTTACTGACCATGTTTTTTCTTTTTTTTTGGGGGGGGGGGTTCGATCGATTAACCCATGTCATGCTGATTATAATTCTTTTTTTCAAAACAGCATGAAAATCAAAGGGCCGAAAGAACTGACAGTACTATTTCTAGGTCTAAATTTATTTTGAACATTTAATTTCATACACAAAACAAGATTTAAAATAGTCAAGCAGGTGGTCTAGACAAAGATCAGACTGCACGTATGTGCAAGCTGATCTTTGACTGTACCTCCTGCAAAAACAGGAATATCCCGGGTTCAAGATGACAAGAGTTAATAAGTTGGACTTCCTGTTGGAGCCAATGGGCGTGGGAAGCGATCATTCAATTGCATTTAGAAGCAGGATGACATCTTTCATGAAATTCAAATCAGAGTGATGTTATAACCAATTGTCGGTTGAAATTAAAAATCGGCGTAACTACAGCTAATTCAAGTAACGAGATTTAGTTGCCCACTGACGAACTGAAAAGATTGATTGTTTGAATGGGGTTTAACGCCGCTGTTAACAGTATTTCAGTCATATCGCGGCGGCTGGAGCACCTAACAATGGGTTCCTGGTATTTCCCACACCAGTACTACCACTACATCCATTCCTAGCCTCCAGCTGCTATCCCACTTAGGTTTACGATTATCCATCCTTTAGTGAGAGACAAACAAACTGAAAAGAAGAAGTAGTTCTGAAAGAAAAAAAATAATTTAATCGATATAGATCTTTTTAAACAGTAACAAGAAAAATAAGAACCCCCGAAATTTACGTGAAAATATTGATAAAATCTTCTCGATCTAGCAGATATATCTATGTATCAAGTGTAAACATATTGTAGCGTGCTAGTAACCCAATAGCAGACGGGGAAAATTGAGATTAGTCGAAATTGAAAGGAGTTGCAGACGATGATTTAAAAATAATGGAATTTTTTTTTTTTTTAACTTTATGGATAGAAAACAATATGTTAAAGGAAGAAATTGCTTGTTACAAGCAATTTCTTCATTTTCCATAATATTTCCTAATTGTTTTTCTTGAGGTGCGTCAAAAACCGTTATTGTGTGGAAGTGGGTTAATTCATAGCATCGGACTCATTCAAATTTTTTTCATTTCAATTTTGTCAAGCCTATTGTTATAAATTTGTGTACACAGTTAACCCGTTCCCTAACAATCGCGCTTATTGACGCGCCCAAGAAAAAGGTTTGGCGAAAATCGTGAAAAATGAAGAATTTCCTTGTAAAAAGTAATTTCTTCATTTTCAACAACGTTTTCTACTCAGATAGACAAAAATCAACTCTAAATGTTCGTATGCAACTTCTTTTAAATTGGACTCATTAAAAGTTTTGTCGTCTGGTAATGGGTTAAGAAAGTTCCAGAAATGAAATCAGAAATCGTATTTATTAATTCAGCATATGGCTCCAATATTTCTGACGTCACTCTGATACCACGAGGACCCAAGTTTACGATACAGCCGCATAACCTAGTGGTAGTTGTGGAGGACCCGAGTTCATCTGTAAATGATGATCATGCTACTGCTAAACTCGAATGCTTCGCAGACGCTAACCCCCTGCCGTCATACAAAATCTATCGAACGTCCGCAAACGGTACCGTCAGTGACGTCACGCATGTGACAGATAATAGATACACTATTAACGGAGGATCGTAAGTGTTGGAAATCCTTGTATTTGTAGAAAATATGCTTGGAATTTTAACCCTCGTCATGCTGAATAAAATCCTTTCTCAGAAATGCGTTTAATTGAAAGGACTTTTCAAAAGCACTGAAATCTTAATTGCTGTTGGTCAAAATCTTTTGAAACTTGATTCCATCAACTACTGTAAATTGTATTGGACAAACAGGGAGTATAGACTTAGTTCAGGCTGCACATTTGTGCAGGCTGATCTCCATATATAATTCCTGCAAACACTGGAATGTTCCGGGCTCAGCATGACAAAGGTTATATTTATGGGCATTTCTTCTTCTTTTTAGCTCCCCTGAGCACGAAGTGCTCTGGAGGAGCTATTGTGATCGGTCATCGTCCGTCGTCCGTCCGTCCGTCTGTCCGTCCGTCCGTCCGTCCGTCCGTCCGTTCACAATTACAAAAAAATCTTCTCCTCCTAAACTAACCATGGAATTTCAAAAAAACTTCACAGAAATGATCCTAAGGTCATGCCCTTTCAAAATACTTCAAAGAATTGAAATCCATGAAGAACTCTGGTTGCCATGGCAACGGAGTGAAAAAACTTGAAATATCTTCTCCTCCCAAACCATAAGGCCTAGAGCTTTGATATTTGGTATATATCATCATCTATTGACCCTCTACTAAAATACTTCAAAAATTAACGTATTCTGAAAATAAGCCCTTTTCTTAATGATCCCTGATTTTACATAGAAATAAAGAAGGAAATCTTTAAAAATCTTCTTCTCCCAAACCATAAGGCCTAGAGCTTTGATATTTGGTATACATCATCATCTATTGACCCTCTACCAAAATACTTCAAAGAATCACCGTATTCTGAAAATTAGCCCTTTTCTTTGTGATCCCTATTTTACATAGAAATAAAGAAGGTAATCTTTAAAAATCTTCTTCTCCCAAACCATAAGGCCTAGAGCTTTGATATTTGGTATACATCATCATCTATTGACTCTCTTCTAAAATACTTCAAAGAATTAACGTATTCTGAAAATTAGCCCTTTTCTTTGTGATCCCTGTTTTTACATAGAAATAAAGAAGGTAATCTTTAAAAATCTTCTTCTCCCAAACCATAAGGCCTAGAGCTTTGATATTTTGTATATATCATCATCTATTGACCCTCTACCAAAATACTTCAAAGAATTACCGTATTCTGAAAATCAGCCCTTTTCTTAATGATCCCTGATTTTACATAGAAATAAAGAAGGTAATCTTTAAAAATCTTCTTCTCCCAAACCATAAGGCCTAGAGCTTTGATATTTGGTACAAATCATCATCTATTGACCCTCTTCCAAAATACTTCAAAGAATTACCATATTCTGAAAATTAGCCCGCTTCTTGGCAATCCCTGATTTAACATAGAAATAAAGAAGGAAATCTTTTAAAATCTTCTTCTCCCAAACCATAAGGCCTAGAGTTTTGATATTTAGTACAAATCATCATCTATTGACCCTCTACCAAAATACTTCAAAGAATTACCCTATTCTGAAAATTAGCCCTTTTCTAGGCGATGTCTGATTTTACATAGAATTAAAGAAGGAAAACTTAAAAAATCTTCTTCTCCCAAACCATAAGGCCTAGAGCTTTTATATATTGCACATATCATAATATATTGACCGTCTACCAAAATACTTCAAAGCAATATCATACTCTGAAAATTAGCCCTTTTCTGTGCGATTCCTGATTTTACAAAGGAATAAAGAAGGAAATCTTTAAAAATCTTCTTCTCCCAAACCATAAAAAATAGAGCTTTGATATTTGGTACATATCATCAGCCATTGACCCTCTACCAAATTACTTAAAAAATTAGCCCTTTTCTGTTCAATCCCTAATTTTAGTTAGGAATAAATAATGATATCTTTGAAAACCTTCTTCTCCTAAACCATTAGGCTTACAGCTTTTATACTTGGTATGTATTGATGTTTATACTTCAAAGCATTACCATATTCAGGAAATTAGTGCTATATGGTGGGATCATCAATATACCTAGGATTAATAGAGAAATCTGTAAACATCTTCTCCAAAATAATTAGACAGAGGGCTTTGCCATTTTGTTTATATCATAGAGCCATCAACCATCATACTCAGGGGAGCGATTTAGGACCATCATGGTCCTCTTGTTTGTTGTTGTTGTTTTGTTTTTTCTATAGTGTTAACTTTTAGCAGGAACAATCCGTTAATTTCCCGAAATAAAAAGAATTCGTTATTCGATTTTCATCCAGAAAAGAAAAGATATTAAATCTTTCCTGCTTTAAAAATTTCATATGTGAAATCAATTGAAATAGCGTCCCCTGATGAGGAAGCCTGATATTTCTACACTTGTTCAAATTTTATAGATGTATATTTCGGTAAGATAGAAGTCAAAGGCAAGCAAAAGTCTCTAGTTTATTGAGTCGTTTTATAAATATTAACCCATTCCCACACGATAAAATTCTAGACCCGACCAAATTCAATAAGCTGCAGACGACAATTTTAATTTGAATAAACCTTTAAAATATTTCAGTAGAAAACATTGTGGAAAACGAAGAAATTACTTGCGACAAGCAATTTCTTCATTTTCCAAAAATGTTTCAGAAAGCCTTCATATTGAGGGGGGGGGTTCAAAGCATCATTGTGTGAGAATGGGTTAAATAGAATGTTTATTTTGTTTTCTAGACTAGTTATCAGTAACCCGGAAGAGAATCTTGATGCCGGTATTTATCAGTGTGAAGCTACAAACGATCATGGAACAGTTCTGAGTGGCAGAGCTAATCTTACATTTGGAGGTTTGTATAAAGATGGGTTAGACCGTTAAAAGTAAAATTACATTATTATGTGAATTTTTCATTTGTCTTTCGCTCATGAATCGGATATTTCAATTTCAAAGGTAGGGTTATTAACGGACTGGCCACGCCCACTGACCTCCGACAAGAAAGTTCAACTGAGATATAAAACGACATTAGCCTGCAAAATATATGGTTGGAGACATAAAACACAAGGCAAATCGTTTGTGAACGACCAGAATGACGTAACTAAAGCACCCACTATTAACCCTTGTCATGCTGAACCCGCAATATTCCGGTTTTGGCAGGAGGTATAGACCAAGATCATCCTGCACATATGTGCAGTCTGATCTTAGTCTACACCTCCTGCTTGTATTTTTCCTGCCAGAGTTGTTAATGAAGCTGATTTCCAAAAAGAAATATTGATTTTTGAGCAACAAGTTCTATCCGTGCATTCAGCCCTTTGATTTGACAGCAATTAAGTAAGGTAATTTATACAGCATGACAAGGGTTAAAAAGTATGTCCAAAATTGATTAGATTGGTCAATCGATTTCCATTGACAGCCATGTTCCGTCAATCGATTTGCAGGGTTAATTTAATTGCACTCACAAATAATTTAATTTTGAGTTTCGTCTATCAAAAACGAGCATTCTGATTGGCCGAAAAAATAATTCATAACTACATGAAAAAAAAATTGAGCACGCAACGTTTTGTTTGCCTCCGCACAAAATAGTCCCATATATAAAGGTATCAAAATTTGTAAAGCTCTTGGTTTTTTCGTTCGATGCTATTAGATTATAAGAAATGAAGAGAATATTTTTTTTTCATGGAGATATAAACCGAAAAACTTCGCGTTTTCATAGAGCGTGATTAGGTTTTTTCGGTTCATACCTCCATGAAAACAAAAAATATTTTCTTCATCTCTTAATTGAATAATTTTATAAAGTAAAAGTTCTTCAATATTTCTCTATTCATTAGCTTCTAGGCAGCAAAGAAAAGGGGTATTTCTAGTCAGAATATGATTAACCTTGCTATAGCACACTTACAATATTCTTTTAATTTAACCAATTCCCACACAGTCCCTCCGTTTTACGTCCCCAAGAAAAAAGACTTTGGAAAACATTATGGAAAATTAAAGAAATTACTTGTATCAAGCGATTTCTGCATTATCCACCATGTTTTCTTTTCAAAAAAGATGAAAAATTTGAAATTCCATCATTTTTTTTTTTTAATATATTTTTCACATTTCTTAGACACAAACGGACCATCTAAAGGCCGCTCTTTAGGAATGTATAAACGAGGTATTGTCGGTTTGTAGTTGAAAATTTAAAACGTCGGCGATTTGAAATCTTTCGTTGGATTTTCCCACATGGTTTCATTTACACCGAGACTGCCTTTTATCAACGCTTAAAATGTATTTCTAGTTTTAGGATATTACAGTAATGTAGATCCAGCCCCGGTCGTTGTCAAGGAGTATGAAAGTGCAGCTATAGAATGTCAACCTCCGCAATATAAACCAGGCAAGCATTCAATTAAATTGTCTTTTGTGGTTGAAGTATGCAATCTTTGTGCAAGGAGATTATGCAATGACAATAAATAGAGAATCAATAAAAGCTGGTTTCAGACAGTGGTAAACAAAACACTTCGCCTTTTGCTGAATTTATATTTATCAAACGAACAGACCTGCCGATCATCTCTTTACAACTTAAAATCATCTGTATGTAATTCTGTTTATTTATCGTCGCTAACGTAGCGCATGCCCATATGAGCGACGCCCAAGAAGACGGCTAGATGTTACGGAGGATAGTGCAAGGATACATAACGAAACTGCCGAGAGCTCCTCCTGGTACTTCTAACGTGCTCGATGGATAGCACCATCACACTAGGCCTCTGTTTAACGTCTCATCCAAAGGACGATTGGTTTGTTAGTTGATATGGTCAGTCGAGGGCTCGAATCCGTAATCTTGAAGTTTTAAGTCAAGTGCTCTACCTACTGAACTAATCGGGCTGACTTGTAATCATCTAAAGACATAAAAATGGTCAAATGTAATCGGGCCCTACAATTTAATTAAACTGTCTTAGTATTTTTCTTAATCATTTTGCTTTAGGGTATCTTGGGCAAAAGACATAGACAAAGATCTGACCTCATAAAATCATGAGGTTTCGCAACGCCATTCGACAGCCATATGTACATATATTGTTTTGATTCGATTATTAAAACCATGGCTAACCAATTTTCGTAAAATGTAGCCTACAGATAGAAACAGAATCTTACATTTGCTATATTTATGATCCAGAACCTTTTATTGCACTCAATCTGCATTATGAATTGTTTTCTTTGCCTGTCTTTAACCCAGTCTTGGGTATAATAGTTCAGAAGGAATTATATTCTACATACTCACAAATTGAAACTGTTTTACAGCCCTTACGAAATTCGTACCAATAATTTTAACGACCATTGTGACGTTTATGTTGTTGTTGTTGTTGTTGTTCTCGTCGTTATGTCATGTTTACAAGAAAAATAATGTCACCTAATGCTACTCGTATTGGTCAGACTCCTATGATACCTGTTTGTTTGTTTGTTTGTTTGGGTTTTTTATTTGTTTGTTAGTTTGTTTGTCTAAGGGATATTTTGTGTGGTGTATTTTGTAAGGAAATTCAGAATGTATTCAAAAACCTTCTCAGTTGCTCGAGCCCATGTAATTTGCTAGATTAAAAACATGTATCGTCATGTGACTGTAAATGCTGTTATAGTAAAAAGAAAATTTAGTTTTTATCATTATTATTGTTGTTGTTATTTCAATTCTTGCAGGCGTCAGCTACCAGTGGTACCGGGGTGACAGCGATTTCGTGCGTCCTGAGTTAAATCCACACGTGTTTATCTCAAGTAATGGAAAGCTGTATTTCTCAGAAGTCACCCAAGTTGACACCGGAAGTTATTACTGCATTGTAAAATTGACTTCCGGAAGTGAAGCAATTATGAATACAGACCAGCCACCGAGTAGAATCAGCTTGCCAATTCCACTGCATGTTCAACATCAAGGTAGGATCTTATTGGTTTAACACAAATAACAAACCAGGACAAACATCAGCTCTCCTTGTATCCATGTAATATTTAATATGTGTAATAAGGTACAGCACGCATGATCCTGCCTAATTATCGAGAACATAATCTTGAATTATTGGGGTTTGTTGTTGCTTTCTTTTCGTTATTCTTCTTTTCCCAGATTTTTTTTGTTCAAAATTATCGAAAGGGGTAGTCTTGAATCATTTGATTTATTAATTTTTGCTATTTTATTTTATTGTTACTAAGGTTTAAAATTATAAGTATTGAGGTGCAGTATAATATGAGCGCATGCGTGACATTTCCAACCATTACACATGTGCGCCAAGTAAAGACTCAGATCAGCCTGTGCATCCGCACAGTCTGATCAGAGTCTTCACTCTGCGCTCTGTAGATAGATACTGACCCAAAGCTTCTTTAAACAATCAGCGAATATTCTTATTGCCCCGAATGGCTGTCCAGCGTGCTCAATGTGTGCGAGTCACGCACATGCTAAATGTTTTGAAATGTCACACATAAGCTGATATAGATTTGCACCATTTTTTCACAATCCCTCTGTCGCGCAGTTATATTCGTAGCGCGTTTAACTGTACGGACCTACGGGTTTGAGACTAGCTACGACCAAAATTATTTCAAACTTTTGACAAAATCATTCGCCTTTCACTAAATTAGGGTAAGTTATTTCCACTTGGAATTTGTAGCCGGAGACTTGGCTTATAGTGTTGGATAATACAAGTGTGAACAATACAAAGATCCCATGGTTAGGTACCCCAGCCTGTGCGTGATATAATGGGCGATCAGTACATGACTGAAATACTGTTGGGAAGTGGTCTTAATCCGATGCAGTCTGCCATATTTATTTTAATGCAATAATTTATTTACATGAACTAAAATTTCGAGCACGCATAGATTTTGTAATCTTGTTTGCGCTCAAAATAGTTCAATAAAAATGTAAAATATACGCTTTTTGATGCTTGATGTCATTGAATTATAAGAAATAAAGAGAGTATTTTTCGTTTTCATGGAGGTATGAAACGAAAAAAACTAATCACACTGTACGAATACGTGATACGGATTCATACATGCGTGTGATTAGTCTTTTCCTTGTATGCCTCCATGAAAACATAAAAATATTATCTTAGTCTCTTTAATGAACCTTACTTACGAACATTATTTTTGATGGTTTATAGTTCCAGCAACATGGGGACCAGAAATTGCGGATGGATTCATCGCTTCATTTCCTGACAAACCTTTGAGAGGACAGAGAGTCAAGTTAGAATGTTTAGCATATGGAACGTAAGTTAGTATTTTCTTCGGTTTTGTTCAGAATGAACTCTTGAGTATTTTCGAAATAATTGAGATCAGTTTCAAGTACGAAAAGTAATCAAAGTACTGAACGTACTTTTAGCCAGCAAAGCATGGTTTTTTTTGAGTGAATTTCTTTATCAAAAGTTATCATTATGAATAAACGAGGTTTAAGTAAGCAAGGAATTAACCCATTCCAACACAATCCCTCCCCTTTTTGCGCCCGTTAGAGAAAAGTTTGAAAATGCTTGTTACAAGCAATTCCTTCATTTTCCAGATTGCTTTGTAATTTTTTTTTTTTTTTTTTTTTTTTAGAATTTTCAATAATTGAAATTATCGTCTGCAACTTCCTTAAGACTCTGATCATTCATTTTGAACACGATGTTCTCAAGTGAGCTAAAAATACTTATGAGATAAACACGCAGGCAGAGTTTGCAATATTCCTTAAATACATAAGAACTACTTTTTATAACGTAAACATTCAATAGATCCAGTAGTTAAGCGACAGTTTGCACTCGTTGAACTCTGAGAAGACCTAAAATTTCTTTCTCTTAACTTAAGCTATCAAAGCTGACGTTTTGTTAGCTAAAAATTAACTCAGCTAAACTAGTCGATATGTATCCACCATTTCTCTATAACAGCGCTATGACAAATGAGGGAAAAAATCATCGAATTTCATAAAATTTCATATCTTGATATGGCAAATACTTTTCGTTTGATTACGTTAAGCTTCACATATTCATATATAGATTATGAAATGATAACATTAATAACTTAATTCCTTTTCTTGAGACAAAGTTGATTTAATAGTAGACCAGATTCATAGGATTACACCTGAGGAAGGCGGCTGTGCCGCTGAAAGCTTGTGATATTTACTATTAAATGAAATGACAGCATTGTTTATCAAAGTATTTAACGCATTTCTTTCTGATCGAAGCCTCCCACTGACGTATTCCTGGTTCAGGAAAGATTATCCAATGCCAGAGGATGTAACATTCACAGATCATAACCGGATATTAGAGATTGCTAACCTAGGTCTGGAGGATGAGGGCACCTACTACTGTTCTGTTGCTAGGACGACGGGGTCACGTGTCACAGCTGCACATCATCTTCTTGTTGAAAGTAAGCTAATTCTTTATGAGTGATTGATTGTTCGTATTGGGTTTAACGTCACAGTACTTCAGTTCTATCGCAGACTATGGTACACCTAACGTTGGCTTCCTACAGTTTCTCACACCAGTAAAAGCACAACATTCTATCCGAGACAGCAGCTGCACATCCGATTTTTGGAACCACGTATCATTTGTTAATTTTTAAGATACATTTAACGCATGAATGTCGAAAAGTATGTTTGACTTGCCGCAGTTCAAACTCACAATCGCAAGATTTAGAGTGAATTACGACCACACCTTGCCGGCAAAATTTATAAACTATCTCATAGAAAGAATCCATCTCGAAAGTGCAAGTTGTACCGCCCAAAGCATGCAAAAGGACGAGAAGTTCATTATATGATTTCGACTACATGAAAATACAGACTTTTATCACCTTTTAAAATTGACAGGTGTTGGAATTCTTAGTAAAATAGTTAGCACGATTGTATTACATTATGATATTTTTTTCGCATTTGTAAAGGATCCAACTTCCTAAGTCATATTTATTGCAGTTTATCATGGACGATTTTCTATTCTAGCGAAGCCGTATTTCGTCCATCCCTTGCAAGATCAGCACGCGGATATAGACAGCCAATTGACCTGGAGGTGCGAGGCCAAAGCTGTGCCAAGTGCGTCCTACAGTTGGCTCAAGAACGGAAAACCCTTAATACCAATACCAGGAGAACTAGAAATACAGAGCAATGTGCTTACTATCATGGTAGGAATTGACGATCGATTAGCCACGACTTGTTACCTCCGAGAAGAAAGTCTGAATGAGATATCAATGGATGTTAGTTTGAAACATATATGGTCAGGAACATAAAACTAAATGAGCGCATGCGTGACATTTCCAACCATTACACATATGCGCAAAGTTAAGACTCAGATCAGCCTGTGCATCCGGACAGTCTGATCAGAGTCTTCACTTTGCGCTCTGTAGATAGATACCGACCCAAAGCTTCTTTAAACAATCAGCGAATGTGCTAATTGCCCCAAATGGCTGTCCAAGGTGTTCAATGTGTGCGAGTCATGCACATGCGAAATGGTTGGAAATGTCACGCATAGGCTCAAATATAAACGTTTGTTGGCGATGTTAACGTCGTAACTGCTGGCCAAACCTACAAAATGCTTTGCATAAATTCCGGAGTTCACTTTTCATATCCGGTATTATCGAATGATTTGTTTGGTAAATCTATCTTTAAATTGACATAGGCAATCTGTCAATTACACTGATATATCCATTGTTACAAATTTGAAACTTTTGACAAATTATAAGCCCCTATGTGCTGTTTGTAGGTACTCGTTCGCTTCAGCGAGTTTGTCATGTTAACTGCCCGATAACGTAAAATGTCAGATGAAAGGAGATTTTGAGAGATGTGGTTTGCATTGGATTCGCCTTATTGCTCTCAATGAAATGTAAAGCAACACACTTAGTTGCTACTTCATAAATGGTAAATTTGCGACAAAACAAATTGATATAAAGTGACCTTCGGCTTTTACATCCGTAATTGTATTTAATGTAAAACTCAAATTACAGTTTATCGCAATTATATTTCATAATTGGCTAGTTACTTGATCAACTCAATCGCTATTCCTGTAAATGATATGTATACTATAGACGGCAATATTTCAATTTACCAGAATTTGGATGCTAACCAACATGAAGGGATGTATCAATGTGTGGCTGAAAATACGCATGGGCGTTCATATAGTACAGCACAACTAAGAGTCTTAGGTGAGCTTAACTCTTGCCATGCTGAAACCAAAATATTGCTGTTGTTGCAGGGGGTAAAGATAAATGTTAGTCTGCACTTATGTGCAGTCTACACATAAGAACAGTCTGGTATAAGTCTACACCTGCTTTTTCCTTTAAAGCCACATTTTTCTTTCTAAGAATTATTTTTAAACATAAGGTTTGCATTGGGGCTTCCAGTGCTTTCAGTCCTTATTTATATGCATTTTAGAAAATGATTTTATTTAAGAGATGAAGAGAATATTTTTGTTTTTAATGGAGGTATGAACCGAAAAAAACTAATCACACTGCATGAATACGCGAAGCGGATTCATACATTGTGTGATTAGTTTTTTCGGTTCATACCTCCATGAAAACAAAAAACATTCTCTTCATTTCTTATAATTTAATAGCATCGAGCGAAAAAAACAAAAAGCTGTACAAATTTTGATACCTTTTTGTATGGAACTATTTTATGCGGAAGCATACAAAATGGATGCGTGCTCAAAATTGTGTTCATGGAGGTATGAATTAAATTTTTCGACCATTCAGAACGCTCGTTTTTGATAGGCGAAACTAAAAATTAAATTATTCAGCATTATTCGTCAAGGTAATCGATATCCCTTAGAATAAAATGACAAGCAGGCAGCGCGGTAATAGATTAGGCTGCACTTCTGGGTAGACTGACCTCTGTCTATATTGTATACCAATATATTAGTTTTGATAAACCGAGAAGGATATTTAATATGTAACATGTATGTTGAATCATTATTACCTTTATATAACAAGTCGTTCTAAAAGTGATAGAAACGAGACTTTTACACGAGTACGATATTAAATGCATACCATGACTATTTAAAAATATGTTTTTCCTGATAAAAACGGAGGCAATGGCGATGTCATTTATGTTGCATTTAATTCACAATTACCTCGTCGTATTAAGTGAAAATGTCCTAAATTATCAATTGTTTACCCGTTATCCACTTCTGCGCTTAGCGTATAGGGTATGAATTATAAAAACGTATAATATGTGTAATTAATGCTCCACAGAATCAAAGTATTATCGAATTATATAATGATTTGATTAACATTATATCAAAAATAAAATCTGACATACAATTTTTCCTGATTTATCAATCTTTTTTGGATATTTTCAAACAGTTCATGTCAATTTCCGACAGCTTTCGCGCCGACTTTCTTCAAGTACCCGTTACAAGCCAGTACAGCTGCTATTGGAGGTGACGTTACAATTGTTTGTTCACCCGAGGCTGCCCCCAGACCAGAGTACACGTGGACTAGGTAGATCGTAATTTCCTAGAATTTGATTTCTAAGCTAAAAGTATTTGAGAAAAGTATTTTAAGAGAATGTAAACTTTATTCGAAAAATATCTCCTAAATTTGGGGAGCTTAATTAGGAGCTTTACGTTTGAATATTTTAAGAGAATATTTAGGGGTGTTATTATCATAAATACTCATCAAAGCACATCTATATACTCAGACATAATTTATAAATCTAATGTAATTTCTACTGTTCATTTGTAAAGATAAGTAATCATTTGTTTGACATTTAATTTCATTTTTGACTATCAATGTTAATACATTCTAATTTGCTGGAATTTTTTCTTTTTTTTTTTTTTTTTTTTTTTTTTTTTTCTTACGGTAACGTGATTGCACCTAAATTGTATGCTTGCGCACCAAGTAATTATTTGAAAAACTGTTTCAAACTTGTGAAATTTTCGCTTATATGGCATTTCTGTATGATAATTAAATCATAGCAAACTAGAGGATATGTGTTTGCTCTTCATTGAGATATGAGCCCCAAAACATAAACATAGTACTAGAAATATAAATCCGCTTCTTCTGATTGAGATTAGGTTATCAGTTTCAGGCCATAATTTGAATACAAATATTCTGTCCGTGTCCAAAATGTAAAAATTTGATTTCAAGCTTAAAACTAGTGTTATTGACTTCACTTTACATTTTTCCAAATTCGACTCTTCTAGAAATGGGATAGATCTGAATTTACCAGATGGCGACACTACGTCACGTGTCAGAAAGTTAGCCAATGGAAATTTATATATTAGTCAGACACAGAATGGAGACGCTGGTAACTACGAATGTACAGCAACTAATATTTTTGGAACGGCAACCAGCTCTGCTAAGCTTTATGTAGTTCGTAAGTAGAGATTATCATGTTACATACATATATTTTAAGCTTTTGAAAGTAAACGAAACCCAATCCACTCTGGTCTTAGATGACTTTTAGCTGAACA
Source organism: Fragum fragum (assembly GCA_946902895.1). Classification (NCBI taxonomy): domain Eukaryota; kingdom Metazoa; phylum Mollusca; class Bivalvia; order Cardiida; family Cardiidae; genus Fragum; species Fragum fragum. Next base: position 46,458,926 of record OX336372.1, read on the forward strand.
AATTGAAGCTTTGATTTATGTTGCTTAGTTGCACAAGTTCTGATAGTTGAATTTGGGCTTTAAAAATCTTAGTTGTAAATAGCGTTTGACAGATTAATCAAATAACTTACGGTACACAGCTAGAAATGTCAATGTGTTAAATATTGTGTGAGCTTTTTTGTTTGTTTGTTGTTTTTGTTGTTTTTTCTGTTTTTTTCTGGGGTTTTTTTTGTGTGTTTTTTTTTTTTTTTTTGGTTTTTTTGTTTTGTTTTGTTTTGTTTTTCAGATAATATCCAGATATATCAATTTTTATGATAAGATTACGTACGACTGAGTATTCAAAATATGAATTTAATAACACTTTTCAGAGAACACGGTGATTCTAACGCCGCCATCAAGTACGACAGGTCGAATTAATGTGACGTCAGTGCTGCAGTGTTTTGCGTCATTTCCTGGTTTCCTTGACAGCATCTACGTCTGGCAGTTTAATGGGCGGGATATCAATACTCATAATCATCCTCACTTCAGAATGGTTTGTTGTTTTATTGCTACCAGACAATAATGTTATAGACTAGTTTAAATTCACAGAAAGTTCATACAAGTAAGAAAAAAAAGTATTAATATCTATAGAAATAGAAATTAGTCTGTGAAAAGATCAATTGCTTAAAGGTTTTTCCTCATCCTCCACGTGTTTCTTGAAATACAATTCTGCAGGATTATAAAAATATATTACAAATACTTGAACGTTGTTATGAATATGCTGATAACGTGAAATAAAGTCAGGTACCAATAAATTATACAATAAAAAATCTTAGATATTTATGTCTTAAAATGCAAACTAGCCCTTATTCGTTGGACATTCAAATGCCACAACTCAAGCTGGGAAACATTGAATCATAAAAGACTGGGAAACACGAGGTCCTTTTGGTCTTACTATCGTTATTATGGAAATAAATTCTAAAAGTTGAAAGGAACACTTGAAACCGTTATTATTATTGTTATCATAATCATTTAACATACCTGTTTGACGGGCCACCTGTTTTAGGCCTCCACCTGTTCAGGAGAGCACCTATGGGACACCTCCACGACAAATTACTGTAAAATTAACCTGTACAAGAGCTCTACCTGCTTGACTACCATTGCCACTAATTTTGTTGCAAATATATACCAAAACGTGTGTATGGCTGTATCTTTAAGGAGCATTTAAAACGTAATGATAAATCTTTCACATTTACATATCATTGAAAAGAAATATAGGCCTTACATGAAGCTTTCGATATTTTTCACAATGGGTTTAAATTTTTTAAGAATTTCGAAGGAACCCACCTACTCATTATTCCTGTTCAATTTGGTTTAAATTTTCCAAACCGTTTGGGAGATAATACCAAACAAAAAGTACGACCCGAGGGGTCCGAAAGAGACTCAATATAAAGGCTCATCTAGAACTTTCTTTTCAGGGTGGATTGAATCAGCCCGGATCACTGTACATCACACGAGCCCAATATGAGCACGCCGGGAGGTACACATGCATGGCTAAAACACCGCATGATGTCACTAGTGCGACCGCAACTTTTACTGTGGAAGGCACGGTGAATTTATATGTACAGCGTTTTTTACTCCATATATATCTTTTTATATATTATTCATTTATTGCTGGACAATCCTCGGCTCATAAACAAGAGCCAGGTATTAAATGATAGCCTTGAGCTCTGAAATACCTTGCTTGTGGTCATGCTAGCGTGACTAGCTTCACGAGCGGGTGGAGGGGCTGTTACGATTTAGTACACCTCAACCCGTTTGGATTACAAATCATATGTACATACAACTTTGTCATGCAGGTCTTTATATAAAGACAATTGAAGCTTTACTACAATATCGTTACTTATTAAGTAGTGTCATGAATTAATTACAATATGAATTATACCTACACAGAAATTTCCATCCGTTCCATACCAGGAAAGTCTGTTATTCTATACAATTGTCCTAGGCTAAATCCTTTATCACGCGGCAAAATTTTAGACTGGTCAAAATTGAAAGGAGTTGCAGAAGACAATATCAAGCTTATTAAATTTTGGATTTTTCACCTTTGTGGTAGAAAACTTTTGGGATAATGAAGAAATTGCCTGTAACAAAAAAAATCATTTTACAAAATGTTTCCAATTTTTTTTCCCTTTTGGCGTCTAAAGGCGCCATTTGTGGGAATGGTTTAACACGACTTGATCTCTCACTAATACAATTGACTTTGTATCAATAACGTCTAACTTCGATTAATACAGAAATCCATTATTTTTACTGGTCAAAACTTGCATTATGTGCATTAAGATCACATGCCTTAAATGATTAAGTATCTCTTCGATAAATCGAGTTAAACATATAAAGCCGTTTGTACATTGGCGTCATTAAATGAAGTATGACGTTATTTTTACAAAACATTACCATAGGTTTCGGCTGATTAACGTAGTTTTGTTATGGGTGCAAACAAAAGAAAATAAATGCGGGGAAAATAAGACGAAACATGGCCTTTTCAAAATATCAGGTAGATAGATAATTTATTAAACTATCCTTAACCACTGGTTTGGTATTGGCTCAGATACAAATCCTCAGTCTACCGTGTTGACCATTCGCTGCTGTCAATCAAATAACCAGTCGACCAATGAAATCATTCATTTAGACGATAAATTAGTGTTGAACTCTGACATAGGTCGCCATTTTTGTTAACCTTTTTTGTTTATTTTATTGCTTAAACGTCGTAACTTCAGCTTTTCTATACTGTAGTTACAACTTTTAGGTCGCCAACCAACTATTTTGCCTCTTTGTTACATGCTACTTACAATAAATTTTACAAAATAACGGAGTTTAAAATCGAAGCGGGACTTCCTGTTGGAGTCGATCTTCGATGAAAATGGAGTAAGTTGGCGGGGCCAGCGATTGGTCAATTGGCTCTCTGCTTCTTCCATTGCAGCAGACCTTGTATCTACAACGGAGCCAATACAAGCATTTTCTTCATTTTACAAAATGTTTCCCCATTTGGTTTTCTTGAGGGGCGTCAAAAAGCGTCGTTGTGTGCGAATGGGTCAATAACATTATAGTCGACAAACTAAGCAGATAATTACCGTGATCAGACTTTCTAGTTAGATAAAGAAAAAGTCTTCGACCAAACCTTGTAACTCTTGACCCTTTCAGGTCCTCCTGGCCAACCAGTAGGCGTAAGGTTCGACTCCGCGAGTGTCACTCCAACATCAGTAAACGTTATATGGATTTCAGGACAGGACCATGGACAACCCGTGCAGTTTCACGTGATCGAGGCGTGCATTGAGTACAACCAGACCTGGGATACGATCTCTGAATGTAAATAACCGTTATTATTAGTAAAAATATCCAACTGTGTAGCTAGATCAATTTGTGGTTTGTTCGAAAATAACACCTGTTAGCCCCAATGAAAATAGTTTGTCAGTTTCCTATACCACAGGGTTCTAAAACCACTTTTGTTCTAGATACGTCAGGACCAAAAGGAGAGTAGTTCGGGAATATTCTGTTATGCTAGAGAATTTGCTTTTAGCTGCGGAGTAAAATTTTGAGACCCAAGGAGGAGGTGATTACCATATTTTCCCCCGCAGCGAAAATCAAATACAAGATGTTGTACGCAATCATAACGTAATATTCCATTTATTATATACCTTTTTTTATGATTATTATTAAATAAATTGGGTGAAATACTGATAAGAAAGCTGTATTTCTACAAGTTTTTCACTTCTCCTATACCATTCTGATTACGCTTATTTGCTTTATGACGTCTTATACAGAATGACAATGACGCCATCTTCTGACGTATCCGACTTCGTGTGTGGAATGTATATATTTTACTATAAATAATAAGTGTCCTTACGTTGTTACAAAGGTCTAAGCCAGTTGGTTAACTGTCTGCGCAAACGAAGCAACAAACATGCTAGTGACTATAAATCTTTTTGAACGTGACTATAAATCCTTTTGTTCATAGTAATTTCTGATTATTTCTTGATTCCGATTTTGTTTCTGTTTTAGGACACGTGAAAACAGCTTTTCGTATATACGAAAGACCGGTGGTGACTTAATACCTTCAGACTTCACATGTCTTATGTCATGCGTATTAACTTTAAGTGTGGATTTCGAAGTGTCAAATTCGAAGTTGGAAATCCGGAGTTTGCAGTGTAAAGCTTGAAGTGTGAAGTTGTGAATACAAAGTATTTCGTTCGCATGACCATGTTATACATTTGATCATTCTATGTTCACTCTTCAAACTCCACACGTAATATTTCATACTTCAAGCCTAAAACTTCGAAGTGCATTCATTACACGTTAAACACCATACTTTATACTTCACTTTGAAACTTGGAGATTAAACATCGGTCTATTTTTTTCTGCGCACTCCGTTTCAGACATTCCATTCACCGCATCTCAGGTTCCTGGTACAGAAAGACATGTTGTAAATGTTGACAATCTAAAACCCGGTAATGGATATTACTTCAGAGCGAGGGCTGTTAACTCACTGGGTGTCGGGGAAGCCAGCCGATCTTCGTGTAAGTTAAATCATGGGCCTTTTTCCATTTCTTCATTACTGTATTCAATCACCATCTCAATACAAGGATAGAGAAATAAATAGCTATCCAGGTCTGTGAAATTATACTATTAACTCCTGTCATGCTTATCCCGAAATATTCTTGTTTTGACAGGAGGTATAGACAAAGATTAGCCTGTACATATACAATTGTGTATAAAATCAATTTTCAAAAGAAATGTTAAAGTAAAACTAGTATTCTCGGAGATATCGGTACTTTGATTTTAGTGCAATTCTAAACGGGCGTTTATTCAGAATGAAAAGGGTTAAGAATGTAACTGTTTAATTTAATTGTTCAAAGATGGGTATTGTTGTTTTTGTTGCTGCTGCTGTTGTTGCTGTTACGTCACGATTAAGTTTTATTATGTCATGATTCCTTGGAAGATATCTAAGATTGGCATATTTCCAGTTTTTATGTTTGTTTTCTCAACATGCGTATGTTTTTCACGTTCTTTATACCACTCTTACTTTATTCTAACATTGATGTGTTTATTGTCCTAATGTTATGGATAAGCATTCGTCTAAGCATAAATTCGTTCGGCGTTTTCGGGCTGGGGTTTTGTTGTTGTTGTTGTTGTTGTTGTTTGTTTTGTTTTGTTTTGTTTGTTTGCTTGTTTGTTTTGGGGGGTGTTTTTTTGTGTGTGTTTTTTTTTTTTTGGGGGGGGGGGGGGGTTTCTATAGTTTCAGAATTTTGCCCCCAGTCTCATTCTTGACTCCACAAAGCGTCAAAAATTTATTCACCAGTACATGTATTTTGTTCTACAAATTCTGCCGTGAGCAAGATTTCCCCGTTACCACCAAATTTCGTACAATTGTTCGCCAGAATTTATTCCTCTAATACAGTCGTTGACTTGATTTCCCCAGGCTCCACTAAGTGCTGTTTAATTGTCACAAGTGATTGTCCTCCAATTACAGCTATGGTTTTGATTCCGCGGCTCCCCTAAGAATTGTATATTTGTTCACAAGTGCTATGCAAAATCACTCTAATATTCAATATTTCGGCAAAAATGCCTTTATCAAGAAAAAGAAAATAAATCTTATATCTAGAACATAATTTTACGATCACTCTCTATAGCCTTTTTGTTTTATCTAATAGAGGATATGACGTCAACGTCGTATTGTAACGTTTGCGCGACGTTGACGTTCCCGCGCTTAATCAGACGTCAAGTAACGTTAAATGGAATTGCGCGTCCTTTACGCTGCAACCAAATGGCTGTACCGTCTGCAATTTTTTTATCCATGCTGATGCATGAACCTGACGCTCTATTTTGTCTGCAGAGTACATCTTTTTTAAAACAGTGAACCTTAAATCCGTATACATGTGCGTTTCCATTTTGAAATGGAAATTGATTGGTTTTTCATGTTTTGACGTCATATCCTCTATTAGATAAAACAAAGTGGCTATAAAGAGTGACCGTAAAATCATGTTCTAGATACAAGATTTATTTTCTTTTTCTTGATAAAGGCATTTTTGCCGAAATATTGAAAATTAGAGTGATTTTGCATAGTTCCCTGAGGAACATTATTATGATACTGTTCACAAGTGTTTTGTTCTATGATTTCAGCAATGTGCCGGATACCCACGGCTCCACCAAGTTTTGTTTATTTGTTCACCAGACCTTTGTCCAACAATTGCAGTCATGGGTCCGATTCCCTCGACTCCATTTAGTGTTGTTTATTTGTCACCAGGATTTGTCCTTCAATTACGGCGATGGTTTTGATTCCACGGCTCCTCCATGTATTGTATATTTGTTAACCAGTTTTTTTGTTTTATGATTTAGCAATGTGCCGGATACCCACGGCTCCACCAAGTGTATCACCCCATAATGTAGGGGGTGGGGGAGGAAGCGTTGGAACGTTGACAATAACATGGGACGTAAGTTAGATTCGATTTATGAAATGTACTTTATAGAAAATGAAATTTAACAAGCATTTTTATGTAAATTTCATTGATTTGATTCCTTATGGAACTATATCCAAAACATGTAATGACAATTAATCAGTATGAACCTTTTTTCCTTCTTTCTTTCTTTCTTGTCCATCGTTTCGATTATGTGTGCTTATTTGCAACCTGTTTTAACAAAGATGCTTGTTCTAAAATGTATATTGTTCTTTATATATCTGTAAGGAGATAAATGAATAAATGACAAAAGGATTGAAACGAACAACCGCTCTCACTGTGAGCTTTTTCGACAGAAAAATTAATCAGTCAACCACAAACAGTTTGCAGGGCCACGCCAAACGTCAGTCCTTATCTTACCCATAAAGTAATTTCTGAATTTTATTTTTCATTTCGAATCCCAGCCCCTCCCTCAAGACGAGCAGGGCGGTGCCGGAATCGGGTACTTTGTCGGTTGGAGACGTAAGGGTCAGAGTACAAAATTTTCTCGCGTAAGTAGATTCCAGAAATCCCTAGCCAAATGGTTTCCATGTCAGCAGAAATTGTAAAATCTAGGGCACTATTTCTTAGTGATATAAGCCGATTTAACCTATTCCCAAACAACAAAATCTTAGATTAGATCAAAATTCAAAGAAGTTGCAGACGACCTTTTCAAGTTAAAGGAATTTTAATTTTTTTCATCTTGATGGAAAACATTGTGGATAATGAAGAAATTGCTTAATACTAACACTTTCTTCATTTTCTACAATGTTCTCCAGGGTCATTATCTTTAGAGGCGTAAAAGGAAGGGATTGAGTTAGAATCCGCTGAAAAAATCCGCATTTTGGGTTAAATACCCGGTATAAATAAATTTAAGGTTATTTAGTAAACTGCCACATAATTTCGCTCTTTTACGCCGCTCAAGAAAAAGTTTTGGAAAACATTGGGGAAAATGATTAAATTGCTTGTTACAATTGCTTGTTTTTGAAGCGGTACGCCGGTTGATGGGTGTGTTTATCCGACATGTCTATTTTCTCCGAGCCACATTATTGGACTGTCAATTTAACATTTTCACTTGATAATGAGGTAATCTGAAATCCGAGACCTGTAAACACTCTCCGACGTGAACAAGTAGAACAGGTGAAAATCTTAAATAATATGCACCTTACGTGGTAGAAATCGGTGTTGGAAGAAAAGAAATTGCTTGTTACAAGCAATTTCTGACTTTCCAATATTTAATGTTTAAACTTAATAACGCAAGGTTGAAAAAAAGCAGTGACTGTACAGAAATCATATGTCTTTCAGTCTAGTAAGTTCATGATGTTACTGAATTTTCACCTGATGCGTTAGTTGGTAGCCTATCCTACAATTTTGAAAATGCTCTGACCTTCAGAACTTTAAGTGCTTTTGTTTTACAATTTCTAAACAATTCATTTATTAGAATAAGGATGACCATCTTAATTGCAGCAAGGCCGCCGTCAAAGCGCAGTCGGTAGCGCGTCAGACTCCTAATCTTCAATCATGGGTTCGATCCCCGGCGGCGGCACATATTCTTTCCGACATCTGTCTCTCACCAATGGGTAGATAATCGTAAACCTAAGTGGGATAGCAGCTGGAGGCTAGGAAAGGATGTAGTTGTAGTACTGGTGTGAGAAATACCAGGAATCCATTGTTGGGTGCCCCAGCCGCCGCGATATAGTTGAAACATTGTTAAAAACGGCGTTAAAAACCATTAAATCAATCAATCTTAATTGCAGCAAATTGCTACTATTCGGAAGGAAGAAGTAGAAAATGCTTTTTGTCGGTGCGCGAGCAAAATGTCGCAACAACAGCTTAAAGCTTTAGTGACGACATTTTGCCCGAGCGCCAACGATATATCATAATAACTGACAGATCACTGACCTGTCCTTGGCCTCTGAGGTGTCAATTCGAATGACGTAATAAATAACGTCATTTTGTGAGATATGAGGCCAGAGATATAAAAGAAAACGCAAGTCGTTGGTTGGCGACCTAAACGTCGTAGCTACAGCTTGAATAAGAAGATGTATTTTTGACGTTAAAGTCGCCAAACTAACTAAAATGTTTGAAATAAACGTCTGACCTCAAAGTTCACTTAAGAGATGAAGATATTTTTTTGTTTTCATTGAGGTATGAACCGAAAAAACTAATCACACTGTATGAATACGCGAAGCGGATTCATACAGTGTGTGATTAGTTTTTTCGGTTCATACCTCCACGAAAACCCAAAAATATTCTCTTCATTTCTTATAATTTAATAGCATGGAGCGAACAAAGCAAAACTTTACAACTTTTGATACTTTGTTGTATGGAACTATTATGTGCGGAAGCATACAAAATGGCTTCGTGCTCAAAATTTTGTTCATGGAGGTATGACCAATCAGAAGGCTCGTTTTTGATAGACGAAACTAACAATTAAATTATTTCCAGTCCGAAAGAATTATTTGATTGGTCAATCGATTATTGATCGACAACGTCGATCCGTCGTTTGTGGTCCATGCCACAAGTTGTCCTATGGTATTTTAGACCTCATGTGTCAAATTTCAAGTTTGTACGGATCTTCTTTTTAGGCAAAAGTTACTGCTAATGTTGGGTTCTACACTATAACAATTGGTGTAGAGTATTACTATCTTCTGTATGAAGTCAACGTCACTGCATTCAACGACCTTGGAGAAGGACCTTCGTCTACGGTGGTGGAAATATACTCAGCAGAAGATTGTATGGTTCTTTATTATATACCTGTTAATATCTCTAGTATATTATGTTTATTACACATAGACAGAATCGGAAACGTCAGAAAAAATCGAATTTGATTGTGCCAAATACGATGATATCATTCGCATTCTGTACATGACTTCATAATGCGAATAAACGTAATCAGAATGGAAATGAAGGCGGGAAATATTTGTAGAAATACAGACATTTTAACCCTTGTCATGCTGTATAAATTACCTTACTGAATTGCTGTCAAATCAAAGGACTGAAAGCACTGATAGAACTTGTTGTTCAAAAATCAATGTCATTTTTAGAAATCAACTCCATAAACAACTCTGGTGGGAAAAGTACAGGCAGGAGGTGTAGACTAAGATCAGCCTGCACATAAGTGCAGTCTGATTTTAGTCTACACCTCCTGCCAAAACCGGAATGTTCCGGGCTCAGCATGACAAGGGTTAAAAACATTATCGAATTTTCATTATTAATAGAATACTAAGAAAGGATAGAGATACAGCATCTTGTATTTGCTTCTCAATGCGGAGGAAAATGTCTATATTTCACACGACTTTCGGTTTCTCGAAACATAAAACAATCGCATTTCAAAGCAAATACAAAATGTTCGATCGCTATCGTTACATGATATTCCCTATTTATACAGTTAAAAACATAATGAAATTGATGTTCATCCCGCTACATTCATTCAAAATCGTTCGTTCACCATTCCACTCACATCATTCAAATATCTCACTCAGAACGCTCAGAACACTCCACCATTTCATGTACATCACTCAAAAGATTTTGTGATTTCATTGGTTGACCTTGATTTAGAGGTATTTGATTGATTCAAGTTAATACACGTAGCTACATGTATTTACAAAATCATACATTCACTTTTTTCTCTTTCTTTAAATCATTAAAGGGGGTTAATTCTACAAAAATTTAATTCACTCAAAAGGCTCATTTCGTTCAGAACTCGCTCACCCAACTTATTCCGTTCCGAAACCATTTACTTTGTCAATATCGCTTATTTTTTGATGAAGTTGATCACAGAGAGTGAACTTTTAAAAGCCTTTAATAAATTTGGGGAAATGAGGAAATACCTTTGTACTTGCAATATCTTCATTTTCACATTAGTGCAACCTGATCTTAGTCTCCACCTCCTTTCTGTCTTTTTTGAAACCGGATTTGTTTATGACATTAATTTTTCAAAAGAAGTATTGACAACTGAACAACAAGTACCACCAGGGCTTTCGGCCCTTTGATTTTTATACAATTCTGAAAAGGATTTAATTAGCATGACAAGAGTTGAAATGAATCCAACCTGAAACTTTGTAAAGACCTGTGAAAACTGTGAATTGTCACTTTCAATAATGGCTTTCAATAATACAAAGAAAATGCATAGCTGGGCAAGTTCATTCTCAGGCAATTATCAGTGCCAACTTTTTATCATCTTCAACTCAATTATGAGATGTAAGTTGACAAAAGTTTATAAGTTGTATAAATTTTAAGCTTGAACTACGGTTACATGAGATTTAGCTTTACTTGTGAACTTAATATCAATCGGCCTAACCCAGCAATAGACAACGAAATTTCGGCTTGTCCAAATTAAAAGAAGATGACCACGACAACTTCAGGATAATAATATTCCTACATTCTTTGTCTTTTGAGTTAGAAAAAATTGTGGGAAATGAAGAAATTGCGTATTACAATAATTATTTTTCATTTTTCACAATGTTTTCCAAGGTTTGTTGTTGGTTGTGGTATTTTTGTCAAAAAGCGGGATTATGTGGTAATGGATTATAAACTTTAAAACGCTCAATACCTTTTTTTCAAGATATATTTGTTTTTCGAAAAAGCCTAGTTTTTCAAGTCGCTAACATACAGTAAACAATTAATGTTTGTATGATGTAATATTCCAGTGCCGATCGGAGTCGTCACAAATGTGTACGCTTGGCCGCATAATTCCACTGCTCTAGAAGTTGGCTGGGACATTATTCCTAATAACAGAACGTACATGCGGGGTACCTTACTCGGGTATCAGGTATTCATTGTTCGTCATTCATATACAGTCAATATTGCTTTACCGACCACCTATTCAGAGACCACTTGTATCAAGCGACCACAAGTTAAATTCCATTCCAAAACTAAAAGTTGATATAAGAAGTGGTCGTTTTAGCTAAAATAATATCATAAATAAATCCAATGTTGCTGAGACAAATTGGAATCGCCCCAATGAGACGATTCTAATGAGTCCCAACAACATGGGATTAAACTAGCACCTGTTATAGCTTGTGTATTCAATCGAATCAGTCATTTATATATTTCACAAAAAAATTCTAAGTGACCATTTTCTTAAGCGACTACTTTTTGGTCGTCCCTTAAGTGGTTGTTTAACCCTTGCCATGCTGTATAAATTACCTTACTGAATTGCTGTCAAATCAAAGGGCTGAAAGCACTGATAGAACTTATTGTTCAAATTCAAATTTCTTTTAGAAATCAATCTAAAAAAACAACTCGGGAAGGAAAAGTATAAGCAGGAGGTGTAGACTAAGATCAGCCTGCACAAACGTGCAGTCTGATCTTAGTCTACACCTCCTGCCAAAACCGGAATATTCCGGGTTCAGCATGACAAGGGTGAATATTGTATTTTTGCATATTAACGCATTACCAGACAACATCATTTTAGACACGTCCACGTTCAGAGAATTTGCAGATGACAATTTGATGTTAATGGAATTTTAAATATATGTCTCTTAGGGGAAAAAACTTTGTGCAAAATGAAGAAATTGTTACAATTTCTTCATTTTCCACAATGTTTTTCCAAGATTTTTCTTGGGGGCTTGCAAAAAGGATTATGTGGTAAAGCGTACTATTCAAGTTATAGTCTTAAATGTCTTCCATCAGCATTGCTGTTCATTTGTGTCCAAAATGCAAATTACTTTAAAAATATGGATATTTTCCGAAAATTTTCGGGTGACCGATGTTATTGAAAATCTAGTTTAATCCATTTACATGATACATATATATATTTAGGTGAACTACCAACTTCGGTATGTCGAGGACGCCTCGCTTGATGCCATAAGTTGGAGAGGAGAGACGCATTCCGGGATCGTGATTGGTTTAGAGCCGTACACGTGGTACACCGTGGATGTCCAGGTACTCAACACGGCCGGTATGGGACCGAGAAGCGAGGTTTTCCATGGAAAAACTAGAAAACAAGGTGAAGAAATGAAAAAAAAAATCAGTGAAAAAACACGAATGCATACTTGTTACCAATAAAAGAAAAAAATAAGACAGCAAGAGCGGTTTTTCGTCTATTGAACACACAGTCCTATGGTAGAGGGAAATACCAGAGAGAATCCATGAATATGTGCTCCGGCCCCTGCAATATGGTCGAAATAATGTTAAAAGTGGCTTTATACCAATTTGAATAAACAAAAATATGGTAGAGAATATTTCGATCTCCAAACCTTCGGTCTCGTGATATATCAATATTTTCCTCCGCAGCTCAAAGCAAATACAAGATGTTGTATCACTATATCGTAACATGATATTCCCTATTGCCATGCCCAATTTATTGTATGCATGCATACTTACCTTTTTTTTACACCATAAAGATACGGATTCTATACGCGTGTTTTTCAGCCCCAGCGTTATATCCCACGGAAGTATACGTGTATTCTAGAACGTCAACCAGTGTTCGAGTCTCGTGGCGAGGTATTAGCACACGACAGCACGAGGAAAACCTAGAGGGTTATAAGGTAAACGGATCATTTATTCTTTAACAGACGACACATTGTTAGACCGGGCCCAGATGCCTAATCTCGATCTTGCGTCTAACGACAAACTTAAAGTTTAGACTTCTGTGATTAATATTAGAGGTATTGGTCCATACTTCTTTCTTACAACTTACAGACAGACATGAAAGACAAAACGTTGCATTCAGCGCTTCGCGTCTTTCATAATAGCAGCGATCGTCAATAACGGAGGTAATACAAAACTGTATATGAGCGCGTGCGTGACATTTCCAACCATTACACATGTGCGCCAAGTAAAGACTCAGATCAGCCTGTGCATCCGCACAGTCTGATCAGAGTCTTCACTCTGCGCTCTGTAGATAGATACTGACCTAAAGCATGTTTAAAGAATCAGCGAATATTCTAATTGTCCCGAACGGCTGTCCAGGGTGCTCAATGTGTGCGAGTCACGCACATGCGAAATTGTTGGAAATGTCACGCACAGGCTCATATGGTTCGCGTAAAACGTAGTACACAAATCTCTAAAGGCAGGACAAACAGTCCAGCATATCTTGTCTTGGAAATACCTTAAGCTTGAACAAAATCAAAAGAAGCGAGTTGGTTTCCTATTCCATTCGGCTTGAAATGGAGTTTTGACTTGAGTTTCCATATCTGTTTAATAATCTGGTGGTGGGGCATTCTTTGCTTGTCCTACCTATTGGAAAGCGAGGTGCACGTGCAAAGGCTGTTTCTAATATTAATAACGACTCTCTGAAACGATCTCTGCTGTTCGGGCGACGATGAAAAGATAAAATGTTGTCTTCAAATCTGAATAATAGAAAGATGGAGTATATAACTATTTCTTTATTATTTAACAAAAAGTCAATACAAAATATTTTAAATCCTTACTTTTTTGACACCGCAGTTTGAAAACGCAGAGACTTTAAAACCAGGGATTGTACAGTAAGGGGTTAAAAACATTTTCTATTCTAAACCGTAAAGCCAATTATACTGAAACTTGGCAGGACACCCCTACCAAGTTGTTAGAAGAAATGGTCTCCTTCGAAAATTGTAGTAATCATGGCGAAACACACACACACACATCTAGGCAAATCTTTTTGCTTAAGGTTTTGAATTATGTCTGCCGGTTTTGATGCTTCTAGTATCATGTTATCTTTGAACTAAGTGAACATTAACTACGTCCATCCATTTAATCTTCCTTTATCTCCTCAGGTACGTTATCACCAAACCGGAGACGACGTTCGTACATCTAAAGACGTTATTACGGACCGTGACGTCACTGAAGCCGTCATAGAAGGCGTCCAAAAGGACGTCGTTTACACGTGTCGTGTATTGGGATATAGCCGTGGGGGAGATGGGAAACATAGCCAGACTGTCTTTTTTACATTAGGTTGGTAAAATCCTTTTAGAAAAGAATGCTAAAAGAAATTCTGTAAATTTTTGTTTAGTTCTACAAACAATACGTCCCCAAAAGGTAGCATACGATCACGGCCTTACTACAAGGCACCGTAAAAAAAGGTGTACAGCTTGAAGAGTAATTACAGAATGAGGTAAAAAAAAGATTGTAGAAAAAGGACAAATGGCTTGTAACAAGTCATTTCTCCTTTTCCCACAATATTTTCATATGTATTATTTTTACATGTGCGCCAAAGGTGATTGGTAATTGGTTAAACCCAGCGGTCCGTAAACTTTTCGAACATCTCTGAAACTACCAGACATATGTGAACAAAATTTTAAAGAAAATATAAATAGCTGGACTTGCTTTTTGTCAATCCCGCTTGCGGTGAGCGAAAGACAGTGGTCACAATCGGTGATTGCCTGCGTCTAAAATGAGTTGGCATAATTGTTCTCAATCGTGACTATATGTGTCATTTTTCGCATAGTGTCAAGGTCAATGCTCAAAGTCAAATATTTTGCTGGCTCGACTCCTTATCCCTGGACGATTTGCTAGCCTTATGTAGTACAAATAGCAACATCTTTAACCCATTACCAAACGGCAAGTTTTAGACTAGTCCAATTTGAAAGGAGTTACAGATAAAATTTTAAAGTTTATGCAATCTTCAGATGTTTCAACTTTCTATGTTGAAAACAATGTGGAAAATGAAGAAATTGCTTATTGCATGAAATTTCTTCCTTTTACACAAAGTTTTCCGATTTTTTTTTCTTGAGGGGTGTCAAAAATTGCTCATTATAAGAACATTCTTATTTTCCAAGAGTAATTGGTGTTTTAGGTTCCTTGACCGAGGTCATGGTGACATATTGTGATCGTGTTTCATCCGTCGTCGTGCGTTAACGTTTTACATTTTCGACTTTTTCTTTAGAAAACTTGAACAGGTTTCAACCAAACTTTATAGGAAGCATCCTTATGGGAAGGCGCTCCAGATCTGTTCGCGTCATGGATTTATCTCCCCTGGGGGCCCCTTAAGGAGCCAAAAAGGGACAAACTATGGTACATCTTTTAAAAAGTTCTAGTCATGAACCGGCTGTTGGATTAGGTTCACATTTGGTATTTAGAGTCGTTAGGACAAGGACTACAAATTTCGTAAAAGAAAATAAATCTGTCAAGAAATGGCCGCGCTAGGAGTTGGGGGCAAAGGTGTGTGTGTTTGTGAGCTTAGATATTTGGTAGACAGCATCATCTGGTTTACCTCTATCAAGATTGTATAAATTATGGTCAAATAGTCATAACTGGTCCAACCCCCGACGTCACAAGTTTTACATAGGGTTTATGTAGAGAAAACTTTAAAAGTCTTCTTTTCCCAAACACGGGGACCTAGAGTTTTGATATTTGGTATACAACATCATCTTGTGGACCTCTGTTATGATTGCATAAATTATGGCCCGATGGTCAGAATTAGCCCGTTCCCGGTCGTCAAAAGTTTAACATAGGTTTGTTTAATGAAAACTTTAACAATCTTCTCACAAACAGAGAGGCCCAGAGCTTTGATATATAGAATTATTTGGTTGACTTTTATCTTTTTTTTTGTGCTCTTTTGACTCAGTTGTCCGATAAGGTCCTACGGGCTTCTTGTTTCCGTCTACTTCGAATTGCGGATTTGTGTGCTACTGGATTGGTTTTGAAATACTTGTTGTTTCTATTTCAGGTGGTCTAGTAGCATTTGACCCTTCATCGTCAGAGATCCTATCCGGCTCCAAGTCATGCAGATATTCACACATCACCTTACTCGTGGCATTTATACTACATTTCTCAATTCTTCGTTGACTTCTAGCACGACATTATAGCCTTTTTATTGCCCTAGCAAAAGACGCATCCGAAAAGGCACAATTATGGACTGAGCATTTATAGGTAGAGAACATCGCAAGTTAAATATTTCATGTCCAACAGGACTATCGGACTGTTTATCAACTACAGGTTCACAAGATACAGTGAGTGGAGTGACCTTTCACCACCAACTGTACTTTGTAGTTCTATACGTTTTTATACATAAATTGTTGATCACGGACTCATCAGTCTAGTATCTGATAGTTAACCGTCACATCCTATAGTGACGGTAAGTTGGCACGACGTAACTCTGCAAATACCCTATACCGTACTCAAAATATTATTCATTATATACCTATAAATGATATGGATTAAAATCTGGCTATCTATTACAACTCGACAGAAAAGAATCAATATTCGGTGTGTACCAAAAAACCGTATTCGTCCAGTAGCGTTAAACATTTGTGTATTGACGTTCGGGTTTTTTTTTTTTTTTTTTTTTTTCGGAAAGTTGGTTATTTCTTAATCATTTAAAAGAATTTTCTTAATTTCATGTCCTAAAAGGTATATAATAAAAGGAATATTACAACAGTTTGTTTTTTCTAGTTGTTGTTACCGTGTTCTCGAAACGTGTGTAGGTATTTTTTATTGGATACGACCTTCGGTCGCATCCAATAAAAAATACCTACACACGATTCTCGACCACGATAACAACAAATAGAAAAAGACACTGATGTAATATTCCCTATTTATTTCATCGCTAATATGATGAGCCACACCTCTATAGGGTGTTTAGAAAAGGATTTAGATATCAATGAATACTTTGTCCTGTAAATAGAATCGGTATATTATTCAACGACGCAATGCAAATGCAGTAAATGCCGTAATAAACTCATTCGTCACGGTGTGTAGACCTTATCATGGTTTTACAAAGTATATAAAAGTTTAAGAATTCCGATACCTGTGATGAATTACCGTCACGGTTTGCCATATTTCTTTCTACGTTTTTTTTTTTTTTGTTTTTTGTTTTTTTTTTTTTTTAGATATTTTGCTTCAATATTAATCAGTGACGGTTAAGCATCACTATTCTAATTAAACTTGTGGTGAATATCCACCTTAATGAATCGTGACGGATAGCCGCGTTAGTAAATATAATACAGGTCCACAGGATATAATGAGGTGAATATCAATGTTGTACCTACAAACAGGGCTGAACTTTAACCGCCCGCTATAACTTGTGGATCTATGCGTTCCGACGCGTGGGTTGAAGAACACAAATTCACTCTTCAAATTCCCATATTGACTGTATGAATTAAAGAATGGCCGAAGCCATTTAAAAAAATGATTGGTTTGATTGGCAATCAAACCATTCTTATAGACTGGAAGTGAAAGTTGACCTTCGACATATACCGTCGAGCATTTTTGTTTGTTTGGCGATTTAAACGGCATAACTAAATTAACTTAATTAAGCTACATTATGACGTTTAGTCCGTCCACAAACAGCTTGCTTTCTGTTTAACCCATTCTCATACAATCCCTTCTTTTTACGCCCGTCAAGAAAAAAGATTTGGAAAAAAAATGTGGAAAATGAAGAAATTGCTTGTATCAAGCAATTTTTTCATTATCCCCAATGTTTTCTATCCGAAAAGACGGGGGGAAAACCAAAATTCCGTCAACTTTAAATCATCGTCTGCAGCTTCTTTCAATTAGGACCAGTCTAAAATTCTGTTGTGTGGGAATGGGTTAATGCCCATGATAATTAATTATGCAAGCTCACATCTTTTGATATCCCAGTCGAACTACCTTGTTGGAGCTCAGTGGGCGTGGTCAGCGATCCATATATTGTTCCCATTCCTATAAATAGATCTGCGAGTGAAATCCAGGGCTACCTTTCAGCCCATCTTTATTTGTTGTTGATTGAAATGTGTAATTGGTTTTTACAACAGTTTCAGATATTTGTTGGTTGCAGAAAGTTTCAATTCTTGACGATTGCTTACAATATGATTCAATAAAGATTTTTGAGATAAATAGATAACATTTTCATAACTACTCTCTGCGGTTTACGTATACTCTAAGACAAGCTAAAGAGATCAAAACCAGAATTGTAATTATTGAAAATGAAAAAAGAAATTAAAATACTTTTACAGCAAATAAATGCACTGATTTTACTTATCTTTTGATAAACTTAGTATTTTGTGTTTGTATTTGTTTTGATTTTTGTTGTTGGTGTTGGTGGTGGTAGTGCTGGTGTGTTTTGTTGTTGTTGTTGTTGTTCGTTTGTTTAGCAAGAACACTGCAGATGCTCGGCTGTTTGGCGCTAGATAGTAAATGAACCAAATAAGTCGAAAAGGGGGCATAATTCTTACATAAAAGTAGTCAGAATAACCTACCTTTATCTATGAGTTTGATCTTTTGATGGTAGAAATATAATACAAGCAAGTTTCAATTGATTGCCTTAAGTAATATAAGAGTAATCTCAAAATGTCAACGTTTTTGCTCGCCGACGACATCAATGCTGATGACGTCAAGTAGCAATACTTCGGGTTTTCTCTCTCGAAAGAAATGCTAAAATGAAATCATCTAGCCGAAACGAGGATTCTACCACAGTTTACGGGAATAGCCGATTGTGTTTCGATTTACCTCGAGCAAAGAGACCATCCATGAAACAGGAAAACTGATATCGTCGATGGGCTACCAAAAGTCGTAATTACAGCTTGAATAAGTTGAAGTCGCTCAACAACGATATATTAAGTCTGGTGAGAAATTAGTATAGACCACGGTACTGGACAAATACATCAGAGTCAAAATTAAAACTATCTTAGGTACAAATGCCATTCTACTTTACTGTATGAGAAAGCATATGTATGTGCTAAAATATCAACATTGAACATTTTGGTGTAAACTCGGAACATATCAAACAAGATAAGGTCACCCCTTCAGGGTGAATGTTCAGTGGTCTTTGGATGATTTGAGCTAGCCCACCTCTTGACTACGCACACAACCTTTTATTATGAAATGGACCAGGATTAAAAGGTGAAAATCGAATGAAACATTTACAAAGAAAACAAACTGGCGATATTACTGATTACGAATTAAATTGATCTCTATCCTGTTCTTACCGTAAGAATCGTCTCGAAGAGTCCATTCTAATGTTCGACAATAGATACATGTAAAATCTGGTTATATTGGAGTTATGCGAAAATTAACCTTGAATTTAATTTTAAAACAATTGGTATTAAAATTTCAAAATTTGATACTTACTAAGTAAAACATGCAATCAGGGACATAAAAAAATCAAATCGTTCGTTGGCGACCTAAACGCCGTACTTACAGCTTGAATATAAGCCGTAGTTACGACATTTAAGTCGCCAAACCAGAGAAAAATGCGTTACATAAATGTCTGAAATCAAAGTTCACTTCCAGTACAAACGAATCATTTGATTGGTTGATCGACGTTTGACTGATAGTTGCGATTTTGTCATCTCAAAAATCTTAGTCTTTTTGGTAGAAAATATTGTGGATAGAGAGGGGATCAAAATTTAATCCTTCATTTTTCACAATATTTTCCAAAGGTCTTTTGGTGTAAAAAAGCGGAGTTGTGTTGGAAAGTTTAAAGTTGATATTTGCAAGTTTTTTACCAATTTTGACATGCATAAATGTTCCGAATTCTATTTTACTTATTTATTTACTTTTTTACTAAGGTATATGCTGTCGGCACCAAGTTACTAGAAATACCTCGCGAATCAAAGGTTAACTCATTACCATACAATCCCTCTTTTTGGCGCCCTTTTGCAAAGATACATGAAGTTACAGAAACTGTGAGAAAAGGAGAAATTGCTCACAGCATTTGCATTTTTGTTGGTTTGACGACTTAAATGTCGTTACCACAACTTATACAGGGTGTACTTACGACGTTTATGTCACCAACCAACGATTTGTTAAATGTTTTCTTCATGTATTTTACAAATTAATGCTTATTGCCTGAGTCGAACAGCCTTGTCGAAGGTCAGTGGGCGTGATCAGCGATACGTCACATTTGGGCTCAACCCGTGCGCACACAACGTTCAGGCCACGGCGACAACGCATTTGGTAGCGAGTCGGACTCTCAATCATGAGGTCTTAGGTCCGATCCCCGGCCGCAGCAAATATCTTTTCCGACATCGGGTGGATGATCATACACATTAGTGGGATGAGCAGCTGGTATAGTGGTAGTACTGGTGTGAGAGATACCGGAAATCCATAGTTAGGTACGTGCTCCAGTCTCCGCGGTATAACTGAAATTCTGTCAAAAGTGACGTTAAACTCCATTCAAACAAACACAATGTTCAATAGAAATACATGTATTATAAAGATTCTTTTCTCTGAAACCCTCAGCAGACCTAAAGTATTGATGTAAGTACGAGGTTCTTGTTGCCCATCGACGATATCCTCAAAAAAATCATATGACAGGAAGCATTTCCCAAAATATTCCATATTGTGACTCGAATGCAATTCGAGACCGACTGCACCTGTGTAGATCCGCTGGCAAGGGTCGATATCCCAATGGATTGATGGATTGGTGGATGGATGGGTGGATAGACTGACGGACGGACGGGTGGATGGATGGATTGATGGACAGACGGACGGACGGACGGGTGGATAGATGGATGGATGGACGGATGGATGGACGGATGGAGTGGTGGATGGATGGATTCATTCGTTCGTTCGTCCTTTCATTTATTCACTCATTACAGGCAGACTAAATTATTACGTTGCCCATGGAGTAAAAGTAATCCTATTATCCCCCATTTAACGGTTAATTGGGTAAAAAGAACTCACGGGCATCTTTAAAAAAATGTATTCAATTACGAGCACCCTATCGTTTTATTTATGGGGCCCAGTAGGGGTTTGAAGTAATATCGAATGCGAAATTATAAGCGGGCGCGGGTTGAACTGGGCGTAGAAAAAACATATTTTTTTTCTTTGTATTACTACCAAAATATCGTAACTACAGCTTGAATAAGCTAAAGGTCCTTTGTTTTGGTGGCCAAGAGACGATGTGCATTTGAGGTACAAGAGCACCTCGTTTAATACAATTGACAGATCCTCACTGTCAATAAAAAACGATTAACCAATCAAATCATTCACTTAGACCGAAAATGAACTTTGAACTCCAACATTTATATCAATCAAAATTATTTGTTTGGTGTCAAAAATGTCGTAACTACATCTTATTCAAGCTATATAGTTACGTCATTCATGTCGCCACCGACGATTCGTTTCTGTTTTATGTCTCTGACCACATATTTTACAAACTGACAATGACATTTATTACATTAGTCGAAGTACTATGTCGGAGTTTTGTGGACGGGAACTGCGATCCGTCAATTTGACCCATCGCAGCTGTCAATCAATGAATCAATCGTTCAACCGAATCATTCATTTAGCCCGGAATTGTGCTTTGAACTCTGACACTGGCCGCCATATTTGTTGTCCTAAATGTCTTAACTACAGCTTGAGTAAGCTAATTTAACGACGTTTAAGTCGCCAAACCTATACAAATACTTCACCCGATGAACGTCGATCAATGATGGAGTTCAAAGTTCACTTGCGTTCTAAATGTATTATTCAATTGGTCTCCCGGTTTCACTTCCCGGACAAAAGCGATAGTGTTTCAATACTCGAAGCCTTTCATTCTGTCCGGAACATGTGATCCGTCAGGAGGAGAAAACCGTTAACCCTTGGCATACTGATTTAAAATCTTATACACATTTGCTTTAAAATCAAAGGAATGACAGCACTGGAAAGTCTGAATGACCGTCAATATTCCTTTTGAACGTTTAAGCAACTTTGGCTTAAGGGGACAAACAGGAGGTGTAGAGCTAGATTAGACTGCACTTATGTACAGGCAGATCTTTGTCTATACCTCCTGCCAAAACAGGAATATTTCGGGTTCAGCATGACATGGGTTAAATAAAATATTTGAAATATAGAATCCAGCAGACACCGGTCAGAGATGGTATGCTAAGAAAATGATCTGCAAAGGGTGAAAAGCTTCGATCCTGGACAGCCCGTGCAGTATGACCGGGACTGATACTCTTCTCCCTGAAGGCTCCATTTAGATTGACGGATCACGCACAATTTTCTGTCTATAGATGAATACACATATGGTCTTCTAATTGAACCAAGGTGGGATAATACATCGTTCACCCCGGTGATTTCTTTATCCCCTCTGGGTGCCTCAATCACCAAAATCGAGTGATCATGTGACACAAGCGGCAATTTTCCCGGATTTCGTGCAATTCATTCGGTCTCGGGACATCGAACGATGAACACAGACTTCTTACAAGTAAGTTCTTTCGTTTTCTCTATTTATTTATTTACTTTCCTTGATTACCTAGCCTTCTTACCTGCCAGTAATACCCGAAAGGGGAGTTGGGCAGTATATATAGATAGATAGATAGATTCTTTGACATTTTCCCATGCAAATAGATTTTTACGTCCTAGTAGCAAGCAGTTTCTTCTTTTACCACAATATTTTTGTCGTACAGGTTGGGTGGCCTTAAATTGTACTTTATAAAGTCGTCTGCTACCCCCTTGATTTGGACAAGTCAAAACTTTGATTATCAAACTGTAAAATATTAAGATAAAAACAAAAATGTCGCATAGGAAATACTCAAGTAACTTTTAGTCAAGTAAATTTTATTTACTAAGTAGTTAGTAGAAACAAACCGTCGCTGGGTGGCAAAAATAAAGCTGTAGTTATGACATTTTGAATGTCCAACTGTAAACGGTCTGATTGCAAAGCTGGCCTGGTATTTAATAGTTTGCAGATAGAAAAATAAGACATTTATTCAATGCAGTGCAAACTTTGATGGTCCAGTGCAAGTAATATGCTAAATTGATTTTTTTTCTTATATTTTTTTCAGAAAGAACCTTTCAGCTCGCCCCCCCCCCCCCCCTCACTCACCAATATTTTCTTGTCTATTGTAGGGTAAGAAAAGAAAATGCCTAAATTCTGAAAGAATCCTTCAGCTTTTCCATCAAAGTTTGCTGGTCTTTAATCCTTTCCTTTTTAAACCTTGGTTTTGACATCCCTGTAAATTTGTGATTGCAAAAACATTGTAGAAAAAGAAGAAATTGCTTGTATACAAGCAATTTCTTCTTTTTTGACAATATTTTCTACCCTACTGATTGATAATTTTCCAAATGAAATTCATTTTAAAATTTGGTCTGCAAAATCTTCGAATTTGGAAAGGTCTAAAATTTTGGAAAACAGGAAAGTGTTAACCAATTCCAAAGCAACATTTAGCCTGGTCCATATTGGAGGAACTTGTAGATGACAAAACAAAGTTGGTTTGATTTGAAAAATAAGGGCCATATGATAACATGATAGAAAATATTCTGGGAAAAGAAGAAATTGCTTGTTCAATCCCTGGTTTGTACAGGAAAGGGTTTATATGTTAAAGTGTGCCTGTGCAATACTGTTTTCATCAATAACATGGGACTGCCAGAGGGTTATGTAGTTAAAACTACAGCTAAAACTCTATAAAGAATGAACAAGGCTATCCTTCAGATACTTTTCTAACATAGTTCTCTGGTAGTGAACTTGGCCCATTTTCAGATGACAGATTGTTAGACCGGTCCAAATTGAAAATATTTGCAGACCAGATTTAGAACTGGGCTAAAATCGAAAAATGAGTTCAAATAGGGAAGAAAACATTGTGAGGAGAGGAGAAAATGCTTGTAAAAAGCAATTTCTCCTTATCAACAAAGTTTTCCTATAATTGTATTTCTTAACCCTTTCCTGTAAAAACACGGGATTTTACATTGCTGTGATTTTATACTTTGGAATACATTGTTACTTGTAACAAGCAACTTCTTTTCTCACAATATTTTCTACCACATAGGATGGTTTCATTTCAAATTGCATCCAATTTTCATTGTCGTCTGCAAACTCCTTCAATTTGGACCAGTCTAAAATTTTCAAAAAAAAGGAAAGGGTTAAGGGCATCAGAAACCGTCATTGTGTGGTGTGGGTTAAAGAGACTTAAAAAGAAACTTAACCCATTCCTACACAGTGACGCTTTTGGACGCCCCTCAGGAAAAATAATTGGGAAACATTATGTAAAATGAAGATACTGCTTGTGACAAGTAATTTCTTCATTTTACACAATGTTTTTCATCCAAAAAGTTAAATAATCTAAAATTTCATAAATTTTAAATTGTTCTCTGCAACTACTTTGAATTTGGACTGGTCTGTAATTTTATCATGTGGGAATGTGCTTAAATACTAAATATTGCCACGTCTTAAATAAATACCTCCACTTTTCCAACGATTATTGCTAGTATTTTATTGACTGGTAAGGATATTTAGCCCATTTCTGCACAGTCCCTAAATTTTACTACCCCCATTAAAGACATTTTGAGAAATCATCATGAAAACTAAAGAAATTGCTTGTTACAAGTAATTTCTTTAATTTTCCACAATGTTTCTGATGGAGAAAAACTGAAATATTTGAACTTTTATCATCTTGAAATTGCAGGGGTTTTTTTTTATCGTTTTAGCAAATGCACTCGGAGGACTGAATTAATTGGGTAGAAAGTCATTGTTGTGTTAATCTAGTCTGTTTTTCTCATCAGAGATACTTTCAGTGCTTTGATTATACAAATTAATCAACTTCAAATCCCAGCTGAAATTTGACATAAATACTAAAATAATCCTCAATCCAGATAAGAGATCATACATATCATCTAGGAAAAAATTAATTGGGTTTTGGTCGAACATTTTTGAGTATGGATGATGTGATCGAAATAATCTTTTCTCTGTTTCATGTGGGTATATAACTAAAAAATTGTGTGTATCTTCAGAAAAATATGTCTTGCTTGGACTTCAAAGTTGAAAATATTTCAAACATGTATTTGATTTTATTGCATGTTAAGTGAGAAGGGTCGGCGCGAGAAAGGCAGAAATATGGTTCCAAAACGATTTGACTAAATTTGGGAAAGCAGGACAGTATCAGTCCTGGGCTGTAACACAATTTTGAACAAGAGAAATCATTTTTTTAACCTTTAAATGTCAAACAGAAAAAGAAGCGCAGAAATTGTGGTAATGAGCTCTTGAGAAAACCATGACCTAATTTGCCGTTTCAATCCATCTGGTCAGTATCTCAAATCAGCCTTTTGAAGATATGTCATTAATCTGGGATATAATCATTGCCTCGAGGATTAATGCTTTTATTAGGTCACCTGACCGAATGGTCATGGTGACCTATTGCAATCAACGTTTGTCCGTCGTCGTGCGTCGTCCGTCGTCCGTCGTCTGTTAACTTTTAAACATTTTCATCTTCTTCTCAAGAACTACTGGGCGGATTTCAACCAAACTTGGTAGAAAGCATCATTGGGGGATGCCAATTCAAGTTTGTGAAAATAGGGGTTCTGGGGGTCATAGGGGCCCAAATAGGGGCCAAAAAGGGGTAATTTTTGGTACTTCTTTAAAATCTTCTTCTAATAAACCGTTAATGCCAGAGCTTAAATATTTTGTGTGCATGACAACTAGGACAGGTATATTATAAATTGTGAAATTCATGCCCCTGGGGTCATGTATGGGGCCACACCCAGAGGTCAAAGTTCATCATGTTAAAAAATTCACATTTTCATCTTCTTCTGATGAAGTACAGAGCCAATTTCAAAGAAACTTGGTGAAAAGCATCATTTGGTAATGGTTATTCAGATTTGTGAAAATAAAAAGGCTGGGGGGGTCAGGGGGCCCTAAAATGGGGACCAAAAGGGGGTAATTTTTGGTAACTTTAAAATATTTCATCTTCTTCTCAAGAACTACTGGGCGGATTTCAACCAAACTTGGTAGAAAGCATCATTGGGGGATGCCAATTCAAGTTTGTGAAAATAGGGGTTCTGGGGGTCATAGGGGCCCAAATAGGGGCCAAAAAGGGGTAATTTTTGGTACTTCTTTAAAAATCTTCTTCTAATAAACCATAAATGCCAGAGCTTAAATATTTTGTGTGCATGACAACTAGGACAGGTATATTATAAATTGTGAAATTCATGCCCCTGGGGTCATGTATGGGGCCACACCCAGAGGTCAAAGTTCATCATGTTAAAAAATTCACATTTTCATCTTCTTCTGATGAAGTACAAAGCCAATTTCAAAGAAACTTGATGAAAAGCATCTTTTGGTAATGGTTATTCAGATTTGTGAAAATAAAAAGGCTGGGGGGTCAGGGGGCCCTAAAATGGGGACCAAAAGGGGGTAATTTTTGGTAACTTTTAAATATTTCATCTTCTTCTCAAGAACTACTGGGCGGATTTCAACCAAACTTGGTAGAAAGCATGATTGGGGAATGCTAAATCAAGTTTGTGAAAATAGGGGTTCTGGGGGTCATAGGGGCCCAAATAGGGGCCAAAAAGGGGTAATTTTTGGTACTTCTTTAAAAATCTTCTTCTAATAAACCGTTAATGCCAGAGCTTAAATATTTTGTGTGCATGACAAGTAGGACAGGCTTATTATAAATTGTGAAATTCATGCCCCTGGGGTCATGTATGGGGCCACACCCAGAGGTCAAAGTTCATCATGTTAAAAAATTCACATTTTCATCTTCTTCTGATGAAGTACAAAGCCAATTTCAAAGAAACTTGATGAAAAGCATCTTTTGGTAATGGTTATTCAGATTTGTGAAAATAAAAAGGCTGGGGGGTCAGGGGGCCCTAAAATGGGGACCAAAAGGGGGTAATTTTTGGTAACTTTTAAATATTTCATCTTCTTCTCAAGAACTACTGGGCGGATTTCAACCAAACTTGGTAGAAAGCATGATTGGGGGATGCCAATTCAAGTTTGTGAAAATAGGGTTCTGGGGGTCAAAGGGGCCCAAATAGGGGGCAAAAAGGGGTAATTTTTGGTACTTCTTTAAAAATCTTCTTCTAATAAACTGTTAATGCCAGGGCTTAAATATTCTGTATGCATGACAACTAGGACAGGTATGTTATAAATTGTGAAATTCATGTTCCTGGGGTCATGTATTGGGCCACACCCAGAGGTCAAAGTTCATCATATTAAAAAATTCACATTTTCACCTTCTTCTGATGAAGTACTAAGCCAATTTCAAACTAACTTTGTGAAAAGCATCATTGGGTACTGATTATACAGATTTGTGAAAATTAAAAGGCTGGAGGTCAGGGGTGCCTAAAATGGGGACCAAAAGGGGGTCATTTTTGGTAACTTTTAAACATTTTCATCTTCTTCTCAAGAACTACTGAGGGGATTTCAACCAAACCTTTTTCTAAGTCTTTCAAACAAAATCACTTGTCTTGGTGCTCTTTTACTCAGGTGACCGTTAAGGCCCACTGGGCCTCTTGTTTGTCACAAAATAATCTTTATCGATGGTCTGGAAATCAAACAACAAATCAGAATTAAATAGGAAGCAACATTCTCGTTTAGTACCAAGGCAGGATATCAACAAGTGTGCATTCGTTGTACACCAAAAAGGTGTTGATAATAATCCGCATTCAGAAGGTTATATGGGGCTGTTAGGTCTGACCCCTTAGATTTGAAATCACAAATAACTCCACAAAATCAATATTTAATACATTGATGTTAGTATAAATGACAGATTGTAGCATTTATACTCAAAAATACCAAAATAAGTGAATATCATCTATATATTTTCCTACAGTCCCATTTAATATGTACAGCGCCGTATGGCCATATATAAGAGCCAATATCAGATTTGGCCGAAATCTGAACGACACTTTTTTGGAAAAAAAAAATTCGATAATGATATTTATTTTAATTCTAACTGGAATTACTGTCTTTAAACTAACCAACAGCAATAAGGGGCACATTATATTACATCTGGGAATACGCAAAATCTCTTGTTTTGAATATGGTGTGCCAGACTGTGTCCTCTCTGTAACACTAACATTTTCTTCTGTAATTTGAAAACACAAGCTTTATTTTTTTCCTTTTTGTTTTGTACAGTAATGAGCCATATTTCTTAAATGACTGAGGCAAAATTAAGCACCAAGATTACATTTGATTTGCTGATTTGACTTTTTACTTTACATGTGCATGATTCAAAGATAATTCTAAAAGTTTCAATTGTCATAAAATGTTTCACTTGAACAAGAATAGACTCATTGTTCTGAATATCAAAGAATAAGACATCATTTTTGTTTAAAGCAAGTCATAAGTTATGTAAACATTACCTTTATTGAAAAAAATGTCGAAAAGTTGACCGTTACACAAAGGACACATGGAGTATGGGGAGGACAGAAAACGTTATTGCTAGGAAATATAACACTGAAAAGTTATGTTTTTACCTTTAATTTCAATTTTAAACAAACTGACAAATATTCCTAAAGAGGTAAAATTCAGTAACATACTAATAGTACCTTCAAAAGACATCAGTCCATGTTTATCATTTTTACTTTTTTCTAATTCAAGATATATTCGTTATCGGAAAGAAGTGTAACGTTATCGGAAGGAAAAGAAATACGTTTGCATTAAAATGTTTCTATCTTCTTACATTTGTACTGACTTAATTATGCTCAGTACATATTTAAAGCAATACAAATGTTATAGGTAGTGTTAAAAGATAAAAGCGGATGCTCTTGACAGGCGTTCTACTAAGTTTGTTATTGCAATGACCAATTGTGTTATTTGAAGGACCATGTACATCACTGTTAAAGGAATGTGACTTAAAACAAAGACAATCCATAAAATATGGCAAATAGCCCAAGTTATTTCTTAGCAGAATATTGATAAACTCTTATAACGATTTCATGCCGAGTAAATCAACATTTTTTTATCAATCTACCCAGAGTTTTATTGTCATCTTAAATATATTTTACTGAATAACCGAGGGCTTCTTTCAACCATTAGGATTTTTTTTAGATACATGGAGATTTTTGAAAATATATCGAATCCAGTATATGTCAATTAGGATCATTTAGATAAAAGAAAATACACTTTTTAAGATATATAACGTTTCACTTCACCTAGACTTCTAAATAGTGATCAAAATTGTTTATATGTGTACAGTTACCTGTCTATT
The DNA here is from genome assembly GCA_946902895.1 of Fragum fragum. Taxonomy (NCBI): domain Eukaryota; kingdom Metazoa; phylum Mollusca; class Bivalvia; order Cardiida; family Cardiidae; genus Fragum; species Fragum fragum. The sequence continues at coordinate 46,488,141 of OX336372.1, forward strand.
CTTAATAATGTTGTTGTTGTTGTCATATAACAGGAGGAAAACTTGAATAATCATGCCAATTGTCCCAAAACATGAAAACGAAAAACAATAACTGATTGAAGGCAAAAGTTAAACTTGTAACTATTTGAGAAAAAAATATCTTCCATTAACTTTGACAAGTCCATGCAATACGTTTATGCAGTTAAGTGGTTGCACTTGTATAGCATTCATGCTGCTCATTAGAAGCTTACTTAAAGAAACATAAACATAAGTTCATTCATGCGTTGGTTTACCAAAAAATAATATAACTTGTAGTTTTCAAACTTCAGATAGTCATTTTTGGTAATCCAACGACGATGTTTCATTTTACCAAAGTAAGAGGTACTTAATTATAACCTTTCAGAACTAGTATTCTCTGCTTGAGAAAAAAGATTGACAACAAAATCCAATCTTATTATTTCTAAACGATTTTTACACGATCAATATCATTGTCAAAAATATTAAATCAATATATCATCGTTGTCGTTCTAAAACGTCGTAACTACAGCTTGATTTAAGCTGTAGTTACGACGTTTTAGAATGACACCGACGATACATTTATCTGTCATCGATATCGCATGTACAAGACCGACAAGTTTTTCAATTAAAACTTATTGATTTTGTATGAACTATATTTTAGATTAGTCAAGGATCGATTCAATATTTTTGTCAATATTATTGACCCCGCATGGGCCGATTAAAGATTTGTAAATTTTTAACAGCAACATAAATCTACCAGGCAAATTGCAGTCGTATGATATAATCAAAGTTACAGATATTACATTTTTTCACGAATGTGTACACTTTATTCAGTTACCATCTCGAGAGAATTTTAAGTCATTTAAACATACTTAAACGATATCTTATTGATAACATATCAAAAATGAGTATGTGTAAATGATTTATCACATAATTCATATACGGTAAATTTTCTTTGTCATTCCAGTAACGAAATTAATCCTTAAAGTAACGGAAGCTTGATTACTCAGATTTTCAATGCCATTTCCCTTATATCCATGATTAAATAAAAGTAGGATAACCCAGATTGATTAGTGTCAAAACCCTTTGAATGAGTTCCGCCTCAAGTTTAACTGTTCTTGTTTAGTATGTGAAATGTCATTTGAATATTGATATTTGGTCCTTGCCGTAACGATAAACAGTTACACAGTCTGTAAGAAAGTTTCGTTGCTGAAATGGAATAGAGGAAATACTTTATTTTCGTGTTAAGTTCAAAATATTTGTTGGTTATTATCTTAATTTCTTAACACAACAGTGATAATGCCCAAAAAAGTATGTTTTTCCACGCAAAAACGCTTTCTGTACTCCCAATAACGAAAAATGCTGTTACTAAGAGGACTGTTATTGTGAGGACCAACGTTGCTATTTTCTCAACATGACACACGAAAACAAAACGGGAGACAACTCGTTGCATATAGCAAATAGACTGCTGTCAGTTGAGAACAAGTTCAGCTCGAAACATTGAACATCTAAGCAATTTGGCCTTGATATAAGTGTTAGTTTAAAGACAGAAAATGAAATCTACACTGTCAGCGACTTACCTAAATTTCATTTTTTTTTCAACATCACTTTCATTATGCACCCATGTCCGCCACCATAACGTGTATCTATGTTTTGGACTCCGTTTTAGGAGAATGTAAAGAATAATCAACCAAAAGGAATATTATCACGCACGTGTACGTTATTGAGAGGACATTTTGATGTCAAAATCTAGGGACAAACTTTGAACAACAAATTTTTTGTGTTCTTTATAACTTTTCGCAAAACGGTAAATATATGTTGAATCGGAAGATATGAAATTAATGTGGAATGAAGAATTAAATGATACATGTCAATTATTAGAAGTTGAAAAGCATTACAGAATCAAACATTTCTATCCTTGGACACGCGCAAATAGGTATAAGAAGGTGAAACAATTGTATTTTTCTTGAAAAAATCCTAATAAACAGGCTAAAATTACTGTTTATATTCTGGGGAAAATGTCGTCGTTACAAAATGAAAGCACGAAAACATTGACATTTTAACTCATTTCTGAACAAAAGTGCATGGACAACGATTTTGGCGAAATTAAATATCGGCTCATAACTCAAAGGCGTGTATGTATTAATGCTCAATTTCATTGTTGATAATTAATTTTGTTTCATCAATAACGGACATTAAGATTTATATTGCATTTGAAGATTTATTTCAAAGAAATGCAAAATGATGTGAAGATACACAATGTCCTTTGGAATTTATGGTCTTTAATAAAAACTGACAATCTAATTGTAAGTATGTATCGTGACTATTTACAAGTAGAATGTAGTTTATTTTTAAAATTAAAAGTTCGGAACAATTTACGATAACTTTGTATTGAAACCTTTCAAAATGAAGTCACTTTTTAAAAGAGTGTCCAAAAGTTATTTTTTGGCCTCAGAACACAGAATGAGCTTATTTAAGAAACTGGAATGTCGGTGGTGTTTCGTCCTCGGCCATCGGAGGAATAAATGAGACAGTAAAATCGTGCAACAACAATGAGCAGCTTCACACCTTCGGTCTGCTGCTACTCAAAAAAAGAGAAAAAGGTCTTAAGTACGCTACATATCTTTTGCTGCAATTTCTTATAATTGGTCAAAGGTCATGGTTGTGCAAGAAGCAAGATAAAATTTGTTGTCTCAAAGGTCAAGAGTTTTGTTTATTAACCCTTGTCATGCTGAACCCATTATATACAGGTTTTGGCAGGAGTTGTAGACCAAGATGAGCCTGCAGTCTGATCTTAGTCTACACCTTCTGCTTGTACTTATCCTGCCAGAGTTGTTTATGAAATTGATTTCTATAAGGAATATTGATTTTTGAACAACAATTTCTGTCAGCACTTTCAGCCCTTTGATTTTAAAGCAATTCAGTAAGGTAATTTATACAGCATGACAAGGATTAAGTAGAAAATATGTCATAAGGAGAAAGCAATTTCTCCTTTTTTCAACAAAGTTTTCAACCATCACTGGTACGAATTAGAAGAGGTTGAAGACGACATTTCAAAGTGAGTTTATATGGGAAATAAGTGCCAAATATCTTTCTCCTTATGCCATATTTTCCAAAGATATTTTTTTTCTTCAACATGTCAAGATCTGAGATTGTATGATAATGGGTAAATGTTTAGAAATGTCTGTAATTTCAGGTAATCCAGAAGACAGTTTATTCAGAACAAGTGCTATTGAAGTTTTGTCAGATCCTATCCCCAATTTATTCAGTGTTCTAATGAAGGAAGATCAACTTTAACGATAGACTACATACAGAGATACCAAGTATAAGTTGATTTTCTTTATTCCAGAGAGATCAACATGGATTCAGGTAATACTTCACCGAGGATAAAAAAAAAAACTTAACCCATTACTAGACGACAAAATTAAGGACTGGTCCAAATTGAAAGGAGTTGAAGACGACAATTTAAAGATTATGAAATTTTAGATTTTGTAACTTTCTGGGTAGAAAACAATGTGGTAAATGAAGAAATTGCTTGTTGCAAGCAATTTCTTCATTTTAAATAATGTTTTTCTTGAGAGGTGTTCAAAAGCTTTTCGTGTGGGAATTGGTTAAATACCACGACATATGTGGCTTTTAATTTTTAGCTCTACTGGCCGAAGGCCACTAGAGCTATAGCGATGGCTTTTTCCTGTCCGGCATCCGTCCTTCCGTCTGTCCATCGTCCGTCCGTTAAACTTTACCTTGTTTACGCGATAAGTCCACAGTTTTCATCGGATTCTCTTCAAATTTTCACAGAATGATTGTATCATCATAAGGATTGTTCCTTTGAAAATTGGGTCAGATCTGTCAAGAAACACGGGAAAAGGGTCCTAATTAAAACTTAATTAAAAAATCTTTGTTTACGCGAAAAAGTCCACAGTTTTCATTGGATTCTCTTCAAACTTTCACAGAATGATTGTACCATCATAAGGATCGTTACTGTCGAAAATGGGTATGAGCCATCAAGAAACATGGGAAAAGGGGCCTTTTGAAAATTCATTAAAAATTCAATTAAAAATCCTCGTTTATGCGATAAGAGTCCACAGTTTTCATCTGATTCTCTTTAAACTTTCTCAGAATGATTTTACCAACATAAGGATAGTTCCTTTCGAAAATGGGTATGATCGGTCAAGAAACACTGGAAAAGGGGCCTTATGAAAATTTAATTAAAAAATCCTCGTTTACATGATAGTCCACAGTTTTCATTGGATTCTCTTCAAACTTTCACAGAATGATTGTACCATCATTAGGATCGTTCCTTTGAAATTTGGTATGATCCGTCAAGAAACATGGGAAAAGGGGCCTTATGAAATTTAATTAAAATTCCATTAAAAATCCTTATTTACGTGATAGAGTCCACAGTTTTCATCTGATTCTCTTCAAACTTTCTCAGAATGATTGTACCATCATAAGGGATCATTCCTTTCGAAAATGGGTATGATCTGTCAAGAAACACGGGAAAAGGGGCCTTATGAAAATTTAATTAAAAAATCCTTTTTTACGCGATAGAGTCCACAGTTTTCATTGGATTCTCTTAAAACTTTTACAGAATGATTGTACCAACATAATGATTGTTCCTTTCGAAATAGGGTATGATCCGTCAAGAAACATGGGAAAAGGGGCCTTATGAAAATTTAAATTAAAAACTGCATTAAAAAACCTCGTTTACACGATAGAGTCCACAGTTTTCATGGGATTCTCTTCAAACTTTCTTAGAATGATTGTACAGTCATAAGGATCATTCCTTTCAAAAATGGGTCTGATCTGTCATGAAACAGGGGAAAAGGGGCCTTACAAAAATTTAATTAAGAAATTCTCGTTAACACTCTAGAGTCCACAGTTTCCATCAGATTGTATTTAAACTCTCACAGAATGATTGTACCATCATAAGGATTGTTCCTTTGGGAATTTGGTCAGATCCATCAGGAAACATGGGAAAAGGGGCCTTATGAAAATTTAATCGAAAAATCTTTTAAGAAATACTCTTTAACACTCTGGAGTCAATAGTTTTCATCGGATTCCCTTCAAACTTTCACAGAATGATTGTACCATCATAAGGATTGTACCTTTTGGAATCGGATATGATTCCTCAAGAAACATAGGAAACGGGGCCTTATTAAAAATTCAAAGATCTTTGTTAACACTTGAGTCCACAGTTTTCATCTGATTGACTTCAAACTTTCACAGATTGATTGTACCATCATTAGAATTGTTCCTTTCAAAATTTGGTGTGATCAGTCAAGGACCATGGGAAAAAGGGGCCCGATTAAAACTGGATTGAAAAAGTCCTAGTAAACACAATAGAGTCCATAGTTTTCAACAAATTCTCTTCAAACATTCCCAGAATGATTATTACATTAAATGGATTGTTCCTTTCGGAAGTAGGTTTGATCCATCAAGTTTCATGGGAAAAGGGGCCCTATGAAAATTTAATAAGAAAAATCTTAGTTAACATGTAATGGCCCTAGATTTCACCTGATTGACTTCAAACTTTCACATAATGATTGTACCATCATAAGGATTATTCCTTTCAAATTGGGTCTGATCCATTGAGAAACATAGGAAAAGGGGCCTTAGGAAAATTCAATTACAAAATCTTAATTAATGCTTGTAAGTCCACAGATGAGATGGGGTTGTCTTTATACTCAAACAGAATAATTATACTTTTGTAAGAAGATACCCTTTGGAATTGGTTCAGATCCATCAAGTAACATGGGAAAAGGAGCTATATGAAAATTCAATTAATAAAACCCTGTTAACACAATAAAGCCCACAGCTTTGATCAGATTTTGTTGAAACTTTCACAGAATGATTGGAAGGTCATAACTATCATTCTTTTCATAACAGGGTTTGAACTGTCAAGAAGCACAGGAATAGGGGCCTAATGAAAATTTTATTTATAAATCCTTGTTACCAAGTCCAGAGCTTTCATCGGATTTTCTTCAAACATTCAAAGAATAATTGTACAATAATAATGATTGTTGATGTCTGTATTAGACCTGATCTGTCAAGTATCATGGGAAAAGGAGCATTATGAAATTTAATTTGAAAATCATTGTACCACAATAAAGTCAACAGTTTTCATCAGATTCTGTTAAAACTTTCACAGAATGATTATTCCATCATGAGGATTCTTTCTTTTCAAATTAGACGTGATCTGTCTAGTATCATGGGAAAAGGGGCCTTTAGAGAATTTTATCTATAATCCTTGTAACCAAGTCCAGAGCTTTCATTGGATTTTTCAAACCTTCACAGAATCATTGCACAATAATGACGATTGTTGATGCTGACATGAGACCTGATCCTTCAAGTATCACAGGAAAAGGAGCCTTATGAAAATTTGACACCAAGATAAAGTCTGCAGTTTTCATCAAATGATAAAGGGGATAAAGCCCCCTTTTTTTTCTTTATGCATTCTTCTTTGAGCAATTAACTTCCTTAAATATCAGATTTCTTTAACAGAAAACTTGATAACTAGTAGAGCGTCTCAGGCCCTCATGGGCCTCTTGTTTTTGAAGCAATTGGTATTTATTTGTCACTTATTAGTTGTTTCTCTTTGTAAGCTTCAAAATCTCAGCTTTTTACATGCTTTATGTGGTTGTAGAAGCAATTTGTTATTCATCAACTGACAGATGTTGCCAATGATTTATAGCTTAGCTGTTATGGAACCTTTGTTTTGTTGACATTGCTGTTGGCCTGAAAAAAACATGACCCTAGACATGTCTTCGTCACAATTGATGATATTTAGTGTAGCAATAGTGCAATCATTGCAAATCAAGGGGCTTAACTGTAAAAGCATTTTGTATGAATTATGCCCCTTTTTTTACCTTTTTTTCACTGGAGAGCCTAGGTACACACATGCTATTCACTAATTTGTTTTCCCTCGTAGGCCATTCCCACACTCCCCAAGAAAAAAACTTTGGAAAATATTGTGGAAAATGAAGAAATTTCTTTTGACAAACAATTTCTTCATTATTCACAATGTTAACAACCTGAAAAGACAAAGGAATTTAAAATTTCATAAACTGAAAATATTCGTCTGCAATATCTTCAACAGACAAAAGTTAACTATCGTCTATTTGGTTTAAACTTTTTTCATAAGAATATGCAAGGACTTTGCTTCCTCCTTATATTCGGGGACCAAAAAGTGTTGAAAATGATGTTGACCTATTAGCTCACCGGAGCACAAAGTGCACTGGGTATAGCTATTATGATCACTTGTCATCACGTCTGTCTGTCTGTGAGCAAGTCTTTAAAGATCTTCTACATGTGACCTACCCATCAGAGTTCAATGCAACAATGTGTAATGACCTTCCAAAATACTTCAAGAAATCGTAATAAATCAATAACTGGGGTTTCTATGGCAACTGAAAGTAATTTCTAGAGAATTCTTCAAAAATCTTCTCCTTGACCCATTCCCACACAGTGACGCATTAAGACACCCCCAAGAAAAAAGCTTTGGAAAAACATGGTATAAATGAAGAAATTGCTTGTAACAAGCAATTTCTTCAATTTACACCATGTTTTCTATCTAGAAAGTTGAAAAAATCTAAAACTTCATAAACTTTAAATTGTCCTCTGCAACTCCCTTGAATTTGGACCAGTCTTAAATTTTGTTGGGTGGGAATGGCTTAACTGTAAGGTGTACAGCTCACAAAGGTTCATTGGTTTTTAGCTTTACTTGCCGAGCACCAGAAGAGCTATAGCGATGGCATTTTCCTGTCTTGTGTCCGTCAAACCATCTGTCGGTCAAGTCTTCATTCGGTTAACTTTTCCTTATTAACACCCTAGAGTCCACAGTTTTCATCAGATTCTCTTCAAGCTTTCTCAGTATGATTGTACCATCATAAGGATTGTTCCTTTCAAAATTTGGTCCAATCCGTCAAGAAACACAGGAAAAGGGGCCTTATAAAAATTTAATTTAAAAAATCTATTAAAAACCCACATTAACACTATGTTCCTCAGTTTTCATCAGGTTCCCGTAAACTTTCACAGTAAGATTGTACCATCATAAGGTTTGTTCCTTTCGAAATTGGGTCTGATCCCTCAAGATACACAGGAAAAGGGGCCTTAAAATAATGAAAATTCAATTAAAATATCCTTGTGAACACTCTTGGAGTTCACAGTTTTTTTTCAGATTCTCTTCAAAATTTCACAGAGTAATTGCACCATGATAAGGATTGTTCCTTTCGAAAATTTGGTCTGATCGGTCAAGAAACACAGGAAAAAGGGACCTTATGAAAATTAAATTAAAAATACTGGTTAACAATCCCACAGTTTTCATTGGATTCACTTCAACTTTCACAGTATGATTGTACCATTATAAGAATCATTCTTTTTATTGCAGTCAGGATACTGACTGTAATCTAGGAATCGCCAGAATTCACTCTTTGCTTCTAGGAACCTGACAAGGACCTGAAAATTTTTCCTTGCTCGTGAATTTATTCATAATTTCTTGTAGTATACTATCTGAAAATGTAAGCCGATTCATAAAGAATGACAGTGAAAAGCCGAATCACTGAATGTGCACAGTGATTAAGGTCACAACCTCTACAGGTACTTCTATTTATACCATCTTAAACAGTGTTGCATCCAGGTCATTCGAGGGAATCCTTCGGGTTTGTCGTTATGTCAAAAAGTAACATCATCAGAGACATAGAATAATGTATATTTATGTCTCTGACATCATTTAATCGAACGCCTGAATTTACCATCATTACGGATTTTATTTAACAAAAAAATGGGTGTCGAAGGCCTCTGTGTTCAACGATTCATTGATCTTGGACATAGTCGAAAGTGAAAATCAGACATTCTGCCCTCTCGGATTTTAATTCCCCACCATTTCGGCAAAGGGGATATAGTTATGGTCTCCGTCCGTCCTTCTGTCCTTCCATCACTAAAATTGTCCGGAGCATATCTCTGAAAGTGTAATTGCTATCAACTTGAAACTTCATACGTCGATAGATCTCATTGAGGAGAAGTGCAGTGCATAAGAACCACAACTCTTGCTTGCATGATTTTAGAGTTATTGCCCTTTGTTGTTTTAAAGACTAAGATTTTGTCCGGGGCATATCTCTGAAAGTATAATAGCTATTAACTTGAAACTTTATAGGTGGATAGATCTCGTTGAGGAAAAGTGCAGTGCACAAGAACCACAACTCTTGCTTGCATAATTTTGGAGTTATTGCCCTTTGTTGTTTTAAAGACTAAGATTTTGTCCTGAGCATATCTCTGAAAGTATAATTGCTATTATCGAACTCATTGAGAAGAAATGCAGACCACAAGAAGCCTAAATCTAACTCGCTTCAGTTTACTTTCAAGCTTTTATGGCGGGGATGGCCATGTCTGACATGGCTCTTGTTTCGATTATTATAACCTTCATTTTAACAATTTTACCCGCTTCAAAGTTTAATACAGTTTGTACACATGCATCTGTTCGGTGTAAATTCCAGATTCATAAAATAGAGTTCTTCGTTGATTTATTGTTACGGTATTTTTAACAATGGTAAAGAAATTAGACCAAGTCCATAACCACAAAAGAGGTAAGAAGGTCGATCCAAGTGACATTTTCTCAACGCATCAGTTACCCCAGTTGTTCAACAACTCGTCGGTCTCTAAGGAGACTGGCTATGCCGGATACTTCGATTTTATCCCTTTTGTCAAGGATGGAAATATGTATATTGGTGTAAAGCTTAATTCAATTAGATTCATTCAGACAACTATCAATATTAATAAAACATTTCTCGGGTGAAAATTCTAGCTTTTAAATATTGGCTCGGACAGAAAGAGAACCATAATTTGTAGACCTGTAGAAATTAATTCCTGTAGGAATTATTCAATTCCGATAGACTGGGAAGGTAAGGGTAGAATTTAATAATTTTCCACATGCTGAATTTTTTCGTTTTTCTGCTAAAGTCTTGTAACTACAGTTGTTTAATCTTTCGAAATATCGGAGGGTGATGCTCCTTAAACTATCCTTCGTATATTTTGCCAGAATTCGACAAATACGCTGCTGATCAAATCAGTTATGAGCGAGAAAACATGGTTGGGATTCTGTGGGGAGGGGGGGGGGGAGATAGAAGTCTTCAAATGTGATTTCATAATAAGAAAAACTGAACAGACAAATCAGAGAATAACTTCAACTATTATACAAATTGTTAATACACAGTCCTGACTGCATTTGAGGCCATTCAGGCCTTTGATTTTGAAAGTTGGTCCAATCCATCTGGTATCACTGGAAAAGGGGCCTTAAGAAAGTTTAATAAAGATAATCCTTGTTGACACTCTAAAGCCCAGTTTTCATCAGATTCTTCTCATTGTAAGGATTGTTCCTTTGGAAATATGGTATGATCTGTTATTTGTTTCATAAGAAAAGGAGCTTTATGAAAATTTAATTAAAAAATCCTCGTTAATGGAATGAAGTGCACAGATTTCATCAGATTCTTCTCATCCTCTCACAGAATGATTGTACTATCATATGATCATTCCATTGAAATTGGTCTTATCCATCAAGTAACATTGGAAAAGGGGGCCTTAAGACAATTGAATTAGAAAATTATCGTTAATACAATAAAGCCCATAGCTTTCTTAGAATGATTGTAAGGCCATAAGGATCAATCTTTTTTGAAATGGGGTCTGAACTGTCAAGAAACGGGAAAAGGGGCCTTAAGAAAATATTTTTTAAAAATCCTTGACAGCAAATCCACAGCTTTCATCATATTCTCTTCAAATTTCACAGATTGATTGTACCATGATTATGATCATTGATGTTAACATAAAACCTGATCCTTCAAGTGTCACAAGAAAAGGAGCCTTATGAAAATTTCAGTTTTGAATCCTTGTACCACAATAAACTCAGCAGTTTTCATCAGATTCTCTTTGAACATTCACAGAATAATTATACCATCATTAGGACTGTTCCTTTAAAAATTCTGTTTGATCTGTCAAGTTTCATGGGAAAAGGGGCATTACAATAATTTCATTAAGCAAATGCCTTTTAAACATAAGCAAGTCTACAGTTTTCATTTGATTCTATTCAAACTTACACAGAAGTTTTGTGACATTATTGGGATTGTTCGTTTTGAAATTTGGTATATCTGACAAGTATCAATGGAAAAGGGGTTGCATGAAAATTTCATCACAAATCCTTGTTAACACAATTAAGTCCACAGCTTTCAATGGATTCTGTTCAAACTTTCATAGAATGTTTGTATCATCATGAGGATCATTCCATCCTATATTGGGTCTGATCTGCATGTATCATTGGAAAGGAGCTATATGAAAATGTTACAAAATCCTAATTAACAAATTCATACAATGATTGTATAATAAACCCTTAGAATTGATTCCTTTTAAAATGGGGAAGGTCAATAAAGTATCAAGGGAAAAGGGGCCTTATGAGAACATGATTGAAATGTTATCGTTCACAAAGATGCATTGAATAATTAACTTTGAAAACACAGGAAATTAAACCTTACAGATTATCACTCAAAATATTCTCTTTAATATAATGATGTTCGCGCTTATCAGATGGTCTTTAAAATTTCACAGGACAATTGTAGGGTTGAAAGGAATTTCCTCTCAGAAATGTAGTGGACCCATCGGATACCACAGGAAAAGGGGCCTTAAGGATTTTCACTCAAAATATTCTCGTTTACAAGATAGTCCACATTTATTATCTAAATTTGTTGAAAATTTTACAGATCAATTGTAGGGTCATAAAGAAACTTCTTTTTGGTAATCCGCCATGAAACTCTTGGAAAATTGGCCTTAAGGATTGTTGCTCAAAATAATAAAGGGAATTAGGTCCAAATTATTATTTTCATTTAAGGCATTCTTCTTTAACCCTTTCCCGTTTTTATGCTCTTTGAAAAGAATTTCGAGGGAGCATAGTCGCCGACTTGTATGCACGTCCGTCCTTCCGTCTGGCTGTCTGGCCGACGTCATATCTCAGGAACCCCTGGGCCTAATTGGATGAAACTTGATATATAAATTTCCTAGGAAATTTCCAAGAGACCTTTTTTGAATTTTCTCAATTCAAGGCTGGGTCATGTAAAAAGGGGCCTAAATGTGCCAATTTCTCCTAGTCTAATAATCAGAATTACAAATTTGAGTAGCAAAACAGATCCTCTTGACCGTAAACTATTGAAAATTTACATTTTAAAAAAAAGTGTCATGGGAAAAGGGGCCTTAATGGTATAAGCTCTACATAAGCTCTCTATTTGTCCTGAAAAAACTTATATTGGCCATAACTTTTGATTGGTAACAGATATAGTCTTCATATTTCAAATGTGCATTGCTTGTGACAAACCCTTTTTGAAGGTACTAAGTTCAAGGTCATCAGTCAAGGTCAAGTGTCAAGGTCAGAATTTTGAAAATCTTAACTTTAACTTTGTCTATTAGTTTACAATGGTAAGTGATATAGCCTTCATATTTCACATGTACATTGCTTATGATAAAAGATTTCTGTTGGTATTACGTTCAAGGTCATCTGTTAATGTCAAGGTCATTTCTGAAGGTCAAAAATTTTTAAAAATTTAACTTACATTGTCCATGAGTTTACAATGGTAAGTGATATAAACTTCATATTTTACATGTGCATTGCTTATGACATGGACTTTCTGTTGGTAATAAGTTCAAGGTCATCTGTCAATATCAAGGTCATGTCCCAAGGTCAAAATTTCGAAAATCTTAATTTTAACATTGTCTATAAGTTTACAATGGTAAGTGATATAGCCTTTATATTTCACATGTGCATTGCTTATGCCATGACCTTTCTGTTGGTATAAGGTTCAAGGTCATCTGTCAAGGTCAGTCATTTCTCAAGGTCAAAATTTTGAAAATCTTAACTTTAACATTGCCCATATTCTCAGCAAAGTTCAAGCTAGCTTTGTATCACAGGGGGCCCAATCGGCCCATGGCTCTTGGTCAAGGGGGTCATGCAATACAAATACATAGACAAGCTATTGAATTACAAGGTTTTAAATGTAACAAACCATAACAATTTGATAATAAATATATTGTTTGGAACAAAGTAAATCTACTAGAAAAAGTTAAGACATTATTTCCATGACTTCATTCAGAGAAATCTTATTGAATGTGTGATTTAAGTGTGCCATTTGGGCCCAGTCTTCATTTTGAAGGGGGTCATTTTGGATTTTAGAGGGCCATTTTAGCCATGGCCCCCTCTAGATTGAACACTGCCATAAGTATACAATGGTATGTGATATGGCTGTCATATTTTCCATGTGCATTGCTTATGACATTGACTTTCTGTTGGTACTAATTTCAAGGTCATTGGTCAAGGTCAAATTGTCAAGATCATTAATTTTCAATTACCTCCTTTACAAATTGCCAAAATTTCTTGTTACTTTACATAAATGTTGTTTATTAAGTGCCCTAGGTAATGTTTATTTCAATTTATTTTTTGACCCAATGAACCTTTACCATGTTAAAAGGGGGCTAAATGCAATTTAGCTTTACATTTTGTATATTTCCTACTCTAAAATAAATCAGTCTATTGTTTCTGCAAGACTACTTAAGTTAGAGTCTTTGTTTTTTTTATGGAGTCATTTATCATCGATAACTCTGATAGTCAAGGTAAAATATTTAGCCCATTACCATATAATGATATTGAATTTTACAAGAATCAGGCCTGTGAAGCCATACAGATTTCTTCAATGTTTGTCAAACTTACAAATTTCTTGTGAACTTAACTCTCATACTATAGTTGCATTCAATAAGAAGTTTTTTGTCCGATAATGGCATACAGTTTTGTGACAAAAGCCTTATTTGGGGAGCATAAACCGTCTCTGACGGCTCTTGTTTGATATCTTAAACTGGTCCAAATGGGGCCCCTACCGATATACAGAGTTACTCTGCTTGACAAGTTACTTCCCTTGAATTCTGGGTAGTTCCTGTCTGTATTTGTACAGTATCTATGCATAGAAAGGCATAAGAATACCTTTAAATACATTAAAAAAATGTGAAGCGTTCCTCTTTCATAGCATTACATTTGCAGATAAGTTTTGCATGATTGTATATATAAAACAACATAACATCATAAACATTTCAATGGCATTAAACCATATTTATACGATAATGACATTGACAAGGAAATTGTAAGGACATGTGGATCTGATTTTGAGTGGTAATGAAGTCTTTATTTTATGTTAATGTTTTTGTAAAGCAAATCACCTAAAATGTAATAAGTTGAAAAGGTGCTGCCATGCAAAAAGAGACTTACTGCACTACAAAATGGCCAATTGCAACAAAAGTCCGCGACTACAGCTTATAAGTTATAGCTTTGAAGTTTATGTTGCCAACCAACAAAATGATTCTTCAAGCATTCGAATCACTTTTGATGTCAGTACATGTATTTATCTATTTAAGAAAACATGAAAAATATCAAGGAAGTGGAAATTATTTGAAAAAAGATGAACTGTAAGAAGTGTTACGAGGGTCAAACTGAGATGATCACTTTGAATGTGTTTATCCAATAAGTCAATACAACAAATTTATTGAAATACATATATTTAGAGATATATGATACAATGTTTACTTTATATTGTTTATTATATAATTAAAATAAAAAAAGAGATTGTTTTCAAGTATCTCACAAAAGCTTTTCCAAATTTCCTAAAGAATTTTTAGGTCACCTGACTGAATGGTCATGGTGACCTATTGCAATCATCGTTTGTCCGTCGTCGTGCGTCGTCCGTTAACTTTTAAACTTTTTCATCTTCTTCTCAAGAACTACTGGGCGGATTTCAACCAAACTTGGTAGAAAGCATCATTGGGGGATGCCAATTCAAGTTTGTGAAAATACGGGTTCTGGGGGTCAAAGGGGCCCAAATGGGGGCCAAAAAGGGGTAATTTTTGGTACTTCTTTAAAAATCTTCTAATAAACTGTTAATGCCAGAGCTTAAATATTTTGTGAGCATGACAACTAGGACAGGTGTATTATAAATTATGAAATTCATGCCCCTGGGGTCATGTATGGGGCCACACCCAGAGGTCAAAGTTCATCATGTTAAAAAATTCACATTTTCATCTTCTTCTGATGAAGTACAAAGCCAATTTCAAACAAACTTGGTGAAAAGCATCATTTGGTAATGGTTATTTGGATTTGTGAAAATAAAAAGGCTGGGGGTCATGGGGCCCTAAAATGGGGACCAAAAGGGGGTAATTTTTGGTAACTTTTTAATATTTCATCTTTTCTCAAGAACTACTGGGCGGATTTCAACCAAACTTGGTAGAAAGCATCATTGGGGGATGCCAATTCAAGTTTGTGAAAATAGGGGTTCTGGGGGTCAAAGGGGCCCAAATAGGGGGCAAAAAGGGGTAATTTTTGGTACTTCTTTAAAAATCTTCTTCCAATAAAGCATTAATGCCAGAGCTTAAATATTTTGTGTGCATGACAACTAGGACAGGTATATTATAAATTGTGAAATTCATGCCCCTGGGGTCATGTATGGGGCCACACCCAGAGGTCAAAGTTCATCATGTTAAAAAATTCACATTTTCATCTTCTTCTGATGAAGTACAAAGCCAATTTCAAACAAACTTGGTGAAAAGCATCATTTGGTAATGGTTATTCAGATTTGTGAAAATAAAAAGGCTGGGGGGTCAGGGGGCCCTAAAATGGGGACCAAAAGGGGGTAATTTTTGGTAACTTTTTAATATTTCATCTTCTTCTCAAGAACTACTGGGCGGATTTCAACCAAACTTGGTAGAAAGCATCATTGGGGGATGCCAATTCAAGTTTGTGAAAATAGGGGTTCTGGGGGTCAAAGGGGCCCAAATAGGGGGCAAAAAGGGGTAATTTTTGGTACTTCTTTAAAAATCTTCTTCTAATAAACCGTTAATGCCAGAGCTTAAATATTCTGGGTGCATGACAACTAGGACAGGTATACTATAAATTGTGAAATTCATGCCCCTGGGGTCATGTATGGGGCCACACCCAGAGGTCAAAGTTCATCATGTTAAAAAATTCACATTTTCACCTTCTTCTGATGAAGTACTAAGCCAATTTCAAACTTACTTGGTGAAAAGCATCATTGGGTACTGATTATACAGATTTGTGAAAATTAAAAGGCTGGAGGTCAGGGGTGCCTAAAATGGGGACCAAAAGGGGGTCATTTTTGGTAACTTTTAAACATTTTCATCTTCTTCTCAAGAACTACTGAGGGGATTTCAACCTAACCTTTTTCTAATTCTTTCAGACAAAATCACTTGTCTTGGTGCTCTTTTACTCAGGTGACCGTTAAGGCCCACTGGGCATCTTGTTTTTTTTTCTTACCTCTTGAGCCTATAATCCATTGTAAAATATTCAAACTCAATTTCTTTTTTTCCTTAGAACTAGAATGATTAGATTTTTTAGTCAAAGGACTTCCTTGATTATTTGTAAAAAGGGAACATCTGGGCAGTCAGGTGAAAATCAAAGTAAATAGCTGATGATTATGAGATATATGCAGTGTACATCGAAAATGCCACCCGTTGGCTATTAAGCAATCAAATATTACAATTAGAAGCATTTAAGTTACATGGATTAAAACTGGGGTTGAAGGAAATCTGTGATTTTTAAATTGACTTACCATTTTACAGAAAAAAAATCTCGGAAAGAAAGAGAATACAAAATGAAATTTTAATAATAATGTGTATCAAAAAAACTCATTTGATTGCAATATTTTTAGCTCGGCTGATTTCGGAGAAAACCTTAGGTATTGCGATAGCCTTGGTGTCGTCGTTTTTGTCATTGTGCAAACATTGACATTTTGTGATATCTCTGGTTCTACAAGACATTCACTTGAAACTTGGCACACTTGCTCACTATCAAAAGAGCAACCTATACTATCAAGGGGGATAACTCTAGATTCTTTTTGTCTTCTATCCAGCACCTACAGCCGAGCATAGGCACCCGTAGGTGGTGCTCTTGTTGTTCTCTGTTGTTGTTTTGTTTGCTTGTTTTGATAAGCCTTTTCAAGCCAAGGAACTAAAAGCAATAATTCCCTACAAAGGATGTCTTTGCTAATATTGTTCGAAAAGAACACGCCTAAAATGTGTCAACGTAATATAAACTACCATAGTAATTTCATATTCTTAGAGTACTACATGAGTATTCAACATTTCTCTGTATAAAATCATGAAAAAGTATCTGATTCTAGCATTAAGTCTTAGCCCTTATACACTTTGTAGCAAATTTAAACTGGAAGTACCCAATGTAGTGAAGAGAGATAGTTAAAGTGCAATTTTCTCGACAACTCTGTATATCGATAGGGGCCCATTGAAAAAGGTTGTAGAAAAAAATGAAAATTGGAATCAATTTGGGATGAAACCATCCTTTGTAGTAGAAAATGTTGTGGGAAAAGGAGAAATTGCTTGTATCAAGGAAAACTAGATAGCCAATACAGCTTCCCTGGCCCTCATGGGCCTCTTGTTATTTCTATCTTTGAACGGATCCCTATTAGATCTATTTCCAATGCCAACAATTGACTTTTATTTCCCTAGTTCATGGACAAAAATCCCCCCCAAAAAGTAGAAGATCTTACCAGTTAAAAAAGTAAGATTAAAGGGCAAAATGTTCCCGTTTGTTTCAGTTTGAATCACTAATGACTTAACCCATTCCCACACAGACGCTTTTTGACACCCCCAATAACAAAAGCTATGGAAAATCTTGTGGAAAATGAAGTGCTTATAACAAGCAAGTTTTAGCTCTACTGGCCGAAGGCAACTAGAGCTATTGCAATGGCTTTTTCCCGTCCTGCATCTGTGTGTTTGTCTGTCCATCCGTCGTCTGTCCATTAAGACAAAGACCTTGACTATTATCCTGTTAGAAGTAAAACTTTAGCCCAAACCATAACTTTCTATCTTAGTCAATTTTAGCTCGTCAGGCTCATGTTGAGCTTTCATGATCATTGAATATCTGCCATGCAGCATGTGGCATCAACAATTTAAGTCTTTACGCTCAATCTAGAGGCCAAAATTTTGACTCCATCTTAATGAAACATGTCCAGAATAATTGTTAGTTAATAAGGATGAATCCTATTGATTATGGGAAGATTCCATTGGAAAACAAGGGAAAAGGGGCCTTATTGGCAAATTCTTTGTTTACACTCTAGAGGCTCCAATTTTGGCTCATTCTTCATGAAACTTTATCGGAATTATTGTTACATCCTAAGGATGAACCCTATTGAGAATTGGAAGGTTCTATTTTCATTAAACTGTAACTGTTTAGCCCAAGTTGCATTCTTTTAATAGCAGATGATTCAGGTGACCTATCTAGGACCATCATTATCCTCTTGTCTTTTCCGATCCAGCATCAAAATCATGTTGGACCTCCAGACAAGTTGTCCCTTTGAGCACCAGCTATTTATAACATCTGGGAGGGAATGGAGCCCTCATACATGATTTTGAGTAACAAGTTGACATAAAGAGATAATGGCCCTAATAAATGCAAACAAGTTTGAATATTTAGTGACACAGTTTTGGCAAACATTGAATCCTTTTTCATCTCACCAGAAGTGATGTTTAATAAAGTATGATTTATTATGCACCCTCATCAATAAAATCGGGAGCGTATTGATGTTTGTCTGGCTGTCCATTTGTCTGCTGTTATTCAGAAACTGTTATAAGTACACAGCTCATATTTGGGACATAAATCATATTCTTTGCATTAACCCTTTCCCACACAAGAAAATTTTAGACCGGTCCGAATTGAAAGATGTTGCAGACGACAATTTCAAGTTGGTGGAATTTTAAATTTTTTTGCTTTGTTTGGTAGAAAACATTGTGGATAATGACGAAATTGCTTGATACAAGCAATTTCTTCATTTTCCACAATGTTTTCCAAAGCTCTTTAATTGGGGGGCGTAAAAAGGAGGGCTTGAGTTGGAATGGGTTAATAGGCATCAGTTGGTAAGGGCATGGTCACACCTCGAGGTCATGGTCACTTATCAAGGTCATGTGTTTTGTAAACTAAATAACTAAAATATTTGATATTGAGTCACATGGGGTCAAAAACAGGTTACTAAGTCAAATCTTAAAAAAACTTTGTGTGCATTCTACAGTGCCTGAATTGTCTTGATCTTCTCTCAGAATACTTGTCTTCATACTATCTGGGTCCATGTTTAATTTCAGGACAACTGGGGTCGAAAACTAGGTCACTAGGTCAAATCTTAGAAATATCTTGTTTTTGCTCTAGACTGCATATTTTTTGTCTTTATATTTGGTCAGAATTTTTATCTTTATATTATCTCGGTTCATGTACAATATTTGGTCATTTGGGTTAATAAAGCGATCACTAGGTCAAATCTTAGAATCAACTTGTATGCACTCTAGCAGGCACATAATTGCTTCAAAAGTTTAGATATTTGGTGAGAATGTTTGTCTATATAATATCTCAGTCAAGTTTGATAATTGGTCACTAGGGGTCAAAAAGTAGGTCACAAGGTCAAATACTCAGATAGGTCAAATAGGTCAGAATACTTTTGTACTCCCATTAGAAGCTAAATCTGAGAACAAAATCCTGTCATTTTTTGTTTTCAAAAAGAAAGTCACTACATCAAACCTTTGAATAACTTTGCACACAAAGCTGTATTTTTCGAATATCTTAAAACTTGGTTGAAATGTTATTTCTCCATGATAGATCAAACACAGAATTTTGATGTAACCTTAATTTACAAAAATTATGTCACTTGTGCATTTGAACCATTTGTTTCCAATGACTCAGGTCAATACTTTAGGGCCATTGGCCCTCTCGTTAACACTACTGGCTAAAGGCCAATAGAGCTTTAGCGATGGCTTTTTTCCGTCCTGCGTCCGTCTGTCCAGCTGTTAACTTCTTGTTTACGCAATAGAGTCCACAGTTTTCATCGTATTCTCTTCAAATTTTGTCAGAATGATTGTACCATCATAAGGATTGTTTCTTTAGAAAATTTGGTCAGATTCTACCAAAAACATTGGAAAACGGCCTAATTAAAATTTAATTAATTAATCCTTGTTTATGCAAAAAAGTTCACATCAATCCTCGTTAACACTCCTCAGTTTTCATTGGATTCTCTTTAAACTTTAACAGAATTATGGCACCATCTTAAGGATTGTTCCTTTTGAAATTGGGTATGATCCATCAAGAAACACAGGAAAAGGGGACTTTGGAAAATTTGATAATAAATCCTCATTAATAATCTAGAGTCAACAGTTTTCATTGGATTCTCTTTAAACTTTAACAGAATTATTGCACCATCATAAGGATCGTTCCTTTAAAATTGGGTATTATCCATCAAGAAACATCGCAAAAGGGGCTTAGTAAAATTTAATTAAAAAATCCTCGTAAACACTCTAGAGACTACAGTTTTCATCGGATTCTCTTCAAACTTTAACAGAATGATTGGACCATCAAAAAGGATTGTTCCTTCAAAATTGGGTATGATCAGTCAAGGACCACGGGAAAAAAGGGCCGTATGAAAATTTGATTGAAAAAATCCTCTTAAACACAATAGATTTGTTTGTTTGAATAGGGTTTTACGCAATTTTCAACAATCTTCCAGTTATATCGCGGCAGCTGGAGCACCTAATAATGGAATCCTGGTATGTCTCACACCAGTACTACCATTACATCCTTTCCTAGCCTCCAGCTGCTATCCCACATAGGTCTACGATTATCAACCCATTGGTGGGAGACAAATAGTCGGAAAGGATGAGTGCCGCCGTCGGGGATCGAACTTGGGACCTCTAGATTGACAGTCCGACAAGCTACCAACTGCGCTATGACGGCCGCTTAAACACAAAAGAGTCACAGTTTTCAACAAATTCTCTTCAAACATTCACAGAATGGTTATTACATGAAATGGATTGTTCTTTTTGGAAGTGGGTTTGATCCAAGTTTCATGGGAAAAGGCGCCCTATGAAATTTTAATAAAAAAATCTTAGTTTACACATCATGGCCCTAGATTTCACCTGATCAACTTCAAACTTTCACAGAATGATTGTACCATCATTAGGATTATTCCTTTCAAATTGGGTCTGATCCATTGAGAAACATAGGAAAAGGGGCCTAAGGAAAATTCAATTAAAAAAATTTTAATTAATGCTTTTAAGTCCACAGATTTCATGGGGTTGTCTTTATACTCAAACAGATTAATTATACTTTTGTAAGTAGAGTTCCCTTTGGAAATGGTTCAGATCCATCAAGTAACATGGGAAAAGGGGCTTTATGAAAATTTGATTAGAAAATCCCTGTTAACACAATGATGCTCACAGCTTTGATCAGATATTGTTGAAACTTTCACAGTATGATTGTAAGGTCATAACCATCATTCTTTTCATAACAGGGTTTGAACTGTCAAAAAAAATGGGAAAAAGGGCCTTATGAAAATTTAATTTATAAATCCTTGTTACCAAGTCCAGAGCTTTCATCAGATTTTCTTCAAACATTCGCAGAATAATTGTACAATAATAATGATTGTTGATGTTGACATTAGACCTGATCCGTCAAGTATCACAGAAAAAGGAGCATTATGAAATTTAATTTTTAAAATCCTTTTACCACGATAAAGTCAACAGTTTTCATCAGATTCTGTTCAAACTTTCACAGAATGATTGTTCCATCATGAGGATTCTTTTCAAATTAGGCCTATCTGCCTAGTATCATGGGAAAAGGGGCATTTTGAGAATCTTGTCTATAATTCTTTTAACCAAGGCCAGAGCTTTCATTGGATTATCTTCTGGAGAATCATTGTACAAGAATCACGATTGTTGATGCTAACATGAGACCTGATCCTTCGAGTATCACATGAAAATGAGCATTATGAAAATTTTATTTTAAAATCTTTACACCAAGATAAAGTCAGCAGTTTTCATCGGATTCTGGTCAAACTTTCATAGAATGTTTGTATCATCATTAGGATTGTTTCTTTCCAAATTGAGCCTGATCTGTCTGGTATCATAGGAAAAGAGGCTGTATTAAAAATTATTACCAAATTCTCATGAACACAACAATGTCCTCAGTCTTTATCAGAATTTCTTCAAACTTTAATAGAATGATTGTACCATCATTTGGATTGTTCCTTTGTAAATTAGGTCTGATTGGTTAAGTGACACAAGAAAAGGGACCTTATAAAAATTTTATTTCAAAACATCATTATTACAATAAAGTCCTCAGTCTTTATCATTTTCTTCAAACTATCATTAGGATTGTTCCTTTGTACATTGGGTCTGATTTGTTAAGATTCACTGAAAAAGGGGCCTTATGAAAATTGTTACAAAATTCTTGACACAATTCAGTCCACTGTTTTCATTGATTCTTTTTAACTTTTGAAGAATGATTGTACATTCATTAGAATTGTTCCTTTTGAAATTTGGTTTGTTCTGTAAAGTATCATGAGAAAAGGGGCCCAATGAAGATTTCACTATAAACTCATTAACACAATAAATTCCACAGATTACACAGATTGATTTTACCATCCATTACAATTGTTGATTTTGACAGTGGATCTGATTATGGCAAGTGTCACATAAAAAGGGGCCTTATGAAAAACTTTCTTAAATATTCTAGTCAACACAATGATGTCCCTTGATTTCACTGGATTCACTTTAAATTTCACTGAATGATTGTACAATCACTTGAATGGTTCTTTCAGAACTGGGTACAATCCATCAAGTATCATGTAAAAAGTGGCCTTATGAATTATTTTTTTAAATATTCTAGTAAACACAATGAAGTCCCTATTTTTCATCGGATTCACTTTTAACTTTCACAGTATCATGTAAAAAGGGGCCTTATGAGAACTTGATTTTAATATCTTTGTTAACACAATAAAGTCAACAGTTTTATCGGATTTTCCTCAAAGATGCATGGAATAATTGTGGCATTCGTAACACAGGAAAAGGGGTCTTTCAGATTATCATTCAAAATATTCTTGTGTATGTGATGAAGATCACAATCATTACCAAATTGTCTTTTAAATTTCACAGGACAATTGTAGGGTTGTAAGGTTGTAAGGAAAGTTCCTTTTGGAATGAAATTGATCCATCAGAAAACACAGGAAAAGGGGCCTTATTGATTTTCATTAAAATCAATCCTGTTTATGTGATAAAGTCCACATTTATTTTCAGATTCTGATGAAAATTTCAAAGGATGTAGGGTCATAGGTAACTTTCTTTCGGAAATGGAGTGGATCTATCATGAAACACGGGAAAAGGGGCCTTGAAGATTGTTGCTCAAAATGATAAAGGGGATAAAGTCCGGTCTTTTTGCTTTATGCATTCTTCTTTGAGTAATTGACTTCCTTAAATATCAGATTTCTTTAATGGAAAACTTGATGACCAGAGGAGCGTCTCCAGCCCTCATGACAACGACCTGAAAATATTTTCCTTGCTCGTGAATTGATTCACAATTTCTTGTTGTATACTATCTGAAAATGTAAGCCCATTCGTAAAGAATGACCGGGAAAAGCCGAATCACTGAATGTGCGCAGTGATTAAGGTCACGACCTCTACAGATACTTCTATTTATACCAATTTAAGCAGTGTTGCATCCAGGTCACTTGATAGAAGGAATCCTCCGGGTCCAGGTTTGTTGTTATGTCAAAAGTTAACATCATCAGAGACATAGAATAATGTATATTTATGTCTCTGACATCATTTTATCAACTGCCTGAACTTGCCATCATTACAGATTTCTTTAACAAAAAATGGGTATGGTAGGCCTCATTGTTCAAATATTCGTCGATCTTGGACATAGTCGAAAGTGAACTAGACATACCATGGTCTCGGATATTTTTGGATTATTATAACCTTCATTCCTGCGATTTTAAAACTAACCAGCTACAAAGTTTAATCCAGTTTTGTACACGTGAATCTGTTTGATGTAAATTCCTGATTCGTAAAATAGATCTTTGTTGATTTATTGTTACTGTATTTTTAACAATGGTAAAGAAATTAGACCAAGTCCATTACCTTGAAAGAGGTTCAAAGTTTGATCCAAGTGACATTTTCTCAACGCATCAGTTACCCCAGGTGTTCAACAACTCTTCAGTCTCCAAGGAGACGTTGCTATGCGGGATACGTTTTGTCAAAGGATGGAAATATTTACAGAGGTGCAAAGCTAAATTCAATTAGATTAATTCTGACAACTATCAATAATAATAAAACATGTCTCGGGTGAAAATTCTAGCTTTTATATATTGGCGCTGACCGAAAGAGAACCACAATTTGTAGACCTGTAGAAATTTAAGGATTATTCAATTTCGATAGACCAGGAAGGTAAGGGTAGAATTTCACCCTTGTCATGCTGAACCTAGAATATTCTGGTTTTGGCAGGAAGTGTAGACTAAGATCAGCCTGCTTATAATTGCACAGGGATGTGGAAATGCAGATTTTCACTACTTGTCCATGGACAAGTAAAATGTGATTTTCTACTTGTCTAGGATCAAAATGGACTTGCCTATGAAAAGATGAAGAACAGATAAATTTTGAGAAAACATTATTTTTAAAGAAGAAAATGCTGGAACTCGGCATTTTCTTTATTAAAACAATATTTTCTAGCCTTAGATACAAACATTATGTTCATAAATCTCTTCATATATTTAATACCATTCGAAGATCTGCCCTGATATTTACTTGTCCACGGACAAGTAGCCTCTAATAATGTACTTGCCCGCAGGTAGAAAAGCCCGGACAAGTGGGGCATGGGATTTCCACACCTCTGGTGCAGTCTGATCTTGGTCTACACCTCCTGCTTTTACTTTTCCTGCCAGAGTTGTTTATGAAATTGATTTCTTTAAGAAATATTGATTATTGAACAGCAAGTTTTATCAGTGTATTCAGCCCTTTGATTTCACAGCAATTCTGTAAGGTAATTTATACAGCATGACAAGAGTTAATAATTCTCCACATGCTGAATTTCGTCGGTTTCTGCAAAAATCTTGTAACTACAGTTGATATCTTACGAAATATCGGAGGCTGATGCTCCTTAAACTATCATTCGTATATTTTGTCCGAATTCGACAAATAAGTTGTTGATCAAGTCAGTTATGGGTGAGAAAACATGGTTGGGATTCTGTCGGGGGGGGGATAGAAGTCTTCAAATGTGATTTCATAATAAGGAAAACTTAACAGACAATCAGAGAATGACTTCAACTATCATACAAATTGTTAATATACAGTCCTGACTGCATTTGAGGCCGTTCAGGCCTTTGATTTCATTTTACACAATGTTTTTAGCTCCATTGGCTGAAAGCAAGCAAGCTATTGTCATGGCGTTGTTTTCGTAGTGCATCTGTCCATGCTTGTGGCAATAAATTTTTATATAGAATTCAACCACAGAAATGATCTTTAGGTGACCCTTTATCAGATTCCTTCAAAGAATTTTTATCTGATTAAAAGATTGGCTTAAATGGGCGGGCTTATTTCCATAAATTGTGAAACCTTTAAAAATCTTCTAAGAAACCAATGGATGGATTTTAACCAAATTTTACAGGAATGATCCTTGGGTGACTATCAAATTCCTTCAAGGCATTTTGATTCGATTATAAGCATGGCTTTAATGGGCGGGGCTAATTTCCATAAATGGTGAAACCTTTAAAAATCTTCGATGGATTTCAACTAGATTTTATAGGAATGATCCTTGGGTGACCTTTTATAAGATATCTTCAAAGAATTGTGATCGAATGAAAGGCATGGCTTAAATCGGTGGGCTAATTTCCTTATATGGTGAAAACTTTGAAAATCTTTTTCTCAGAAACCAGTTGATGGATTTCAACTAAATTTCACTTAACCCATTCAAACACAATGAGGCTTTTAGACACCCTCTAAGGAAAAGAGCTTTGGAAAAAAATGTGGAAAAGGAAGAAATTGCTTCATACAAGCTATTTCTTTATTATCCACAATGTTTTCTACAGCAAAAGACCAGTTTATTAAAGAATTAACCAACAAAAAATTTTGTCTGCAACCTCTGAATTTGGACTGGTCTAAAATTTTATTGTGTGGGAATGGGTTAAACAGGTAGGCAAATTTCCTTATATGGTGAAAACTGAATCTTTTTTCTTAGAAACCAGTATATCACGCCCGGTAATCTCGGGCTCCATCTCTTTTTGGAGAACAGTGCAAAATGGAGACAATGATACTTCCGATGTGGAGCCAAGGACCGGAACTGAACAGAAAAGGTAAATAAAACAGTGCACCTCGCGTACAATTTGATCTCCTATTAACCTATTATACATTTTCCCAAAACGTCCAGAGTTTCATACCACATAGAAATGATTATATTATCCGTTGGCGGTGATAGATTTCAAAAATAATTCCGTTTGTGAATAGAAACTTGAATCAAAGTTTGGACATCGGACCCGATCAAACACGAAAATGTGTGTTAATATCGTTCAAATCCATGTAATCAACAGTTCTGAAAGATTTAAACGACAATGTCTGTGAAATGAATGATAACGTGTTGATATACAATAATGTTACTACAAAGAACTGCGTTTTTCCTACCCCTTTTGCGGATTTTCTTAGATGAGAAGGAGACCAGGATGCGGTGCGGGAGACAAGATTCAGAGGGAGAGGCGATGCATATAAAAGAAAACAGTGAATGATTCTAGGATTGTAACTTTATGCATATTACAGGACACTTTTTCTTTCCCTTTTACACAGTAAATGTGACTCTCAGACTCTCTAGAACAGCCATATTTATATCTGGTCTATATTTTTCTCCTTTCTCCACTGACTAACCGGGCCACAATGGTGAATATAAAGTGAACGCGTAATATTTTTTGTAAATCTATTCTAACTAAACATTTTCAAAGAAAAACAAATAGCTAATTTGAGAATTCAGGTCATCACAAAATTTGAAAATATGCTAGGTTCTTAGAAATATGTATAGCGGGAGGAGTTCAGATCTGCAATAAACGGACGTTCTGTGCCTTATTCGTTGTAAAAGCTCTATAACAACACCGGTGGTTTATTAGAATTTTCACACTTCTTTAAAAAGGGGTGGGTGTTAATTACAGGCTACAGATGTTAAGACGGAAAAAAAGGGGGGGGCGAAGATTTACTTCGACTATTAAGAGCAGGTGGTTCATGACTAGAATGAATTTACAGTATACATGGTATACAGTTAGTAACATCGTGAAATTGACATTTACATCGATCAAAACCATTCAAAATCACTCACACAGCGCTACAATCATTCATTCCAAACACTCACTCAAACCATTAAAAAACGCTCAAAATAGTTCAAAAACATTTAACAACCGTCCAAAATGCGCAGCATTTCATTCAAATCGATAACAATTTTCCACAATTTTTACTGGCAGCTGTGGGTTTTAAAGCGTCTGATTGGTCCGTGAAGACACACGAACTCAAAATCACGTATATTTTTATAAAAGGAGGTAAAAATATCGCAAATTGGACGAAATTAGCGATCTTGGATTATATACTTTTAATTTCATTCAAAACTCGCTCCTCCCACTCATTCAATTTCATTACGAAATCATTCCCAAATCATCCAAAAATTGTTAATTTCACGGTGTTTTAACTTAAGCAGTGAAGTTTTTTACCATTTGACATAATCTAGGATACAGCGCCTTCTAAATATAAAGAAAAAAAACTTAAAGTAAACCAATTATCTAAGCATTGAACCATTACAAAAGGGGAACATTTGGTTGAGAACAGTTACATTCGCCCTCTATTGAATCCATTGTGGCATTGATTTGTTTGGGATTGGGGTTTATTACAGGTTATAAGTTTTCCGAAAATCATACGAAACGGGTCGGCTTTGACTTCCGAAGAGGGGCAGGGGTTACATAAGAGTATGGGGCTCTATTTGAAGTTTTACAGTACATTTATATGCATCCCCTCTCCCTCTGAATCTTGTCTCCCGCACCGCATCCTGGTCTCCTTCTCATTTGAAAAATCCGCAAAAGGGGTAGGAAAACGCAGTTCTTTGTGGTAACATTATTCTATATCAACACCTTATCATTCATTTCACAGTCATTGCCACTTAAATCTTTCAGAACTGTTGATTACATGGATTTGAACGATTTCAACACGCATTTTCGTGTTTGATCGGGTCCGATGTCCAAACTTTGATTCAAGTTTCTATTCACAAACGGAGTTATTTTTGAAATCTATCACCGCCAACGGATGATATAATCATTTCTATGTGGTATGAAACTCTGGACGTTTTGGGAAAATGTATAATAGGTTAATAGGAGATCAAATTGTTCGCGATGTGCACTGTTTTATTTACCTTTTCTGTTCAGTTCCGGTCCTTGGCTCCATATCGGAAGTATCATTGTCTCCATTTTGCACTGTTCTCCAAAAAGAGATGGAGCCCGAGATTACCGGGCGTGTATATGGATTTCAACTAAATTTTACTGAAATGATCCTCTGGCGACTCCATTTCAGGTTTTAACAATTAGTTTTGATAGTTTGAAAACGGAGCTTTTATTGTTGTGATTCATGTCCATATATGGTATCCAATGATTTCTTCTAAAAATTTGTTAGTAGCTTTTTCATCTGTCTGAGTAAATGAATAGACTTTTTTAAAACAATGTATGGAATATTAAAAGATTTCTTTTACAAGATTTATTTCACATGGTGAATATGATTTGGCTTATTTTGAATTCCTGAAAACACCATATACTTAATCAATACAATCAAGCTTGTGGAGTGATTGTTTTTTCTTGGGGGGCGTTGAAAAGCATCATTGTATAGGAATATGTTAAAGAATATATATCCATGAAGAACGATAACCAAATAAAAAAAACATTTAGAAGAGCCCTTTTATATTTGGAATACTTCATCATATACTGTCCCTATACCATATTCAATACTTAAACAATCAAAGCACTGAAAGTACTGATGATGAACATCCAAGTTGGCATTTTGGTGTAGAAAATGGCAGTTTTCATACAGATAATCTTATTTAATCCTTTCCTGTACAAACCCGGGATTTTATGTCACTGTGATTCTATATGTAAGAAAACATTGTGGAAAAAGAAGCAATTCCTCCTTTTCCCAAAATATTTCCTCTACTACATAGGAAGGTTTGATTTCAATTTGCATCAGATTTTCATTTTCCTCTGCAACCTCTTTCAATTCTGATCAGTTTGAAAATTTCAAAAGGGGGGAAGGGTTAAGGTTTAATAGGTAATATAGGATGTTTTCTATTTTAGAGTTCTGTGTACGATCACAAATTCAGAAAAAAACTTACTGTTGTTACTCACGTCATTTGTCTTTCACCTATGGAAATATGGTCAGTAATTTGCCTGTTAAGTTGGCTGAGAAACTACACATGTAATGGCTAAAATTTATTGTGGCAGTTGTACATGTTACTAGTGTGAAAATTGACAGGAAGCCATGGTTTGGTGCACCTGCCATCCGCAGTTTTACTGAAATACAGCTGAAAGTGATGTTAATCCAAATTCACTTGATTGCAGTCTAATTAGCTTTCAAGATAGATACTTTTTTTATTTTTCCGAGATTATCCTTTTCTGGTGACAGTCCAAAAATGATTAAGATATCATTTGATAAACTTGGACAATATTTTATAAACAAATGAAACAAATGAGAGATTCTGCATATATTTCAAACCTTCTGCAATACAGTAGAAGCTTAACCCATTCCCCTCTTTTTTACGTCTCTGAAGAATTGCATTAACACAGATATTGTGAGAAAAGGATAAATTGCTTGTTTCACAATGTTTTACCCTATCTGGGCCTTAGTTTTCAATTACAAAGAGATTTGAATTGACGTAAGTTGCTAGTCAAATTTTTTGTCATTTGGTAATTGATTGAAAAGGCTAAGTCAAAATAATAATAAACACTTTTGAACATAATGTAACTGTTTAGCTTATCACTCCTGTGGTTGCAGCTGGCATGCTGAGTTCTACAAAAAAAAGGGGCAAATTACTCACTTTATAATTAAAAGACTGCGTTATTGAAACTGTGACCACATCTATGCTAAGCGGGTTATTTATAGGTGTTTTCATATTTGAGAGGAGTCTTTTTGCGTTCTATGAAATATATAGAATCCGCGTATTAAACCATTTTCAAAATTTACAGGTGTTTTGGGGAGACGGGTTTTGAAAAATAATAAATCCAACCAAACCGGGCACCACTTCTCTTCTAATCTAGTAACATCCTACTGGATTTTCAAAACAAGGTAAAACTGATGGACACCTTCAGAGTCCATAAAAAATTACCCTGCTCTGAAAATTGCCCTTAGCTTTATGATCTTGGTTTTTATAGAAATAAAGAAGAAATTCTTCAAAAACCTTCTTCTTCAGAACCTTAAGGCCGTGAGCTTTGATATTTGTTATCATCATCTAATGACCCTTTCCAAAATAGTAAAAATAACTTCCCTACTCTGAAAATTGGCCTTTAAGTGTGTGATATTTGACTTTATAGATATAAAGAATGAAATTTTGAATTTTTTTTATCCACACCTTAAGGACTAGAGCCTTGATATTATGTAAATATATTCACCTAATGACCCTCTACCATAATTTGCCAAAGAAATACCCTATTCTGAAAATTATCTCTTTGGTCTGAGTTCCTTGATTTTACAAAGGAGTGAAGAACATAGTCTTAAAAACTCTTATCTTAAAAGAATCTTCTTCATCCAAACTTTTAGGCCTACAGCTTTCATATTCGGTATTTACAAACACATAAAAACCTGCTACCTAAATAATTCATAGAATGTATATCAGGGTGCTGGGTTTGATCCCAAGTTTGATCCCAAATATCCTTTCTGACATTTGTCTCCAACCAAAGGCAAGTAGTTTCTAAGGAGAAGATTTTTACAGAAAAAGTTTACGGACGGATGCACGCACGACCAACACAAAGCCTTGACAATAGCCAACTGGCCATCGGCCAGTGGAGCTAAAAATTGAATAGGGATGGTTACCCTTGCTGATTGAAGGTTTCTTTTAAAAAAAATTGTTTGAAAACTTCTGAATTATTCTTAATATTATTTAGTAAATGTATTTTAACAAAATCTTGAACAAGCTTTAACTGTGGTTTCTTTCATCCATTATCAGACAATAACATTTTAGACTGTTCCAAATTGAAAGGAGTCATAGGTATAAATAGGTAGTATAGACTAAGATAAGACTGCACATTTGGGCATGCTAAACTTTGTCTATACCTCCTGCCAAACAGGAATGTTCTAGGTTTAGAATGGAGGGGCTTAAAACATGACAAAATTATTCTCTAAATCAATACATTCAGGCCTATGGAGCGATACAGGCACTCAAATGCCTCTTATTGTTAAAATAACGCGTATAGAGTAATTCAGTAACCTTAGCCAAGTGAGAAGTTTAGGTTCATAATGTTCCTCTTGTTACATATTTTTCTCTTTCTTTCAGCACCTTGTATCTCTTGGGTATCTTGTTAAAGGCAATTTCTACATTGAGCTCGCAGACATAGATTGGATAAGCCGCAGTTGAGTTTGCTGGCGTATTAAAAAGGTATTAAACTCTTTCTCTTTTTTGCAAGAAAATAGAAAGTAATTGAAAATTATTTGAATGACTGATTTCAGAGTATGAAAGTAAAGAAAGTTTTTTGCATGTTATGTCGGTGAACAGATCTGTCTTCTAGTCTGATTTATCTCGTTACTTTTTATAAGCTTGATATACTTTCAATATATCAAATTCCTGGATAGTAAGGCAATAACCTAGTTATTGTCAAGCTATTGTAACCAAGACAATTTGGTGAGCGCATTAGTAAGTGGATGTTTCCAAATTTGTTCAGACCATAACTTCCAAAATTTTAAGATCATGAATTTCATCATTTTAGAAAGGGCTCAATTGTACTCCATCCTGATTAGATGCGTTTGGAAATATTTTTATGCCCCCAAAGGGAGGCATATAGTAATCAAACTGTCCGTCCGTCCGTTAGTCCGTCAGTCTGTCCGTCCCACTTTCTGTCCGCTCTAACTTCTACATGCAATAGTTGATTTCAATGTAACTTTGCACAAATGTTCATGGCTATAAGCCGACGTGTCGTGAAAAAGACCCAGGTTCCTATCTCAAAGATCAAGGTCACAATCTGGGGTCAAGGTAAAAAATGGGGACTTTTTGCCGTGCCCGCTCTGTAACTTCTATAATCATGCACGCAGGTACAAATTTCTTTCATACAAATGTTAACCACCTTCAGACGACATGTCTTGAAAAAGACCCAGGTTCCTATCTCAAAGGTCAAGGTCACAATCTGGGGTCAAAGGTAAAAAAGATGCACCTTTTGCCGTGTCCGCTCTGTAACTTCTATAATCATGCATGCAGGTACAAATTGCTTTCATACAAATGTTCACTACCTTCAGACAACGTGTCTTGAAAAAGACCCAGGTTCCTATCTCAAAGGTCAAGGTCACAATCTGGAGTCAAATGTAAAAAAGATGCACTTTTTGCTGTGTCTGCTCTGTAACTTCTATAATCATGCATGCAGGTACAAATTGCTTTCATACAAATGTTCACCACCTTCAGACGACGTGTCGCAAAAAAGACCCAGGTTCCTATCTCAAAGGTCAAGGTCACAATATTGGGTCAAAGGGACATCCCGAATGGTTAAATTGCGTCCGGAATGGTTAAATTGTATTTACTCTTATTTTCAATGGATTGCTTCCATATTTGGACAGATGCTTTTTTTGGTGGACCACTTTACATGACCTTGACCCAGTGACCTTGACCTTTGACCTACTTTTGACCTCAGAAAAATCTGTCCATAATGCATTTCTCTATTTCATTCTGTATTTACAGAAATTATTAAATGTATTAAAATTTCAATTTATTAAAAACCCAGAGGTATAGATCACAAATGCATGTGGTTGTGTTTACAAAACAAATCAAAGTGCCACATGCTTGACCCTGTCCTTTGGGGGCATTTGTCACATGACTGCGACCAGCTCTTGTTTGTATATAATCAACATCAAAGTCACAAATCAAGGTGAAATGATATCTATAAGGTCCATAGGACAATTAAAGTTTCCCGTTTGCAAAAAAAATTGAACTTATAAATTTTGTTGGATCACAGAAGACACTTTACTAATGAAGGACATTCTTGGGTTATCTCACTTGAATACTCTACAGAAATTTTTTGGTCCTGGTTTACTTGGACTTTATCCTTGATTTCTTTGCACACTCTGGTTTTAAGGTCAGTTGTATAATGAAAACTTCAGAGTTGAAAATGTTCGTTTCTTCTTAAAAATATATTTCTATGTTGTTTCTGAACCATAAACTAACACCATCAAGAGATTTGTATTTATAATCAAACTGGAAAACTTCCCCATACAGAACAAGGATAAAGCAAAGGTACTGAAGGACCAATGTACAATTTGGCACATCTCTGATTTAATGGTAACAGGAAAAAGGGAAGATGACAAAGGAATGGTCCTCATTATGTTGTGCTAACTTAAAATTTTGTGTGTCAAAAGCACAGGAAATGCACTCTTGTTGAAACAAGACTTAACCTATTCCCACACAACAAAATTTTAGACTGGTCCAGAAGCTGCAGACGACAATATTGAAATTGATGGAATTTATAAATTTTCGTCTTTTTGGATAGAAAACAATTTCGATGATAAAGAAATTGTAACAAGCAACTGCTTCATTTTCCACAATGTTTTCCAAAGCTTTTTCTCGGTGTGTTTAAAGGACAGCTCAAGTTAAAGCAGAAATCATAATAGATTATACACCTGTAAATAAAAGATTTTTTCTTCACTTAACCCATTCCAACACAGTGGAATTTTAGACCGGCCCAAATTGAAAGGAGCTGCAGACGACAATTTCAAGTTAATGGAATTTTATTTTTTTTTTTGTCTTTTTGAATAGAAAACATTGTGGATAATGAAGAAATTGCTTGATCCAAGCAATTTCCTCATTTTCCACAATGTTTTCTAAAGCTTTTTTGTTGAGGGGCGTAAAAAGGAGGGATTGAGTGGGAATGGGTTAATTCCAGATAAAGGGGTGAATTTTGATAACAAAATGTGAATTTGTTAACCATTGTCATGCTGGTTAAAATCCTCTTTAGAATAGCATTAAAATCAAAGGGCTTGCAGTACTGGATGTAATCAATAAGGGTTAATAATATACACTGCAACTCCGCTTGGCTTGGAGGGGGGGCATTTTGGGTTGCAGATGCTGAGATACGATGTTAATCCTGATTTTGCCACGACTTTTTCATCCTGTTTTCGACCCGTCCGAAGAAAAAGGGTTGCACATAAAAATCAATAATTACCCGAAGCCAAGTAAGTTTTAAACACCTTATGTGGACGGTCCTGGCCATTAATGCATTAGTTCAGAGGTAATTGCTTTGTTTGATTGATGACACGCGTCGTGTTTTAATATACAAAATCGGTTTGATTATTTGGTCTTACAGTTTGACATTGAGATGAACAATGCCTTAGGTCATTGATATTTTTTAAAACAATAGTGAAAAGGCACGCTTCTCGGTATCCTTCAGTTTCAAACCTTGAAGGTGATGCGATTGTAATATCACACTGTTTCACTCTCGGCGTTCTTAATTTTTTCAGTCCCCGGTAGGACGTTTTCTTAAAGTAATGCGCAACCGTAAAATTAGACAAATTGACTTGAGCCTAATTTTATTTCACTTCATAGTTTACTGGTATCCGGAGCTCGTAGAGGATAGTGGCTTCAAGATAAAAACGCAACAATGTGCTTAGAAAACAATCAGTCGTAGTTCCGACGTTTTCGCTAAATACAGAAAGTACATGAATTTTAATTATAAATGTCACAATATCGGAAGATTTTCATCCGAAACGGTATAGATAAATTAAGTAGATTAAAATAAAATACCGTTATTTTTCCGAATTTCTTTCAATAATCCGAAAATTTAATGCCATTCTGTATGATCAAACACACGGCAAAAAGCTCGTCGACAAATTTGAAGTAAAGGTTTTTCGAGTACAGTTTATTTTATTCTGAGGGAGGAAAGGTGATCAAAGGCGCCGCCACCAGATGTTCAGCTATTTATGGGAGAGTTTCCCGAGTTGACACGTGCCAGACGCATACCCTGTGTAATTCTTGCTGACCGAATTTTTACTCTTGTCTTTATGAAACCAGACATTCCACCATCTCGGATATTTTCCGATTATTATGACCTTCATTTTTACGATTAAGAGTTAGCCGCTACATGTATATGTGCAACTGGTCGGTTTAAATTCCTGATTCGTAAATAACTAGGTTCAGATAGAGTTCTTTGTGGATTTATTGCTACCGTATTTTTAACAATGGTAAAGAAATAAGACCAAGTCCATTACCGCGAAAGAAGTTCGAAGGTCGATCCACGCGACATTTTCTGAACGCTTCAGTAACCCCAGGTGTTCAACAACTCGTCGGTCTCCAAGGAGACGTCGCTATGCGAGATACTCAGATTTTATCCCTTTTGTCTACAGATGGAAATATTTACTTCCGAGTATAAATTAATTCAATCAGATTAATGCCGACGAGTATCATAATAATAAAACATGTTTATGGTAAAAGTTCTAGCTTCTTAATATCGGAAGAAAGAGAACCACAATTTGTAGACCTGTAGAAATTTACGGATTATTCAATCCTGATAGACCAGGAAGGTAAGGTTAGAATTTAATTCTCCGCACGCTGAATTTTGTCCGTTTCTGCTAAAATCTCGTAACTACAGTTGTTTTTTTTCATTTCCCGACTAGTAACTTGTATAGAATTAAAATTGTTACAGGAATATTATCATGAATTATCGGGTGTTTAGTTTCGATTCCGATGGTTGAAAATTTTAGTTACGGCGGGGGGGGGGGGGGGGGGGCGTTATAGCATAATAACTCCACTTCTTCCGCTGTTTCATTTCTTGGACCCCACCAACAGCGTTATAGTGGAGCTGCAGTGTATATACATTTATACTTTATACACTTATAGATAACAATGCGGAGAAATGTCATGCGCAAGAACCATAAATCTAGCTTGCATATTTTTTAGTTAATGCCCTTTACATTTTTGTCCAGAGCATATCTCCTATACCATAAGTGCTAGAAACTTGAAACTTTATACACTTATAGATCACAATGTGGAGAAGTGTCATGTGTAAGACCCTAACTCTAGCTTGCATATTGCCCTTTGTTATTTTTACCTTTACATTTTTGTCCGGAGCTTGACTCCTATACCAAAGGTGCTAGAAACTTGAAGCTTTATACACTTAAAGATCACAATGTGGAAAAGTGTCATGTGCAAGAACCATAACTCTAGCTTACCTATTTTTTGAGTAATTGTTCTTTGTTGTTTTTACATTTTTGTCCGGAGCATATCTCCTAAACCATAAGTGCTGGGAACTTGAAACTTTATACACCTATAAATCACAATGTGGAGAAGTGTCTATTCAAGAACCATAACTCTAGCTTGCCCTTTTTGTTATTTATTCCCCTTTGTTATTTTTATCTTTAAATTTTTTACTGTAGTATATCTCCTAAACCATAAGTGCTAGAAACTTGAACTTTGTACACTTATGGATCACCATGTTTAGAAGTGTAATATTCAAGAAAGGTAACTCTTGCCTGCCTTTTTTGAGTTATTGCCCTTTGTTGTTTTTTACTTTACATTTTTATCCAGAGCATATCTCCTAAACCATAAGTGCTAGGAACTTGAAACTTTATACACTTATAGATCACAACATGGAGACGTGTCATGTACAACAACCATTACCCTGCCATGCCCATTGTTTGAATTATAGCCCTTTGATGTTTTAAACATTGTGTTTTTCAGAGCTGTTACTCTCCTACAACTAATTTTAAGTTAATTTTAATTTTAGTTTTTGCCCTTTGATTATCTTAAATCATAAATTTGTAGTATTTAACATCAATGATAAATGGATCTTACACTGAAACAAACAATTATCCCCTTTCAAAAGCAATTACTCCTTTTGCACTTTTTACACTAAAGTGAAAAGGTTTACGTGAAAAAAGACTTTTTTAATCAGGTGGGGGACTCCTGTATTGCATAGCAAGATGGCATGCACTCGTTTTTCTGGTCCTCCTTGGTTTTTAAAGATCCCCTATAACATTTTCATTCTTGAACAATATAAATCTTTCATTAATACTACCTTATCTGTATAATTATATAGTACATATAACAGAGAGAAATAGATGGAAAAGATTGTGGGTAAAAGAAGAAATTACTTGTTATAAGATGACCTTTTACCTCAGTCTTAGGGTATATACAGCCAGTGATTTGATTGCAAAATACTACTTCAAAATGTGACTGGGATGATATTTTAACCCTTTCCTGTTTTGCAAAATTTTAGACCTGTCCAAATTCACCAAATTCAAAGGTTTTGCAGATGGAAATTTAAAGTTTATTTTATTTGAAAAAATAACCATTTACCTGGGTAGATAATACTGTGGAAAAAAAGAAATTGTTACAAGCAATTTCTTTTTCCACAAAGTTTTCTCAATTATAAAATCACAGGGACTTAAACAAAAGGACCATGATGGTCCTAAATCTCTCCCCTGAGTATGAAGGTTTTCAAAGATATCATTATTTATTTCAAACTAAAATTAAGGATTTAACAGAAAAGGGCTAATTTTCAGAATACAGTAATTCTTTGAAGTATTTTGGAAGTGGGTCAATAGTTTATGATATGTACCATATATCAAAGCTCTAGGTCTAATCGTTTGGGAGAAGAAGACTTTAAAAGATTTCCTTCTTTATTCCTTTGTAAAATCAGGTATCCCACAGAAAAGGGCTAATTTTCATAATACGATAATTCTTTGAAGTATTTTGGTAGAGGGTCAATAGATGATGTTATGTACCAAATGTAAAAGCTCTTGTCCTTATGGTTTGGGAGAAAAAGATTTTTAAAGATTTCCTTCTTTATTTCTTTGTAAAATCATAGATTGCACAGAATAGGGCTAATTTTCAGAATAAAGTAATTCTTTGAAGTATTTTGGTAGAGGGTCAATAGTTGATGATATGTACTATATATCAAAGCTCTAGTCCTTATGGTTTGGGAGAAGTAGATTTTCAAAGATTGCCTTCTTTATTTCTTTGTGAAATCAGGGATCGCACAGAAAAGGGCTAATTTTCAGAACAGAATAATTCTTTGATGTATTTTGGTAGAGGGTCAATAGGTTAAGATATGTACCAAATATCAAAGCTCTTGGCCTTATGGTTTGGGAGGAGAAGATTTTTAGCTCACCTGAGCACGTAGTGCTCAAGTGAGTTATTGTGATCCCCTTTCCTCTGTCGTCCGTCCATCGGGCGTCAACAATTTCTTTAAGCCACATCTCCTCCCAAACCACTGGGCCAATTTGAACCGAATTTGGCTGAAATGTTCCTTGAAATCAGTTAAAACTCTGGTTGCCATGGCAACAAAAGTGAAATTTTAAAATCTTTAAAAATCTTCTCCTCCTGACCCAGATAGCGTAGAGCCTTGAAATTTTGCATGAAGCATCAGTATTTTGACCTTTTTCAAAAAAGCTAAAATCATGATCCTCGAGTCCCCAGGGGCAGAGCCCCAGGGGGTGGGGTTTATATAGAAATAAAGAACAAATTTTTAAATGACATCTCCTCCCAAACCACTGGGCTGATTTGAACCAAATTTAGCAGAAATGTTGCTTAGGTTGTCCTCTTTTAAAAAAAAGGTAAATGAATTGAAATCCGTTAAAAACTCTGGTTGCCATGGCAACAAAATTGAAATTTCAAAATCAAAATAATTTTTAAAAATCTTCTCCTCCTGACCCAGAAGGCATAGAGCTTTAATATTTTGCATGAAATATCAGTATATTGATCTCTTAAAAAATTGCTAAAATCATGATCCTCAGGTCTCCTGGGGCGGAGCAGGGGGAGGGGGTGGTATAGGCATGAAGCATCAGTTCACAGACTTCTTTCTGAAATTATAACCCATGGATCCTGAGGGAGGAAAAAGTTTTTTTTTCTTTCAAATCAGCACTAAAGCCTTGGAATTTGTAATTTAGACTTTTTGATCCCCAGGTTTATAGTTTTTATATGTAAGTTTGGCCCACTTGTTTCATAATCCTAACCTTAACATGAAACTAGACTGTTGAAAGAAGAAGAGCCTTTATCTCAGGTGAGTGCCCCAGGGCCAACAGCCCTCTTGTTTAATAATCTACGGACGGACAGACGGACGCTGGATATTTACCGATCACAATAGCTCACCTTGAGCATGTTGTGCTCAGGTGAGCTAAAAACACGAATTAACCAGGAAAGGAAATACATGTATATATTATTAAGACGTTGAATGATAACTGATAACCACATTTTTTTTCTTTCAAAAATGTAGCAAGAAATGACTATCCTTATTTGTGCCTAGCAGAAGAAGGAATACTAGCAAAACCACTACTTCTCAACAAGAATGGAAAAAGGGTTGAACATGGACAGCAATTTTTTATACCCCACCTACAAAATAGAACGGGGTATATTGGTTTCACCATGTCTGTCTGTTTGTCAACTCTTTTGTGTCTGTGCCCTAACTCGAGAACCATTTGACAGACAACCTTGAAACTTCATACAATTCATGCCAATGACCCAAGGAAGTGCCAGATTGTTTTTTGGTCAGTAGGTCAAAGTCTCAATTGAATTCTCGTTGATGTCCGCCTGTAGACTTTTTCATGTCCATGCTCTAACTCAAGAACCGATTGACCTACAATCTCGAAACTTGTTGCCAATGACCCAAGGGAGTGACATATTGTTTTTTGGTCATGTGTGACAAAGGTCAAGGTTACTTTTGAACTTTGGTTGAATACTGTTTCTGTGCCCTAACTCTAAAACCAATTTACCTACAACCTTGAAATTTCATACAATTGTTGCCCATGGCTTAAGGAGGTGCTTTATTATTTTTGGGTCAAATAGGTCAAACAGGGTTCCCATGGTCAAGAAAAATGAAAAAAATTCAAAATCAGGGAAAAGTCAGGATATTTTGAAATTAGTCGGGGAAATTAAAAAATATGGCAAAAGTCAGGGAAAAGTCGGGATTCCAGAATCAGATGTAGAAATTTTTAAGAAAGTAAAGGAAAAACAACAAGTGGCTATTGAAATCTATCTAAAACAAAAAGCAGGCATGGATGAGTTTGTCATTGTATCTCATTAGAAAGAATATTTTGCTGATATATTTGTGAACTCATTAACTAATTTAAGTCTGTTTAAGAGAGAATAAATGTCTATGAGTCAGTTTTGTTTGCTAAGTGCGAAGTCACATTAGAAGAAACTGAGAGGGTTTTAAGCACCCCTTGCCTTCTGAGCCATTTTACCCTCGGTAAATGGTGATGATTTTGGTCAGGGAATTTTGAAATTTAGTCGGGCAAAAGTCAGGAAAAGGTCAGGAAATTTTACTCTAAAAGTTTGAGGGAACCC
This sequence comes from Fragum fragum, assembly GCA_946902895.1. NCBI lineage: Eukaryota > Metazoa > Mollusca > Bivalvia > Cardiida > Cardiidae > Fragum > Fragum fragum. The sequence continues at coordinate 46,528,525 of OX336372.1, forward strand.
TCTCAAAGGACAAGGTCACAATTGAACTTTTTGGCTAATGAAGGTCAAAGGTCAATGCACTACTTCGGTGACAAAGCGCTGGTCGGGAGGTACGAGTCTTCTTTGCGACAATTATAGTTTTTAGCTCCACTGGCTGAAAGCCAGGGAGATGTTTTCATGGTGTTGTGTCCATTGTGCGTTCGTGCATTCGTAAACTTTTACTTTGAAAATCTTTTCCTCAGAAAGTAAAGAACTGTTTTTAACCAAATTTCCCAGAAATAATCCTTGTTGACCCTCTATCAGATTCATTCAAAGAATTTTGATCGGATGAAAAACACAGCTTGAATGGGCGGGCTTATTTCAATTTATGGTGAAAGCTTTGAAAATCTTCTCCGAAACCTGTTGATGAATTTCAAAGAAATGATCCTTGGGTGAACCTTTATCAGATTCCTTCTAAGAATATTGATCGATGAAAAACATTGCCTTAATAGGTGGGCCTAATTTCCATACATGTTATAAGCTTTAAAAATCTTCTCTGAAAAACCAGTGGATGGATTGCAACCAAATTTCACAGAAATGATCTTATGGTTAACCTCTATCAGATTCCTTCAAAGAATTTTGATCGGATCAATGGTTTAGATTTATTTTCATTATATTCAGTTTATTTAAATTCATGAAAAAATTTGCTGAATCAGTACATTCTTGCCTATCCCCAACGGCGGCACTCATCCTTTCCGACTATTTGTCATCCACCAATGGGTCGATAATCGTAGACCTATGTGGGATAGCAGCTGGAGGCTAGGAAAGGATGTGATGGTGGTACTGGTGTGAGAAATACCAGGAATCCATTGTTGTGTGCTCCAGCCGCCGTGATATAACTGAAAGATTGTTGAAAGCGGCGTAAAACCCCATTCAAACAAACAAACATTCATGCCTTTGGAGCGATACAGGTGCTCAAGCGCCTCTAGTTTATGGGTGGCTTACAAATAACACACGTTGTACCCAACAGTTATGAAAAAGTATGCTATAACAAAGAAAGTTTAGGATAAATAGACTACTTTTAATCCTAATGCGAAAGAAAAATAAGTCATTGACAATTTGAAAAATGGAATTTTCCATACTAAACATTGTTGAGGAATTGAAATAACACATTTCAGCAGTTGTTGTAGAACTTTGGAAAAAGTAACTGTAGATGGGATGCAAAAACGTTAAAAAATGTAGTTGGATAACATAGGAATTTTTATATCTGCCCGATACAGTACTGTATTTTCAGTGAAGAAGTATCCGATATAAAGACAATGTGTGAAACCTGAGGACAGGACTTTTGGGTGACCATCTCGATTCCTGCTACGTAACAAATTACTAGAATTTTTAGATGGAAAACACTCAAAGGGTATGTCAGCAATCTCTAGATTACACATGAAAAAAGCATCAAATTTCCTTCAAGATAAGAATTAAAATTTAATTTGGAATTTTATCAAAGATACTGCTAAACCCTGAAGACAACATTATTTTCCTCCTTGTTATTTAGTCATTCAAAAAATTGACAATATTAATTGTTTTTTTAGCTAACCTGAGCACAATGTGCTGAAGGTGAGCTTTCAGGATCACTCAGTCTGTTTTGTGTCATCCACTGGCGTTGTCACCAATTACTTTAAACATCTTCTTTTAAACCACTCTGCCAATTTGGACCAAATTGGCCGTAATGTTCTTTGGGTGAACCTTTTCAAAACTTGTTGAAATTTTGATTTTTGAAAAAATGTGGAGGTGGTAGTTAAGGATTATCAGACTTGGAAAATCATGGGATAATTCTTTAAAAAACTTTTCCTCCTAAATCATTGGCAGATTGACACTCATTTTGGCAGAAATGTTACTAATGTGGCCCTTTCTCAAAACTTAAAAAATGTTGAAGTGGCAGGGCCAGACATATCAGACTTCAGAGAAATCATAGAATAATTCTTTAAAAACCTTCTCCTTAACCATTTGGTGGATTTGGACCAAATTTTGCAGGAACTTTCTTTAGGTGACCCTTTTCTAAACTTGTTCAGGAAATTTTGATTTTTGAAAAAATGTGGGTTTAGCAGGGCTTGGCTTATCAGACTTGGAGAATCATGAAATAATGCTTTGAAAAATCTTTTTCTCTTAAATTATTTCGCCAATTTGGACCAAGTTTTGCAGGAACTTTCCTTAGGTGACCCTTTTCAAAATTTGCTCGTGAAATTTTGATTTGCAAAAAAATGGTGACGTGGCAATGCTTAGAGAAATCATGGAATTATTCTCTTTAAACTATCTTTGTTGCAGGTAGGGCTTATCAGACTTGGAGAAGTCATGAAATAATTCTTTAAAAAACCTTTTTCTCCTTAACCATTTGGTGGAATTGGACCAAATTTTGCAGGAACTTTCCTTAGAAACTAGAAGTTTCTAAACTTGTTCATGAAATTTTGATTTGAAAAAAATATTAGTTTGGCAGGGCTGGGCTTATCAGACTTGGAGAAATCATGAAGTAGTTCTTTTTCTCTTACATCATTTGGCCAATTAGGACCAATATTGGTGGGAATGTTCCCTTTTCAAAACTTGTTCATGAAATTTTGAGTTGCAAAAACAATATGGATGTGCCAGGGCTTGGAGAAATCATGGAATTATAATTTATAAATTATTTGTGTTGCAGGTAGGGCTTATCAGACTTGGAGAAATCATGAAATATTACTTGAAAACCGTTCTCCTCCTCAACCAATGGGTCATTTTGGATAAAATTTTGCAGGAATGTTCCTTGGATGTCCCTTTTAAAATATGTAAATGAAATTTTGATTTGCAAAAAAAATGTGGGCTTGGTAGGGCTTGGCTTATAATCATGAAATAGTTGAAATCTTTTTCTCGTTTCTTTTCTTTTTTTTTCTTTTTTTTCTACTTTAAGCTATTTAAATCCTTAAATACCAGATTTCTTTAATGGAAAACTTGAAAACCAGTAGAGTCTCAGGCCCTCACGGGCCTCTTGTTCTTGAGGGGTGTCAAATAAAGTGTCATTGTTTGGGAATGGGTTAATCTTTTCTAGCTTGTATCCTTTTGAAAATGGGCTATTGCTTTCAATCATCACAGGAAAAGGAGCCTCATGAAAATTTGATAAAATTATGCAAATTTAAGCTATAGAGAAAATGGGTTGGTTATGTCAAGTATTATGGTATAAAGGGCTCTTATGAAAATTTTGGACCCTTGTTCTTAATTTGGTATATTTTTTTTCTGTTTGTAAGGTTTTAAACTTTCATCAAATTCACAAAAACACAAATATTTGAGTTAGACTTAAGTTGAGCAATTAACCCATTACCAGACAACCATAGAGCAGTAAAAATTCAAGAAGTTACAGACAACAATTTTTTGTTAATGAAATTTTTAAAACCTGTCTTTCAGAAAACATTGTGGATGATTAAGAAATTACTTGAAACAAGCAAATTCTTCATTTTCTTTATGTTTCCAAAGTTTGTTTTTTTTTTTTCTTTTTTTTCTAGGGAGCATTGTTAGGTAGGAATAGGCTAAGGGTCTCTTGTTGTAAAAGTTACGCCCCTTTCTTCAAGTTGGATTTTTTACCCACTATCAAGCACTCAGTAACCAAGCTATGGCATCCTCGCATGGTCGTCTTCTGGAATACTTTTCTGTACTTAAAGATTGCGCAGTTTGTTGCGCGTCAGACTCTAAATCATGAGATCCAGAGTTTGATCAATGTTCGCAGAAACTTCTGACATATGACTCCCACCAAAGGAAGGTTGTAGTGGTAGTACTTGACTTAGAAATACCATGAATCCATGGTTAGGTTTTGTTTGTTTGAATTGGGTTTTACACCGCTTTCAACAATCTTTCAGTTATATCGCGGCGGCTGGAGCACCTAACAATAAAATCCTGGTATTTCTCACACCAGTACTACCATTACATCCTTTCCTAGCCTCCAGCTGCTATCCCACATAGGTCTACGATTATCGACCCATTGGTGAGAGACAAATAGTCGGAAAGGATGAGTGCCGCCGTTGGGGATCGAACCCAGGACCTCTAGATTGACAGTCCGACGCGCTACCAACTGCGCTATGACGGCGGCCCCATTAGGTGCTCTAGCCTCCAGGATATTAAAATACTGTTAAAAGTGGTGGTAAACCCCATTCAAACAATGAAGCTGCCGTCATAGCACAGACGGTAGCACATCAGACTCCTAATCTGCAATCATCAGATGTCATGGGTAAGATCCCTGGTGTTGGCAGATATCTGTCTCTCACCAATGGGTGGATAGCAGCTGGAGGCCAGGAAAGGATGTAGTGATAGTACTGGTGTGAGAAATACCAAAACTCCATTGTTAGATGCTCCAGTCGCTGCCATATGACTGAAATACAAATCATATTGAAACTTCTGTGATTGAAATTAAGTTTGTTAAAACAATTATTAAAAAAAAAATAAGAAATTTGAAGGTATTTCATTATTTCATTCTTGAGTGTTTTTGTTTTTAAGGCCTGTTGTCCATTTTGCTGCAATTAAAATCTTTATTTCAGGGTCCTGATATACAGCAAGAGCAACAGAAAGACTCGGAATCACAGCATTATGTATGAATTGGCTACAGAATCAGCTCAACTACATCATCTAGATAATGAGAAAAATTGACAAATGACCTTTTAATATTACATGGGTGATATTACACTAGTGTAATAAAAATGTTACTGAACTGAATATGTTTTAGTAGCCATGAAAGCGACCTCACATAATGCATGTAACGACGTCATTTGACAGACGTTTTGTGTTTTGGGGTATATTTCAAATCTATTAGGGGCAGGAATTTTATCAAATTATTGTTAGTTCCACTGGCTAAAGTCAGAGGGATAATGTAATGATGTGGTGTCCGTTGTGCATGTGTGCCTGCGTCTGTCAGTAAACTTTTCCTTCAAAAATGTTCTCCTAAGAAAGTATTGCACAGATTTCAAACAAATTCCACAAAAATGATCCTTGGGTGACCCTTCAAAGAATTTTGATCGAATGAAAAAATTGCTTTAATGGGCGGGGCTAATTTCCATATATGGTTAAAGCTTAAAAAATCATCTTCAAAAATGATCTGCAGATGACTGTTGCATTCGGTCATATGATTTTGCTTTGTTGAAAAGCTTGGCTATTATGGTGGTGGCTTTTGTCCATATATGGTCTACAGTGAAAATTTTGCTAATACCTTTTCATCTGACCAAGTAAAAACAATGAAAAGTGTGAAATGCTTCTCTAGAACATATACAGTTTATATATAATTAAGTCAGAAAAAAATTTGCTTAATCAGTACTTCCATGCCTGTGGAGCGATACAGGCACTCAAGCGCCTCTAATTATATTATATTATCTCGTTTAATGATTGGGTATTTCATATTTGCCATGTATCATTAGTTTAGTTCAACCACTTTCTAGATTTGAAGTGATTTCTTTCAGTATGAATGACTTCTTTCAGTAAAAAAACTGTTAAAACCATGGATTTTACGGCACTCTGATTTTCTACTTTGGAGGAAAAAATTCTGAAAAAAAAGAAATTGCTTGTAACAAGCAATTTCTCCTTTCCCACATTTCTACCTCATAGAATGGTTTCATGTAAATTTGCCCCTAATTTTCTTTGACGTCTTAAAGTTTCAAAAAGCAGGAAAGGGGTAAAGTAAAATAAAGGGTAAAAATGCGTATGTAACAGCTGCAAACTCGATTCAATCTTTCTCAAACTGGCCAGAAATGTTTTAATGGCCACAAGTTTCTGAATAAGGATACCACAAGTAAAAGAGATTTCTGTATACTATCTACAACAGTGTAAAACATTTGTCATTGGATTTTAATCCATTACCAGGCAGCAAAAGTTTAGACATGTTCAAATTGAAAGGAGCCGCCGTCAAAGCGCAGTTGGTAGCGCGTCGGACTGTCAATCTAGAGGTCCTGGGTTCGATCCCCAACGGCGGCACTCATCCTTTCCGACTGTTTGTCTCTCACCAATGGGTCGATAATCGTAGACCTATGTGGTATAGCAGCTGGAGGCTAGGAAAGGATGTAATGGTAGTACTGGTGTGAGAAATACCAGGATTCCATTGTAAGGTGCTCCAGACGCCGAGATATAACTGAAAGATTGTTGAAAGCGGCACAAAATCAAATTGAAAGGAGTTGCAGAAGCTAATTTTAAAGTTTATGAAATTTTATAATTTTTCTTTCTGGGTAGGAAACATTGTGGAAACTGAAGAAATTTACTTGATGCAAGCAATTTCTTCATTTTCCAAAGCTTTCTTTCATGGGGGCATAAAAAAGCTTCATTTTGTGGGAATGGGTTAACTCTTCTGAAATTCCAAAAAAATTTCAAGCAGATAAAGTATAAAATATCATGAAGCCATTCCTACACAATAACATTTTTTGACACCGCTCGAGAAAAACAATTGGGAAAACATCGTTAAAATGAAGAAATTGCTTGTGACAAATAATTTCTGATTTTGCCACATTTCACCAACTCGATGGGCGAGAGCTATAGGTGCTTGACTCATGATCTGAAGGTCATGGGTTTGAGCCCCACTGTCGTCAGGTATGTTCAACGGAAAGGCACTTGATAGCCAGCCCCAGTCAACCAAGCTGTAAAAGCGGGTAGTAGTGGGATAGAGCCACTGCCTCTTTTTCAGGGGCGTGAAAACATCTGGTCTGTGTGTTCAAGAGACTATATAGTTAAAGCTTTTGTCCCAATCGAACTAAAATAAGTTGGTATAAACTAATATTGCTCTAGACGATTAGCCAAATATAACCCTTTCCCGTTTCTTTAAATTTTAGACTGGTCCAAGTTGAAAGAGGAAGCAGATATCAATGAAAATTGGATGCAATTTAAAATAATACCTTCCTATGTGGTAGAAAATATTGTGGGAGAAAAAGAAATTGCTTGTGCAAATCGGGCACTCAAACACCTGTAGTTAGGATGTTTGAAGCATTCAATCACGTTTTGAAGAGTTCAATTGAATAATTGAGTGCTCTCTCAATTCAACCCATTACCACACAAGAAAATTTCAGCCTGGTCCAAATCGAAAGAAGTTGCAGGGTCAATTTAAACTTAATTGAATTTTCAATGTTACAAGCAATTTCTTCATTTTACACAATGTTTCCCAAATTGATTTCTTGAGGGGCGTCCAAAACAGTCATTGTGTGGGAATGGTCTGCTGAGTCATAATTTCAGGCAGGTGGTGCGAATCAGGCGCTCAAACACCTGTAGTTACGATATAAACTTTTTAGATTTTTTCAACTCTCTGAGTAGAAGACATTGTATAAAATGAAGACATTGCTAGTTACAAGCAATTTCTTCATTTAACACTTTCCTGTTTCGCAAAATTTTAGACCTGTCCAAATTCAAAGGTATGCAGACGAAAAATTTAACCCTTGCATGCTGAACCCAGAATATTCTGGTTTAGGCAGGAGGTATAGACAAAAATCATCCTGCACATAAGTGCAGTCTCATCTTAATCTACACCTCCTGCTTGTACTTTTCCTGTCAGAGAAGTTATGAAATTGTTTTTTTTTAAAAGAAGTATTGGTTATTGAACAAGTGCTCTCAGCCCTTTGATTTTTTTTCATTTCCATTAAGGGATTTTATACAGCATGACAAGGGATAAAAGTATATTTAATCTGAAAAAAATAACCATTCAGTAGGGTAGAAAATATTGTGGAAAGAGAAGAAAATTGCTTGTAACAAGCAATTTCTTTTCCCACAATGTTTTCTCAAATATAAAACCATACGAATTTATAAATCAGGGATTGAACAGGAATGGGTTAACAATGTTTTCCTAATTATTTTTCTTGAGGGTCATCAAATAAGCACCAATGTATTGGAATGGTTTAAACCATTCTAAAACTTAAAAAACTTGAACATTTATTAGATAATGTAAACAGAATATTAGCCAGAAATTGTTTTGCACCGTTTTTTATCATTGTTTGCCAGTCTATCTGTTTGTCTGTCTATATAACTTTCCCAACAAACAGCAGTGTCTATTTCAGTCTTTTAACGATATGATGCTCATATTCGGAATGATGAAAGATTTTACTCACAAGCATCTGCAAATACCAAATACCAAGAACAAGGTCATCTCTCATGGGCGAGATCATTTATTAGGGTCAAATTTGCCATTTTAGGGGCCTTTGTGTTTAAAAAATGCATCTTGTTTTGAGGAGGGTTTAACCCATTCTCACACAATGACACTTTTGACCGTCTCTCAAGCAAAACATATGGGAAAACATTGTGAAATTGATTTCAAGCAATTTCTTCATTTTGCACAATGTTTTCTACCAAGAAAGTTGAAAAAAAATCTAAACCCCTTTATACTTTATGTTGCTTTATTTTGACCAGTCTAAAATGTTGCCGGCTGTAAACGAGTTTAATCATCACAGTAGAGTGCTCAATCAATCAGCAAAATGTCATTGAACCTTCATTAACAATTACTCATTGATAAAATTAACCCAATTCCAGGTAACTCAATGTGGGTTTCAGTTATATCGCTGAAGCACCTAACAATGGAATCCTGGTATTTCTCGCACCAACATTAGATAAACTAATACCTTTTCAAAAATAAAAACGCAATGATCCTCCATTAAAACACATGATCCTTTTCTATAACACATGATCCTCCATTAAATCAATTTTAAAAACATATGATCCTCCATTAAAACACATGATCCTTCAGAAAAATCGACCTAAAACACATGATCCTCCATTAAATCAATTTAAACCACATGATCCTCCATATAAACACAAGATCCTCCATTAAATCAAAATCACTTGATCCTTATGATCCTCCATTAAATCAATTTTAAATCACTTGATCCTTATGATCCTCCATATAAACACATGATCCTTCAGAAAAATTGATCTCGAAACACATGATCCTTCAGAAAATTGATCTAAAACACATGATCCTTCAACACATGATCCTCCATTAAATCAATTTTAAACCACATGATCCTCCATTGAAGCACATGACCCTCCATATAAACACACGATCCTCCATTGAAACACATGATCCTTCAGAAAAATTGATCTCAAAACACATGATCCTTCAGAAAATGATCTAACACATGATCCTTCAACACATGATCCTCCATTAAATCAATTTTAAACCACATGACCCTCCATATAAACACATGACCCTCCATTAAATCAATTTTAAATCACTTGATCCTTATGATCCTCCATTAAATAAAAATCACTTGATCCTTATGATTCTCCATTAACACATGATCCTCTATTGAAACACATGATCCTCCATTAATCAATTTTAAAACACATGATCCTCCGTATAAACACATGATCCTCCACCATTTAATCAATTTGAAAACACATGATCCTTCAGAAAAATTGATCTAAAACACATGATCCTCCATTTAATGACATGATCCTTCAGAAAAATTAATTGAAAACACATGATCCTTTTAAGTAAAACATGATCCTCCATTAAAACACATGATCCTTATGATCCGATAAAGATTATTTTGAAATTTCACTTTTGTTGCCATGGCAACCAGTTTTTAACGGATTTCAATTTTTTAAGCTATTTTTGAAGGGTCCACCTAAGGAACATTTCTGCCTAATTTGGTTCAAATTGGTCCAGTGGTTCTGGAGGAGATGTCATTTAAAGAAATTGTTCACGCACGAAGCACAACGGACGGATGCCGGACGAAAGGTGATCACAATAGCTCACTTGAGCACTTCTTGCTCAGGTGAGCGTATAAAGTAGAGGGTCAATAGACATTAATACATACCAAATACCAAAGCTCAGAAAAGGTCTTATTTTCAGGATACAGAAATTCTATGAAGTATTTAAAGTACAGGGTCAATAGGCATTATTACACACCAAATATCAAAGGTCTTGGCTTTATGGTTTGGGAGAAGATTTTAAGAGATTTCCTTCTTTCAATCTATGTAAAATCAGGAATCATTTCCAGAATACAGTAATTCTTGGAAGTATTTTGGTAGAGGGAAGTAGATTATGATTTATAAAAATATCAAAGCTCTAGGCCTCATGGTTTGGGAGAAGAAGATTTTTGAAGTTTTCCTTTATTTCTATTTAAAATTAGGTATGGCAAAGAAAAGGGCTAATTATCAGAATACGGTTAATTCTTTGAATTTTTTTGGTAGAGCTCAATAGATGAAGATTTATACAAAATATCAAAGCTCTAGGCCTTATGGTTTGGGAGGAGAAAAGGTTTTAAGAGTTTTCCTTCTTCATTGACAAGGAATCACATATAGAAGGGCTAATTATTAGATTACGGTTATTCTATGAAGTTTTTGGTAGAGGGTCAATAGATGATGATGTATAACAAATATCAAAGCTCTAGGCCTTATGGTTTTGGAGAAGAAGATTTTTAAAGTTTTCCTTCTTTATTTCTATGAAAATTAGGAATTGCACAGAAGAGGGCTAATTTTCAGAATACGGGAATTATTTGAAGAATTTTGGTAATGGGACAATAGATGATATACCAAATATCAAAGCTCTAGGCCTTATGGTTTAGGAGAAGAAGATTTATAAAGTTTTCCTTCTCTATTTCTATGTAAAATCAGGGATCACACAGAAAAGGGCTAACTTTCAGAATACAGATTATTCTATGATGTATTTTGGTAGAGGGTCAACAGTTGATGACTTGTACCAAATATCAAAGCTCTAGGCCTTACGGCTTGGGAGGAGAAGAATTTTTAAGTTTTTTCTCTCCGTTGCCATGGCAACCAGAGTTCTTCATGGATTTCAATTCTTTGAAGTATTTTGACAGAGCATGACCTAAGGATCATTTCTGTGAAGTTCGGTTGAAATTCCAGGGTGAGTTTAGGAGGAGAAGATTTTTTTGTAATTGTGAACGGACGGACGCCGGATGATGACCGATCACAATAGCTCCCCTAGAGCACTTTTTGTTCAGATGAGCTAATAAAAATATCCTTTTGATACTGTCTAAGGAGACTACCTTAAGTATTGTAAAAAGGACCCCAACAGCTAGGTTTTTCATCCCATCATAAATCTTTGAAGGAATCTGATAGAGGGTCGCCCTTTGATCATTTCTGTGAAGTTTGGTTGAACTACAACCAGTAGTTTATGAGAAGATTTTTAAAGAAAAAGCTAACGGACGGGTGACTGGACTGGACAACGGACACCACACCATGACAATAGCTCTCTGGCTTTCAGCCAGTAGAGCCAAAAAAACTGAGTCAAGTTATACTTTATACCATCCATACATGTAAAAGTTATGCTATGGGCAAGAATTGGAAACACTTGCCCATCCACACACCCTAATATTAGGACAGAGGTAACTCTGCAATTCACAGCAGGGGCATAAAAAGGACCAAAATCATACAAAAATCTATATATATGAAGTTACAAGCTAAAAACTTTCTTACTAAAGAAGTTGTGGCAAAAACAAAATTGGAATTTACATAGATCAAGGGGAAACTAGACATTGTCGCAAAACGGACTAATAGGCCGTTTACACTACATGTTTTAGAATATCTGAAAAAGCATATATGTTTTAAGCATATCTGCTTTTTGCGTTCACACGGTCTGCTTTAGCATATCTGCTGCAGTTGACCTTAGTCAGTTATTTCTAAGGTGTAGTGTATTGCATTACTGGAATGTAGTAGAGAGATTTTATCATTTTGACTCATTCCTAAATTTGTTGAAAAACATAATACTCTACGTCTAACCACGTCTAACCAAGGCTCAAGTTTTCAACCTTTTTGTCACCTTTTCATGATTTAAGGCTAAAGGTATTAAAATAACCACCACAGGCGTGAAAATATAGATCAAGTAGTCTACAGATTAACCCTGGTTGAAATTTTAGCATGTGACCTGGAAAGGGTAATTCTACTCTACCATATTTCAGTTTAGAAAGTTAAATCCTGATTGACCTCCGCTGGATCAGTTCTTTTTTCCATACAAGTATGACACACAGACAGACAAACATAAACGCAAATATTGTTTCAGAAATTGTAAACCAGGTTGACATCACAGTAGTAAACAGCGTTGTTTAAAGTGAAGGGAAATGACAATTTTATACAAAGAAAATGTGAGAAAAAAAAACAAACAAACTTTCGCCCCAGACCAGCCTGCAAAATGTGGACAGTCATAATTGCATTTCATACTTTCGGTACTCTGCACATGGTCACTACTTATATCACAGGTGCTAACATTGGCAAAAAAAAACAAGAGGCCCAGTGGGCCTTAACGGTCACCTGAGTAAAAGAGCACCAAGACAAGTGATTTTGTTTGAAAGAATTAGAAAAAGGTTTGGTTGAAATCCCCTCAGTAGTTCTTGAGAAGAAGATGAAATATTTAAAAGTTACCAAAAATTACCCCCTTTTGGTCCCCATTTTAGGCACCCCTGACCTCAAGCCTTTTCATTTTCACAAATCTGAATAACCATTATCAAATGATGCTTTTCACCAAGTTTGTTTGAAATTGGCTTTGTACTTCATCAGAAGAAGATGAAAATGTGAATTTTTTAACATGATGAACTTTGACCTCTGGGTGTGGCCCCATACATGACCTCAGGGGCATGAATTTCACAATTTATAATATACCTGTCCTAGTTGTCGAGCACACATAATATTTAAGCTCGGGCATTAACGGTTTATTAGAAGAAGATTTTTAAAGAAGAACCAAAAATTACCCCTTTTTGGCCCCTATTTGGGCCGCTTTGACCCCCAGAACCCCTATTTTCACAAACTTGAATTGGCATCCCCCAATGATGCTTTCTACTAAGTTTGGTTGAAATCCCCTCAGTAGTTCTTGAGAAGAAGATGAAATATTTAAAAGTTACCAAAAATTACCCCCTTTTGGTCCCCATTTTAGTGCCCCCTGACCCCCCCCAGCCTTTTTATTTTCACAAATCCAAATAACCATTACCAAATGATGCTTTTCAACAAGTTTGTTTGAAATTGGCTTTGTACTTCATCAGAAGAAGGTGAAAATGTGAATTTTTTAACATGATGAACTTTGACCTCTGGGTGTGGCCCCATACATGACCCCAGGGGCATGAATTTCACAATTTATAATATACCTGTCCTAGTTGTCATGCACACAAAATATTTAAGCTCTGGCATTAACGGTTTATCAGAAGAAGATTTTTAAAGAAGTACCAAAAATTACCCCTTTTTGGCCCCTATTTGGGGGCTTGATACAAGCAATTTCTGAAATACCCACAATGTTTCTCAATTTTTTTTTCTTAAATGGTATAAAAAGGGGGGATTGTGTGGAAATGGGTTAAGACAAGAGGGCCAGTGGCCCTGGCGCTCACCCGAGATAAGGCTCTTTTTTCTTCAAAGCCTAATACAAACTGGGTCAGGAGAAAACCTCCTTTAACATTTAACTGGAAACAACAAGCCCATTTTGGTTTAAAATGGCCAAAAAGTTTTGACAGGGTTGCCTTCTTTATTTCTTTTTAAGCCTAGTCACCCTGTGGCTCTAAAATTTTATCAATTTTGAAAGAGGTCAATGTACTGATGCTTCATTCAAAATTCAAGATTCTTCAACTTCTGGGTCAGGAGGAGATGGTGTGGTTTTTTGTTTTTTTTTTTTCATTTTTTTCATTTTTACTCTTGTTGTCATAGCAACCAGAGTTTTCCACTGATTAAATTCTTTGGTTGAAATCAGCCCAGTGGTTTTGGAAGAGATTTCATTTTAAAAATCCTTCTTTATTTCTATATAAGCCCCATCCCCCATGGGGCTCCGCCCTGGGAGCCTGAGGTTGGTGATTTGAGCAATTCTGAAAGAGGTCAATGGACTGATGCTTCATGTAAATATCAAGACTCTAGGCCCTCTGGGTTAGGAGGAGATAATTTTTAAAGTTTTCTTTAATATTACAGTTTTGTTGCCATGGCCACCAAAGTTTTTAACGGATTTCAATTCTTTTAGCAATTTTTAAAGAGCACCACCCAAGGAAATTCCTGCCAAATTTGGTTTGAAATCCTCCCAGCGGTTTGGTAGAAGATGTCATTTCAAAAATCCTTCTTTATTTCTATATAAGCCCTACCTCCATGGGGCTCCGCCCCTGGATACCCTAGGATGATGATTTTAGCAATTCTGAAAGATGTCATTGCACTGATGCTTCATGCCAAATATCAAACCTCTATGCCTTCTGGGTCAGGAGGAGATAATTTTAAAATTTTTCATTAAAATTTCAGTTTTGTTGCCATGGCAGCCAGAGTTTTTAATTAATTTCAATTCTTTTGGTAATTTCAAAGGGCACCACCCAAGGAACATTTCTGCCAAATTTGGTTGAAATCCGCCCAGCGGTTTGGAGAAAGATGTCATTTTAAGATTGTTGACACATGACAGAGGACGCACAATTAACACAGGACAATCAAAATATCTCACCATGAGCTCTTCATGCTCAGGTGAGCTAAAAAGAGAAGTCTTTCTTTCTCTTCCAGTATTAACACTTAAAATGCTTCACTCAATATCTTACCTTTCTTAAACAGGAAGAGATTCTTGAGCATTAAAGAAGATATAACTGGAAACAACTTGCAACAATATTTTTTTCACAAAGAGTAATCTTAGCTTAAATAAATGTGAGAGTTCTGAATGGCAAATGTACCTTCTTAAATATGTATAACTATTTTCTGAATTAATTCTTCTTTATCTGAATTCTTTTCAATTTTGCTTTTTACAAAACACCCATGAGGTCCCTTTATACCTGATTGGTCACATATGCACTATTCATCTTAACCCATTCCTACACAGTGAAATTTCAGACCACTCCAAATTGATAGAAGTTGCAGACGTCAAATCAAAATTATTGAGATTTTTCAAATCTTTAGTTCAATGGTTAGAAAACAATGTTTAAAATGCAGAAATTGCTTGTAACAAGCAATTTCTTCAGTTTCAACCTTGTTTTCAAGACCTATTTTGGGAGGGGGGTGAAAACAGGAGTGATTGTGTGGGAATGGGTTAATCTGTTCCTTGTTGACAAAAAGTTTACTGGTCCAAATTCAAAGATATTGCAGGATGACAATTCAAAGGTGTTGGCATTCCAATTCTTTTTGTCAGTTTATATATAAAACATTTTTAGATAATGAAATTATTGATGTAAAAAGCAATTTCTTCATTTTCCACAATGTTTTCCAAAGAACTTTTTCTTAACCCATTCCAACACAGCAAAAGAAGCTGCAGACGACAATTTCAAGTTAATGGAATTTTGAATATTTTCGTCTTTTTGGATAGAAAACATTGTGGATAATGAAGAAATTGCTTGTATCAAGCAATTTCTTCATTTTCCACAATGTTTTCCAAAGCTTTTTTCTCGAGGGGCGTAAAAAGGAGGGATTGAGTTGGAATGGGTTAAGGGAATATAAAAACGTCTTTGCGTGGGAATAGTTTAATCCTATTCTGCACAATCCCTTGTTTTACGTCCCTGTGATTTTATACTTGAGAAAATGTTGGAAAAGAAGAAATTGCTTGTGACAAGCAATTTCTTCTTTTCCCACAATATTTCTAAGGTTGCTAATTTTTCGAATTGCACCAAATTTTGCATGTTGTCTGCAACTTCATTCAAATTGGAACAGTTTAAAATTTTGAAAAACAGGAAAGGGATAAAGGAATCACCTTTACATTAGGTTATCCTTATGCTGTTATAAATATACTTCTCAAAATTTGATTATCATCGCTATTTAGGTTTCTTTTAAACAATTACAGCCAATTACAAGGTATTAGAGACACAATTAACCCTTGTCATGCTGAACCTGGAATATTCCGGTTTTGGCAGGAGATGTAGAACAAGATCAGCCTGCACATAAGTGCAGTCTGATCTTGGTCAACACCTCCTGCTTGTATTTTTCCTGTCAGAGTTGTTTATGGAATTAATTTCTAATAGAAATATTGATTTTTGAACAACAAGTTCTATCAGTGCTTTCAGCCCTTTGATTATACACCAATTCAGTAAGGTAATTTATACAGCATGACAAGGGTTAAAATGAATTCATTTGACAAAAATTTTGTGCCAAAAACATTGAATTGATCAACTGCTGAAGTGAAACTGGCGTTGAAACTTGGTAGGGGCAACTTTTGTAGATGCAATAATTCGGCATAAAGATTGGTAGACAAATGAGCCTTTTGTTGAAATAGATGCAAACTCATTATTTTGATGTAGTTTGCATGGTTTAACTCTTCTAGTGAATAACTCTTGGATGGCTAAATAGCCTTCAGATGATTTCATTTTGGGACTTTAGCGGACTGATCCATTTGTGTCTGATGCAGCACAGACTCCTAGGTTAGCTAGATTAGCTTGCACATAATGTAAGCTGCAGCATGTCTCAGACATACTCAACCGACTAAAGATCTATAGACTTTGTTTGACAACCGATTCATTCTAAATTAATGCCTACAGGGACTTGCTTATACCCCTTACCCTGCTAAATGATTGATTGAATAGGGTTTAATGCCACTTATAACATTATTTCAGTTATATCAAGGCAGCTGGAGCACCTAACAATGGATTCCTGGTAATTTTCAAACCAGTACTACCACTACATCCTTTCATAGCCCCCCAGCTGCTATCCCACTTAGGTTTAAGATTATCCACCCATTGGTGTGAGACAAATGTCGGAAAGAATATGTTCCACCGCTGAGGATCGAACCTGCTCAATGACTTACAAAATGTAACATCATTAGAGTTTTCTACTTAGCCAGCCAGATACATTGCAAGTAGAGCTTTTATAATGAACATACCACCAAAATATAGAAATCTGTTCATGTAAATCGCATCTGTACATGTCTGAAGTGCCTGTTAATTGAATGTTGAGTGATTAGATCCTATTTCTGTTCACTGACAAAACCAGTCATTATGTAAACTCCGGGCAGAAATGCACGAGTATGGAAATCTCTTAAAAAGGTTTTCTCATTTGAATCTATTTTAATTCCATGACCGGGAAGCAGAGGTCAGTTATGGTGTGGATGAGCACACAATTAAGTTAACAAAAAAGCACCATTAAATCAACAAATACCGTAAATCATAAAATATGGTATAATGACGTCTACATGATAAATTAAAGCAGGGACAAGAATATCCATCACAATAAGGCATCATCTTTATGTACCTGTACACAAATTGACTAGGCGTCAGTATTTTCCCTCTTAGTCAAGTACCCGTGGAGTCGGCTCAACCCCCATTTAGAAAGCTTCTAAAAGCTAGTAAGCCATATGAGAAGAATCAGGAGGTAACTGTCATCAGTAATTCACTAGAATGGGAACCACACACAGAACTACACCCATTTGCAACAAGCAATGTCTTCATTTAGCACGATGTTTTCTACCCAGAAAGTTGAAAAAATCGGGAATTTAATAAACCTTAAAATTTCGTCTGCAACTTCTTTGAATTTGGACTAGTCTAATATTTTGGTAATGGGTTAACGGTGGCAATTTCGGCACAAAATTGTGGTCAAATGAAATTTCAGAATCGTAGCAAATATTCTAATCCCTAATGCTTTACAAACAAGAACCATGAGAGTCAAAACTCACTAAGTATACCCCACATACACTACCGCATACTTCAGTGAAAATGAAATTCTGCCTAAATGAACATATTCAGCAAGCACCATGTAGGACTACGCCATCAATGTCCGAAAATATAAACAAGAGGGTCGTTGGCCCTCGGGCGCTCACCTGAGATAAAGGCTCTTTTTCTTTCAACAGTCTAATTTCGTGTTAAGGTTAGGACTATGAAACAAGTGGGCCACAATTACATATAAAGACCATGAACCTGGGGATTCAAAAGTCTAAATTACAAATTCCAAGGCTTTAGTCTTGATTTGAAAAGAGGAAAAAACTTTTTCCATGGGTTATAATTTCAGAAATAAGAAAGAAGTCTGTGAACTGATGCTTCATGCCTATACCCCCCCCCCCCTCTGATCTGCCCCTGGAGACCCGAGGATCATGATTTTAGCTATTTTGTAAAAGATCAATATACTGATGCTTCAAGCAAAATATCGAGGCTCTACGCCTTCTGGGTCAGGAGAAGAAGATTCTTAAAGATTATTTTGAAATTTCACTTTTGTTGCCATGGCACGACAGACAGACGCCGAACAAGGGGGGATCAAAATAGCTCACTTGAGCACTACGTGCTCAGGTGAGCTAAACAAGAGAGCCGTTGGCCCTGGGGCGCTCACCTGAGATAAAGGCTCTTTTTCTTTAAACAGTCTAATTTCATGTTAAGGTTAGGATTATGAAACAAGCGGGCCATACATTACAATTACATACATGTATAAAGACCATGAACCTGGGGATCCAAAAGTCTAAATTACAAATTCCTAGGCTTTAGTGCTGATTTGAACGAAGGAAAAAACTTTTTCCATGGGTTATTATTTCAGAAATAAGTCTGTGAACTGATGCTTCATGCCTATATCCCCCCCCCTCCCCTGGAAACACTAGGATCATGATTTTAGCTATTTTGAAAGAGGTCAATATACTGATGCTTCATGCAAAATATCAAGGCTCTATGCCTTCTGGGTCAGATGGAGAAGATTTTTAAAGATTATTTTAAAATTTCACTTTTGCTGCCATGGCAACCAGAGTTTTTAACAGATTTCAATTCTTTTAGCTATTTTTGAAGGGGACCACCTAATCAACATTTCTGCCAAATTTGGTTCAAATCGGCCCATTGGTTTGAGAGGAGATGTCATTTAAAAAATCATTCTTTATTTCTATATGAACCCAACCCCCCTGGGGCTCCGCCCCTTGGGACCTGAGGATCATGATTTTAGCTATTTTGAAAGAGGTCAATATACTTATGCTTCATGCAAAATATCAAGGCTCTACGCCTTCTGGGTCAGGAGAAGATTTTTAAAGATTATTTTAAAATTTCACTTTTGTTGCCATGGCAACCAGAGATTTTAACAGATTTCAATTCTTTTAGCTATTTTTGAAGGGGACCACCTAAGTAACATTTCTGCCAAGTTTGGTTCAAATTGGCCCAGTGGTTTAGGAGGAGATGTCGTTTAAAGAATTTGTTGACGGATGACGCACTACACACGACGGATGGATGCTGGACAAAAGGGGATCACAATAGCTCACTTGAGCACTACGTGCTCAGGTGAGCTAAAAAGTCGTAAAACATAACGAAGCTAATTTGCAGACCTGAATTCTTTAAGCACCATGTAGGACCCCTAGATGAATCTTCAAACCAAGTTTCAGGTTGATGCTATGAATAGTTCTTGAGAACAGGAGCACCGCCTACAGGTGCCCATGCTCGGCTATTGGGTGCTGGATAGTAGATAAAAGCACAAAATGCATCTAGATTTACCCCCTTTATAGTATAAGTTGCTCTTTTGATAGTGAACAAGTGTGCCAAGTTTCAAGTGAATGCCTTCAGTAGACCAGAGATATCACAAAAGTTTTTACATGATGACGAAGATGATGACCCCAAGGCTATAGCAATACCTCGGGTTTTCTCCAAAAACAGCTAAAAATGAAACAAAAATATTCCACTACACCAGTCATTGTGAAAATATAAACAGTGTCGTAAAACAGGAAGTATCTAACTTGCAGACCTTGATTAAGAAAGCAAAATGTAGGACCCCTAGATGAATCCTCTAGATGAATTGTTGCTGAGAAAAATGTGACGAAAATTTTTCACTACAGCAGTTATTGTCTTAATATAAACAGTTGTAAAACATGTGGACCCAAATTCGGTAAGCGCCATGAAGGACCCCTAGATGAACCTCCACACAAAGTTTCAAGTGGATTCTATGTGTAGTTGCTGAGAAAAGTGCGATGAAAATATTGGTAACTGAAGGGGGTAAACCATTATAGCTTCCGCTCTCTTCTTTGAAGTGGGGGTATAATAACATTTTGTTGTACAAAACACAGACAAAAAGCCTTTATTTTGTCCACAATTTTTATAGTGGAAATTCTGTCAAACACATGTATTTCTTAACCATTTCCTGGTTAATCCCTGTTTTTATGTCTCTGTGGTTTTGTAATTTAGAAAACATTGTTGAAAAAGAAGAAATTGCTTGTATCAAAGATCTTGTATCAAAGAGAAAAATCTGTAGATATCACAGGAAAGCTACTATGAGGAGGGGAGCATTTTTTAGCAGAAATATGGTACCACACAATCCCCCAGTTTCATGAATAGAAGAAATATAACTATGGAAAATGTGAGAAAAGGAGAAATTTGAACATTTTTTAAAGGGTGATTCAGTTTCTTAACCCATTACCAGATGGCAAATTTCTAGTCTGGTAAAAATTGAAAGTAGTTGCTGACGACAATTTAAAATCCATGAAATTAACATATTTTTTTTTTAACTTTCTGGGTTAAAACCATTGTGAAGGAATTGCTTGACTCAAGTAATTTCTTCATTTTACACAACCTTTTCCCAATTGTTATTCTTAAGAGACATTCAAAGTATCATTGCATGGAAATGTGGTAATTTCTGCATCTTTTTATACGCCCGTCGAAGACTGGACGTATTATAGGATCACCCGTGGTGTCCAGGCGTCCCGGTGTCCGGGCGGTGTCCACTACTTTGTCCGGAGCATAACTCTGTCACCGTAAGTCCGATTGACTTTAAACTTGGCAGTTATATTCTTCTCATCAATACAGAGTGCAGTGCACAAGAACCATAACTCTACCTGGCCTATTTTTTTAGTTATTGCCCTTTGTTGTTTTTCATACTTGAATCTTGTCCGGAGTATATCTCTAAAAGTATTATAGCTAGGATCATGAAACTTCATTGGTGTATAGATCTCACCAAGGGGGAGTGCAGTGCACAAGAACCATAACTCTACCTGGCCTATTTTTTGAGTTATTGCCCTTTGTTGTTTTTCATACTTGAATCTTGTCCGGAGTATATCTCTAAAAGTATTATAGCTAGGATCATGAAACTTTATGGGTGTATAGATCTCACCAAGGGGGAGTGCAGTGCACAAGAGCCATAACTCTACCTAGCCTATTTTTTGAGTTATTGCCCTTTGTTGTTTTTCATACTTGAATCTTGTCTGGAGTATATCTCTAAAAGTATAATAGCTAGACTCATGAAATTTCATGGATGAATAGAGCTCACCAAGTAGGAGTGCAGTGTACAAGAACCATAACTCTACCTAGATTATTTTTTGAGTTATTGCCCTTTGTTGTTTTTCATACTTGAATCTTGTCCAGAGTATATCTCTAAAAGTATTATAGCTAGGATCATGAAACTTCATGGGTGTATAGATCTCACCAAGGGGGAGTACAGTGCACAAGAACCATAACTCTACCTGGCCTTTTTTTTGAGTTATTGCCCTTTGTTGTTTTTCATACTTGAATGTTGTCCGGAGTATATCTCTAAAAGTATAATAGCTAGAATCATGAAATTTCATGGATGGATAGAGCTCACCAAGTAGGAGTGCAGTGTACAAGAACCATAACTCTACCTAGCGAATATTTTGAGTTATTGCCCTTTGTTGTTTTTCATACTTTGACAAAAAATATTCATTCAAAATAACCTCAGTTCTATTCAAACCCCCAGTTAATATTAAGCAGTGTGACGGGCGTATCTTGTGACAATTTGGCACCTTGGTTTTTTTTTTGTTATGAATGACTATTAATTTTCTTGTCACCATTTTGTCACTTTTGTTAATCACTCACTTTTATTGATTTCTTTTTACACTGTTCCCTGTCAGTTAATTCCCCATTCCTTGTACCTCACTCTTCTTGATCACTGGTCCCTTATCACTCACTGTTCCTACTCACTGTTTCTTGTCACTCACTATTCTTCACTGCTCTTTGTCACCAGCAGACTTCCCACTAACTGACCCTTGTCATTTACAGTTTCTTCACTACTCCTTGTCACTCAGTTTATTCATTTCTTCATTTTATCATTCCATTTTGTGTCTGCTTCCAGTCAAAAGAAGTGCCTGAAAACATTCAATCATACTTGCTTTACCCATTCCCAAACATCCAAATTTTAGACTGATCAAAATTCAAGGAAGTTGTAGAAAACAATTTCAACAATTTCCTGTTTTTTTTTGTTTTTTTTTTTGTTCTTGTTTAAAGGGGATAAAACACAGTGGATAATTTCTTCATTTACCACAATAATTTCCAAAGCTTTTTTTCTGTAAGTGCATAAAACTCAAGGAGCTTGACTGCCTGAATTGCTCCATAGGCCTGAATTGACTAATTAACCAAGTCGAAATCAATCAAGCATTTGTCATGATCCCTTATAAAAGTAAGAAAACTAGAGGCACTTGAGTGCCTGTATCACTCCACAGGCCTGAATTTACTAATTAACCAATTCGAAATCAATCAAGCATTTTTCATGATCCCTTATAAAAGTAAGAAAACTAGAGGCGCTTGAGCACCTGCATCGCTCCACAGGCATGAATGTACTGATTAAGCAAATTTTTGCATGAATTCAAAATAAACTGAATATAAGGGAAATAAACTGAATATAAGGGAAATAAATCTAAGTCATTGAAATCTTTGAAATAGTTCTAGAGAACCATTTCAAACTTTCCATTGTTTTTACAAAAGTCAAGTTATGTAAAATTTATTATGTAAAATAATATGTACATAACACACCACCGTATTTGTTTGTTTGAATGGGGTTTTACGCCGCTTTCAACAATCTTTCAGTTATATCGCGGCGGTGGGAGACAAATAGTCGGAAAGGATGTGTGCCGCCGTCGGGGATCGAACCCGGGACCCACCACCGTAATAGGCATGTTTTACAACCGATCAAAATAGTATGAAGGAATCTAACAGTCATCTGAGAATCATTCCTGTGAAATTTGGTTGAAATCCATCTACAACTTTCTGAGAAATTTACATAGTTTTTAGTATATACCCTATATGTAAATAAGCCCTGCTCATTAAAGCCATATATTTCATCAAATCAAATTTTATCTAATTTTTTTTATATAATCTGGTACAAGGTCACTAAGGGATCGATCTGGTCAAATTTGGTTGAAATCCATCGAATGGTTTCTGTGGAGAAGAAGAATTTCAACGCTTTTACCATATATGGAAATTAGCCCCGCCCATTAAAACCACATTTTTTGTCCAATCAAAATAATTTGAAGCAATTTGATACATATTCACCAAAGGATCATTTCTGAGAAATTTTGTTGAAACCCATCTGTTAGCCTTTAGCCCCAACCCATTAAAGCCATGTTTTTCATCCCATCAAAATTCTTTGAAGGAATCTGGTAGAGGTTCACCATAGGATCATTTCTGTGAAATTTGATTGAAATCCATCCATTAGTTTTTGGGAAGATTATTTTCAAAGCTTTTACCATATGTGGAAGTTGCCCCCCCTTAACTCTTACCTGTAAAATCCCTGGTTTTTACGTCTATACAATTTTATACTTCGGAAAATATTGTGAAAAAAGAAGAGATTGCTTGTATCAAGCAATTTCTTCTTTTATCTCATTTTTTTCTACCACATAGAATGGTTGTGTTTCAAATTGCACTCACTTTTCATTGTCGTCTGCATCATCTTTCAAATTGGGCCAGTGTAAAATTTTGAGAAACAGGAAAGGATTAAAGCCATGTTTTCCATCCGATCAGAATTCTTTGAAGGAATCTGATAGAGGTTCATCATGGGATAATTTCTGTGAAAATTGGTTGAAAACCATCCATTGGTTTCTGGGAAGAAGAATTTCAAAATATTTATCATATATGGAAATTAGGATCATTTCTGTTCGATTTGATTGAAATCAATCCATTAGTTTTTGGGAGGAAGATTTTCATAGCTTTTACCATATATGGAAATTAGCCCCACCCATTAAAGTCATGATTTTCATCTGATCAAAATCTTTGAAGGAATCTGATAGAGTGTAACCCAAGGATCCTTACTGTGAAATTTAGTTGAAATCTGTTCAGTACTTTCTAAGAAGATTTTCAAAGGAAAAGTTTACGGAAGGACGGCTTGACAGACACACACATCCATGACAGTCACAGTGCCTTGCTAAAGATTATGAAAAATAGCTTAACCGGCCTTTTAATGCCCCACTAGAAAGCGGCTTTTGAAATCATCATGGAAAATGAAGATATGTTAGAGAAGGGGAAAGTGTTTGTTACTAGCAATTTCTCTTTTCATGCAAAGTATCCTATACACAAATTTTCTAAGGGTGTGAGAAAGGCAGCATTGTGTTGTAATCAGTTATAATTGTTAAATACATTTTCTTTTAATCTAATTCAATCTAGGATTTGTCCATCTTACTAAGGGGCTAAAGGATAATGATAAATCTGTCTTTCAAAAAAACAAGAGGCCCATGAGGGTCCGAGACGCTCTACTGGTTATCAAGTTTTCCGTTAAAGAAATCTGATATTCAAGGAAGTTAATTGCTCAAAGAAGAATGCATAAAGAAAAAAAGGGGCTTTATCCCCTTTATCATTTTAACCCTTGTCATGCTGAACCCGGAATATTCCGGTTTTGGCAGGAGATGTAGACCAAGATCAGCCTGCACATAAGTGCAGTCTGATCTTGGTCTACACCTCCTGCTTGTACCTTTTTTGTCAGAGTTGTTTATGAAATTGATTTACAAAAAAATATTTATTTTTGAACAACAAGTCCTATCAGTACTTTCAGCCCTTTCATTTTACAGCAATTCAATAAGATGATTTATACAGCATGACAAGGGTTAAGAAACAATCCTCAAGGCCCCTTTTCCCATGTTTCATGATGGATCCACTCCATTTCCAAAAGAAAGTTACCTTATGACCCTACAACCATTCTGTGAATATTTCATCAGAATCTGACAATAATTGTGGACATAATCATGCCAAGTTTGGTTGAAATTGGCCCAATGGTTACTGAGGAGAAGATGTTTAAAGATTTCAGAGTCAAAAACTGCCCCACCCTGCCATGCCCATATTTGGGCATAAATCAAGATTCCGTGAACAACATCTTAAAAGGGTCACCCAAGGAACTTTCATGCCAAGTTTGGTTGAAATTCGCCAAATGGTTACAGAGAAGAAGATGTTTAAAGATTTCAAAGTCAAAAACTGCCACACCCTGCCACGCCCATATTTTGGCATCAATCAAAATTCCACCAACAACATCTAAAAAGGGTCAACCAAGGAACGTTGTGCTCAGGTGAGCTAAAAAAAAAAGGACTTTATCCCCTTTATCATTTTTAGCAACAATCCTCAAGGCCCCTTTTCCCATGTTTCATAACGGATCCACTCCATTTCTAAAAGAAAGTTACCTTATGACCCTACAATCATTCTTTGAATACTTCATCAGAATCTGACAATAATTGTGGACTTTATCACATAAACAGGATTGTTTTGAATGAAAATCAATAAGGACCCTTTTCCTGTGTTTTCTGATGGATCAATTTCATTCCAAAAGAAACTTTCCTTACAACCCTACAATTGTCCTGTGAAATTTAAAAGACAACTTGATAATGATTGTGATCTTCATTACACACACAAGAATGTTTTGAATGATAATCTGTAAGGCCCCTTTTCCTGTGTTTCAAATGCCACAATTATTCCATGCATCTTTGAAGAGAATCCAATAAAACTGTTGACTTTATTGTGTTAACAAAGATATTAAATTCAAGTTCTCATAAGGCCCCTTTTCCCGTGATATTTTACTGTTGGTTTTATCATTCTATGAAAGTTAAAAGTGAATCCGATGAAATATTGGGAATTCATTATGTTTACTAGAATATTTAAAAAAAATCATAAGTCCCCTTTTTACATGATACTTGGATTGTACCCAGTTCTGAAAAGAACCATTTAAGTGTTTGTACAATTTTTCTGTGAAATTTTGAAGTGAATCCGATGAAATCAAGGGACATCATTGTGTTAACCAGAATATTTAAGAGAGTTTTTCATAAGGCCCCTTTTTATGTGACCCTTGCTATAGTCAGATCCACTGTAAAAATCGACAATTGGAATGATGGTACAATCAATCTGTTTAATCTGTGGAATTTATTGTGTTAATGAGTTTATAGTGAAATATTCATAGGGCCCCTTTTCTCATGATACTTTACAGAACAAACCAAATTTCAAAAGGAACAATTCTAATGAAGGTAGAATCATTCTTTAAAAGTTAAAGAGAATCAATGAAAACAGTGGACTGAATTGTGTCAAGAATTTTTGTAACTAAATTTTCATAAGGCCCCTTTTTCCGTGAAACTTAACAAATCAGACCCAATGTACAAAGGAACAATCCTAATGATAGTTTGAAGAAAATGATAAAGACTGAGGACTTTATTGTAATAATGATGTTTTATAATAAAATTTTTATAAGGTCCCTTTTCTTGTGTCACTTAACCAATCAGACCTAATTTACAAAGGAACAATCCAAATGATGGTACAATCATTCTATTAAAGTTTGAAGAGATTCTGATAAAGACTGAGGGCATTGTTGTGTTTATGAGGATTTGGTAATAATCTTTCATACAGCCCCTTTTCCTATGATACTAGACAGATCAGGTCCAATTTGGAAAGAAACAATCCTTATGATGGTACAAACATTCTGTGAAAGTTTGAACAGAATCTGATGAAAACTGCAGACTTTATCTTGGTGTCAAATTTTTAAAATAAAATTTTCATAAGGCTCCTTTTCCTTTGATACTTGAAGAATCAGGTCTCATGTCAGCCTCAACAATCGTGATTATTGTACAATGATTCTGTGAAGGTTTGAATAAAATCCAATGAAAGCTCTGGACTTGGTTACAAGGATTATAGAAATTTCTCTAAAGGCCCCTTTTCCCATGATACTAGACAGATCATGCCTAATTTGAAAAGAAAGAATCCTCATGATGGAATAATCATTCTGTGAAAGTTTTAACAGAATCTGATGAAAACTGTTGACTTAATTGTGGTACAAGGATTTTAAAATTAAATTTCATAATGCTCCTTTTCCTGTGATACTTGACGGATCAGGTCTAATGCAAACATCAACAATCATTATTATTGTACAATTATTCTGTGAATGTTTGAAGAAAATCCGATGAAAGCTCTGGACTTTGTAACAAGGATTTATAAATAAAATTTTCATAAGGCCCCTTTTCCTGTGTTTCTTGTCAATTCAAACCCTGTTATGAAAAGAATGATTGTTATGACCTTCCAATCATTCTGTGAAAGTTTCAACAAAATCTGATCAAAGCTGTGGGCTGTATTGTGTTAACAGGGTTTTATTAATTGAATTTTCATATAGCCCCTTTTCCCATGTTACTTGATGGATCTGAACCAATTTCCAAAGGGAACTCTTCTTACCAAAGTATAATTATTCTGTTTGAGTATAAAGACAACCCCATCTCATCTGTGGACTTACAAGCATTAGTTAAGATTTTTTTAATTGAATTTTCCTAAGGCCCCTTTTCATATGTTTCTCAATGGATCAGACCCAATTTGAAAGGAACAATCCTTATGATGGTACAATCATTATGTGAAAGTTTGAAGTCAATCAGGTGAAATCTAGGGGTATTATGTGTTAACTAAGATTTTTTTATTAAATTTTTATAGGGCCCCTTTTCTCATGAAACTTGATGGATCAAACCTACTTCGGAAAGGAACAATTCATTTAATGTAATAATCATTCTGGGAATGTTTGAAGAGAATTTTTTGAAAACTATGTTACACATTTGTGTTAACGAGGACTTTTTCAATCCAGTTATTATTGGGCCTCTTTTTCCCGTGGTCCTTGACTGATCATACCAAATTTTGAAAGGAACAATTCTTATGATGGTACAATCATTCTGTGAAAGTTTGAAGTCAATCAGATGAAAACTGTGGACTCTAGAGTGTTAACAAAGATCTTTGAATTAAATTTTAATAAGGCCCCTTTTCCTATGTTTCTTGAGAATTCATATCCGATTCGAAAGGAACAATCCTTATGATGGTACAATCATTCTGTGAAAGTTTGAAGAGTATCCGTTGAAAATTGTTGGCTCTAGATTATTAATAAGAATTTTATATTAAAATTTTCATAAGGCCCCTTTTATCCGTGTTTCTTGACGGATCAGACCCATTTTCGAAAGGAACGATCCTTATGATGGTACAAGCATTCTGAGAAATTTTGAAAAGAATCCATTGAAAACTGTGGACTCTATCGCTTAAACAAGGATTTTTAATTGAATTTTAAATTGAATTTTCATAAGGCCCCTTTTCCCGTGTTTCTTGACGGATCATACCCAACGTTGAAAGGAACAAACCTTATGATGGTACAATCATTCTGTGAGAGTTTGAAGAGAATCTGATGAAAAACTGGACTCTATCGCGTAAACGAGGATTTTTTAATTAAGTTTTAATAAGGCCCCTTTTCCCGTGTTTCTCGACGGATCTGACCCAATTTCGAAAGGAATGATCCTTATGTTGGTACAATCATTCTATGAAAGTTTGAATTGAATCCGATGTAAACTCTGGACTCTAGTGTGTTAACAAGGATTTTTTAATTAAATTTTCATAAGGCCCCTTTTCCAATGTTTCTTTACAGATCTGACCCAAATTCGTAGGAACGATCCTTATGTTGGTACAATTGTTCTGTGAAAGTCTGAAGAGAATCCGATGAAAACTGTGGACTTTATCGCGTAAACGAGGATTTTTCAATTAAGTTTTAATTCGGCCCCTTTTTTCCATGTTTCTTGACGGATCTGACCTATTTTCGAAAGGGATGATCCTTATGATGGTACAATCATTCTGTGATAGTTTGAAGGGAATCCGATGAAAACTGTGGACTCTATCGGGTAAACAAGGGAAAGTTTAACGGAGGGACGCCGGACGGATGCCGGACGGGAAAAGCCATCGCTATAGCCTTCGGCCAGTAGAGCTAAAAATGCAATTAGAGACAAATAACTATAATCAGTTTCATGAAGATAGAGGCAAAAATTTTGACATCTTTATTGTAAACAAAGAAATTGACATTATGGCCCCTTTTCCTGTGTTATCCTATAGAACCTTCCCATAATCTATAAGGTTCATCTCAATGACCTTACAAGTATCCTGACCAAGTTACATGACCATGATCCGAAATTATGACCTCTAGAGCGTTAATAAAGAAATTGTCATTAAGTCCCCTTTTCCTGTGATTTCCCAAAATCAATAGGGTTCATCCTTCTGACTAAACAATTATTCTGGCCAATTTTCATGCAGATTGGGCCAAAAATGTGGCTCCTAGAGTGTAAACAAAGAAATTGTCATTAAGACCCCTTTTTCCTGTGTTTTTGGATAAAACCTTTCCATTATCAATAGGGTTAATCCTTATGACCTAACAATTATTCTGACCAAGATTCATGGAGATTGAGCCAAAATTGTGGCCTCTAGAGTGTAAACAAAGAAATTATCATTAAGGCCTCTTTTCCTGTATTTCCAATAGAATCCTCCAATAATCGATAGGGTTCATCCTCATGATCAATCAATTATTCTGACCAAGTTTCATGAAGATTGGGCCAAACTACTGGCCTCTAGAGTGTTAACAAAGATGTGGTCATTAAGGCCCCTTTCCTGTTTTTTTGGAAAGATCCTTTTAATAATCAATAGGGTTCATCTCTATGACCTAATAATTATTCTGGCAAAGTTTTATGAAGATAAAGCCATATTTATGGCCTCTAGAGTGTTAACAAAGAAATTGTCATTAAGTCCCCTTTCCTGTGTTTTCAAATAGAACCCTCCCATAATCAATAGGGTTCATCCTCATGACCTAACAATTATTCTGACCAAGTTTCATGAAAATTGGGTCAAAACTGTGGCCTCTAAAGTGTAAACACTTCAATTGTTGACGCCACACGATGGACGACGGACGGCAGACATTCAACGATCACAAAAGCTCACCATGAGCACGTTGTGCTCAGATGAGCTAAAAATCCGAGATGGCAAAATGGGGTACCTGGCGGAATGTCTAGTTTCACTTTCGACATGTCTAAGACTGATGAATCATTGAACGCCGGGGCCTACCATACCCATTTTTTTATTAAATGAAATCCATAATGATGGCAAGTCCATGGTAAAACGGCATATCTACTCAGGATTGAGATTTATTGTGACATTTTATTTTTAGCAACCAAAAATGGTCTTTACAAATATGGACTAGGGCACATACACTGACTTGTCATAGAAACAACTTTGTCTTGCTCACTACAAGTAGGCTTGATAAAAAGAAAGTAACTATAAACTTAAAAGTCTGTTTGCTGAACACTGGAGATCAGTTGATGTTTCTCACTAGTTGGCCATCTCACCTGCGCATACTGCTTGTATTTTGCTCAATGGTGTAAGACAAAAGGTACTTGTAACAATTATTGTACCAAATGTCCGATGAAAGTTGACCAAGTTGTTCATATAAATTTTTCAAACATATTGCGGAGCATTTAACAATTGATTCTTGGTAATTCTTGCACCAGTATTACCATTACATCCTTTCCTAGCCTCCAGCTGCCATCCCATTTAGGTTTAGGATCATCTACCCATTGGGGAGACAAAATGCGGTAAAGGATACATGCTGCCACCAAGATTCAAACCCATGACTCCCAGGGTTCCCACAATTTCTGCTTGCAAAATTCAACACTTTTTCCTGGTTATTTTCCAAAATTCAAGATTTTTTTCATTGACAAAAATCTCTGAAATACCGCAAAAGATTTTATCAAAAGCTAGTCATATCAAGCATCTGTTATTTTTATGAAAATGTGATAACTCCCTCTGGTTGAACAACAGTACCCATACAGTACATTATGACACTGAATGTTGAGTCCCTGAGACCCCATTTTATTGTCAAGCTAAAACTCTGTCCAGAAAACTACAATAATATAAAATAATGGATAGCTTTGATTGCTTCTAGATGTGTAGATTGTTAATACCATGTTAATGATAATAAATTTTGATGTTCATCAAGAGTTCTCTTTTTCATTGAATTGAATTGGAGGCCATTTATTACTTTCGTATCCAAATTCAATTCATGTCCGGTTACTGGTACACTTAAGATGTTATTTTGGATTTTCTCCTGAATAATTGTTTTATGTACTCCAATCATATATTTTGTAAAATGGGCACCTACTTCCAATCCTAGCAGAAAATTAAGTACCATGCTTGTATATTTTGGTGAAACAAATACCTATTTCTCTTTCTCAGCAGACATTGTGACGTAATAATGCATCCCCATGTAATTTATACTGTGATAAAAGCTACTGGCGGGGGGGGGGGAATACACTTGTTTGGAACACATACTGTAATTGGGTCTTGCATTTTTCATCGAATTGATTCGTCTTTTTCCTACAGGTTTTTTAAAGATATCACAAAACCAAGACTTTATCCCGACCTGGAAAGAGTTTCAAGAAATTCCCAACTTTTTGCAGTTTTCACAGTAGTGTGGGAACCCTGTACACCCCATGATTGAAGATTGGGTGTCAGACACATACCTAACTGCACTATGGTGGCAGCCTTGATGTACTCACATACACAACAGCACATTGGCCAATGTCGGTAAGATTCATGCCAAGTTTGATTGAAATTGGCCCACTGTTTTGGGTGGAGAAGATTTCAAAGTCAAAAGCTGCCACGCCGATATTTGGGTGTCATTCAAAATTTGGCAAACAACTTTTGAAAAGGGTCACCCAAAGAACATTCATGCCAAGTTTGGTTGAAATTGGCCCAATGATTACTGAGAAAAGATGTTAAAAGATTTCAAAGTAAAAATTCTGCCCCTCAGCCACGCCCATATTTTTGCTCAAATCAAAATTCAATGAACAACTTTTGAAAAGGATCACCCAAAGAACATTCATGCAAAATTGGTTGAAATTGGCCCAATGGTTACTGAGGAGATGTTTAAAGATTTCAAAGTCAAACAATGCCACACCCTGCCCTGCCCATATTTTGGCTTCGATCAAAATTTGGCAAACAATTTTTGAAACGGGTCACCCAAGGAACATTCATGCCAAGAAAGGTTGAAAGCGGCCCAATTGTAACTGAAGAGCAGATTTCAAGAGATTTTAAAGTTAAAAACTGCCCAGCCCTACCACGCCCATTCTATGGCGTTAATCAAAAATTCGCAAGCAACTTTTGAAAAGTCACCCAAGGAACATTCATGCCAGGTTTAGTTGAAATTGGTTCAATGGATACTGAGGAGAAGATTTTAAAAGATTTCAAGGTAAAATAAGAGGCCCATGAGGGCTTGAGACACTCTACTGGTTATTAAGTTTTCTGTTAAAGAAATCCGATATTTAAGGAAGTTAATTGCTCAAAGAAGAATGCATAAAGAAACAAGAGGGCCAGAATGGCCCTAAAATTGCTCACCTAACTAATTCAAATGCTTCTAGACGTGTAGATTGTCATGATAATGATACTTAATTTCAATGTCTATTTACTCAGAGTTCTCTTTGTCATTGAATTGAATTGGAGGCCATTTATTGCTTTCTTATCCAAATTCAATTCATGTCTGGCTACTGGTACACTTAAGATGTTGCTTTGGATTTTCTCCCTAAATATTTGCTTTATGTACTCTAATCATATATATATTTAGTTTGTTTGTTTGTTTGAATGGGGTTTTACGCCGCTTTTAACAATCTTTCAGTCATATCGCGGCGGCTGGAGCACCTAACAATGGATTCCTGGTATTTCTCACACCAGTACTACCATTACATCCTTTCCTAGCCTCCAGCTGCTATCCGACATAGGTCTACGATTATCGACCCATTGGTGAGAGACAAATAGTCGGAAAGGTTGAGTGCCGCCGTCGGGAATCGAACTATATATATTTAGTAAAATTGGAAACCTACCTTCATTCCTAGCAGAAAACTAAGTACCATGCTTGCATTTTTTTGTGAAACAAATACCAATTTCTCTTTCTCCGCAGACATTGTGATGTGATAATGCATCCCCATGTAATTTACACTGTGATAAAACCTACTGGCGGGGGGGAATACTTGTCAACTGTTTGGAACATGTACTTTAATTGGGTCTTGCATCTTTCATCGAATTGATTTGTCTTTTTCCTAGTTTTTCCTGTCTTTTTTTTTTTTTAAAGATATCACAAAACCAAGACTTTTTCCCATTTTACCGGTAGCCTGGGAACCCTGAACATACCACGATTATAGATTGGGTGTCTGACGCATTTCTAACTGGCTATGGTGGCAGCCCTGAAGCACTCACAGAAATAACAGCATGGTAATAGCCCCATTGGCCATTGTCAGTGAGATTCATGCTCAGTTTGATTGAAATTGGTCAAATGGTTAGGGAGGAGAAGATTTTAAAGTCGAAAACAGCCACGCCCATATTTGGCCTTCATTCAAAATTTAACAAACCAATATTAAAAAGGTCACCCAGGGAACATTCATGCCATGTCAAGTTCAAATTGGCGTGATCGTTATTGAGAAGAAGATGTTTAACTATTTCTAGGTAAAAAGACTACCCCACCCTGCCACACCCATTTTTGAGTGTCATTCAAAATTTCCCCTACATCTTTTGAAAAGGGTTACAAAAGGAATATGCATTTACAGTTTGGTTGAAATTGTCCCAATGGTTACTGAGGAGAAGATGTTTAAAGATTTTTAAGTCAAAAACTGCCCCACCCTGCCATGCCCATATTTGGGCATAAATCAAGATTCCACAAACAACATCTAAAAAGGGTCACCCAAGGAACATTCATGCCAAGTTTGGTTGAAATTCGCCAAATGGTTTCTGAGAAGATGTTTAAAGATTTCAAAGAAAAAGACTGCCACACCCATATTTGGGCATAAATCAAAATTCCAAAAACAACTTTTTAAAAGGGTCACACAAGGAACAATCATGCCAAGTTTGGTTGAAATTGGCCCAATGGTTACTGAGGAGAAGATGTTTAAAGATTTCAGAGTCAAAAACTGCCCCACCCTGCCACGCCCATATTTGGGCATAAATCAAGATTCCATGAACAACATCTTAAAAGGGTCACCCAAGGAACTTTCATGCCAAGTTTGGTTGAAATTCGCCAAATGGTTACTGAGAAGAAGATGTTTAAAGATTTCAAAGTCAAACAATGCCACACCCTGCCACGCCCATATTTTGGCATCAATCAAAATTCCACCAACAACATCTAAAAAGGGTCACCCAAGGAACGTTGTGCTCAGGTGAGCTAAAAAAAGGACTTTATCCCTTTATCATTTTTAGCAACAATCCTCAAGGCCCCTTTTCCCATGTTTCATAACGGATCCACTCCATTTCTAAAAGAAAGTTACCTTATGACCCTACAATCATTCTTTGAATACTTCATCAGAATCTGACAATAATTGTGGACTTAATCACATAAACAGGATTGTTTTGAATGAAAATCAATAAGGACCCTTTTCCTGTGTTTTCTGATGGATCAATTTCATTCAAAAAGAAACTTTCCTTACATCCCTACAATTGTCCTGTCAAATTTAAAAGACAATTTGATAATGATTGTGATCTTCATCACATACACAAGAATGTTTTGAATAATAATCTGTAAGGCCCCTTTTCCTGTGTTTTGAATGCCACAATTATTCCATGCATCTTTGAAGAGAATCCAATAAAACTGTTGACTTTATTGTGTTAACAAAGATATTAAATTCAAGTTCTCATAAGGCCCCTTTTCACGTGACATTTTACCGTTGGTTTTATCATTCTGTGAAAGTTAAAAGTGAATCCAATGAAATATTGGGAATGCATTATGTTTACTAGAATATTTAAAAAAAAAAAATTCATAAGGCCCCTTTTATCATGATACTTGATGGATTGTACCCAGTTCTGAAAAGAACCATTTAAGTGATTGTACAATCATTCTGTGAAATTTTGAAATGAATACGGTGAAATCAAGGGACATCATTGTGTTAACCAGAATAATTAAGAAAGTGTTTCATAAGGCCACATTTTATGTGACACTTGCCATAATCAGATCCACTGTCAAAATCAACAATTGGAATGATGGTACAATCAATCTGTGTAATCTGTGGAATTTATTGTGTTAATGAGTTTATAGTGAAATCTTCATAGGGCCCCTTTTCTCATGATACTTTACAGAACAAACCAAATTTCAAAAGGAACAATTCTAATGAAGGTAGAATCATTCTTTAAAAGTTAAAGAGAATCAATGAAAACAGTGGACTGAATTGTATCAAGAATTTTTGTAACAAAATTTTCATAAGGCCCCTTTTTCGGTGAAACTTAACAAATCAGACCCAATGTACAAAGGAACAATCCTAATGATAGTTTGAAGAAAATGATAAAGACCGAGGACTATTGTAATAATAATGTTTTGTAATAAAATTTTTATAAGGTCCATTTTCTTGTGTCACTTAACTAATCAGACCTAATTTACAAAGGAACAATCCAAATGATGGTACAATCATTCTTTTAAAGTTTGAAGAGATTCTGATAAAGACTGGGGACATTCTTGTGTTTATGAGGATTTGGTAATAATTTTTCATACAGCCCCTTTTCCTATGATACTAGACAGATCAGGCCCAAATTGGAAAGAAACAATCCTAATGATGGTACAAACATTCTGTGAAAGTTTGAACAGAATCTGATGAAAACTGCAGACTTTATCATGGTGTCAAATTTTTAAAAATAAAATTTTCATAAAGCTCCTTTTCCTATGATACTTGAAGGATCAGGTCTCATGTCAGCATCAACAAATGTGATTATTGTACAATGATTCTGTGAAGGTTTGATTAAAATCCAATGAAAGGTCTGGACTTGGTTACAAGGATTATAGATAAAATTCTCATTCTAATTTGAAAAGAAAGAATCCTCATGATGGAATAATCATTCTGTGAAAGTTTCAATAGAATCTGATGAAAACTGTTGACTTTGTTGTGGTACAAGGATTTTAAAATTAAATTTCATAATGCTCCTTTTCCTGTGATACTTGACGGATCAGGTCTAATGCAAACATCAACAATCATTATTATTGTACAATTATTCTGTGAATATTTGAAGAAAATCCGAAGAAAGCTCTGGACTTGGTAACAAGGATTTATAAATGAAATTTACATAAGGCCCCTTTTCCCGTTTTTCTTAACAGTTCAAACCCTTTGAAAAGAATGATCATTATGACCCTACAATCATTCTGTGTAAGTTTCAACAAAATCTGATCAAGATTGGGCTTCATTGTGTTAACGAGATTTTTTAATTAAATTTTCATATAGCCCCTGTCCCATGTTACTTGATGAATCTGAATCTTTTCCAAAGGGAACTATACTAACAAAATTATAATTATTCTGTTTGAGTATGAAGACAACCCATTGAAATCTGAGGACTTTAAAGCATTAAGTATTTTTAATTAAATTGTAATAAGGCCCCTTTTCCTAGATTTCTCAATGGATCAGACCAAATTTGAAAGGAACAATCCTAATGATCGGGGCTCCAGAAATCCGACAAATTGCTGGTCTGGACAAAAAATTTGGAATTGCCAGACCGATTGGAATACCAAAAGCTACACCAAAATCGGCCCGAAATTTTCATTAAATTTTACATTGGAATATTGATAAACTTGCCCACCATCTATCAAAATCCACTTAAAACCGAAAGAATTCAGGGATTTCACACATTCCCTACAGATTAAGGGATGAAAAAATGTCCGAAAAAAGATAATTAGTTTACCTGCCGGCTAGTCAAGTGCCCATCCGCATGTGGACCTCATTTGCAGTTATCCCGTTTCATGCTTGACCGAACTTCGGGTATCTTATTTGTAAACTATTTGCAATAGAGAATTGCTTCGACTTACACAAGTTTGAAGGCTTATCAAAATTGAAATCTAATACTGTGTCAATTCAAATTGAAGTTATTCGTGAAACAAATTCCTTTTACTATAATATGGGATGCATATATATATAGAACATGAATAGGCTTCCGTTGCCGTTTGTATAAAGTCGGAATAGCTCAGCACAACACTTTTAAGAAATTAATTTATCACAAGTGCTTGAGACGGGGTTTGAAATTTGTATAAAAATCACATTGCTAATGTTTTTCAATCACGGTCAGAAAAGTTGCATATAGTATTCAAAAACTAAGTGGAAATCCCCAGAATGCAGATAATTTGAATATAAACGAAATCGACTACTTAATAATACCGCTAATTCTGTCATAAAAATTAAACAAACAACGTCCAAATTTCGTGGACTGCCGTACATTGCCAGAATTGCAATTTATACAAAGCCGAATTTTCAAAAACAACATGAAAGTAGGATCTGTCTAGCACTCGTTAAAGATTATAATCATCTTCGGAAAATTTGAAAAAGAAGGCAACTACTGAATGAATGGTGAAACCTTTTACACACGGGAAAGGTGAAAAAGGCGGGGGTATTTGTTTTTGCCGCCGGAGGGGGGTATTTGTTTTTGCCCGGGGAGGGGGGCGACATTGTCTCGGACCCATTTAAATGTCCAAATTTCCAGAGCCCTCCTTATGACAATAATTTGAAGTAGATCAGGTGGAATCTAGGGCCATGATGCGTTAACTACGATTTTTTTATAAAAAATTCATAAGGCCCCTTTTCCCACGATACTTGATGGAATTTCAACGGATTTTTTAATTAAATTTTCATAAGGCCCCTTTTCCTGTGTTTCTTGACAGATTAATTCCAATATTGACAGGAACAATCCTTATGATGGTAAAATCATTCTGAGAAAGTTTGAAGAGAATACGAAGAAAACTGTGGACTCTATTGTGTTAACGAGGATACCAATTTCTGAAAAGGAACAATCCTTATGATGGTAAAATCATTCTAAGAAAGTTTGAAGAGAATCTGAAGAAAACTGTTGACTCTAGAGTGTTAACCAGGATTTTTTAATGGATTTTTTAATCAAATTTTCAGGCCCCTTTTCCCATGTTTCTTGTGTGATCATAACCAATTTAGGAAAAGGAAAGATCCTTATGTTGGTAGAATCATTCTGTGAAAGTTTGAAGCTGATCAGGTGAAATCTAGGGCCATGATGTAAGATTATTTTATTAAATTTTCATAAGACCCCTTTTCCAACGATACTTGATGGATCAAACCCAATTCCCAAAGGAACAATCCATACAATGTAATAATCATTCTGTGAAAGTTTGAAGAAAATTTGTTGAAATCTGTGGACTCTATTGTGTTAACGAGGATTTTTAATTGATTTTTTAATTAAATTTTCATAAGGCCACTTTTCCTGTGTTTCTTGCGTAATCATAACCAACTTAGGAAAAGGACAGATCCTTATGTTGGTACAATCATTCTGTGAAAGTTTGAAGAGAATCTGAAGAGAACTGTGGACTCTAGAGTGTTAACGAGGATTTTCAATGGACTTTTTAACCCTTTCCTGTACAAACCCAGAATTTTACATCTCTATGATTTTATACTTGAGAAAAAATTATGGAAAAAGGATAAATTGCTTGTAACAAGCTTACAAGTTTCTTGACAGATCATTCCCAATTTTGACAGGAACAATCCTTATGATGGTACAATCAATTATCATTCTAAGAAAGTTTGAAGAGAATCTGAAGAAAACTGTGGACTCTTAGAGTGTAAACAAGGATTTTTAATGGATTTTTTAATCAAATTTTCATGGGACCCCTTTTCCCATGGTACTTGCATGATCATACCAAAATTTCGAAAGGAACAATCCTTACAATGATACAAACATTCTGTGAAAGTTTGAAGAGAATCCGAAGAAAACTGTAGTCTCTAGAGTGTTACTGAGGATTTTTAATTGATTTTTTAATCAATATTTTTTCATAAGGCCCCTTTTCCCATATTTCTTGCAGGATCATACCCAATTTCAAAAGGAACAATCCTAATGATGGTACAATTATTCTGTGAAAGTTTGAAGCTGATCAGGTGAAATCTAGGGCCATAATGTGTAAACTAAGATTTTTTTATTAATTTTTTTCCCATAATACTTGATGGATCAAACCTAATTCCCAAAGGAACAATCCACTTAATGTAATAATCATTCTGTCAAAGTTTGAAGAAAATTTTACAGTCTTTTACTTAAATTTTCATAAGGCTGCTTTTCCCGTGTTTCTCGAAGGATCATACCCAATTTCCAAAGGAAGGGTCCTTATGATGGTACAATCATTCTGAGAAAGTTTGAAAGAAATCATATGAAAACTGTGGTCTCTAGAGAGTTAACAAGGATAAGTTAATGGACAGACAACAGATGCACGGAAGCTGGAGGGGAAAAAGCCATCACAATATCTCTAGCGGCCTTCTGCCAGTAGAGCTAAAAACTGCCATGCCACGCCCATATTTGGGTGTAAATTAGATTCATGCCTAGTTTGGTGGAAATTGGCCAAATGGTTACTGAGGAGGAGATGTTTAAAGATTTCAAAGTCAAAAACTGCCCAGCCCTGCCATGTCCACATTTGGGCGTAAATTAAAATTTCATTACAGCTTTTGAAAAGGGTCATCCAAGGAAGATTGGTTTAAATTGGCGCAATGGTTACTGCGGAGAAGATGTTTATAGATTTCAAAGTCAAACACTGCCGTGCCCTGCCACTCCCATATTTGCCACTCCCAAATTTTTGAAAAGGGTCACCAAAGGTTACTGAGGAGAAGATGTTTATAGATTTCAAAGTCAAACACTGCTGTACCCTGCCACTCCCATATTTGCCACTCCCAAATTTTTGAAAAGGGTCACCAAAGGATCATTCATGCCAAATTTGGTTGAAATCGGCCCAATGGATTTCAAAGGTAAAAACTGCCCAGCCCTGCCACGCCCATATTTGGGAGTCAATCAAAATTCCACAAACAACTTTTGAAAAGGCCATCCAAGGAACAATGCTGCCAAGTTTGGTTGAAAATTGCCCAGTGGTTACTGAGGAGATATTTAAAGAATTATTGACGCCTTCCGAAGCACACCGCATGATGGACAAAAGGTGATCACAAAAGCTCACCTTGA
This sequence comes from Fragum fragum, assembly GCA_946902895.1. NCBI lineage: Eukaryota > Metazoa > Mollusca > Bivalvia > Cardiida > Cardiidae > Fragum > Fragum fragum. The sequence goes on from OX336372.1 coordinate 46,568,277, forward strand.
GCACATTGTTCTCAGTTGAGCTAAACAAATCTCCACTTTGAAGAAGTGCAAGCTCAGAAGATGATATGCAACATACATGTACAGTCAAACTCAAACACGTCAGGGACTGGCAAATTTATTCTAAATTTCGGAAGTTCGACTGATCTGAAAATCAGATAAGGCTATATCATTTGTCCGAGGTAGGTAGTGTCTGAAAATACGGTCACTTTCTTGCTTGACCTGTTCTGAATTTCATAGAATCCAACATATGTATTGATGTTTTCAAACCTTAACGTGAGAAATTTACCGACATCTCTTTTTTTTCTTTAAGGAATCATAAAATTTGCCAAATTAATTGCACTAAACAAGCATAATATGTTCGCTTTGTTTTCAATGGTTGCAGTTACGTACCAGCCTCATTTGCAAATTCAACATAAAGCATTAAAAATACTACAACTATTTTGTCAACATATTTTTATCTTATCTAAAAAAAGGGCAGAATGTATTTCAAGTGCCATAAAGTTTCTTTTTAAGAGTATAGGCAGTAGCCGGTAGTTGCAGTCCTCTGCAAAGAATAACTTCATCATTAGATTCCAAAGGTGTTTTGGAATTGGTATGAAAAATTCTCCAATGAAATAACCTTCCTTTTTGTTGATGAATATGATAGAAAAAATGTATTTTTCACTTAACAGTTTATTATTACACAGGTTGCTTTGTAAATTGTCATTAACAGATTAATACGTCGAATGTGTGAAAATTCATTAAACATATCAGCCTATGATTGTCAATCAACCCTTTGCTCGACTGCTCAAGATGAAACATATAGTGAATTGTAGTTCGGGACGTTGAAAAGAGTTCGAAAGTTTGACAATCAAGGTGCATGAGTTTTCTGAGGTTGAAAACTATGAATCATGAATACTTTTTGCGGGGACCAAGTTTCTTGTTCGTAATTTCCGTTGTGCTCAAGAAATCCAGTATTAGAGTAAATGAAGTTTGACTGTAGTTAACTAAATCAGCTGAATTTGTTACTTCCCCTTAATAAGCCTTATCAAATTAGGCCCTTAACCCATTCCAACTCAATCCCTCCTTTTTACGCCCCTAGAGAAAAAAGCTTTGGAAAACATTGTGGAAAAAAAGAAATTGCTTGTATCAAGCAATTTCTTCATTATCCACAATGTTTTCTATCTAAAAAGACGGAAAAATTCAAAATTCCATCAACTTGAAATTGTAGTCTGCAGCCTCTTTCAATTTGGACCAGTCTAAACTTTTCTTGTGCTGGAATGGGTTAAGGCAAAATACTTCTTTTTAAAACACTTTTCATTTCTTTCTTTTAATTCTACATTGTCTTAGATGAATTCCATGATAGTTTCCATATTTTCTATGATTTTTGACAAAATTCCCTGATTTTTCCATGATAAAACTAATATTATCAAGATTCCATGATTTTTCCAGACAACACCTGTTTTCCATGACTTTTCCTGAACTGGAGGAACCCTGTTTAGAGTGCACACAAGGTTTTTCTAAGATTTGACCTCGTGACCAAGTTTTGACCCCATGCGACCTATTTTAAACTCCTCTAAGATGTTGCATAGAAAAACATTCAGACATAAATCAAAGACATTTGAGCCAAAAAGAGCACTGCCTACCAGTGCCTGCGCTCGGCTGTTGGGTGCTGGATAGTGGATAAAAATCCAAGTCGAAAAAGGGGCAGAACTCGCACAAAATGCATCTAAAGTCATCCCCCTTGATAGTATAAGGTCCTCTTTTGATAATGAACATCTGTGCCAAGTTTCAAGTGAATGCCTTCAGTAGAACCAGAGATATTACAAAATGTCAAAGTTTTCACACGACAATGACAACAACGAGGCTATCACAATACCTCAGGTTTTCTCCACAAACAGCAGAGCTAAAAATGTGACCTCTAGAGTGCACGAAGCATTTATTTCAAGTTTGAACAGGTGACCTAGTTTTTGACCCTGCATGACCCATTTTTGAACTAATCCGACATATCATGTACAGAGTTCTGCCAAGGGTGCACCATTGTGGGATCAGCGCAGAAAAATTACAGATGGCCCCTAAGAAATATGCCCGAGGGGCCAACTGGCGCATTAAAATTACGAACTGTGAGCCATAGGTACGAAGATACCTTTGGACGAATCAGCGGATGTTTGGGATTTTATTTACTTCTGGGGTTTCCCTTGGTAATTCAGGCTGTTAATATTGATTGAAAAGGTCGCTCTGATTGGTTTACTGTGCACTGTAAATTTTGTTTTCGGTCATAACAGCCAATCAATAGCTTTATAATAAAAATAACAAATTTAAGTTTGATGTAATGAAATATTCCTTCTTCATCATAAACTCGCTGTTTTGTGTTGCTGCGATGGCAGGAAAAAAAAAAAAAAAATCTTACGCTTCTTTAGCCAAAGAGAGCACGAACTGGCGCCAATGATCAGCCAAACAAACCCTGGACTTCAAAATCGCCCGAATCTCAATCAGAACCCGGCATGAAACAGCTAAATCGAGCTACGAAAAACGGTTCCAAAATTAATGGCTCTCGGACTTTTTGTGGCTATCTTATGATTCAAGTAAAAAATCAATGACTTGTTCTCTTTGTATTAAGCACAAGAAAAATAATTCATCAACAGCTCAAAACTGTATCTTTAATTCAATATATTGTTTACTTTCAAATGCGAAGAAAGCCCTTGAGATATCTTCTCATTGATTGGGTTCACATCATATATCCGACCTCTTGATATAGTGGCCCCATGTTTTGGAAAAGTGGCCCAATATTATAGGCTTAGATGGGCCAGTGGCCCCCTAAGATCAAAAGCTTGGCAGAACTCTGCATGTAGACAAACATTTGAGCCAACAAGAGCACTGCCCATGGTGCAACGCTCGGCTGCAGGTGCTGGATAATGCAAAAATTCTATGTCTAAAAAAGGGGCACAACTCTTACAAAAATGCTATTAGAGTTATACTCCTTGATATTCTAGATAGCTCTAGTGGTGGTCAATACACATGCCAAGTTTTGTGAGGATATCTTCAATAACAACAGAAATATGACCAAGGTAAAAGTTTGTCACGCCAATGCCAACTCACACGACTCCAAGGTGATGACAATACCATGGGTTTTCTCGGAAAAAAGCCGAGCTAAAAATGTGACCTCTTGAATGCACACAAGGTTTTTCTAAGATTTGACCTGGTGTTATAGTTGACCCACATGCTCAATTTTCAAACTTGTCTGAGCTATCATGTACACAAACATTCTGACCAAAATTGAAGGCATTTGAGCCAAAAATGCGACCTCGCGAATGCACACAAGGTTTCTCTAATATTTAACCTGGTGACCTAGTTTTTGACCATGCACGACCCTTTTTGGAACTAAACATGATATCATATAGACAAGCATTATGAGATAAATTAAAGGCATTTGAGCCAAAAATGTGAACTCTAGAATGCTCACAAGGTTTTTCTAAGATTTGACCTGGACACCTAGTTTTTGACCCCACATGATCAATTTTTGATAAACTTCAAGATATTATGCAGACAAACATTCTGACATAAATTCATGACATTTGAGCCGAATGCTCACAAGGTTTTTCTAAGATTTGACCTGGTGACCTAATTTTTTACCAAACATGATCCATTTTCAACCTAGTTCAAGCAATCATGTAGACAAACATTCTGACCAAAATTCAAGACATTGGAGCCAAAAATGTGACCTCTAGAGTGCACACAAGGTTTTCTAAGATTTGACCTGGTGACCTAGTTTTTTACCCAATATGACCCATTTTTGAACTAGTTCCAGTTATCACAAAGAACAACATTCTGACCAAGTTTCAAGACATTTGAGCCTAAATTTGACCTCTAGAGTGCACACAAGGTAAAAGTTTGGTTAAAGCTGGCTAAATAGTTTGGAAGGAGTTGCCTTCTTTATTTCTATTTAAGCCCAATCATCCTGTGGATCTGAAATTTTAGCAATTTTGAAAGAGGTCAATATACTGGTGCTTCATGCAAAATTCTTCAACTTCTGGGTCAGGAAGAGATGATTTTTATTTTCATTTTTTTAATTATATTCATTTTGTCATGGCAACCAGAGTTTTCATCTGATTTAAATTTGGTTGAAAGTGGCCTAGTTGTTTTGGAAAAGATGTCATTCTATACAAGATGGCCATAGGGCCTTATCGGTCACCTGAGTCCAAAGAGCACAAAAACAAATTAAAGTCCACCAGATTATGCTACATACTAAATATCAAAGCTCTAGGCCTATCTGTTTGAGAGAAGAAGAGTTTTAATTTTCGTTATATGAGCCATATGTACAATTCGTGACGTCTGGGAATGGGCTAATTATGACCCTAGGGCAATAATTCATACCATATTGATAGCGATCAGCCAGATGATGCTACATGCCAAATATCAAAGCTCTAGGCCTATTTGTTTGAGAGAAGAAGATATTTAAAGATTCACTATATAAGCCTATGTTGAATTTGTGACATCCAGGAATGGGCTAATTTTAATACTAAGGCAATAATTTGTACAATCTTGATAGAGATCCACAAGACGATGCTGTATACCAAATATCAAAGTTCTAGGCCATCTTGTTTAGGATAAGATTCTTAAAGTTTTCACTATATAAGCCTATGTTAAATTTGTGACATCAAGGAATGGGCTAATTTTAATCCTGAGACAATAATTTGTACAATCTTGATAGAGATCCACAAGACGATGCTGTATACCAAATATCAAAGTTCTAAGCCCTCCTGTTTGGGAGAAGATTTTTACAAATTTCACTATATAAGCCTATGTTAAATTTGTGACATCCGGGAATGGGCTGATCTTAATCCTGAGGCAATAATTTGCACTATCTTGATAGAGGTCTATCAGTAGGCTGTATAACAAATAAAGTTCTAGGCCCTCCTGTTTGGGAGAAGAATATTGTTACAAATTTCACTATATAAGTCCTTTGTGAAAGTTGTGACGTCTGGGAATGGGTTATTTTTGACCCTCAGGTTATAATCTATACAATTTTGATAGAAATCCACAAGACGATGCTACATACCAAATATAAAAGCTCTAGGCCCTCATGTTTGGGAGAAGATTTTTGAAATTTTCACTATATAAGCCTATGTTAAACTTGTTGGAAACCCAAGGGTGATGATTTTAGCAATTCTGAAAGCGGTCAATGTACTGATGCTTCATACAAATTATCAAGGCTCTATGCTTTCTGGGTCATGAGGAGAAAATTCTTCAAGATTTTTTTTAAAATTTCAGTTTTGATACTATGGTTGCCAGTCTTTTCAATGTACAGTTGAACCTGTCTTAAGCAAGCAGTCAAGGGATTTGCCAAAATCGCTTGCTTTAGACAGGTGCTTGTTTAATTTAAAAATTAAACGAGACTTACCTTGGTTAAGTCGATGTTTAATTGTAATTCTATGAGTTATAGAATTACGGAGGGATTAAATGAGATGTGACCGCGCATGCGCACTTCAGTCTTTAAAGATTTTTTGACATTATTTAAGAAATTCGTTGACAGGTACTGGCTGACAGGAATTACAATAATGTATGGGTGGGAGGGAGGCATTTAATCCCTCCGTAATTCTATAACTCATAGAATTACAATTAAACATCGACTTAACCAAGGTAAGTCTCGTTTAATTTTTAAATTCTATATCGTATAATAGAATAACTACGGTATTAAATGAGATTTCAAAGCTAAATAATGACAAAAAATGGATTACCTCAACCACTGAGCACCTTCTTTTCAAATTCATTTTCTGTCCGTACTTTCTTATTGTAGAACTTTGTAAACGTAGCCTGACTTGACCATCCTGCTCTATCCATTATGTCTTTTACTGCTAGACCCTTTAAACTCACTTTTGATACCACAGCAGATCTAGCACTCCAAAACTGTCCTTAATACCAGAACGAACCATCACCGTTTTTACCCATCTGGAAATTGTATCTTTTGTGACAGCCGTATGTGGCTTGATGTAACTTATAAACAATGCTTTTTCATCTCCTCTGATTTTCTTAGTACTAAATAGATACTCCTTCATCACCGTATAAACACAAAGTCTCCTATTAGGAGGGTAAGCTTTTAAACTAAGCAACATAGGTTCATAATTAGGTCGGCTTTGCTTAAGTAGACCTTTGAACTGCAAAATGAACTGCGAATATGTTTTCCTCAAATGTTCAACTGTTAACATAGGTACACTTTGGACCCTGGCTGCATTCGTAAGTACAATCAACATCGTTAATTTAAGTGTAAGATCCTTTAGACTTAATGTACGTACAGGAGACAATGACTTCAAATAGTTCAAAACTTGATCAACAACCCATGTATAATGATATCTTGGCTTTGCAGGTCTACTGTTAAATACACCTTTCATGAATCGTATTACAATAGGATGTGTCCCTGCAGTAAAATTATCCAACATAATTCCCATAGAGGACAATGCAGCTCTTGATGTATTGATGGAACTATAACTCAGACCTTTTTCATACTCAGTAGTCAGGAATTCTATTACATCTTTGACAGAAACAGAAATGGAATCAATCTTCCGTTGACTACAGAACTGTATCCATTTTGATATATGTACTTGGTACTCACGTTTTGTGGAAGATCTCCATGATGACATGATAATGTCTGTTGCGTTTTTAGAAAATCCTCGTTTTCGGTATGAATCCCAGACACTTTGCATACAATGAGTACTAGTTTCTTTATAAATGGATGAGTTTGAGTTTGATTCGGTAACATCAACAGATGCGTTGTCCGTGGCAGAATAATCGGGACATCTACTAGAATTTTCATAAGGCTGGCAAACCAAACTTGAGTTGGCCATAATGGAACAATAATCACTGCTTGTGCTTGGTCTGTTTGTACTTTTCGAATGCAGCGTCCTACAACACTGAAAGGAGGAAATAAATAAGGCAAATTGAAATTACTCCAATTCACAGTAAATGCGTCAATATAGGAGGCATTGGGATCTGGCTTCCAAGAACAGTACAATTCGACTTTGTTGTTCAAACGTGAAGCAAACAAATCAATATCAGGCTTCTGCCATATTTTGCAGATTTTTTGAAAAACATCACACAGAGTCCACTCTAAATTTCCGAGAGGGCTCATCAGCCTCATTGACTGCGCCTGGCACATGAGCACAGGTTAACCAAATGTTCTTTTCTATAGCAAATAACCATATTTGTCGACTTAATTCATTGCATGAGTCAGATCTGATGCCTCCCATATTGTTCACATAACTCACAGCAGTCGAACTGTCAGACAATATTTTGATATGCTTGTTTTGTAATTGTTTTGCTAAAGCTTGCAAGGCAAACAAAATACATTTCATTTCTAAGCAGTTTATATGTAAACATTTCTCTTCCGTTTTCCATCGTCCACCAAACTTATTTCCATTATATACAACTCCCCAACCCTCAAGGCTGCTATCAGTTTGAATAATAGCTTGTGGACTACCTCTATCAATGTGCCTAACTTGAGAGCACACATTGTCTATCCACCATTTAAGTTCTAACTTCATATTGGAGGATATAGTCATTTGTCGATCAAAATTTCCCGATTCATTTTTTAATGCTTCAACCTTTGCCTTTTCCAGCTCTCTATAATACAATCTGCCATACTCAACAGCTGGGAAACATGAAACTATCACCCCTATAACTTTGGCCACTACTCGAATTGTGTCCACCTCTTTATGATACAATTTTTTACATAAGCACATGACCTTATTCATTTTATCTACAGGTAGTATGACTAGCATCAACACAGAGTCAATGATATATCCTAAGTAAATAACCCTCAGACCTTAATTTTGAAAACACAGGCTTCAGCAATTTAGTGAACAACCTTGGCCCATCCCGATATCCATTGGGAATACATGTATATTGCATCACTTTACCTTTCCACATAAAACGAAGGTACTTTTGATCATGTTCGGCTATTGGAACAGAATAATATGCATGTTTAATGTCTAAAGTACACATGAACATATTTTTTCTAACTAAAGTTACTGCTGTCTCAAAAGTATCCATTTTGAAATGCTGGTATGGTACATTTTCATTTAAACTTTTAAGATTTAATATCATACGATATTCTTTGTTTTTCTTAGGCCGCAGAAAATTTGGGGACAAAAATTGACCATCATTCCATTCTACCTCTTTGATTACATTTAAATTCAACAACTTTGATATTTCTTTATCAATAACTTGAGTTTGGGTGCTGTTAAACACATTTTTTGCAAAATTATTCTGAACAGGAGGTACATTATCAATGAATTGGACACGGCAGCCAACAACCATATCTAAAATGACAGAATCATTTGTAATTTTTTGCCATTCTTGTAAAAAGTGTTTCAATCGGCCGGCAGAAAAATTTGTACTTACCGTTTTACTTTCATCTACATTCTCTTGCCTCCGACTGCACGACGGAAGTTTTTTGAAGGTATGTAGTTTGAGGTATAGTCAGATGATCCTCTACCCCTAAATCTTCTGGTCAATCCTCGACCTCGAACACGACCCCCTCTAGGTCTGAAATAACTGTAAGCTGCTCTGTTAGAGCCATGTTGCAACTTGTACCCCATTTTTGAGCACTCCTCAATTTCTTTGGCAGTTTTTGAGACATCATCTCCAAATAATTGTCTCGTATATGGCAGGGCATGAGTACAAAGATGACTATATTCATTACGTAGTTCAGGTTTCAAAAGATCACGATGGAACATGTTAAGTTGCTTGTTTGTATGTCCAAACAAGGCAATTGCATCATTTACACCGTCCATTGGTGTCTTCAAGGCCTGAGCATCTATCCGGGCCAACATATCTGCTGCTTTAGCCAAAATACAGGCAGACTTTATACAGGAGGTTTCAATGTTTTGAAGCTTCTTGTCCCTAGACCGAGCATTAGCGGACACAATGTCCCAAATTAATTGGTTAAGTTTCACAGTAACAAGACCTTCACAATTTGATGGTCGTGGAGTTTTCTCATCTTTGATGATTTCTGAATACTGCTCCTCGTCCATCCCTTTCAAAAAGAGTTCATTTATATTGTCAGCCAATACAGGCTCGATTTCATTATCACAAATTTCCACCGTTTTGAAACGTTTGGCCATGCTGGCAAAATGACTGTCACCTAAATCCATTCCCTCAGATTTTCTTTTTCTACTTTCGGATTCATTCTGGGGCTCTTCCCTATAAGAGTCTGTTTCCTCGCAATCGTGATAGACAGGATCATACTCATAATCATCATATGACTCCATCTGAGCCATCCTTCGGTCCATGTCATCTATCCTACGATTGGATTCTTTTTGTTCGATCCTGATTTGTTGGAGTATCGAGAGTATCTCGTCCTCCCGACTAGCTGGTTTTGCCGCAACTACAGCTGGCTTAGAGGGAACAAAAGCCGGCTTCGACGGCTTAGACGATGGTTGTTTAGATTTTTCATGGTTCTCAATCGCTTCGCGATCTTTTTTCTGTTTGTCTTCCTTAGTGGCCGACATGATTGTATAATCACTTCACCACGTGTGACGAAAACTTTCGTTGATTAACAACGATTAAGTCAATGACAACAGTTCCCACTACGTGTGAACCAAAAACGAAGTAACATGGAACGTTTATTCTCTATTATAAACGAACTACGTTCATTTAATCACTCATAAAGATTAAAATAAATATTCGAGACGGATAACCACGCTCGAAAAATGGCGGCGCGCCAGGTGCACTGAAGTGCGCATGCGCGGGTCACATCTCATTTAATACCGTAGTTATTCTATTATACGATATAGAATACAGGTCAGCCTTTCAGGGTGATGGCCGGATATTTGTGTAACAAAAAGATTTGGTGGCTAGAAAGTATTCATTTTCATAGAAAAGTAAAAACAAGAAAACGGCTCATTCAAACATTATTTTGTAATTTTGGTAAGAATACTAGAAGCTCATGAAGTTGATTAGATTATAAATAGAAATTAAAGAAATTCTCGAACTGTTGTTATTATTTTTGGAAAGATGGAACAATTAACATAATAACGGCGGGTCAGAATTAGCATTTGAGCGAGTTTGTTAAGTCATTTGTCACCTCTAAAACTACAAACAAACTCTGTTAGAAAACGAAAAATAGATTTCTCTCCGAGAACAGTAATTTCAATAGTCATACTAGATTAAACTTTATTCATAAAGTTTGAATATCATATGCATCAAGTTGATCACTGAATAGGAGCAATATAACAAAACTAGGGATTTTGGTGACTTCGCAGTTATCTACAAAAAACATTTTAATTGACAACGAGTGTGAATGTTTATCTAATTGACACTTGAATGGATAATCCAAAAACACTTATGCCCTTTGATAATTACTTATCCGTGAAAATTACTATGGGCCCGAAAAGTGGCCGTAAACTCAGGTTATTTCAAAGAATTGGACACTGTATTGGCGGCCGTTGACTGCGTTTAGGAGGTGCTTGTTGAATACAGGTAAAATTTAGTGAAACAAGAGGGCCAGAATGGCCCTAAAATCGCTCACCTGACTAATGTAAGATGATTCAAAATTTTGCCAACACTTTTGAAAAGGGTCACCCAAGGAATATTCATATAAGTTTAGTTGAAATTGGCCCAATGGTTACTGAGGAGATGTTTAAAAATTTCAAAGTAAAAAAACTGCCTCGCCCTGACACGCCCCTATTTGGGCGTAAATCAAAATTCTGCAAACATCTTTTGAATAGGGTCACCAAAAGATCATTCATGCCAAGTTTGGTTGAAATTGGCCAAATGATTACTGAGGAGAAGATATTTAAAGATTTCTAAATAAAAAAATGCCCCAACCTGCCACGCCCATACTTGGACATCAATCAAATTTCACAAACAACTTTTGAAAAAGGTTCACCCAAGGAACATTCATGCCAAGTTTTGTTGAAATTGGCCCAATGCTTACTTAGGAGAAGATATTTAAAGATTTCTAAATAAAAAACGGCCATGCCCATGTTTGGGCGTCAATCAAATTTCCTAAACACGATTAGAAAAGGGTCACCAAAGGAACATTCATGCAAAGTTTGGTTGAAATTGACCAAATTGTTACTGAGGAGATTTGATTTGAATGGGGTTTTACGCCGCTTTCAACAATCTTTCAGTTATATCGCGGCGGCTGGAGCACCTAACAATGGAATCCTGGTATATCTCACACCAGTACTACCATTACATCCTTTCCTAGCCTCCAGCTGCTATCCCACATAGGTCTACGATTATCGACCCATTGGTGAGAGACAAATAGTCGGAAAGGATGAGTGCCGCCGTCGGGAATCGAACCCGGGACCTCTAGATTGATAGTCCGACGCGCTACCAACTGCGCTATGACGGCGGCGTTACTGAGGAGAAGATGTTTAAAGATTTCTAAGTCAAAAACTGCCACGCCCATATTTGGGCGTGAAACGAAATTCTGCGAACAAATTTTGAAAAGGGTCACCCAAGGAACATTCCTACCAAGTTTGGTTGAAATTTGCCCAATGGTTCCTGAGGAGATGTTTAAAGATTTCAAGGTCAAAAACTGCCATGCCCTGCCACGCCCATATTAGTGGGTCAATCAAAATTCTGCGTACAACTTTTGAAAAGGGTCACCCAAGGAACATTCATGCCAAGTTTGGTTGAAATTGGCCCAATGGTTACTGAGGAGAAGATGTTTAAAGATTTCAAAGTAAAACTGCCACGCCCGGCCACGCCCATATTGGGTCATAAATCAAAATTCTGCGAACAACTTTTAAAAAGGGTCACCCGAGGAACATTCATGCCAAGTTTGGATGAATTTGGCCAAATGGTTAATGAGGAGAAGATGTTTAAAGATTTCAAAGTCAAAAACTGCCACACCCTGCCATGCCCATATTTGGGCATAAATCAAAATACCACAAACAACTTTTGAAAAGGGTCACCCAAGGAACATTCATGCCAAGTTTGTCAGAAATTGGCCCAATGGTTACTGAGGAGAAGATGTTTAAAGATTTCTAAGACAAAAACTGCCACGCCCTGCCACACCCATATTTGGGCATAAATCAAAATTCTAGAACAACTTTTGAAAAGGGTCACCCAAGGAACATTCATGCCAAATTTGGTTGAAATTGGCCCAATGGTTACTGAGGAGAAGATGTTTAAAGATTTCAAAGTCAAAACTGCCACGCCCTGCCATGCCCATATTTGGGGGTCAATCAAAAATCCGCAAACAAATTTTAAAAAGGGTCACCCAAGGAACATTCCTACCAAGTTTGGTTGAATTCCGCCCAGTGGTTACTGAGGAGAAGATGTTTAAAGAATTGGTGACGACTTCCGACGCACGACGCACGACGGACAAAAGGTGATACCAAAAGCTCACCTTGAGCACGTTGTGGTCAGGTGAGCTAAAAAAGATCGGGGGACATTGAACTGACCGTTTAAGACAGGTGCACGCTGAATGAAGGTGACCAGATGACCAGGTCTGACTTTATTTCAATTTTTTTAGCAATTTTTCAAGGGCAACGCCCTGGGAACATTTCTTCCAAATTTGGTAGAAATTTGGGAGGAGATGTAGATTTAAAAATCCTTCTTTATTTTATATAAGCCCCCCCCCCATGGGGCTCTGCCCCTTAGGTGAAGATTTTAGCAATTCTGAAAGAGGTCAATGTACTGATGATTCATGCAAAACTGTCAATGCTCTACCCCTTCTTGGTCAGGAGGAGATAATTTTTAAAGACTATCAAATTGTCAGTTTTGTTGCCATGGCAACCAGTTTTCAACGGATTTCCATTCTTTTAGCATTTTTTTAAAGGGTACCACCCATGGAACATTTCTGCAAAATTTGGTTGAAATTGGCCCAGCAGTTTGGAATGTCATTTTTAAATTGTTGACACGTGACGCACAACGGACCCCAGATAGAGCACTATCAAAATACCCCACCATGAGCACTTCGTGCTCAGGTAAGCCAAAACATCAGGCCAACAGTCAGCCCAACATGGTGACTCCAGTTTATTCCAACTTTTTTAGTGGTGATATAATAAGGGTAATTTTTAAGACTCACCAGCTTAGGATGCTATACTGTTGCTGTTCCATAATTTACAACATCACCAGTCGCCATCTGGTAGTGCATCTGATTGGAAAGCTGAAAATAGATGAACCATCAAACATAAAGGGAAAATGTGAAAAGTATTGATCCTGATCTGACTGTGCAGATGGACCAGGACTTTAGCCCATTACCAGCTGACAAAAATTCAGACTGGTCCAAATTCAAAGAAATCACAGAATGCAAACTTATAGTTGATGAAATCTGAAACACAATTTGTCTTTTGATTTTTAAATTGTAATGTGCAGTTTCTACTTTGTTCACAATATTTTATAAACTTTTTTCCTAGGTTTAGGAGAGGGGAAGAACAAGGGCATCCAAAAGCATTGTTGTGTGAAATACCTTAACCTTTAATTTTTTTTCCAATTTTCTGAATGAAGGATGTCAATCCAACCTTAGCTATCTACATACCAAATACATGTATTAGCATTGTAACTTAATTAGGGATGAAGTTAAAGAAAAATGTTTAGTTGGCAGGTTAAGTTTTTGAGTAAAGTTTTAGGGAAAAGGCAGGACTTGCCATGGACAAGTAAAATGTGATTTTCTACTTGTCCAGGATCAAAATCAACTTGCCCATGAAAAGATGAACAACAGATGAATTTTGAGAAAACATTATTTTTAAAGAAGAAAATGCTGGAACTCGGCATTTTCTTCATTACAGAACAATATTTTCTAGCCTTAGATACAAACATTACGCTCATAAATCTCTTCTATCTATTTAGTACCATTCCAAGATTTGCCCTGATATTTACTTGTCCACGGACAAGTAGCCTCGAAAATGTACTTGCCCGCAGGTAGAAAAACCCGTGTTGGACAAGTCGGGCATGGGAATTCCAAACCCCTGGAAAAGGTTAAAATTTTGACCTTGACCTTGATGAAATGACCTTCCCCAGTTGCGACTTGTTGAGACCTATCTACATACCAAATATTAGCATTGTAACTTAATCAGGGTTGGAGTTAGGAAAATTGGCAGGTTAACTTTTGCAGACAGACAGACAGACAGATGGACAGACAGGCAGACAGACAGATGGAAACTGGTAAAACAATATGCCCCCGATCTATCAATGCGGGGGCATAAAAATTGGATGAGTGACCTACTTTTTGATCCAGAAAGTTTTCAATGAACAATATCATCAACTTTGAAATTTTTAACAACTTGACAATAACGCCCCCTTGGTGCAAAAAGGTACCAACTGACATTTTGGGCAAAAATGACTTTTTTGCACTGGCAAGTGTATTTTTATGGTATTTTTCATGTGTAGAAATTTCTAAGCTGTAGGTCTTCAAATACCTACAATATAGGGTTATGTCAAAAGGTACCAGGAAGAAATCAGGGTTTTTCAACTTGCAATAAGGTACCATATGACATGCAGTTTGAGCAAAAAGGCACCATTTGAATTGAAGGTACCTTTTTGCACTAAGCATTTTTTCTATGTTATAATTTTTCTTCATCAAAAAGGTACCAGTATACAATTGGTACCTTTTTGCTCCGATAATCTTTAGACAATGGTACAAATTCATTATTAAAATAATTCAAATGGTACCTTTTAGCACTGTAATGAATACACAAACCATATGCTGATAAGCAAAATTCCTATCTTTATAATTAGTTGATAGGTGAGAAGTCATATTGTCTTTGGTCATTCATTTGGAGATTAGCTATTAAACTTACATGAACTGTTGATTTGTATGAGAGGAGTATTTTAGTGGAAAAAGGAAATGTTGAGTCTCATTATACCACAGTGTGTGAATTTATGGCTTCAGAAGCGGATAAATACCTTTTATTTTGTGCCAGTAAAGATGTTCGCAACAAAGAACAATTCCTTAGCCAGATAAAAAAAATAAAATGTAGTGCAAAATGGAATCTGGATATAGCAGATATCATTCCTTTAGCAACTGCTAATTGTTGCAAAAGTACTTTGAGAATATATTCCACCTCAATATCAACTCCTGTGTTTGATATCAGACCTGAAGAGGCGACAGAGAGAGTAGTTAATCTTGCATATACTGCTATCAAAGGTCAAGAACACTATGATGCAACTAAGACTATTTCGAATTCCTGTCCAGCAAAAACAGATGCATCACATGCTGCACACATTGAAGGAAACAAATCTAAATCTACAAAGGAAACATTAGATACAGAGATTAACACATCTAATGACCAGTCTACACCTCATAAAAGGGCGTCATACAAAAGTCCAGCAAAGAAACTGTCAAGTAGGAGAAGAAGAAATAACCCTGAGAAATGGAAGCAATGAGTAAGAAAAAGGGAAAAGAACGAAGGAAAGGTGTACATTTCTGCATCTGGAAAAGTCATGCCAGCGAAAAAGCTTAAAGAACATACTTGCAGCAAATGCAAATTTAAATGTAGTGAGAAATTTTCACAAGAACAACAAAGAAAAATATTTGAAATGTACTATGAACTTGGAAACTTTGAGCGCCAAAGACGGTTCATATGTGATATGGTAGAAAGAGTTCCAACTTCTCGTGGGACAAGAGAGAAAAGAAAGTACTCACAGAAGTTTAAACTTGTCTTCAATGAGAGAAAAGAAAAGGTATGCAGAAACTTCTCCATGCGAACGTTAGATATAGGAAGAAAAACAATTGATTACACCCTGTCTAAAAAGAAACATGGAGCTTACAGTGGAATAGATATGAGAGGGAAAGCATCTGCTGTCAATAAGACAGACCAAGAAATTGTCACATTGAATCGTTCCCAAGAATGGAAGCTCACTATGCAAGAAAATCTTCCAAAAAAGAATACTTGTCTCATGATTTAAACCATAGAAAAGGTGTAGGCATTATACGAAAGTGAATGTGAAAAGAAAGGAAACCCCTTTGCTAAAGATTCATTGTATCGGAAAGTGTTTTGTGAGAACTTTTACCTCGTATTTTATAAGCCAAAGAAAGATCAATGTTCAATGTGCGCTATGTACAATGGAAGAAAAGCTGCTGGAACATTGGCAGAATCATTTCAACAGGAATATGATACCCATCAACAGAATAAAGAAAAAGCCAGAGAAGAAAAAATGAAAGATAAAGAAAGGGCAAAAACTAATCAAAGCCTGTATGTGGCAACATTTTACCTACAGACTGTCCTTACAACACCATGTTCACTTGTCAATGAGCTTTATTACTCAAGAAAATTGTGTTGTTATAATTTTACAATATATTCTCTATGTGATAAACAAGTCTTTTGCCATATTTGGGACGAAACACAGTGTAAACGGGGCTCATGTGAAACAGCAACTTGTTTGTTAAAACACACTACCTGCTTGTCAGAATAAAAACATTCAGGAAATAATCTACTATTCTGACTCTTGTCGAGGACAGAACAGGAACAAATTTGTAACTGTTTCCCTTTTGTAAACATTATCACAGGTACTAACATTAAAGAGAATCAGTCACAAATTTCTTGTGTCAGGCCATTCACAGATGGAGTGTGATTCAGTACACTCCACCATTGAAGGGGCCAAGAAGATAACTCCTGTGTATGTTCCATCTCAGTGGTGCACCCTTATAGCACTTGCAAGAAAATCTCAACCATACATTGCTGTTCCAATGAAATTCAACCATGTTATTGATTTCAAGGATTTTGCAAAGAAACTATGTCCAAATCAGTTACAGTAGAGAAGGTAAACTGGCTAAACGTTAAATTGATTCAAGTTCGAAAGGACAACCCCAGATCTGTCTTTGTAAACTACAGTTATGAAACAGATAAATTCATGGAAATAGACATAGGACATTGTCCCCTTTGGTTCTGATGACAATGACACTGATGATGATTAGGTCACTTTATAGTAGTTACAGTCAAATTTCTATCAATGTATAATATTACTATATTTGTGCTTAAGTGGTATTGTATTCATGATTATATATGACACAATTCATTATTTCAATTAATTTTCTAGACAGATAACTGTTGTGAGGAAAATATGTGACGTTTTGTGGTGGATTCATAAAAATAATTTCATTCAAACTTATTGATACTTTAAATAAAACTTTGTGCAAGAAGGATCCATATTGTCAAAAGGTACGTTTTTGCTTTTATTTTGAACTACATACATGGATTTGATAAATGCAATAAGGTACCATTTGATCACATGGTACCTTATTGACATAAAAACTAGTCGAAATTGCTTAGTGCAAAAAGGTACCAAAAGACAAAATCAATCAAATAAAGGTTATTGATGAACCAATCTACTTGTCAAATTGTGTATATTTAGATAAGGTTGATATCTTTCATCATACCAAATATCATATTCATTGAATAAAAACCTGATTTGATATAGCTATGTAAATCTTTAAACTCGATTTTCTCAAAACTATGAAAATGTCAGTTGGTACCTTCTTCCACCAAGGGGGCGATAATTGAGCAAAGATTGTGGTGTCTATGTTTAGTCGGGGCTTTTCTAAAAATGTTCTTGCAATGCCCTTTTTTACCAACAACCGACGAATTTTTTTTAGACATATCCAAATTGAAAGGAGTTGCATACAATTTAAAGCTTATGAAATTCAGATTTTTTCAACTATCTGGGTTGAAATAGTAGAGGATGAAGAAATTGCTTGTCAAAAGCAATTTCTTCATTTTACACAATGTTTTACCAATTGTTTTTCTTGAGGGGCATCCAATAGCATTACTGTAAGCCCATACAAACTATTAAATGTTTCACAAAAGCTTGTAAATGTAATTAAAGAGAAAACATAATAATCAACACTGATCACACTTGGATCATACTTGAAATTGAAAATCCTAACTAGAGGTGCTTGAGCGCCAGTATTGCTCCACAGGCCTAAATGTACTGATTAACCCATTACCAGATGACAATTTTAGACTAGTCAAAATTCAAACGAGTTGCAGACGATAATTTAAAGATAATGAAATTTTAGATTTTTCCAACTTTCTGGGTAGGAAACTTTGTGTAAAATGAAGAAATTGCTTGTAACAAGCAATTTCTTCATTTTACACAATGTTTTCCAAAGTGTTTTTCTTGAGGGGCGTCCAAAAGCGTCATTGTGTGGGAATGGGTTAAGCGAATGGTATTTTCAGGAATATATAGACTGAATCATCTTTACCATACCAGGCAAATAGATCTGATCACCAAAATTTTTGAAATAGTTCTGCAGAAGCATTTCAAAGTTTTCACTGGTTTACAACAATCAAGTCGGGTTATATAAAATTCATTTAGTAACTTAGATGAAAATGTATTTACAAAATTTTCACTGTTTACCAAATGTGGACATAAGCCATGACAATAAAAGTCATGTTTTTCAACCGAACAAATTTATATACTTAGGAATCTGACAAAAGAGTCACCTGAGGATTACTCCTGAGACATTTGGTTGAAATCCCTTGTCAGGTTTCTCAAAAGAAGATTTTCAAAATTTTTGGAATATATTCCATGTATGGATATTAGTTCTCCCCAACCAAAAAGCCATGATTTTCATCCAATCCAATTCATTGAAGAAATCTATTGAAGGGCTGCAAAAAATAATTCCTGTGAAATTTGGTTAAATTCAATCAAATGGTCTATTAGAAAAAGATTTATAAAGTTTCACTATATACCATATATGGATATTAGCCCCGCTCATTTAAGTCATGTTTTTCATCCGATCTAAATAATGTGATGTAAAGTCACCAAAAGATCATCCCTGTGAAATGAGGTTGACATCAATTGACTGGTTTCAGAGCAGACAATTTTCAAAGCTTTTTCCATCTATGGAAATTAGCCCAGCCCAATTAAAGCCATGTTTTTCATTCAATCAAAATTCTTTGAATGAACCTTATAAAGGGTCACCCAAAGATCATTCCTGTTAAATTTGGTTGAAATCCATCAATAAGGTACCTGAGAAGATGATTTTTAAAATTAGCCCTGCCCATTAAAGCCATGTTTTTATCTGATCAAAATTCTTTGGAGGAATCTGATAAAAGGTCACCTAAGGATAATCCTTGTAAAATCTGGTTGAAATCCATCCAATGGTTTCAGAGAAGAAGATAATGAAATTAGCCCTACCCAATTAAAGCCATGTTTTTCGTCCCATCAAAAATCTTTGAAGGAACCTAATAAAGGGTCACCCCAGGATCATTCCTGTAAAGTTTGGTTGAAATCCCCCAAAGCTTTGTGAGAAGAAGATTTTCAAAGCTTTCACCATATTAAATGGAAATCCGCCCCACCCATTAAAGCAATGTTTTTCATCCGATCAAAATTCTTTGAAGGAATCTGATAAAAAGTCACCTAATGATAATTTTTGTAATGTTTGGTTGAAATCCACCCTCTGGTTTCTGAGAAAATGATTTTTCAAGATTTCACCATACATGTATATAGAATTAGCCCCATCCATTAAAGCCATGTTTTTCATACAATCAAAATTCTTTGAAGAAATCTGATAAAGGGTCACCGAAGGGTCATTTCTGTGAAATTTGGTTGAATTCCATTCAGTACTTGCTGAGAAGAAGATTTTTAGAGTAAAAGTTTATGGACAACGAACAACCTCATGACAAACACAACGCTGTAACAATAGCTTCGCTGGCCTTCAGCCGGGATCTAAAAACTGAAAACTAAAAATGGTTTGTTGAAGTGCAAAATCAACCATGAAAACCAAAATGATACAATCAGAAGACAAGAATTTCACAAGCAAACCAAGCTAGTCTTTACAGATTTTTAACAAGCAAAAACAAATTTCACAAGTTTTTTTCTAATGCCAATTTCGATCACTCGAACAACATTTCATTGGTCCATTGATGAGAGACAATTTCCCCAAAGAATGCTGGTCAAGCCATTTTCACCATCCTGTCAATAAGATTAACCCTGTCCCATACAATTCCTGATTTTTAATATCTGTGTGATATCATACTTGAGAACACATTATGGAAAAAGAAGAATTGGCTTTTTTCACAATATTTTTTATCGTATAGGACAGCTCTTCTTTTTCTGCTATATTTCCTACCATATACAATGGCTCTTCTCTTTCACAATATTTTCAATCATATGGGATGGCTACTTTTTGAATTGTACTTACCATAAAATAATGGCTGCTACTCCTTTGAATTTGGACACGTCTAAAATTTGGTTAGTAAAAGGTTAGTACTCACAATCCCAAGTCTTCATAATCTTCATTGCAGTATTCTATATCATTATCGACCAAATCATTATCATCCAATCATCAAACCCATCTCTACAATCAATGATCATCACATTAGCTCTGCAATCAGGCTCAGCATTCCATCATCTGTGGCCATAACAAACAATTTCTGCAGCCCTGAAATCAGATTCATACTTGTAGATATTTTGATTGATTGATTAATTGAATAGGGTTTAACACCACTTTTAACAGTATTTCATCATATTGTGCACCTTACCATAGGTTCCTGGTATTTCTCACACCAGTAATACCACTATATCCTTAACGAGCCTTCAGCTGCTCATCCCACAATTATTCACCTATCCGTGGGAGGTTTACAATTATCCACCTACCGGTGGGTAGAGAATTTAAACAGGATTTCAGTTGTAAAAGAAGCACAATTTTGTACTTTTAACATCTTCATGAGATAACAAAAGCTTTAGAAAACATTGTGGAAAATGAAGAAATATTGTAAGTAATTCTACTCAAAACAATAAAGATTTTTTAATATTCCATCAACTGTGAATTGTGGTCTGCAGCTTCTTTCAGTTTCAAGCAGTCTGCAACTTTGTCGTATTGTAATGCTTTAACCCACTCTCACACACGCCCTCCTTTTTACGCCCCTCATGAAAAAAGCTTTGGAAAACATGGAGGACACAGAAAAAGTTGCTTTTTTCAAGCAATCTCTGCAATGTCCACTATGTTTTCTACCCCAAAAGACGAAGAAGTTTAGAATCCCAACAACATACAACTGTTGTCTGCACTTTCTTTGAATTTGGACCAGTCTAAAATTTTGTCAAGTGGGAATGCAACTCTACCAGTCAACAAGATGGCTTGAAATACATGTAATTTGTAATCAAAGATAAAATTTGAATAGATTCTTCACATTCCTCCAACACAACCCGGCTTCTGAAAATACTTTGAAATCATATAAATTGAAGAAATTGCTTTCTCCATTGTCCACAAAAAATTCTACACAAGAAAACAAGTATTGTTTAAAGACTAACAATTTGAAATTGTCGTCTGCGCAATCTTTGGATTTGGACCTGTTGAAAATTTTGATGAATAGAAATAGGTCAAGTAATTTTTTCAAAGTCGGTCCATACATACTAACAAATAAAACAGACTGTGTGATGTATCTCTTAGCAGACTGTTTGAAGTATCTCCTAGCACCAAAGGTTTTAAAAACAAATAGAATAAAGAATGGTAGGACATGAAAATAAGTACATAAAAAGAAGAAAAATCTTACTATGTTAATATCGTGTTCCTCGGCTTAGTCGTTCGTCAATCAATGTCCAGCCTTGTTCCCGCCAAACCCGTGAAAATCGACCACTGGGTCACATGATTGCTCAATCTCGATATGTGAGGCCCCCTAAAGGAGATCAAATAAAACACTTGTTCACGGGTGAACGATGTATTGTCCAATTCTGGTGCAGTGTTCATTTTCATGAATCTAAATACTTTTCTCTGTGCTCGTAAAATGAAAAAGAATTACCAACAATCATGTAAGTGAACCGTCAATCGAAAAGAGACCTTCTGGGAAACGAAAATGAAAATCAACCCTGACGAGACTGCATGGGCTGACTAGGATAGAAAATTTACCCTATGTGTATTTTATGAATCTAGAACCGAAGCGTCATTCTCCCTATTTGTACGTTTTGTTTTCGATATACATGTACATGTACTATTTCTAGCTGGACTCTGCCGGATACTATATTTTCTGATATTTGTTTTTGAAAATGATTGTCTTTCGTGATAGAAAACATTGTGACCAATGGAGAAATTGTTTTTGCATTTTCTTTCCAAATTTTCACAATTTTGTTCATGGATATTTTCTTGAAGGGCGTGAAAAGCCTCCGTTGTGTGGGCATGGTTAATCATTTACCTGAATTCGTTTCTGTGGCAGATTTGGAGGCGGTTTGGGTGTTCGTTTGAGCTCCCGCCTGTAGCCTGGTTATCTCATTTTCGTGGGTATTTGTATATACATGCATTTAAAAAATGGACGTGGTCATAATAGTGGAAAAAACGATTCCCTTATGAATGGGTTTAAGAGCTCCCTCTACAGAAATCATGGATCCAAGACGGCAAGACGGACCTTCTTTGCACGATACTGAAATGGCGGATCCATGATTTCTGGCGACTAAGCGGGATGAAATTTACCAGTGAGGGTTCATTTTCTTATTGGAGTAAATATTGTATGATGATTGATTAAATAGGGTTTGACGCCGCTTTTAACAGTATTTCAGTCATATCGCGGCGGCTGGAGCGCATAACAATGGATTCCTGGTATTTCTCACACCAGTACTACCACTACATCCTTTCCTAGCCTCCAGTTGCTATCCCACTTAGGTTTACGATTATCCACCCATTGGTGAGGGACACTTGTCGGAAAGAATATTTGCCCCCGCCGGGGATCGAACCCATGACACCCATAATTGAAGATTAGGAGTCTGGCGCGCTACCGACTGCACTATGACGGCGGCACAAATATTGTATGAAGCGACCACTCAATGGACAACAAATAAGTGGTCGCTTAAGAGAATGATCGCTTAGTACACTTTTATTGCCAAAGATATGAAAGATTTACCCGACTGCAAACATATGTTTTCACAGTTTTCTCGCTTAGTTCTATGTTGTTTGGACTCATTACAATCGTGTCATTGAGACGATTCTGATGAGTTCCAACAAAATAGGATTTAATTGTAATTTTACTATTTCGCAAAACGCCTTCGCTTCTTACGGGCGGCTTATGATTTTTAAAAGGGGTTTGGATTATATGATCGCTTTGTGGACGTGGTCGTTAAATAGAAGTGGTCGCTCGAACAAGATCGACTTCAGTATCAAATTTATACTGAATTTCCCCATGAATATGAAATAATTAGGTTACAGAGGGGACCTTGTTCAAACGACCCTCCGATCCTCGAGCCCACTCTAAATCCGCCCTCTAATTCCGCCATGCCGCCGTCATAAACCTAAGTAGGATAGCAGCTGGAGGCTAGGAAAGGATGTAGTGGTAGTACTGGTGTGAGAAATACCAGAAATCCATTGTTAGGTGTTCCAGCCGCCGCGATATGACTGAAATACTGTTAAAAGCGGCGTTAAACCCCATTCAATCAATCATTCTAAATCCGCCACTGCCGACGGATCACATGTTATAAGCAAGTCGTGATAAAAAAAAAAGACGGTGACAGTTCAAGATTAACGACACAGCTTTATCAGATTGACCGAAACCAAAACAATGCCAAAACACTGTTCTAGCTGCCCAAGGCTTTGATCAGGCGTAAATTAATGGATCGCTGGCCGCGCCCTGAGGACGTTCCACTTAGATATTAACCCATTCCCACCCAGCAAAATATGAGACTTGTCCAAATTGAAAGAAGCTGCAGACGACAATTTCAAGTTGATGAAATTTTGAATTTTTCTGTCTTTTTGGATAGAAAACATTGTGGATAATGAATAAATTGCTTGATACAAGCAATTTCTTCATTTTCCACAATGTTTTCCAAAGCTTTATTCTCGAGGGGCGTAAAAAAGGAGGGATTGAGTTGGAATTGGTTAAACGGTGTTATTTTGCAAAATAAATCAAATAGAATGGTTGGCTAGTGACCTAGACGTCGTAACTACTTGTGGCCGCTAAGCTGTGGCGATAGCATTTTAGTCGCCATTTGCGTCGCCAAGCAAACAAAAATGTTTCACATAAGAGTCGCTCAAAAGAATGCATCATAAAGAATGTGCTCAGCAAACTGTGTTGGATTGTGAGTATTTCATATATCCTAGTGTTTTAATCAATTTCTCCTTCTTTCAAGATGTTTCCTTTTTAAGAATCCCATACCCCCCCCCCCCCATTTAGAAAGGGAAATTGCCTCAAATGCATTAAAAAACTAATCCAAGGAAACACAGAAAAAAACAGTACAAAAACAAAGTAGGCCTACATATAGATTAATCAAGCTGTGGTTTCGGTTTTGGTAGGAAAACAACGTTATCTTCAGATAGGTGGTATTTTTCAAATAATATGAGATTGACACGGTCCCAATATTTGGGATTTCCCTCTACTGGGCCTCTAAGTTTAATGATAGGGAGGTCGTTACTTAATGAAGAGCCCGTGAGTTCTTTTACCCAACTTTACTCGTGAAATGTAAATAATCGGATTATTTTTAGCGTAATAGCTAAGTTGCCAGCTGTCCATTCATCCATCCTTTCGTCCATCCATCCCTCCGATCACACATTCACCCATCCATCCACCCAATCACCCACCCATCAATCCATTCATCTATCCATCCAACCAACCAATCATCCATCCATCCATCCACCCACCTATCCATTCCGCAACTTTCTATCAAACCATCCATCCACCCGCTCTACCTACCCATCAATCAAAAAATTGGTAGACCAATCATATCATTCCTTAATATCGGAAGTAAATTTTAACTCCAACATTGATCGACGCCTAGATTTGAAGCGTTTTTTTTTTTTTTTTTTTTTTTTTTTGTTTGTTGTTGTTGTTGTTGGTCTAGCATTTTAAACGTTCTAACTACGGCGGTTAAGGTCACCAGTTTGTGTTACATGTGACTGACCATTTGCAAAATAACGCCGTTGAACGTCGAAGTAAAACTTCGACCATTTCGATAAAGCGACCACAACCGGAATCCCCCTTTAAAAAGTAGAAGTGGTCGTATTTACTAAAATGTATCTTACCTAAATCTAATGTGTTTTTATTTGTGAAAAAAAATGTGGGCATGGCAGGGTCAGGCTTATCAGACTTAGGAAAATCATGTTCTTTAAACATCTTATACTTAACCATTGTTTTAATTTGGACTAGCCTTTAGCTCCAACAGTCTTTAACCGAACAAACTTATTTGAAGGAATCTGATAAAAGGTAACCGGTGGATAAAACATGTACCTGAGAATTTTTTTTAAATCCGCCCGATTTCACTACAAACCATAAATGAAATTTATCCCTGTCCGTTAAAGCCATATTTACCATCTGCTCAAATTTATTTTAACGAATATGATAAATTCGCTTAAGGATAGCTCGTGTAAAATTTCATCGAAATCCATCAACTGATCTCCGAGAAGTTTCACTATATACCATTTATGGAAATTAGCCCTGCCTATAGCCGCCATGTTTTTCGACTGATCAAATTTTTTTTGAAGGAATACCCAGAAATTATTGCTGGGAAATTTATTTGAAATCTGTCAACTGATCTCTGAGAAGAAAATTTCAAAGTTTTCACTATTCACAATGGAATTCAGCGCTGCCCATATGGGCAGTATCTTTTATCTCATCATCCTTTGAAAGAATCTGATTAGGAGTCACCCAAGGGTCGTTCCTGTAAAATTTAGTTGGAATCTAAGCCGAACTTTCTGAGAAGAAGAGTTTTAAAAAAGTTTACCAACGGATAAACGCATGCATGTAAGGACACTCATCGGACAACGCTATAATAGCCAACTGGCTTTCAGTCAGTGGAACTAAAAATTTCTAATTTCTGTCTTTTCCATTTTAAGTTTCTTAACCCTGTCCCATACAGTCCCCATTTTAACACCTCCCAAGAAAAAGACATTGGAAAACTTTGGTGAAATATTAATGCGGAAAATGAAAAAAAAAATGCTTATCACAAGCAATTTGTTCATTAACAGCAATGTTTTCTGCCCAAAAAGAAAAACATTTTTAAAGATTCATCGACTTTAAACCGTTATCAAACTCCCTTCAATTTGGATCAGCCGAGAGTTTTGTTGCTTGTGAATTGGTTAAGGATCAATATTTTTTCAAACAATCACTGGTCCTGTGTATGACATTTTCAACCATTTCACATGAGCACCAAGTAAAGACTAAGATCTGTCCGAGGATCCGCAGTCTGATAAAAGCCTTCACTATCCACTGTGTATATAGCTACTAACTCAAAGTTCCTTTAGCAAACCAGCCTATATTCGACGAGATTTGTTACAATCTGATTGATTGATTGGGGCTTAACTTTAACAATAGTTTAGTCATATCTCGGCGGCTTGTGCACCTAGCAGTGGATTCGTGGTTTATCACGCACCAGTACCACCATTACATCTTTTCCTAGCCTCCAGCTGCTATCCCGCTTAGGTTTACGATTATCCGCACATTGATGGGAGACAAATGTCGGAAAGGATATGTTCCGCCGTCGGAGATCTAACCCATGACAGAAGAATGGGAGTCGGGAGCACTACCAACTGCGCTATGACGGCGGCATTCTACACAACTGCGTGGCTGCTGAATGTGTTTCATGCACATCCGAAATGGTTAGGAAATATCACGCACATGATATATTTACAGATCTCTGGTCAAGCACGCTGGCCTTCTACAGGAAGTCAAACTTAGCATTAAAGCGGGTTTTATTGGCACAGATGGGTTCGAACCCACCACTCCACGATTCACCAATTCCCACTCAATGACGTATTTTGACGCCCCGTAGGAAGACATTGTTTAAAATGAAGTAATAGCTTGTAACAAGCAATTTCTTCATTTTACACAATGCTTTCTTCCCGGAAAGTTAAAAAAATCTAAAATCTCATTACCTTAAAATTCCTGTCTGCAACTTCTTTCGTTTTGAACTGGTCTGTTTGGTGATGGGTTAAGAGATACCAGATGAGCTAACTCTACCCAGCATGATTAGGATTAACAAATAACTAATAACCAATGCCATTTTCATATTTATCATGTTTAATGTTCAGTGATGATTTGTTTTGAATAGTTTGTTTTACAATACATGTATCTGGGCTTTATACAGGGCAATAATGTCTATAAAAATTTCAACTGCATATTACTGTTTTCTACACAAACCGTACATACTTAAAAGAGTTAAAACAAGAATTTGCATGAGCAGTTGCCACGCCACATGACCTCCGACCCGGCTGTTCCACAGAGATATCAAACAACATTAGTTCACATAATCTATGGTTATGGTTAAGAACATAAAATGCAAATTGTTGGTTGGTGACCTAAAGACTGTAACTACAGCTTCAGTAAGCTGTAGTAACGTAGTTTAACCCTTGTCATGCTGAATAAAATCCTTATCTGAATTTGCATTGAAATCAAAGGTCTGAAAGCACCAGAAACACTAGTAAAGGGTCTAAATTTGTTTTGTAAATTAACTTCATAAACAACTCTATTTTGAGGGGGACAAACAGGAAGTGTAGACTAAGATCAGACTGCACTTATGTGCAGGCAGATCTTAGTGTATACCTCCTGCCAAAACTGGAATATTCCGGGTTCAGCATGACAAGGGTTAAGTCAAAAAACTAAAAAATACTTGACATAAATTTCAGAGGTCATCATTCATATCAAGTCTAAATGAGTGATTTAATTGGTCAATCATTTTTATTTTGAATGACAGTAAAGATCCATCAATTACAATCTATTTCAGTTACCAGCTTTTCCCTGAACACCTTTTATGTTCCACTTGTCTATTTCGCACTTTTTCTCATAATTGAATATTATTTTTGTAAATGTATATATAAGATGCAAATCATTTATAAACTAATTCCCACACCCCAAATTGTTAGACTGGTCAAAATTGAAAGGAGTTTCAGACGACAACTTTGAGTTGATGAAATTTTAGAATTTTTCAACTTTCAGGGAAGAAATCATTGTGGAAATGAAGAAATTGTTACAATCAATTTCTTCATTTTCCTCAATGTTTTCTCAATTGTTTTTCTTGAGGGGCGTTATGGGGCGTCATTGAGTAGGAATGGGTTAGACCTACTCAATTTGTAGCTGAACAATCCAAATCCTCTTACATAATGAGAAAATATTTTTGAACTATAATCAAATCCAAGCAATTCCTATCAGCTATCAATGTGAGAGATATCTAGTAAAAGATATATTGCTGCCATGCTGGTTCTAATTGACAAATCGCGGCCGTCAATCAAACATCAAATCCAATCATTCATTTCCACTGGATGTGTGCTTTGAAATCCGTCAATGGCCATCATTTTTGTGAAGCATTTTAGTTAGTTTGCCGACCTAAACGCAGTAACTACAGCTTATTCAAGCAATAGTTATGATGTTTAGTTCTCAAAATAACTATTTAACTTTTATGCTGCAAGTTACTGGCCATATATTTTGCAAAATAAAGCCGTTCAACCCATTCCCACACAATTCCTCCTAATTACGCCCCACAAGAAAATAGTTCTGGAAAACAAAGTTGGAAAATACAGAAATTGCTTGGTACAAGCAATTTCTGTATTTTCCACTTTGTTTTCTACCTAGAAGAATGAAGCTTTTAAATATTTCAACAATTTGATATTGTCATCAGCAACTTCTTTCAATTTGGACCGGTCTAAATTTTCACTGTGGGGGAGTGGGTTAACTGTCAAGAGTCAGTAGGCATAGCTAGGGGAGTCAGTGGGCCGTGCCAGTGATCCCTCCATTTATCATTTTCCATCAATATAAGGTAAGCTATTTTATGAAGGAGTCGCAAACATAGTCCAATACCCTTCATCCATTACCCTTTTCTACACAAACAGCATTTTACTTTGCTGTGTTTCATACTTGAGAAAATATTGTGGAAAAGGAGAAATTGCTTGTCACAAGCGATTTCTTCTTTTCCATCAATATTTTCTAACACAAAGGATGGTTTCATTTCAAATTGCATCCAATTTCTTATGGTCGTCTACAACCTGTTTCAATTTGGACCAGTCTAAAATTTAATTCTTATCCAATTACTACACAATCCAGCATTTTAAATACTCCTGAAAATCATAATTCAACAAAAAAGGTCCTGGGAAAAGGAGAAATTTTTCTCACAACATTTTCCTCCCTTTCTAGAACTTGTCGGGCAATTTTTAAACACATTTTAAATTGCGATCTGAAACCACAGGCATTCATTTTGTGATAATAATAATTCCTGTTTTCAAAATCCATATGTACTATACACTATTAACCTATTCCCACACAATAAACTTTTGGCCTGATCCAAAATGAAAGGAATTACAGACGACATTTCAAAGTTGATGAAAGTTTAGTTTTTTTCAATTTTGGGGGAAGAAATCATTGAGTAAAGTGAAGAAATTGCTTGTCACAAGCAATTTCTTCATTTTACACAATCTTTTCCCAATTGTTTTTCTTGAGGGGCGTCAAAAAGCGTCATTGTGTCAGAATGGGTTAAGACTAATTCAATGATGTATAATTGGCGCTATTTAACTTACTCATAACGTTATAAAACAAATACCTCGGTCTTCAACTTCTTTCAATTTGTATCAATGTGCCCAAAAAGCATGAAAACTTTGTGGGCGGGGGAGTTGTGATTGTGGTAAATCAGCAGGTTTCTCTATGTTGTACAATATTTCCCTAGATTTTCTATTTCAATATTGTGAGGAAAAAAAAAAACCTGATTGTTTAGGAAAACTGTTGCCTGGCTTCTATCTACAACTGCTACTCAAAAACTTATGCTGCATAACCCATTCCAAATTATTCCTATACTTCTATACCCCTCTTAGGAACTAAAAACTCAGAAGGAAAATGTTGAAAATGAAAAAATGAAGCAATTTCTTCTTTGTCCACATTGTTTTCTACCCCGAAAGACAGACTTTTTCAATCTAAACCTTTCCTGTTATGCAAAATTTCAGACCTGTACAAATTCAATGTTTTTGCAGACGGAAATTTAAAGGGGATTTAATTCCAAAAATAACCATTCAGTAGGGTTCAAATATTCCACAAAACCACAGTGACGTAAAAACTAGGGAATAGGGTTTACCAACTTTGAATTTTTAGTCTATAACTTAGTAGTCTAACCGTGGTTTAATGAACCATTTCTTGTGGTTTACCTACAAATTAAAACACTAACATAATGAGATCATTTTAAGCGTAACAATATATGAACCAATGGGACCATCTGGAAACAGCAAAATACATCAATGTAGAAGTTTTTGGTACGGCTTTTAGACACTTGCCTTTCTGCCTTCTGTCTTTTCTATTTCATTGACCCATTCCCACATGTTAAAATTTTTGACCAGTCTTAATTCAAAGAAGTTGCAGGCCACAATTTTAAGTTGATCAATTCTTCAAAATCTTTGTCTTTTAGGGTAGAAAAAATTATGGATAATGAAGAAATTGCTTGTCACAAGCAATTTCTTCATTATTCACAATGTTTTCCAAAGCTTTCTTATTGAGGGGTGTTCAAAGGCGTCACTGTGTGGGAATGGGTTTAACCAGCCCAAATTAACACACAGCTTTACTGATTTTCCAGATGGTCTCTTTTCATTCAATAAGTCATTTCTAATCCGGTGAAGAGCACTGAACTGTACAAAGTTACCCTCCTTGAGCAAAGCTAAACTATACTTAATTAAGGAAGCTAGACCTTAATGCAGTGAACAGACTCAAAGACAAAGTCTTGTAACCTTTAGAATTGTAAAGTGGGTTGGGTCGAATTCTAATTACAACTAGACTTTGTCGCAAAGCGGACTAATACCCCCTAACAGCGCTTGTCCATGTACAAGTGCTATCTCCCAAAGGGCCATAAGAAAAAATGGACTTTTTAATTAAAGGGCCATAACTCAGTCGAATATCAATGGACCATAACCAAATTAGGATATGCACATGTCTGACTTATACCGAGTATTTCTGTGGAATTTGAATTAAATCCGTCCAATGGTTGATGAGAAATTGAGCGGACACAATTTTCACAAAAGGGCCATAACTCTGTTAAAAATCAACCAACTGTAACCAAAATGGAATTTGCACATCTCTGCTTTATACTGATTACATCAGTGAAGTTTGAATCAAATCCGTCTCTATGGTTGCTGAGAAATTGAGCAGACACAAAAAAGCTACAGACGGACGGACCGACCGACTAACAGACCAACAAGCTGACTCCTATATACCCATCCAAATATATTTTCGGGGGTTTAATAAAGTTTACATTGAGGGTTAATTGCAATACTGTTCTAAGTGTATATAGATTCTTGGAACAGTATTGTCATTTAACCCTCGACATGTATATACAAAAAATAACACATGTAGAGAGCCAATGGAGCAATTGATTCTTAAAATCATTCTATAGCATTTCATTTTTATCCCATTCCAACACAATCACCCTATTTCATGCCTACAAGAAAAGAAACTTTTGAAATCAATGTGGAATACGAAGAAATTGTTACAAGCAATTTCTTCATTATCCATATTGTTTTCTACTCAAAAAGGCAAAGATACTAAAAGACCAGTCTATAATTACATTGACTGTTGGCTTAAATGAAAAGAAGCAAGATATTGCATTGCAACTTTGGTTGAAAGTAAAAACTTATTTCAGTTCTAAAATAGGTTTGTGTACCTTTTAATCATTTCTTAAATTACTTGAAGAAATTCAAAGTTTTAACCCTTTCCCGTTTTTGGACAGGTCTAAATTGAAAAAGGTTGCAGACGACAATGAAAACTGGATGAAATTTGAAATGAAACCATTCTATGTGGTATAAAATATTTTGGGAAAAGGAGAATTAGCTTGTCACAAGCAATTTCTCCTTTTTCCACAATTTTTTCTTGAGTGTAATATCACAGAGACATACCAACCTGGGTTTGTACAGGATAAGGTTAATGTACTACTTTGAAACAAACAGGTTGATGACGCGTGAATAGGCATAGGGGTTATTGCAAAAAGAGCATACTATAAATATATACGCATTTACACCAGTTTCACAGCAACACATTGAGGTGAAAATGAGATTTACATGTCTTTTTTGGCAAATAATGCTATACAAATTGATTCCATTGATTCTTTGTTTAAATTAGGCATACATGATTATGTACATCACAGGTAAAATTCACACATAAACCTTTTAAGCTTGTAAACTCCATCTAACACATCTTTGACCCTTCTAAAATGTTTTTAATTTGATAATTGAATGCAAGACAGTACCTAGTCTCTATACATTGTTTGGATGGCATTTTCTGTGATATTTCAATGTAGCAAAGGACCGGGACTGTTGAGTCCCTGAGCCCCCCCCCCCCAATTTATCATGATGAAGTTAAACCCTGGTGTTATTTCGAATAATAATATAAAACTTCAAATATCCAAAGACAGAGATTACAAAAGGACATATACATAGTTACAGAATTCCTATTTTCTAATTGATTAAAAGTTGGTTTACCCTGTTTGAACAATCTTTCAGTTATGTCACAGCAAAGTTAGCTTATGTTCTTTCCTCGGTTTCACCAATACTACTCTAGGGCTCTAAATGCCTTGCTTAAGGACATACCACCATGACAAGTGGCATGGCTAGGACTCAAATCTGTAACCCTTGATTTCTCAGTCTTCAACTACCTGAGGCACAGGACTCTGCCCTTGCAATTATTCAACCCTTTCCCCTATGATCCCTGATTTTTACATCCCTGTGATATAATTGAGAAAATATGGAGGAATAAAAGAAATTATTTAACCCTTCCCTGTACAATCCAAATTATTTCATCCCATGATATACTTTGAGAAAATATTGAGGAAAAAGAAGAAACTGCTTGAAACAAGCTATTTCTTCTTTTTTACCACAATATGAATTTTTCATATGTTATGTTTGGTATATGTCATCAAATATTGTCATTATTTAGAAGAGTCTATAATATGTTGGAAGATGAATACAAAAATACAAGCACATTCACTACACAAAGAGTCATGTTTTAACCAGCACAACTACACTGGGAGGGAACTTAAAATCTAAAAACTTTTCTATAAGAGTAGCCATCTGTAATTAGACTCACTCCCACAAAATCCAAAAATCTACGACCCTCAAGAGAAGAGCTTTAGGAAAACAATTTGGAAAATGAAGAAATTGCAAATTTCTTCATCATCAATATAGTTTTCTATCCACAGCATGAGATATTATAAAAATTTCATTGACAAGAAACTGTTATCTTTAAATTCTCTGAATCTGGACTGGTCTAAACTTTTATCTCTGAATGTAAATAAATAAAACAAGCCTAAATATAAAGAAGTAGCAGAGTACTTTCTAGCATTACCAAGATAAAAGCAACAATTTTGATTTCTAAATATCGTAAAACTTGTATTCAGGTACCATCCAAAATACTACCAAAAAGTGGCAACATGTAGGAAATGGTCACTTGACTCATCACCAGACAACAAAATTTGAGACAGGTCCAAATTCAAAGAAGATGGAGATGACAATTTTTTGCCGATGATATTTGCAATTCTTTGAAGTAGAAAACTCTTTGGACAATAATTGGTTCAACAGTTTTTTGGTTACTGTAATAAAAAATCTGATCTGACGATTATCAGTATTTGTTAGAATGAAGGTCTTTCAGTCTTAGCCACAGTCAATTTTTTTTACCCACCCCAAGAGAAAAGCTTTGGAAAACATTGTGGATAATGAAGAAATTGCTTGTCACAAGCAATTTCTTCAATATCCATAATATTTTCTACCCTAAAAGTCAAATATTTTTAGAATTCCACCAACTTCAAATTGTCATCTGTAACTTCAATGAATTTGGACCTGTCTAAACTTTTGTCATGTGGGAAAAGGTTAATTCACCAATGTCAGTTCCTGTTATTCACCCCTTTGCAATTGCTAAATAGTTTTTTTAAGACACATAAGACATAGAACATAATTGACTGTGATACCAAATGATTATTACCTTAATAGGATATGATTTACCACAAATATAAAATTGTTTTCTATCAATGCTTTCCACTGTCCCTTTTAAAACATGCATACATGTGTCTGTCTATAAATGACCAAGTTTCATCAACATTGTGAGATTTAACTGCGGCCTCTTGTTTGTAAACACTAAAACCATTGACGCTGCATAACACAAGATAGACATTCAACTATCACAAAAGCTCATCATGCTCAGGTAAGCTAAAAATTTGACAGTTTAAGGAATACGCTATCCAAGAGTTTTACCTTTTCTGTTTCGGCTCTGACCAAGATAATTCAAAAGAGTTCCCAAAATATAGATGGAATGGGAAAAGTCTAAAGCTCCACTCATTTAGTTCCTTACTAAATGACTCATAATATATGTATATGAATTTGAGGTTAAAAATTAAAAATGCTAAGTTAAAAATGTAATAATTGTGGACAGAACTGAGAGCAGATAGACAGTCTATTGCCCAAAAGATAGAAACTTTGTAAGAATGGCAAGTAAAAACCAGAAACAGTGAAATGGTGGTTACCCTTAATATTTTGTTATAGAACAGCTAAAATATACATGTCATATAAAAAAAAGAGGATTTGAAAGGCTATTTCTTATACAGGAGACTTTGACAGAAACATTGTAACCGAATTTACCAGATAACAAAATGTCAAATTGGTTCAAATTGAAGTTGCAGACAACAATTTCCAAATGTGTAGAAATTGATATATAGGCACTGAATAGGGTAGAAGGTATTGTCAGGAAAGGAGAAATTGTTTGTCACACGCAATTACTCTCATTCTCAAAATGTTTTCTATAACTAACTTTTCCTTTGCACACAAACAGTAGGATTATGTGGTAACATAGGGGATAGCATCACAGCATAATGTGTTTATATTATACATAACCCATTCCCACACAATCCCACTTTATTTATGCTAGTCAAGAATAAAGCTTTGAAAGACAATGTGGACTATGAAGAAATTGCTTCTAACAAGCAATTTCTTCATTGTCCACATTGTTTTTTCGCACTGAGATACAAAGATTTTTGAAATTCCACCAACTTAGAATTGTTGTCTGTAACTTTTTTCAATTTGTATGAGTCTATATTTTCATCGTTTTGGTAATGGGTTAGAATACAGATTTAGTGAAACCAATTACTTTGGACAATAGCTGGATTGCAGAACTAATTTAGCTAAGTTTAACAATTTTCTTCTTCACCCAGAATCTTCACACCAGGCGAGAAGAGACCAATATAATAATATTACATGTCCGTTTTGCTTTGAGCCGGTATCTTTACAAAAAGTCTAAATAATGCTACTCTTATGACTATGTTAATCCATGTATTACATATACACACATCTTATCTTTCTGTATAACATTCTGTCTATTTCCCACACACAAAAATCTGTCTATTTCTATTTTCTATCACTGTTAAATCCTTCTGTCTATCACCAGTAAACACAAGTCACCACTGAAACAACACCCCTTTAAATGCAAGTCATACCGAAACTCCAAATCAACTGATTAGAGGTAGTGATGGTTTCCTAAATCATAAACAGAGCTCAAGATAAAGGAAGTGATTTAGTTTTGTAAGTGTAAAATTCATTACCTATCCATCAAATCCTATACTGTGAAAACCTTAGGCATCATCCTAGTGAGACAATTCAAATGGGTAGCCACAACATAGTGTTTCGAGGAAAAGTAACAGAATGCCTTGTTTAATCCTTGTCATGCTGGACAACCTGGAATATTCCTGTTTTGGCAAGTTGATTGATTAATTAAATGGGGTTTAACGCCATTTTTAACAGTATTTCGGTCATATTGCGGGGGCTAAAGCACCTAACAATGGATTCCTGGTATTTCTCACACCAGTACTACCACTACATCCTTTCCTAGCCTCAAGCTGCTATACAACTTAGGTTTGCATTTATCACCCATTGGTGAGACAAATGTTGGAAAGGATATGTGCCGCCGCCGTGAATCAAACCCATGACATCCCATGGTTGAAGATTAGGAGTCTAACACGCTACTGACTGAGCTATGACGACCGCTTGGTTTGGGCAGGAGGTGTAGACCAAGAAATTGATTTCCAAAAGAAACATTGGTTTTTGAACAGTAAGTTCTATCAGTGCTTTCAGCCCTTCCTTTTTAAAGCAATTCAGTAAGGTAGTTTATATAGCATGACAAGGGTTAACCACATCCCATTTTAGCGAGAGCTCTGCCTGAATATCTCGACCACACCCTGAGTTGTGGGTATTGATTAGAACTCTCTGGACCTGACTGCTCTACGGTATACAAACTATACAAGGTCAGGTAAATCTATGGCAAAGTGCAAAACAGATGCAAGTGCCTACAGTTCTATAAGCTCTTACAACAGTTTTGTAATTAACCCTCAAATTGATGATCATTATTTGTCATTTTAACCCTTTCCTGTACAAACACGGGATTTCATGTCCCTCTTTTTAAACTTTGGAAAACACTGTAGAAAAGAAGAAATTGCTTGTTACAAGCAATTTTCTCATTTTCCACAATATTTTCTTCCCCTCTGAATGGTAATTTTTCAAATTAAATCCACTTTCTTTGTCATCTTCAAATCCTTTGAATTTGGACAGGTCTAAAATTTTGCAAAACAGGAAAGGGTTAATTTCATTATTATTTCAAATTCAAAAGACCATCTCTTCCAATAAAATGGCATTATATAATATGACCTATGATGCAGGTGTGAGTCAAGTTTGTCGAATATTTTTGATATTACATTGGTGTTATTACACTGGTGTAATAGCTATGTAAATGACCTAAAGCCTATGGGAACGTTTATTCCTTACTGCGAAGATGACGTCATAACTCACAAGACAATGCAGTTTTGACCCTTCTTGCTGATTTAATACCTCCAGAGAGTTGCTTTACATTCAAATGGCTGAAAGCACTGGAAGCAATCATAATAGGTTAATAATAGTTTTCAAATTTATCTTATTAAAATCTCTTTCTTTTAAGAGGCACACAGGTGGTGTTGACTAAGTTCAGCCTGCACATGATCTTTGTATATACCTCAGAACAAAAACAGGAATCCCAACAAAAACAGGAATATTTTGGGTTCAATATTACAAGGGCCATAACAGTGTTGTATGTTCCTCCCAATATTTCTATAAGCTTAATTTCAAGAATTCTATCCCTATATCACAAACATTTAGGTCATATCATTACCAGAATATCATATTCATGGTAATAAAACATCAAACTTATGAAACTTGTCACCTAATGCAGATCACGAAGCCTAGTTTTTATCTGTTAATGGAAAATTCATTAACCCATTCCCACACAGTGACGATTTTTCACAATGTTTTCTACCCAGAAAGTTGAAAAAATCAAAATTTCATTTACTTTAATTGTCCTCTGCAACTTCTTTCAATTTGGACCGGTCTAAAATTTTGACATCTGGTAATGGGTTAGTGAACTTGGAGTTTCATGACCACTCATTCATTGTCCTCTACATCATTAACCCATTACCAGAGGGCTAAATTTTAGACTCGCCCAAATTCAAAGAAGTTGCAGATGACAATTTAAGGTTTATGAAATTTTGGATTTTTTCAACTTTCTGGGTAAAAAACATTGTGTAAAATGAAGAAATTGCTTGTGTTGCAAGCAATTTTTCATTTTCCACAATGTTTTACAAAGCTGTTTTCCTTGGGGACGTCTAAAAGGGTCACTGAGTGGGAATGGGTTAAACAATTCAATCCCTTTATTTTCTTCTCTCTCTCCTACCCCTCAATCGGCACGCACTCGAAGCAATGCTTTAGAGTTGATCTCATTTTGGGGGGGAATAGACCAACTCTAATTTTTCTCTCTCCTTGCATGATTATATTCAATGCTAACACATATGTCAACAGAACCTTGAATTCAATATTGAATTCCATCACAATGTTGGCATTAGTCTATTTCTCACTACCCAGCTTTAACACATCCAAACTCTTTGTCCGACACATATCCCTTACACAGACAGAAAGCCCATCTTTTACATTCAATACCTCATCATATTTTCTTTTAACTATACCAATCTTGTACAATATTTAAAGGGCTGATAAGTACAACATCACAAACCCTTTAACAGCCGAGAAACATTACCACTTGATGATGAGTGTAATACGCATGACTATCTCCAGTGCAATGAACGAACTGAAAATACTGAAATTCAAACATAACTATGGGCAGGCTGTCGTCAATGACTAGCGACTGGACTCTGTTGAACTACTACACCAACCATCGGAGACTCGTCCCCGCGTTCAGAGGATGTCCGTGTATGTTGCACAGTTTGGTTTTCAGGTAGTTGAGTCTCTACCGTGGTTGCTAATGTAAACGGGAAGGCACCACCGGGCCACTGGGGCTGGGGGTATTGTCCATATTGGGCTGGATAGCCCGATAACTGCATATTTACTGCTCCGATCTGGGGTGGGTCAGACCCGCTATGCACCCTTGTATGACCCCCAGGTACAATATCAACTGTCCGACCTGGTTGGGGTGGCTGGGTCGCCGAGGACTGAAAACCTGGTCCTATTAATAAACTTGCGGAATTCCCATGTGATGACGCAGACGATGACCCTTGAGCATGAGCTCCCGAGGGCGGAGACTGCAGTCTATGATGGTGTGACGAGTGATGTCTATGTGAGGACTGGGAATGTGAGTTGTTACTTGACCTATGACCTTGACCTTCCGTTGACCCTGGCCAACTCTGCTGGGTGTACACCTGTTGGTGAGACTGCAGATGACCTTGACTTCTCTGGGGACTCTCACACTCCATGGTTGCATACTGAACGGGGTTTCCATGGTTACCCCCTTGATGTGCAGAATGGGAGTGGACATGTGGATGAGCATGGTGCTGGTGAGTAGGGTCCGATCTTGCTCGACCACTATTGGATGAACCAACTAGAAATAAGAATTCAAGAAATATTAGAATTTGTTAACCCTAATGCATAAAATGCGTATCCTTTACAAACTTAACCCATTAGCAAACAGTGAAATCTTACACTGGTCCAAATTTAAAGAAGTTGCAAACGAAAATTAGAAGTTGATGATTTTTTTCAACTTTTTGGGTAGAAAACAGTGTGGAAAATGAAGAAATTGCTTGTCACAAGCAAATTCTTTATTTTCCACAATGTTTTCCAAAGCTTTTTTTTTTCTTGAGGGCGTCTAAATGCGTCACTGAGTGGGAATGGGTTAAAGAATAAAATTAGAAAAATACTGCTGGAAAATGAGAAATTGCTTATGAGAAGCAATTTCTACTTTCTAAATGGTTTTCTACCTTATATACTGCTTTTTCTAGATTTATACTATTTCAACCAATTACCACGATAACGATTTTCAAAACCCTGAAGAAATACTATGATGCAAATCTTAGTGAGAAAAGGAGAAATTGCTCCCTTTCGCACAATGTTTCCTACCCTTTTGCCTCTTACTTTCCAATTTTATCACAATTTGAATCTTTTTTCTGCAAAAGAGAAAGGTTGTAATCCTTCTGGGTTACATTTCAAACAATTCCACATGGGCTTCAAGAAAAGATTCATATCAGCATGTATATCCACCGAGTCTGTTGGAGTCTAAACCCATTACTAGATGTCACAATTTTATACTCGTCCAAATTCAAAGTTGCCAAAAGTTGCTGTTTTCAGTTGATGAAACTTTCAAAATCTTCTACTGGGAAGAAAAACTAGTGGATAATAAAGAAACTGCTGATTCAAAGTTTCATTAGACAGTCATAAACAATTTTCCACAATGTTTTCAAAAGCTTTTTTCTTGATGGGGGTCAGAAAACAGGACTGTGTGGGAATGGGTTATCCCAGTACCAGTCAACCAAATTTCAGACTAGTCAAAATTGAAAGAAGTTAATATCATTATAAATTATATCAAAATTGAAAAATAACTGCAAAATACTGGAAAACATTGCCAAAAAAGAAGAAAATTGCTTGTCCTTTTCCAGGAATATTTCCTATCATATTTCTTCTGCTTGCTAAAATGCAGGATCGTGCAGCGAAAGATTAAGTAGAATTTACTTTTTATATATGGTGGCCTAACGTTTTTTTCTTCTCAATGGTTTAGTCCCATTTACAATAGATGTTTATTTGACACCACTTTTAACAGTATTTCATTCACATCGTCGCAGCTGGAGCACCTAACAATGGATTCCTGGTATTTCTCACACCAGTACTACCACTAATCCGAGCCTCCAGCTGCTCATCCCACTTAGGTTTCTGATTATCTGACCTTTGTTGGGAGACAAATGTTGGAAAGGATATATGCAGCAACATTGGCCATTTACCAGTACAATGGAAGACATCCTTACAACCTTATAATCATTCTGACCAAGTTAAGACCAAAATGTGGCCCCTAGACAGCAAAATAGGACGTCATTTATTTCCTTTTTCCTGTGATTTCCTTATCCTTATGACCTATCAATCATTTAACCAAATTTTATCAAGATTCTAAAAAAAAATCCCATATTTCACATTGTCCTCAGATGAGCTAAAATATAGCATTTTTGGTTATTGCTGTACGTAGGAACAGACACATTTGGATTACAAACATAAAGGGAATAATAATATTTGGATGTGTTAAATGTATTTTATAACAATGTGGGTCAAAAACTTCATATGTATGCAAACATCATCCTCTCTGCTTAAAAGCCTAACACACAAGTTGCAATCTGAGATTAAGGCCATAGACTGATTGATTGAAAGGGGTATAAAGCCAAATTCATCTGTATATCAGTCATATTGTAGCAGTTGGAGCACCTATACATGGATTTCTGGTATTTCTCACACTAGTACTACAATATCCTCAAGCTGCTCATCCCTATAGGTTGGGGATTATAGACCATTTGGTGGGAGACAAACATTAAAGGTGATTAGAAGTCCTATGCGATATCAACCGTGCTATGACCACGCCCCCATTACACTGGTTCAAATGGAGAGTAGTTACAGACGACAATTAAAAGTTTTTGAAAGTTTAGTTTTTAGCAACTTTCTGGGTAGAAAACACTGTGTAAAATGAAAAATTTGCATGTCACAAGCAATTTCTTCATTTGACACAATATTTTCCCAATTGTTTTCCTTCAGGGGCGTCCAAAAGTGTCATTATGTTGGGATGGGTTAAGGGAATAGAAAAGAACTTTCTACAATAAAATGGTTAACCTAAGGTTCTTATTTCAACTTTTCCTTGCTTGAATAAAATAGCAAGATCAATCTGTATCATACTTATCATAGAATGGCTGTGCACAGGAAACCCTTTAATATTTGTTCAACTTGATTTTTACTTCAAAATGAGATTTCTGCGAGTTCAAAAGGAAAGGCAATGTTGTCTTTTTTTAAATTCCCTACAAAGAAATCACTTCAAAGCTACATCAAGTATTTCAAATGTATACACACATAAAATAGTTTTTCCACCAAAAAGCAATTGCGCGTTACTCATGAAAGAGGGCGTTTGACAGACACAAGCTATATGCAAGGGGTCTTTAGCTAAGCAACATTAAGCAGAAATATGCCTGGATAGTGGACTTTATCATAATACAACTTCGGAAACTCAATGAAAATTGCTTACAATGGATGAGATTAACGTCCCATACCTGTCGGACTACCAACATTCTGTTGTTCCATGGCCGGACTAGTTGACGTACTGTTTGTTGT
Source organism: Fragum fragum (assembly GCA_946902895.1). Classification (NCBI taxonomy): domain Eukaryota; kingdom Metazoa; phylum Mollusca; class Bivalvia; order Cardiida; family Cardiidae; genus Fragum; species Fragum fragum. The sequence continues at coordinate 46,609,735 of OX336372.1, forward strand.
ATTTGTACTTTCATCCGTTGTTTTTTTAAAGAAATTGTGTTGCAAAGCATAATACGGAGTGATTCTAGTCTTAGGATCATAGTCTAACATTCTAAGTATTAAGTCTTTGAATTTCAAATAGTCCGCCACCGTGTGACCCGGTTCACCCGCTCTACGACCTCCTGGACCACCGGTTTCAGCCCCTATCACATCATGAAGTTTTCTTGTACCAGGATGCTTATACTGAAAAACAAGTAAAAGTAAATACAGTGGAACCCTCCTAACCAATTACCAGACAACACAATTTTTCCCACAGTTACTACAAATCAAAACTAAAGGCTGGTTCAAATCAAAATTCTTGCAGATAACAAATTGAAGTTCATGAAATTTTAATTATTTTTGTTTTTAAGGGTAAGAAACATTGTATATAATAAAGAAATTGCTTGTGACAAGCAATTTCTTCATTTACCACAATGTTTTCCAAATATTCATTCTTAACAGACATCAAAAGGTGGGATAGTGCAAGAATTGGTTAAACAATCGGACTAAAAGCTGTAGTTACAAAATTCAATTTGCAAACCAAGTATTTATTTTTTTTTTACGTCACTACCAATACATTCTGTAACCTTAAGACTTGAAATCCGACACATAAACTTGTCAGAGGCCAAAGTAAACAAATTATCTGTAGTTTTCAAAAGATGAAAGAAGCTGCAGACAACTTTTCAAATTGCTTTTAAACAGAAACTCAGTGCTTGATTGATTGATTGATTGATTTAACAGTATTTCAGTCATATCCTGGCAGTAGGAGCACCAAATAATGGATTCCTGGAATTTTTCATACCAGTACTACCCCTACATCCTTTCCTAGGCTTCAGCTGCTATCCAACAAAGGTTAAGGGTTATCCACCCATTGTTGAGGGACAAATGTTTGAAAGGATATGTGCTACCGACGGGGATCAAACCCATGAAATCCCAAGTTTGAAGATTGGGAGTCTGATGCGCTACCGACAGGGCTATGACAGTGGCAGAAACCTAAGTACCAATTCGGGTATAAAACATTGTGGTAAAACTATAACTTGTTTGTTCGAAGAAATTTCTCCTTTTCTAACATTTTCTTCATGGATTTCTTCAGGGGCATCAAAAACTTATTTGTGTGGGAATAGATTATGGAATAGATTTGAAGAAATCATGGTGGGACAAGAAGAAATAATTTCACAAAGCCATTTCTTCTTTTACAAGAGAGTTTTCCTTCATTCAAATCTTCGTAAATCAGTTCTACAAGGATGGGTTACAGAAGAGAATGCATGCCAATTCCAATACTCAGCTGTTCAAGTCAAAAAGGGGCACAATTTATTCAAAAATGCATTTAGAGTTACCCGGCTTGTTGGTATATATCGCTTTTTTTTACGGTAAACATATATTTCAAGTTTCAAATGATCATGTTTAGTAATACCAGATATCACAAAAATGTCAAAGTTGTTCTTTGAAAACAGCAGAACAAATATTCCGGCATCAATTAAAAAATGTTCTTCACTAAGAATTGACTTACCTTTTTCCCATCTTTTGGTTTTTTACATACATAACCATCTGATAATTGGTCAAAATACCGCCTTGCCTTTGGTGCTTGATCTAGAATGTGTTTTGGTGGCATACCCAATACCTCTACAATTTTCATCATTTGGTCAAACTGAAAGGAAAAGTTTTAAAAGATTCACATACATGTTCATGTGTTTATTGCTTAGGTCATATTGAGGAATGCTATAGCCAATTCCTACCTAATCCCACTTTTAAACACCCCCCTAATAAACAATGTTACAAGCAATTCCTCCAATTTCCACAATGTTTTCTATATAGGAATACACAGATTTTCAGAACTTCATTAACTGGAAATGGTCATCCGCAATGTCTTTCAATTTGGACCAGTCTATCTTTTATTTTCTATATCTATTTATTTAATCTTATCTTTTTTTATTTTTGAGGGGTTGGTATGTTTGTGTGTGTGGGTGGGGGGGATGTAAACAAATGGAATGCTTTACACTAAGTTATTGAGTGCTTGATAGGTAACAAAAAGCTCTAGGTCATAATCTAAGGGGCAAAATTCAGACAAAACAATAAGTTTTAGAAGTTTTAGAGTTAGATATTGTTATGGTATAAATTGGTCTTTCAAAGTGAGTGTATATATTGAGTTTCAGCTCAATATTTCAGAAAACAGTAGTGGAGAAGATATGCTCCAGACCAGAAAGGTACACACAGACACAACCCCAACTTCACACCTAACAATTCCCATTCCCACTTAGTGACGCCTTTAAATGCCCCCAAGGAAAAGAACTTTGAGAAACATTGTGGAAAATGAAGAAATTGCTTGTTACAAGCAATTTCTTCATTTTCCACAATGTTTTCTACCCAGAAAGTTGAAAAAATCTAAATTTTCATAAACTTTAAGTCTGCAACTTCTTTCAATTTGGGCAAGTCTAAAATTTTGCCATCTTGTAATGGGTTGAGTGGCAGGGACATAAAAAGATCAGGCTTGTAAAAGACTTTGATGACTGAAAATGAAAGAACTTCGTCATTGTTTACGCGTTTTATATGTTTACTTTGATTGGCAGGTGTTGGATTATCTTTTTTTCTCTTTTAATTATAGTAAAATCTTGTTAATGGCAACTCCAATTTGTCAACAATTGTGTTGCAAATAACAAGAAGTTGCAATTAAATAGAGGTGTTTTCTCTATAAATTCTATATTGGTGCTTAAAACAAGTTGCAATTAGGCATCAGATTGATATTATCAAGTTTGGAATTAAGAGAAATCCTTTGTGTTGGGAAAACGAAATTTACAGTTAAAACCCTTTTTTAATAGGCGGATTGCTGGCAAGGCCTACTGAAACATTGTGTTTTACCTATTACCAGTCGGCAAAATTTTTGGACTGGCCCAAATTCAAAGGAGTTGCAGATGACAAATTAAAGTTTATGAAATTTGAGATTTCTTAGACTTTCTAGGTTGAAAATATACAGCTGTGATCTATTGATGATCAAGTCACAAACACATCATATATCTTACCTCATTAGAGCCCGCAAAAAGAGGTTCACCGGTGTGCATTTCTACCAAAATGCAGCCTAAACTCCACATGTCGATGGCGAGGTCATATGGAATTCCTAATAATACTTCTGGCGATCTATAGAACCGACTTTGGATATATTGATATATCTGAAATTTATAGAAAAATGTTCAAAATTCTGTACAAGATGACAATATTTTGGATTCCTCTTAATTTAAAGTAAGTGTGGATGATGAAATTTGAAAAATGTTCATCTTTCGGGGAAGAAGACATAGAAGAAAATGAAGAAATTACATGTTTAACTCATTCCTACAGATTGACTCTTTTAAACACCCTTCAATATGAAAGCTTTGGAAAACATTGTGGAGAATGAAGAAATTGCTTATCACAAGCAATTTCTTCATTATCCACAATTTTTTCTACCCAAAAAAGCAAAGATTTAAAAGATTTCATCAACTTAGAATTGTTGTCTGCAACTTCTTTGAATTTGGACTGGTCTCAAATTTCCTTGTGTCGCAATGGATTAATACTTTACCAAATGACAACATTTTGGGCTCCTCTTAAAACAAAGACAATCATGATGATGAAATTTCAAAAATCTTTATCTTTCAGGGAAGAAGCCATAAAGGAAAATGAAGAAATTACTTGTTTAAGGTAATTTCTTGATTATCTACAACATTTCATACCCCAAAAGACAAAATTTTTAAAAGATTTCACCTACTTGAAATAGTCTTCTCCAACTTCTTTGAATTTGGACTGGTCTAAAATTTCTACATGTTGGTGGTCAAAATGTTGTGGGTTTTGGGTTTTTTTTATGTTGAAGCACATTTCAAATCCTGTCCTTTTTACTACTAAGATCAGTACAAAATCTTTCACATTTTCCTATTACCATACTAGGAAATTTTAGACTGGTCCAAATTGAAAGAAGTTGCAGAAGACAATTTAAAGTTGATGAAATTATAGATTTTTCAACTTTTCATGTAGAAAACATTGTGGAAAAAAGAAGAACTTGCTTGTTACAAGCAATTTCTTCATTTTCCACAATATTTTCCTAATTTCCTTTCCTGAGGAATCAAAAAGTGGCAATGTGTGGTAATGGGTTAAACATTAAATTGAATTATTTTGAAGAAAACATACTCACCCGTTGCCCTAACTGGCATGAGCTCCCAAAGTCCACTATCTTGATTGCACTGCGTTTTGGGTTACACAAAAGTATATTTTCTGGTTTTAAATCACAATGAATAATGTTTAATTCCGGGGTTGCTAGGAATAATAATGCCGTACACAATTGCTGTGCAAACTTTCGAGTCAAGTTTAAAGAAACACCTCTAAAGTTAGTATTCCGTAACAAATCATACAAATTGTATGATAGAAGTTCAAACACTAAGCACAAATGATTTCTGAACATAAAGTGTCTCTTCAATTTCACTGAAAGGAGAAAAGAAATTTTAAATTAATTTCTTAATGAAAGAAGGGAATCTGTATATAACCAGGAAAAACAACTCTTTTGGTTTTACTTTACCAGATGAACAAATTTTTCGGATTAACTCCCTTGTGACACCCATTTTACGTGATCATATCTTGACTGAAGTGGCGTAAAAGTGGGATTGTGAAGGAATGAGTTAATTTTGTAGACAAGTTGAAAAAATTAAGTGTTTAATTTTGTAAATTATACTCCCTAAAAATCAATACCTAAATTACTAATGTACTTTTTCAACCAGCTGTGTTTAAAAACATGTTTTCTCCACTTGTCCTAGGCCAAGTAAGACATTTTCTAGTGAATGAAATAGTCTACACTAAAAATTGAATGGATAATTTTGAGAAAATCAAGGATTTTCTTCATTTACCACACAATATTTTTGACAATTCAATATAACCTTTACAATTACTTTTCAATATGATCATGAGTTATCGTCGAGATCTATTTCATACCATGCCAAGATTTGCTCTGGTATTTACTTGTCCCCAGACAAGTGACCTTGAAAAATGTACTTATCTGTGAGTAGAAGAGCCCATGTTGGACAAATCCACGCCCCTAGTTTCAACCATTTACCTTGGTAAGTTTGACATTAGAATGAAGTCATGCAAAACAAGATCTTTTTTTTTAAAAAGAAACAATTATTTCATTTCCAAAATATTTTCTTACATTGAAAGATATCTGAAACAGTCTGAAATTTTGTTGTCTTGTAATTACTGATTATGAAGTTATTTAACTGATATGAAATATCTTCAAGATTACATACAGAAACAATATAACTTAACTCTGGCTTATCAAACCATAACAAGACATAAACATTTTATAATTATCCAAATTCTATGAATTTGTAGACAACAATTTTTAAAGGCATTTTTAAAATCTATTTGTGAAGAATGTTTTTTTCCAAAGCTATTGGCATCAGGGGCTTAAATAAGTGTGATTGTGTGGGAATGGGTATTTTTTAATCGCCAGCCCATCCAACTTTTTTCTAAAATTAGGCTGTCATAGTGAGATGCATTTACTTTCACTAATTTGAAAATGATAGGATGTATACAGAAAGTGACTACATTTACGACGCAATATGAGAAAAAGAGACAATCTCAACCTAAACACAGGCCATTCCTAAGAAATATAAAGCCATTTACACATGACAAAATTTTGGACTGGATGAAATTGCAAATGGAATTTATATGATGTTTGTCTTTTTGGATATATAACATTGTGGATAAAGAAATTGCTTGATAAAAGCAATTTCTTCATTTACCAAAGTTTCTTCAAAGTTTTTCTTGAAGTGGGTCAAAAAGCCAGATTATGTGGGGATAGGTTAAATAATATGAATCATCTTTGACACATTGGCAAATAAAACTTATAAACGAAATCTTTAAATAGTTACAGAGAAGAATTTCATACTTGATTATTTCACAAAAGTGATGTCACATCATGTAAAATTCATATTCTAAGTCAAATGCAAGTGTGTTTAAAACAAATAACACAGTTCTATAAAGCTTTTAACACCATTTTGGTTACATAAAAAATAGCCCTGTCAGTAATAGCCATTTTCAGTATAGACTATATATGAAATATAGTCCAACCAAAAAAATGCTTTTCAACTAATCAAACTTTTTTCATTTCATGTGACAAAGGGTCACCCAAGGATCATTTCTGTGAAATTTGCTTTCACCCATTCCCACTCAGTGATGCTTTTAGACGCCCTCAAGAAAAAGAGCTTTGGAAAACATTTTAACAAGCAATTTTTTTTCATTTTTCACAATGTTTTTCAAAGTTTTTTTTCTTGAAAGGTGCAAAAAAGCGCCAGTGTGTTGGAATGGATAGACTTAAACTCATCGTGCAGTGAAGAGAAATGGCAAGAGGGTGCACAAATAATTAAATTCTTACTGAAAACAACCCAAACTGTACTACAGCCTTACCTATATAATATTTGTTTTCCGCATCATGTTTATTCATGAGCTCCAACAACTTGACCTCGATCTGAGCCTGGTTGAGGAAAGGTTTCTTGTTTTTGATGATTTTGATGGCCACTGGTTCTTGGTCAGTGTGATCATATGCCTTCACAACCTGCAATGTATAACAACAATATATCAATTCTTTTGACACAATGACCTTTTTTTTCACGCCCCTCAAGAAAAAAGGCTTTAGAAAACATTGGGGAAAATAAAGAAATTGCTTCTTCAAAGCAATTTCTTCACTATCCACAATGTTTTCTCACCTAAAAGACACAGATTTTTAAAACCCCATTAACTTCAAATTGTCTGCAACTGCTTTGAATTTGGACAAATTGAACATTTTCTTTGTCCAGTAATGGATTAATTGTCACATTACTGGAGTGGCCTAAATGACTATGGGCTGATACAAAATGAAAGAAATTGCTGATGACAAACTATGATCAAACTATAGGAAAATATTTTTCGAGGTAGAAAACATTGGGAGAAAATTCTTCCTTTCCAATGTTTTCTCAAGCATTTACTTGTAGAATTGGAGTTGGAATGGGTTTACCAATTGGTAGACCGCAATATTTAACCAATTACCAGATGGCAAAATTCAAGACTGGTCCAAATTGGAAGGAGATTCAGACATTTAAAATTGCACTGAAATTGGATAATACATGCCAAATAGGGTAGAAAATATTGTAAGAATAGGAGGGATTGCTTGTTACAAGAATTTTCTCCTTTTCCCACTAAGTTTTTCATTATCATATTTCCTCCGAGCTTCAGAAGGCTTCATTGTGTGGTAATAGGACAAAACCAATCCTGTTTGAATAGCGTGGTGAATTGAAAATAAACCATGTAGGGTTGGAAACATTGTGGATTAGCAGGATGTGCTAGTTATGAGCAAACTAATTTCTTTCCAATGTTATAAAGTTTATTTGTTAAGCCTATCAAAACGCAGGATTGTGTGTTAATGGGCTAAAACTGACTTATCTGGACAGGATGAACAACAAAGGGTAACAATGAGAATTTATAACAATTTCACAATGTGATTATCATGTTATCAAGAAACCCAAAATTCCTCACACCAGCAGTCTATCAGCTGTGTTATATAATTCTAACAGAGGGTCTGGTGTGTGTGTAGATAACAGCTATTTACTCCTGGGTAATTATCTTACATACAAACTATTTTCATCTGAACCCAATATAGGTGCATTCATATTCATAGCTCCTGATATGCCAATTCATTTCCATTTCAAAGCCCTAATATTTGTGAATTCATAACACTAACTCACTTTTCTTGAGCTTGTAGTGATGGACAAATAAAATGACTGAACAAGAACCACAACACTTTTCTTATCAGATATAATATATATATTAGGGTTTTTGTTGGTCTTTTTTTTCAAAATTTATCACTCGCTCTTTACTTGGGCTTGAGAATCAATACGTAGTCACAAAATGAGGACTGTGTATCCAAAAATGAAATGGAAAACATTTTGTTTCAAAATTTTAAGTTTTACAAACACTAACTAGACCATCACAGAAAGTGATTAATACCTAAAATGCCTTCAAGAAGCAGAAAAAACTATTTGTAACTGAAATATCAAGCAATTTCTTCATTATCCACAATATTTTCCACCCAAAACGACGAAAAAGTTCAAATTCCATCAACTTGAAATTGTCGTCTGCAGCTTCTTTCAATTTGGACCAGTCTAAAATTTTGCTGTGTTGGAATGGGTTAATTGGTAACAACTAATGGTAACCCATTTAAAAGTAAAGAGTAGGGTAAAAAAAATACCAAATTTGTTTTATTTGTAGTAAGATACTTGTTGCAAAATTTTATTTATTTTCCCAAATTTAGTAGCAAGAATCCTGTGGGCTTCTATATACCCCTATGATAGAATTTTGGGAGATATGAAGAAATGGAAACCATGTTGTAACAAAAATTTAAGTAGGTAAAGCCTATTTGTAAGGAAAAACATGGGCAGTATGTGGGCTGCAACTGACGACTATTGTCAGCCGACATAGAGGCGAAAATCTCCAATTGATGAATCTCTGAGCATGAATATTATGCTATTGGTCTGTAACAAGTAGTTTCACTTTCGACTATGTTTTCCAATTCCTTTTTCATTTGGTGCATTAAAAAGCAGGATTGTGTTGGAAGGGTTAAACATAAGTAGGACGATATGACATTTGCAAGTAAAAACTTGAAATAAAGCACAATGAAAATGCCAATGCAATGGTAATTGGAATAGTCTGTATTCTTCAAATAGTTCAGTTAACCCATTCCCACATACATAAAGTTAGATAAACATTGTGGACAATGATGGAGCTGTTTTTGTCAAGCAATTTATTCATTATCCACGATGATTTCCATTCCAAATTTCATGTGCAAAGATTTTTTTACAATACCTTGAACCTGAAATTGTTTTCTGCAAAATCTCTCAACTTGGACTAGTCTAAAATTTTGTTGTGTCGCTATCTGTTATTAACAATCAAACTTGATCTGTTCCCTTTTCCCACTATCAAAATCATGATAAATTTGTTGGTGGCTACAAATTGCTTCATCTTTTTTTAATTTATATTTTCTTTGTCCAAGACATTTTCAGAAAAAAGTGATTTGAAGCAGCCAGCAGAACTATTTCACAAGAGTGTCATTTCACCAAGCCGCAAACTAGACCCAAAGGGTCATTAAGGTCAGCTGCAAGCCCATAAATAGCAGCTTGGTCAAGATTTTATTGGCAGCAGACTGAATATTGACCTTACCTCTAGTGACCTAGTTATTTCTTCACATGTACAAAACATCAAGAGTAGACAGAATTTCCAGCTGTTGGTTTGAAATATCATGCTTTTGTCTACTATATAATTTCCCCTCCCCATCCCTTTCATAATTTCTTGTTATATGGTTTTTCTTATCTTGAGCAAAGATTTAGTTACACCATGTCTTGGAGGACTGTATCAAAATCAAGTGGGCAAAAGCACTGGAAGATATCTATTTTGAAAATCAACTCTTAACCCTTTCCTGTTTTATGAAATTTTAGGCTGGTCCAATTTGAAAGAGGATGCAGACGACAATGAAAAATGTATGCAATTTGAAATCTGACCATCCTATGTGGTAGAAAATATTGTGGGAAAAGGAGAAATTGCTTATTACAGGCAATTTCTCCTTTTTCCACAATGTTTTCTCAAGTATAAAATCACAGGAACGTTAAATCCCAGGTTTGTCCAGGAAAGGGTTAATGCAAAGGAGACAAATAGGTGGTGTAGATAAAGATCAAACTGCTGACCTTCTTCTATGCCCCCTGTCATAACAGGTGCTCCAGCTGTCGTGATATGGCTGAAATTCTGTTAAAAGTGGCGTTTAACCCCATTCAATCAATCAATGATTTAAATGTTCCCTGCATTATAATGCTGGTTGTAATGTAACAGTTCTGATCTTATTCAAAAGCCTATGACTAAATAATTGGTGAAAGACAAATCTCACCCTTTTTCTAATAAATCAATTATATGTATTTTGTTCTGGGGCTACTGTGGGAAGAGAAACTATGAACAGAAACAATATTTTCCCCTTGATTTTTTTCTTGACTATTTACATTGTTTTCTATTTGGAATTCGTACCTGTCCAAATGAGCCTTTTCCTATGAGTGAATCAATTTCATATCGGTCCATCCATTTTTCACCGGGGTTGACGATATAGTCATGGTTTGCATCATCGTAACCATCATTGTACGCATGAACGTTCACCTTTCCTTTCTTATGGCTACTGTCGTCTCCTTGCGCTCCTGGTGCAGCTCGCTTCTTTTTCTTTGCATAGTAAACCTTGAAGGAAAAAATATTGGGTTAAAACTAGTTTGCAACATAATCTAGGCTGTGCACTTATCCAAATTTCTCCCTGTATTTTGAGAAGATGAAATATAAAAGAAAAACAGTGTGATTTTCGTTTCTCCATGTCTTTTTTCTACCCTGCTAAGTGCTTACTTTTCCTTTTACTGCACTGTTTCCTCTGCAACTACTTTCAATTTGGACCAGTCTTAATCAATTACCAGCGGACAAAATTTGACACTGGTCCAAATTGATATTTGAGGTTGCAGACAACAATTTGGAGTTCATGAAATTTTAGATTTTTTTAAACTTACTGGATAAAAAAGCTTTTGTAAAATGAAGAAACTTCTTCATTTCACACAATGTTTTCCAAATTGTTTTTCTTTGGGGGCTTCAAAAAGTGTACTACCAAATAAGTTATATTTACAGTTTAAAAGTAGCAAACCATTGTAATATGATTATTCAACCATTACTAAATGCAAAATTAAACAAGTCTAATTTCAGAAAGTTGCAAATGACTATACTTAGAGTGTTAACATTGAATAATACGAGCTAACAGGGGCATTTGCTTCTAAATTACTTTTAACCAGTAATACCTCCTTCTGCTAGTTTTTTTTTCAATTTTATAGTATGTATTACAATGCTGGTTTCAAGGTAACCGGTTAGAGAGCATTATATTAACTGTTTCCCATACAATCCCTGATTTTTACATACCCATGATTTTATAAGTAAGAAAGCATTGTGGGAAAAGAAATTGTATTTTTGAAAGTCTGTTACCTTGTGGACAAGGTTACAGGACGGCAAGCTTATTGAAAACATTTTAAGAAAATGAGGATATGAAAGTACCAAGCAAAATATTTCTCTTTTCCTCAGAATGAATTCTACAAATAAACAAATTTTCAAATTAATCCATTCCCACACAATCCGAGTCTTTTACACCCCTCAAGAAAAAAGCTTTGGAAAGCATTGTGGAAAATTATCCAGTGTTTTCTACCCATAAAGACAAAGATTTTTTACAATTTCAACATCTTAAAATTGTCTGCAACTTCTTTCAATTCGTACCAGTCTGAAATTTCATCATGTTGTACTGGGTAAAACATACTATGAATTGCCATTAAGACTTGTTTTAAGTCTTAAATTACACCTTTTAACCCATAACCACATGGCAAAATTTTGGACTGGTCTAAATTGTAAGGATTTTTTCCAACTTTCTGGGTAGAAAACATTGTGTAAATTGAAGAAATTGCTTGCTTTTCATTCACTAAAAATTTTCCCAATTATTTCTTGAGGAGCGTTCACAAGCATCATTGTTTGGGAATTGGTCAGAACTTATTCTTACCGTGTTAAGCTCTGACTTATCTAAATCCAATATTACTGCATTTGCATGCGTACCATAACACTGAACTTTTATTTTGAATTGTCGATTTAGTCCACATTCTTTCCGATATGTTTGCTTTCCTATTAGTGTTTTTGTTAAATGATATCCAAGCCTAAATCCGAACTTCATTCTATTACAGGTTCCTACTCATTTAAAAAAATAACACCAGAAATAACACCATTCAATACCTTTGCATCATCTTTGGAATCGGGTTAAGAAACAACAAAATACCCTGTATCACTTCTATGTTGACAGAATGTAAGACAAAACTGGCCGTAAAAATACATCCTGGATTATTCTTTTAGATTTACGAAAAATATTGTCTATCGCATGTGCATGCTATATCAGATTTGGAATGCTAAAAAATGACTTCAGTAGCATGGAGTAAAACACATGGTCTGTCAGAGAAGAGAAATGGAGAAAGATTAGGTAATAAATAATGATTACCTTGGTGGACAGATTGTGACTTGTAATTAATTATCAAGTTAAGTACCAGTACTATTTGTGGAGGAATACATTTTTTAGATGCAGACAACAATTTCAAATTGATGAAATCTTAAAGATATCTGACTCACTAGGTCAAGCACATTGTTGGAAACAATAAAATTGCTTGTTTCAAGCATTTTCTTCATTTTTCACACTGTTTTTCCAATTCTTTTTCATGTGGGGGCATCAAAAAGCGTTACTGTGAGAGAAAAGGTTTAAGTCCACACAAACATTAATTCACACATTTTCAATGCACAAAACATATCTTTCAAAAAAAATACATCGGTCCAAATCAAGAAGTAAATGATACTGAAAATCTGGCACCAGTTCTGCTATATATTTGGTAAATGACATAATGTTAATTCTATTCAAAGAAATCCATGAAATTCCTTTGGCCCATTTCCAAACAATCCCTTTATTTAACCATTTCCAAGGGCTATTACGAGTTGATGGAATTTAAATCTTATTTGTCTTTTTTGATAGATAACATTGTGGATAATGAAGAAATTGCTTGATACAAGCAATTTCTTCATTTTCCACAATAGTTTCTGTAGCTTTTTTCTTATGTGTCCCAAAAAGGAGGGACTTTGTTGGAATAGGTTAAGGCTTGAAAGAAAAAGTTCCTGATTAGCAATATCTTTATTTTCCACATCATTTTTTCACCTACCAAAAGAGAATGATATTTAATCCTTATCATGCTCAATAAAATCTGACCCCAAAATACCTTTAAATCAAAGGACTTTGAGCACTAAAAGCTTAGAGAATTATTATTCTTTATCATTAATAATTTTACAGACTAATGTGGCTTTACAGAGAAAAGTTGGTGGTGTAGACTAGATTAGACAGCAGTTATGAGCAGGCTGATCTTTGTCTATGCCTCCTACTGAAAAAGGAATATTCTCGGTTCAATATGACAAGGTTTAAAATCATATTCACTTTATTGATTGAATAGGGCTTAACACCACTTTTAACAGTATTTAACAGTATTTAAGTCATATCACTTCAGCTGAAGCACCTTACCATGGATTCCTGGCATTTCTGTCGCCAGTGCTACCACTACATCATTTCCAAACCTATAGCTACTCATCCCACTTAGGTTTATAATTATTCCCCCATTGTGGACAAATGTCTTGAGAGTAAATTTGCCACAGTCCAGGATCAAACCTAGTTTGTTTGTTTGAATGGGGTTTAACACCGCTTTCAACAATCTTTCAGTTATATCGCGGCGGCTGGAGCACCTAACAATGGAATCCTGGTATTTCTCACACCAGTACTACCATTACATCCTTTCCTAGCCTCCAGCTGCTATCCCACGTAGGTCTACAACTATCAACCCATTCGTGAGTGACAAATAGTCGGAAAGGATGAGTGCCACTGTCAGGAATCGAACTCGGTACCTTGAGATTGACAGTCCGACGCGCTACCAACTGTGCTATGACGGCGGCCAGGATCAAACCTAGGATTCCATAAATAGGAGTCCTATTCAATACCACAGTGGCCGTGGCCTATACTAACTTAAAATTGCTGTTTGCAGCGGAATTTGTCTAAAATTCAATCACCTAATAACGGTTAAATGCTTCAAAATTCTTTTATTTATCTGTTTTTCATGTTTCTGCACCGCAAAAAATTTCCAGATGTCACATGTATATTTTGAAACCCTTGCACCAGTAATACAATCCAAATCTGACACAAAATAGAAGATGTAACTAGCAGCTGAATTTAAACAGGGTCAAGGTTTATCAGGTAAGATAACTCAAAGGTTATTGTCCTATTTTAATTTGTCTTTAACTCATTCCTAAATGACTATTTTAGACTAGTTGTAGATAACAATTTCGAGTTATGAAATTTCAGAAATCTTTCTCGTTAGAAAACATTGTGGAAAATGAAGGAATTGCTAATCACAAGCAATCAATTTCAAAATCTTTGGTCATTTTTTATAAAGTTAATAGTATGCAGAGAATTTGATTGGAAGTAAAATATTGGTTTTTCCTCATAAAATAACTACCGGTATGTTTCATGAACACCAGTGATTGACTGGGATAACCAATTCCCACTCAATGACGCTTTTAAATGCCCCTCAATATGAACTTTGGAGAACATTGCGGAAAATGATAAAATTGCTAGTACAAACAAATTTTTCATTATCCACTATGTTTATATTCCAAAGGTTAAATATTTTTCAGTTTTCATCAACTTAACCCTTGTCATGCTGATCCCCGAGTATTCCTGTAATGACAATAGCTGGGACAGGTGTATAGAATAAGATCAGCCTGCAAAGATGTGCAGTATGATCCTAGTCTACTACCTGCTAGCTCTTTTAGTGTTGAGCAAATATATGAACACAAAGTAGATCTAAATTTGACTGTAATTAAAAAAATTGTGAAGAAAGGATAAATATTTAGCAGGACAAGGGTAAAATTGTTGTCTGCAACTTCTTTGATTTTGGACTGGTCTAGAATTTCATCCTGTGGGCATGGGTTAGCAGCTTTAACCCATTCCCACACGGCAAAATTTTAGACTGGTCCAAATTGAAAGAAGCTGCAGACGACAATTTGAAGTTGATGGAATTTTAATTTTTTTCATCTTTTGGGATAGAAAACTTTGTGGATAATGAAGAAATTGCTTGTAACAAGCAATTTCTTCATTTTCTACAATGTTTTCTAAAAAAGTTTTATTGAGGAGCGTAAAAAGGAGGGTTTGAGTTGGAATGGGTTAAAGGGGGGAATTCATAAGGATATGATTTGTATGAAGTAAGCCCGAAAAATGTGTAAACCCATGAGCTGGGACACACACACATGCACACACTCAAGATTGTTACTAAGATTTTTTCTGAGGATTGTTTCTTCTAAACAAACATTTCAATGAATGTTAACAGGAAAATTTCTACACAATACTGGAAATCAAACATTTTATTTGAAAAAATTATTGCTGGGAAGTTATGTATAAAACTAAAAATGTCACTAGACATGGATGCCCCTGTTTAACTGCTTGTCAAATGACCTTCAGTTGTGACCTTGAACTTGAGAGTATCCAACAAAACACATTAACGCATGACACTAGTACTCTTGAAGAGAACAGATACTGTCCCAAGTTATAGATTGAATGACTGGGGTTTAATGCACTTTTTAACAGTATTTCAGTTATATCGTGGCAGATGGAGCACCTAATCATGGATTCCTGGTATTTCTCACACCAGTACTACCATTACATCCTTTCCGATCCTCCAGCCAGGGTGTATGATTATCCACCCATTGGTAGGAGACAAATGTCAGAAAGGAAATTTGTCGCGACCAGGGATTGAGCCCTGTACCTCATGATTGAGATTCTGACAAGCTACCAACTGTGATATGACAGCAGCCCTTTACCAAATTATTTAAGAGATGAAGAGAATATTTTTTGTTTTCATGGAGGTATGAACCGAAAAACCTAATCACACTGTATGAATACGCGAAGCGGATTCATACAGTGTGATTAGGTTTTTCGGTTCATACCTCCATGAAAACAAAAATTATTCTCTTCATTTCTTATAATTTAATAGCATCGAGCGAAAAATGCAACAACTTTACAAATTTGGTACCTTTTTGTAGTGAACTATTTTGTGCGGAAGCATTCAAAATGGCTGCGTACTCAAAATTTTGTTCATGGAGGTATGAATTAAATTTTTCGACCCCTCAAAATGCTCGTTTTTGATAGACGAAACTAACAATTAAATTATTTTGAAATCAGTCCATGCTTCAGACAAGAAATTGAGACAAATACGGGCTGAGGTGGCCCTATATGCCAATGGTGGGTCATAATAAAAATGTATAATGCCTGTGTTTCAGATTGATCCAAGAAAGCATGTACAACAAGAAATTGAAATTAAGAGTATTCTACAAAATAAATTGATTCACAATACTAAGAAAATCATTGTAAGAAATTGGATAAACCGCCCAGTGCATGTTTCTCTTCCCACTGCATGTTTTCTACCCTCTCACAAACTTGCTCAATTAACCCTTGTCATGCTGAACCCCAAATATTCCGGTTTTGGCAGGAGTTGTAGACCAACATCAGCCTGCACATAAGTGCAGCCTGATCTTAATCTACACCTCCTGCTTGTACTTTTCCTGCCAGAGTTGTTTATGAAATTTATTTCTAAAAGAAATATTGATTATTGAACAAAAAATTCTATCAGTGCTTTCAGCACTTTGATTTCACAGCAATTCAGTAAGGTGATTTATACAGCAAGACAAGGGTTAAGACTTCTTATCAACTGCTTTTCCTGTGAACATCAACAATCTTATGATTTTGATGAATTTTATTGTATTTAGCTTTAGACAATATGGTGGAAAAAATGATACCCCATACAATTATAGTTACTTGTATTTTCTTTCATTCGTTAACAAAAATACACGCATATAAGTACCCATAACATGCAGAATATGTATTTTTAAAACAGATGAATCTAATCATTTATAAGGTATCAAGAATATCCCATTTATCTTAACCCTAGTCATGCTGAACCCAGAATACTCCTGTTTTGGCTGGATATGTAGACAGAGATCAGTCTGCATTTTACATGTAGGTACATTATGATCTTGGTCTACACTGCCAGCTTGCACCTTTTCAAGGCATTTTGTGAAATTAATTTTCAGAAAATAAAAATACCCTCTGAAAGCACTTCCAGTACTTTCAGTCCTTTAATTTAAAAGCATTCCTGCAAACCAATTTTACTCAGCATGACAAGGGGTAAGATATATCCAGTAGAGTAAAATGACCAGTGTTTGGACTATGGGGCAGTCTTATGACATTCAATCATCCAAGATAGCGAACTAGTAAATGTTTTTGGTCGATAATTTCCAGACATATCGTCTGTTACAATCCATTCTCTCTAGGTTTTATTCGGAGACTTTCACACTCAACTGTCTGCGTCTTGCATCATTTTACAGAAAATCTTGAGGAAAAATCCTGCAACATACTATTGATTTTCAACGAAACTTTTCGGGGATAGACCTACATGCTAGACCAGACAAATTGAATAATGCATTCAGTAAACTTAATCCATTCCCACACAATCCCACTTTTTATGCCCCGTCAAGAAAGTAGTTGGGGAAAACAACTTGGAAAATGAAGAAATTGTTTGTTTTAAGTAATTTCTTCATTTTTTACAATGTTTTTATCCAAAAAATAAGGCTTTTTAACCCTTGTCATGCTGTATAAATTACCTTACTGAACTGCTGTCAAATTAAAGGGCTGAAAGCACTGATAGAACTTGTTTTTCAAAAATTAATATTTCTTTAAGAAATCAACTTCATCTCTGATAGTTGCCACGATTCGTCTAAAATACTGTAAAGAGGTATTTAACCCATTCCAACACAGCAAAATTTTAGACTGGTCCAAATTGAAAGAAGCTGCAGACGACAATATCAAGTTGATGGAATTTTGAATTTTTTCGTATTTTTGGATAGAAAACATTGTGGATAATGAAGAAATTGCTTGAAACAAGCAATTTCTTCATTTTCCACAATGTTTTACAAAGATTTTTTCTTGAGGGGCGTAAAAAGGAGGGATTGAGTTGGAATGGGTTAACACCATTCAATCAATCAATAGTTTACACCAGATCAGCTGCTTCAAAATGGACACATTGGAATGAAAAACTACCAAAAAGAAAACAGAAAAGCTGTTAAATGCCTTTTAAAACCACAGACAGTCATATTTACATTGAAAGTATGTCAAATACCCGAGTGGCTGGCTCAAAGAATTATGTAATTTAGTGCACACAGACTACAATATATTATATAATTATGCTTGGACATTGTCAAAGACCTCTCACAAGCTACCAGTCTGGTTTCCAAGGCAACTATTGGTAAATTGCCGAGTAAAAATTTATTGATCATATATAGGCAATACTTGCTGATGATCTAGATTTAGGATAAGAGAATAGCACTTTACAAAAAATTGTAATATCAAAGGGTCAACGCAAATCAGTTGTAGCTGTCAATAAACAAATATGCAGCTTCAACTGTTTTGGCGCCGACCTATTGATAAGGGTTGTTTTTTGGGTTTTTTTCAATACATGATCTGTAAAGAAAAGGAGTGCTCAATATATTAAATTGTGCTTTTAAATCAAAGCCTTTTGATAGTACTTAACCCTTGTCATGCAGAACCCGGACTATTCCAGTTTTAGCAGGGGGTGTAGACCAAGATCAGCCTGCACATAAGTGCAGTCTGATCTTGGTCTTCACCCCCTGCTTGTACTTTTCCTGCCAGAGTTGTTTATGAAAAATTGATTTCTAAAAGAAATATTGATTTTTGAACAAGTTCTATCAGTGCTTTCAGCCCTTTGATTTTACAGCAATTCAGCAAGGTAATACACAGCATGACAAGGGTTAAAGGAATCGTCTCAGACACAACAGTCCAAATATGTAAGATTTTGTGGACAAACAACAGATTTCACCATTTACCAGACAGCCAAATATTGAAAACAAGATGTGTTTGTGAAACACCATGCCCCCGAAATAGGAATTCTTTAGAAATGGGTGATTTTTATTGTCCTTTTATTTTTTTCTTTGTTTAAGGGAAAAGGGGTTAAAATTTTGACCTTGACCTTGATGAAATGACCTTCCCCAGTTGCGCCTTGTTGAGGCCTATGTACATACCAAATATTAGCATTATAACTTAAAAGGGTTGAAGTTATAGGAAAATGTTTAGTTGGCAGGTTAAGTTTTGCAGACAGACAGATGGACAGACAGACAGACGGACACTGGTAAAACATTATCCTCCGATCTATTGATGCGGGGGCATGAAAATTGAGATTAGTTGAGGACTATAATTTAAAGATTAAGAAATTTTACTTTTGTCTCTTTCTGGGCAGAAAACTTTGTGGGAAATGAATAAATTGCTTGTTGCAAGAAATTTTACACACTGTTTCCTAATTGATTATCTTTAGGGGCATCAAAAGCATCATTATATGGCAATCGATTAAAATGTCATTACATCCTTTCACATTTTTTCACTGAATCCATTACCAATGGCAAAATTTCACCATTGCCCATTTTCAAAAAGTTACAGATGACAATATAAAGTTTATGAAATTTTAGATTTTTCAATTTTTGGAAAAAAAAACATTGTGCAAATGAAAACATAGCTTGTTGCTCTGTGGTTAAACCCTTTCCCACATCGAAAATCAAAATTGGTCCAAATTGAAAGAAGTTGAAGATGGTGATTTCAAGTTTGTGAACTTTCAAAAATCTGTCTTTTTGGGGTAGAAAACATTGATTTCCAAGCCCTTTTTCTTGTGGGATGTAAACAGGGATTGTATTGGAATAGGTGAAGGTTGATTGACATTTTTGCACTAGAAAAGTCAATGTATCATGATGTTAATTATGATATTTGCATTTCACATGATATAACCGTTTTGCCAAAGTTTAGACTGGTCCAAATTCAATGGTTTTGCAGACAACAATTTAAAGTTGAATTCATTTAAGAAATAATCTTTCAGTATGGTAGAAAATATTGTGGACAGAGAAGGAATTGCTTGTCACACAATTTCTTTTTTTTCCACAATGTTTTCCCAAGTATAAAAACACTGGGACGTAAAAACTATGGATTAAAACAGGAAAGGGTTAAGCATAACATTGGTTGGAAATCATTGTTTGATATACACGAAGTTGCGTGCAACCAATTGTTTTCTATAATAGAATATCTGTTTCATACAATAACAGGGATAGAATAAAAAACTTTGTTTGATTTGGTACTGAATGAGAAAACTACATGCCCATAGGACAAGCAGCTTCCCTATTACCAAATGGAAAAATTTTACACGTGTACAAATTCAAAGATGTTGCAGAAGGCAAATTTTAGTTGGTGAAAAATTTGGATATTTTTTTATCTTTTTTGGGTTGAAAACATTTTGCTAAATGAAAGAATAACCTGTTGCAAGTAATTTCTTCATTTTACACAATGTTTCTACCCAGTAAGTTGAAAAATATAAAATTTCATTAAACTATAAATTGTCTGCAGCCCCTTCCAGTTTGGTCTAGTCCAAATTTTGTCGAGTGGGAGTGGGTTAAGAGCTAGTGCCACTACTCCCCATAAATCACAGGCGTCAGAGGACTTACTTCAGATTAGAACCCCCCTTGAAATTTGCGTTCTGGTAAAGGAAAACAGATTTTTTACCCGATTTAGACTGTTAAAGTGTTAATGTCAAAGAGAGTCTGGTGTGTCTGTTTAAAGTAGAAAGGAGTGGTAGGTCGTAGGAGTGGTGATGGTTCTGGTAGAAAAATGTGACAACTGAATTAGGTTATTGAACACCCTCAGAGACAATATCTAGATGCAGCAATGTTGAAACAACTTTTTTTTAACTTCAATTTAAGGATGGTTATGTTAACCCATTTCCACACAAGAAGATTTTAGACCAGTCCAAATTCAAAGAATTTGCATGCGACAATTTTAAGTTGACGCATTCTTCAAAATTTTTGTCTTTCAGTGTAGAAAACATTGTGGATAAAGAAGAAATTGCTTGTAACAAGCAATCTCTTCATTTTCCCCAATGTCTTCCAAAGCTTTCATATTGAGGGGTATTTAAAAGCATGACAGTATGGGAATGGGTTAACCCATTTCCACACAGTGACGCATTTGGACGCCCCTAAGGAAAAATATTTGGGAAAACATTGTTTTCTACCTAGTAAGTGGAAAAAATCTGAAATTCCATAAACTTAAAATTGTCGTCTGCAACTGCTTTCAATTTGGACCAGTCTAAAATTTTGCCATCTAGGAATGGGTTAATCCAGAAATTCACTGACTTAAGTTGCAGACTAATCTCTAATACCAACAACAATACAATGATGTCAAGCATAGTTTTGTCAACTGACCTTATCAATATAACCTTGTTTGGGAATTAACCCATTACCAAACAACACAATTTAAGACTGGTCCATATTAAATAATTACAAGTTATCCTAACCAATGTGCCATGCAGGACATAAGTATAAAATCAATTCAGCAGAAAATTGGTATAGATGCATCCAAGTAAGCCACTTAGATTACAGCCTTATTGATTGATTGATTGATTGATTGATTGATTGGGGTTCAATTTCTTGTCTTAACTTTTTTGCAAACAAGTTCATATAAATATGGGACAAGTAGGAAAGGGACAAGTAGGGAAAATCTGTATTTCCACCCCGCAGGCACTGAAATTAATTTAAATCAGCCCTAAGACCAACAAATGATACATGTCTACCTATTCAAACCACAAAAATCCCCCTCCATAAAAAA
Source organism: Fragum fragum (assembly GCA_946902895.1). Lineage (NCBI taxonomy): Eukaryota > Metazoa > Mollusca > Bivalvia > Cardiida > Cardiidae > Fragum > Fragum fragum. The sequence continues at coordinate 46,631,132 of OX336372.1, forward strand.
GAACAAGAAAACAATAAGGAAAATAAGAAATTGCATATACTTTCTTCATTATCTACTTGGAAAGACAGATACTTTAAAAATCTGTTAAATTATTTGATCTACAACTTCTTAAATTTTGAAGTCTGATAATTAACCCATTTCCACACAATGATGACTTTTTAAAGCCCTCAAGAAAATAGTTTGGGAAAGCATTATGGAAAATGAAGAAATTGTTTTAATAAGCAATTACTTCATTATCCACAATGTTTGCTACCCAAGAGACAAAGATTTCTTAGGTAACATCAACTCAAAATTGTTGTCTGCAACTTCTTTCAATTTGGACCAGCCTCTTCTTTCAATTTGGACCAGTCTAAAATTTAGTCTGCCAATTGGTGAGCTAAATTCTAGATGATTTTGAGATTTCAAGCTGAAGTTCAACAACTAATTATTAACTTGCATAGGAAAATTGACCTTTAATCATCCACAAAATTGTATGGGAGAAAATAATAATGTCATACTTCATTAATGTGTTTGTATGTCTTGATGAGGTCGACGCTCAGCTTTCGAAGAGGTGCAGATCCAGCTTCACGGAAGTTGGTTGGGATGCGATTCTGCATGGCCACCATTTCCTGCTGCTGTTGCTGCTGCAGCGCATCAGCCATGATGACAAACTGGTCGGCCTCGTTTAGTCGCCCATAGACCATGGGAACATGGCGCCCTTTTGACAGCTGTCCTGTAATATAGCAAATGAATAACTCATTACAGAATTACAAAATTGTAGTCTGGTTTCAATTCAAAAATGCTTCAGACATGTATTTATTTCAGTGATCTGCCAAGGTTTTAACCCATTACTAGACGGCAAAATTTTAGACTGGTCCAAATTGTAAGGAGTTGGGAACAAAAATTTGAAGTTCATGATATTTCAAATTTTCTCACATTCCTGGGTAGAAAACATGGTGTAAAATGAAGAAATTGCTTGTTACTAGCAAGTTCTTAAATTTAAACATTGATTTCCTAATTATTTTTTGGAGGGGTGTCATAAAGTGTCACTGTGTGGGATTGGTTAAAAGTCAGGGAACAAAGTCCTCATGCTCTATAAAAAGTGAGGACATAATAGAATCAGAGTGCCATAGTCACAATATACACTAGCCAAAACTAGCAAATATGCATTAAGACCCCTTTTTCTTTTGACACAACCTTATATGGCAAAATTCAAACAATAAGAGCAGGGTCAAGTGAATAAGAATATTCCATGAAAATTTCATTCAAATTTGTCCATAAATATTGCAGATATGTCAAACCATTACCAGACAACAAATTCTTAGACTAGTCAAAACTGAAAAAAATTGCAGACAACAATTTCAAGTTGATGAAAGTCTTATTTCTTTTGTCTTCATTGCTGCTAAATGAAGAAATTGTAACAAGCTATTTTCTTGGGGGCTTCAAAATGTGGGATCCATTCCCACACAAGCATGAGTTTTTATGCGCCTTTTGAAAATATTGTTGACAATGAAGAAATTACTTGTCTCAAGCAATTCCTTGAGTGTCCATAATGTTATTTATCCTAGAAGACAAAGAATTTTTCAATTTCACCAAATAAGATTTGTCGTCTGAACTCCTTTTGTCTACAACTCTGCCACCTCGTAAAGGGTTAACACCATGTGAACGGACAGAGACGGAAGATGATATCAATACATTAACATTGACTTTGGCAGTGCATAAAGATGACGCATCAAATGAACATTCTAGTTACCAAGGCTTTGAAACCAAGGAGACAGTGTCCCAATGGCCTGTAAAAACTGGAGATGTTTATGCTTACTTGGGGACAATAGCGCAAAAATACAGCCTTGGCACATAACTGTAAAGTAAAATTGTTGACAATTCAAAAATCTTTGTCTTTGGAGGTAGAAAAATTTTGACACTAAGCAATAATAGCTTGTTACTAGTGACTACTTCATTTTTCATGATGTTTTCCAAAGCTTATGTCTTCAATGTCTTGAAGGACGTGAAAAATGGGATTGTGGTAATTAGTTAAATGGTAGTTACTGAGAAAATCATAGAACAAAATGCTTCCAATCCTGCATAAATGAATACATGCATCTCTGAGAGCATTGCTTATCATAGTTTTAGAAAAGATCATATGATAATTGACTTGTTTGCTTGCAAATAGCTAGAAGTTTTACCTCTAACAATTTCAAACAAGCCTGTGCATCGCAATTAACCCATTCCCATATGAAAAGATTTTTAGCCTGGTCCAAATTAAAAGAAGATGCAGATGTCAGGAAACAATAGATGAAATAGATACAGTAGATGAAATCTAAAATATCTGAGACTTTACAGGCAGAAATAAGAAATTGCTTGAAGCAAGAAGTTTCCTCATTATCCATAATGTTTTTCTAAGCACTTCTTCAGGGGTGTTTAGAAGAAAGGTTTTGTGGGAATGGATTCATAAATTGCTACATTTTCTTAATTTTTTTAAGATTAGGGTCAAATAAAAGTAGAATTGAAAGGGAATGGGTTAAAGCCATAAGAAGCTTTTTGGTAACTTAACCCTTTCCCGTTCAATCCCTGGTTTTTACGTCCCAGTGTTTACATACTTGAGAAAACAATGTTGAAAAAGAAGAAATTGCTTGTAACAAGCAATTTCTTCATTTTCCACAATATTTTCTACCCTATTGTATGATTATTTCCGAAATAAAATCTAGTTTTTATTGCCATCTGCAAATCCTTTGAATTTGGGCAGGTCTAAAACTTTGCAAAACAGAAATGGGTGAATCCATTACTACACAATCTCTTGTTATGAACCTGTATAATTATATTTGGGGAAAATGTGACAAAATGAGAAATAGTTGTTTCAAATAGTATGATCTATTCATCCAATATTTTCTACATTTTTGTGGCACTTTTGTTCATTCTCTGCTAGTTCTGTTAGTGTGGACCAAATTTTTCTTTTCGGAAAAGGGGTTAAATAAAACCAAGTTTGTTGGAAATTAACAATTATCTTGAGCATTTCTGAGTTGAGAAAACAGCCAATCCCCTTGTGACAATGAATTTATGAATACCTACATGGATATAAATCTATAAATAGCAAGAGTATGTAACAAGATGTAAGTAAATTTTGTAGATAAAATAGAGTGCACTCATTGGATAGACCGTTCCCTACTTGCCAGGGCAAGTTGAATGAAATTTGAAAATTTCAAATATGCAGCCAACTTCATTTTATTACCTATTCAGTCACACAATTCCAGTTTACTTGCTTTTCGGTGTTCACTCCAAACAAAAAATCAGATTTTTTTTTTGGGGGGGGGGGGTGTAAAAATTAACTTTTGTCATCTCTATAATTTGAACATCAAATCCTTTTGAACTACAGGGCCTCAAGCTATGCCCCATCTAATTCAAGTTTCCTCTCATTGATGAGAGAGGTATGACAGTGTTACATGATCAGACATGATCGGTTTTAGTTCACACTGCAAGTTAATCCCTTTTATCAATTCATATACCTTTTGAATATTTCAAGTACTTGTTATCCTAGATTAAAATCAAATCAATACACAATACAAAAGAAGAGCTATTAGTCACTCAAATTGCCCGAAATAATCCAGACTAAACAATTACTGACAAAATTTAAAGAAATATGAAGCAATTCATTTTGAATATTAAAACTTTGAACAATATGCTTGCATGCCCAAACTGTGGGTGGTAAATCTACATTGCTAGCATGGCTTTAACCCATTCCCACACAATGACACTTTGTGACGCCCCCTAAGAAAATCATTTGTTACAAGCAATTTTTTCATTTTCTTCAGTGTTTTATAACCTGAAACTTGAAAAAATCTAGAAATTCATAAACTTTAAATTGTCGTCTGCAACTCCTTTCACTTTGGACTAGTTTAAAATTTTGTCATTGTGGAATGGGGTTTGTTTGTTTGTTTGAATGGGGTTTTACGCCGCTTTCAACAATCATTCAGTTATATCGCGGCGACTGGAGCACCTAACAATGGAATCCTGGTATTTCTCACACCAGTACTACCATTACATCCTTTCCTAGCCTCCAGCTGCTATCCCACATAGGTCTACGATTATCGACCCATTGGTGAGAGACAATTAGTCGGAAAGGACGAGTGCCGCCGTCGGGAATCGAACCCGGGACCTCTAGATTGACAGTCCGACGCGCTACCAACTGCGCTATGACAGCTGCTATGGAATGGGGTAACGATTGTAAGTTATGCAAGTCTGAGAGACACGGACATGTAGCAGGGACTCTCAAAATTAACTGATGTTAGGCCCATTGACACTCTGGCGCCCAAATTTAGTTAGCCCTAGGTCATGGCTGCCCAATGCTTTAATGGATAAAACTTGAATAATTATATAAAAGACATGATGATAGTTAAAATAGGACTGTTTTTAAAATCACAGACTCTTAACCCATTCCCACAAAATTCCACTTTTTGCACCTCTGGCCAAAAAAGCCTTGGAAAACATCATGAAAAATGGAAAAAAATGCTTCTACCAAGCTTTTCATTATCATAATGTTTCCTTCCCAAAGGACAAAGAGAATCAAAACCGCAACAGCTTAAAATTGTTTCCTGCAACATATTTTGATTTTGACCAATCTAAACTTGTGTCATGTTATAATGGGATAAAGGTCCCTAGGCAACAACACTGACTTTCTAGTCCCTAGGACGCCAGCCAGTTCAACATTGTTGATGTCGGACAGAAATCATTAGCAAGTGGTCTTAACTTTTCAGCACAGACCTTGTCCACTCCCAAACAAACTATTTGTCAGTGAGAGATATTTCCAAATGATACACTTTTCTTCATTTTCCACAATGTTTTCCCAAACATATAAAGGCAGGATTGAGTGGAAATTGGTCATTGACAAAGCTGACTGCCAATACAAGACATTATCTTTAACCCATTACCATGTCCAATTTTAAAGAAGTCACAGATGACATTTTTGAGCTAAAAGAATTTTCATTGACATTGTTACAAGCAATTTCTTTATTTTCCATAATTTTTTTCCAAGTTATTTTCTTGATGATTGTGAAAAATGAATTGAATGGGAGTGAGTTAATTTGCTGTTTTACATTTGCTATGAACTCATCTGAGTTGATGGAGAAAATAGACCAGCATCACATAATTAGGCTTTAAAATAATTTTTGTAAGACCTAGTTAACACAGGACAAAAATACCAGACCCCCATCCTCGAAAGCCTTAAATAAACTGTATCTTAAACACATTCTGACATGATGACGCTTTTTGACACCCCTCCAAAAATGCCTATGAAAAAACATTGTGGAAAATGAAGAAATTGCTTGTTACAAGCACTTTCTTCATTATCCTCAATATTTGCTAAACTTATATACATAAAAATTCATAAAATTTCATCACTTAGAAATTGTTGTCTGCAACTTCTTTGAATTTGGGCCAGTCTAAAATTTTGCAGTCTGGTATTAGGTTAAGGTCATTTCGTCAAACAATGCAGAGTAAAACTGGTTGTTTCCATACTATTGATTTATTTTTGTTGTTGCAGTCTTCCAACTGGGTCACTGGGGCAGTGCACTGATGTGCATAGCTACAGAGAACCAATTGGCATCTTTTAGAACAATTTTCTCATCACATCAAGGGACACTTCTCTTTTGACATTAACACTCCGCAAACAAAAAATCTAGATTGTTCACAAATAAAACCCAAAGTCCTGTCCTGCATTAAAATCTCTGAGAACAAATGGCTTCGGAAAACATTGCAATTAAAGGAATAGCTTGTTTAAAGCTGTTTCTTTCCTTTTTGTTGCCACAATATCTCTACACTACTAGACAATCATTATGCAATTTAACCAATTACCAGAAATAAGCTGCTGACAAGAATTTAAATTTTGTATTTTAGATTTTTTCAACTTTTCCTGGCTTTCTTCATTTTACACAGAGCTTTCCAATTTGTTATTCTCAAGGGGCAATAAATAGTGCCATATTGTGGGAATTGGTAAAACTCTCTTAGAAATGCCGTTTACAATATCCCACCATTAGCACAATCATTAATTTTGTTGTCTGGTATAGGGGGGAAAGGTGCATTGCTCATATTTTATTTGAAAAACCTTAGTTGATCAACTTCATTTTATTCATACTCCAATGTTTTCTACCCATAACAACAATAATTTTTATGATTTTATCACCTATAAATTGTCCTCTGCAACTTCTTATTATTATGACTAGTCATGATTAAATGTCTGACAATTGGTAAACCCATCCCAACACGATGACTTTTCATGCTCCTCAAAAAAAAGAAAATGAGAAAGCATTGTGAGAAATGAAGAAATTGCTTAAACTAGGCAATTCCTTAATCTTCCACAATGTTTTCTACCAAGAAATTAAAAAAGATTAAATTTCATAATCTTTAAATTGTTGTCTGCATCACCTCTTAGTTTGGACTATTCTGTCGTGTGGGAATGGATCGAAATTTTAGACTAGTCCTAAATCAAAGAAGTTGCAGACAACAATTGTAAGTTGATGAAATTCTTAGAATCTTTGTCTTTTGAGGTAGAAAACATTGTAGACAATAAAGAAATTGCTTGTTTCAAGCAATCTCTTCAATGTCCACAATGTTCTACAAAGGTGTTATATTGAGGGGCGTTTCAAAGTGTCATTGAGTGGGAATGGGTTAAACAAACTGAACATGATGCTATATACATGTTGTAGTGTATGTTTATACCTGGTAGCTCAGTATAATAATTCAGACCACACATGGGATGTACAAACACCATTAAGCAGATCACAGCCCAATCTTCTGTTCCTTGTAGTATATATCCTGACCAAATAAGCCTTATACCCTTAACAACATATACATCTCAACTGAATCTTTGGCACCATCAAATTATAAACATAATCCTAGTACACAATATGTACAACGTAAGTTTGGTAGTCGATCAACTTAAAATCCGCAAAACAGGAAGTACAAACTTTAAACTCCAATCAGCTGACATTCACAAAAAAAGTAAACATGTAATTACTTGAACTGAATCCTTTAAGATTTCTAAAAATAGATCAAATTCATTTAGAAACTGATGACCCTTTCATAAAAACATAAAGTAAGTGAAATACATCCAGGTTACAGAATATTTTCCACTTAAAGATAATTCCAAAGTTTTCTTGTTTGTGTATTGAACATGTACAGCATTTGTAACAAGTCCACTCAAGCAACCTACATGTACAATTTCATTCATTGAGGCACATCTGTCGAAACACGATTGCCCATGTGGACTCGATAATCACACACACGCCCCTTTAATAATGAATGAACTTCCAATTCTACACTTTCTCGGCGATTACAGTAAGTGTCGTATATTCTGATCACAAGTCCATTGTTTATAAAACGATATCCGAAAATCAATAATTAGCGATGAAAACAATAAATCTGGTACAGCATACAAAACATAAAGGCCGCCATGCTGCATTGCCCAGCTGTGTTTTGGTCACATGACCATACAAATTATCATGCTTGAGGCATGTGATTCAACTTGCTAAACCTTGAACCACGCCTTCAGCCAATCAAATTACGGTTTCCCCTCTCGTTTCGAGCTGTTGCTGTGCAGCCAGTCTATTTATAGCCGTATAGGAAAATGTAAATCAGGTCATGTGACGAGACTGTGTACATTTCTCTGTTATTGTCACGTGATTAAATGCGCAATGAGTTGAAAGGTAAAAGTTTATAGGCCACAGAGAGAAACCAATCAGAATACAATATATACGGATGCATTGTTTTTACCTACATAGGCTACCCTTGTCCCTAACACACACAAATGTCGAGCTTCTCAGCTGAGAATTATCTAATGAAAAAAATATTTTAATTTTTGTTTCCCCTTTCATACCCTTTCTATTTAGATACTAGAAAGATTTACAAACATTGATGACGACAAAAGATATTGATTATTTTGATTAAGATGCTGGATATCAAACAAGAAGAAACAAAATGTATTAATTTATAAACTGCGTGAGATAAAAAGTTGTTTTTTTTTTTTTTTTTTTTAAATGTTAGAACTGGTAACGCATTGCACCACGAAGAATTATTACTTCAATCTAAATATCTTGGGAGATTTTCTTGGTTCTATTTTTATCTTAGGGAGAATATAGCTTTCTCTGGATCCATTCCTCACCAGATGCTATATTTAGAACAAACCAGACTAAAATAGAAAGACATTAATCTTCTAGTTTAACCCATTACCAGACAATTGATTACAATTCCAAGGGCTTGCCGACAACTTCTTTCAAAAATGATGAACAAACCACACATGGGGAAAACATTGTAGAAACACGAGATTTGCATGTTAACATTTCTCTTTTACCCTCATTTTTTTTATAATTTATTGGCATACGGTTTTCAGTCAGCCTGATTAGCTCAGTTAGTAGCACTTGACTTCAAACCTCAAGATCACAGGTTCGAGACCTTGGCTGACCAAATCAACTAACATACTAATTGCCTTCCAGATGAAACATTGCACAAAGGCCCGTGTGACTGTGCTATTGATCAAGCACGTTGAATAACCCGGTGGAGCTTTCAGTGGGCTCGTCCTGTATTCTTGCACTCCCCCCTGTAACAACTAACCATGTCGATCTTATAAAATGTGCTAATGAGTTTAATGTTGATCTAATTGTTATTTCATGCATTTGTCTTGGAAAAAATGTGGAAAATTTTAACCCTTTCCCGTACAATCACTGTTTTTTATGTCCCTGTGATTTTATACTTGAGAAAACATTGTGGGAAAAGAAGAAATTGCTTGTCACAAGCAATTTCTTCTTTTCTCACAATATTTTCTACCCTACTGATAGGTTATTTTTCAAATGAAATAGACTTTAAATTGTCGTCTGCAAAACCTTTGAATTTGGACAAGTCTAAAATTTTGTAAAACAGGAAAGGGTTAATAGTATTTCAGTTATATTGCGGAAGCTGGAACACCTAACAATGGATTCCTGGTATTTCTCACACCAGCATTACCACTACATCCTTTCCTAGCATCCAGCTGCTATCCCACTTAGGTTATCCACTTATCCACCCATTGGTAAGAGACAAAATTAATGTCGAAAGAATATTAGCAGCCGCCGGGAATCAAACCCATGCCATCCCATTATTGAAGCTTAGGAGTCTGACGCACTACCGACTGCGCTATGATGGCTGCATATGTCCAAATGGAAAGAAGTTGCAGACAACAATTTCAAATAGATAGAAATTTAAATAAATCAGTTTTTCTAGGAATAAATCAAAGTGGAAAATGTAGAAATTGCTTGCAAAAAAAAAATCTGCTTTTTCCAAATTGTTTTCCTGACCTTTTTACTTGAGGACGTTAAAAAGCGGGATTTTGAGGGCTTGGTTAATCAGTTTTAGTAACAGAATACATGTAAAGGCAATCTTGCAAGGGCAGCCGATTCTATTAAGCTACAATATTTAAAATACCCTTTTCAAAACCAAAGCTTTTCAAAGCCCGAAGTGGAAGTGTTTGCTAAAAATTTTATAACCAATTCCTATATAACTGCAACTCAATTCTCTTGAGTATGAACAAAATATGAATAAATGAGAATTCTACATTAGTTCATATATGCAACCAAATCTATCATTCACACTTATTTATATAATGATCTGCCAGTCCGCATTTTTGCACCATTGTCTCCAAAAATCATAAATGTCCCTAACTTTTTAACTCATTCCCACACAATGACACTTTTAGACACCCCCAATTAAAAAGACTGTAGAAGATATTGGGGAAAATGAAGAAATTGCTTGAATCAAGCAATTTCTTCATTATCCATTATGTTTTCTGTCCAAAAAGACAAAGATTTTTAAAATTTCATCATCTTGAAATTGTCATCTTGGAATGGATTAACCCTTTCCTGTACAAACACGGGATATTACGCTGCTGTTATTTCATACTTGAGAAAACATTGTGGTAAAAGAAGAAATTGCTTGTAACAAGCAATTTCTTCTTTTTCCACAATGTTTTCTACCCTATTGAATGGTTATTATTCAAATTAAATCCACTTTGTAATATCGTCTGCTAAACCTTTGAGTTTGGACTGGTCTAAAATTTCCAAAAACAGGAAAGGGTTAAAACCCTTTGTTTCAAAGCCCTGTAAGCTAGATTATCCCGTTCCCAAACAGTGACACTTTGGACGCCCGTCAAGAAAAGCAATATGGAATACATTGTGTAAAAAGAAGAAATTGCTTGTTACAAGCAATTTCTTCATTTTACACAATGTATTCCATATTGCTTTTCTTGACGGGCGTCCAAAGCGTCACTGTTTGGGAACGGGTTAATCGAACTTGTTACAAGCAATTTCTTCATTTTACAAAATGTTTTCTACCCATAAAGTTGAAAAAAATCTGAAATTTTATAAACTTTAAATTGTCTGCAAATCCTTTGAAATTAGACAAGTCTAAAATTTTGCTGTCTGGTAATCAGTAATTAGTGTGATCCATCAATTTCATAAGATGTCCATACTTTTTTGGGAACCCCTTGCTTCCAAGACCTTGGCAGATCACTGCACAGTATGTCACAAAGAAATGTACTAAGCCACTATTCCCATTACCCATTCCCACAAAGTGACGCTTTTGGACGCCCTTCCTGAAAAATAAATTGGTAAAACATTGTTTAAAATGATGAAATTGCTTCTAACAAGCAATTTCTTCATTTTACGCAACATTTTCTACCCATATAGGTGAAAAAAGCTAAAAATTTATAAACTTGAAATTTTCGTCTGCAACTCCTTTTAATTCTGACCAGTCTAAAATGCTGTCATCTGGTAACAAGATAAGAGACCACTTTTATTTGTTCACTGAGTGGTCACTGAAGGGGTCAGTTGGTGGCCTACCAGGAAGGGTCATCTTCAAGACTCTGAATTTTACTGTACAAACTGATTATATTTCATCATGATAAAAGCAACAACAAATAATCAAAAGATCTCATTTAAACAGAAAAGCTCAGGTGAGATAAAATCACCATATAAAGTCAATAATTAGAACAAAGAATTCCCTGGCTGCTAATTCTACGGAAATAGACCATGAGGTTCTGAATGAAATTTACATCGGCCAATAACAAGCTCCAGAACTGTAACTAACAGGAATAATTAACTCTTGAATCTGGTCCGTCATGCATCAGCTAATAAAAAATCAAACCATTTCAGCTAATGCTTAAACTAACTAAAACACAATTTTCACCCTTGTCATGCATTGCTGAATAAAAATCCTTATTCAGATTCATAGTAAAATCAAAGGACTGATGTGCAGGCTGATTTTAGTCTGTACCTTCTGCCGAACCAGAAATATTCCAGGTTCAGCATGACATGGGCTAATGAGACTGATGATGCTCAAAGATATGTCATTATGTTCACACCCTTCACGGTCACTATGTTATGGCATCTGCAAACATCTACAAGCTGTTACAACAAGAATGAACATCTACAAGCTGTTAGAGCAAGAATGTACATGTACAAGCTGTTACAGCAATATGTACATCTACAAACTGTTAGAGAAAGAATGTACATGTACAAGCTGTTACATCAAGAATGTACATGTACAAGCTGTTACAGCAAGAATGTACATGTACAAGCTGTTACAGCAAGAAGTACATCTACAAACTGTTGAAACAAGAATGTACATCTACTAACTGTTGCAGCACAAAAGTACATCTACAAACTGTTACAAGAATGTACATCTACAATATGTTCAGGCAAGAATGTACATCTACAAACTGTTGAAATAAGAATGTACATGTACAAGCTGTTACAGCACGAAAGTACATCTACAAACTGTAACAAGAATGTACATCTACAATCTGTTACAGCAAGAATGTACATCTACAAACTGTTGAAACAAGAATGTACATCTACTAACTGTTGCAACACGAAAGTACATCTACATGATACAATGACTTGTTTAACCCATTTCCACTTGGTGACGCTATTAGATGCCCCCAAGAGAAAAGGCCATCGAAAACATTGTGGAAATGGAAGAAATTGCTTGTTACAAGCAATTTCTTCATTACCCACAATGTTTTCTACCCCAAAAGTAAAACAAGAGCACCGCCCATGGGTGCCAACTCTCAGCTGCAGGTGCTGGATAATGCCAAATTTTTAAGTCAAAAAGTGGCATAACTCTTACAACTCTTAGAGTTATCTTCCTTGATAGTCTAGATAGCTCTTGTGACGGTCAAAACACATGCCAAGTTTAATGAGGTTATCTTTCATAACAACAGAGATATGAACAAGGTTAGAGTTTGTGATTCCAACGCTAACACCGACGCGAACGACACCACGGTGATCACAATACCTCAGGTTCTCTCAGAAAACAGCCGAGCTAAAAATCCACTCTCATTAACTTTAAATGTCTGCAGGTCCTTTCAATTTGGACCAGTCTAAATTATTGCGGTCTGGTAATAGGTGAAGTGATAGGGTGTATCTTCCAGAGAGTAATAGAGTAATCAGCTACAGATTCTGTATGAAAACACTTTAAGTAGAGAATATCAACATCATATAGACTTTGACATAGTTCTCAGAGACTGTAGACCCCGGCCATAGTGCTGTTGGATAGTGCATAGGACTTCTCTTTATGGGGTCCTGCATACGAATCCTAGCCATGGTGAATATTTGTCAGAAATTTTTCTCCAAATAATGGGTGGATAATTGTAAATTAAAGCCAGATAAACAGATGAGCTGGGGGCTTGTAAAGCATTTGTGGTTGTACTGGTGTGAGAAATACCAGGAATTTATGGTTAAGAGCTCTTGCTGCCACGATGACAATATAACTGAAATATTGTTAAAAGTGGCATAAAACCCAATTCAACTGTAACTGGCAAATATCCCTTTGTTTGCAAAAACAAGTCCTGTGATAAAGTGCATGACATTTCCAGTGTGACACACACACACACTGAACAGTACATGAAGAATATTTGCTGGATTTCTCAAGAATCTGTAGGTATCAACAAGAGCACAGAATAAAACACAGGCTAATCAGAATCTTTACTCAGTGCCCATGTGACATGGCTTGTAATGTCACACAAAGGCTCAATTATGTTCATAACTAATCTGAACAGAATGAAGTTCAAATACTAATGGTAATGTCTTTATCATCTGTATAAGATCACTTGTAACTCAGTGGTAAAGACAAAAGACTCTTACAAATCTCATAGCGCAGTTGGTAACACATCAGACACCTAATCTTCAATCATGGGATGTCATGGGTTTGATCCCCAGCGTTGGCTCATATTATTTACGATATTTTTCTCTCACCAATTGGTGGATAATCATAAACCTAAGCTCCAGCCTCTAACCATGATATGACTGAAATACTGTTAAAAGCGGCATTAAACCCCATTAATTCAATCAATTAAGTATGGTAGAGATATCAAAGGTTATGCGTTGAAATCCAAATCTTAATGCAGTTGTCACATGGTCATGATCTCATGCACACATCATGCTTGAATGTGACACTGGTGATACCCAGGAAGCTGCTGTGCAAATGACTAAGTGAAAAAAAATGTGAAGGAAGATTGTTAATTCAGAACAATGCCCATGTATTGGCTAAATAAACTTTTCATTCAATATTTTTTTCGATAACACAAAATACTTCCTTGACTAGAAAGTAGTTCAGGGACAGTATGTAAAGCCTGCTGTATCATTTGACCTTGGGATTCGACCATGGTTTGGGTGTTATCTGTACACTTGTTTCAAATGGTACATCTCTAGTGATGGAGAACAATGCTCCAAAATCATTTTGAAATCTGTGCATAAATGTAGAAAATATGATCTAGGCAAGCTAAATTAGAATGCTTGACCAAGAGCCATGACCTTGGAGCTATCTTAAAATTTGTTTACAATGGCACATCAACTAATACTGGAGAACAATTGTGTCAAGTTGTTTTAGGATCCCAAAATGTAGGAAATTTGTTGTGGGGGAATTTCGATGGACTAGCTTGTACATTAACACACATACCAATGGTTCAGTGCGAAACAGTTGTAACAGCCGTTTACAGGTAGTTACAACTGTTTTGCACTGAGCCATTTCATTACATCAACTTGTCACAGTGTCAACAATGTTTCCCTGAAAGCAAGGGGCCTCAACAAAATTGCTCTGGTAGGCAAGCAAAACACAGACATAGCTTTTTACTTCTAACCTAATTATTTAGCAAACAATGAGCACTGCACACAGTTGCTTTACTCCCCAGCAGGAGCTAGATAGCTAAATCTAAGTTGAAAATGGGACATACATTAGAGATTAAGAGATATCTTCCTTGGAAGTAAAAATTCCTCCTGTGAAATTGAACACACATGCCACATTTTAACCCATTACCAGACTACAAAATTTTAGACTTGTCCAAGTTGAAAGGAGTTGCAGAAAACAATTTTGAGTATATAGTTTCTGGTTAGAAAACATCGTGGAAAATGAAGAAATTGCTTGTAACAGGCAGTTTTTCATTTTGCACAATGTTTTCCAAAGCTTTTTTGTTGAATGACGTCCAAAAGCATCATTGTGTAGGAATGGGTTAAGCAAATATCTTTAGTTTGTTTGTTGTGTAATGCTTCTTTGACAATTTTTCATTTACTGTAGTCTACACTGGCAGATAGCTTGAGATAACCAAGGTTTGGAAGTCAGAAATTTTTGACGGAAGTTACCTGGTCGGATATAAAAGTCCAGCATCTGGGCTTTCACAGTAGCAAGTTGTAATTCAACAATCACTTTTATCCAAAAAGTGTGAAAGTTTGTTAATCAAGATAACATTTACCTCATTAAACTGTGTTTCTTTGTCATATTATCTGCTTTACAAGTAAATATCAACTCATATGAACTTTGGCTAGAAAATAAATTGACAAAACAAGAATTGGGGTTTTTACTGTTTTGAGATAAACATTCAGTTTTGTTATCATAAAGAAGGAAAAAAGTAAGGACTTGAATTTGACCTTGACTTATCCCGAAAATCGAGATGTTTTTATTTCCAAATAACGAGTGTCAACTGTATTTCATGATGAATTTCACTTCTTTGTGATAGTACCACTACTAGGATGGGGGCTAAGAAATATCTTGCCTAAGGATAAACCTTTGTGTCCGGGTAGCCTGAACTAACAACCCTCGACTTCTCTTAAATATTGTGTCAGCCACTCTAACCACTGACCCCTGCAAAGCCCTAAATAAACTGTACTGACATACAGGCAAGAGTTATCCCTTTTCCTTCTTTTGAAATTCGTTCAAATTGACAGCAAATTGACAGCAGTTTCAGACGACAATGAAAGTTGGATAAAATTTGAAAAGAAACTATCCAATGTGGTAGAAAATATTGTGGGAAAAGGAGAAATTGCTTGTTACAAGCAATTTCTTCTTGTTCCACAATGTTAAGGTTTTTATCCACAATGTTAAGCTTTCTCAAGTATAAAATCACACTGACATAAAATCCCAGGTTTGCACAGGAAAGGGAAAATTACATGGCCAAAGTAACAACCACTTTACCAATGACATGGTAATGACAATACCTCCACTTTTTTTGCCCCCCCCCCCAGCTTAGAATGCGATAAGAATACTTCTTTGTATACTTTTCCTCCGATTTCCGATTTGTGAATAATTTCCTTAAATCCATTTTGTGAAGATGTTGCAGACGACAATTTTCAGTTGATAAAATTTGGATTTTTTTGCTTTTGGGATGAAAATCATAGTGGACATTGCTTTTTACAAGCAATTTCTTCATTGTCCACAATATTTTCAAAAGCTTTTTTTTTTCTTTGAACTATCCCATTACTAAACAATGAAATTTTAGACTGATCCAAATTTAAAGATATTGCAGACGAAAGGTCCACAAGTTTTCTTTTCTTTGGACGTCACAAAGCGTCATTGTTTGGGAATGGACTATGTGTTACAGAAATAGTAAAGGATGATTGAGAAAGGTTGGGTCAATATTGGTAGCACCTGATTGTTCTCTTGCATACTGATGAATCACATGGTCACACCTACGCATGTTTTTTTTTCTGCAACCTATTTTCCAGAAATGAGATCTCGAATACACGGTTACTACCCAGTATTTCATTTCAAGGATTTCATTGTCTTTTTCTATTTTCCTATGTAATCTAAAGCCTACAATATTATCAAATAGTTCAATCAATGTGCTTTCAAACTTAGTTTTTTATGCTAGTTGGCAAAAAGTTTATCTTTTATGAACAGTGTTCAAGCCTTTCAATACAAGCTGAATTTAGACTTTTTATTGTTCATTCACCCATTACCAGACTTATTAGTCTGGTCAAGTAATTTCTTCATTTTCCAATCGTTTTCTACAGCCATTCTCTGCTGGTGAAAAAGCCTGTTTGCATAGGAAAAATTAACCCATTCTCACACTGTGACACTTTTGGACGCCCCTCAAGAAAAAAAACAGGGAAAACATTGTGTAAAATGAAGAAATTGCTTGTAGCAATATTTTCTATCCAGAAGTTGAAACAAATCCTTTAAAAATACAGTTTTTCTGATACACTGAAGCTACAAGGTTTACCATGTAAACTTTCTGTATGATAATCAAACTCTATAAACCCTAGGTAGTGATGCATAAAACCCCAGTAACATAGTTCTCATTCCACACATATTTCTCTCACTACCAAAAAATCTTGAGGGTTGACAGTTACTGCCTCAAGCAAAATATTATCTACCTTCAGATACAACTAGGGATATACTTTTCAGTTGTCTAGCAACTTAAACAATTATTACCATGCTCCTGATAACACAGTGAACCAGAGATTACATACAGGATAATTGTCTGTTTCAGGTTCATTGAGAGAAACAACAAAAGCCATAATTTTCAAGAGTGGCGGAGTTGATGAAATTTTAATTGTTTCATCATTTTGGATAGAAAACATTATGGATAATGAAGAAATTGCTTGATACAAGCAATTTCTTCGTTTTCCACAATGTTTTCCATGGCTTTTTTCTTGAGGGGCGTAAAAAGGATGGATTGAGTAGGAATGGATTAATCTGGTTGTTCATGAAATGCAAGTTAAATCACTCATACTCAAAAAAAAAGCAATTATTCTATTTCTGTACAGCAAGAGACAAAATGAGACCTTTTGTGGTGAAAAATTTCCAAAAGCGCATTGTTTTGTACAAGAATTATATTGGCACATGATGAAGTTATCACTACCTTTGTCCCGTGTTGACAATGTTCAGGAGAGAAATGAACGAATGCTGGAATAAATCAATTTGTTTGTTTGAATGGGGTTTTATGCCGCTTTCAAAAATCTTTCAGTTATATCGTGGCGGCTGGAGCACCTAACAATGGAATCCTGGTATTTCTCACACCAGTACTACCATTACATCCCTTCCTAGCCTCCAGCTGCTATCTCACATAGGTCTACGATTATCGACCCATTGGTGAGAGACAAATAGTCAGAAAAAGGATGAGTGCCGCCGTTGGGGATCGAACCCGGGACCTCCAGATTGACAGTCCGACGCGCTACCAACTGCGCTATGACGGCAGCTATAAATCTATCAAAACAGTGAGTTTATCATTTTGATAGTTCCACCAGTTTTTTGGTGAAATTACAAAGTGATTATCAAACAAAAAGCATTAAAGATCGATCATTATACCATTCCATTCGTGTGAGTTAATGATTATATATATCTAACCCTTTACCACACAACAACTCTTTGAAGAGTCTAAATTGAAAGAAGTTGCAGCCGACACTTTTTAGTTGGTGAAATTTTACAAATTTTGTTCTTTATGGGTAGAAAACTTTGTAGGTAATGAAGAAATTGCTTGTTACAAGCAATTTCTTAATTTTCCTTAATGTTTTCCAAAGCTTTTTCTTGAGGGGCTTAAAAGGAGGGATTGTGTGGGATGGGTTAAACAAGGGACATTATCACAATGTGATACCCAATGGGGTACATAAGAAATCTTTAGGCACATTTGATTTCTGTTTGTTTTTAAAGACATCCGTCTTTGTTTCCACCATGTACAGATTTTTAATTTATCGTAGACCAATTTGTATAAGCACAAACTTGAAATTGCGTTGCCTCAATTTACCAAAACTGCCTCTAGCCCAACTGGAAGCAAACAATGAAGACAAACTTGTTAACAAACTTTTTTGATTATTACCACTATCTGAATATCTTTGAAGATTTAGTTGTAGTTTCAACTTCATCGAGTTCGATAAAGGGTTGTTGACCCCGTTTTCCTTTTGATATTTCTTAACGTGTAAAATGCAATGATATTTTGCTGTTTACTCTTCAGCATTGACTAAAATTTTCCCTCATTGGGACATATTAACCCATTCCCACACAATGATGCTTTTGAACGCTCCTCAAGAAAAACCTTTGGGTAAACATTGTGTAAAATGAAGAATTGCTTGTAAAAAGCAATTTCTTCATTTTAAACTATGTTTTCTACTGAGAAAGTTTGCAAAATCTAAAATTTTATCAAGTTCAAATTGTCGTCTGCAACTATTTTCCATTTGGACAAGTCAAAAAGTTTGCTGTCTGGTAATGAGTTAAGTAAGTACCATGTTACCCAAACCTTAAGTTTACATCAAGTTTCATGTCAGTGCTGTAAATAGTTTCTGAGAAAAATGTGACGAAAAAATACCAAGTTATATATAAGGTAATGTCCAGAAATCAACTAAGTCCAAAGACGGGAAGCAGATAACAAGCAGACATAGATTCGGTAAGCGCTATGGAGGACCCCTACTTTAACAGGTCAATGCTATCCATAGTTGCAAAGAAAAATATGACAAAATATACCACTATATAAGTTAATGTCCAAAAATAAACCAAGATGTAAATACAGAAAGTTATTAACGCACTGACCCAAATTCAGTAAGCTCTATGGAAGACCCCCAGCTGAACCTCCACATCACGTTTCAAGTCCATGCTTTAAACAGTTATCCAGAAAATTTGACGAAAATATACAAAAGTCCAATAATAAACTAAGTCGTAAAACAGGAAGTAGATAACATGCACAAAAAAATTTAGTAAATGCCATGGAAGGTACCAAGACAAACTTTCTCATCAAGGATCAAGTTAGTTCTATGAAAAGTTGCTGAGAAAAATGCAATGAAAATATACTACTATACCAAGTAATGACCAAAAAATAAACTCAGTCGTTAAACAGGAAGTAAATAACATGCAGAACTAACTTCAGTAAGTGCCACAGAGGATACAGAAATGAACTTTCTCATCAAGTTTCAAGTTGGTTCTACGTAAAATTGCTGAGAAAAATGTGACCAAAAAAAAAATTATACCAGTTAATGTCCAAAAATACAGTCATTCAACAGGAAGTAGATAAGTTCATAACTTACACACCTAAAATCCAGTAAGCTAAATGGAGAACCCCTAGCTGACCCAATACATTAAGTTTGAAGTCAATGCCATAAGATACTTGATGAGATAATCATAAATGTCACGGAAATATACAAATAATATACCAGGCAACATCTCCAAGCAGAGTTGCCATGTAGGACAACTAGATGATCTTCCAAGACAAGTTGTAAGTTAATGCCATCATGGTTTTTGAGAAAAATGCAACAAAAAAATTAACACAATTATACTAGAAGATGTGTTTGTGAAACACAATGCCCCCACAACAGGACTAAACGTTTGACCTTAGTATGTGACCATGACCTTATCACATGACCTTGGCCTCTACAGGATGAGATGCATATTATGGAGATGTATCATCATGCCAAATAATTATGAGCAGTGTATCTTGAATAGGCTGGTAGTAATTGGCAATGTTAAGTTTTTTGGTTAAGTTTTGCAGACAGACAGACGGAAAGACTGAATGAAGGACAGAGGGAAAACGGTAAAACAATCCTTTAATGCGGGGGCATAATAAACTACGATATACAACAGGAAGAAGTTGACTTGCAAAGTTTAGCGTAGAACCGAATCCCTAGATGAACCTTTACAACAGATTCAAGCCTACATTATGAAAAGTTGCTGAGAAAAATGCAATGATAAATATTGGTTACAGACAGGCGGATGGAGATAAACCATTATAACCCCCTTTTTTAAAAGCCAGGATATTAATATTCTGATTTTATAAATCTTCAAAAGCTTAATTGGCATCATCTTTCAATATAAGAAATATCATATTTATAGCTTTAATACCTTTCTTTATCTCAAAGCAAAAATTATACTGAACTTGTCCTTGTATTAAATTTTGGCACTTCAAAACAAAGTCAAGAAAATCGAATTCCTATTTAAATTCAATTATATCCTAATACACAGATTCCCTTACTAAAATTCAATGTGTTCCAAATGCAATTTTTGATGGACTCCATAGGTGTCCATCAGTGTTACCCAGTTTAGAAAATCAAGTAGGATGTTATTATGTATTGTTAGAAGAGAAGAACTGCACAGTTCTGTTTGATTTATTTTTCAAAAACTGTTTTCCCCAAACAACTGTACATTTTGAAAAAGGCATAATACAAGGAATTATATAATTTGTGTAACGCCTAAAGACTGCTCTTAAATATGAAAACACCTACCAATAACCTGCTTAGCATAGATGCTGTCATGGTTTCAATAAGGCGGAGTCTTTCAATAATATAGTGAGTAATTTGCTTTCTATTTTGAAGACTGAGCTTACCAGCTATACACCATAGGAGTGATAAGTTATACAGTAACATATATTTAAAGTCTAAAGATATTTATTATTTTGAAATAGCCTCTTCAATCCATTACCAAACGAAACAATTTTGGACTAGTTAGGGTATAATGAAAATAGCAATTTCTTCTTTTCACACAATATTTTGTTTAATGCTATTTATTCTATATGGGTAAAAAAAACACGATTGTTTGGGAATTGTTTAGGCTTCTTCTGAATCACAGAAGGTTTAAAAGATATACAAAACCTTTCATTTGTTTCTTAACAGTAATAATTCTCCATGAATATTGCTAATCTTATATTGTCAAAGTTTCTTAGATAATATATTCATTATTTGTGTAATGTCTTGGAAAAAGGATAATCTCTTGAAAGAAAAAGAGTATTGATCTTGAAAGCTAGTAAGACTGTCACCAAGTGAATTTGGTTTATTGTGACTTCCAGTAGTCTTTTAGGAAAAGCGATATGTAGGTACACCTGACCATGGCTCCCTGTCATTTTTCACACCAGTAACATGCACAACTGCAACAATAAATTTGGGCTGTTACACGTGAGGCTGCTCAGCCAACTTAACAGGCAATTACTTTTCATATTTCCATCGGTGAAATACAAATGACGTGTGTAACAACATCATTTTTTCCAAATTATGTGGGGGAAAATATGCTGGAAAAGGAGAAATTGCCTGTTACAAGCAATTTCTTCTTTTTCAACAATGCTTCTTAAGCATAGAATCACAGTGACATAAAACCCCGGATTTGTACAGGAAAGGTTTAAAAAAAGATTATCTATATGAAAATTGCCATTTCGTATTCCATAACCGACATATCACTCTACTATGCCAACACACTTCCAGCATCAGTACTTTCAGTTCTTTGATTTCATTTAGTTATTAAATAGACAAAATTGGTCAATAAGTACTATTTATGACCCATATCAAACAATACCCTAAGGCTGAAGGCAGAAGCTGTAAACATTTAGAATATTAACCCATTCCCACACAACATTTTAGACTGGTCCAAATTGAAAATAGTTGCGCACGACAATTTAAAGTTTATGGAATTTTTTATTTTTCCGACTTTCTGGGTAGAAAACATTGTGTAAAATGAAGAAACTGCTTGTCTCAAGCAATTTCTTTTTTTTACACATTGTAATCTCAATTGTTTTTCTAGAGGGGTGTCCAAAAGCGTCATTGTGTGGGAATGGGTTAAAACCTCCCCATTAACCCATCCCAACTCAAGCCCTCCTTTTTACGCCCCACAAGAAAAAAGCTTTAGAAAACATTGTGGACAATGAAGAAATTGCTTGTAACAAGCAATTTCTTCATTATCCACAATGTTTCCTATCCCAAAAGATGAAAAAAAT
Source organism: Fragum fragum (assembly GCA_946902895.1). Taxonomy (NCBI): domain Eukaryota; kingdom Metazoa; phylum Mollusca; class Bivalvia; order Cardiida; family Cardiidae; genus Fragum; species Fragum fragum. Next base: position 46,653,084 of record OX336372.1, read on the forward strand.
TAAAATTCCATTAACTTGAAATTGTCGTCTGCAGCTTCTTTCAATTTGGACCAGTCTAAAATTTTGTTGAGTTGGAATGGGTTAAATGATAAATACTCCCCTCAAGCCTTTTGTCATTCAAACACGCAGTTGACCTTTAACCTACATTACCATAAAACAATAGAAAACCTACTTGAGATATGCATAACATCTGTACAAAGTTTCACAATTCTCGGTAAAATGACCACACAACGATGCTTTTATACACCCAAAAGAAAATATTTGGAAAACAATAACATATCAGTCTGCTCTTAACCCATTACCATACAACAGAATTTCGATTGGTCTTAATTGTAAGAAACTGCAGAGACAATTTAAAGTTTACGCAATTTTTCATACTTTCTAAGTAGAATTCATTGTGCTAAATGAAGAAATTGCTTGTTACAAGCAATTTCTTCATTTTACACAATGTTTTCCAAATGGCTTTCTTTGGGGGCATCAAAAAGCAGCACTGCGTGGAAATGGGTTAAATGCCTGTAAGGTAAGAGATGTTCAAGACTTGTCCGTGGATATCACTTGTATGCCTGTAAGATATGTGGTTGTGTTCATGAATTGCCTTCAAATATGATAAGACCTTCTCTTATAATGTCTGTAAGATATTGGATATTCAAGACTTTGCCTCAATTACCATAGGTAAGACCTGCTCTTGTATGTATGTGTATTCAAGATTTGCCTCAAATATCTGCTCTTACATGCCTGTAAGAATCAAGATGTTTAAGACAAATAATCTGGCATTCATTTGTAACTACTTATGACCTATAATGTACTGTTATTACTGTACAATGTGCATTTGATAAATGCATTTGCCATTTGTTATCAAAATGGTTGTCTGCAACCTTTTTCAATTTGGACCGGTCTTAAATTTCATCATGTGGTAATGGGTGAGGCATCCGGTTTTCAATATTTGTATAAGCATCATTTCCAAACATTGAAGGGTTACAAGATGAAATAATTCCGTTTTCAGTTTTACTTGAAATGTTTCCTTATCAATTCTTCCTCCTGCAAATTTTGATCAGTGTAATATTTGACAGTGAGTAGAAGAGTACTGGCAGTCTAGCATTATTTTCATTGAAACCCTATTTTGTGTGAACATGCAGTGAGAATCTACATATCACGGCTGTCCATCAAGGAATCAACTGACCAATCAAATCTTTACAGACAGATGGACAACGGTAAAACAATATTCCCCCGATCTTTTGATGCTCTTGATATCCTCTTATTCTTTTGTAATCTCTAAACCTGAAAGTTAAAAGTCATGAAAATTGAAGTAGATGAAACTATTAAAAATCACTGCAGGAATTCCCAAATCTTCAAAGAAATTAAGTTCTCCCAACAAGGTGAAAATTGGACATGCTTGAGATAAAAATGTAGCTAGATCTCAGTTGAAGAAATGACATTAATATGCCATTATAACTTAAAAAGTGGGCCATTTCTACTTTTGTGAGAACCTGGGAAAAGGCTTTTTTTCAACAGTCAAATTAAATAGTAAGGTTAGGTTTATAACAAAAGTCATCCTAACCATAATATATATGAGCCTGTGCGTGACATTTGCAACAATTTCGCATGTGCGTGACTTGCACACATTGAGCACCCTGGACAGCCATTCGGGACAATTAGAATATTCGCTGATTGTTTAAAGAAGCTTTGGGTAAGTATCCTTCTACAGAGCGCAGAGTGAAGACTCTGATCAGACTGTGCGGATGCACAGGCTGATCCGAGTCTTTACTTGGTGCACATGTGTAATGGTTGGAAATGTCACGCACGCGCTCATATAATATAATATATGGGCTCTGTCTGTACCTAGGGATCCGAAAGCAGTGTTCATATAAAACAACAAAACAGATTCTTATTGACAAATCTCAATGCTCTAGGACTTCTATGTCAGGAATGATCTGAAGTTATTAATCTTAGATTGACTGAATGAGATTTAATGCCACTTTTAACAGTATTTCAGTAATATTGTAGAAACTCGAGCATCTAACCATGGATTCCTCAAATCAGTACTACCACTATATCCTTTCCAATCCCAATTAGGTTTACAATTATCAATCCATTGGTGCAAGACGATGTTGAAAAGGATATTTGCCACAAAAGAGGATCAAACTTAACACATTTTGTAAGAAAGAAAAAGCTCCTAACTGTTGAAAAAAGCCTGTATTCATACAAGTTGTTATGACAGTTTAAAACTGAGCTTTATGAAAATTTGCTAGCACCTAGTGGTATCATCTTGTGAAGGGGAAGGTTTTAAATAATTTTTCGAATTTTTTTAGATATTATGAAAGGGAACCACCTAAGAAGCTCTCCTACCAAAATTGTTGATATTAGCCAAATTGTTGCGGGTAACAGTCAAGTTGAACGGTCAACAGATGACGGCCGGACGCCTGGTGATAAGTGGCTCACTTGAGCACTTTGTGCTCATGTGAGCTAAAAATCCTTCTTCTATTCTATGTGGGCTAAACCCCATTGAGCTCGACCATTGGATACCAGATGGCAATGATTTAAGCCATTTTGAAAAAGGTAAGAGTACTCATGCTTCATGCAAATTATCAAACCGCTACACTTAAAGGGTTGGGAGAAGATGATTTTTAAAGACTTTTTTTAAATTTTGCCTTTATTTTTGCAATAACAACTAGAGTTTTAAACGGATCTTTCTTGCAATTATGAAAGGGGGCCACATTTAAAGGAGCATTCCTGTCAAATTTGTTGAAATTGGCCAAGAGGAGACGCCAAAGAAATTGTTGACACACTACTGACGGCACACAACAGAAAGAATGTGGTCATCAAAGCTCTCCATGAGCACTTTGTGTTCAGGTGAGCTAAAAAGTGGGATTGTGTTGGAATTTGTTATACTTAACTACAAGATGATCCCTTTTCACATGATGGACAATTTAGGTCATATATTATTCACTTTCATAACTGAATGAACAAGATTTTATCATTTAGTGACATCATAATTATTAGCTAGGTACTTGTAACAACACTTGAGATTACTTTAAGATGTATCACCAAAATGTGGTTATTAAGGGTTTAACCCATGAGATGCTGAATAAAATCCCTTCCGGAATTTCATTATAATCAAAGAACTGATGGCAATGCAGATCTGAATTTAAGAAGATTACAATATTGTGTTCACATTAAACAAAATAATTTGTACTAAATGATATTTGATATTTCATGGTATAACTTTAATACTTTAATCAAAAACAATATATTATACGGGAATTCATTCATCTTAAATTTAGGGAGGGAACACTTAAGAAAGGACCCTTAAAACTCTGACCATAAAGTCCTTGGGACCAAATTATTTGATGTCGATCTAAAACCTTGTTACTAATATAATACTAACTTTTTAGCTTCATGGTCTGCATATAAGATTCTTGCTCGTGTTTGAGCCAAAGAGTACGGTCTGTGAGAGGGAGAGGTTCCTTGACACCACCACTGCCTGATGTATCCATGTCAACCATCTCGTTGCCAGGCAACTGACCACCAGTCACCATTGGCCAAAGTCATGTGGAGTTTAGATTTTAGTATTCCCAAATTTCATAAACAGATCTTCACTTTAAAGGAAAGGTACTGTATCTATTGAATGGTCCACAAAGTTGCTAAGTAATTGTGTCACAAAAAACATAAATCCATGAACATTATTTCTTATCACATTACTAGTCAGTCCATAAATGTAAGTCCACGTATGAAAGTGCACAACCAAAATTGAGGAGGAAACCACTAATACACTGGGTCTAAATTTCCTTCATGAGTCATAAGGAAAACCTCAACACCTTTTCTGTTTATTGTAATTATTTCCTTATCCAACAGGACTGTCCAATTACAGTTTCAATAATTTCAGTTTCTATAGACCCTTTATTATAGCTACTTATGAGAAATCACACCAAAAGCCTATCTAGTATCTATCCTGAAGAAAGATTCCTGAAATATTGTACGCATCAGTCACAGTTACCTTACTTGAACTGAATGAACTTAATCAGCTGATCAGGCCATTCCAACATCTGCATGAGAATTCCCTATGTTCAATACAGACCACAGCAAACAGCAGTACTGAATAAATAGAGAATTTTATCTAACGATAGCAATAATTTTGATATTTCACAAGATAGAAAGTCAAGTGAAATATCAAATTTTCCCTTGTAGCAAAAAGCAAATACAAGATGTTGGATGGCTATTGTAACGTAATACTCCATTTATTATATGCCTATTTCACTTATTAATTTCATTTGATGAAATGAAAAAAAACAACATAATTCTGTGAGTATTTCTCTTCTCCTTTACCATTCTGATTACATTTATTCGCAATATGACATCATCTATAGAACAAAAATGATATCATCTTAACCCTTGTCATGCTGAACCCGGAATATTCCGGTTTTAGCATGAGGTGTAGACTAAGATCAGCCTGCACATAAGTGCAGGCTGATCTTAGTCTTCACCTCCTGCTTGTACTTTTCCTGTCAGAGTTGATAATGAAATTGATTTCTAAAAGAAATATTGATTTTTGAACAACAAGTTCTATCAGTGCTTTCAGCCCTTTGTTTTAACATCAATTCAGCAAGGTAATTTATACAGCATGACAAGGGTTAAACTACCTATAGAACTTTATTTGACACTATCAGATACATTTTTTTTTCTGTGTTTGATTTTGTCTGTGTGGGGTGTATATTTTACTAGAAATAACTCTAGGCTTATAATAGATATTAATTTTCCACTTCTTTGTTTACTTTTTGATTACAAAACCTCCCATAATATTCCATTGTCCCTCTCTTCCTGTTTTATCTATATTTCTTGCACTGTCTAGAACATCAAATTGGCAACATCCAATAAGCATTCAGTGCACCAGTCAATAATATATGAGAATCAGACAGAGTTTACAAGAGACTCCAACTGTCCCAGACTAGGATTTCAACACCCTTTTAACATAAATAGAATCATTTTAACCTTTTACCAGAAAACACAATTTAGACTTGTACTATTCAAAATAAAAGGGCTTTTAATTCAGTGCATAAACAATTGGAAAGATAGGAACTTATATCACATTTAAACAAAAACAATACTGTGGAAATAGAATAAATTGCATATGATAATCAGAGTCTCCCTCACAATGGTTTTTCCATTTTTTTGAATCTCAGGTGTGTGCAAACTAGTTATTGAACGGTGGTTTAATAAACATTTTTTGATCAACACAAATGAATCAATAAATCAACAGAAAACTCTTTTCACAAGTAAAATCCTTTTAGCTGGAAAATTCCTGAATGAAACACACTATTTTCTAAACTGACTTTATCAAATTACACGGATATAATCTCCTATAGTTTAAATACCATTGATAGTCCTTGAAAATGATGAAGAAATAACAAAACATAGTGCCCACGTGTAAAGCCTCAAGTACACAGAAGGTCTTTATCTTTTTGATCTTAACAAGATCCACTCTCCATTAACTCTACACTCTACATATAATTTTACATCCCTAGACTGTCACAATGTCCCTAGGGGAATTCCTGTCACAATCTGACCCCATTTTACCTTTATGATGAATCACTCCCTTATTCAACGCAGTAACACTGCTTTATTACTCAATTATTAGTACTTGGGAGGAGACAAGTGCTTCATCAATTTAATGTAAGAAATATACTGAACTAATATTGTAAACTGAGCACTCTATTTATTCCCAAATTTTGAAATCATTTAGAAGAAACACTGATAATAGCTCTTGACAAGTCAACAAGTCCATACATCCCTTAAATCAGGAAAAAACAAGTTATTCAAACAGCTGATAACGGTGGGTGACCCAGTTTTGGGAATCTCTCTCAGACTCCAGACAGATAGCAAAAAGTGCAAAGTAATACCCCCATTTTGGTATATATTTAACATCACATCATCCCTATATAAACCAGAACAGCAAAGGAGAGAGCAAGTCCAAATATTTGATATCATTATTATGAACATTAGATCACATACAAGTATTACAGTAAACAGTGAATAAGTCAATCAGTCTGAAAAAAGTAGATGATCACATCGATTTCATAATACATCCCAACAGTAAATTGCACCTTTTCAAGAGAATACCAGACTCCATAATTGGTCCAATAACTCTAGCCTTTAGGTTAACATCTATAACGAGCCAATCAAATGCTTTGTTACAAAGCAGTTTTATACCTAGTCTATCTGTCTAGTCATATGTAATGAAGTTTGATGCTAGCAGGGAGGCTACTAGAGGGGAAAGTCTATCATTATGGACAATGTCACAGATATCATTGTTCAATTTTTTTCATATTGTGAGTTTTTCAAACAAAATTGAAAATCAATAGGAAATAAACCTTTTTCTGCTTTATAACACTGATATAAAAATCAATAGAGCAAAAATAACGAAGACTGATGTCTGAATCCATGTAAAATATTGAATATTGTTGATTTGTATTCAGTTCCCTTGGCTACCTTATAGACAATACATGATAACATTCCAAGAGAGAGCAAGTCTCAGTTATTTGCTACTAAATCAAAACATCTGGAAAGGTAGTTTTGTCAGTTAAAAGATATTGCTCTAATAGAAATATTTTAGTGTTTTCTTTGCTTTCTGTTTTGTTGTGTTTTGTTTATATAAAAAAAAAAAAAGTCTCAAAAACTGTGGACTGGATGATTTTTCCTTGTTTGCTTGATGGTGATAGTCTATTCACCTAATTCAAGACGAAAAAATTTGATTTTATCCATTATCTGATGACAAGCCCTTTTCTTAAATCAAAATGAAAGAATTTACAGAAGACAGTTTCAAGTTGCCTCTGTCTTTTGGGGTAGAAAACAAGGTAAAATGAAGAAATTGTAATCATCATTGTACATGTATTCCCAAACTCTATCTAAATGTTTGTAGAAAAACTTGATTTTCTAGGAATGAGTTAAACTTTTTTCATTCTTAAGTACAGATATTGTACATTCAAAACAAAGTGAAAAATTGCAGGAATCACAAACAAGCTTTCAACTTCCATCAACTCTTTCATAAAAAATAAAAAATAAACAAGGACTAGATATTGTCGAAATAAAAGATGACCATTATTTCAAGACATTTCACTTTTTGGAATAAACCAGCTAAAAAAGATTTAGATTTTTGTTATCTGAGTCAAATGATGACAACCTATTTGCTACTAGAAAAAGATGTTGGACTGGTCAAAATTGAAAGGAGATGCAGACGACAATTCAAGTTTTAAGAAATTTGGGATTTTTTCAACTTTCTGGGCAACATTTCGGGAAAACGAAGATATTGCTTGTTGCAAGCAATTTTTTTTTTTACACAATGTTTTCCAGATTGCAATTTTTATGGGGATCGAAAAGCTTTATTATGTGGGAATGAGTTAAATAATGGAAAAAAGAATGATGGATAGGACAACATGTAAAATTTGTTGAAAGCAAAATTTTGGGTCAGTCAATACGACAAGAAATACAGAAAGATACAAGAATTTATCCATTACCAGACAACAAAAATCTAGATTGGTCCTTATTAGAGATGTTGCAGACGGAAAATTTTAGTTGATTGAATTTCAATTTATGTGTCTTTCTTAATGGAAAATATTATTGATCTATGAAGAAATTGCTTGTAACAAGCGTCAGAAAGGTTTATTGTGTGGGAATGGGTTAAATTGTTACCAGATGTCAAAAGTACCAAATACCGGTAGTTTAGAAAACAAGCTATTTGTCATTAATTTATCCCATATAATTTTCTTTCAAAAGCAATTACTCATTTTCTGTCAGTGTTTTCAATGATTAAATTTCTTCAGGACATAAAAAATTAGTGCCATTATTGTGGCAATTTGGTAAGGTTTCTTCTTTGCAATAAAAATGATGGTGACAACAACTGAACAGATACCTTTAATCAACAAAATTTTGGACTGGTCAAATCTGAAAGAAGCTGCAGAGGATTTTATTTTATTTCATTTTTATTTTTAAGTTAATTGAATATTAAAATTCTTTATCTTTCATGGAAGAAAATGTGTGAAATGAAGAAATTGCTTATACTGTCTGAGTGTTAAGCAGCTCCCCTTTACCATGCCATATTAAAATTTCAAACAAGTCCAAATCAAATTGAATTGCAAACAGCAATCTAAAGTTTATGAAATTCTAGATTTTTTTCAACTTTCTGGGTAGAAAACATTGCGTAAAATGAAGAAATTGCTTCTTCATTTCACACAATGTTTTCCCAATCATTTTTCTTCAGGGATGTCAAAAAGCCTCACCATGTGAGAATGGGTTTATGTAAAACTACCTTTGTTTTTTAACCCTTGTCATGCTGTATAAATTACTTTACTGAATTGATGTAAAAACAAAGGGCTGGAAGCACTGATAGAACTTGTTGTTCAAAAATCAAAAATTCTTTTAGAAATCAATTTTATAAACACCTCTGGCAGGAAAAGTACATGCATGAGGTGTGGACCAAGATCAGACTGCACTTATGTGCAGGCTGATCTTGGTCTTCACCTCCTGCCAAAACCAGAATATTCCAGGTTCAGCATGACAAGGGTTAAATTTGAACAAAGCTAGGAATGGACTAAGTATCTCTAATATCATTTAACCAATTCCCAGACAGTGACATTTTCGGAAGCCCCTCAAGAAAAACTATCAATAGGAAAAACATTGCGTAAAATGAAGAAATTTCCTGTAACAAGCAAGTTCTATCAAGAAAGTTTAAAAATCTAAAATTTCATTAACTTTAAACTGTGTTTGCAAGTCCTTTCAATTTTGACCTGTTTAAAAATTTTGCAGTCTGGTAATGGGTTGATTAAACAGAATGCTAGTAGCATTAGAAATTCATTTTTAATCAAGGTTAATTGTGTGGGGTCTTACACCACTTTCAACATAGCATCTAACCAGTGGCTCCTGGTATTTCTCACACCAGTACTGTCACACCAGTACTGTTACGACATCCTCTCTGAGCTTCCAGCTGCTAATCCCACTTGGGTCATAATTTACGGATTGCAGTTGTCAATCATGAAATTGTCAGACCAGTCATATCATAAATTTAGACCAGAGGTGAAATTCAAACTCAGACATTGGTCGCTATTTATGTGGATAAAAATTGTTTAAATGTCATAACTATAGCTTATTCAAGTTTTTGTTACATTGTCTAGGCATACAACCTTATATTTTACAAAACCCAAAGAGCTCTGTTAAATGCCAGGTCGAATGCTGGCTGTACCAAGGAGTCACACCTGTCACCCCATGACTGCCAGTTATCTGTGCTCCTCCTACCCTACAGCTGAGGCCATTAACCCTTTCCTACACATTCCCTGGTTTTTACGTCCCTGTGATTTTACACTTGGGAAAACAGTGTGGGAAAAGAAGAAATTGCTTGTAACAAGCAATGTCTTCTTTCCCGCAATATTTTCTTACCTGTAGGTAAATTACTTTTAAAATTGCACCAACTTTTAACTGCCGTCTGCAACTTCTTTCAAATTGGACCAGTCTAAAATTTTGGAAAACAGGAAAGGGTTAAACTAAGAAAGAAACATCAATATATCAATATATATGGAATATCAGCCAATAAGTCTCAAATCTACAACCATCAGATTGATGTGAACCATTTCTTCAACAGAAGAGCAATGTATTCTTAACCCTTGTCATGCTGAATAAAATCCTTTTCAGAACTATTTAAAAAACAAAGGGCTGAAAGCACTGTTAGTACTAGCTGTTCAGTTGTCAATACTTCTTTTGAAAATTTATTTCATAAACAACCCTGGTTTCACAAGGACAGACAGGAGGTGTAGACTAAGATCAGACTGCACTTATGTGCAGTCTGATCTTTGTTTATACCTGCTGTTAAAACCGGAATATTCTGGGTTCAGCATGACAAGGGTTAAAAAAAAGAAAAACTACTATAGTCTCCTGTGAAAAAACTACAGATAATATAATCTGCTTATCTTTACATCATACTCTTTATCAAATGATTTGACAAAATTGTGTCATCTTCTAGGGTAAACAGTTACAAAATCATCTCAAAACAAAAACAGTAAACAGTCAGTATTGAGTGCTTGCCCTGGGAATGTTCATGGACTAAATATCTCACAGGTCAGTTATGAAACTGAATCCTGAGAAATCGAATTGATTGATAAATTAGTGTCTACCAGTAACTGTGAAACAATTTCAATACACATACATGTACCTTTGACCCATAATCTGATGACAAAATTAAGACTAGTCCAAGTCAAATTGATTGAGTGGGGTTTAACACCACTTTTAACAGTATTTCTGTCATATTGTGGCAGCTGGAGCACCTAACAATGGATTCCTTGTATTTCTCACACCAGTACTACCGCTATATCCTTTCCTAGTCTGCAGCTGCTATCCTACTTCGGTTTATGATTATCAACCCATTGGTGAGAGACAAATGTTGGAAAGGATATATGCTGGGGAAGCGAACCCGTGATTTAAGACTAGGAGTCTGATGCGCTACCAACTCCAAGTCTTGGCGATTTTTGGTTGTTAAAATGACAAAAAACCTCTCTCTCATTGTAGAAAATATTGTAGGAAAAAAAGAAATTGTTGGTTATAATATTTTTTTTCTATTTTCCATTAATTTTTTAACAAGCTTTTCCTTAACCCATGCCCACATAAACCAGCTTTTTGACACCTCTAAAGAAAAATAAGCTTTGGAAAACAGGGTGGACAATTAACACATTCCCATACAGAGGCTCTTTTGAAGCCCCTCAAGAAAAAAATTGGAAAACATTGTGTAAAATGAAGAAATTGCTTGTCAAAAGCAATTTCTTCATTTTCACCATGTTTTCTACCCAGAAAGTTTAGAAAATCAAAAATTCCATCAACTTTAGTGTTGTCTGCAACTCCTTTGAATTTGGACTAGTCTAAAATTTTGTCGTCTGGTAAATGGATTAAGAAAATGCTTGTAACAAAATATACTAACATTGTAGGTGGAGTTATAATAATTGCAGCTTTTGCAAACACAAAAACAGTAAATGCTTCACTGATGCAAAAAATGTCTCGTAATCAAAACACAAAAGAACAGCTTTGCACAAGAAAAGGCGTATATTTGCTTAACCCATTCCCAGATAAGCACAACTTTTGATGCCCCAAAAGGACAAGGCTCTGAAAACATTGTGGGATATGAAGAAATTACTTGTAACAATGAATTTATTTCTTCATTATCCATGATATTTTCTAGCCGAAAGACTAAGAATTTTTAAATTTCATGAACTAAAACTGCAACTTCTTTCAATTTAGACCAGTCTGAAATTCTGACATCTGATATTGCATTAAAGAGTCTTACTTTCTAGAAGTCATGAAAGAACCCTAAGCCATTACCATAAAAAATTTAAACTGGTCCAAATTCAAAGAAATTGACCAGCATTTCCAAGAAAAGTATTGTGGAAAAGGCTAAGCCAATAGTTGTCTGCAACTCCTTTAAATTTGGATTATTCTCCTATAATTAGTAAATAGCTTTCAATTTAGCTTAAGGGATATAACTATAGTTTTGGACAATTACCCAAATTGTCTCCCTTTATACATTCACTGTACTTGAAACCAAGTAAACATCAATTTGACCACACTGGATGAATTTATGGTTTTACTAATTGTAGCCAGAAAGTTTGTATAAATCACTTGTATTTGATTTTCATTCAAAGTAATACAGAAAGATTCAGGTAGGAACTTTTCCTTATATTGAACAGTCTTTTTATCGTTTTTTACTTTGTTTGACATATATATTCTATTAGTACCATTTCAGTTCTCAGCAAAAAAATCTACAATTTGACAGAAGTCAAATATTGATTCAGTAGCATTTCTTAAGAGGTCCTAGGTCAGATCCAATTTGGCCAATTTTGGGCTAATTTCAGGCAAAACGAAGTGCAAACAATGCAAATGAACAGTATACACTATCCATAAGATTATAGATTTAAAAAAAAAAAAACAAGACAGTGTCTATGAAATAAAGTTACATAATTCGAAGAGTATATGAATTAAAACTCTCCAAATCAGTTTTTCTTAAAAAAGACTCATGAAAATTCTTATTTATGATTCATAGAAAATTGATGTCAAATACCCTGTCAGGATCATGTAAGTTAACCACTATTATAAAAGTTTACTGAAACAACAGCAAAAACCAATGGCATAAGATAAACCACCAGAATGCAATTTTCTACTCAGAAATTTGAAAAACATTAAAATTGCATAAACTTTAAATTGTCATCTGCAACTCCTTTGAAATTTGGACCAGTCGAAAATTTTGCCATCTGGTAATGGGTTAAGATTTTCTACTATGCTTCTATTTCAAAATAGAGAGCACTCGGGCAGAGCCCAAATGTGACCCAAGAGTCACCACATGAACAACCTTGTAGAGGTGTACTAGGAGGTTCTACATACCAATCATCAATGTTCAAGGCTTTATAGAGGAGATTTTTAAAACTTTCCTACTTTGTATGTTCAATTAGGCTGTGCTAGGGCAGAGCCCAAATATGACCAGAGCACATCACACAAACAAACTTTGTACAGAATCACTGGGTGATTCTACACACAAAATATCAATGCTCTAGGCTTTCTTGTTTTTGAGAAGAAGATCTTTTTAATTTTTCCTTCTTTGAATCTATGTTGGAATAGAATACACCCTGGAGGAGCCCAAATATGACCCAAAGGGCATCATATGAACAAGTTTGATAGCGGTCCTGTATGAGATACTGCGTACATTGTACTACATATCAATGCTCTTGGCTGTCTGGTTTCAGAAAAAGTTTCCATTCTTTGTTTTAATGTAAAATGGTATGCGCCCGGGTGGGGGCTAATTATGCTGCATACAATTTAATTAACAAAGCTCTTTGTCACCTGAATCAAATTTAAGTATCAAGCGTTTGTTTTGGCGTATGCGACTGGCATTTTTTTCTTATCAAGGTTTCAAAACATTGATACCTCCCGTTTAACCTCTTAAAAGGTATAAAGATGCAATTAATCCATTATTAATTTCAATGGTTTATTAGATTTGTTTGTTTAAATGTGGTTTTACGCCCCTTTCAACAATCTTTCAGTTATGTCGCAGCAGCTGGAGCACCCAACAATGGAATCCTGGTATTTCTCACAGCAGTACTACCATTACATCCTTTCCTAGCCTCCAGCTGCTATCCCACATAGGTCAACGATTATCGACCCATTTATGAGGGACAAATAGTCGGAAGGATGAGTGCCGCCATCGGGGTCGTACCCAAGAGCTCCAGATTGACAGTCCGACTAGCTACCAACTGCACTATGACGGCAGCTCAGTGGTATATTAGATACATCACTGAAAATTTGAGGGATTGAATTCCTGTTTTTGAGCCATAGAAATTCTCCCAGTGGAGGGATTAGGGTCTTTTTGACCCCTTGGGTGAAATTTGAGAGTCAATCAGGATATCTATAATTTTTTGTGAGTCAAAACCATGGTTAGTTTCAGGGTTTTCATTTGACCCGAGACCTCAGGTTTTGACGCACAGAAATTCAAAAAGAAGCAATTTTGACGCTTGGTAATTTGCCACTGTGCGTCATACTGATGCACAAAAATTTTCAGCCATGCGTCAAGGGTCATCATAAGTGTGCCATATTATTGGAAAATGTTTAATTGATTGTGAAAATATGCACCCTCTTCAAGAGTAACACCTTGCTTGATTGGTAATTAACAATTGACTGATGGGCATGCACTGGCCATCGTAATTCACAGGTATTTGACACCTATGAAATTTAATGTTTAGTTCTAATTTAACTTGAATTTTCTTATTTTCGAATAATTTTATCAAAAACCTCACAAAATATAATCCAAGAAGGAAAATGAAATCATGGAAAATGTTGCTCAAGAAATGTTATGAGTTTTTGTTGATTAAATCGGAACTTCATTTTATGAAAAATAAGAATAATTTGATTCCCTTTGTACTCTTAAGATTTTCTATAACTGATTCAAACATATAATATGTGCATGAATACTAAACTTTACTTAAAATTTATCTTGTATTGAAAATAGAATACTGGTAGATTGGAGAAATGTTCTTATATGAGGAAGAGTTTATTCTGAGGCATCATTGCAAAACATTCAAAAAATATTTAAAATCTACAATATTTTTTTCTAAATTACATTGGATGTGTGTGTGTTTGGGGGGGGGGATATTGCATTTTGACTCTCGGGATTTCAATTTTGACTCTTGAAACTTTTAGCCCAAGGGTCAATGACTCTTAACTTTCGGGTACTAGTGAAAACCCTGAGTTTATGAGTCAGTCACAAGCCTGCATGGAGTTGACTGTATTTATAAGCAGGAAAGCCTAGTCAGACAAGGATGGGGTAGTCTGCTGTTTTATTATCAGTAAAGAGATGGCAAACCATTAGAAAATGCAAGCTTTGGACAAAATTAATGAATCTTTGTGGAAACACACTTCTGAAGGGTTAATATCTTATTATGTATCTACAGTAATCATGCATCTTTTAGCAAATTTTCCATTCAATCAAATCCTGGGTCACAGTCAGGAGCCTTATTGACAGATCACTGCTATTAACCAATTCATTCATTTTGGCCCAAAGTGAATGCTGTGTTCCAGCATTTTGTTGAACACTTGTTAGTGTGGCATAACTTCGGGTTACGGTTGCAACTACAACTTATTCAGGACAATAAAAGCTGTAGTTACAACTATGATTTGATTTTCATTTTATTCTTGGACCTACATTAAGCAGACAAATGTTGTTCAATGAAAATCTTAGTCAGACTGTCTTGATGCAAACTAGTAAATGTGGTTAGCAAATCAATGAGAATGAGGCACTGCCTAGAAAGTGGACTAGTCCACCATCTATTAAGATTTCATCTTGTACGTTATTTTCAACTGTCTTTGCAGAGACAAGTTAAAAATTAACATAGCGGCAAAGCTGCAGATGCAGTAAATTAAGAAAAGGAAGTGAACCCTGTGTACGAGGTCCCAAAATGCTTTCAGCTTACAGCTTTGTAAAACCTCAAATAGTTTCACATGAAAGCTTGAAAAGATTCTTTGCAGAGACAAATACTATTTACAAAGAATGATTTATATAGGGCTTTGAGCTTTAGTTCGAACTGCATAAGCCTAATCTTCCTGCACACCTGAGCTAAAGAGTCAATGCTGTTATAATGAGGCCGAATGAACACTGAAACTAATTAATCAGCCAGGGCACCATGCTTGGTGAGGTGGTGCCACCACAGTAGTATCATGAAGTTTGGTGTTGGGGTCAATATTTCATGTTTGTTTACTTTTTATAAATAGGATATATTGCGTCCATTACTATCATAATGAAACCTCTTTCAATAACAAAATTACACTACGATTTCAATCCTTACCTTTTCCATTAAACAATGAAAAGCATTCTTTTCTGTCGAAATGTTGTATTTTCTCCAAGATAAACTAAACAACCCTTTGCTCTAAGATCCGAAAGGCGCGCAAAATGTTGATTTGAAAATCGGTCACTGTCGGACAATTTTCGATTCTTGTTTGGTGTTTTTCTTGTAATGGTAATAATACTTGTCTGTTTCTTACTACTGTTAGAACTTGTATAGTTAGTTTATCATGTCTTGGCACCCGTAATTAGGTCATTCTTCAGGAAAACCCATTCTCGTGTTTTTCCGGAAGATCCAAAATGGCGGATAAATTTGGACGAGAACCGACCCGTGGACCGCTGTTGCTATAGTGACGTCATCGGTATGCACTTTGGGGCACCTGCACTCAACGCTTCTAGCCTGGGGGACTTAAATTTTTGTCAGTTTAGACTAAATACTTATGCTTTTTATAGTTTATTTCATCTGAGTCGTACAGTTTTTATTACCAAAATCGAATGGATTTTATCCCATTTCCACACAATACTGATATTTTGAAAAAAAAAAAGAAAAATATGTGACCTGACTTTGATGATGAAGAAAATCATGCCATTATCTACAATGGGGTTTAGACATTACAAGATTTCATCAACTATATTTGAAGTCTGCAATGTCTTTGAATTTAGACCAGTCAATAGATGTGGTCGTATGATCACGAAATGGGCATACTACCCTAACATTATTAGATCCGTTGTTCTGCATTGCCACAGCGTATTTACAGGAATGGTCAGAAAATATCCGGACTGTTCAAGCTCCTCTCTTTCGACGTGCAGCTATGATGGCAAAAATGCGTAGACGTAGGTGGAGAATATTTTGAAAAAGAGTAGAAAGATTTTTTTAATTGTTGAATGGTTTTCGAGAACGAGTCAAAAGTCCGAATTTTCTCTGATTGTGTGTGCATTTCCGTTTATTTATCATCGCTACCGCAGCGCGGGCCAATATGAGCGACGCCCCCAGAGTACGGTTAGTTGTTACGGGGGATAGTGCAAGGATACAAGACGAAACTGCTGAGAGCTCCGCCTGGTTCTTTAACGTGCTCGATAGATAGCATCGAGTTTAACGTCTCATCCGAAAGACAATAAGTTTGTTACTTGATTTGGTCAGCCCAGGGCTCGAACCCGTGATCTTGAGGTTTGAATTCAAGTGCTCTACCAACTGAGCTAATCGGGCTGACAGCTCTCTGACTGTCCCTCGGTATACGGTTTATATATCATTAACATTCAGAGGTCGTCGAAAAGAACAAAATTATCATAATTCGTTTTGTTAAATGAAAATGGCACCTAGTGATGAAGTGATTAATATTTTTTCTTTCTTTATCAATTATCATCATTATTTTTATTGTTATTATTTGTCAAATTGATTTTTTCCCTGCCAATTATTATAGGCGAGCCAATGATTAAGTCAAATTAATTGAGTTTATTACCTCTAATTGCCACGAATAAGTTAATTAAAATGGACATTTAATTAGCTGGCAATTACAAAATGCCACATCAGCAGTGAGCAGGATCTTGACTATATCGATGGCTTAGTGCAAAAACATCGTATGTTTCAATTCATTGTAGTAGACCTTAAGGACGTTTTTGCACTGAGCTATTATTCTGTCTGTTATATGGAGAACAATTTATGTACTATCATTTTTTATACTGTATTAAACTATAATTATTGAGCCTATGTAAGTAAATACTTTTTTATTATTATGGTGGCATGTGTTATGAAATAATCATACATGGTTTGTAATGAAACACACATACTAGATATTAACTAAACTGAAGAAACACCCGGCCCCATGGACCTATATGTCACCTTGACATTTCTTTATTTATTCAATCACACAGTGACTGATGTAATACAAGTGACTTTTACGCAGACACACTAAACTTTGCAAGTCCAGGGGTGAAGCTGAACCCTCTCTTAGAAAAGACACAGTTGTTTACTGACTTACCATGGCTTGCAAGCTTACTTGACAAACTGTTAAATAAGGTGCAACAATGCTTTCCAGATTGATTTATTGATTGAATGGGGTTAATGCCACTTTACACAGTATTTCAGTCATATCGCGGCGGCTGGAGAACCTAACAATGGATTCCTGGTATTTCTCACACTGGTACTACCACTACATCATTTCCTAGCCCCAAGCTGCTATTCCACTTAGGTTTTAGATTATCCACCCATTGGTGAGAGACAAATGTCGGAAAGAATATGTGCCGCTGCCGGGGATCGAACCCATAACATTCCATAATTGAAGATTAGAAGTCTGATGCACTACCGACTGTGCTATGATGGCGGCAATGCTTACCCGAAACGAAATGGAAAGGGACAATATTGTCCTTCTTGAACAACGTATGATTTTTAGAATATTTCGGATTAAAAGGCTTGCTCTAAAATACACTTTAGAGACCCAAATAGGTTTCACATGTGTGTATTTAACAGCCTGGAAAATGAAGTAGATTTTGATTCCGCGAGAACACTAGAAAATCGAATTAAGCTCGAAAGTTCATAGTAACCAATTACTAGACGCAAGGTTTTAGGCCTATCCTAATTCAAAGGAGTTGCCGACAACAATTTGAAGTATATGAAATTTTATAGTTGTTCAATAATTCTAGATAGAAAATGGGGGCGTCTTAAACGTCATTCTATGGGAATGGGATAAATCTCAATACAAGTCATGTGTGGGTATATAACATGCACGGTCCGATAAGGGTTGCTGTTATAACCCAATATTCCGTGAGAACTTCCGAACGGGGGCACGATGGCGGTATCTGTGAAAGCCTGTGTTATAAATGCAGATGTACTTGGGGAGAAACGCCAAATACGAAAAAAACTATGTGAGAAAAGAAGAAAATGTGTGTTTCAATCAGTGTATTAATAAGGGGACTTTGATAAATTTGGACCGATTTCAAGTTTTTCCAAGCCTTAAATCCTGATACAAAATGCCTCTGTTGAGATATATTCGATAAATGAATGCCCCTATTGAACTCGTTAATACCAGACGACATTTTTACAGGAGTCCGAATTGAAAGCGACGCGTTTGCAGACGACAATCAATCGATATTTGTTAATGATGTAACAAGGGTAACATGATGGTCCTAAATCGCTCACTTTGATAACAACTACAAAATGGTGACATACGGACCGCGAGGACAAAGGCTATAGGTCTCCGATCTATCGATAGCTTGTTATGAATTTATTCCAGAGACGGTTTCTGAATCCGTAAGATGCTGACCATGTCTATCGAAATGTACACGAAAGTTTTAGTTTGCAGAGACTTCGCCGTTCTGAATGGATAATAAATTGACATGACAACTGTTTGACTGATGGCAAATCAGTTTGTAGTCTTTTCGGGAAAACAGCAATCTGCAAAATCTGCAATCATTGCAATCCATTAACTTCAAGACTTGTACATGCAGCGTGAATTCAACATTCATTCAAGTACATAAGTATGCAAACGGCGCTTCATTTAGACACACTTGAGCGACGCCATGGATACTGGGTAGTAATGTGTAACGAATTATTGACCTGTCACTTTAATTCGCGGTCAATTCCGCGGGGTCACTAATTGAAGTGTAACTTTTTATCCTAGACTCGCTGGTGTATGTAGAAAGATTGCTCCTGTACTATATTGTTTGGGTCACTAACTGAAGTTTTACCTTTTTATCTTATGGTATTTTTTTCTGGACTCGCTGGTGTATGTAGAAAGGTTGCTCCTGTACTATATTCCATGATATTTACATGTACTTCTACATTTTTCTATAAGTATTTTTGTAAAGTTCCACTAATTCCATGTGGCTCGAGCTGTTTTATATGCTGAGCAGACTGTATTTGAAATTCATCTTTGAAAAAAGGCACCTGTTTAAATAGAAACAGTCTTTTATTCCCATTTCCAAAAGTATTTATGTACCATAAAGGTTAAACTCATTTCCACGTTTTGCGCACCCGAGGAACATGACTGGGAAACCAAGTACATATTGTTAATCACTGTGCTGCAAAGACTCAGTCTGTTTTCATTTGGTGGTCCAGTATGTCAAACAATAAACTAAACGCCTTTATTTTGCAATTCAGGGGCAGAAACGAATAGCAAACAGTAAAATGGTTGGTTGAAACCTTATTCGAGTTGAAGTTTCGACGTTAAGTCGCTAAACTAACGAAAATGCTTCACATGAATATTGGCCAATGTGGAGTTCGATGTTCACTTCCGGTCTAAACTTAATCGGACTACGTTTGTCGATTGATTCTTTGATTGGCAGCCATATGGCTAAGATCGATACTTTTC
Source organism: Fragum fragum (assembly GCA_946902895.1). Taxonomy (NCBI): domain Eukaryota; kingdom Metazoa; phylum Mollusca; class Bivalvia; order Cardiida; family Cardiidae; genus Fragum; species Fragum fragum. The sequence continues at coordinate 46,672,743 of OX336372.1, forward strand.
GCATTTTCGTTTACTGAGGGACATGTCACAAATAATTTCGGAACTTCCCAAGGAAATGCATCAACTGTTTACGAAATGTTTCCACACGTGCGCAAAATCCCCCCCCCCCCCTGGGATTTGGTGCTCGTGCATCGAAACTCCCGCGATTGCCAATCAAAAATAATAAATCGCCCAATCAAAATTATTCTTTTAGAATGGTAATGAACTTATTCAAGTTCTAGTAATAACATTTAGGAAGCCGGCGAACTATTTTACTTTTTAGCTAGCAAAGCGTTAGCTTTGATAGCTTAAGTTAACAGTCAAAATTTTGAGGTCTTCTTAAAGTTCAACGAGTGCAAAGTACCACTGGAAGCTTAACCACTAAATCCATTGAATGTATACACCATAAAAGCAGTTCTTATGTATTTCAAAAATATTGCAAACTCTTTCAAATTGTAAAGAATTCTTTCCAAAGCATGCTATTTAACCCATTCCCACTCGATTCCGTTTTCTAAGCATCTGAAGAAAAATGCTTTGGAAAAATTGTGGACAATGAAGAAATTGCTTATCACAAGCAATTTCTTCATTGTCCAGAATGTTTTCTACCCAACGTGGGGAAGATTTTCTAAATTCAACCAACTTGAAATTGTCGTCTACTACTGGTTCAATTTGAACCAGTCTAAAATTTTGTCAAGTTGTAATGGGTTAACTCCTGGGTTACTTTACCCTCGTTAACTTGTCATGTTAACCTTTGGCAAGGAAGATTACTTAACAAAACTCTGCTTTGCTAGCTTACATTACTTTCAGTACTTTGATTTGTTACAAGTTACTGGCCACAAATTTTCAACTTGAATAACGCCATTTAACATCTAAGTGGAACTTACTGTTAGATCTCAGCGGCTGTAACTAGAGATCCGTCGATTGCAAGAAGAATACTGCCGTTTTTCGAGTTAACAACGACCAATAACATAGTGTGGGTGTGGGTGCGCGCGCCTCATTGGCCGAGGGGTAAAGGTGCTTTGCTTATGATCTTATGAAAACAGACGCATTGACACTGCACGGACAAAAACTGATAGGCAAAGAAACAGGACAGAACGAGATTTCAAGATTTGCTCTGGTATTTACTTGTCCCCGGAAAAGTCACCTTGAAAAATGTACTTGTCCGTAAGTAGGAAAGCCCATGTCGGTTAAGTCGGTGAGAATTTCACGCCTTTGCCTATCGAATTACCGGTATCATGATAGGGGGGGGGGGGGGGCTGAATGGGAGGACCAAGCGGCCAGGAAGCTAATATGTGGCGATTTTGCTTATTCTATTAACTTATACTTTGACCAGATGAAAATCAAAGTACTGAAAGTACTATAAGCTGGGAAAGCATGCATGAATTTAGAAAATCTTGACCTTGTTGGGTAGAAAACATTGTTGACATTGAAGAAATTGCTTGTACAAGCAATTTCTTTATTGTCCACAATGTTTTCCAAAGCTTTTTTCTATAGATGCTTAAAAAGCGGAATACGCCGCCGTCATAGCGCAGTTGGTAGCGCGTCGGACTATCACTCTAGAGGTCCCGGGTTCGATTCCCGACGGCGGCACTCATCCTTTCCGACTATTTGTCTCTCACCAATGGGTGGATAATCGTAGACCTATGTGGGATAGCAGCTGGAGGCTAGGAAAGGATGTAATGGTAGTACTGGTGTGAGAAATACCAGGATTCCATTGTTAGGTGCTCCAGCCGCCGCGATATAACTGAAAGATTGTTGAAAGCGGCGTAAAACCCCATTCAAAACAAACAAACAAATTAAAAAGCGGAATCGGGTGGGAATGGGTTAAATAGTATGCTTTTGACAGAGTTCTCTACAATTTGAATAGAGTTTGCAATATTCCTGAAATATAAAAGAACTATTTTTATGGCGTAGGCATTCCAAATATTTTGTGGTTAAGCCTCCAGTGGCGGTTTGCACTCGTTGAACTTTGAGAAGACCTCAAAATTTGTCTGTTAACTTAAGCTATCAAAGCTGACGCTTTGCTAGCTAAAAATTATATAACCTAACATACTACTCCAACTTTATCTTGTACCGTGGCCAAAATGGAAAACTCTTTGTCAGATAGGATAACAAATGTGGTCTAAAAAGACTGAAAAACTGGCGAGGTGCGTTCCTCTCGTCGAGATGAAAATTCAGTGAAACTCTTTGCCAGATAGGAAAGCAAATATTGTGGTCTGAAAAACTGGGAAAGTGCGTTCCTTTCGTCGAGTTGAAAATCCAACGAAATGATATTTTTGAGACGTCCTAAAATGGAACATTTTTATTATCTTTAAGTCGACAATGCCCACACAGCTTTCCGAACCGTAAGACTTAACTTGAGGCCAATATTGAGAAAGCCTATTTCTCAATAAGAATTATTGGGATTTTTATTTAATGGCTTATCAATTTCGATCTGGAAACCATTTTATCTTAATTTCAATTAAACAAATCTTAAGAATTTCGGTGATAAGAACGGTAACCAGCATTTTTCGCTTGCCACAATCATATATTCTATTTCAGTGCGTGGATAACCGTAAACCTAAGTGGAATAGTAGCTGGAGGCTAGGAAAGAGTGTAATGGTGGTACTGGTGCGAGATATACCAGAAATCCGTTGTTAGGTGCTCCAGCCTAAGCGATATGACTGAAAAAAATGTTAAAAGCGGCGTTAAACCCGGCCATTCCAGCAAACAAACTATTTCGGTGCGGCGATTTACCCAAAAACTACGACAGAAATCACCGAAATCGCCAAAACTTTGAAAAAAGAAAGACAACAAAATTCGGTATGAATTTATTATGAATTATTACTGACATGATATTAACTTCATAAATTCGCCAGTGAATATAGTGATGAACGGTAATCTTAAAAGTTTGCCGATTATAAATCCGTAGAGATTCCGGAAATCAACTATGTAACTTAAAAATAGACAATGAAATAATGTATACATGGTAAGTTAGGGTTCGTTTTCAGGTTCAACAATACCGGAGCTCAGAGAATCAACGTAACATGCTATCATCACTGAATGCTGCAGACCTACTGGAAAAGGTTTGAATCCTATATGCTTATCTAGTTCTATTCTTATATTAAGTTTGAAAAGTGTCTAGTATTGTACGAATAAATATCCACAGACTAGTGATATGCTTACTCTGATGATTTACAAGACGAGAAAGATGTACTTCGATAATCAAATAATCTGCTGCATCTTTATTCTCTGCCTACGTGTCTTGGTTTAACCCATTACCAGACGACAAAAATTTAGACTAATTCAAATTCAAAGCAGTTGCAGAAGACAGTTCAAGGTTTATTGAGCTTTATTTATTCTTTTAAACTTTCTTGGTTAGAAAACATTGTGCTGGAAAAATAAAGAAATTGCTTGTTTCAACGTTTAACTAATTGTTTTCCTTGTGGCGTCAAAAATATTGTGGAAATGGGTTAAAAGTTCAAAAGGATCATGATTTTGAAGGATAGACCAGCATGTAACATACTGGCCGAGTTGAAATTAATCTAATCTTCTATCAATCTAAATATACTGCCCAACTCCCCTTTCGGGTATTACTGGTAGGTGCACGTCTGTGCTGGAATGAAAACTGTTAGTCATTGGTTAGGGTGCAAAATTTTAAAAATATTGTGAGTGTTAGATTAAAAGAGCTGATAAAACATATTTTGGTCATTCAGGGACGGCTCACTATCTGAAAATAATCGAGACTCTCTTTGAACGCTGCAATATCAGGTTGCTGTACAATTGTTCCTGATAGGCTGTTCCATAGTGTCACTGTGTAGGGAAAAAAGAATATTTAAAGTAGGCTGCATTTGTGTGGATCTGTCTGAAAGATGTTGTGTGCATATGTCGGGTGGTCCTCACTGGTCTTTCCAGATAAGCTGGTACTGGCACTGCAACAAAATTATTAACGATTTTATAAAACATGGTGCCTCTGGAAATGTCTCGTCTGTATTGAAGAGTTTCCCAACCAAGCTCCTTCTGCATGCAGGTAACACTGTCATAATAAGAGAAATTATTTTGAACCCATCTTGCCGCTCTACGTTGTACTTTTCCCACTTTGTTGATATAGATTTTTGTGTAGGGGCTCCAAACTGTTGATGCGTATTCTACCTGGGGTCTCACTAAAGTTTTATACGCTATTTCTGTGGTCTTCTTATCTTTGTTCTGGATTTTTCTGCGGAGCAAACCTTAAGTTTTACTAGCATTTGCTGTTATGTTGTCAATGTGTTTGTTCCAGGAAAGATCTCCAGATATTGTAACTCCTAGGTATTTGGCATTGTCCACAGTCTCTAGTGCTTGTCCATGTAACCTGTAATCAAAGGAAATATTTTTCTTCTTTTTTAGTAATATTTAGGACAATGCATTTGCTGGGGTTTAACTCCATTCCCCACTTTTTCTCCCACTGCATTAACTTGTCTAGATCTTCTTGTATGGTCAAACAGTCTTGTCTGCCGGTTGTTTATAGCTAAGTAAACGGCAGTGTCATCTGCAAACAAACGAACTTGGGATGTGATGTTATTTGGAAGGTCATTTATATACAAAAGAAACAAAAGAGGGCCAAATACAGATCCCTGAGGTACTCCAGACGTGACTGGTACTTCTGATGAGCATCAACCTTCTAAGACTACTTTTTGTGTTCTGCCTATAGGAAAAGATTTAATCCACAAAAGGGTAGCATTGTTTACACCATGTTCCTGCAATCTTGAAATGTTTGAGGCATGCTTTAAAAGTCTCTGGGGTATTTGTTTAACTGATTCATCCTATCCATTTTTCAAGTTTATAATATTCTAAAGTAACGTTATGAGTTTTGTTTTCACTTTGTCATTTTCGTCTGCTACGGTAAAAATTAATATGGACATTATCGGCAATAAACCGGTTTTCTTTGATGTCATAAAAACAAAATTGTATTAAAAAATACGTAGTGAAATAAAGTCGGTGATACAATGTCTTATGATTTCACACAATCCAATAAATTCCAACATGGCGATTTAAATCATTTATGGGTAATTCCGTTTATTTTGATGGTGACTGATTTCAGTGAATCGTCGTAACCTGGTTATTTTTCTTTGGCGCGTAAAAGTGTATGATTTAGTGGTTTCATTTTGTTACTTTGTTTTGTAACTTTGCGATAATTGATCTCCAGAATTATTTCAGGGAAAATGACTATCCTACCTGAGTGACTACCTGGGTGGCAAAAAAAGTCCTTTCAAATACATAACTTGCTTGAGCTCATTTTTTAGAAAGTACCGGATCAGTACTCTCTGCAAAGGAGATATTTGAAAACATATTTTCCTTTTGCCACAATTATGTCTCTAACCCCTTTGAAACGAGAAATGTGAAATTTCGACGACTAATAAATTGAAAATGGTTAGCCTCGGAGATGATGCAAACAGGAGCAGGGTAATGTACCGCTGACGTGCCTGTTTTATAAGAGAAATGTTCAAACTAGGAAAGGGAACAGGAAATTATTATCTACGTTGGTACTCATCCCATAGTGAAATAAAGAAATATTGAATACCCCAAGTGAACTACAGAAATTACTCATATTCACGAGTCAGATTTGTGTATAACATATGTTAATTGAAGATCTTGCAAAAAAAATTATATATTTCAAAGTCTGAAATAAAAACAAAATTTGATAAAATCCAGATAAGGAATGAAATGTGTCCTTATTCCTTGGATTTGAAGGAAAATGTGGTCGAGAACCAATGATGGTTGCACTAACTAAGATAGAACTTTCTAATGACACTTTTGATGTCTCTCAAGAAAAATAAATGGGAAAAGATTGTGGAAAACAAAGAAATTGCTCGTAGCAAGCAATTTATTCATTTCCAATAATATTTTCTACTAAGAAAGTTGAAAAAATCTAAAATTTCATAAACTTTAAATTGTCTTCTGCAACCTTTTTAACCAATTCCCACACAGTGAAGCTTTTTAATGCCCCTCAATAACAAAGCTTTGGAAAACATTGTGGAGAATGAATAAATTGCTTGTTACAAGCAATTTATTCATTCTCCACAATGTTTTCTACCCTGAAAGACAAAGATTTTGTCAACTTAGAATTGTCGTCTTCAACTTCTTTGAATTTGGACTGGTCCAAAATTTGATTGTGTGGGAAAGGGTTAATCTGGACTTGTCTAAAATTTTGATGTCTGGTAATGGGTTAAATTATCAAATATGAACAAACAAAAACATTTCTATGTTTCAGAGCCAATTTTTGGATGATCAAAGGGATGAGGAGGATTATTTGAGTGATTCAACAACACTGTCGTTGGTAGTCAACACAGATCAGGGTGGTCGGAGTATAAATACTACTGTAGTTATCGTATTAGAGATATTATTACTTGTAAGTTTGAGAGCATGATTGATGGATTGATTGCCAAGCCCAATGAATTCTGACAAGAATTGCAATTTAGACTAGAACAGCATTTTTTTGCAAAAATGTATAGTCAGTAAAATGGAAAAAAACAAACTGTTCGTTGGCGACAAAATCATTGTAACTACAGCTTACTCATGTTGTGGTTAGAATGATTAAGTTGCCAAACCATCAAAAATGCTTAAAATAAATGTCAACCAATGTCATGAGTTCAAAGGATACTATTGGTCAGAATGTATGATTTGATTTTTATTGATAACCACAATCCATCGATTTTGTCAATCACTGCTCCGATGTTCATTGTCATGAAATATTTTGTCATACTTATAACATAGGAATTAAGCCATTTACACATGACAGTAGTCTAGATGGAAGGTAATTGTCAAGTTAATGTGAACAAGGAGAAGGTGGTTCAAGCAATGCTTTCCACAGTTATTTCTTTTTCAACATGTCAAAATGCTTGATGGTATGGTAGGCCGAAGCCATAGCCCAGTGGTTGCTTTGGGATCCCAGGTTCAATTCCTGAAATATGACTGAAAGAAAGAAAGAAAGAACTGTTAGAAAGTGGTGTAAAATTAATGGTATGGTAATGGCTTTAGGGTAGAGTGAATTTATTCTAAATGATGTAAATATGCAGTTTAAGTTAAAATTGTGAAAATATGGTCACTTTTAAGGATTGTTGCATAAGATTGGATTGATTGCATAATGCGAATATTTTAGTAATTTTAAATCAAAATAATTACCTTAACACCTGTTTTAAACTGGATAGAAATAGGTGTTGAAACATTGTAGTAAATTTGATAAGCCATTTTTCCTATTCCCAAAATGTTTGTTTTTGAAGTTACTTTTATATGTTGCCTGTTACCTCTTTTAACCCTTTCCTGTTTTTAAAAATTTTAGACCTGTCCAATTTCAAAGAAGTTGCAGACGACAACTGAGCGCAATTTGAAAATTAACCAACCTATATGGTAGAAAATATTGTGGGATAAGAAGAAATTGCTTGTTACAAGCAATTTCTTCTTATCCCACAATATTTTCTCAACTATAAAAACTCAGGGACGTAAAATCCAGGGATTAACCAGGAAAGGGTTAATTAAGACCAGTCTACAATTTTGTCATCTGGTAATTGGTTAGTCCTATATTGTTTTAATTCATTGTAGTCCTCTTAATGAGACAGTTTTAATGAATTTTAATGGTAATTCTTATACAGCAAGTACATCCAAATTTTAACCCATTTCCAGATGACAATGTTTTGGACTTGCCCAAGTTCAAAGAAGTTGCTAACAACATTAACCTTTTGATATAAATTCAATTTTTTCTGGGCATTCTGGGTAGAAAATAATGTGGAAAATGTAGAAATTGTTTGTAGCGAGCAAAATTCTTCAATTTTCCAAATTGTTTTCATGAATTATTTTCTTGAGTGGCACAAAAAGTGAGATTGTGTATGGATTGGCTTAGGGAGTTGGCTTTTTGGAATGTGGTCACTTCTAGAGAAAGGCGGACTGTATTGTTTTTATGAACATTTCAGATTGCAGTTTGGGTGCTAGCCTTTGTCTTGCCAATAGTGTATAAGGATGAAGGTAGAAGTGTGGAAGCCTTTTCCTTGATAATCTACATAATGGGAGGTGTATGGGTCATACAGTTTGTAATTGACAGATTTTATAGGTAAGCAATCAATGAGCTTTCTCCTTAATTCATGTAAAATGATTGCATTGCATTAAATATGGTATAGGCATATTGATTTGTCCCAGGTACATATTTGGGCATTTACTAACTTCAATAGTGTCAAATAGAGTTTGCATCATTCAAGTTGTAGTTGCGACATATAGGATGTCAAGTTATGATTTTTATATGTCTTTGATCAAACATTTTTACAAAAAATGTTTGTTATCTTAATTTAGTCCTGTCCTGTTCACTCCCTGGTTTTTACATCCCTGTGAATTTATGATTGAGAAAATATTGTTGAAAAAGAAGAAATTGCTTGACACAAGCAGTTCCTTCTTTTTCCACAATATTTTCTACCCTATTGAATGGTTATTTTTCAAATTAAATCCTCTTTTAATTTCTGTCTGCAAAACCTTAGAATTTGAAGTACCTTGGTCTAAAATTTTGCAAAGCAGGAAAGGGTTAACTGCGTTGGGAGGTCAAGGGGCATAGCCTGCAATCAGTCATTTGCACATGTGTTTGAAGTGCAGACACTGAGCTGCCTGGATAGAAACTCAGTGCATGCAGAACATTTGGTGAACGTCCATAGAAACTTTGCGTCTGTATCTATCTACAGAATCTGAAGCAGACTCTGATCAGACTGTGCGGAATCGCAGGTTGATCAGAGTTTTTACTTTGCACACATGTGTATTTGTTGAAAATTTCATGTAAGGGCTCATAAAAGTTTTGCTTGTTTGTTTGTTTTACAGGCAACAACATTACCACAGTCGACTGTATGGATATTTAAGTTTTTACAGAAAAACCAGAGTGATTCGTAGGATTCCTTTACTGATTGCGTCTGGAGGTGTGTACAGATAGGCATTATACAGTGAAATCTTCCTTATTGCAACCCTGACATACAATAGATTTAGAGAAAAAAATACAATGTAGTCACTTTTAACCCTTGTCATGCTGTATAAATAACCTTACTGAATTGCTGTAAAATCAAAGGGCTGAAAGCACTGATAGATCTTGTTGTTCAGCGATCAATATTTCTTTTTAAAATAGATTTCACAAACAACTCTGGCAGGAAAAGTACAAGCAGGAGGTGTAGACCAAGATCAGACTGCACTTATGTGCAGGCTGATCTTGGGCTACACCTCCTGTCAAAACCGGAATACTCTGGGCTCAGCATGACAAGGGTTATATGAAACTTCTGGGTTTTTTTAGAACAAAAGTTTTGATAAATTCAGTTGCAATTAACTAGATTCCACTGTATAAGTATAGAAATTTTTTAGTTTTAGTGTATGAAATTGATTCATGTTTCATTGCGAAAAAATGAGGTAAAGGAATTTATAAAAAAGTTCAGATTAGTTTCCTATGGATATGAATTTAACTCATTTCTACCCAATCCTGTTTTACTCATCAGTGAAAAAAAAAATAGCAAGAGTAAACATTCAGGAAAAGAAGAACATGCTTGTAACCAGCATTTTCTTCTTTTCTCACTGTATTTGAACCCTATTTGACACAGACTTAAAGATTTGTCCACTTTTAAAATGTTGTCTGGAACTTATCTCAATTTAGACTTTTGATGCCTGGTAATGGATGGATATACAAGAGATTATTATTACCGGTATGTACTTTTGGTCCCTATATACTAAATGAGTGTGTGGGAGTTCACCCTATCAACCCTATCTCAAACATCATTTTAGGACTGGTCCAAATTCGTAGAAGTTGCAGGTGCTAAATACAGTAGAAAACATTGTAACAAGCCATTTCTCCTTTTCCCAAAATATTTTCCTTAGTATTATCTAACAGAGGCATCAATAGATGTTATTCAGTGGTAATGGATTGAATTCATTTGAAAAACATATCCCAAGTGTTATTTTGTTTGAAACAAGCTGATTCTATTGGAGTTTCAATATAGAAAAGTTATTAACCCATTGCCACACTGTCCTCATTTTATTATGCCACTTAAGAAAACAACTGCAGAAAACATTGTGGACAATGCAATTTCTACCATGTCTACAATGTTTTCTAACCTACAAGGCAATCATTGTTTAAATTTCACAAACTTGAAATTGTAGGGTGCAACTTCTTTCAATTTGGACCAACCTGAACTTTTGTTGAGTTGGAATGGGTTAAACAAGCCCTGGCGAGCTTAATGACTTTCTAGTCATAGCGCAGTTGGTAGCGAGTCGGACTGTCAATCTAAAGGTACCGGGTTAGATCCACGACGGCGGCACTCATCCTTACAGACTATTTGTCTCTCACCAATGGGTCGATAATCGTAAACCTATGTGGGATAGCAGCTGGAGGCTAGGAAAGGATGTAATGGTAGTACTGGTGTGAGAAATACCAGGATTCCATTGTTAGGTGCTCCAGCCGCCACAATATAACTGAAAGATTGTTGAAAGCGGCGTAAAACCCCATTCAAACAAAAAAACAAGGTTTAGATCAGTGTGTCTCAAAGAAAATCAGATTATTTTTTCTGTTATACTGAAGCATTTGCCCATATGAGTGAGGCCTCGAGAAGACTGTTATCTGTTAAAAAAGATAGCCTAAGGAAACAGGATGAAATTAGTAGGAGACGCAGTAGTTCTGTAACCCATACCCATACAATTCTTCTTAATATGCCCTTTAAGGGAAAAGCCTCAGAAAACATTGTGGGAAATTTCCTCTATTTCAACAATGTTTTCTACCCAAAAATGCAAGAATTGTTTAAATTTCAGCATTTTGAAATAGTCTTTTGCAACATCTTTTAATTTAGACATATCTAGATTTTTGTGATGTGGAAATCATGGGTTTAATGAGCTTGATGGATGCATATGTGGCCTTGATTTATCATCTCATCCGAAAGACAATTAGTTTGTTATTTTGGTCAGCCAAGGGATAGAACCTGCAATTTAAAGGTTTGAATTTGAGTTTAAGCTGAGCTAATGGGATTGACTGAAAGAAGCTATGTGAGACATATTTATTCCTGTTTTTTTTAGAACTTTACAGTGAATAATCAATATTTTTGGGTGGAATATCAGTTGATAATTTCAACGAAAATTATATGAAATTATCAAACACACTGTTACATTTGATTCTGCCATGCTTTCATCTCATTTTCCACTGTTGCATGTCATCTTTGGGGGACGAGAGTCCCAATGATGTCATCAGGTTGTCATGTAAATAGCATGCAAAATACATGTAACACTTTTTGAGAGATTTTGTCTGAATATCATCATATTTTGTCTCTTATTGCAGTAAAAAGTAGAAAAGTTGGGTTTTTTTTCTTTTAGATTAATGAATATTTCAATTCACAAACAACAAAAGCTATATTTTCTCTATTGGAAATATAGCTTTTGTTGTTGTTCACAAAACAAAGACAAATCATTCTTGGTCTGAAACAAACGCTTAACCTCTTATTCTCATGTTTTGATTTTTCAGCCAATACTGCCTTATTAATAGCAATAGAGATCATACATCAGATGTGCAAGGTGTTAGACAAACAGACAAGAGATGTACATGAGAAGTGTGGCCCACTGACACGTGTTAACTGGCTTCAAATAGTTGTGTCAATCTCGTGTGGTTTACAAATCATTGTTCTGTTAATCTATTTAGGTAAGTCTGATATACATAAATACAAATACATTGTATTAATTTTGTCTGTGTTAATTTTTATGCCCCAATCATTTAATTGGGGGGGATATAGATTTGCCTTTGTCCGTCTTTGTCTGTCCTGAAATTGTCCGGGGAAATCTCTGCAAGTATAATAGCTATCAACTTGAAACTTCACAGGTGGATAGACCTTATTGAGGAGAAGTGCAGTGCAAAAGAACCACAACTCTTGCTTGCATAATTTTGGAGTTATTGTCCTTTGTTATTTTAAAGACTTATATTTTGTCTGGGGCATATCTCTGAAAGTATAATATCTATCAACTTGAAACTTCACAGGTGGATAGACCTCATTGAGGAGAAGTGCAGTGCACAAGAACCACAACTCTTGCTTGCATAATTTTGGAGTTATTGCCCTTTGTTATTATCAAAGCTACCGGTGGGGGCATCTGTGTCCTGTTGACAAAGCTCTTGTTCAAATAACAATGAAAAAAAGCAGTGAGTTTTTAATCATTGATGAATTTTATGCATTATAAATTTTGTCTTTTGCTTCTATATCCTAATAGCTACAGAAATGATATTTATAGCTCACCTGAGCACAACATACTAATAATGAGGTTATACGATACTTGAATGTCTTGTGTGTCCTCAACAATTCAGTTTTATTGGTAACAATTTTTGCACAATTTTTTTCAAACTTGCCTAGAATATTTGTATAGTTATGAGGAAGAACCCTAATGAATGTGTCAACATTTTGACCAATATCAAGGGAAAAGCAGTCTTATTGCCAATTACCTTGTAACCACTCTACAGGTCAAACATTTAGCTCAATCTTTCCCAAACTTGCTGAAAGTGTTTGTCTTCTCATGAGGAAGAACCCAACTAAATCCACTTTAGGGCCATCTTGGCTCTTTTGTCACATTATCCATATACTAACCAGTTTCTTTGGGCTGTTGTCTGTGAGTTTGTCTGCGAGTCTGTCTGTCCTTGCAAACGGTGTTCAAATCATGAATCAGTGTCTTTGACCCATTACCAAGTGATCCCTTGTTTTAACACGTTCCCACACATTCCAACTTTTTTCACCTCTAAATAGGAAGACATTGTGGAAAATGAAGAGATTGCTTGTCACAGTGTTTTCTGCCCCAATGGACAATGATATTTAAATTTCATTAAGTTGATGTGTGGTCATTATTTAGAAAAGGCTTTTGAAATAGATCTAGCAAAATTTAAGAATTGAATTTTAAAAATAATTTCAACCAGTCATATTTTCTTCAGCTTGGCTTTGAGATCACTTCTATGCCAAAGTGTTTTGGAAGTCAAGGATAAAGTTTCACTTACCTAATGAAATTGATTGTTTTTTTCAGTCCGAACAGTTAGTTTTAACAGAAGTAAAGCCTCCCCAGATGTTCACCAGGAAGAGTTCCACACTAGTTTTCAAACAAATTCAACATCAGCTGATATCGGCTTTAGGTAGTATACGAATATAATCTTTCTTGGTATTAAGGCTAAATCTTGTTGTTGATCTATTACAACACAATCTTGCATTTTAAAAAGATGAAGGAAAATAGCTTTGGAAAACATTTTTGGAAAACAAGTAAATACTTGTAATAAGCTCCCTTTTTAGCTCACCTGAGCACAAAGTGCGAGGTGAGCTATTGTGATCGGTTGTTGTCCGTTGTCCGTCCATCCGTCTGTCCGTCTGTCCGTCCGTCCACAATTTCTTTAAAAATCTTCTCCTCCTAAACCAGTAGGCCAATCAAGCTGAAACTTTGCAGGGATGTTCCTTGGGTGAAGTTCTTCAAAAGTTGTTAAAAGAATTTAATTCCGTCAAAAACTCTGGTTGCCGCGGCATTTGAAAATGGGAATCTTTAGTAATTCTTTAAATATCTTTAAAAATCTTCTCCTCCTAAACCAGTAGGCCAATCAAGCTGAAACTTTGCAGGGATATTCCTTGGGTGAAGCTCTTCAAAAGTTGTTAAAAGAATTTTAATTCCGTCAAAAACTCTGGTTGCCGCGGCATTTGAAAATGGGAATCTTTAGTAATTCTTTAAATATCTTTAAAAATCTTCTCCTCCTAAACCAGTCGGCCAATCAAGCTGAAACTTTGCAGGGATGTTCCTTGGGTGAAGCTCTTCAAAAGTTGTTAAAAGAATTTAATTCTGTCAAAAACTATTGTAACTGCGGCATATGAAAATGGGAATCTTTAGTAATTCTTTAAATATCTTTGAAAATCTTCTTCTCCTAAACCAGTAGGCCAATCAAGCTGAAACTTTGCAGGGATGTTCATTGGGTGAAGCTCTTCAAAAGTTGTTAAAAGAATTTAATTCCGTCAAAAACTCCTATTGCCGCGGCATTTTAAAGTGGGAATCTTTAGTAATTCTTTAAATATCTTTAAAAATCTTCTCCTCCTAAACCAGTAGGCCAATCAAGCTGAAACTTTGCAGGGATGTTCATTGGGTGAAGCTCTTCAAAAGTTGTTAAAGAATTTAATTCCGTCAAAAACTCTTTTAACAGCGGCATATGAAAATTGGAAATTTTAGTAAATCTTTGATGTTGTTTTTTTCATAGACTACAAGGCCAAAGGCCTTTATATTTTGTAAAGAGCTTTATCATATGGTTTTCTACCAAGTTTTTAAATACTTAATCTCTGGGGTCAAAAATGGCCCCGCCCCTGAGGTCCGAAATTTGGAAAAATTCTTAATAAGAGCAATTTCAAAAGGCTTCTCCTCTTAAACTATAAGGTCTAGGATATTTATATTTGGTATGTAGCATAACTAGATGGTTTTGTACAAAAAGTTTTCATCCAAGGGTCAAAAACGGCCCTGACTAGAGGTCCAAAAATTTGGAAAAATGAAAAATTTGAGTATGTTGAAAAAAAACTTCTTCATTTTAAGGAGGAGGGCATTTACATTTTGAGTGTAGCATAGCCTGGCTGTTATTTATCAATTTTGATTAAATTATGCCTGTAGGTTAAAAAACAACCCTTCCCTGGGTGTCCAACGTTTGTAAAAATGCTCAATTAGACCATGTTCAACAGTCTTCTCCTCCCAATCTACAAAGTCTAAGGCATTCATATTTGATTTATAGCATAACCAGATGGTTCTCTACTATGTTAGCTAAAATCTTAGCCCTGGGATAAAACATGGCACTGCCCCAGAGGTCCAAAATTTTGGAAAACACCCAATTAGAGCAAAAGTCTTCTCCTTCTGAAATATAAGATGAAGGGCATTCATATTTGGTATGTAGCATGACTATATAATTTTGTACTATGTTACAGAAAAATTTGCTCTTAGGATAAAAAATGTCTCTGCTCCTGGGATTGAAAATTGCATAAATCTCATTGAAAGGATTCTTCTTAAATAGCAATGGAGAAACTGCTTACTTTCTCACAATGCTTTTTTACACCTTTTTCCCTGAGGGTGACAAATTCTGGGATAGTTTGGTAATCGATTAAACTATGAAGCCAAAGGCATTCATTTTCATTTTAAAGCATTACTGGATTGTTTTGTACAAAGCCCCAAATCTTATATTTGTTTTATTTATTTTGCTCAAGTTGTGTCTTTTTTATACAAAAAAGTACTGTAATTTGCAGATGCCTCAGGTGAGCGATTTAGGACCATCATGGTCCTCTTGTTTCTATATTGTATGTCTCTTTTAAAGTTTCCTATTCTCACACAATCCCTCCTTTTTACGCCCCACAAGGAAATAAAAGCTTTGGAAATTATTGTAGAAAATGAAGAAATTTTTTGTTTCAAGCATTTTCTTCATTATCAACAATGTTTTCTATTAAATGTTTTGACTGAGATTTTGAACTAGGGTAAAGGCAAATATGTTGATTATTCACTGTTCCTTAGGTCCAACAAATTTGATCATTTCTAATTTGAAAATATTTACAATTCCGCATGGTTGGAATTATGTCTAGTATTGGATCAAAATTTATTTTTCAGGGATGAGAATTTAACAGACCAAGTGTTGGAGCGTCAAGCCGACATGATCCGTTATCTCAAAAACCATAGCAGTCAACTGGCCAAGAGAATAGTTGCTTTGAATGAGGAGTTGAAGAGTTTAAAACAAGTAAAGTAAAGTGAACAGGTGCCCTTTTGATAGACAGCTGGCCATGTCTTCTGACCTCCATCATGAAATTATCCAATTGGATATCAAACTACTAGTTAGCTTAATTTATGGCCAGAAACAAGAAGCAAGTTATTGGTTGGCGACATAAACATTGTAACTGCAATTTGAAGAAGCTGTAGTGAAATCCTTTTTACATCTCTATGAATTTATAATTCAGAAAATATTGTAGAAAAGGAGGAAATTGCTTGTAACAAGCAATTTCTTCTTTTCCACAATATTATCTGTCCTACTGAAAGGTTATTTTTCAAATTGAACCAAATTAAATTTTCAAATGCATAACCTTTGAATTTTAACAGGTCTATAATTTTTAAACCAGGAAGTTGTTAAGTAGCCAAACCAACAAAATTCTTGTAATAAATGTCTTAGGTCAGCTTTCACTTCCAATCCGAATGAATGATCTTTCACAGCAACGATATCTCAATTAGATACATATATCTGTATATAACAGGGTTAAATTATTTTTTTATCTTCAACAAATCTTTTGTTTTATTGTTGGTACTTTTTAGAATGTAATGTCATTGCTGAAAGGCTGTAAGTGCAGATCACTGTTTAGGCAATTACAACTTTAAGGAATACGACTTTAATGGGGCACTTAATTCAAATCATTATCAGACAACATAATTGGTCCAAGTCAAAAGAACATGTACACTACAATTTTAAGTGCATATTATTTTGTACAAGAATGACTTTCTGAGAAGGAAACTTTTTTTGGAAAAGAAGAAATTACTTGTTACAAGCATTTTCTTCATTTTCCACATTGCTTTTGAGGGTATAAAGTATCTGGATTTTCGAAATGGCTTAACCCATTTGCAGACTTACAGATTTTTCCTTAGGTTTGATAGAAGATTCAGACAAAAATTCAAAGTGTCTTGAAATCGAAAAAAACAGAAAAGATAATATCATTTTGTGTAGACAACAATATCAGAAAAAGAGACATTGCTTGAAATAAGCAATTTCTCTTTTTCCTTAACCCATTCCAACACAACAAAATTTTAGACTGGTCCAAATTGAAAGAAGCTGCAGACGACAATTTCAAGTTGATGGAATTTTAATTTTTTTCGTTTTTTGGGGTAGAAAACATTGTGGATAATGAAGAAATTGCTTGTTATAAGCAATTTCTTCATTGTCCACAATGTTTTCCAAAGCTTTTTTCTTGTGGGGCGTAAAAAGGAGGGCTTGAGTTGGAATGGAACTCTTCAGAAGTATAAGAATGAAGGATTGTGTTGTAATGGGATAATTACCATGCCGTTAAACCACTAGAAAAGTCATTTATTATGTAAGGTTCAAGCACTTCAAAGAAGTTCCCTTTTTGCTTAATGGGGTCATGTATAGGCACCGCTATATGATATAGCTTTGTAAAGAGAGCAAGAGGAGATAATTCTTTTTAATGTATTGTAAAAAGAGAATGAGAAGTATGTTTCAGATTCTGTGTGGAAAAGGAATTATTGTCATAGCTTGCCTTTAGTAAATAGGCACACAAAATATCCACCAGCTGATACTTGCAAGCCACGTCTTTCAAATAACGCCAAAAATCATAAAACCATCTCATATGTGAGCCTGTGCTTGATATTTTCAACAATTTCTTGTGCTTGACCTTTTCAATTTTATCTGTGTCTAGCTAAGATTCAGATTAGACTATAGATCATTTTCAGTCTGATCAGACTCTTCACTATACCTTTTGGTGATAGCTGCTGGCTCGAAGTTTCCTTAGACCATCAATGAGCATTCTATACACACCATATGACTGACCAGGCTGCTCACTGTCAGTGCTTCAAGCATGTGAAATTGTTGGAAATGTAACATACAGGCTCCTATCTTATTTTGATATTAGTTTTTTATAGTTATAACGATATTGTCATAGCTCAGATTAATGCTTTTGTTGATATTTAACCCTTTTCTAAATGACAAAATGCTGGACTGGTCTGATTTTATATAAGTTGCAGACTGCATTTCATGTACCGGGTAAGTGTAATTGGAAAAATAATGACTGAATATGGTAGAAATGGTACGTTAGAAGGGGAAATTGCTTGTTACAAGCTGTTTCTTCTTTTCCCACAATATTTTCCTTAGTATTTTTTACAGGAATGTCAAAAGTTTTTATTGGTTGGTAGTGGCTTAACTCATTCCCACACAATAATGCTTTTTGACATCCCAAGAATAAAAGCTTTCAAACATTGTGGACAATAAATAAATTACTTTTAACAAGTAATTTCTTCATTATCTACAATGTTTCTGACCCCAAAAAACAAGCAAATTTAAGCTTTCGTCAACTAAAAGTTGTCATCTGCAACTTCTTTAGATTTGGTCCAGTCTAAAATTTTGTCATTTAGGAATGGGTTTAACATGATATTTTCACTTTCTCACTTCATTTATGAAGACAAGACATTTATTTTTCACATGTAGTTATACGCCTTAGTTATGTCATCATTGAATTCTTTATTGGTCCAATTTGATAGAAATTGCATTTGAGTGCGTGATTTCCTTTCATTATTCTCTTCTTTTCTTGTAATTTGATATAAAAACTCTAAACAGCAAAAAAATTATCAGATGGAGACAGTTTATTTATGAAACTACTTTGTGCACAAGTGTACAAAATGGTTTAGTACACAATTATTATGGAGGTATAGAATTAATTTTCAGCCAATCTGACAGAATGCAATTGTAGGTAAATGTTATATTGCAGGAAATTTTGTGATCAAAGGAAAATTTCTCCTTTTCCCTCAATATCTGCCACAGTTATGTTACTTTAGCACTGCAAAATTTAGGGATGTGAGGTAATGCTTCAACTTATGTCTATTACTTGAATTTAACCAGTATGTATTCTAGCATTAAAGGGAGACAAATATGGAGTGCAAAAGCCCTTTTAATCCATGACCATTTATAGCTTTTAGGGGGAAAATGATTTTAGCTTTTTCACCAATATACCCGATTTAGTGCTTATTTTTCAAACTTACAAACAGTTCATATTTTTGTCTCCAATTTCTTAAGGCCAGTCTAGAATTTTGTTGCTGATTATTGGTTATTTCAATGTATGTAATTTGTATCACATAATGACAGGGCTTGAATATGTCTTTGGATTTTAGGAGTCATTGGGCCTTTGACCATGAAATTCTAGGGGTCAAACTGATATGAACTTTTCAAAATAACTAAAAGAGAAAATGAAAAAGCTGAAACTTTCTTTCCTTGTGTATATGTATGTTGATTCATTATCATAAAATCTCTGCATTATCGAAAATTTGAAGGATCAAATTCCTTGTTTTGACGGATAGAAATTTCTTCCCAGGGGATCAAAATTCATTGTTTTGAACCATAGAAATTCTCCCTAGGGGATCAAAATGACCTCCTGGAGAGAAATTCCTATGAGTATTAACTGGATTTTCATTCTCAGATTTTTGAGGGTCAAATTCCTTGCAGCCCTGCATCTGGATTCTATCTTGTATCATACCTTTCAATCTGTTTATATTTGTTCTGTTTTAGTTCTTTGTTTAATACTATTGATAATAAAAAAATGGAGAAACTGTCTGATTTTGTCCTAAAGTTATGAATACCTATCTATTTTAAGATTATCTAAAAACTAGAGGTGTGTTCTTTATCCCATTCCCACACAATCCTACTTTTGTAAGACCCTCAAGATAAGAGATTTCGAAATTGTGGAAACTGAAGAAATTGCATGTTAAAGATAATCAAGCGGAAGCAGTATAGAAATGCTGAATTTTATAGTATAGTACTGCAACATTCTAATTCACAAATAAAGAGAGGATATTGAATGGGTTGTCATATTATACCTAATTTAGTAAATGAATCATCCATAAACAGATGAAAATGACGCTTCGCGAAATATTTAACTTGGTTAGATGATGAGTTTGGTAAAGTCTATTTCATGAACATGAATTCAATATCTTGGAAATTTCAATCATCCGTGGGGAAAGATTAAGATTTACCAGACAACAAAATTTTATACTGGTTCAAATTAAAAGAAGTTGCAGACAACAATTTTTAGTTGATGAATTATTAAAAATCTTTGCCTTGTCAAGTTGAAAACATACAATTAATTTCATCTTTTTCCACCATATTTTCCCAAGTTCTTTCCTTGAGGGGAGGGGCGTAAGAAAGCAAGTTAGTTTGGAATAGGTTAACCCATTCCCACACAACAAAATTTTATGTTGGTCCAAATTGAAAGAAGTTGCAGATGACAATTTTAGATTTTTTTCATCTTTTTGGATAGAAAACGTTGATAATGAAGAAATTGCTTGATACAAGCAATTTCTTTATTTTTAGAAATGTTTTCCAAAGCTATTTTTTTGAGGGGCGTAAAAAGTAGGGATTGTGTGGGAATGGGTTAAAGAAAATATGTTGTTCTGTTAACCCATTCCCACACAAGATAATTTTAGACTGGTCCAAATTGAAAGGAGTTGCAGACGACATTTTAAAGTTTATGAAATTTTAGATTTTTTCAAGTATCTCGGTAGAAAACATTGTGTAAAATGAAGAAATTGCTTGTGACAGCAATTTTTTTCATTTTACACAATGTTTTCTCAGTTGTCTTTCTTGAGGGGCGTCCAAAAGCGTCACTGTGTGGGAATGGGTTAAAGTTACATGAATGTGAAAAGAATTTACAAATGCAGAATTTAAGAGCAAATAAAGTCAATTACAAAAGTTAATATGCAAAAAATGATGCAGTAAAAGGAACAATTATTAAAAAGCAATTTCTACGTTTATCACTTCAGTTTCTAAAATGTTTTTTTAAGTCCCAACTGAATGGCTTGTTAAAAGCCGTTTCTCCTTTTTAGCTCCCCTGGCTGAAAACCAGAGAGCTATTGTCATGGTGTGGTGACCCTCGTGCGTGTGTCCTGACATGTGGACGTACGTCCGTCCATAAACTTTTCCTTTAAAAATCTTCCCTTCAGAAAGTACTTAACAGATTTCAACCAAATTTCACAGAAATAATCCTTGGGTGACCCTCTATCAGAATTTTGATAAGATGAAAAACATGGCTTCAATGGGCAGAGCTTATTTCCATCTATGGTGAAAGATTTGAAAATCGTCTTCTCATAAACCAATGAATGGATTTCAGCCAAATTTCACAGAAATAATCCTTGGCTGACGCTTAATCAGATTCCTTAAAAAAAATCATCGAAAGAAAAACACAGCTTTAATGGGTAAAACCTTTAAAAATCATCTTCTCAGAAATCAGTTAATGCATTTCAACCAAATTTCACAGAAATGATTCTTGGGTCAACATTTATTGGATTCCTTCAAAGAATTTTGATAGGATGAAAAATATGGCTTTAATGGGCAGGGCATATTTCAATATATGGTGAAAGCTTTGAAAATCATCCTCTTAGAAACAAGTTGATGGATTTCAAACAAATTTCACAGAAAAGATCCTTGGGTGACCCTTTACATTTCTTCAGAAAATTCTTATCAAATGAAAAACATGACTGTAATTGTTGGGGCTACTTTCTATATTTTGTAAAAGCTTTGAAATTCTTTGTCACGGAAACAAGTTGGATGGATTTTAACCAAATTTTTACCAAATTGATCGTTTAGTGACTCTTTATCAGATTATCAAAAAGAATTTTGATCGTAATGAAAATATGGCTTAAATGGGAAGGGATTATTTCCATATATGGTATATACTAAAAATGAACTGTTGATGGATTTCAACCAAATTTGGAAGGAATGATCCTCAGATGACTATTCATCAGTTTCCTTCATATGATTTTGCTTGGTTGAAAAGCTTGGCTATTATGGTTGTGGCTTATGTCCATATATGGTATACAATGAAAATTCTTAAATTTTGTTAATACCTTTCATCTTTAACGAAAGAATTATAAATAACTTGACTTTTGTAAAAATAATGAAAAAGTTGAGATGCTTCACAAGAATTATTTCAAAGATTTCAGTGACTTAGATTTATTTTCCTTATATCAGTTTGTATTGAATTCATGAAAAAATTGCTTAATCAGTACATTCATGCCTGTGGAGCGATACAGGCGCTCACAGTGTTTTCCTTGGTATTACTTTTCCGAGGCGTTAAAAGAGATTACTGAATGGTAATAGGGTTAAACCCCTGTTTCTATAGGCCTTCACAGATTTGTAAAATTGTGTAATTTTTCCTGGAAGACTATTTTTAAGATCACATTACAAGTAAGTAGCATACCTAAGTGAAATGAATAGGTGGTAACATTGATCAAATGTTGATGTTGTACGGGTATGAGGAAAGAAAAGAAGTCACATAAGCAAAAGTTACCATAATACTAATCAAAGTTGTGCATATTAAGTCCTTTCTACACCTTTTTTCAAACATTCTAATACCTACAAAACAAGAAATATGTGAGTCAAAACTCACCGATTATACCCCTGCATACACTACCACTAAAGTGAAAATGAAATTCTCCCTCAATGGAACATAATCTGTAAGCACCATGTAGGACACCTAGCTTCAAGTCCACATCAAGCTTCAAGTCAATGCTATGAATTGTTGCTCAGGAAAATGCGACTAACATATATCACTACACCAGGAAATGTCAGAAAGTTGTAGAACAGGAGGCAGTTAACTTGTAGACCTTAATTTGGAAAACACCCTGTAGGGTCCCTAGATAAACCTCAGCAACAAGTTTCAAGTCATTGCTATTAATAGTTGCTTAGATTGAAAAGGTGATGAAAATATAGCACTATACTAGACAATATCGGAGAATAAACAAAGTCTTATAGCAGGAAGTAGTTAATTTGTGGACCTTAATTCAGTAAACATCATATAGGACCCCTAGGCAAAGCTCCACACCAAGTTTCAAGTCAATGCTATGAATAGTTGCTGAGAAAAGTGCAACAAAAATATACCACCATACCAGTCAATGTCCAAATATAAACAAAGTCATTAAACAGGAAGTAGATAAGTTAAGGATCTAAATTCAGTAAACGCCATGTAGGACCCCTAGATAAATCTTCACACCAAGTTTCAAGTCGGTGCTATAAATGATTGATGAGAAAAGTGCAAGAAAATATTGGTTACTGACCAACTGTCAGACGGGCAATGGTAAACCATTATACCCCCTCTTCTTCGAAACTGGGAAGGGTTATATTCTGCCGGGTTGTTTAACCTATTACCAGCCAACAAAATTTCAGACTGGCCATAATTGAAATATGTTGCTGATGACAATTCAAATGGCACTAAAAATGACAAATAAGAGCCAAATAAGTTAGAAAACATTGTGAGAAAAAGAGGAATTGCTTTTTACAAGCAATTTTTCCTTTTCTCACAATGTTTCCAAACATTGTTTTTCTTTAGGGAGTCAAAAAGAGGGATTGTGTGGGAATTGGTTAAAAAAAAACTCTGTGAATACCATTGCCTTCTACGGTGTTTTTTTTTTCTCTACTGTTTTTATTTTACAGGGAAAACGCATTAATAACCATTTATAATCAGATCACAAAACCTTGAGCAAAAGAATTTGGCCCATTTGTTTACATAATCCATTACCACATGGCAAAATGTTAGACTGGTCCAAATTCAAAGAAGTTGCAGACGACAACCCATTACCAGATGGTAAAATTTTAGGCTGGCCCAAATTGAAAGTTGTTGTAGACGACAATTTAAAGTTCATGAAATTATGGATTTTTCATTTTTCTGAGTAGAAAACATAGTGGAAAATGAAGAAATTGCTTGAGACAAGCAATTTCTTCATTTTCCACAAGGCTTTCCAAAGCTTATTTCCTTGAGGGTGTTTTAAAAGCGCCACTGAGTGGGAATGGGTTAAAGTTTAATAAATTTTGGATGTTTTCAACTTTCTTGGTAGATAATGTGGGTAATGAAGAAATTGCTTGTTATAAGCAATTTCTTCATTTTCCACAATGTTTTCCAAAGCTTTTTTCTTGGGGGCGTCTAAAAGCGTCACTGAGTGGGAATAGGTTTAAAACTGAATGCATGAGTCATGTTCCATCAGAACAAGGCTAGGTTTTTATGCCCCCACCATGTAATGGCAAAGGGTATAAGTATACAGATACCTCTGTGTGTGCGTGGGTGCATGCTCACAGATAGGTGGATGTTTTTCTGTCCATTTTTTTTCTGGAGCATATCTACTACATTAATTGATGGATTTCAAAAGAACTTGGCACAGTTGTTATCCTTGAAGAGTACAGGTGTCATCTGTGACACAATTTACTAATCCCTGGCCCCACCCACTTGCTTTATTAGCCACGCCCATTGACTCCGACAGGAAGTCCCGCTTCGATTTGTAAAGGCGTTATTTTGCACAATTTATGGAAAGTAGCATGCAACAAACTAGATGGTTGTCCCAGGACAACTGCTGTCGAACCCACAAAGTTTAGTAGGCATCATGCTCTGGACAAGCACAATTTTAGTGTTTGAGCTTTGAACTTGAATTTGAAGCTATCAAAAAATTCTATCAAATGGCACATCTACTCATGATGGAGAATAATTGTGCCAATTTATTTTGAAATCCATCCATAATTGTAGGAGAAATGCTCTTGACAATCACAATTTTAGTGTTTGACCTTAAGCTGTGACCTTGACATTAGAACTATTCCAAAATTTCAAAAGGCATATCTACTCATGATGGAGAATAATTGTGCCAAGTTATTTTGAAATCCATCCATATATGTAGGGGTAATTGTCTGGACAAACACATTTTCAGTGTTTGACCTTGATCTGTGACCTTGACATTAGAACTATCCCAAAAATTCTTTCAAATAGCTTATCTACTCATGATAGAGAATAATTGTGCCTAGTTATTTTGAAATCCATCCATAAATGTAGGAGTAATTATCAGGACAAATTCGGACGGAAGGACGGACTAACTAACCCACTAACGAACATACACCGACTTGTCATAGTGACAACTATGTCTCGCTCAACGCAAGTAGGCTTGACAAAAATAAAAGTGGTCAATAGCTTGAATATGCTGTAATTAGGACATTTAAGTCGCAAAACCAACAAAACAGGTTAACAAAAATGGTGGCAAATGTCAGAGTTGAAAACTCAGGTCCTGGCTGAATAAGTGATTTGATTGGTCAGTCGAATCCTTGATTGACGGCCACAATTAGTCAGTTCTAGCTATATAGAGGGTACTGAACATGTGGTCATGAAAGACTGAAATTCATTATTCCATTCCAAACCAAGAGATGAAGAGAATAATATTTGTTTTCATGGAGCTATGAACCGAAAAACCTTATCACACTGTATGGATATGTGAAGCGGATAAACACATAAGTGTGATTAGGTTTTTCGGTTCATACCTCCATGAAAACAAAAAATGTTTTCTTCATTTCTTATAATCTAATGACATCAAGCGAAAATATTTTTACATATTATGATACATTTTAAAGAACTATTTAGTACGCAAGCAAACAAAATAGCTGTATGCTCAAAAATTTGCGTGCTCAAAATTTTGTAATTTTTTCGACCAATCAGAACATTAAATTATTTTTAATTTGACACTTATTTTCACAATAAATTGATATCTGTTGTTGTAAAATTCAACAGTTTATGTTATTCAACAACCTATGTAATGCCCTCTGTAAAATGATTATTACATGGTGTCTTTTAAACTATTACAAAAAGGTGTTACTATACGCTTCAGCTCACTTGCTCTCCAAGGCCATGTCCGTCCCTAGTACAATGTATCAGTTTAACCCATTACTAGATTGTAAAATTCTAGACTGGTCCAAATTCTAGATTTTTTCACTTTTTGCATCGAGCATATAATAAGTGTGAATTATCTACATTTGGATACCAATGTAACCAGAGAAGAATACTGCAGCTGCCTGACAGGGATTCAAATCCTGGACCCTGCGCTTACAGAGCGACTGCTCGACTAATTAAGCTAGCTGACCACATCTGAACCAGTGTCAGTTAAAATCTATTTGTGGATGGACTACAATTTTTTAACATACCATATTAAATCCAAAGTAGTAGCCCTCCCCCTCCAATTTAACATATACATGTACACAGATTTCTACTTTTCTTACTATATTTCTACACTATTTGGCTTCATTTTCAGAATTACACACTTTCATCTTTGAGTTTAGACTAGTCTAGAATGTGTCATATCATTGTGGGTTAAGCTATTACAAGATGACTGTCTAAATTCAATTTTCAATCAATAATATTTCAAACTATTTATCTTTTGGGATTGAAAAAAATGTTGGAAATAAAGAAATTAATTATGACAAGCGATCTTTTTATTTCTTAAACATTTTCAAAAGCTTTTATCTTGAGGGTTGTAAAATTGGTTTATTGAATGGGTTTTAACACCAATTTTAACAGCATTTAACCCATTACCAGACGGCAAAAGTTTAGACAGGCCAAAATTCAAAGAAATTGCAGACGACAGTTTAATATTTATGAAATTTTGGATTTTTTCAACTATCTGGGTAGAAAACATTGTGGAAAATGCAGAAATCCTTGCAATAAGCAATTTCTTCATTTTTCACAATGTTTTCCAAAAGCCATTTTCTTATTGGGCGTTTCAGGCATGACTAAGTAGAAATGGGTTAAGTCATATTGTGGCGGCTGGAGCACCTTACCATAGATTACTGGTATTTCTCACACCAATACTACCACAACATCCTTTCTGAGCCTCTAGCTGCTCATCCCACAAAGGTTGACATTTATACACACAAAATGGGACGCCATGACTAGGAGTCCTATGCCCTACCACTGTGCTATGGCCACGGCCTGAGGGTTGTAAATTGTGGGGACGGGTTGAATAAAGAACAAGTCCATTTTAGATCACAGGATCTATTTTTTAACTACAAAAGCTGACTAGAGTATTCTACTGGTAATCTACATCAGCAAATGTTTAATCCATTACCAGACAACACAATTTTAGACTGGTCCAGATTCAAAAGAGTTGCAGACAACAATTCAAAGTTTATGAAATTCTAGATTTTTTCAACTTTCTTGGAAGAAAGCATTATGGAAAGAGAAGAAATTGCTTGTTACAAGCAATTTCTTCATGTAAAAAAATATTTTTCCAATCGTAAGTCTTGTGGGGCATCCATAAGTGCCACTGTGTGGGAATGGATTAATATAGTATCGGCTAATATTTAACCGATTACCAGATGACAAAGTTTTAGGCTGCTCAAAATTCAAAGAAGTTGTAGACAACAGTTAATCATGGAAGAATATTAAAAAATCAGTCTCAGGATAAAAAACATTGTGAATAATAAAAGAATAGCTTGTAACGAGCAATTTCTGCATTTTCTACCATGTTTTCAAAAGTTATTTTTTTTATCTTGGGGGCATCAAAAAGCGTCATTGTCCAGAAATTAATGCGTAAATATACTAAAGAACAATTCAATACAGTACCCTGGGTAAAAAGGAACATGTCAGTGGCTTAGTGCAAAAACATCATAAGTGTCCATACAAAGTATATACACTACGCTAACAATGTCTAACAAATGGTATCAGACTATCAGTTGTTAGGTAAATTAAAAGAAATGCGATAAGATTCACAATAAGTTGTTTTTCATTTTACTCCCCCCCCCCACAAGATCGTTCTGTAGAAAAGTCTCAAGTCTCAAAACAAGAAGTGCTTGGGAAATACTACAGATATAAATACCCCTGTAAACCCATTAGTAGACAACAACATTTATGATTAGTGGAGGCTTAAAAATATTTTTCTTTTGGAGTAGAAAACATGTGGATAATGAAGAAATTGATTGAAACAAGCCTCTTTCTTGAGACACATAAAAAGTGAGAACATGTGGGAATAGCTTAGTTTTCGGTATATTTTAATATTTCTTGATTAATGAATTTAGCCTTTTAAAATGACCCTGATCTTGTCGAGAACCAATGTAGACCAAAATAGATGTCTACACAGCATATATGCGCACCATACCGTCAATATTCTTAAAGTAACACAAAAAACATCTCAAGTTAATTTTTTGAGGGACAGATGGACAACAGTTAACCCATTCCCACTTGACAAAATTCTAGACTGGTCCAAATTGAAAGAAGATGCAGACGACAATTTCAAGATGATGAAACTATAATTTTTTTTATCTTTTTGGATAGAAAACATTGTGGATAATGAAGAAATTGCTTGATACAAGCAATTTCTTCATTTTCCACAATGTTTTCCAAAGCTTTTTTCTTGAGAGGCGTAAAAAGGAGGGATTGAGTTGGAATGGGTTAAACAATATGCCCCATATCTCATTAATATGGAAACTTACAAGAATCTGAGCAGTAGATATTCAAATAAAGGCAAAAGGAAACAATTCAATCAATGAATTTTGAAAATAATGTATGTAAGGAGCATGCATGCATATTAAACTTTCAAGGCACATTTTTGAATCAATAGCAAAGATATTCTGCAAGTGGCAGGATAATTCCACAAATTAACTGCATTCTCTTTATAAGGCCAGACTTTGAACATGTTTGTGGTCCCAAAGGAGACATTAGCTTGTGAACACAATATTTTATACATATGAGCACCTATTTATTCAATTCCCGCAATGAAGAGAAAAATGCTTTTGTAAATGCAGTGAAAACTCAACTTTTATTGCAAAACAGACTGTGAACGAGCATATGAGTGGCTGCACAGCTTTAACCCTTTCCCTTACAGTGAAATTTTAGACCAGTCCAACTTGAAAGAAGTTGTACATGACAATTTCAGATTGTTGAAAAAAAAATAAATCTTAGTCTCTTTGGGTAGAAAACATTGTGGAATATAGAGATTTCTGGTAACAAGCAATTTTTTCATTTTCCATATTGTTTTCTAGAGCTATTTTCTTGAGGGTTGTAAAAAGATGGGACTGTGTGGAAATGGGTTTAGGTGATTTATACTTCACCCATCGCCACACAATGATACTTTTTGACCCTCCCCCTCCCGAGAAAAACTTTTGGAAAACTTTATTATCCACAATGTTTGCTACTACAAAAATAAAAGAATTCCACAATTTCCTCAGCGAAAACTCGTCATCTGCGACTTCTTTGAATTCGAATTAGAATTTTGTCATCTGGTAATGGATTGAATGGGGTCTACTGGCAAACCAGCAACCCTCGACTTCTCATAGACTCAATGTTTGCTGCCCTAACCTCTTTGCCTTGAAGGACCCCATAATTTGAAATGCTCAAGAAATATAGCTTTAGAAAACTCTTTTAAAAGATACCCTGTTTTTACCACATATACCCTGTTTGATGGTTATTTTCTAAATTACAGCCATTTAAAAATGTTGCCTGCAACCTCTTTCAATTTTGACTATAATTTTGTTGCCTAGCACCAGAACAGTCGATTTAATTGTTCACTACTTAGTACAAACAGAAAAACAGCTTCAAGATATTGTGAAAAGTGAAATTAAATCTATACTCATTATCCAGCTCTTCCTCATTATGTATTTGAGTGATATAATGTCTGATAAAAATTTAAACAGAAAAGAATGTAAAATGTAAATTCTTTTAAAAAATAGACTATCAACATAAAACAACATGAATTTCTAACAGCAGAATATATTTACAGTTAGTTTTATATATAATGTATAAATTTTGTCAATAACAATCTACGGTAGGCAACCCATTCCCACACTATCACAATTTTTGATGCCCCTCAAGAAAAACAACCGATGGTAATTAACTCACTCCCACACTGTGACGCTTTTAGATGCCTTGTCAAGAAAAACATTTGGGAAAACATTGTGTAAGAGGAAAAAATTGCTTGGAACAAGCAATTTCTTCATTTTTCTCAATGTTGACTACCAAGAATTTTGAAAAGTCTAAAATTTTATAAACTTTAAATCATCTTCTATAAATCCTTAACTTTGTACCAGTCTAAATATTGCCGTCTGGTAATGGGTTAAGGAAATACAATCAAGAAACAACTGTTTCCAGTGCACTTATGTGCAGGCTGATCTTGGTCTACACCTCCTGCCAAAACCGGAATATTCCGGGGTTCAGCATGACAAGGGTTAACCCATCCCACAATTTACACCCTTCAAGAGAAAGGTTTTAGTAAGGCTAGTTACAAGCAATTTCTTCATTATCCAGAAAGTTTTCCAAAGCTTTCGGACTGAAGGCGTTTAACCCTTGTCATGCTGTATTAATTACCTTACTTAATTGCTGTCAAATCAAAGGGCTGAAAGCACTGATAGAACTGATTGTTCAAAAATCAATATTTTTTTTTTAGAAAACAACATCATGAACAACTCTGGCTGGAAAAAGTACAAGCAGGAGGTATAGACTATGATCAGCCTGCACATAAGTGCAGTCTGATCTTAGTCTACACCTCCTACCAAAACCGAAATATTCCGGGTTCAGCATGACAAGGGTTAATAGCGTCACTGCATTGGAATGGGTTTACAAAGTACTAGCTATTCAGTATACAAATACAGAGATTACCACAATAGAATCTTGAAAAAAGCGATTCCTCAATTTCCCACAATTCTTTCTTTCCTGAAAGAGAGTTAGATTTTTAATATTCTATCAAGTTGAAATTGTTCACTACAATTTCCTTGAAATTGGACCAGTCTAAAATTTTGTATTCTGAGAATGTGTTTAAGTACAGATATGTAGATTATTATAACAAACAAAACGTAACAAGAGTATTGCAATTCTATCGGCATACAGTAAAGCCTTTTTCAAATATTTTGAATAAAATCCTCATCAATAACAATTCAACATGTGTAATCCATTCCCATATAATCCCACCTTCTTACAACCCCCAAGAAAAGAGTTTGTGAAAAAAAGTGAAAAATTAAAAAGAAATGGATGTTATAGATAATATCTTCATTTTCCACATTATTTTTTATCAAGAAATATAGAGATAGTCAAAATTCTATTAACTTGAAATTGTTATCCACAACGTCTTTGTGTTTCAACTAGTCTAAAACTTTTGTTGTCTTTTAATGGGTTAAGTCTTTTCCAACATTTGTAAACCAAAAACAGAAATTCAATATTCAAAAAGAGCACCACATGAGGATGCCACACTTGGCAGTAGGGGCTGGAAAGTGAAAAAATCAAAGCTGGAGAAGGGGCATAATTCTTACAAAAATGCATTAAGAATTATCACCCTTTAAAGTACGGACTTTTGATAGTGAACATTTTTTCCAGATTAGATATCTTGATTATAAAAGAGATATATCTAATTTTAGAGAAGGTCAGGCCAACAACCCCTCTGCCTACATTGATGATACCAAGGGAATCAAAGAACCTTGACTTTTTAAAACATTCATTTTCAAATGAAATTCCCTTACGATGTAAAAAGTCAGGACTGTGTGGTAATGAGTTAGGAAACTTAAGAAATCAAAAATACTTAGACTGCATTGTCGACCCAGCTGGACCAGGACCAATAGTTTTGCACTTCCAAAAAATTTGCTTTTCATGCAAAGGGTCACATAGCGATGGTTCAGCTCCGAACAGTTTTAACTGCCTATATGTTTATAGGCAGTTACAACTGTTTTGCGCTGAACCATCAATATTAGGATAAAAGTTTCAGAAAGTTGCATTTAGCGTTCATCTTCATCATCTGAGTCTATCAGAATGCCTCGTTTCTTCGGAGCTTTCTTCATTGCAATTGCCTTTTCAAATCTCTCGTCTTCATAGCTTCCTCTTGATGACTGGGATCTGTATGAGACTTCACTAGCAGACTGGGGCCGTCTGCGAGTGTTCTTATATCCACTCTGACTGCGGTGTTTCTCAAAGTAAATGCGTTCTTGACTTCTGTTTAATGAACCACTTTGGTTTAGTTAATTCCTTTAAAGACAGAGCAAACTTTATTGCAATATTTCCAGTTTCTAGTAGTAATAATCCATTAGATAAATTATACGCTATGCACATTCATACATTAATTTGATTACTTTTATGTTCATACCTCAATGAAAAAAGAAAATATTCCTACCTCAATGAAAAAAACAAAAAAAAAATATCCTCTTCAATTCTTATAACTTAACCCATTCCAACTCAATCCCTCCTTTTTACGCCCTTCATCAAATAAGCTTTGGAAAACATTGTGGATAATGAAGAAATTGCTTGGATCAAGCAATTTCTTCATTATCCACAATGTTTTCTATCCCAAAAGACGAAAAAATTCAAAATTCCATCAACTTGAAATTGTCGTCTGCAGATCCTTTCAATTTGGACCGGTCTAAAATTCCATCGTGTGGGAATGGGTTAATGCCATCAAGCAGATCAAAGCATATATTTTACTAGTTTATCCATAAAACTATATATACCTACTTTCTGTGAAAGCATTCAAATTAGTCGCATGCTCAAAATTTTGTTCAAGGAAATGTGAAAAAAAAAAATTAGCCAATTAAGTTCTTGAATCTTGATAGACTGTATTAAAATCAAATTATCAACAAGTGTTCTTTATAATAGAAGCATACCTGAAGGAGGAGTTTGTGATACAGGATAATATTGTTGTTGTTGTTGTTCTAAAACCTCGTAACTACAGCTTGATTCAAGCTGTAGTTACGAGGTTTTAGAACGACAACGACGATATTGTACATAGGTGGACAGACAGACGGAATTATAATGACAATGTATGAAAAGTTCCTTACCTCTGAGCTGATCTAGGTCTTCGTTTGAGTGCTCTAGGCTGTGTGTATGTGAGGGGCTGTGATTCTACTGATCTGTGGGTACCTTTCAGACTAAGGTCACGTAAACTGGAGGCTCGAGACAGACTTTGATGGTATAGCGATATCTCATCATCTTTGTTGTCGGTATAAACATACTCATTCTTCTTGCGGTAGCTGTAAACATCAACAGTGTTTGTATTACCCATTCCCACTCAGTGACATTTGTCTCTCACCAATGGGTGGATAATCGTAAACCTAAGTGGGATAGCAGCAGGAGGCTAGGGAAGAATGTATTGGTAGTACTGGTGTGAGAAATACCAGGAATCCATTGTTAGGTGCTCCAGCCTCCGCATTATGACTGAAATACTGTTTAAAGTGGCGTTAAACCCCATTCAGCTAATCAATCCTAATCAGTGACACTTTTAGATGCCCCCAAGAAAAAAATACTTTGAAAAACATTGTGGAAAATGAAGAAATTGCTTGATACAAGCACTTTATGCATTTTCCTTAATGTTTTTTACCAAGAAAGTTGAAAAAAAAATACAAAATTTCATAAACTTTAAATTGTTGTCTACAACTTCTTTCCATTTGAACCAGTCTGAAATTTTGCCGTCTGGTAATTATTTAACAGCAAAATATAAAGTTTTTCAGTTCAGTTTGCTTCTCGCAGACAGATGGGCAAAACAGACAAATAGATGAAAACAGTCACAACAATATGCTTGATCTTATCAATGCAGGGAGGCATAAAAATATTTAGCAATATAATGCAAAAGTTATAAAGTCAAAGTCAATCAAGTACAACCTGAATGAATCCAGAAATCATGGGTTACATATGTTATCTTTCTTTTTTGCAGAACATTGCCTTATTTGTACTTTCCATGACATATTAATATGTCATTAACTTCTGCAAGCAATTCAGTCATTATCACTTAAACCATTACCACACAGAAAATTTAAGACTGCTCCACAATCAAAGAAGACGATGATTTAAAGTTTGCGAAATTTTAGATTTTTTCAACATTCTTGGTGGCAAACAATTGGAAAAACATTGTGAAAAATAAAGGAATTGCTTGAATCAAGCAATTTCTTCATTTTCCACAATGTTTGCCACCAAGAATGTTGAAAAAATCTAAAATTTCGCAAACTTTAAATCATCGTCTTCTTTGATTGTGGAGCAGTCTTAAATTTTCTGTGTGGTAATGACATATTAATATGTCATGGAAAGTAACAAGTGTGATTGAGTGGGAATGGTTTGACTAACAATCTCTACAAATAATTTCTGATGCTTCAAAGTAAGGCATTATGATCACTACATTAAAATGCAATTCAAAGTAAATTTACATGTACTACATTTAACACAAAAAAAGAACAATTATCCTTAAATGACATTAATAACTATTGAAAAAGCAATGAATTTTCCTTTATAAAATGTTCATGCAGTCTATCAAATGGTCCCTTTATTATATTAATTAAGTTGATATGTAGGCTTATCCATTCCCACACAATACCTCCTTTTTACGCCCCTCAAGAAAAAAGCTTTAGAAAATATTGTGGAAATTGAAGAAATTGCTTGTAGTAATTTCTTCATTATTCACAATCTTTTCTTTCCAAATAGACGATAGTTTTCAGATTATTTCAATTTGGACCAGTCTATAGTTTACTTGAGTGGGAATGGTGTAAACTCTTTTTTAATAATGGATCTTTGATGTTTTCAAATTTACCTGCTAATACATTAGTATTCAATATGCATGTACTGGTATAAGCTGAAATAAAAAAAAATAAATTCCCTGCCATGAAAGAAAAGTTACCTAACATCCTTCTCTAAGATAATAGATTGAAAAGTAGTGGATTTATACAATTTTCTACCTGTGGTCAAAGGTTTCTGTGAAAATAGGAACACTGATGAAAAAATCTGCTTTCAGTGGAGGTTGTTGTTGTCTTGGTGGGCGTCTCTGATCTGAAGCGGGAGGAGTTCGAGGTTTAGGTGGGGGAGGAGCTCTGTAACTTGGGGGTAACTCTACTGGTGTTGCTGGAAGTCTCCGCCCATAATAGGGATTTCTGGCCGATTTCTTCCACTGGTCTTGTTTCAAAGGTTGACTGACATGTCTTATACTTGTCTCCCCATACCTAATCAAACAAGAAATCTAACTTCAATCCATTACCAGACTACAAAATTTTAGACTGATCAAAACAGAAAGAAGTTGTAGACTGCATTCTTTAGTTGATAAATGTTTATTGTTAAGGATGTTAACAAAGTACACAAAAGATGTTTCTAATATTGAAATCTCTTCAAACAGCAAGTGCATGAGGGATGCTGACAAATTATGTTTTTAGAAATACACATTTCCAATTATACACGTACACTACAATATATATTTTGTACTACGATGATTTTTTAAATTTTTTTTTGTCTTTTTGGGTGAAAAACATTAGGAATAATAAAGAAACTGAATTCAACAACCAGTTTCTTCATTTTTAACAATCTTTTCAAAAGCTTGTTTCTTGAGGGGCATGTGAAAGGGAGATTGTGTGGGAATGGGTTAACTTGATAAAATATGGCAAGGTAGAAGTATTGAAAGCATTGTTTAGAAAAAGCCAATTTTTCCGCAATGCTTCATTTATCATGGTAATCCACTGTTTTAATTGTAAGGCTGTGATAGACACCACTAGCAATTTCACCTTTTTGCATGAGTTTTTCATCAATTAATGACAATTAACTTTCCAATATTATCAGATTGTCTGCAAATTCTTTTAACCCTTTCCTGGATAAACACAGGATTTTACGTCACTGTGATTTTATACTTGAGAAAACATTGTGGAAAAAGGAGAAATTGCTTATAATAAGCAATTTCTCCTTTTCCCCCAGTGTTTTCTACCACATAGGATGGTTTTATTTTGAATTGCATCCAATTTTCATTGTCGTCTGCATCCTCTTTCAATTTCGACCAGTCTAAAATTTCAAAAACCAGGAAAGGGTTAAATTTGACTAGTCTAAATCACAGGGATTTGTCACAATTGAATCCTTTACTATATACCTGTACATAAATATAGAGTCAATACTTATGTATATAGTATAAAAAAATTAATTTTGACGAGTTCTTTTGGTCCAAATTAAATGTCATTTGGTAAATACTTTCATCCTCAGTAAAGGTTTACACCTATCTATTTTACATCAATTGGGAAACAAGTTCTCTTCCACTCTCGATCAATCCCTCTTGATTCTGATTCCTCGAGAATACACCAGAACTCATGCCAATTTAGTGAGCCAATGACAGAACAAAGATCAATAGCCGCTCCCAGGAATCAAACTCCGGAGCTCTTTATCCGGAAGCCGAAGCTCTACTACTGGACTATCCTGTATTGTCTTTACCTGTTTATATTCTTGGTGGGAGGGGCTGCCACCTCTGGCTCAACTACCTTATTCTTATGTGATGGAAAGC
This sequence comes from Fragum fragum, assembly GCA_946902895.1. Taxonomy (NCBI): domain Eukaryota; kingdom Metazoa; phylum Mollusca; class Bivalvia; order Cardiida; family Cardiidae; genus Fragum; species Fragum fragum. The sequence goes on from OX336372.1 coordinate 46,708,473, forward strand.
AAGGCACTATAAAGAAAGAAAAACAAACATTAATTCTTCACTAAGAAAACATTCCAAGAACTAATGGGTATACTCTGATCAGCATGCAGTTTGACAAGGCACTTTCTAGTCACAAATGATATGGTAAATCTTACTTGAATCAATATCAATATTGCCCTTGTCTTAAGCAATTCCCTCTTGTTGCTCTTTGCATGTCTTTTTAGTAGGATACAGTACATGCAGCTTAAACACCAACTCCTTCAGCTTTGGCAGGAGGTATAGACTTAGAGCACTCTGCATAGACGTGTGCAGTATTGTCTTAGACTACAACAGCTGTTTGATATTTTAAGCAAGAGTTGTTTACAAATTCAATTATCAATAGAAATATTGACCCAAATCTTAAAAACCAGAGCCCTTTAGTGATCTTATAGCTTTGGTTTCAATGCATTTATCAGAAGGGGTTTAATAAACTTTACAAAGGTTAAGAACATTGTCATTACAGATCTTTCATAAAGCATGCTGATTTAAATTGCCTAAATTTGTAAATACAGAAATCTGAGCAATTTAATCCTACGCTGTTTGTGCTCATTAGAATTAACATAAGGAGAGATTACGTTGGAAGGTATCTTGGCCAGCCCAGACCCTTTGAGTTTGACAGGTCTGAGAAATTCTCAGTTTATTTGACAGTCATTGCTACATCAAAACTCATTTTGACACGATCCGTGCGGGACTATGGATGCCATCTAAAATTACATATAAAGAAAAATTGAAGTTATTTAAATACTGTACAGTTAAGTGTTTAACAAACTCACTTTTCCTATCAAATTTTCTAAATTGGTTGCCAGGTGCGATGTAAACAAAGCGCCCCACTGACACCGATGCAAGGGAGGCAATCGTTCTGTTTTTTTTTTTTTTTTTTTTTTGTGTGTATGTGTGTAGACTAGAAGCTTTTAAAAGTAGATTAATAGAACATTTTTTTCATTATACTTAATTTGAGAGAGGCCGACTATCAGATAATGGTCAAATAGAAAGAACTAATTTGAAAAGAGACAAGAGGGGGAAAAGGGTTCTTCAAATGTTTCCTGGAACATGATTTTTAGGGTCACCTAATAAATAGTAGGGCCTATGTTTTGGGTCTGAATTTGAATGCGACAGTCATTAACCCTCAATCATATCCAGTTGAATTAACCCATTACCAGACGAAAAATCTTTAGACTGGTCCAAATTCAAGGGAGTTGCAGGCGACAATTTATACTAGATGAAATTTTAGATTTTTTCAACTTTCTGGGTAGAAAACATTGTGTAAAATGAAGAAATTGCTTGTAACAAGCAATTTCTTCAATTTACACAATGTTTCCCACAGTGTTTTTCTTGAGGGGTGTTCAAAAGCGTCATTGAGTGGGAATGGATTGATGCAAGAAGAGGTTGATTAGTAAATTTACAAGTTCTCCTTTTGTCTGGTATTTCTGCCTGGACCCGATTATATATACATGTAGCCTACTTGTATGTAAATAAAACTGATTTTTTTGTAAGTTCCTACTAATTACTCATTAACTGTTAGAGGTAAAACAAAACATTTATTCACTATTGAAGTTTTGTCATATTCTTATCTGAGTTCGAAAAGGTTTTATAAGTTCCGATCCAAGTGTGTGCAGCAGACTCAAGTTGACCCATTAGAACACTATTCCACATTTAAATGTACCGAAGAAAATAGGGAATACATTGTGTGGACAGGAAAAAATACATGTATATGATGCAGTTTGTTCTTTGTCATATTTATTTCGATACTATTTGAACGTTTATAAAAATGGAATGTGATATTTCGTTTGCAGTTCCATAGTATTAATACTTTTTTGGAAAATATACTGTAAAATTTCGTCTGCAATTTCTTCGGATTTGGACCAATCTTAAATTCAAGCTGCACTCTTATAATGGGCAAAACATTTACTGCCTTTTCGGGTATAGAGGAATAAGATGACACAGTGACATCTTTTACAGCAGAAATCGTCGTGATCAAACAACGCTCACATCTACCGATAGAACGCTTAATGATCACTTTGATTCTATTCTGTGTCCGTGCATCTTTTCCTCTAGATTTTGTCAATCTAAAACTTGAGCATAATGAGTTGAAACAAAAAAATTCTAAAACTCGTTGATAATACATTGCAATGAAAACCTCCTTTGTTCCATGAGTATAATTATCTAATCGCGGCTTTCAATGAATAACTAAACGACCAATCAGATAATTCATTTGAACCGGAAGTCATCGACTTTGAACTTCGACAATGGCTGACAATTTTGTAAGGCATTTTTGAGGGTTAGCGACTTAAACTTCGTAACTTAAGCTTATAAAGGCTGTAGAAACGGCGTTTAGGGAGCCGACCAACTATTTAACTTTATTGTCACATTGGGCTGGCTATAACTTTAGAAAATTACACAGTTTTATATTAATGCGGAACATCCTGTTGGAGTCAGCGGGCGTGACCAGCGGAGTCAGTGGGCGGGGCCGGCGAACAGTCAATTGACAGTCCGATTACTCTTCCACACACACCTGACAAAGAAAGTTAGCAGAATTATCAAGAGACAAGTCACATGATATATTGTCAGCGACGTGGAAACAACTAGCAAATCGTTGGATGGCCACCTTAATGTTATTAACAAGCTGCACTTTAACTTTCAAAAGTAAGGCATATTGCCTTCTTTAAAAATAACAGTCACCCAATAAAATGATGACACAGTAAACTAAATCAAATATGTCATGTTATCAGAAGTATTAACCCATTTCCACACAACCCCTCCTTTTTACGCTTCTCACGAAATAAGCTTTTGAAAACATGATGGAAAATGAAGAAATTGCTTGTATCAAGCAATTTCTTCATTTTCACCATGTTTTCTATCCCCAAAAAACGAAAAAATTGAAAATTCCCTTAACTTGAAATTGACGTCTGTAACTTCTTTCAATTTGGATCAGTCTAGAAATTTGTTGAGTTGGAATGGGTTAAACAGCATGATCGAAATCTCGATATTTTTCTTATGCGTTAGACTACCGGATCATTTCAACGTGTTGCTCGTACTTTACAATTCCTTGAGCTGCACGAGCAAAAGTGAGTATCCATTATTTGGAAAAATGAATATGTGCAGCTTTTCGAATCCATTTTGGTACCTAATCGACCAATTGAAATGCCGAGGTGCACGGACATTTCGAGAGTTGATTGTGATACAGTTCTAAGTGTCTATATAACGTATAAAAACTTAGAACAGTATCGCGACTTACTCTCGAGTTGTACTTCTTCTTCACGGGGAATCGCAAAACAACGTCGCTAGGCTTGTCTCAAACGACCATTTTAACTTCGTGGCAGACTTCTTGCTACAAATTCTACAACTGATAGACCAAGAAGTGACCGTCTTCGCGAAAGAACACGACACCAGGACCGCCATATTTTCTGGACACACCTACGCAATCGCGTTTTTACAGCCATGGAAACAGCCTTCCGCGCTAGACAGGAACAACAACCGTATTCATCCGTGAGCTTGTTACGGCGGTTACCAAAACATGGGCTGAAGCCTCACAGGCCATACGTTAGGTTGCCACTAAACCGAAGGCGCAGGTCTATAAATGCACCCTAGTTGTGCGTGACAGATTTGGTGGAGGGTCAGTGATGGTCTAGGGAATAATTGTCTATGGTATTAGGACCCCTCTTGTTATCATTCAGGGCAATCTTAACGCCTTACAATAATGGGACCCTAATTCTCGAGCCACGAGTTGTATCTATAACATGTCATTTAGGCCCCTTTCCCATAATATTGGTCAAATTGTAGCCTTATTCAAATTGATTCTTCCTCATGACAATACAATTAGTTCTTGCAAGTTTAAGAAGGATTTAGTTAGTACGATTAGCTCATTTGGTAGAGCACTTGACTTCAATCCTCAAGATCATAGGTTCAAGCCCTTGACTGACCATATCAACTAGCAAACTAATTATCTTTCGGATGAGACGTTAAACCGAGGTCCCATGTGACGACGCTATCCATCTATCACGTTATAGAACCAGGCGGGGCCATAAGCAGTTTCGCCCTATATCCTTGCTTTGGCCCCCGTAACAACTTTCTGGGGGGCATCGCTCATATGGGCATGTGCTACGATAGCGAAGATAAAGAAACGTGAATACACATTGAAAGATTCGACAAAAAAGTGATCCGTAGATAGGTGACAAGTTTACTGAATGCCTCAGTGGCCGAGTTGTATAGGTGATTATTCCGTGATCTGAAGGTAACAGATTCGAGCCTACGGTCACCGGTCCCAATCCCCCAAGCTGTAAAATAGGATAGCGGTGGATTTAAGCTACTGTCTCTTTTTCAGAGACGTTAACACATCTGGATTGTGAGTGCTCGAAAGCGATTTTAAGCTTAAATACTTTCGTCTCAATCGAACTAAGATAAATTAGTATAAACTAACAAGGATTTTGTCAATAAGGCCCCTATTCCCGTGATATTAGATAGAATATCAACATATTCAACATGGTTGTTCCTCGTCTCTATGCAAGCATTTTAGGCAAGCCTTAGAAATATTGAACAAAAATTGTGACCTCTAGAGTGATATTAAAGAAATTGTTAATAATGCCCCGTTTAACTTTATCTGGTACAAATATCACGCTATTCAACAGGTTCTTCCTAAATGCTTCAATGTAGACTGAGCAAAATGTTGACTTGTTTAGAAAGATTGTACAATAAAAATGTGACCTGTAGAGTGGTAACACTCAATTTTTGTTGACGCACGGCAGATAATCAAGTATCACAGAGTGCTCAGGTGAGCTCAAAACGATTATGTTGGATTAAGTTAGGCTTTTAGAAACGCCTAAGATTTCGAGAGTATTTAACACCAAACACTTTAAATGCTACAATTGATAGACCAAGAAGTGGCCGCTTCGTTGTAGCGTTCGAGCACAAATCAAGAGAGTAAAGATAACCCTAGATAGCTCACACGAATGTACTCTCTTAAGCCCACTAATCAACTCAAGATAACAATACAGACATTTTAACAAAGTTAAATGGATATAAAGCCAAAAGGCTATGATTAGGTGAGAAAAAACGGATACTGGCACTAATACCACCCGTTACTCCATATAACATGGAATGTCACCATATTCAACGAGGTTTTCTTGCATGAAAATACAGGAATGGGGGAATAGTAAAAAAAAAAAAAAAAAAAAAACAGAAAAAACGGCTCCTTAACAATAATGAAAGTCAAAGTTATCTTGGTGTAAGACTCACGAGAGACTATCTCATCAGGCTACGAAAGTGAAGAACACGATGGCAGTTTGGCATTTTAGAAATAAGCGACATTTTCAAAATTTTCGATTCTGTTGTTAAACCTATTGTATGTTATGGGGCCCACTATGGGGCTTTAATATCGTTGATAGAATAGAAAAAGTCCAAATCCGTTTCTGTAGAAAAGTTAGTAGCCTCTCAGATCACACTTGCGATGCTATGGCGCTTGGTGAGTGTGGTCGATTACCTCTTTCTTCATGTTATATGATCACCCGTCTTAAAAATTGGCTTAAAACCATACGCATGGGTGATGAAAGGTATACAAAACAATGCTATTTGATGCTGAAACTAGATTCAGAGTTGGTGGACGAACTTGGGCAACTTTCTGATATCAACAATACTTCTAAAGCACTATCTTATAAATATTTCAAATCAGAATTAAACCCATAATTTTATCTAACCATTGATATTCCTTATATTTACAGACGTATTCTTTCCAACTTTCGATGTTCTAATCACGATCTTATGATCGAACGGGGCAGGCATTCAACCCATTCCCACATGACAAAAAATTAGACTAGTCCAAATTGGAAGTAGTTGCAGACGACAATTTAAAGTTGATGAAATTTTTAGATTTTTTCAACTTTCTTGGTAGAAAACATTGTGGAAAACGAAGAAATTGCTTGTGACAAGTAATTTCTTCATTTTTCACAATGTTTCCCCAATTGTTGTTCTTGAGGGGCGTCCAAAAGCGCCACTGTGTGGGAATTGGCTAAGTTTAGATAGAGAAAGACGCCTCTGCTCATTTTGTAAAAATTCAAATACATGTATTGAAGTTATCGAAGATGAATCCCATGCTTTCTTTTAATGTCTTTTTTATATGAAAATATAAGCCTAAAACCCTTTCCACATTATTGGTTAAGGAATAGGAATAGAACGAGCTTCTAACGTATTGTTGAATTAAATGATAGATATACTGTTAATATAGTTGCAAATTATTTGTTTGAAATTTTCAAGTTAAGAAAAGATATTGAATGATTTGTTAGCCTGCTTTAAGTAATTTGAATTTGCCACCAAATCCATGTCGCTCACTGTATACTTGTCATTATGTAAAATGTTTATTGGCCATAGGCCTTAATACTCGATTAAAATATTGAGAAAAAAACTAGCAATTACAACAAGTTTAAGAAAGGGTGAGCAAAAATTATGACCTATAGAGTGGTAACTAGGATATTATAAGTAAAGCTCCTTTTCCCTTGATTTTGGTCAGAATGTAACCATGTTCAATAGCGTCACCTCATAATCAGAGAAAGATTTAGTAATATTTATGACCTGTAGCGTGGTAACAAGGAAATTGTCTATAAGGCCCTTTTCCTGGACTTGCTCCAACGGCTAGAGTTTACTACTTATTTGGTTATTATTATATGTATTTTTTTTAACCCATCCCCACTCAACAAATTTTTAGAATGGTCCAAATTGAAAGAAGTTGCAGACGACAATTCCAAGTTGATGAATTTTTTTTTTGTCTTTTTAGATAGAAAACATTGTGGATAATGAAGAAATTGCTTGATACAAGCAATTTCTTCATTTTCCACAATGTTTTCCATAGCTCTATAATTGAGGCGCGTAAAAAGGAGGGCTTGAGTTGGAATGGGTTAATACAGAAAGCTTCTCATTTACAAAGAATTACTTCTTTTTCAATATGCTTGAAAGGAGGCAATTATCTTCAGTCAAGCAGTAATGATTATGTCCCTTGCATCAATATGTGCTCATTACCTGAAATATGACCCCCCCCCCCCAGCAATATTATAAAACCTTCAAAATGTTTTGAAGAAATTTGATAAATGGTCTCTAAAAGATTATTCCTGCGAAATTTGGCTGGAATCCATCCTCCGAGAAGAAGAGTTTCAGTGTTTTTTACTATATACCACATGTGGAAGTTAAGCCTGCCCAATTATCAATAGTCGAAACAGATAAAACAAATATAAGGTTTTGGGCATAGTACAAAGCTATCGAGTAATGCTATACTATAAATATGAATGCCTATGGTTTTATGGTTGAATACATTACCAATCTATCCAACATCTTGACGCCCTCAAAGAAAATATGTTTAAGAAAACATTGTAAGAAAGAAGGAACTTAGTAGTCACAAGCAGTTTCTCCATTTCGCACAATATTTTCTATCTTAAAACTCATTGTATTTAAATTTCAATAAAACTTTAATTACTGTCTGCAGATTCTTTTAATGTGGACCAGTATCAAGCGGAGAAGACTTTGAAATTGCTCTAATTTGACATTTTATCAAACTTGGGACCTCTGGGACGGAGCCATTTTGATCCAATGGGTATAATTTTAGCAAGCGTAGAAAACAATCTGGATGTACTATAAACCAAATATGAGTGCATTAGAATTTATACATTGGGAGAGGAAGATATTTGAACATGCTCTTATTGAGCGTTTTTCATACTTTTGGATACCTTGGGTAGGGCCATTTTTGTCTAAAAGGGTATAACTACAAGAGACATGGTAGATAACAATAATGATATGTTATGTTTTTAATATAAATGCTCTAGGCCTTATATTTAAGAAGAAGACATTTTTTTCAAATTGAGTGAGTTACGCAATTTTCGACCCCTGGAGCAGAGACGTTTTTGATCCTAATGGCACATCTTCCTTTAACATAGTACACAATTACTTGGTAATGCTACATATCAAATATGAGTGTTCTTCACCTTACATTTCAGAAGGAGAGACTTTTGCAATTGCTCTAATTGGGCATTTTCCAAATTTTGGACCTCTGGGGCAGAATCATGTTTTATCCAAGGGCTATGATTTTAGCAAATATGGTAGAGAACCATCTGGTTATGCTATATACCAAACATGAATGCTTTAGACATTGTAAATTGGGAGGAGAAGACTCTTGAGCATGGTCTAATTGAGCATTTTTACGAACTTTGGCACCTAAGGAAGGGGCGTTCTTTACCCTACAGGCTTAATCTAATAACTAGAGGCGCTTGAGCGCCTTATTCCCTCTACCGGCCTGAATTTACTTATCATTCCTGAGAAATTTGGTGGTTCCGGTCCATTGATTTTTGAGGGAGATACGGATGCTGGAAAACCATCCTGCAGTTTGCAAGAATAAGATTTTCAAAATTTCACTATATACCATATTTGTAGATAAGCCTCCAATAAAAGCAACAATTTTCATATGAGCCATATTTTATGAAGGAATCTGACAAAGAGTCACCAGAGGATCATTCCAGTGAAAATTGGTTGAAAACTTCTAATCGCCATATATGGAAGCAAGTATTCTGGAGTATTGCATGGCAATACCAAGTCCCCTACCGGCTTTATATATATCCCTAGAGCGGTATATTTTTGGTCGGTAAAGGGTGTAATACCCCTCCAAAATATTACAGTTGTATCAGATTTTATGAGCAGTTCTTAAACACACACACATACACACAAACATAAAAAATTGGCGTCTCTTTTTTTTGTTTGCCAAAATATTCTTCATAAAGTCATTTGTCCCAAGAGAATTAATTGCAATGGACTGCAATTAAACTCAATATTATTAATACGCAACTTATTTTGCAAAAGCCTCCATATCTTGCTCAAAAATCAATGGACTGGAATAGAACTTGAACTCGTTCTGTAACTCATCAATGCCGACTCACTTACCAAAAATCAGCTCAATACCTGCAAGTGTTAAGAAAAAAGTCTGGAAAACTATAATTTCAAAAGTCCAGCATCCGTATCTCCCTCAGAAATCAATGGACAGGAACCAAACTTAAACTTGTTCTGTAACCCATTGATGCGGACTCACATACCAAAAAATCAGCTCAATATCTCCGAGGGTTAAGAAAAAGTCCGGAAAACTAAATTTCCTGGTAATTTACTAAGTCCAGCATCCGTATCTTCCTCGAAGATCAATGGACCGGAACCAAACTTAAACTTGTTCTGTAACTAATTGATACGGACTCACATACCAAAAATCAGCTCAATATCTCTGAGGGTTAAGTAAACAAGAGGACCATGATGGTCCTAAATTGCTCCCCTGAGTATGATGGTTCATGGCTTTATGATATATACAAAATAGCAAAGCCCTCTGTCTAACTATTTTGGAGAAGATGTTTAAGGATTTTCTCTTTTAATCCTAGGTATATTGATGATCCCACCATATAGCGCTTATTTCCTGAATATGGTAATGCTTTGAAGTAAAGACATCGATACATACCAAGTATAAAACCTCTAGGCCTAATGGTTTAGGAGAAGAAGGTTTTCAAAGATATCATTATTTATTCCTATCTAAAATCAGGGATCGCACAATAAAGGGCTAATTTTCTGAATACAGTAATTCTTCAAAGTATTTTGGTAGAGGGTCAATAGCTGATGATATGTACCAAATATCAAGGCGCTAGGTCTAATCGTTTAGGTGAAGCAGACTTTCAAAAAATTCCTTCTTTATTCCTTTGTAAAATCAGGGATCGCACAGAAAAGAGCTAATTTTCAGAATACGGTAATTCTTAGATGTATTTTGGTAAAGGCTCAATAGATGATGATATGTACCAAATATCAAAGCTCTAGGCCTTATGATTTGGGAGAAGAAGACTTTAAAAGATTTCCTATGTTAAATCAGGGATCGTACAGAAAAGGGCTAATTTCAAGAATACAGTAATTATTTGAAGTATTTTAGTAGAGGGTCAATTGGTGATGCTACATACCAAATATAAAAGCTCTAGGCCTCATGGTTTGGGAGAAGATTTTCAAAGATTTCCTTCTTTATTTCTTTGTAAAATTCAGGGATCGCACAGAAAAGGGCTCATTTTCAGTGATGTATTTTGGTAGAGGGTCAATAGGTGATGATATGTACCAAATATCAAAGCTCTTGGCCTTATGGTTTAGGAGGAGAAGATTTTTAAAGATTTCCTTTGTAAAATCAGAGATTGCACAGAAAAGGGCTAATTTTAAGAGTACAGTAATTCTTTGAAGTATTTTGGTAGAGGGTGAATAAGTGATGATATGTACCAAATATCAAAGCTCCATGCCTTATGGTCTAGGAGGAGAAGATTTTTTAAGAATTGTTTACGGACGGACAGACGGACAAATACCGATCACAATAGCTCACCTTGAGCACGTTGTGCTCAGGTGAGCTAAAAAGTCCGGAAAACTAAATTTCATGGTAATTTCTAAGTCCAGCATCCGTATCTTCCACAAAAATCAATGGACCGGAACTAAACTCGAACTTGTTCTGTAACTAATTGATGCGGAAACACATACCAAAAATCAGCTCAATATCTCCCAGTGTTAGGAAAAAAAGTCCGGAAAACTGATATGTCCGGACTGACAGACGGATGGACTGACGGATAGATAGACGGAGCGCAAACTTTAGTCCCCTTCGGCTTCGCCGGTAGGGGTCTAATTAGCCCCAACCATTAAAGCCATGATTTTCATCCGATCTGACTTCTTTGAAGGAACCTGATATAAGGTCACGCATTGTTCATTCATGTAAAATTTGGTTGAAATCCATCAATTGGTTTCTGAGAAGGTTTTTAAAAGTTTCACAATATATGAATGTTAGCCCCGAACATAAAAACCATGTCTTTCACCCGATCAAAATTCTTTGAAGGAATCTGATAAAGGGTCACCAAATGATTATTAATGTAAAATTTAGTTGAAATCCATCAATTGGTTTCTGAGAAGATGATTTTTAAAGGTTTCACCTTACATGGAAATTAGCCCTGCCGAATAAAGCCATGTTTTTCATCCAATCAAAATTATTTGAAGGAATCTGATAAAGGATCATTACTGTGAAATTTGGTTGAATTCCTTTAACGTAAAAGTCTACGGACGGACGGACGGGCGGATGCATGAGGGACACAACGCAATGACAATAGCTCGCTGGTTTTCAGCCAGTGGAGTTGAAAATTGATTGATTGATTGAATGGAGTTTAACGCCGCTTTTAACAGTATTTCAGTCTTATCGCGGCGGCTGGAGCACCTGACAATGGATTCCTGGTATTTCTCACACCAGTAATACCACTACATCATTTCCTAGCCTCCAGCTGCTATCCCACTTAGGTATATTATCCACCAATTGGTGAGTAAAAAATTGAACAGAAGTGTAACCTTTTTGGATCTCAATAAATGAATTAGGACAAGAAGGCTTACACTGAGCATTTCCAGACATCTTTGAAAATATTTCAGGAATTAACTTGTCCATCTTCATGATGCTTTTCTGGTTTACCTCTAGATTGGTGCCGCTGCCCACTTTAACCTTTAACAAAGTCAACAGTGATACCTGTATATCTAATGTGTTGACGCATTTTTGGCGACAGGAACATTTCACTAGGTTAGAAAAAAACTCATAGAAACTCGTAACAAATTTAGTAAAATTTAAATATTTTATTCCTTAAAAAGCTGATTGGGTTCTATACAACATATAAATCTATATCACTTTTGCTTGCATTAAAAATATTCATTACACAATTTCATAAGAACAATAGGGCCCATTAATCTGAGGGAGAATCGTAATAGCTCTTCACTCATTCCAACACAATCCCAATTTTTAATGGCACCAAAGGCAAGAGTTCTGGAAAACAATACGGAAAATGAAGAAATTGCTTGGAACTAGTGATTTCTTCACTTCCCACTCGTTTTCATCAACTTAAGATTGTTGTCTGTAGCTTCCATGAATTTGACCCAGTCTAAAATGTTGTTTTTCTGGTTATTTATCAACCTCATGTTATGACACTTCTAAAGAGCAATGTTTTGAAAATCATAGTGAGAAAAGGATAAATTACTTGTTAGAAGCAACTACCCACCTCTTTTTTCAAAGAATTTCATCCATCATAATTATAAGTCTTCACTTACTTGACAATTTCTAACAATTGCGCATGAGCGCCTGTACATTCACACAGACCGATCAGAGTCTTCACTACAATGAGCTCTACTGATAGAATCTGATTTGAAGCTTCATTACACAATCAATAAATATTTCAACCTATTTCCAAACAATCCCACATTTAGATACCCTGATGAAAAAGGAAAATATTGTCAAGAAATTGCCATTTAGAAGAAATTTCTTCCTTTACCACATTTTTTTCATACATATGACATATTTTGATCTGAAAGGCAAATTATCCAGCGTTGCCTGCAACCTCTATAAAATTCATAGTCTGGTAATTGGATAAATGCACTATTTGATTTCAAGAATGCTCATTTACTGGGTTTCACACAACAAATATTAATGTAGGAATTGTCTGTAAGAGGTGCATAATGGTTCAGTAGAACCCTGTTAATCCCAACACCAATTTGTCAACACTTTTGTTGCAATTAACCAGAAGTTACTTTTAAAAGGATCTATTTTTCTTTATATATAATATTTGTGCATAAAGTCAGTTAAAATTAGGCAGTGTATTGCTATTATCAGGATGGCAATTAAGAGGATTTCACTGTATGCATATTTTTATTCACACACAACTTGAAACATTATTTGCTATTACTTTCATTTTGGACCAATCTATTTGGTCAAATGATGATTGGGTATTTTTGCTCTAGTGCCTTCTTGGTCGGTCTAGGTTTTTAAACCCATTACCTGACGGCAAAACTTTCGACTGATCCAAATTAGAAGGAGTTGCAGACAACAATTTAAAGTTGATAAAAATTTAGATTCTTTCAACTTTCTGGGTAAAAAACATTGTGTAAAATGAAGAAATTGCTAGTCCCAAGCAATTTCTTCATTTTACACAATGTTTTCTCAATTGGTTTTCTAAAGGGGTGACAAAAAGTGTCATTGTTCCGGAATGGGTCAAACATGACGTATTACAAAACATAAACTACATCATTCATAAACCATTTAATTCTTTTATTATGCAATTCAGAGATTAAATGACCTCAAAAGAAAATTTCAAAAATCATCCTGTAAAACAATCTTGAAATTTTGATAACAAAAAGGCTTTGAAGAAAAGCTGTTTGATAAGCTCTAAGACAATTCCAAATTGTAAGATAGAACAAGATGTGTTTGTGAAACACCATGCCCCCAAACATGAATTCTTTAGAAACAGGTGTTTTTTATTGTTTTTTCCTTTGTTTTAGGGAAAAGGGTTAAGATCTTGACCTTTACCTTGATGAAGTGACCTACCCAGTTGACCTATCTACATACCAAATATTAGCATTGTAACTTAATTAGGGATGAAGTTATAGGAAAATGTTTAGTTGGCAGGTTAAGTTTTTTTAGTAACGTTTTAGGGAAAAGGGTTAATATTTTGATCTTGACCTTGATGAAATGACCTTCCCCAGTTGTGCCTTGTTGAGACCTATCTACATACCAAATATTAGAATTGTAACTTAATCAGGGTTGAAGTTATAGGAAAATGTTTAGTTGGCAGGTTAAGTTTTGCAGACAGACAGACAGACGGATACCGGCAAAACAATATGCCCCCGATCTATCGATGCGGGGGCATAAAAATTAATCCCAGTACAAGCCAACACAATTTAAGACTGGTACATTTTTCAGATTGTGTTTGAATTAACTCATTCACACACAATGACGCTTTTTGACGCCACTAAAGAAATATATTTGAAAAAACGTTGTGTAAAAAGAAGAAATTGCTTGAAACAAGCAATTTCTTCATTTTACATAATGATTTCTATCCAGAATGTTGAAAAATCTATAACTTTAAAAACTTTAAATTGTCATCTGCAACACCTTTCAATTTGGACCAGTCTAAAATGTTTCTGTCTGGGAATGGGTTAACCCATTCCCAAACGTACAAATTTTAAGACTGGTACAAATTAAAAGAAGCTGCCAAAGACATTTTGTTGTTGATGAAATTTCTAAAATATTTGTCTTTTGGGGTAGAAAACATTGTAGCTCATTCTGTGTTTTCAGGCCAAACAATGTTTTCTAAAGCTTATTTCTTGAGGGGCGTAAAAAGGAGGGCTTGTTTGGGAATGGGATAAACTAGATGTGTTTGTGAAATAATTAAATACCTCTTATGGTAATTTTACCGAATTTTGATCTTGATAGTAGACCTTGACTTTTGTAGATGCAAATCAGTGCATTATATCTTGAATAGGCTTAAAGTTTGTGAGTTTGAATGGCGTTTAATACCACTTTTAACAATGTTTCAATCCTGTAACAGCGGCTATAGCACCTAACCATGGGTTCCCTGGCATTTCCACACCAGTACTTCCATGACATCCTCTCTGAGCCTCCAGCTGCTAATGCCACATTTCCGATTAACCAATCATTGATGGGCAACAAATGTCGGAAAGGATATTTGCTACTACCAGAATCGAACCCTGGACCTCATGAATGAGAGTCTGACGCAATTTTAAATTCTATATGGCAGCATCGACAGACTAAAAGTTCCAGTAAATGAAAATGTTAAGGTTTTGTTTAGGTTTTGACAGGAAATTTCCAGTTAAAGGGGTCGAAAATGTTAAAATTGGAGGGGTGTTATGCTTTGCCAAGACAAACAGGCAGATGAGTGAATTGAACAGACAGTATGTCCCCAATCTCTCAATGCTGAGGAATGGGTGCCATTTATGTTAAAACAAAATCTGAGAAAGGCAGATATTTGCTTGTAACAAGTAATTTCTCAATTACCTTCATTGTTTTCCAAAGTATTTCTCTGTCAGCAGAGTTAAAATGCAGGATTGTGTGGTGACGATTTCCATAATATTGGTCAGAGATATTATGAGTGGGACTTAGCCTTTACCATACTAAACCTTGTATATTCCTGTCTTGGCAGGTGGCATAGACACATATAGGAAAATATATGCAGTTTGATTTTAGTCTACACCTCTTGCTTATCCCTATAGAGCCATATTTATCAATAGGATAAGTTTTTAGACAAATAAAATCCCACTTTTGTGCTTCCATTGCCTTCAGCTGTTCAATATGAATGCGATTCTGTGGAGGATTTTGCCTTCAGCTGTTCAGTATGAATGCCATTCTGTGGAGGATTTTATTCAGCACGACAAGGGTTAAGAATTTTGAGCTTCAGGGTCTTATACTGTCAAATTCTATTTCTATCATATTCAACAATGATCAAAACCTCAGAGAATAAAGGTTATTGTCAAAAGCAACTTCTTTTCTTCCAAAAAATACTGATAAAAAAGGCTGGAAACATGATTGTACACAATGACTTTTACCCTTTCCTGTTTGAAATTTTAGACTAGTCCAAATTGAAAGAGGTTGCAGACGACAATGAAAACTGGAGGCTATTTGTAATGAATCCATCCTATGTGGTAGAAAATATTGTGGAAAAAGTAGAAATTGCTTGTTACAAGCAATTTCTTCTTTTTCCACAATTTTTCTTGAGTATAAAATCACAGTAACGTAAAATCCCATATTTGAACGGGAAAGGGTTAAGTATTTCCCAAATATCTGAAAAACTACATCATCCATTGTATGGCTTTTTATTTGGGGGATAAACAAACAAAATACTTCATGTGAAAAAGGACCACAAAAAGGGTTGAACTCGTTCAACTGGCACAGTCCAACCATGTTACAAACTGGTCACTGTTTTAGATCTTCTGGATGTAGTTGACCTCTCTATTTAACCCTTTCCTGTTTTTCAAAATTTTAGACCTATCCAAATTCAAAGGTTCTACAGATGACAATTAAAAGTGGATTTAATACGCAAAATAACCATTCAGTAGGGTAGAAAATATCATGGAAAAAGAAGAAATTGCTTGTTACAAGCAATTTCTCCTTTTTCTACAATATTTTCTAAACAATAAAATCACAGGGACGTAGAAAGCAGGGATTGAACAGGAAAGGGCTAAACGCATTAACACATTCCTTTTCAATGAAAACAGTGGGAAGAAAGGTGAATTAATTTGTATGAGCAATTTTTTCCTTTGCCAGTGCTTTTCACCCAATTTTGTTGGCCCTTGTAACAAGCCATTTCTTCTTATTACACAGTGTTTTCTTTCCAGAAAATTGAAAAAATCTTAAATTTCATAGATTTTAAAATGTCATCTGCAGCTCCTTTAAACTAAGACAAGTCTAAAATTTTTCGTCTGGTAATGGGTTAAGGGGTCCATGGTTCGAATTCCCTCTTCTCCAGTCAAACTGAGGCCACGTCTCTATATGACCTTAGTTGTTGATTGAGAGATAAAATTTGCATATGATCCTATTTCACATGAAGGGTCACAAATAAATACTGACATTTGGGGTATAAGGACTCATCTACGACACAGCAAGGTTACATCGTTTTTAACAATTTCTTTAACTGTAAACAATAATATAAAAAAACAACAATGACAAAATAACATTATCAGTATAAAACTAATTTCGGATAATGTCTATGAACATCAAAAAGAAAAATAAATTTGAAATCCATTGACAATACCTCTCTTCTAAAGCATGCTTTGGCAGCCACATGGTCAAACAAGGTGCATTTGTTAAACATAAATGCCCTTATTACAACAAATTTTCCGATATTGACCTTGAAACATGACCTTGAACTTGGTTAAATAGAAAGATGTTCGGTAACCACAAGGAATGCACATGATAAGAATCAATGCCCTTTGGATTAACCAATTATAACTCAATCCCACATTCTACCGTGCTTAAATGTGAAAGAAAAAGTAGATAAATTGCTTGAAACAAGGAGAATATTGTGATAATCACAGTACAGCATTTTTTCATCTGTGTTTATAGATGTTTGATTTCATTTCTTTAACCTTAAATGAAATCATTATCATTAAACTTTCAATGCAAACAAACTCCATATGTCTGATAAAGATTCTAATTAAAGATATATTCAATAATTAGAATTTTGAAAAGCTGAATACAAATTGAGAAATTTGGTCTAAAATTTAGGCTCTTGTTGATAAAATGCCAAAATGGCCAATGCTCAATGCCAATGGGTAGACAGTTATCAGTACATGTTAAGCCACTGTAATAAAATTTTGGACCAATCCGATATCTATCAAACCAAAATATTTTTACCCATTCATGATGACAAGATCTTAGACTCTTGCAAATCAAAAAAGGTTGCAGATGACACTTCAAACTAAAGGTAAACTGAAAAGCAATTAACCCTTGTCATGCTGAATAATATTTCTTTTTCAGAACTGCATTAAAATCAAAGGGCTTAAAGCAATGGTAATACTCATTCAATTGTCAATACATCTTTTAAAAAATAATTCAATGATCAACTCTGGTTTAAAAAGGAATTGCAGGACGTGTAGACTAAGATCAGACTGAACTTATGTGCAGGCTGATCTTGTCTACACCTCCTGCCAAAACCGGAATATTCCAGGTTCAGCATGACAAGGGTTAACATTATCACTGATTGAAAACATTGTTGAAAAAGAAAACATTGCTTGTAACAAACATTGCTTGTTACAAGCATTATATCCTTTACACACAATTTTTTCCAAAGCAATTTTTCAAAATAGAGGATTTTGCTGTAATGATAAGGCTTGTTCAACCTCAAAGAGGTTTAAGAAAACGTCTTGAAGTGTTTGTAAAATGAAATAAAAGGTATCTAATAAGGTAGTAAACTTGTAGGAAAATGATAAAATACTTGTTGCAAGCAAGTTTATCCTTTCCTAAGAATGTTTGTCTCAGTTATACATCTTCCAAGGCCATTTAACCCATTCCAACGCAACAAAATTTTAGACTGGTCCAATTTGAATGAAACTGCAGACAACAATTTCAAGTTGATGGAGTTTTAAATTTTTTGTCCTTTGGGATAGAAAACATTGTGGATAATGAAGAAATTGCTTGTTACAAGCAATTTCTTCTTTCTCCATAATGTTTTCCATAGTTTTTTTCTTGAGGGGGTGTAAAAAGGAGGGATTGTGTTGGAATGGGTTAAGTACATAATTGAATTTCATAGCATTAAAATCAACACACTGCTACATAAACTGTTGATATCCTTCCGCCCCAGTGAATATAACATCAATCCATATTCTCATTGCCTCTGCCGTCGGCGCCACCAGATAGTAAGTCCTATCAAACGTTTTCACACAGAATGTTAACTTTGCATTTGGACTTTTCACTTGTTTTAAATGGTCTACATACACTTCCTCTATAGCTTGAAAGTATATCCCACCACGAGCCTTCGTTTCAGTCTTATCTGTATAATACACTAGAGATCGCTTTATTCTGTCAAACACAAACCATCGCTTGTGCCAAGTCTTTATTTTGCCACCCATTTTGTGTAAAAATCCACGACAACTCGTTGCATTTACCACAACATGTGGACACATATCTAAATGATGTCCTGCAGTTTCGATGTGCACTTTTAAATCAAAGTCTGGACTCCTAACAGGGAGATAACGAGTCAATGGCCTGGCCTGAAACAAAACAAGTTATCTACCTTTAACCCATGCAAAAACCAAGAAATTTTAACATGGTCAAATTAGAAGAAGTGGCAAAAGCATTTTTAGTAGATGTAACTTTTCTTTTTTTCTTTCTTTTGGGGTAGAAAACTATGTTGACAATGAAGTAATTGTTTGTAACAAGCAACTTTTTTTTTTATTTCCCAGTAATTTTTCCAAAGCCTTTTCTGGGGGATGTTTGTGTGCTAACCCATACCCACGTAATCACACTTTTTTACACCCCTCAAGATAAAGGCTTGTCAAAACATTGTGGAAAATGAAGAAATTACTTGTAACAAGCAATTAATTCAATGATTATAACTTGTATTTGGGCTGGTCTAAAATTTTTGTTTGGTAGTATTAGGTTAACCCTTTCCTGTTTTAAATTTTTTTTAGACCTGTCCAATTTCAAAGGTTTTGCAGGCAACAATTTATAGTGGATTTAATTTGAAAAATGAACATTCAGTAGGGTAGAAAATATTGTGGAAAAAGAAGAAATTGCTTGTTACAAGCAATTTCTTCTTTTCCCACAATGTTTTCTCAAGTATAAAATCACAAGGTCGTTAAAACCAGTGCTTTTACAGTAAAGGGTTAAATGGCACTTTTTATCCTTAGTGACAGCATTCATGCAAAATTATCTTTAATCAAACCATTAAGTCCTCTCATATCATTACAAGAAAGTAGTACATGGACAACAAGTCAAGTACTCTGAATATTTGACCTTGAGCTGTGACCTTGGAGCTATCTGACAATTTGTTTCAATAGACACATCTACTCATGATGAAGAGCAAGCATCCCATATCATTTTTGAAATCCATGTATAAATATAGAAGATATGATCTGGACAAGCTAAATTTGAATGTTTGACCTTTAGGTTTGACCTTCACCTGGTGAAAATTTATTTCAGATGCATATATACTCACAATTGAGAACAATTGAGCTAATTCCTTTTAATATCAATCCAAAACTGTAGGAGATACGCTCTAGAAAAGGTCAATTTGAATATTTGAACTTGAGCTGTGATCTTGACCTTTGAACTATCCAAAAAAAATGTTTCAAATGGCTCATTTACTTATGATTGAGAACAATTGTACTAAGTAATCTTGAAATCCATCTATAAATGTAGTAGATAATAAATGAGGGTTAATTGCGATACTGTTTCAAGTGTGTGTACAACATATAGACACTTATAACAGTATTGCAATTAAATCCATATCATTATGCTCTTGACAAATTGAGATTGACTGACACACTAATGGCCTAACTAACGCAAATACACTGACTTGTCATATAGTGACAACTGTGTCTTAAATATTGTGTTGAGCCTACTTTCTTGCAAGAAAATCAAGTTTATATGAAAGTCTCAGGCAATGTTCAAATCTTCAAATCTTTTTAAATGAAATGTTAAGCCCGTAACCCATCACCGGATGACAGAATTTTAACAGGTCCAAATTGAAACTAGAGGTGCTTGAGCGCCTGTATAGTTCCACAGGCACAAATGTACTGGTAAGCAATTTTGTTCATGAATTTAAAATAAAATGAATATAATGAAAATAAATCTAAATCATTGAAATCTTTGAAATAGTTTTAGAGAACCATTTCAAACTTTTCATTGTTTTACTAAAGTCAAGTTATGTCAAGTTAATTCATTATGTAAAACTTTCACTGTATACCATGTTCTTAGAACAAGATTTTCAAAGCTTTAACCATATACTTGTATTGAAATTAGCCCCACCCATTAAAGCCATATTTTTCATCTGATCAAAATTCTTTGAAGGAATCTGAGAGAGGTTCACCATAGGATCATTTCTGTGAAATTTGATCGAAATCAATCAACTAGGTTGAAAGAAGAAGATTTTCAAAGCTTTTACCATAAATGGATAGTAGTACTGATCATTAAAGCCATATTTTTCATCTGATTAAAAACTTTCAAGGAATCTGATAAAGATTCACCTAAGGCTCATTTTAGTGAAATTTGGTTGAAATCTATACACCGGTTTCTGAGAAGAAGATTTTCAAAGCTTTCACCATATATGGAAATTGACACAGCCCATTTAAGCCATATTTTTCATCCGATCAAAATTCTTTCAAGGAATCTGCTAAAGGTACGCTTATGGACCATTTCCATGAAATTTGGTTGAAATCCATCCACTGGTTTCTAAGAAGATTTTCAAAGCTTTCAACAAATATGGAAATTCGCCCGCCCATTAAAGCCATCTTTTTCATCTGATCAAAATTCTTTGAAGGAATCTGATAGAGGGTCACCCAAGGATCATTTCTGTGAAGTTTGGTTGAAATCTGTTCAGTACTTTCTGAGGAGAAAATTTTCAAAGTAAAAGTTTAGGGACAGACGGATGGATGACAGGCGCTTACATGACGCCATGACAATGGAGCTAAAAACTTAGAGATAACTGTTCAATGTGTGTTTAGATTAAAAAGTAAATGCCATTTTGGTAAGAAAGCATAGTGAGAAAAGGGAAAAAAAAATTGTGCAATAAGCAGTTTCTCATTTTCCAAAGACATTTCAATAACCATATTTCTTTGTTATGTCAAAATGATCATTGAGTAGTAAGATTCAGCCAATAATAGATTTAACAGACCTGTTGTTTTTGTTTCTCCCTATATTTTATCTGTTGTGTGACTAGCTCCTCTCTCAACTGTGTCTCTTCCTGAAGCTTCCGTTCTAGCTCTTCGCGCTTTTGTCTTTCTTCTTGTAACGCAAGCATCTCTGACTCCCGAGACTTCATCTGAATTACGATAAATTCGGTATTGAGTTCATAAATAGCAATTTCAAAATCTGTTGAAATTTGATTAAATGCCACTGTCTATCAAGAAAACTGAAATATCCATAATTAGACAGCAAAAAATATTGGAACGGTCCAAATTGAAAGGAGTTGCAGACGACAATACAAAGTTGATTAAATTTAAGATTGTATCAACTTTTCGGGTAGAAATAATTGTGTAAAATGAAGAAATTGTTGGCAGCAAGTTGTTTTCTCAATCATTTCACTTGAGAGGCATCAAAAAGCGTCATTGTGTTGGAAGGGGTTAACCTATCAAATCATTCATTTAGACCAGAAATGAAATTTTACCCTTTACTTTTTATAAAAATTTTAGATCTGAATTCAAAATTTTAGCATACAACACTGTAAAGTAAGAACGATTCTAAAAATAACCATCCTATATATTAGAAATGTTGTGGGAAAGGGAGAAATTGCTTGGTACAACCATTATTGTACAATCAACAATGATGACAATGTATGTTAACCCATTATAACAGTGCAAATTTTGAACTCTTTCAACTTTCTGGGCTGAAAACGTGTAAAACATTTAGTAAGGTAGAATGGCAACTCAACATTCAGAAATTCTGCCCAAATGAAAAGATAAAATTCCAGCCAGAACCCCAATCCAATATCGAGACCTAATTGACCCATTTCCAGTGGATAAAATCTTAGATGGGTCCAAATTTAAAGACATGGATTGCAGACGACAAATTTCAGGTTAATAAAATTTTGAAGATCTTTTTAGGGCAAAAAAAAAAATTGTGGAAATCATAAAATTGATTTTATCAAGCATGTTTTCTACAGGTCTCCTCTAAAGGGGAATTGAAAAAGCATGATTTTGTTGTGATAGATTTAAGTCCTGACAGCTGTGCATGTCAGAAATCAAAAACAGAAAAGGTTAAGAAGCCATTTTCTAACTGTAAATGGCATTGTGGCATGATTAGCAGCTTATTTTCCCAGAAAACCCCTGGTCTATGCAAGTTTCCAATGGAGTTACCACATCTGAATTTAATAACAATTGATCCTTATTTCTTTAATCAGAGTTTATTACAAGGTTGATCCTTTCAATAAACTTGGGATATCCTTGTTCTGATTTTTTCAACTCATTCCCACACAATAAATTTTTAGACCAGTCCTAATTCATAGAAGTTGCAGACAACAATTCCAAGTTTGTGAAATCCTCAAAATTTTTGTCTTTTGGGGTATAAAACATTGTGGATAATGGGGAGATTGCTCGTCCTTTCCAAAGCTTTCAAATTGAAGGGCATCTAAAAGCGTCATAGTGTGGGATTAGGTTAAAGATGAAATATTATCTTTTATAAAAATTGATATTGCTACAAAATTTCTGTATGTTAACCTTTTCTAGCATGATCCCTTGTTTTAACATCCCTGTGATTTACACTTGAGAAAACATTGTGGCACAAGATGAAATTGCTTGTAACAAGCAATTTCTTCTTTTCCCACATCTGTATGATGGTTACTTTTCAAATTGTGCCCACTTTTAACTGTCGCCTGCAACTTCTTCCAGATTGGAGCAGTCTAAAATTTTGAATTAAAGGCGCCTGAGCTCCTGTATCGCTCAAAAGGCCTGACTGTACTGATTAAGCAAATAGTGTTTTCAGGTATCATATTCACCATGTGTGGCAAATCAATCTTGTAAATGAAATCTTTTTATATTTCAACCTTTTCATTGATTTACATTTCATTGATTAACAAAGTTAATTCATTTACCAAGTCAGATGAAAAATTTACTAGATACCTTAAAGGCCATATTTTCAACAAATCAAAATTAATTGATGGAATTTAAAAAAGAGTCAGCAGAGGATCATTCCAGTGAAATTTGGTTGAAATCCATCACTGGTTTCTAAAAAAAAGATTTTCAAATTTATCACTATATATGGAAATCAGTCCCGCCCATTAAAGCCATGTTTTTCAACAGATCAAAATTCTTTGAAGGAATCTAATATTGGGTCACACAAGTCTCATTTCTGTGAAATTTGGTTGAAATCCATCAACTTGTTTCTGAGAAAAAGATTTTAAAGCTTTCACCAAATATGTAAAGTAGCAACAACCATTTAGGCCATGTTTATAATCCAATCAAAATTCTTTGAAGGAATCTGATAAAGGGTCGAAAAATCATTATTTTAGTAGCTATGCCCCAGACATGCTTAATTTCAATGGTTGACCTGAAGCTGTGACCTTGGACCTTTGAGCTATCTGTTTTATTTTTTTCAAATTGCACATCTACTCATGACTTTGACATGTTATATTGAAATCCATCTTTAATTGAAGGATCTATGCTCTAGGCATGCTTAATTTTAATGGTCTACCTTGAGCTGTGGCCTGTACCTTGGAACTAAATGAATAAATTTTCAAATGGCACATCTACTCATGACAAACATCAATTGTGTAAAGTTTTTTTGAAATTCATCCATAGTTGAAGGATAGATGTTCTGGAAATGCTAAATTTTCATGTTCAATCTTGAGCTGTGACAGTGACCTTGGAGTTATCTAAAGATTTGTTTCAAATTTCACATCTACTGATGATAGAGAACAATTGTGTAACGTTATTTTGAAATCAATCTACAATTTTAGAAGCTATGCTCCAGACATGGCTATTCTAAACATTTGACCTTGACCTGTGACCTTGGAGCTATCCAATTTATTTCCCCAAATGGCTCGTCTTCTCATGCCTGAGAACAATTGTGCTAAGTTATATTGAAATCCTTGTATAATTGAAGGAGGTATGCACTGGACACACTTTATTTTAACTTTCAACCTTGGGATGAGACCTTGACCTTGTAGCTATCTGAAGATAGTTTTCTTTAAATTGCACATCTCATGCTAGAGAAAATTTTTATAAAGTTATTTGGAAATCCATCCATAAATGATGGAGCTATACTCTTGCTTAATTTCAAGGTTTAACCTTGAGATGTATCCTTGGTGCTATCTAATTTTTTTTTAAAAATGGTACATCTGTTCATGATGGAGAACAATTGTGCCAAGTTATTTTTAAATCCATCCATATTTCAAGGGGCAAGGTCAATTTTGATATTTAACCTTGAACTATGACCTAGACCTTGGAGCTATCCAAAAACACGGAAAACTACCTTGGCACAACATAAAAAGGAATTCACATGTGAAGTTTCATCCAGTTTGGTCATAGAGATATCGGGTCAAATGGCCGGACGGAAAATGGAAGGACAAACAGACGATGTTGCGGCTATATGCTCACCCTTCAGGTAGCATAAAGATAAACTCCTGTAAACCAAAACTGTATTCATGAAGAAAATGGTTGAGCATGAAACAAGGTATTAAATTCTAGTGATTAGTTAAATGTCACCACATGGAAGGTGCCTCATCTAATTGAAGTCTTTCCCATTAACTTTGATCTTACTAGAAAACAGCTACAAAACCCAGGTGTGCCTGATTACATACTTTACCCATGTTTTATAAATCTTTCATCTTAAATTTAATTTCACTTCTTTACCCAAAATTTTAGACTGAAAGAAGTTGCAAATTCTGTTTATCTTTCTGTGTACAAAACATTGTAGAAAATGAAGACGAGCAATTTCTTAATTTTCCACATTTTCTCGAGCTTTTTTAATGAGAGGCAGGCACCCTAACTAGCAAGTTTCTTTGGACAAATTTTGCTTTACTCAAGTTTGAAAACAAATTACATCACATTTCCCTTTTCTAGAAAATTATTTTGAAATTTCTTACATTTACTTGAAGTGCCTTCTAGACCCTACTGTGATTTAACAAATATTTTTCCTGTCAATCAGATAAAAAATCCAATATTTTGTGATTTAACACATATTTATCCTGTTATTCGGATAAAAATTCCAATATTTTGTGATTTAACAAATATTTATCCTGTTATTCGGACAAAAATTCCAATATTTTGTGATTTAAAAAGTATTTATCCTGTTAATCGGATAAAAATTCCAATATTTTGTGATTTAAAAAATATTTATCCTGTTAATCGGATAAAAATTCCAATATTTTGTGATTTGAAAAATTGGTGGCATAGTGCAAAAAAATCATGAGTGTCTATACAAATTATAGACACTGATGATGTTTTTACACTAAGCTATCAAAGTATTTATCCTGTCAATTGGATAAAACTCCAAAATTTCCAGCATTCCTTCATTTTAGTTATTATAATAGTTGAGTAATTTCCAATGAGCATTAAGTTGAGCCAAATTGAGCAGCCTGGACAGCCACTCAGTGTACTGAGCATCTTTAATGATCCTCTGTTAGTACTTAATAGCACAGAGTGACAAATGGCCGGACTTCAGAATTTAATAGCCTTACTTCATGGCCATGTGAAATAATTAGAAATGTCTAACAACGGGTGAATTAACTGTATCCTAACCCATTACCGCTCAATAGCCCCTGTAAAATAGCACTGAGGAAAACATTGTGGGAAGAGATGAAATTGTTTTTTAACAAGTCATTTCTCCTTTCCTAACAATGTTTTCTACCATATTCGGGTATTATTTTTCAAATTGCCTACACTTTGAAATGCAGTCTGCAACTTCTCTGAATTTGGACTAGTCCAAAATGTTGTCACTTGGGAATCAGGGATAATCATCATTTCACCAAATTGGCAGATCGCGACTGTCAGTCTAAGAATCGATGGCCAATCAGACCAAGTGAACTTACACATTTATATTAAGCGTTTCCATTGGTTTGGCCACTTCAACGTCTTAACCCTTGCATGTTTTTCTAAATTTTAGACTGGTCCAAAATGAAAGAAGTTGCAGACAATAATGAAAATTGGATGCAATTTTCAAATAAACCAGCCTAACGGTATGTGGTAGAAAATATTGTGGGAAAAGTATAAAATCACGGTAACGTAAAATCCTGGGCTTGAACAGGAAAGGGTTAAATAAAGCTTATTCAAGCTATAATTATGACAGTTATGTCGCCAACCAAGAATGTCACTTTTTGATACCATGTTACTGACCAAAGATTTTGCATAATAATGCCGTTAAATATCTTAGTGGAACTTCATGTTGGAGCTCAGGAGACGGATCCAGTTATCCATCATTTACTTAACCCATTCCCACACAATGACGCTTTCTAACGCCCCTCAACATGAAAGCTTTGGAAAATATTGTGGAAAATGAAGAAATTGCTTGTCACAAGCAATTTCTTCATTATCCACAATGTTTTCTACCCTACAGGTAAAAAAAGTCCAAAATTTCATAATCTTTAAATTGTTGTCTGCAACTTCTTCGAATTTGGACCAGTCTAAATTTTTACCATCTGGTAATGGGTTAAATGACATAAAGACAGTTTCTTCTAGACCCTTTGAGGTCCAATAAATTCTTACAGCACATGAATATCTGTTGACAAATATTTTGTCTTAAAGAGAGATAGTTTATAGAAGTGTCTTTAAGTTTTTTAATGTCTGTTAAAAAATGCTTGAAGTTTCTCCAGACATTGCTATGTTTTGACAAATATTTTCTAGTGTCTTCGAGACTTTAACCATCTGTTGAAATAATCTCTTGTCATGCTGAATCCGGAATATTTCTGTTTTGGCAGTAGGTGTAGACAAAGATCAGCCTACACATATAAGCAGTCTGATCTTAATCAACACCTACTGGTAGTCCATTTTTTACCAAAGTTGCTTATTAGATTTTTTTCCGAATAAAAATGCGGTCACAATTGGTGCTTCAAGTATTGTCAGTCCTTTGATTTGAATGCAGATCTGTAAAGGATTTTATTCAGCATAACAAGGGTTATTCTATCGTGTCTTTAAGACTTTTTCTGGTTCATGCTATTTACATGTAGTGCCTTAAACATTTAACCCATTTCTACGTTTTGAAAAACATTGTGTAAAATGAAGAAATTGCTTCTAACAAGCAATTTCTTCATTTCAGACAATGTTTTCTAACAAGAAAGTTGAAAAAAAAAAACACCTAAATTTCATTAACTTTAAATTGCCTTCTGCATCTCCTTTCAATTTCGACTGGTGTAAGATTTTGTTGTCTGGTAATGGGTTAAGTGACTGTCTAAACTCTATTTTGAACAATTAGTTACTAACCATGTCTCAGTATTACAGCAAACTGATGGTGCCCTTGTCATGCAAAACCCGGAATATTCAGGTTGTGGCAGGAGGTGTAGACTAAGATCAGACTTCACAAAGGTGCAGTCTGATCTTTATCTACACCTCCTGTTTGTCTTTTTCATGATAGAGTTTCTTATGAAATTAAATTTCACAAGAAATATTGATGATTGAACAACAAGTACTACAAGTGCTTTCAGACCTTTGATTTTTAATGCCATTCAATTTAATGTATTTATGGATTTATTCAGCATGACAAGGGTTAAGATCAGACAATTCCTTGGGTCTTCAAGACTCTAAAGACCTTAACCCATTAACAGACGGCAAAATTTTAGAACAGTCTAAATTGAAAGGTATTGCAGACAACAATTCAAAAGTTATGAAAGTTTGGATTTTTTTCACTTTTTGGGTAGAAAACATTGTGGATAATGAAGAAATTGCTTGTAACAAGCAATTTCTTCATTATCCACAATGTTTTCAAAAGCTTTTTTTTTTTTTTAGGGGCGTCTAAAGGGGTCACTGAGTGGGAATGGGTTAAAACAACTTACAGTGTCTTCAAGAAGCCTCATCTTTTCATGCTGAGCTTGTGCCAGAAGTTTCTCCAATTCTTGAACTTTTTCTAGGTGATCTTCTCCACTACTCAAACTGAAATTACAGAAGCAATATTAAAAGTTTTAATAAAATGCTTTCTGGTGAATTATTACTTCTTGGTGGCTTCTCACTTGATAATTTTACTGAAATACAGTGGAAGAAGTAGACAATGCTTCAAGTGCATGTAAATGTAAGTGCCAAAAAGGATACAAAAAACATTTCGGCTACAAGAAAATGCTTGTAAAAATCAAGTTTTCCTTTTTCCAACCTTGGTAATTATTTCTGCATCTTAACCCTTGTCATGCTGAACCCGGAATATTCCGGTTTTTGGCAGGAGGTGTAGACCAAGATCAGCCTGCACATAAGTGCAGTCTGATCTTGGTCTACACCTCCTGCTTGTATTTTTCCTGTCAGAGTTGTTTATCAAGCTGATTTGTAAAAGAAATATTGATTTTTTAATAAATAGTTCTATCATTGCTTTCAGCCCTTTGATTTGACAGCATTTCAGTAAGGTAATTTATACAGCATGACAAGGGTTAAGATTCTGAATTATGTGGTAATAGGTTTAATGATAAGCTAACTAGGTTTCTTATAAAATTAGAATGTTGGAAAAAGCAGAGAAAACTCAGGTCCTTGGATAGGAGAATGCAGTCATGTTTTGATAGAAAACTTTGCAATTAAGGGTGACATTAATGAAACAACTTCCTACATCCATGTATTTGACAGATTCATGTAGTGAAATTTCCCATATAACAATCCATTAATTCCAATTGTAAAAGACAAGCTAGTTTGAAAGAGCTCATTTCCGTACACAGGATATAAACTCATCACATGAAAACAACCATTTAACCTGGTGACAGGTGACTTTGAAGCCCTGCTTAAAACATCATTAAATATTACTATTTTAGGAATCTTGTAAACTAGATTTTTTGTTAGTGTTGTATTATGTTGTGCAGTTTCTTCAAAGTCAGTCCAATGGTTACAGAGCAATTGTCCGGACAAGAAAATGATGATTCACATTATAAAATGGTGGCAAATTTGAAACCAGCGGTCATTTTGCAGAAGGAAAGTAAACAAGAGGACCATGATGGTCCTAGATCGCTCACCTGAACTGTCTGCTGTTAAAAAAATGCAACTAGAGACAAAAAACTATGATCAGTTTCATGAAGATTGAGGAAAAACTTTGACTTCTATATTGTAAACAAAGAAATTGTCAACATTGCCACTATTCCTGGGTTATCCTATAGAACCTTCCCAGAATCTATAAGGTTCATCTTTATGACCTAACAAGTATCCAGACCAAGTTACATGACGATTGAGCCAAAACGATGACCTATAGAGCATTAACAAAGAAATTGTCATTAAGGCCCCTTTTCCTGTGTTTTCCAAAAGTACCTTCCTATAATCAATAGGGTTCATCTTTGTGACTAAACGATTATTCTGGCAAATTTTCATGAAAATTGAGCCAAAATTGTGGTCTATAGGGAATAAACAAAGAAATTGTCATGAAGGCCCCTTTTCCTGTGTTTTCCAAAAGAACCTTACCATAATCGATAGGCTTCATCCTCATGCCCTAATAATTAAAGGGTTAATTTTAAGAGTACAGTAATTCTTTGAAGTATTTTGGTAGAGGGTCAATAGGTGATGATATGTACCAAATATCAAAGCTCTAGGCCTTATGGTTTAGGAGGAGATTTTTTAGTAATTGATTACGGACGGACAGACGGACGCTGGACAATTACCGATCACAATAGCTCACCTAGAGCACTTTGTGCTCAGGTGAGCTTACAACCCAAGAGAATGAATCTGTTGAACATACAATGACTCAGCATGTAAAAGATGCATTTTGATAATTTCTTTTACGAAACAAATTAGTTTATTAACAGAGGTCTAGGTAAGAGGGGGTAACAACATTCTAGAATCCTTATTTCTCTTATGTTGCGGGTATTCATTTGAATCGTCTGTGAGACAATTAAAATGAGTACCTACAACATAGGGTTTATGACAGTAATAGTGAAATATTTAAATCCAAAATACGCTGTCTATTTGAAGCTCTGTTATTAAGCAAATGCTGTTCAAGAATACTTATTAGCTTCATGAAAATTTTTCAACATGCTTCAGAACTATTAATTAAATTCATCATGAGACAATTAAATTTTCAAGACAGAGCGTTACAATTACAGAAAGAATCTTATAATCAGAGTTCCAACTCCCAGCTACCTGCTGTTTGGTGTCATTGGACGCCCACAGAACCAACAATGATCCAAACTAAAGCTGAGCGCAATTTTTTGTTTCTTTTCTGCCTCTAACTCAAGCTTCTGGGGAGGTAGGTGGTATCCATTTTTACCCCGAAGTTGGCGAAGCTTATCCGGATCCATTGGCCCATGACATGGTTACATCCATTTATCGGTTTTCAATAGTTTGAATTATTGATGTTCCGTTGAATAGCTAACACAGCCCTTTATGTTTTTCCTCATTACCCACAATGCACTTTAACTTTTATAACCACTATCAAGTACCTCATATTTCCTTTCTTCTGATTTAATTATCCTTTTCTGTAAATAATCAATCCTTTATTGTCATTATTTCCATTAGGTTTATTTGTTTTCTCTTTGAGAAAGAAAGGTCCAGCCATTTTCACAGCTCAGTCAACTAGATCACAAACAGAAATCAAGGTATTCACTACAGCAAAACACTAAATGGGTGTATAATTGCCTTGAAATCAGATCTTCTAACCAATTCCCACAAAAGAAAATTTTTGACTGGTCCAAATTGAAAAGAGTTGCAGATGACAGTTCAAGGTTAATGAGATTTTAGATTTTTGGGGAGAAACATCAAGTGAAAAGAAGAAATTGCTTGTTACAATCAAGTTCTTCATTTTATACAATGTTTTTCTTGAGAGGCAACGAAAAGCATAGTTGTGTGGGAACAGGTTAAATTACATAAGGGACGTCATCTTGCATTACCATTTCTATTTCAATGTATAAACAACAATGCTCAAAAATGTTTTGTTTGCCAAAAAAACATTCACACAAAATCTTACCATTTTACTTGTCTCAACAAGGTGCCAAATTGTCACAAGATACACCCGTCACACTGCTTAATATTAGCTGGGGGTTTGAATAGAACTGAGGTTATTTTGAATGAACATTTTTTGTCAAACAAAGTATGAAAAACAACAAAGGACAATAACTCAAAATATACGCTAGGTAGAGTTATGGTTCTTGTACACTGCACTCCCACTTGGTGAGCTCTATCCATCCATGAAATTTCATGATTCTAGCCATTATACTTTTAGAGATATACTCCGGACAAGATTCAAGTATGAAAAAACAACAAAGGGCAATAACTCAAAAAATAGGCTAGGTAGAGTTATGGTTCTTGTACACTGCACTCCCCCTTGGTGAGCTCTATCCATCCATGAAATTTCATGATTCTAGCTATTATACTTTTAGAGATACATTCCGGACAAGATTCAAGTATGAAAAACAACAAAGGGCATTAACTCAAAAAATAGGCCAGGTAGAGTAATGGTTCTTGTGCACTGAACTCCCCCTTGGTGAGATCTATACACCCATGAAATTTCATGATCCTAGCTATTATACTTTTAGAGATATACTGCGGACAAGATTCAAGTATGAAAAACAACAAAGGGCATTAACTCAAAAAATAGTCCAGGTAGAGTTATGGTTCTTGTGCACTGCACTCCCCCTTGGTGAGATATATACACCCATGAAATTTCATGATACTAGCTTTTATACTTTTAGAGATATACTCCGGACAAGATTCAAGTATGAAAAACAACAAAGGGCAATAACTCAAAAAATAGGCCAGGTAGAGTTATGGTTCTTGTGCACTGCACTTCCCCTTGGTGAGATCTATACAATCATGAAGTTTCATGATTCTAGCTATTATACTTTTAGAGATATACTCCGGACAAGATTCAAGTATGAAAAACAACAAAGGGCAATAACTCAAAAAATAGGCCAGGTAGAGTTATGGTTCTTATGCACTGCACTCCCCCTTGGTGAGATCTATACACCCATGAAGTTTCATGATCCTAGCTATAATACTTTTAGAGATATACTCCGGACAAGATTCAAGTATGAAAAACAACAAAGGGCAATAACTCAAAAAATAGGCCAGGTAGAGTTATGGTTATTGCGCACTGCACTCCGTATTGATAAGAAGAATATAACTGCCAAGTTTAAAGTCAATCAGACTTAGGATGACAGAGTTATGCTCCGGACAAAGAAGTGGACACCGCCCGGACGCCCAGACAACCGGACGCCCGAACACCATGGGTGATCCCATAATACGTCCCGTCTTCGACGGGCGTATAAAAATCTGTGGAAAATGTGGGAAATCAATAAATTGCTTCTTACAAACAATTTCTTTATTGTCCACAATGTTTTCCATCCAAAAAGAGGAAAGAATTAAAATGCCATTAACTTGAAATTGGCATCTGCAGCTTCTTTCAATTCTGACCAGTCTAAAACTTCGTTGTTTGGGAATGGGTTTTAGATCAGTCCAAATTCAAAGAAGGTGCAGACAACAATTTTTATTAGATGAAATTTTAAAGATCTTTGTATTTTGGGTCAGAAAACATTGTGGATAATTAAGAAATTGCTTGTCACAAGCAATTTCTTCATTTTCGTCAATGTTCTCTTCCATGTTTATAACAAGGGGCATTTAGAATCTTACTGTGTGGTACTGGGTTAACTTTTCACCAATAACCAGACAGAAAAAATTAGCCTGGTCAAAATTGACATATGATAGAATTAGACAACTCTATGTTAAAAGAATAAAATCCTTCATTTCCCTAGGTAGAAAATTAATTGGGAAATGGAGAAATTGCTAGGGAAAAAATTGTCCTCAATGTTTTCTACCCCAGAAGACAAAGAATTTTAAAATCCATTAAAATCCATCGAATTGATGTCTGTAACTTCTTTCAATATGTACCAGTCTAATATTTGATGTTTGGTAAAAAGTTTGACTGTGTGGGAATGGGTGATTGTAACATGTATGCTAATATAGCTTTTACGCCTCTATCTTATAGGAACAAAAACAAACTTACTGTAGCTTAATAAAGCTTTCATTACTAGGTTTTATAGGCCAGCCAAAATTTGAAATTATCACGATCTAATGACTAATTAGAACTATTAATCGGTTTGTTATTCTTACATAACTCGTTAACCCTTTCCTAGTTTAAAATATCTTAAACTGGTCCAATATCAAAGTTTTTGCAGACGACAATTTTAAGTTGATTTTATTTGAAAAACAATCATTCAGTAGAGAGAAAAATATTATCGAAAAGTAGAAATTGCAAGCAATTTCTACTTTTTCCACAATGCTTTCAGAGGTATAAAAGCACTGGGATGTAAAAAACAGTGATTGAACAGGAAAGGGTTAAAGAAACTAGCAAATCTCTTACTCATCAAATGATGTAATTGATGTTAATAAGAAAATTATACTTGATAACATTGCTGCAAAGGTTAAATCGAATTGTTCTAGATTGTAAAATTAGCTTGAAAAGAAAATCTGTATAAAACTTGATTGCATTAATCGGCTAAACCTGTTTATATTACATCGATTGGGAAATAAGTTCTTCCAACTTAGATTTAACCCTCTGGATTCTGCTTCCTGGAGAATACACCAGTACTAGTGCAGATTATGTGGGCCAATGGCTGAACCAGGATTATTAACCGCTCCTGTGAATCAAACTCGGGACTTTTTGATTGGGAGGCTGAATATCTACCTCTGACACCATGAATGAACAAATGACTTTAAGACATTAAAGCCATCACCAGACAACAAAATTTAAATACGGCCAGATTTGAAAGAAGTTGCAGACAAAAATTCCAAGTCGATGAAATTTTTCAAAATATTTGTCTTTTTAGGTTACAAGCAAATTCTTCATTTGCCACAATATTTTCCTAAGACTTTGATCTTACTGGGCAAATTAAAAGCAGGATTGTATGGGAAAGGGTTAAGCATCATTAAGTTATGTTACAAAGTTTATAGTCCAAGTAACAGTAAACTCTAATAAACTATCATTGTGTGGGGGTGGGTTAATCATTTCCAAATCCTATTTTTCCACCTAATCCAACATTTTAGTCTGCAAAAAAATGTAGCTTGCTCCATGTCTGAAACAGCCAAAAATTAGCTATTGAATGACAGTTATGGACCATTTCATAGGCTGAGGATGTTTTTCACAGGCATGGTGATGAGTGACCCATGGCAGATGCTATTTAGAACAGGCAATATTTCAGGAATCTGAACTTTAGAAAATATTTGTTAACTTATCCTTTCCTCATTTTGCCAGGGAGCTGCAAGAACCTAGATTTAAACCAGAATCGTTGCAAATTAGACTGATACCAATCCAACAGCATGCCACTTGAATCACAGTTCAAGGTCCTATTTCACATGGCTATGAGTAAGAACACAAACAGTCTTCGATTAAACTTTAATTGTGACCTTGACCTTTGACCCAAATCACCCCAAAACAACAAGGTACCTAAATAGATCATTGGCAACAATTGTATGAAGAAGATTCATGATTGTAGGTAAACTGGTTCTTGAGTCAGAGCACGGAAATGGTTTTCAATCATAAGTCAATTGTGTCCTTGACCTTCAACCTATGTCATGACCCCAAAACAACAGGGCACTTCAACGGATCATTGGCAACAGTTGTATGAAGTTTCATGGTTGTAGACATTTGGTTATTGAGTTATAGCATAGAAATAAAAAAGTCTGTGGATGGATGAATAGACAGATGGACAGACATACAGTTGTTCATGGATGGATCATAAGGAGTCAGTGTGCCGGGCCAGTGATTGGTCAATTGACCAGTTCCTAATCAAAGACGCTTTTGGACGCCCCTCAAGAAAAACAATTCTGAAAACATTGTGGAAAATGAAGAAAGTGTCACAAGCAATTTCTTAATTTCCCACAATTTTTTCTATGCAGAATGTTGAAAAAATCTAAAATTTCACAGACTTTCATAAAGTGCTTGTTACTAGCCATTATGTATTTTCCTTTTATTATCTACCCAGAAAAACAGAGATATTCAAATCTGAACAACCCGAACTTGGGGTCTGCAACTCCAATGTAATCGGACTAGTCATAATTTTTTTCATCTGGTAAAATCAGTCAGCTACAAACGAATCAATTACAACACAGCAAAATTTTAGACTGGTCCAAATTGAAAGGAGTTGCAAACAACAATTAAAAGTTTATGAAACTTTAGATTTTTTCAATCGTCTTGGTAGAAAACATTGTGGAAAATGAAGAAATTGCTTGTTATAAGCAATTTCTTCATTTTCCCCAATTTTTTCCAACAGCTTTTTTCATGAGGGGTGTCAAAATGTGTCACTTTGTGGGAATGGTATAACCCATTCCCACACAAGCTTGCTTTTTTGCATCTGTATGAGAATAGCCTTGGAAAACATTGTGGTAAAAACAAACCTTGCTTATTAACTCTTGTCATGCCGAATAAATTCATATATAGAAATGCTTTAAATCAAAGGACTGACAACACTAGAGAGTCAAATGAGGGTCAATATTTCTCTTGAAAATTGATTATATAAACATATCTGCACCCCCACCCCCCACCCCCCAAAAAAAGGATTTCAAACACAAAATATTGTCTGCTACTTCCTTGAATTTAGTATAAAAAAAACTAGCCCAAATTCAAAGAAGTTGCAGAAGTTAACCCGTTAACCAGTTCCCGCTCCGTGACGCCTTTAAATGCCTGCAAGGAAAAAAAGCTATGGAAAAAAAAATATGGAAAGTGAAGAAATTGCTTGTTACAAGCAATTTCTTCATTTTCCACAATGTTTTCTACTCAGAAAATTGAAAAAATCTGAAATTTCATTTACTTTAAATTGTTGTCTGCAACTTCTTTGAATTTGGGCCAGTCTAAAATTTCACTGTGGGAATGGGTTTAGATACTTAGGTCTAGGTAAGAGGGAGTTTTGTTGGTCTTAAATTGTTATTTCTCTACCAAACCCTAAATTGTGGGTGTTAATTTGACTTGTCTAGATGAGACCAATCCAATGCGTACCTACAAATAAGGGTTAGTGTAAGTAGTAGTAAAATTATTGAATCTTAACTCTTGTCATGCTGAACCCGGAATATTCCGTTTTGGGCAGGAGGTCAGAAGACCAAGATCAGCCTGCACATAAGTGCAGTCTGATCTTAGTCTACACCTCCTGGTTGTCCTTTTGAAACCAGAGTTGTTAATGAAACTAGTTTTCAAAAGAAGCATTGACAACTGAACAACAAGTACTACCAGTAATTTCAGCTCTTTGATTTTGATTCAATTCTGAAAAGGATTTTATTAAGCATGACAAGGGTTAAATCCACAATGCCCCCTTTTTCTCTAGCATAGTATATGTAGTTAGGAAGGAAAAGTGATCAGAAAACAAAATATGCAAAACCACTAAAAAGAGGATTTTTCATGCCAAATTTTCTAAATGAATGGCTGTTCAAGGATCTTTCAGAAATACTTTGCACATGTCAGAAACATAACCTCTCCACATTTTAATTAACTCGAGAACTTCTACAAAGAAATCACCTCATAGGCACTGGATTAATAGGTACTTTTAATAACTTTGCATAACGAGAAAATAGACTTGAGGCAGAGCTGATTCATGATTGGTCTTCAAAGAAATGCAAGTCCAAAGAAATAGAACCATTTTTTTGCATAATTGACAGAGATTGTAGGTGGATTGACCGATTGAATGGTAATTAACTGCCACTTTTAAATGTGCACTGTATTTCAGTCATATTTTGGCAGTTGAAGCATCTAGCCATGGATTCCTTGGACTGCTCATCCCACTTAGGTTTAGCCCTTCAGTGGGAGACAATAATATTGTCAGAAAGGACTGTTTATTTGTACCAAAAATAATTTCTGAAGTTCTGAGTTTGAAATCAAGCTATTTGTTGGTTTGGTGATCTAAAGGCTGTAATTACAGCTTATTCAAGCTGTAGTTACGACATATAGGTTGCCAACCAACCTTTTGTTTTGTGTTCAAAGTTTCTGACCATAAAATAGGCAAACAAATGACGAATTAACCCTTTCCAAACAAATATATTCCTGTTTAGGTAGAATGCATAGACAAAGATCAGCCTGCACATACAACATGCAAGTTGACACCACCTATTCGTCACTTTCATACGAAAGACCGGTGGTGACATCAAGAATTCACAGTTCACACTTCATACATAGTAACTCTGAAGTGTGAAGTCAGAAGTTTGAAGTTAGAAGTTGGAAGTATGAAGTCGGATGTTTGAAGTATGAAGTGTGAAGATGGAAGTATGAAGTCGGAAGTTTGAAGTGTGAAGTTGGAAGTATGAAGTCGGAAGTTTGAAGTGTGAACTTGGAAGTATGAAGTTGGAAGTCGGAAGTTTGAAGTATGAAGTTAGAAGTATGAAGTTGGAAGTATGAAGCCGGAAGTTTGAAGTGTGAAGTTGGAAGTATGAAGTTGGAAGTCGGAAGTGTGAAGTTGGAAGTATGAAGTCGGAAGTATGAAGTGTGAAGTTGGAAGTATGAAGTCGGAAGTTTGAAGTGTGAAGTTGGAAGTATGAAGTCGGAAGTTTGAAGTGTGAAGTTGAAAGTATTAAGTGTGAAGTTGGAAGTAAGAAGTCGGAAGTTCATACTTCATACTTCCAACTTCACACTTCCAACTTCACACTTCAAACTTCACACTTCCAACTTCCAACTTCACACTTCCAACTTCATACTTCCAACTTCACACTTCAAACTTCCAACTTCACACTTCCAACTTCACACCTCACACTTCCAACTTCATGCTTCACACTTCAAACTTCCAACTTCACACTTCATACTTCCAACTTCACACTGCCAACTTCACACTTCATACTTCCAACTTCATACTTCCAACTTCACACTTCAAACTCTAACTTCACACTTCAAACTTCCAACTTCACACTTCAAACTTCCAACTTCACACTTCATACTTCCAACTTCACACTTCAAACTTCATATTTAATTTGGTTTGATTATGTACTGTGAATTTATGAAGTCACCACGGGTCTCATAATTCACATTTCACACTTCCCACTTCAGACTTAATATGTATGAAGTTTGAAGTGTGAACTGTGAATACATGATGTCACCACCGGTCTTTCGTACTTTCAAGTACAAACCAATTTTCAAAAGTAATAGTTTCCCCTAATCAGGCCTTCAAGCACTTTCAGTCCTTTGATCTTCAATGTAGTTTTAAAAGTCATGCTGAATAAAATCCTTATTCAGAATTGCATTAAAAACAAAGGGTAAAGCACTGTAATGCCTGATATTGCGAGTCATTATTTTTTGTAAATTAATTCTATTTACAACACAGAAATTAAAATGACAAACTGGTTGTTTAGACAAAGATCATACTGCACATATGTGCAGTCTGATCTTAGTCTATACCTCCTGCCAAAGTAGGAATATTCCGGGTTTCAGCATGACAAGGGTTAAAATAAAATTTGATTCATAAGTAATACAAGTAAATTCTGTCCAGAACACATATTTTACTCAGAGTATCTGAATCATCTAGCAAGAGTATTGCAAAAACTATCCAGAAATAGCAGAAATACTTTCTCTGGAAAGAAAATAAACACATATTTATGCAATTCCTCCCAAAAGATATATATCAAAAACCTATCTTTCTTTTCAAAGTAAAATATTTCAGCCTAAATTTGAAACCAGGGGTGGGGGTGTTAACTCCATATTGTTGTTGAAAAGGATAAAAGGAGTTGCTTACATATGAAACTTAACCAACACAAATCTGCTTTTTTATTACCCCAAAGAAAAAAGCTTCTGAAAACATTGTGGACAATTTCCAAGCAATTTCTTCATTTCCCATGATGCTTGATTTGCTGAAAGACAGAATGAATAACCTTTAAATTGTAATATGCAACCTCTTTTAACCTGTCTACCGGTATTTTCCTGTGTGTGGTAATGGGTTAACCCTAGCAACTTCTTTATTTTCAACGATGTTTTCTTCCCAGAAAGTTGAAAAAATCTAAAATCTTATGACCTTTAAATTGTCGTCTGCAACTCCTTTCAATTTGGACTAGTCTAAAATCTTGCGGTCTGGTAATTGGTTAATATATACATTATCAAAGACAAAGCCAGAGTCTGTGTTAGCATAACAATCTGTTGGAAATCTTTGGAATTTTTACCATGACCTAGCCTGTCTCCCAGGTTGTTGTTAGGAGAAGGTTTGAATGAACCTTAAAGGTACATAGCTCAAGCTGTATGTTTCATTCCCTAAAATTACCTCCCTTATATCTTATATCTTAAGAACTGACACTGACCAGCAAAACAGAGAGGTAACACCTAGAAAAAATGAATATAAGGATAGCTTGGGCCCTGCTTAACTGCAACCATTAACAGCAATTGCCTTTAGTAATCAATCTGTAGTTACAGCGACTTTTATATTTGTGACATGTTACCAGCCATACAGTTTACCAGATGAGGCTGTTACATATAGAATTGAAACTTCCTGTCTGTGTCAGTAGGAGAGGCCAGTGGAATCCGTGGGAGGGGCCAGTGGAATCAGTGGGAGGGGCCAGTGGAGTCAGTGGGAGGGGCTAGTGGAATCAGTGGGAGGGGCCAGTGGAATCCGTGGGAGGGGCCAGTGGAATCAGTGGGAGGGGCCAGTGGAATCAGTGGGAGGGGCCAGTGGAGTCAGTGGGAGGGGCCAGTGGAATCCGTGGGAGGGGCCAGTGGAATCAGTGGGAGGGGCCAGTGGAATCAGTGGGAGGGGCCAGTGGAGTCAGTGGGAGGGGCCAGTTGAGTCGGTGGGAGGGGCCAACAATCTGTCATTTTGTTCAAACACTTGATTACACTGAATGAATACACAGAAAAGATTCACACAATAGTGTAACTAAGTATTTAGGCTCATAACTCAGTGAAAACAAAAATAAATCTCTTCATTTCTTATAACTTAATGTAATCAAGCAAAACAAAGCAAATGTTTTTCTAGTTCTTAGTAAAATTTCATGGATTTAATTTGTGGGCAGGCATACAAAATGATAGAGCGCTCAAGATTTTGTTCATGGCAGTATGAAAAAAGAATCAGCCTACCAAAGCGTTTGATTCTTGACATACCAAACTAAATTTATTGACAAAGTTTTAAGGCTGGTTATCCCCCTTTTACAGAAACCTCTGATTATATCCAACAAAACCATTTTAGTTGTGACACTCTCAATGCAGGCAATCTCTGTGACAATAATTTTCTAATTATTTAACAAAGTTGTCAATTTAACGAGAAAATTTCTGCCTCCATGGAAATGATGGCAGTTAGATTATCAAGTAGTTTGACATGTCTCAAGAAGATTTTTTAAAGACGGCTGGTGCACACCACTGATCTGTCTGATAAGATTTCACACGGATCAATTAACAACAATATCATTTGAAACGAGTCTGTGCATGACATTTCTAAAGAAAACATCCCCTGCGTAAAAAGTTCATGAACTAGTTCTTGAACCTTCTATTACTTCAGTTTTAGGATGTTCATGGATGTAAAATGACAGTTCAAGAATTCAATGTTCTAGAACTAGTTGAATAACTAGTACTTGAATGTTCAAAAACTGGTTTAAGAACCAGTTCTTCAACATTCCAGAACTAGTTCATGAGCCAGTTCTTCAAAAATATTTACTACTTTTTGTTTCAATAACTAAGTTTACAATAACTAATTCTTGAACATTCAAGAAAAAGCTCTGGAACCATTTCAAGAACTTGATCTGGAACTTTAGGGTTCTTGAACCTACGCAACAGCATAAACTGATCAAAGTTTCCACTGTGTGCCCTGTAGTTAGATTCTGACTGGATGTTTCCAGTGTGGATGTTCAGGCTGTCCCATGTCTTTGATTTTGGCGTTATACATAGGCCATGAACTGAAGTTATTAAACCTTGCCTCTGCAGTCAGAATATTCCAGTTTAGGTAGGAGAGGGCCATATCAATACAGTCTGGCCTTAGTCCACACCATCTGTTTGTCCCTTTAACTCATTACTTAATGGTGAAATTTTAGACTTGTCCAAATTGAAAGGAGTTCCAAACAATATTTCAAAGTTCATGAAGTTTTAGATTTTTCAACTTTCTTAGTAGAAAACGTTGTGTAAAAAGAAGAAATTGCTTTTCACAAGCATTTTCTTCATTTTACACAATGTTTTTCCAAAAGTTTTTCTTGAGGGGCCTCCAAAAGTGTCACTGTGTGGGAATGGGTTATTTTAATTAAGTCTACATTTTTTTCTTAGATAAAATCTCAAAATAAATATTAACCCATTACCAGATGACATCATTTTAGACTGGTCCAAATTCAAAGGTGTTACTGAGAATAATTTCTAGCTGGTGATATGTTAAAAATCTTTGTCTTTCTGGATAGAAAACATGGTGAGAAATGAAGAAATTGCTTGTTACAAGTAATTTCATAATTTTTTACAAAGTTTTTCTTGGATATTTTCTAAAGGGATGTGAAAAGGCAGGATTATGTAGGAATGGGTTAAACCTGGGAGTGTGAAATGATAATAATCTGCATAAAATCTGAATGAAATAACCTTTTGAATAACTTAGTAGTACATAACCATGATGATCAGCATTTGCAAATTAACCCATTTGAAAACATCAAAATTTTAGGCTGGTCAAAAATTGAAAGAAGGTGCAAACCATTTTTCAAAGCGCAAATAAATTCAACCATGAGTGCATTGTATAAAAGCAATTTGTCCTTTTGTCACCTGGATTTTAGCTCACTGTATAAAAGTCTGGGTTGTAATGGGTTTTAAAGTGTAAGATTTTGTACATGAGTTAAAGGTTAATCAATTAAATGGAATAAGCCTTCTTCAATTATCATTTATTACCTTGGTAATCTGTTACCAGGGTTTTTATTTATATACATTAATAAACTCTATTTCGCTAATGGCCAAAGTTCTATTTCAGAACACAATTTTCATACTGACTATAACACCAATGGATAATTTATTCTTTCAGAACTCTGGCACGAATATCAGCAATAATGTACATGTATCAACACTTTCCACACAATAATGCTTTTTTGACAACTTTTCGGAAAATACTGTGGAAAATGACAAGCAATTGCTTCCTTATCTACAATATTTATATCCAACAAGAGGGCCAAAATGGTCCTAAATTACTCACCTGAGAATTATTTGAACCAAGCCCTACCTGCCATGCAGATGATTTTTAAAGAATAATACCATGAAGTGTGTCATGAGCCCAGCCCTGCCATACCACGCCCACATTTTTTGGCAAATCAAAATTTCACACACAAGTTTTGAAAAGGGTCATACGAGGAACATTTCTGCCAAATTTGGTCCAAATTGGCAATATGGTTAAAGAGGAGAAGAT
The DNA here is from genome assembly GCA_946902895.1 of Fragum fragum. Taxonomy (NCBI): domain Eukaryota; kingdom Metazoa; phylum Mollusca; class Bivalvia; order Cardiida; family Cardiidae; genus Fragum; species Fragum fragum. The sequence goes on from OX336372.1 coordinate 46,750,901, forward strand.
TTTTGAAGGATTATTTCATGATTTCTCCAACTCTGTTAAGCCCACTCTACCACACCCCTGTTTTTTTGAAAATCAAAGTTTCGAGAACAAATTTTGAAAAGGTCACCCAAGGAACTTTCCCAGCCAAATATAGTCCAAATTGGCCCATTGATTTAAGAGAAGGTTTTTAAGAAATTATTCCATGATTTCTGATAAGCCCAGCATGCCCACATTTTTTCGTGAATCAAACTTTCACAAACAAGTTTTATTTAGGGTGGGTTGCCAAAGGAATATTCCAGCAAAATTTTGTCCAAATTAGCCATGTGGTTTAGAAGGATAAGATTTTTAAAGAATTATTGAATGTTTGCTCCAAATCTGATAAGCCTGGCCCTGCCACACCTCCTTTTTTTCAAAGATCAAAATTTCAAAATACATTTTTTGAAAAGGGTAAACTAAGGAACATTCCTGCCTAATTGTGTCCAAACCAGCCAAATGGGTTAGGAGGAGATGTTTAAAGAAATTAATAACAGCGGACGACGCCTATGGACGACGGACAACAGACAGAGTGATCCTTTAAAGCTCCCCTTGACCATTACGTGCTCAGGTGAGCTAAAAAGACAGATTTCTGAAATGTCATCTACAAAAAAAGTCATCTGCAAGTTCACTGAATTTAGACTTGTCTAAATTTTGTCATCTGGTAATGGGTTAACCGTTGTCAAGCTAAATAAATTCCTCTTTTTATGTAATTTCATTCAAATCAAAGGACTGATAGCAAAATAGTCACTAATTGTGGGTTAATACTTTTTTTTTAGAAAAATGGTATCTTACAAAGTAATAGTTTGGCATGGACAAGTATGTTGTGTAGACTTTTAAAGATCAGTCTGAACATATGTGCAGACTGATCTTTGTCCATACCTCCAGCCAAAACAAAAATATTCTTAGTTCAGCATATTACAAAGGTAAGTAACTTTGACACCATCTCTATATTCAGAATGACAAGGGTTAATTCCAGTGCTTTCAAGCTTTAGTTTTTTGTGCAATTCTGAAAAGGATTTAATATTCTGCATGACAAGGGTAAACATATATTATTTCAATTGGAATTATTAAAATGATAATGACTATAACATGAGTAGCCTCTTTGATCTTTTAACTGTGATGTTCTTGTCTTAATAATCATGTTTGAAATATCGCTTTTCTCCTAACAAACACATCAATTCCTGTGTTTGAAATACGCTTTTTCTCCTCACAAACAGAAAAGAGAGCTAGCAAAACATGGACTATACAATTTCTAAAGCCATTTGATAATACAATTTCTAAAGCCATTTGAAAGAACAATTTCTTAACCCTTGTCATGCTGAACCTGGAATATTGCTGTTTGGTAGGAGGTAGGAGGTAAAGACAAAGATAAGCATGCACATAAGTGCAGTCTGATCTTGGTCTACACCTTCTGCTTGTCCCCTTTCAACCAGAGTTGTTAATATAATCAGTTTTCAAATAAATATTGACCCCCCCATTTAGACTTTCCAGTGCTGTCAGTAGTTTGATTGATTTTAACCCTTTCCTGTTTTTTGAAATTTTAGACTGGACTAAATTCAAAGGTTTTGCAGACGACAATTCAAAGTTGAATTTATTTTATAAATAATCATTCAGTAGGGTAGAAAATATTGTGGAAAAAGAAGAAATTGCTTGTTACAAGCAATTTCTTCTTTTTCCACAATTATTTCCCTAGTATAAAAACACAGAGACATAAAAACCAGTGATTATACAGGATAGGGTTAAAGCGATTCTGTATAGGAATTGAATTCAGCATAACAAAGGTTAAGACATTTGAAAGTACAAATTTCCTCAGCCAATACAATTCATAAGGCCATTTTGATAACACAATTTCTAAAGCCATTTTGATAGTATAATTTCTAAAGCCATTTTGATGGTATAATTTCTAAAGCCAATTTGATAGTAAAGCACATGCAATACTCTGTGCTTACCATCCAGAACTTTGTCACAATGACAAATTATCTGATAGAAAATACTGTGAAACAATTTTTCACAATATTCTGTGAAATATAGCATTTCAGAACCACAATTTCAAAAAGGGTTTAGAAATGCAATTGCGGGAAAAAGTTATCTCATGTTCAACCATTACCACACAATAATAACAGCTTTTGATGCGCCTGTAAAAGAAAACTAAGGAAATCATTACAGGAAAATAAGAAATGACTTTTAACAAGCCATTTCCCCTTTTCTACTACATTCAGTCATAACTTTTAAATGTACACCCACTTTGAAATGTCCTCTGCAACTTTTTTTCAATTTGGACGAGTCAAAAATGTTGTTATTCGGTAATTGGTTAAAGAAGTTGCAAAAAGAAAGGAAAACAACAAACTTAGAATCTTTGCCAAATATAGACTCCTGAAAACAAAACGTGTCTGAAAACCACTAATTACCATTGTTGAGGTCCTATATCTATTCTGCAGACAAATTAATGCACAGAGTGCTCAAGTTATCTTCTATAGATGTAACCTGTGGTTACATGCGTATGACTTCTGCGCTCAAATTTCAAGGATGGATTCCTGATGTATCTGCTTTTACTTTATATTCAACAAGGTTGGAAATAATTTACTTAACCCTTTCCTGTTTTACACAATTTTAGACCTTTCCTAATTCAAAGGTTTTGCAGACAAAAATTTGAAGTGGATTTAATCTGAAAAATAACCATTCAGTAAGGAAGAAAAAATTGTAGAAAAAGAAGACATTGCTTGTCACAAGCAATTTCTTCTTTTTCGATAATGTTTTCTCAAAAAAATCACTGGGAAGTAAAAACCTGGGATTGAACAGGAAAGGGTTAAGTTTTCTTTCTCCATGTTTTTAGTTGCTTAACATTGTAACTAACACAAAAAGATCAAGATGTGCTACTTAACCTTTTTCTGTTTTACAAATTTTTAGACTTGTCCAATTTGAAAGAGGTCGCAGATGACAACTTAAAATGAACTTTATTCAAAATATTACTATCCTATAGGGTAGAAAATATTGTGGAAAAGGAAGAAATTGCTTGTAACAACAAACAAACAATTTCTTCTTTTCCAACAATGATTCCTCAAGTATAGAATCATGTGGACATAAAAATCAGGTATGATACAGGAAAGAGTTAATAATGCATGCCACCCCACTCAATGGGATCTTTTAGCATGACAATCCAAGTGTTTAGTCAGGAAGTTTTAGAAACATTTAGCCAAAATTGTGACCTGTAGAAAGATTACAACGAGGAAATTGTCAATTATTATGCCCCCTTTTCCATGCTATGAGTTAACCCATTTCTGTTTACAAAATTTTAGTCTCATGAAATTTGAAAGAAGTTTTAAAGGACAACCAAAATTGCTTGCAATTTGGAAAGTGACCAATCTACAGGACAGAAAATATTGTGGGAAAGAAGAAACTGCTTCTTACAAGAAATTTCTTTTTTTCCCCACAATGTTTTCGCGAGTATAAAATCAAACAGATGTAACTAGACACTGTCGCAAATAATACCCCCCAACAGCGCTTGTCCATATACAAGTGCTATTTGCAAAAGGGCCATAACAAAAAAATGGACTTTTTTAATTAAAGGGCCATAACTCCATCAAAAATCAATGGACCATAACAAAAATAAAATATGGACATGTCTGCCTTATACCGAGTCTTTCTGTAAAATTAGATTCAAATCCGTCCAATGGTTGCTGACAAATTGAGCAGACACAATTTTTTACAAAAGGGCCATAACTCCGTCAAAAATCAATGGACCGTAACCAAAATAGAATATGCACATCTCTGCTTGATACTGATTAAATCAGTGAAGTTTGAATCAAATCCATCCAATGATTGCCCAGAAATTTAGCGAACACAAAAAGATAGATAGACGGACGGACTGACGGACCAACCGACTAACCGACAAGCTGACTCCTACATACCCCCCTAACAAAGTTAAGGGGGGTATGTAAACAGGTACTGAACAGGAAAGAGTTAAAATGTAACGTTAAGAGCCTTCTTCAAGACAATGAAAACATTTTCAGCAAGTTTGACAAAGATTGCTCCAAAATTGTACTCTGCAGAGTGGTAATAAGGAAATTGTCAATAAGGTCACTTGCCCTTGATATTGGTCATGATGTCATGATATTGAGTCAGGATCTCCTTCATGACTGTACTAACATTTCCAGCAAATTTGTGAAACATTGTGACCTCTGGAGTGGTATATAAATAAAGTCAATAGGGCTCCTAAGTTGATATTGCTCAAAAGTTAACCATATTAGATATGGATCTTCCTCATGCCTGTATAAACAATTCAGCAAGTTGAGAAAGACTAAGCAAGAATTATGACCTCTAGAGTGGTTCCTTGGATCATTGACCCTTGTCATGCTGAACCCGGAATATTCCGGCTTTGGCAGGAGGTGCAGAATTATTTATGAAGTTGATTTCTAAACGAAATATTGATTTTTGAACAAGTTATATAAGTGCTTTCAGCCCTTTGATTTGACAGCATTTTAGTAAGGTAATTTATACAGCATGACAAGGGTCAACAACATTTGTATGAAGTTTCATGGTTGTAGGTTAATTGGTTCTAGAGTAAGAGCACAAAAATGAAAAGTCTATGGATGGACAAAGAAATGGATAGAGAGACAGACAGACATGAGGAAACCGATATTACCCTTCTCTACTTTGGAGGTGAGCTATATAACAATATATACTTACTTCATATGGAAGACATTTTGCAACTAAACATTTATGGAAAGCAAAATGTTATATATTCAAGTCAGTTGAAACTCGGAAATAAAGCAGACAAGTGTATTTTTACTAATTACACTTGCAGACAAGACTCGTAAAGAAGGAAACTGGCTGTGTTGTAATGAGTGGTTTTCACCAGGAACTCTGGGTATGTAATTACAGCTATGTACTACATGCACGATAATTACAAGGGCATGCCCAAACAGATTCTCTACTCTCTCTTTATTGATTTGGATTTTCTAAACATTCTTTTTTAACCCATTCCCATACAACAAAATTTTAGACCAGTCCAAATTGGAAGGAGCTGCAGACGACAATTTCAAGTTGATGGAATTTTTAACTTTTTCGTTGTTTTGGATAGAAAACATTGTGGATAATGAAGAAATTGCTTGATACAAGCAATTTCTTCATTTTCCACAATGTTTTCAAAAGCTATTTTCTTGAGGGGCGTAAAAAGGAGGGATTGAGTTGGAATGGGTTAAACATTTTAATTGAAACATTTGCATTCAAATGGAATCCATCAATTTGTAATCTGATTTTTGATAATCACATCAAATCAGTCTACATGATTAAGTTAACCATTCTCATTCAATCTTGCTTTTGCTGCGACACTCAAGAGAAAAACTAAGGAAACAAGAAGGCATGATTGACCCTTAACCCGTTATCACACAACATAATTTTAGACTGGTCCAAACTGAAAGAAGTTGCAGACAACAATTTTTTGATAATGAAATCTTAAAAAATCTCTCTATGTGGTAGTAAATATTGTGGGTAATGAAGAAATTTCTTGTAACAAGCAATTGTGTCATTTTCCACAGCTTTTTTTTTTCTTGGGGACATCAAAAAGCGCCATTGTGGGAATGGGTATCAGTGGCAAAACGCCAAACTGGCAGTAGTAACCTAATTTTTCCATCTAATTGAGACATTATCGAAATTCTGTCTTTGATATATCAAGGAGATGTATTACATTTAAACCAAATTTTAAGATATTTCTGTAAGAAATGCAGTCTCTACAAATATACAAATTTATTCAAAGGTTCAACCCAGTTACCAAGTTTTTGACCCCTGATGACCCATTATCTATTTTGTCTGAAATATCTTTTAAATATCTATTTTGTCTGAAATATCTTTTAAAGAAACATTCTGATTAAGAATGAAGACATTAGAGGCAAGGTATTTCTAACATCTGACCTAGTGACATACTTTTTGACCCCACACAACCAAATATCCAACTTGACCGAGATATTCTGAAGACAAAGATTCTGACCAAATATCAAGACATTGCAGATAAAGATGTGTCATCTAGATTTCTAAGATTTGACCTGGTGACCTACCTTTTGATCCCATGTGTACCAATATCAAACTTGACCACTACATTATGAAGACAACCATCCTGACCAAATATCTTGAAATTTGCAGCAAAAATGTGACCTCTAGTGTACACAAGGTATTTCTTCAATTTATCTAGTGACCTAACTTTCAGACCCCACTTGACCCAATAACTTGTCAATCTATTATGGAGACAAACATTCTTACCAAATGCTTGGTTATTGAAGGTAAAAATGTTCTGTATACATTGCTAACAAGGTAACTATAAGATTTGACCTAGTGACCTATTTTTTGATCCCACATGACCCAATATCGAACTCGTCAGAGATTTTGTGAGGACAACATTCTGACAGATATAAAGATACTAGAGACAATCAAAGGATTGAAAGTCCTGAGAGCGGTTTTGCTGGTTTCTCAGTAACCGCGCTCAATAATGCGAGAATATTTCATCAAGATGAGTGAGTAAATCGTACACCTAAGTAGGAGAAGCAGCTGGAGGCTCGATAAGGATGTAGTGGTAGTATTGGTATGTAAACTACCAGGAATCCATGGTTAGGAGCTCCAGCCGCCCCGATATAACTGAAATACTATTAAAAGCCTATTCAATCAATCATGACGCGTTACTGTTTACCGAAATCGCTATTTTGAATTAATCGCAACGTTTTCTTCTTAAGTGCGTGAAAATTTGTGGTTGGGTGGTAAAAGGTTAAATGATAAAAGGTCAAGAAATCAAAGCTAACATTCAATTCTTTTTATGTTGAGCATATTATTATCACAATTGAAGTAGTTACGTTTCAAAGATTTAGTCGAATTCGAGAGGCTATATAAAGGGTGTTTTATTCGATGGGATTAATAGGCGCTTCAATCGCCTCTATAACAGGGTTGTAACGTGTTACATATACTGTGTATGCGGGGTGTAAATTTGCCCAGCCCTGCCAGGTCAAATCACTAACAGACAGTTTACATGTATTCGCTTACTCCACCAACCACTAACCTATATTCTATCTTGAAACGAAGGAAATTATTTCTCTCATTTTGACAGTTCATTAGACAATTTACCAAGGATATACTAAGTTTTAAGCCATTTTCCTCGATATTCATGACTAAAAGGAGGCTGTTGGCATTCAGCAAGTTAGTTATTTTCTTCATCAGCGATGAAACAAGATGGAGGCGATCACATAGATTTTCACTTCACGTTTATGAGCATGCGTGGAAATGAGCGATAATGTGTGAGAACTTGTTTCCGGTTGATCGATATGAAATACCGGTTTTTCCTGAAAAAAAAAAACGCTAAAAATTAGACCTCTAGTGTGCACACAAGGTATTTCTAAGATTTGACCTAGTAACCTACCTTTTAATCCCTCATGACCCAGTATGGAACTTATCTGAGATATCCTGCAGAGAAACACTCTGACAAAGTTTGAAGATATTTGAGCTAGAATTGTTTCTATTCAGATTTCACCCAATTTTTGTTGTCCTCTGCATCCTCCTTTACTTTGGACCAATCTAAAACTTTGAAAAGTGGGAAAGGGGTTAGGGATGTAATTAGTAATTTTTCATGACCAGTAAGTTAAGAAGAAATTGTATACAAAGGCACCATTTGCCTCAAGTCCTTGATTTCAAATTTCATTAACTAATCAATTCATCATTTGCACTATTCTTTCAATTTATACCAGTCTAAAATATTTTCATCAGGTAATGGGTAAACATAACGAAAACAGTATAACACAGCTTTTGTATGGTAGTCTGACAGCTGTGTGTTCTCCTAGAGACTCATAAGTTAGATTATGCAAGGCAATGATCACCAATTTTCCCCTGACAATAGGGACCTAATTGACAGATTGTTTCTTTTCAATTTCCTGCGGCTTAACCCCTATCCTTGCTTCTATCACAGCAAAGGTAAAAATTGCTATTCTGAGGGCTTTAGAGAAAACTATACCATGGGTCTACAGATTGTATAAACCCATACATTGTTTTTGCTCCAGGCCCGCAAATTGTGTTTTAATCACTGTTAGTGGTATCATTTTTGAGTTTACAAATGACAGAATGACATTGTCACTCAAAAACTCGATAGACCAACCAAACCATCAGAGTGAAAGTAAACTTTGAAGTCTGAGATGAGCTGATATTTACATTAAGTTAACTTGTTGGTTGGGTATCTCAACCATTTCCTGTTCAATCCCTGGTTTCTTTTAAGTCCATGTGATTTTTATAATTGAGAAAACATTGTAGAAAAAGAAGAAATTGCTTGTCACAATATTTTCTACCCTACTACATGGTTATTTTTCAAACTAAATCCAATTCAAATTTTCGTCTGCAAACCTTTGAATTTTGATTGGTCTAAAAGTTTTCAAAATAGGAAAGGGTTAAACTGTAGGTTGCCAGCTAACCATTGCACTTTTTTGCAATATATTATTGACCATAACTTTTTGAAAATAATGCCGTTTAATAACTAAGTCAAACTCTCTTTCAGAGTTTCTTGGCTCGAAAAGCAGCCAAGCTTATAAAAGCCAAACTAATAATAGCACCACCTATGTATGCTTAACATTTGGTTGTGAGATGATGGACTATGGATAAAAATATTGAAGTCGAATATTCCAACAAACAAGAGCACCAACTATGGGTGCCTGCGCTCAGCTATTGGGTGCTGGATAGTGTATAATATACATCTAGAGTTATCCCATTGATAGCATAGGTTGCTCTTTTGAAAGTGAGCAAGTGTGCCAAGTTTCAAGTGAATGCCTTTAGTCAACCAGAGATATCACAAAATATCAAAGTTTTTGCACGATGATGACGACAACGACGACACCAAGCCTATAGCAATACCTCAGGTTTTCTCCGAAGAGCCAAGCTAAAAATCAACAAATTATCTAGTTCTCTCTTGAAAGTATAGCGATGGTTTAGCACAAAACAGTTGTAACTTGATAGTGAACAAGTTTTCAAATGAATATCTTCACTAATGCCAGAGATATTACACAATGTCAAAGTTTATTACATGACAACAAAAACATCTAAGCAAAGGACAATATGACCATGGTATTACATCTGGTTTTCTCTAAAAACAGCCGAGCTAATAAAAAGGGTTAACAGAAAGAATGAGATCATTAAGAAGAGATTTAGAAGATTTCATCTCCAATCCATTCCTGCAGTCAGATAGAGGACTCCATCACAAACAATTAGTTTGCCTTATCATACTGGAATCACAACAGACAATAGATTCTAACTCTTCAATCATTAAACAAAATCTTTAATGACTCTCCCTCACCAAATTCCAGATTAATTTAAACAGGATTTAACCCTTTATGTACTGAACCCAAAATAAAAATAATAAAACTTTAATTTGCATTGTGATCTTAGTCTACACCATCTGTTTGCAACAGCCTTTTATAAAATCAATTTTCAGATGAAATGTTGTCATGTAACTAGTGATTACTGGGCTTTAAGTTTGATTTCAATACAATTCTAATATGGATTTCTTTCAGCATGACAAGGCTTAACCCTTGTCATGCTAAATCAAATCAGTTTCAAAAAGATACATTTTAATCAAAGGGCTGTAAGAACTGAAAGCTCTTACAGAGAAATTATATTTCTTTAGACAATTAATTCTATGAACAACACCTGCTCACCAGGGACAAGCAGGTGGTGTAGACTAAGATCAGACAGTACTTATGTGCAGGCTGATCTTTGTCTATGCCTCCTGTCAAAACAGGAATATTCTGGGTTCAGCATGACAAGGAGTAATTTTAAAAGATTAAACTGAAGCACTGGAGGAAAAGACTTTCTTATAAGCAGATTTTGTTTATTTTTCCCAAGATGTAACAGGCAAGCTTCAATTTCACCCTTTCCAGTGCAATCAAAACTAAAAGAAAAAGCAGGAAGAGTAGACTGAGATAAGACTGCACATCTGTGGATGCTGATCTAAGTCTGTACACTTGCCACAACTATTGTTAAAACAGGAATATTCCTGGATCAGCAACTGATTAGGATTTTTTATAAAAATTAAATGGGTTAAAAATCAAATTGGTGATGTAGACTAAACTCAGACTGCACATATGTGCACACTGATCTTAGTCTTTGTATCCTCCTGCAAAAACTAAAATATTCCAGATTCAGCATGATAAGGGTAAAGTTTCATACAAAGTTGAAAGCAGTCCCATCTATTCTCTTTTACAAGTATTTAACCCTTGTCATGCTGTATAAATTACCTTACTGAATTGCTGTAAAATCAAAGGGCTTAAAAGCACTGATAGAACTTGTTGTTAAAAAACTAATATTTCTTTTAGAAATCAACTTCATAAACATGTCTGGCATAAAAAGTACAAGCAGGAGGTGTAGACTAAGATCAGCCTGCACATAAGTGCAGTCTGATCTTAGTCCACACCTCCTGCAAAAGCCGGAATATTCTGGGTTCAGCATGACAAGGGTTAAAAGATTGTCACTCAGTCATGGCATTTCAATAAATCAAAGTATGATATCATCGATTCGCAACTAAAATGTCCTAACTAGTGTAATCTGTAGTTACAGCATTTTAGTAAATTACTCATGAATAATATAAAACAATTACATTTTCCTTTTGAACCCACCCATCTGTCCAGGTTCATTTGACCTCTAACCCATTACATGATGGCAAAATCTTAGACTGGTCCAAATTGAAAGGAGTTGCAAACAACAATGAAGCATATATATAATCTAATAGTTTTCATCTTTCTGGGTAGAAAACATTGTGGAAAATGAAGAAATTGCTTGTCACAAGCCATTTCTTCATTTTGCACAATGTTTTCCGAATTGTAATTCTTAGGGGCGTCAAAAATCATCATTGTGTGGGAATGGTCTAAGCTGCCGTTTCAAGGTTTTGGAATACCTACTTGGAATTCGGGAACAAAAAGAGAGATATCAATAAAATGATCAAGTTGATCTTTACAATAAAGCATTCAGCGGTTATAGTAGACCATGAATTCCCTGTTGACATAAAGCTTCATTATTAATTCATGGCTGTAATATCAGCGTCATTGGTCATATAGAGTAAGCAAACACATCATACCAATTCTAGGATTTAAACCAAAATGGTTGATTGATTGATTAGGCTTTAATGCCACTTTTAACAGTATTTCAGTCATTACCCGATGGCTTGAGCACCTTACAATGAATTCCTGGTATTTCTCACACCAGTACTACCATTACATCCTTTCCTAGCCTCCAGCTGCTGTCCAACATAGGTTTACGACTATCCACCCATTGGTGAGAGACAAATGAGGGAAAGAATATATGCCGCTGCCGGGGATCAAAGCCATGACATCACATTATTGAAGATTAGGAGTCTGGTTCCCTACCAACTGTGCTATGACGAAGGCTTAGGAATGAGGTATTAACCCATTCCCACACAATGCTGCTTTAATTTGACACCCTTCAAGAAGAACTCAATGGAAAACATCTAGGAAAATGTGGAAGAAAAAAACTGGTTAAAAGCAATTTCTTCACTATCCACAGTGTTATCTAACCCAATATACAAAGACATTCAAATTATTTCATCACTTGACAAGAGGGCCGTTGGCCCTGGGGTGCTCACCTGAGATAAAGGCTCTTTTTCTTTCAACAGTCTAATTTCATGTTAAGGTTAGGATTATGAAACAAGTGAGCCACAATTACATATAAAGACTATGAACCTGGGGATCCAAAAGTCTTAATTACAAATTCCAAGGCTTTAGTGCTGATTTGAAAGAAGGAAAAAACTTTTTCCATGGGTTATAATTTCAGAAATAAGAAAGAAGTCTATGAACTGATGCTTCCTGCCTATACCCCCCCCCACCCTGGGTCTGCCCCTGGAAACCCTAGGATCATGATTTTAGCTATTTTGTAAAAGATCAATATACTGATGCTTCATGCAAAATATCAAGGCTCAACACCTTCTGGGTCAGGAGGAGAAGATTTTTAAAGATTATTTGAAATTTCACTTTTGTTGCCATGGCAACCAGAGTTTTTAACGGATTTCAATTCTTTTAGCTAATTTTAAGGGGGACCACCTATGGAACATTTCTGCAAAATTTGGTTCAAATTGGCCCAGTGAATTGGAAGGAGAAGTCATTTAAAAAATCGTTCTTTATTTCTATATAACCCCCCCCCCCCCGGGTGCTCCGCCCCTGGAGACCCGAGGATCATGATTTTAGCTATTTTGAAAGAGGTCAATATCCTGATGCTTCATGCAAAATATCAAGGCTCTATGCCTTCTGGGTCAGGAGGAGAAGATTTTTAAAGATTATTTTGAAATTTCACTTTTGTTGCCATGGCAACCAAAGTTTTTAACGGATTTCAATTCTTTTAGCTATTTTTGAAGGGGACCACCTAAGGAACATTTCTGCAAAATTTGGATAAAATCGGCCTTGTGGTTTGAGAGGAGAAGTCATTTAAAAAATCGTTCTTTATTTCTATATAACCCCCCCCCCCCGGGGCTCCGCCCCTGGGGATCCGAGGATCATGATTTTAGCTATTTTGAAAGAGGTCAATATACTGATGCTTCATGCAAAATATCAAGGCTCTATGCCTTCTGGGTCAGGAGGAGAAGATTTTTAAAGATTATTTTAAAATTTCACTTTTGTTGCCATGGCAACCAGAGTTTTTAACGGATTTCAATTCTTTTAGCTATTTTTGAAGGGGACCACCCAAGGAACATTTCTGCCAAATTTGGTTCAAATCGGCCTTGTGGTTTGAGAGGAGAAGTCATTTAAAAAGTCGTTCTTTATTTCTATATAACCCCCCCCCCCCGGGGCTCCGCCCCTGGGGATCCGAGGATCATGATTTTAGCTATTTTGAAAGAGGTCAATATCCTGATGCTTCATGCAAAATATCAAGGCTCTACGCCTTCTGGGTCAGGAGGAGAAGATTTTTAAAGATTTTTTTAAAATTTCACTTTTGTTGCCATGGCAACCAGAGTTTTTAACGGATTTCAATTCTTTTAGCTATTTTTGAAGGGGACCACCCAAGGAACATTTCTGCCAAATTTGGTTCAAATTGGCCCAGTGGTTTGGGAGGAGATGTCGTTTAAAGAAATTGTTGACGGACGACGCACGACGCACGACGGACGACGGACGGACGCCGGACAAAAGACGATCACAATAGCTCACTTGAGCACTACGTGCTCAGGTGAGCTAAAAATTATCCTCAGCAACTTCTTTGAATTTGGACTGGTCTAAATTTTTATCATCAATAATGAGTAAAATTAATTAATTTTGACAAAAGCGTGAAAAATTGGCCATACAAAGTTAGGAAATCCAAGTGGTTACAGTGTTCATATCATCATGAAATTCATCTTGTGCACAAGTACCATATTGATCTTAATAAACACTCTCTTGAGCATTATCAAAGATAGGGAACTCTCGCATGCTTTCTATTGTATTGCCATAATTCTGACAAATAAATTTTTAGTAAATTGAAGATAACCTTCGTTTACCTATTTCCACACATTGACGCTTTTTTACAAGATAAAAAAATCTTAAATGTTTAGAGGAAATTTTGGGAATTTGTTGCCTTTATCCCATGACATAGCAGCCAATCACAAAACCCTAACCTGCCCTTTACTAAAATCTGTTAAAAATTTATCAATTAGTCTGTAAATTTACAAATATCATCAAAATCTGCTCATAGATTTTGGATAAGTCATGTAATAAAGAAATAAGAAGCCATTACGCCTTTTGCCCAACTGTCTACTTAAACTAGATAACTTGGGCAAAGATTATGCTCCTTATCTATTAACCCATTCGAAACAGTCCAACTTTTTCACATCCATCATGAAACTTGAGAAAACATTGTAGGAAATGAAGAAATTGCTTGTTACAAGCAATATCTTCATGTCTAACAATGTTTTCTACCAGGTAAGACGAAAGTTCTGTAAATTTAATCTAATTAAAATTGTTGTATGCACTTCTCTTTCAATTTTGACCTATCTGAAACTTTCTTGTGTAGTAATGAGTAAGCCCATTACCTCACAAAATTTCAGACTGGTCCAACTTGAACCTTTTCCTCAAAATATTTTTCCCTCCTTTTAACCCTTGTCATGCTGAACCCAAAATATTTCTGTTTTGGCAGGAGGTCTACACAAAGATCAGCCTGCAGATACGTGCAGTCTGATCTTTGTCTAGATCTCCTGCTTGTCCCCTTTAGAGCAAGAGTTGTTTAGAATAACTATTACCCCCGAATTATTGTTTTCTGTGCTGAAAAGCACTTTAATCTTAATTCAAATTTGTAGAGAATTTGAATCAGCATGACAAGGGTTAAGTATTTAACCTCAATAAATTTTGAATTTGGAAAAATCGTAGATCTTTTGTACAATCCTCTACTAAACAGATAAGAAAAGTTCCAGAATCAATTATTAATAGTGACATTCTTACTGTGCGATATTCTCCTCTCTAATGGGCAATTAGACACTCTAAATTTGCGGACTTAAATGTCGAAAATCACTCCAAAATAACAAAATAGACATTGACTTTTAAAATGAAATATTCAATCTTTGGTGTTCATTATCAAATGTTAGGTACTATTAAGTTGATTTAGTATTTGATGATTTTCTATTTGTAATCCATTATACTAAAAGGGGCTATCTAGACAATATGAAAAAGTCTCAATTAATGAGCCTCTTAATTATAACCCTTGTCATGCTGAATATAATCCCAATAAGAGGCACATTAAATCAAAGGCCTGAAAGCAATAGAAGTACTAGTTAGGGGTAAAGAAATATTTTGAAAATTTAATTCATAAACATCTCTGTGTTTAAAAAGTTGTAGAGGAGGTGTAAACTAAGATCAGACTGCACTTATGTGCAGACTGATCTTTGTCTATACCTCCTGCAAAAGCAGGAATATTCCGGATTCAGCATGACGAGGATTAAGTGAACATTCTGATCAGATACTTTTCACACTAGGTTGTTGAGTGGTCATTCTACCTCAATGTACATTAAAACCAACCCTAAATGACCTCAGTTACCAGACATCAAAAATGGTCTATATTCAAAGGAATTGCAGAGAAAAATTTACTCCTGAACAAAAATTAATGTGTAAATTTTGCAACAGATATGCTAGAATGTATTGTGGGATAAGATCAAAATGCTGGTTATCAGCAATTTATTTTCTTTTCCTACAACGTGTTCTGTATTTGTATTTCTTAAGCATATGGGAATAGTAATAGGTCACTGGGCACAGTACAAGACGGCAAAATTTTAGACTGGTCCAAATTCAAAAAAAAAGTTGCAGACGACAATTTTTTGTTTAATAACACACCTTTTTTTGGCATTTGTGGAAGAAAACAATGTTGACAATGAAGATACTGCTTGTTACAAACAGCTTTATTCATTCTTCACTAATATCTTGGAAATTGTTTTTATTGAGGGTTTATAAAGCTGGATTGTGTGGGAATTGATAATAACAGTTTTAACTAAAGCATTGAATACTCTATCTGCATAATTATGGTGTCTATTTGAAAAACAAAAAATAGAGGAAAAAAAAAAGAGAATATTGTGAGGGAAAAAAATAAGATAGAGGTAACTAATTCCCCCCCTAAATATTTCCTAAACCTTCGATTCTTTTAACCCATTCCAACTCAAGCCCTCCTTTTTACGCCCCGCAATTCAAGAGCTTTGTATCAAGCAATTTCTTTCATTATCCACAATGTTTTCTACCCCAAAAGACGAAAAAAAATAAAATTACATCAACTTGAAATTGTCGTCTGCAGCTCCTTTCAATTTGGACTGGTCTAAAATTTTGTTGTGTGGGAATGGGTTAACAGAACATGCTTCTGACAGATATAGTGTTGAATCTCAACACTTGAACCCTTGTCATGCTGAGCCGGGAATATTTCGGTTTTGGCAGATGGTATAGACAAAAATCAGCCTGCATAGACATGCAGTCTGATCCTTGTCTACAACACCTGTTTGTCCCTTCAAGCAAGAGTTATTTCAACAATTAGTATCTTCAGTGCTTTCAGCACCTTGATTTTAATGCAACCTTGGAAAGTATTAAATTCAGCATGACAAGGGTTAACATACCACACAGGGCGTCTCGACATTAACGGAGAAATAACATTACGTTACAATTATACGGATATTATATAACATCATCTTCTGCAAGAACTATATTATCCAACCTGTCGTCTTCACAAATTTTCTTTTGATATATGAATTATTATTATTTTTATAATTTTCCTGAATTCCCAATTCACTAAAATGCACTTTTCCATACTAATAATATTATATATCATTGATAATAGTTCACAGGCAGTATTTCCACGAGTGAAGTAGAGTCGAGAAAAATGGTTGAGGTATTGTTAATGTCTAAGACTAGTCGACAGAGGGAATCACTAATCAATACAAAATATTAACCTAGGTAATGGCACCTACTGTACAGCCCCATAGAATAATATACAATAGTGGGCAGTTGTTAGTCCGTCATAAATACAGCTTTGATTTCTATTTCACCTTTTACAGCATAGTCCATGAATTTAACCCTTGTCATGCTGAATGCAAACTATTCTTGTATTTCACACATAAGTGCAGTCTGATCTTAGTCTATACCACCCTTTAGTAACTTAAGTTTTTTAAAGGAAATATTGATCCATTAACCCATTACCAGACTGCTAAATTTTAGACTTGTCCAAATTGAAAGGAGTTGCAGACCACAATTTTAAGTTTATGAAATTTTTATTTTTTTCAACGTCCTGGGTAGAAAACATTGTGAAAAATGAAGGAATAACTTGTAGCAAACAATTTATTCATTTACACAATGTTTTCCCAATTGTTCATAAGGAGCGCTAAAAAGTATGTGGGAATGGATTAAAAGGCATTCTAGGCTTAGAGCTTTGATTCTAAAGCAGTTCTAAGAAAGATTGCTTCCAGAGTGAAAACGGTTAATCTTTTAACACTTTAGAAATTTTTTTAGACTGGTACAAATTGGAAGAAGATGCAGATGATATTTTCAAGTTGATGAAATTTCAAATTTGCTTGTCTTCCAGGGTAGAAAATATTGTGAAGAATTTGAAGAACATACAGCTAATATAAAATCACATCATCATAACCTCAAGTATTTTGGTAGAGAGTAACGAGACAATTATGCTATCAGCAAATTTGAAAGCTCTTAATTGGCCTTACAGTTTAGAAGGTTCTCTAATAATAATGAAGAAATTCCCTTTTGTTGCCATAGTCATTTACTCGTGGAGTCCAATTCTCTTAAGTTTTTTGAAAGACCATCATAAAAGATTGATTGAATGGGGTTTAACTCCACTTTTAACAGTATTTCAGTCATATCTCGGTGGCTGAAGAACCTAACAATGGATTCCTGGTATTTCTCACACCAGTACTACCACCCAATCCTTTCCTAGCCTCCAGCTGCTATCCCTCATAGGGTTTATGATTATCCACCCATTAGTGAGAGACAAATGTCGGAAAGGATATGTGCCACAGCTGGGGATCGAACCCATGACATCCAATAATTGAAGATTAGGAGTCTGACGTGCTACAGACAATGCTATGACGGCGGCGGCCATCATATAAGAACAATTTCTGAAAGTTCAATTCAAATCTCATGGCTAGGTTAGGATGAGACGATTTCTATGTCACGGAACAAATATGATTTTCTTCACTAATTAAAGTGGTTAAAATGGATGTCTAAGGGAAAAGACAAATGAAAATTGAATGAACTTTTAGCTATGGACAATCAAAATCAAATAAACTTTTAAGTAAATTTCATTTATAAGTGCTTAGCTTTATTATTGATATAATTTTGCCTTGTAATAGTTCTTTTGCTGCTGAATACATTTTATGAGTATACATATCAAAGGGGTTAGTGTATAAATGTTGTAAGTGCCTATAATAGTAAAACACTTAAAGCATTTTAGCATACACATAGAGATATGTCTTTGCAAAGTGCTAAAACATTTTATAGTCACTTAAACTAATGTAAGAGTGCCATAAAATCTAGGTAACTTTGATGTCCCCAGACTTATTCCTTTTATCCCATTTTATTTACATCCATTCACATTACATAAATCGTCCTTGAATGCTATGAAGGAATTACTAAAGAAACAGCAATCTATATTAACCCATTACCAGATGACATAATTTTAGACTAGTCTAATTCGGAAGAAGTTGCAGATGACAAATTAATGTTTAAGAGATGTTAGATTTGTTACACTTTCTGGGTAGAAAATGTTGAAAATGAAGAAATTGCTTGTTGCAAGCAATCTCTTCAATTTACACAATGTTTTTCCGAATTGTTTTTCTTGAGGCTGAAATTGAAAAGAATTGACCTAATCCAAATCAACCCCACTTCTCCATGATCCAATAGTAAATTACCTAGAAACTATGGTGGACAACAACAAAAATTCTTGAAGTAATTTTTTCATTGTACACAATGTATTCTGCTAAAAAAGGCAAGTACTTTTGAAATTTCTTTAGCTTTAAACTGCTGTCTAGAGCATCTTTGAATATGGACCAGTCTAAAAATTTTCCTTGTGGTAATCTGTTACAGTACTGGACATTGTTAATTTGACAATCATTTCAATGACACTCCAGTCAATCAAGTTCAATCAATCCTTTAACAAAAGCATTCAATCAAAAGTGTTCAATCATTCCAATAATTAACATCCCCTATTAGTATTAGGGATATATATTTTCGTTAAAATCAAATTCGGTAATTCAAATTTTAAAAATAACAATAATATTTTTGTTAAAGATAATTCCCTGTGTTGCAATGATTTAATGATATTATTATACTATGGTTTAAAAGTCCATATCTTTATCAATTATAAATGTTATATCTTTATCAATTATAAATGTCTTTGGAAATGTCAAATCAGTCATAACTTGTTGGTCTGGATATCAGTAGATGATTTATCATTCTATATGAATGCCTCCTACATTAGACATATTCTAGACATAGCCTTAAACAGGAAGTTGATAATTGTTGATAAAACTGGTCTCCTGCCCAAACAGGAAATTACACAGGAAACAGAATGAAATGGTCAGCCATTCTTATCAAAAGTCACACTCTTGGACTTGCTGTATAGCAGGCTTGAAATGATATGGGTTTTTTTGTGGTTTTATTTAAAAAGCCTCAGATTGTCTCTCTTTTGTGTTTAGGTAGAAAAAAAATAGAGGGGCCTGTACCACCTTGCTGCCTGCACTTACTTTTAGCAAGACAGGAAGATTTTTTTTACATCTTCATCAAAAATCATACACAAGGTATGGAAAGTAGACTTAACTAGCACAGCTATGTTTAAATAAAAATTGGTGGGAGGAGACCGACAGTCATCCAAGGCACATTTCTAGATTAAACCATTCCCATAAAATGCAGCATTTTTACGCCACCTCAAGAAAAAAAAAACTTAAGACATTGTGCAAATAAAGAAATTGCTTTTACAAGCAATTTCTTTATTTTTCACAACATTTTGGACTCAAGAAGACAAAGATTTTCCAAATTTCACAAACTTAAAATTGTTGTCTGCAACTCCTCTGAATTTGGTTTGTTTGAATGGGGTTTTACACCGCTTTCAACAATTTTTCAGTTATATCGCGGCGGCTGGAGCATCTAACAATGGAATCCTGGTATTTCTCACACCAGTAGTACCACTACATCCTTTCCTAGCCTTCAGCTGCTATCCCACACAGGTCTACGATTATTGACCCATTAGTGAGAGACAAATAGTTGGACAAGTCTAATTTTTTTCTGTGTGGAAATGGGTTTACAGGATAAATTTCTAGTTTCATCGTATTAAAGGCATCTTTTTATCAGATCAAACCTTTTAAAGGAATCTTATAATGGGTAGGGCTTGAAAATTCTACCTGGCTGTGTCTTGTGTTTTTTTCTTTTTTTTTTGTCAATATATGCAGGAAATATTTGGTTACAAAAATTAATGTTACATTTTATTTTCTCCTTGTGTAGGACAAATTAGAGTTTAAGGAATTTTGAAGCCCTGAATCTGTCATCACAATCAATTTTAAATAAATATTCCAGTATAGTTTTGTCGAAATCAATGAAATGGTTTAAGTGAAAATTATTTTTAAAAAAAATTTAACTGTATACTACCTGGATAGTATATGGATATTTGCCCTGCCTATAAAAACTATGTTTAATAAAAGACCGATTTTTCTTCAAAGAATCCGAGTTAACCAATTAGCATTCCCTTGAAATTTGCATGAAATCCATTTAATACAGTCAAACTTCATTTACTCAACACAGGAATCCTCGAACACAACAGAAATTTTGAACAAGAAACTTGGTCCCTGCAATATATTCAAAATTCATAGTGTTAGACCTCAGAAAACTTGTACATCGTGAAAGTTAAAGTTTCAAATTCTTTTCAAGGTCCCCGACTACAAATCACTACATATTTCACCTTATAATTGTCAAATGATGCACCTTGTGTAAAAATGACCTGTCCCATGAAACATAAATTCTTTCTATTATTTGAGAATAATTATACCTAGTAATTGAATAAATCGAGGAAGGTTATTTCACCGGAAAATTTTTGATAGCAATTTCACAAGATCTCGGAATCATAAGAACTTAAGATATTCAACGCTGAGGACCCTAACTAGCGATGGCTACCAATCCTTTTGAACAAAAAATTCATTGCATATTGCACTTGTAATGCATTCTGCCTTTTCAAATGAGATAAAATACCCTGTTTATAAATAGGTGTCATATTTTTAATGCTTTATGCTTAAGAACAGGATTTGCAACTGAGGCGATTTGTAGAATGGACATTGTAAACGAAGCAAACTTATTAATATGATTGTTTGGCCCAAATAATTTTGTAAAGTGATTTTTCAAAAATGTTGATAAAAATCTTCATGCTGACGTTTGAATACATTTATACTTATCTTGGATTCTTTGAAATCCTTAACTTACTGTTCAAGCAAGTAAGTGAACCTACTTTGGGTCACTTCCTACCCCAAACAAATGATAGTACCAATTTGGATTTTCGGATCAGTCAAAATTCCGAAATCTCAAACAAGTTAGCCGGTCCCAAGGTGTTCAAGCAACTGAAGTTTGACAGTAGTTTTAGAGAGATTTTTTGGGAAGTTTTCATTATCACCATTATGGCACTACACCCTGCCCATAAAATCTGTGTCTAGCAAGAATCTCCAACATTTCTGCAAGGATTATGGTTAAGGGTCTAAGGATCATTTCTGTGAAAGTTGAAAGCCCAAGAATATAGTTTCAAAGGATGATAGTTTAGTCTTTGTGGCCACAAAGACTGAGTAGGTTCCACATAAACATTGGTCTAGGTAGCAAACCCAATAAAAATGATGAGACACTTTGCATTTTTCATCCAGGGAATGGCAAAGATATTTCACAACTTTTTGATTACTGTTATTTTGTAATTTTCTTGGCTGAGCCCTACTATTAAAGCTGAACAGGAAAATTGCTTAAATTCCATGGTTGGTCACTAAATTATAGCCTAAATACACATTGTCCAACTAAGACCTAATAACTCTGTCTGAAAACAAACAGACAAAAGGTGAATGTACTTGACAGGTTGTATTACTCTAAAGTCTCAATAATTGAACTTAACCCTTGTCATGCTGAACCCGGAATATTCCAGTTTGGGCTGGAGGTATAGACAAAGATGAGCCTGCACATATGTGCAGTCAGATCTTGGTCTATACCTCCTGCTTGTACTTTTCCTACCAGTTGTTTATGAAATTGATTTTCAAAAGAGGTTTTGATCATTGAACAAAAAGTACTATCAGTACTTTCAGCCCTTTGATTTTAATGAAATTTCTTATGGGGTTTTATACAGTATGACAAGGGTTAATAAGCCTCAGAGTGCAATTTCCAACAATTTCACATGAATGTATGTGAGGTGGGCAGTCTGTACCACGATTGATCGGACTGTCTAACAATTTAAAGATGGAATGGGGTTTAACATCACTTAAATCTATTCCCAAACAGCAAAATTTTAGACTCGTCCAAAATGAAAGGAGTTGCCGTTGACAACTTACAGCTTATCAAGTTCTTTTTTTTTCTCTCCATTTTCTGGGTAGTAAAACATTGTAGAAAATGAAGAAATTGCTTCATTTACCATTGTTTTTCCCATCCTTTTTTCATGGGGGCGTCTAAAAGTGTCATTGAGTGGTAATGGGTAAACAGTATTTCAGTCGAATTGCAGTGGCTGGAACACATAAGCATGGATTGCTGGTATTACATCAGTATTACCAAATCATTTCAGAGCCTCCAGCTGCTCAAGCCTACCTAGGTTTACGATTATCCATCTATTGGTGTCGGACAAATGTCAGAAAGGATGTGCGCTGTAGATCAGGATCTAATCCGAGATCCTGTGAGGCTTGCCTTCTTTTAACTGTTTTAAGGCCACATTCAACTGTTTTATTAAATTTTGGGTCAGTAGCTATTAAGGTGCAAAAAGTGATTAGTTTATACTAATCAATTTGAGTTCAATTGTGACGAAAGCTTTAATTAAGCTTATAAAGTTGCTCTCTAACACTCACAATCCAGATGTTTTCATGTCCCTGGTGAAGAGAGGCACTGACTGAATCCATATGCTACCCACTTTTACAGCTGGGTAAACTTGGGCTGGCTATTAAGTGTCTTGCCCATGAACACACCCTGGTGACAGTGGGGCTCGAACCCGTTACCTTCAGATCATGAGTCAAGTACCTATACCACTCGTCCATCGAGGCAGTCAGGCTTTGATTAGACTATGGGAATGCACAGGCTTATCTTAGTCTTTACGTTGCATACATGTAAAATTGTTGGAAATGTCACACAAGGCCTCAATTGTTATCGCAAGTTAGAATTTTAAGATAACTTGCCAATTGAACCCCTTCCCACAAAATCCTGCTTTATATGCCCTCTCAAGAAAAGAGCTTTATATAACGTTGTGGACAATGAAGAAATAGTTTGTAACAAGCAACTTCTTCATATTTCACAAATTTCTATCAATTTTTATTCATACAGGGGCATTAAAAAAAACCACCTGGATTGTGTGGGAATTAATAATCCTTTCCTGTACAAACCAGGGATTTTATGTTGCTGTGATTTTATACTTGTAATATTTCGATTTCTTCTTTTCCTACAATATTTTCTACCACATAGGGTTTGACTTCGAATTGCATCCAATTTTCATTGTAGTCTGCAACATGTTTCAATTTGGAACTGTCAAAAATTTCAAAAAACAGGAAAAGGGTTAAGAAACAAATCAATGTTGTATGTATCTATCGTCTGTCAATCAGTCCAGTTCTAGATTTTATTTCCCCCTGTCCCTGTAAACACCATCCTATTATGGTAGCACACTGTCTTCCTAATTAGTCAGCTGTGTGTAATATTGACATTAATTGCTTCAGCTTGATTACTTTTCCTTAATTGATTTGCGTCTAAAGATGTCTTTGTTTATTTCTTTGGAAATGTTCACAGCATTCATTATTATAAAAGCCTAAAATATTTTTAACAACCTTCGTGATACAAGCATGGTGTATTTAATGCCAAAAAGTGGTTATTAGCATTTTCAAATTCTCAATTATTCTTGCATGGTGCGGTTAATAGATTTGTTTTAAGAACTCTCTTTATTTCTTCATCAAAATTTAAAAGCACTTTTAATGGTTCAAATCATTAAATATTCGCACAATTTTTGAAAACGTTGATGGTCAGGGTATCAAAAAAGTTTCTTTTTAGAAAGGGAAAAAGACATCATTATTTACCTATTATGTATTATCGAGATTCTATGAAAAATAGTTATAATGTGAGCTTTGTCATAATCAAAGAGGTTACAAGGCATCATTTTATCCAATCACATAACTCATTTCCACACAACATCCCCCTTTTTACCTCCCATCCTCCCCTCCCCCTCCCCCCAAAAAAGAAGAAAGAAAATATCAGAAATCATTGAGGAAAATAAAGAAATTGTTTACCACCCTAGAAGACAAAGATTACTAAAATTTCATTAACATTAAAGTGTTGTCTATAACTTCTTTTAATTCAGTGTCTGGTAATATGTAGAATGGGTGTTCCTATTCAAGAATACTATAAACTTTCCATGAAAGATGTTACTGTAAAATCTAACCCATTACCACATGTTTAATTTTAGACCAGTCCAAACTGAAAGGAGTTGCAGATGGCAATTCAAAGCATTATACAATTTCAGGTTTTATCAAGCTTCTGGGTAGAAAAAATAGTGTAAAATAAAGAAAATGCTTGTTACAAGCAATTTCTTTATTTTTCACAATGTTTTCCCAATCATTTTTCGGCGTCCAAAAATGTCATTGTGTGGGAAAAGGTTATCAAACATTGACTGATGGGGGAGGGGACATGTGTGTAAGTAAAGTACTTTCTAGATATATCATATTTATAAAAGAAACACAAAATCATGTTTTATTTAACCCTTTCCTGTTTTTGGAAATTTTAGACTGGTCCAAATTGAAAGAGGTTGCAGATGGCAATTATTATTGAATGCACTTTCATACGAAACTATCCTATGTGGTAGAAAATATTGTGGGAAAAGGATTAGTTGCTTGTTACAAGCAATTTATCCTTTTTCCACAATGTTTTCTCAAGTATAAAATCACAGCAACGTAAAATCCTGGGTTTGAGCAGGAAAGGGTTAAAAGTAGGAAGAATGCTTTTACTGAATTCTTCAGTGTCATTTGAGTCCTCAGAAATGACTTGGCAAGTTACGACCTCATAAAGTCATAATTGAATAGGAATATTTGATTACATAATAATGCTAACACATTATAAAGTCTAGGAAAGAAGGCATTTAGCTTATACCATTCAGGTCAATAACCATAACCCATTACCACATGATTTTTTTTTTTAGAATTATCTAAATTGAAAGATGATGCAGATGAGTTTCAATTTGTCAAAATTTAGAAAGTCTTGTCCTTTTTTGGAAGAAAACAATTTGTGCTCAATGAAGAAGTATCTGTTGCTTGTTAGAAGCAATTTTTTCCCTTGTCCACAATATTTTCCAAAGCTTTTTTCTTGAGGAGCAAAATAAGGAATCCAGGGTTAAATGAAATCAATTCTTGTTGAAAGAGAAAACTCTAAATCAATGTTCTTTTAACCACATACCAGGTGATGAAATTTAAGAATGGTCCAAAATTAAAAAGTAATTGTACAAGACAAATCATAGTTCATAAAAACTTTAAAAAATCTTTGTCTTTTAGTGTAGAAATCATTGTGGATAATGAAGAAATTGCTTGTAACAAGTAATTTTTCATTTTACACAATAATTTTCTATACAGAAAGTTGTGAAAATCTAAAATTTTATAAACATGAAACTGTCCTCTGCAACTTCTTTCAATTTGGACCAGTCAAAAATTTTGTCGTTTGGTAACAGGCTAACTTCTTTTGCTAAAAGTGCGTCAAAAAGCGGAATTGTGTGGGAAAGGTTCATATTACAGGTATTCAATTATGTCTCTGTCCACAAAATTTATCAGTCTATGTCTGTACAAAGTGGGTGTGATGACACCATGTTTTATTGTTATTTTTTTTCAATTTAACGATACTCATTAGATTCTTCTTTAACCCATTACCACATGGCAAAATATAAGACAGGTCCAAATTGGAGGGATTTGCAAGCAACAATGAAAAGTTGATGATTTATTTTGCTTTTTGGGTAGAAACCATTGTAGAAAATGAAGAGATTGCTTGTTGCAGGCAATTTCTTCGTTTTCACAAAATTTTCCATGTTGTTTTTCTAGAGGGGCGTCAGAAAGCTTCATTGTGTGGGATGGGTATACCAGATGAAAATATTTTAGACTGGTCAAAATTCAAAGAAGGATGAAGAAAACATGACAAGGTGCTCTAAAATTGGGGGGGGTGCCAAAATGACAGAAAACTTTATGTCGAGGGGAAAAATTACTTGTTACAGGTTCTCAAAATGTTTTATAATGCTATCTTTCAAAATGAGGAATTTTGAGGTAATGGATTTACCCATTCTCACAAAACAAAATTTTAGACTAATCCAAAATGACGATTTCAAGTTGATATAATTTTATTTCTTTAGTATTTTTGGATAAAATACATTGTGGATAATGAAGAAATTGCTTGATACTAGCAATTTCTTTATCTTCCACAAACTTTTTTTTCTTGAGGGGCTTAGTAAGGAGGGATTGTGTGCGAATAGGTTAGCCCACAAAGCCTCCAAAGAGCATTCATATATTGTTCATGTGACATCTGCCGTCTGGAAATGTTTTAGAAAATGCATAAGCATATGAACACAGCTTCTGAAAACTTTCTATTCAATTAACAATTAGAAGTACACAGAAATTAGCCTTTGAAGAATCTAGTTCCGCAGTTTGGCAGACTTTCAACAAGCCCTTTTGCTATTTCAACGATTTTCACCAGACCACAAGAATTGAAGACTTTTGAAATTTAACGCTTTACTAAACCTTTACACTTTATCCCGCATTGTTAAGCACTGAGGAAATAAAGCTTTGGGAAACATTGTAAGAAAAGAAGAAATTGCATGCAGCAAGCAACTTCTCCTTTTCTCACAATGTTTCCAACCTAATATGACAGTTGTTTTTCAGTTCCATTTCAATGTTGTCTGCAACTTCTGGAACTTTGGAATAGTCTAAAACTTAGTTATTTGGTAATGGGTTAACCCATTACAACACAATGAAAATTTAGACTGTTTTAAATTGGAAGGAGTTGCAGACTACAATTTAAAGTTTATGAAATTTTAGATTTTTTCAACTTTTTTTTTAGAAAACATTGTGTAAAATACAGAAATTGCTTGTGACACTATGTTTTCCAAATAGTTTTATTTTTTTTTGGGGGGGGGGAAGGGTCTCAAAGCTTCATTGTGTGCGAATGGGTTAAATGGGCAACAAAACCCTTTTGACACCTCTCAAAAAAGAAGCTTTGGAAAACATTGTGGACAATGATGAAATTGCTTGTAACAAGCAATTTCTTCAATAGCCACAATGTTTTCTACTTTTAAAGGTGAAGGTTTTCTAAATTGCACCAATTTTGAATTGTCATCTGCAACTTCTTTCAATTTGGGCAAGTCTAAAATTTTGTTGTGTGGTAATTGTCATCTGCAACTTCTTTCAATTTGGGCAAGTCTAAAATTTTGTTGTGTGGTAAAAGGTTAAGAGAATAGTCACTTAGTACACCTTGTTTTTGAAAGATATGAAGGATTGATTCGATTACATGCGTGAATTATTACAGAATTCTTGCTTAATCCTTGTTGTTGAGACAAATTAGGATTGTCTCAATGAGATGATTCTAACGAGTTCCAATAACATAGGATTTAGTCGTGATTTTACTTTCAGCGAAATTCCTACACTTCACTTGAGCCTTTGCTTTCAAAAAAGGGATTACGATTATGTTTGCTTAATGAATGTGACCTCTTAATAGAAGTGGTCATTTGAGCAAGACTGGCTATCATCAAATCTACATTGAATTTTCCCATGAATATGAAATAATTAGGCTACAGAGGGGGTTTCAAACCCACCCACTCCTCAAATATGCCACAACTTCATGACATCCAAATTTTGAAACTTTTAAATGTACAACAAACCTTTTTGTGAGAAAATGAGGTGTTTTTTGTTCAAAAAGGTATTTCTCCTTCTCTCAATGAGTTTTGTATTGTAAATGTACCAATAATTCTAAATTTTCATTAACCCTTGTCATGATGAACAAAACCCTTATTCAGAATTGTATAAAAATCAAAGGGCTAAAAGGCCTGGAATCCCCTGATATTGTGGGTCATTATTTTTTGTTAATCAATTCTATATATACAACTCTGAAATTTAAATGCCAAACAGGTTGTTTAGACTAAGATCAGACTGCACATATGTGCAGGCTGATCTTAGTCTTTACCTCCTATGAAAGCAGGAATGTTCCAGGTTCAGCATAACAAGGGTTTATTTCAAAATGTTATCTGCAAATTCTTTGAACCTGGATAAGAGTAAAATTTTGTTGACTAGTAAAAGGTTGAAGAAATATTTTGGTTCAGTTGCAACATATGGTTTCAAGATGCCATCATGTTTCTTAGCTGCCTACCTGGCATACTTCAATTAATTTACCTGTTCTCAAAGTACAAACATGAATTAGGAAGCACTCAACATAATACAAAATCCCAAACAAAACTGGTATTTGCCTTATTGTTTCACTGATTTCAAGAGAAGGTATCCGTCTTAACCCATCACCACATAATGTCCATTTCTAATACCATGAAAAAATACAATCCTTGAAAACTTTGAGAGAAACGAAAAGAATGCTTGTGACACGCATTTTCTCCTTTTCTCTCAAGGTTTTCAATCCTATTTGCCTTATTTCACCATTTTCCAGGGAAGGAATAAGTATTTCGATGAACCCATTCCGAAACAATGAAGCCTTTTATTACCACATAGGGAAAACGGTAAAAGAGAAACATTGTGGAAAAAGAGGACTGGTAAAAAGCAAGTTCTCCTGTTCTCACAATGTAAAAAAAGGGAGATTGTGTGGGGATTTAAGGTTAAGTGTTGAGTCCTTTTTAGCTGTTAGAAATCTAAATATGAGAGTAATATAGAAATAACTATCTTTGGGTTTTCTAATAACTTATTTAGCAGCATGAGCTTTGTAATCAGATTCCTGAAGCTCTAACCTTTGCATCTCCTTGATCAATTGTAGAACTGTGTTAACCCTTTCCTGCACCATCCATTAGTTTTACGACCCAGTGATTTTATACTTAAAGAAAGTATTGCGGGAAAAGAAGAAATTGCTTGTCGCAAGCAATTTCTTCTTTTACCACAATATTTTCTAACCTGTGAGGTGGTTACTTTTCAAATTGCACCTTCTTTTAATCATCGTCTACAACTTCCCTGAAATTGGTCTAGTCTAAAATTTTGAAAAAATAGGAAAGGATTAAGGAATACTTTTTCTAAGAGTATGAACAGAAAAAAATGTGCAATTCCAGTTAACTTTAAATGACAAAATGATGTTTTATTTTTGTATCAATGTATAAAATTATATGAGTAATACAGGGTAGAAAATATTGTGCAGTCTCTCTTTCTCTTAATGTTTTCTTAAACTTTTTTGTCTTCAACCATTAAGAAAGCAGAATAGTTCAAGAATGGGTCCTAAAATCAGTTTCTGTAAAGATCCGTTCCTTACCTAGCTTCTTGGTCACAACTACTGGCTATGCTGGAGTCTTCAGATTCTAAGGAGTTAAAGCTTTTACAGTTGGCCTCGCGAAGTTTCTTTTCCTCCCACTGAGCTCTGCCCTCGTCTGCGGCTCTCCGCCGTAACTCTTCTATCCTACGCTTTTCATTTTCGATGACATTTCCTCCTGTTGGATAAAAATAGATGTGCCATGATGAAAAATGATTGTTGTCACGGAAAAATATAATAGATTTACTCAGAGCTCTGGATAAAGAAAAAAATTTGATGTGGAAATCTCATCATTATAATTTTGTTTAGCCCAGGTCAAGGCAGTAATTTCAAACTTTACCACTTACCACACAATCCAACATTTTGATGTGTTGAAAAAAATACTGAAATAGAAAACGTTTCGAAAAAAGAAGAAATTGCTTGTAACAACCACATTATTATACTTTTTAACCATTGTCATGCTGTATAAATTACCTTACTGAATTGCTGTAAAATCAAAGGGCTGAATATATAAGTTGTTGTTCAAAAATCAATATTTCTTTTGGAAATCAGCTTCATTAACAACTCTGGCAGGTGAAATTACAAGCAGTAGGTGTAGACCAAGATCAGACTGCACATATGTGCAGGCTGATCTTGGTCTATACTTCCTGCCAAAACCGGAATATTCCGGGTTCAGCATGACAAGGGTTAATCTAATTATTATCTGAAATGCTGTCTGCAATTTCTTTCAGTTTGCATCAGTCTAACATTTTGTCAACATGTAATGGGTTTACCTATTGCCCAATTAGCAATGGGTTTACTAGATTTTCCCTACTTATTAAGCCCCCAAGGAACTGATTTGGGGAAAAAGACATAGAAGAAAAAGGAGAAATTGCTTGTTTCAAGCAATTATATCCTTTTTCACAATGTTTTCTACCATTAAGGAAACATAATCTTCATCGACTTCTACAACTCTGCATTTGGACCAGCTTAGAATTTTGTAATCTGGTAATGGTTTAACTCAGATAGACAAGAAAGATGAAAATATCAAGACAACAGGTCAAAATTCAAATTAATTCCAGACAACAATTTTGAGGTCATGAAATTTTAAAAATCATTGTATTTTTGTGTTGAAACATTGTGGATTATGCAGAAGCTGTTCTTCATATACCACAATTTTTCACAAGACTTTTTTACTTGAGGAGCATAACAAAGTAGAATTGTGTGGGAATTAAGGGTTTAAATGGAAATATAATTGAAAGAGACCAGGTTCTTATGTGTAAGACATTGTTGGAAAATGAGAAAAAAGCTGTGTTTGTGAAACATCATACCTCCCACGACAGCCTTTTTTTTAGGAAACATGACATTAATTGGTGACCTTGGCAAATGACCTCAACCTTGGTATAATGCAGATGTGTATTGATGAGATCTATCATCATACCAAATACGAGCATTATATCTTGAATAGGCTTAAGTAATGTTAAATGATTTAAGTTAAGTCTTTTTACAGACCGACCAACAGAAAGACAGATGGACAGTGGTAAAACAAAATGCCCCCCCCCCCCTCTTTCGATGTGGGGACATAAAAATGCTTGGTATAAGCAACTTCTTGTTTTACTATAATATTTTCCAGAAAATAATTATATTTGAGCAATGAAAATTTGTGCCAGGATTATTTGTGAAAGGTCTCGTTTGGTATTTATTATCATGATTCCTAGTAATAGTACCAAGAATGAGTTATAAATGTCATGAAGATTATAACAGGACAGAAAATCTTCCGCGTAAATCTGAATTTTCATAAAACAGGAGAAATATTAGGGATTTTCATTAGACCAGGAGGGGTAATTCTAGAACTTTACAGGAAATATTGTACCTTTATCAGACAAAAGGCTATTTCATGAACTTTAAAAAAAATCCCTATTTTTTCAAACCAGGTAATTTTAGACTGATTTTAATTCAGAGAAATATAAGTAAACATTCAACCCATTACCACTCAGCTAAATTTTAGACCGGTCCAAATTGAAATGAGTTTGCAGACATCAATTCAAAAACGTGAAAGTTTGGATTTCTTTTACTTTTTGGGTATAATGAAGAAATTTCTTGTAACAAGCAATTTCTTCATTTTCCACAATCTTTTCAAAACCTTTTTTTTCTTTGGGGCATCTTAAAGCATCATTGAATGGGAATGTATACTGGATAAAAAAAAATATTATTGAAACACTAGTGCCCATGCCCACCTCAAGTTTGACCTTGGATATTGACACTGACCTTGACACATACCCTGACCTTGCGATGAACTGATGCATGAGAAGAACCTTCATACCTAATAAGAGCATTGCAAAACAAGATGGCCAAGACGGCCATAGATAGCCCACCTGAAGTTACTTTCTCAAGCTGGCCAATCAAGTCAAATTTGATCAAAAAGACTTTTGTCCTAAGTGAAATGGATATAAATGCAAAAGGCTATGATAATGAAATTGCCACTAATGCCACCTTTTACTTCATACAATGTGGTATGTAACAATATTCAAAAGGGTTCATATTTCATGACAAATACAAGCACTTTCAGCTAGTTTTAGAAAGGTCGTTGTCAATAAGGCCCCTTTTTCCTTGATATGAGTAAGAATGATTTGATTTTCAGAAGGGTTCTTCCTGGTAGCCATCAATCAAAAATTTACAGCAACTTAGAGAAAGGCTGAGAAAAAAAGTGGCCTCTAGAGTGAAAACTAGACATTGTCGCAAAGCGGACTAATACCCCCCAACAGGGCTTGTCCATATACAAGTGCTATCTGCAAACGGGCCATAACAAAAAATGGACTTTTTTAGTAAAAGGGCCATAAATCCATCAAAAATCAATGGACCATAACCAAAATAGAACATGCACATGTCTGACTCTATACCGAGTGTTTCTGTAAAATTTGAATCAAATTCGTCCAATGGTTGCTGAGAAATTTAGCGGACACGATTTTTCACTAAAGGGCCATAACTCCGTCAAGAATCAATGGACCGTAACCAAAATAAAATTTGCACATCTCTGCTTGATACTGATTATATCTGTGAAGTTTGAATCAAATCCGTCCAATGGTTGCCCAGAAATTGAGCGGACATGAAAAAGCTACAGACAGACGGACCGACCAAGAAGCTGACTTCTATATACCCCCCTAACAAAGTTAACCCTTTCCTGTTTTTGGAAATTTAAGACTAGTCCAAATTGAAAGAGGTTGCAGACAACAATGACAACTGGATGCCATTTGAAATGAAACCATCCCATGTGGTAGAAAATATTGTGGAAAAAGAAGAAATTGCTTGTTTCAAGCAATTTCTTCTTTTTCCACAATGTTTTCTCGAGTATAAAATTACAGGAACGTAAAATCCCGTATTTGAACGGGAAAGGGTTAAGGGGGGTATAACAAAGTCATTGTCAACAAGGTTCCTTTCCCTTTATATTGATCAGAATGTCTCTATAAACTAAGAGACTCTTCCTAAATACTTTCAGAATGCCACCAATTTCATGACCAGACAAATATTTCAGCAAGTTTGAAAAAAAATTGAGCAAAACTTGTGACCTATAGAGTTGTAACACTGAACTGTTAGTGACAAACCAAAAGCTCACCATTAGGACATTGTACTCAGGTGAGCTAAAACAAAAAGTGTTGCAATTATAGGAAAAATTAAATCAGCCTATTAAGTTTTTAAAGTAATTTTGGGGTTAAGGGTTGAATTTTTTGCCTTGACCTTTACTTTATGACGATCACAGATATGCCTTGTCAAATTCTACCTGCAAACTAATTATTATGAGAATTGTCGAGTAAAGAGTTTTGATTGTATGGGACTTAATGCCACTTTCAAGAGCAATAAGTTAAATCGCTATGGCTGGTGCACCAAACTATGGTTTCCTGCCGTTTTGTTCCTTTCAACAACAACATCCAATCCAAGAAACCACCAGCTTCTTCAGTTTCATACCGAAATGACTTCTGTCAATTGTTGGAGAGAACATTGGTCAAACCAGGGTTTGAACCAATAATCAAAGGATTGACAGTACAGAGTGAACCAGGCTTGGAAAAGAGGATTACAGGTCAAAAGGCTAAGTTTTCATATCAAATTTTTTAACCATTGTCATGCTGAATAAAATCCTTTTCAGAATTGAATTAAAATCAAAGGACTGAAAATACTAAAAGCACTAGTTTCAATATTTCTTTTGAAAATTGATTTCATAGGACATGCAGGTGGTGTAGACTAAGATCAGACTGCACATATGTGCAGACTGATCTAGGTCTATAACTCCTGTTGAAACTAGAATATCCAGGGTTTTGGCATCAAAAGGGTTAAGAGTGTCAAAATAACCTGTATCATAATACCAAATGGATTTCTAGTGCAATTACTGATTTTAATTTTTCGGTGAATCTGCTCTTATGTCATTTCCTATAGCAATGACACTGCAGGCTGGGAATTTTCTAATGAAATTTACACCTTACTGGCAGTCTATCAGCGAAAAAATTACTGGTAAATTCTATAAGAAACCTAAATTCACATTAACCATACAATATTTCAAAGCAAGAGTTGAAATTAAATTTAACACCATGCTGACTTAACGCTTTGTATGAATCCTTAGATTTTTCAGGCCAATATACATTAATTGGTTCTTAACCCATTACCACTAAGCAAAACTGTAGACTGGTCCAACCTGAATGGAGAGGGAGACGACAATTTAAAGCTTATCAGATTTGGTTTTCTTTTACTTAGTGGGTAGAAAACAGTGTTGATAATAAAGAAATTGCTTGTCACAAGCAATTTCTTCATTTTCCACAATGATTTCCAAAGCTGTATTTCTTGGGGGCGTCTATAAGTATCAATAATGGGTTAAAGTAATGAAAAATTAAATCAAGAGCACTGTATATGGGTGCCTGTAGGAAAGTGAAAATATTGAAAAGTAAAAAAAATGAGATTGCTGGGCATGCCAACTGACCTTTGACAGGAGGGTCAACTTTGATATTAACCCATTCCCACACGATAAAATTTAAAACCAGTCCAAATTCAAAGAAGTTGTAGACAACAATTTTAGGTTGATGAAATCTTTAAAATCTTTGTCTTTTATGGTAGAAAAGATTGTGGAGAATGAAGAAATTGCTTGTAACAAGCAATTTCTTCATTTCCACAATGTTTTCAAAGCTTTCTTATTGAAAAGTTGCTTGTTATAAGCAATTTCTTCATTTCCACCATGTTTTCCAAAGCTTACTCATTGAGCGGTGTTTAAAAGCGTCATTGTGTGGGAATGGGTTAAACAATGTTGTTATGCAAAATTTATGGCCAGTAACATGTAACAAACAAGAGGGTCAAGATGGACCTAGATTGCTCACCTGAGTTCTCTATCAAACAAAAAGCCTTGAAAATGAAAGGTCATTGCAGGTCTTATTTCTGAACAACCAAGTAGCTCATTACTGTTATCAAATTCGCTTATGTTTATCAATTTGTCATAAGAACCCTGTTTTCCGTTAGACCTCTACTATTTTCAATAGGACTTATAGTTAGGACTTGATAAACAATCAGACCATGTTTCAACAAGATTGGGCCAAGAATATTGCCCCTTTATTTGCCCCCCTTAGACATTATCAACAAGAACTCCTGTGTTTTACAAAATAACATTCCCTTTCTAAAAGGGATTATCCGACCAATAATTCTGACCAAGTTTCATTAAGATTTTGCAAAAGTTGTTGCCCAATTAATTGTAATTAATACCCCTTCCCATGTTTTCGAATAGAACATTCCCATTTTTCTTCAAGCCTAAATATCTTTTCATCAAGATTGAGCCAAAATTAAGACCCCTAGAATGTAAATAAGAAATTGTCAATCAGGCCCCTTTTCCTTTTTTTTTCATTCCCTATAGGATTCATTGAAATGACTTTACCATCTTTCTGACCAATTTTCATCAAAATTATGTCAAAATTGTGTCTCTGTGAGTGTAAACAAAGAAATTGTTATTCAGGTCCCTTTTATTATTGTTTTATGATAGAACTTTCGCATTTTCAATGGGGTTCATACTGACAGCCTGGTAACTGATCTGACCAAGTTTCATCAACATTGAGCCAAAACAGCGGCTTTTAGTTTGTTTGTTTGTTTGAATGGAGTTTAACGCCGCTTTTAACAATCTTTCAGTTATATCGCGGCGGCTGGAGCACCTAACAATGGATTCCTGGTATTTCTCACACCAGTACTACCACTTCACCCTTTCCTAGCCTCCAGCTGCTATCCCACATAGGCTTACGATTATCTGCCCATTGGTGGTAGACAAATGTCGGAAAGAGTATTGCCGCCGTCGGGGATCGAACCCGGGACCCTTTGAATGACAGTCCGACGCGCTACCAACTGCGCTATGACGGCGGCTAGCGGCTTTTAGAGTGTAAAAAAAGGAATTGTCACTAAGGCCCCTTTTCCCATGTCTTCCAATGGAACCTTCCCATAATTAATGGGGATCATCCTTGTGACCTAACAATTATTTTAGCCAAGCTTTATGAACATTTGGCCAAAATAGTAGCCTTTAGAGTGTAAAGGAAGAAATTGGCAATAAAGCCCCTTTTCTCTTAATTTTCAATACAACATTACCATATTTCAACAGAGTTTATCCTTATGACCTGCCATTTATTCTGATGAAGTTTCATGGATTTTGAACAAAAACTGTGGCTTTTAGAGTGTAAACAAAGAAATTGTCACTCAGACCCTTCTACCTATAATCTATAGGGACCATCTTTGTGATCTTATAATTATTCTGGCCTAGTTTTATGAATATTGAGCAGAAATTTTGGCAACTAGAGGGTAAACAAAGAAATTGTATTTAAGACCTCCTTTTTGTGAGTTTTCCAATAGACACACTTCCCATTTTCAATAGGTTCATTCTTATGACCTAACAATTATTCTGACCAAGTTACGTCAAGATTGAGTCACAGTGTAAATACTACACTTGTTGGTCCCTCACGACAGAATGGATATTCAAGAGACACAAAATCTCACCATGAGCATGTTCTGCTCAGGCGAGCTAAAAATGGTCAAAATTTGTTGCCATGTATACTATATCTACTAGAGCCCACCAGATGATTGGCTGTTGCCAGGCATCTGGTGATTAGTTGCCATATTATACCAACTTCCGTAAAATCAAGGATGTCATGACTAGTAGCTAGAGTTTAATTTCGGTAAAAGTTCACGATGAGTCGCTGATATTATGCACCAATCAGTTGCCAATTTATCCCTGACTCCACAAAAAGTTGTCGGTAAACCCTTCGCCAATATGGCGCAGCATTTATGTGACAGCAGCAATAGGGTTTATTCAAGTTCAACATTATCTACATCATATGAGCCTGTGCGTAACATTTCCAACCATTTCACATGTGCGTGACTCGCACACAATGAGCACCCAGGACAGCCATTCAGGGCAATTAGAATATTCGCTGAATGTTTAAAGAAGCTTTGGGTCAGTATCTATCTACAGAGCGCAGACTCTGATCAGAATGTGCGGATGCATAGGCTGATCCGAGTCTTTACTTGGCGCACATGTGTATTGGTTGGAAATGTCATGCACGGGCTCATATATCAGTGACTTGAGCGCCTAACCATACATGCATGTTCTCTCACCAGTAACAAAACATCCTATCTGAGCCTCATGATTATTCGCCGATTGGTGAGAGGCAAATGATTGTCAAATGTCAGACAGAATACTGGCTGTGACACAAGGTCATACCTATGGCCATATGAATTGAAGTTCACCATGCTATCAACTGCATTGTGGCCAAGCTATAACTTGTCCAATTATCAAATGACAATATTTTATACTGGCCCAAAATCAAAGAAGTTGCAGAAGATAAGTTGCTGACATTTTAAAGATCTTCGCCCTCTGGAGTAGAAAATGTTGTGGATAATGTAGAAATTGCATGCAACAAGTTAAATCAAATTAGGCCCAAGGATTTTTGTGGAATCACTTTGATGGACAGAATGACAAACTGATGGATGGATAGTGTAGCAGCAACTATATGCTCACCCTTGACGTAGCATAAAAATAACTTCATATGGGTATGGCAATATTTAGACAGGCCAAAAGAAAATGTATTTTTTCTCAATATTAGGTAAAAAAAATCACCTACTGGTTACAATACAGTCACATTGCCATAAACGGAAGTAATTTCAACGTCTTAATGTCTTGGATCAAGAAATATCTTCCAGGAAAATGTCTAATGTATTGTGATGGTTTAAGGAAAACCCATGTTAATTGATAGCTGTTCCACTGTCCCCTCACAATAGCTGATCACAGCTTTTTTTAACATTTGTCATGAAGAACCTAGAAAATTCTGGTTAAGAAGAGGGTATAGGCAAAGGTCAGACAGCACATATGTGCAGTCTGATCTTTGTCCATATAATCTGTTGGGGGCCGTTTTACTAAAGTCCTTACGATCGCTTTTTTCGTAAGTTTTTGCATACGTTCAAATTTCAATCGTAAGTGCGTCTTACTAAATATGTTCGTAACTAAGATTAACGTAACTTTTGCGTAAAGTTACGTTCAGAAAAACGTGGCGTAAGTAGGATCGTAAGTCTTTTGAATAGTGAAATTGGACATTTTCACAGTTTGGCATTGTATCAACTATCTATTTATAATGACTTTTTGATAAATATCAGTAAATGATCAAGTTATAACAAAATGAATAAATAATAATAGCAACAAAAGTGATTTTTCTTTCGGTTCTTTATACATTGTGAGTTTGGCAAGTTCCGTAAGCTTGATCCTTTACCTTACACATGAGAAATAAACTAAAAAATGAAAACGAAACAGTCTAGCTAAAGGATACATTGATAATAAACGATTTTCTCCTTTTACCAAAATATTTCTTCTTTGAAAAATAAGCAGACCAATAAAAATCTACTTATTTTCCTATTGTAACATTGAATCATCGTCTACTTTTCCTTTAAACATGATCAGTCTAAGGTTTTATCTATATTTACCCCTTAAAGTTCATTCATAAATATCGATGTCTAGACGAAATAGTGTATTGATTTCTTTGAATTCGTTGTATTTTGTGCGTCATGATTACGTCATTCATTACTACGTGACGTCACATTTTATGAGAATTTAGATTAGTCGGTATTACAATTACACCGGTTAGATATCTCTATTATGGTTCTAGATTTCTTCCACCTCGACAAATTAAAGTATACTGTTTTTATTTTTCAATTCATTATTTTTAAGGTGAGGTTTGTGT
This sequence comes from Fragum fragum, assembly GCA_946902895.1. Lineage (NCBI taxonomy): Eukaryota > Metazoa > Mollusca > Bivalvia > Cardiida > Cardiidae > Fragum > Fragum fragum. Next base: position 46,789,281 of record OX336372.1, read on the forward strand.
GTGAAATATTGAAAGAGATATCAATTGACGTGCACTTTTATTGTATTCTCCTTTATCACAGATACGATACAAATATACTTACGTCTACGATAAACTTACGCAAGTTTAGTAAAACGCACTTAGGATTTACGTAAGTTTTGTCGTAAACGTAAGATTACGAAAATTCTTACGATAACTTTAGTAAAACGGCGCCTTGGTTCTTTATAGCCTATGTGTTTATGAGATTAATTTTCAAAAAAATATTGACCATCAACAAGTGCTTCCAGTGTTTTAAGCCCTTTGATTTTAACCTATTGCCATGCAAGAATGCATTTTGACACCCTTATAGAAGATAGGTCTTAAAAAACATTGTGGAAAATGAAGAAATTAGTTGTTACAAGCAATTACATTATCTACAATGCTTTCTACCACAAAATACTTCTTTAAATTTTCATTCACTACATACTGTTGTACATGATTTTTTAAAATTGGACCAGTCTTAAATCCTTGATGATTGGTAATGGGTTAACCCGTTACCGGGTGACAAAATTAGACTGCTCAAAATTGGAAGGAGTTGCGGACAACAATTTAAAGGTCATCAAAATTTAGATTTTTTCACCATTCTGGGAAGAAAACATTGTGGAAAATGAAGAAATTGCTTCTAACAAGCAATTTCTTCATTTAACACAATGTTTTCCGAATCTTTTTAATTTAATCGTTTTTCTTAACCCATTACCAGACGGCTAAATTTTAGACTAGTCCAAATTGAAAGGAGTTGCAGACAACAATTTAAAGTTTATGAAATTTTACAATTGTTCAACTTTCTTGGTAGAAAACATTGTGTAAAATGAAAAAATTGCTTGTAACAAGCATTTCTTTATTTTCCACAATGTTTCCCAAGCTTTCAAATTGAGGGTTGTCATTGAGTGGGAATGGGTTAAGAGGCATCAAAAAGCGTCATTTTGAAAAGGCTTCAGGCAGTGGGGTATTTTGAATTTTAGATTCAATCATATCAATTTACACAAATGCTCAATCCTTACAGTCAGATCATGAGAGATAATTTTTTTTAAACTTTTCAGCAGGTCCCTTTTTGTTTGATTGGTGACATATTGTAATTTCTTGTGAGCAAATTAGAGAATAAGCCGAAATCTTAACACATAACCAGACGAAAGAATTTTTAGACTGGTCCAAATTTAGAGAAGTGCCAGATGGCAATTTCAAGTTGATGAAGTATTGAAAATCTTTATCTTTCTGTTTAGAAAACACTGTGAAAAATGAAGACATTGCTTGTAACAAGCAATGTCTTCATTGTTCCACAATGTTTTCTCACACTAATTTCACAAAAGGCATAAAAAAGCATGGTTGTGTTAGATTTGGTTGAGCATAGAAAGAATGAACCAACATAGTATTACTAAAGCTCTAAAAATATATTTACTGGAGAAGGAACACATTAATTTTCCAGCTTCATTACTTTTCTATTTAGCCTTTGGCAATTACCAATGTTATGTCTTTTTGACAAGATTCATAAGTTAACATCCTGACATATAACCCATTACCAGACAACAAAATTTTATACTGGTCCAACTTCTGAACTTTTTCACTAAAACTTTTAATTGATGAACTTATAAAAAATCTTTGTCTATTGGAGTAAAAAGCATTATCGATAATGAAGAAATTGCTTGCAACAAGCATTTTCTTCATTTTCGAAAATATTTTCCTTTTTTCTATAGGGTTGTAAAAAGCGGGATTGCGTTGGAGCGGGTTAACTCATTCCCACACGATGCCTTTTTTTAAACAATACTGCAGAAAACAATTCATGAAAAAAAATACTGAATCGCTTGTTGCAAGTAATTTCTACATTTTCCTAAATGTCTGGTAATGTGTTACTAACCCTAGAGCTCTATTAAAATAATATCATTGATACATTTCAGTGAATAACAAGTAAATTCTCGCAATGAATTCTGCAGCTGTTTTTTATTACATGTCAAAATATTGTTTGTGTCAGCTTCTATAAGTGATTAGGTTATCAACTGATTTGCCTAATTAACTGCCCACACAACAAAATTTAAGACTAGTCCAAGTTGAAAGATTTTGCAGGTGGCACTTTGGAGTTGGTCAAATTTAAAAAAGATCTTTGCCTTTCTGGGTAGGAAACATTGTGGACAATGACAAAATTGTTTGATACCAGAGTACGTTTGTGATAATTTTATAGCACAATGGTGAGATAACTCATTCCCAGGCAATTCTGCCTGTTACACTCCTCAAAAAGAAAAAAAAAGATTTTCGAAGCCTGGTTCGCTCCACCGGCCTGAATTTACTTATCATTCCTGAGAAGTTTGGTGGAAACCATCCTGCAGATTGCAAGAGTCAGATTTTAAAAATTTCACTATATACCATATACGGAGACAAGGATCATTCTAGTGAAATTAGGTTGAAATTCATCCAATGGTTTCTGAGAAGATTTTCAAAGCTTTCACTATGTATGGAAATTAGCCCCGCCCATTTAAGGCATGTTTCTGTCCCATCAAAAATCTTTGAAAAAGTCCAATAAAGAGTCAACCAAGGATCAATGCAGTAAAATTTGGTTGAAATCCATCAATTTCATCTTATATGGTAATAAGCCTTGCCCATTTAAGCCATGTTTTTCATCAGAGCTTATTTCTTTAAAGGAATCTGATAAAGAGTCACCCTTTGAGCATTCCTGTAAAATTTGGTTGAAATCCATCCATTGGTTTCTGAGAAGATTTTTGAAGGTTTCACTATATATGGAAATAAGCCCCATCCATTAAAGCTATGTTTTTCATCTGATCAAATTCTTTGATGGAATCTGATAAAGGGTCACCCAAGGATCTTTCCTGTATATTTTGATTGAAATCTATCAATTGGTTACTGAAAAGAAGATTTTTGGAGGTTTCACCATATATTGAAATTGGCCCTGTCAATAAATCCATGTTTTTGATCAGATCAAAATTCTTTGAAAGAATCTGACAAAGGGTCAACCAAGGTTCATCTCTGTGAAATTTGGTTGAATTCTGTTCGGTGCTTTCTGAGGAGAAGATTTTTAAAAGTTTACTGACAGACACGTGGACACAAGCACGCACGGACTGACGTACAACAGACACAACGCCTTGACAATAGCTGGCTGAAACTAAAAACCAGCTCAGTAAATTATTGTGGAAAAGGAAGAAATTGCTTGTAACAAGCAATTTCTTTATTTTCACATGGTTTTCTACCCTGAAAGACAGAGAATTTAAAATTTAGTCAACTTGAAATTGTTGTAAGCAACATCTTTCAATTTGGACCAGTCAGAAATTTTGTTATCTAGTAATGGGATAACTATCTTGCGTTCTTTGCAACATACATGTACTTGCTTTCTCAGCAACATGCTCTATTTATCTGGCTTTATTGCTAAAATACTCTTTCTATATCACCATTGTAGTCATTCATTATCACCATTGTACTCTTGTATCATCACTATTGTACCCCTACCTCGCATTAGAAAATATTTTTTGATGACTTTGAAGGTATTCTGTAATACATTTTTTGTACCAGTTATTCCTAAAGACAAAGAAAGGTTTAGCTACTGGGATTAAGAAACACTCAAGGTTATCAAACACCAAACAAAAACACCACTAATTCAACCCATTCCAACTCAATCCCTCCTTTTTACGCCCCTCAAGAAAAAAACTTTAGAAAACATTGTGGATAATGAAGAAATTGCTTGTATCAAGCAATTTCTTCATTATCCACAATGTTTTCTATCCAAAAAGACGAAAACATTCAAAATTTCATCAACTTGAAATTGTCGTCTGCAGCTTCTTTCAATTTGGACCAGTCTAAAATGTTGCTGTGTTGGAATGGGTTAAGTAAGACAGGCCTGGTAGATAACTATGACATTTTCAACTAAATATTGAAATAGGAGGGAATATTAGACAGTATTATACTAAAATTAAAAGGGAAACTCATGCAGTTTAGTACAATATTTTTCATGCACAATTTTGTATGTAACAAATGGAGAAACAAAAGAGCCATGATGGTCCTATATCACTCACCTAAGATATGATTGCTTCATGATATTTACAAAATATCAAAGCTTTACACCTAACAGTTTTGGAGAAGATATTCTCCTTTAATCCTACACAAATCCAAGGTCCCACAACATAGGGCTAATTTTCAGAATTGAGTCATTCTTTGAAGTATCTTGGTAGATTGTAAACAAGCAATGATATGTACCAAACATCAAGGCTTTACACCTTCTGGTTTGAAAGAAAAAGATTTTCAAAGATTTCCTTCTTTATTCCTATGAAAAATCAAGGATTGCACAAAAAAGCTAATTTTCAGAGATCAGTAAACCCTTGAAGTATTTTAGTAGAGGGTCAATAGTTATTGAAACATACCAAATATCAAAGCTCTAGGCCTTATGGTTTGGGAGAAGAAGATTTTCAAAGATTTCCTTCTATATTCCGATGTAAAATCAGGGATCACTCAGAAAAGGGCTAATTTTTGGAGTATGGTAATTCTTTGAAGTATATTGGTAGAGGGTTAATAAGAGATGATATATACAAATATCAATTATCCAGGCCTTGTGGGTATGGAGGAGAAAAATCTTTTTCACTTGGTGAAATAGAGCTTCAATTCCTTGAAAGAATAGGACCAAAGAATCATTTCTGTTAAGTTTGGTTGAAATTTCATGGTCAGCTTAGGAGGACAGGATTATTTTTTAATTGTGAATGGACTGACTATGATCAATCACAATAGCTCACCTCAAGCACATTGTGCTCAGGTGAGCTAAGAAGTTAGACAATACAACACTACAGTTAGTATTATATAGAAACCTTGCAGTTTAGTACACTGAAGATATCTGAAGTAGCAGATTTTTAAAGTAATTTAACATGGTATGAAACACAAAATGGCACGAAGAAGGTAAGCTCATTTAACCCATTCACAATCATTGACGCTTTTAGACGCCCCTAAGAAAAAAAAGCTTTGGAAAATATTGTGGAAAATGAAGAAATTGCTTGTAACAAGCAATTTCTTCATTTTCAACAATTTTTTCTACCCAGAAAGTTGACAAATTCCAAACTTTCATTAACTTTAAATTGTCATCTGCAACTTCTTTCAATTTGGACCAGTCTAAAATTTTGCCATCTTGTAATGGCTTAAATGACTTATCACGACTGCAAATCTAAATATTGATTGACAAGTCAGTCAAATCATTTATGTCAACAAGAAGCGAATTGTTAGACTCCGAAATTTAAGTCAGAAAATTTTTTTGGGTACACAACTCAAATGTTGTAACTGCAGCTTATTCAAGCGGTATTTACAGCATTCAGTAGCCAACCAACGATATATTTTTAGTTTTATAGACCCCAAACTTTTAAACGTAAATGCCGTTTTGCCTAATTTGAATTGTCTTGTTGAGGGTCAGTGGGTATTGTCTTTGTTTGTTTGTTTGAATGGGGTTTTACGCCTCTTTCATCAATCTGTCAGTTATATTGCGGCGGCTGGAGCACCTAACAATGGGATCCTGGTATTTTCTCACACCAGTACTACCATTACATCCTTTCCTAGCCTCCAGCTGCTATCCCACATAGGTCTACGATTATTGACCCATTGGTGAGAGACAAATAGTTGGAAAGGATGAGTGCCGCCGTCGGGGATCGAACCCGAGACCTCTAGATTGACAGTCCGACGCGCTACCAACTGCGCTATGACGACGGCGTGCGGGTATTGTCAGTCATCTGTGAATTAGCCATTTGAAAGTAATACTAACTCAATTTTCTATTCTTACACTCAGTATAATAAAAATGGTTGTATTCAAGAATTGAAAAAGAAACTGATAAAAGTGTGGGCAAAAGTCCTGAAGGCCTGCATTTGTCCATTTCACTTTTTTGTTCATCCCTAACCTGAATTATGCTTTATCTATATGGTCATCAAATGACATGGTCAGTGCACGAGCAAAATGTTGTAACTACAGATTTATTAGCCCATTCCAACACAGCAAAATATTAGACTTGTCCAAATTGAAAGAAGCTGCAGACGACAATTTCAAGTTGATGGAATTTTGATTTTTTTTCATCTTTTTGGATAGAAAACATTGTGGATAATGAAGAAATTGCTTGATACAAGCAATTTCTTCATTTTCCACAATGTTTTCCAAAGCTTTTTTCTTGAGGGGTGTAAAAAGGAGGGATTGAGTTGGAATGGGTTAAAGCTGTAGTTTAGATATTTTGCTTGCACACTAACAACTTGTAAGATTTGAAGTACTATAGGTCTAAGATTTGGTAACTGTCAATCAGCATGATCGAACTAGATCAAGATTCATTGATCTTCTTGATTTTTGACTCTTGAAAATCCTTACCTTTCATGCATTTTACACTAGATTAGGTTGTTGTTATTTTTCAGTTCTCCACAATGTTATTAAAGAGAGATAACCTAAAATCTATTCATATATGTTGGCTCTTTATTTCCTCCCTTGTATTCATCAAAACTTGCAAGTACAACATAGATGCATTCTTTTGTTTAAGAGAACAAGCCTTGAAGGTTACATGATAAAAGCTTAGAATTAGTAGTAACAATACTTTACAATTTCATTCCAGTGTTTTATTTGTATGAGCTTTCAACTTTTGGTGTCATATTTATAATGGGATTTCCTATAATTCTTACAAATACTGTATTTGTAATACAAAGACTTTTACTTGTTTCAAAATGAATTTGCCTTATAAATGAATAATAATTCCATTTCATGAATTTTTCATGACCTATTTCCACACAATCCCGCTTTTATACAAACCTCAATAAAATGCACAACATTGTGGACTGCTAAGAAATTGCTTGTAACATGGCAATTTCTTTAATGTCCACAGTGTTTTCTATCCCAAATAACAAATAATTTCAAAATTTTATTGACTTAACACTGTTGTCTGAAACTTCTTCAAAATTTGACCAGTCAAAAATTTTGTCATCTTGTAATGGGTTATGTTCTAATGTAATATTCAAATTCAACCTCACACAACAGAATTTATATTACGATGGCTGTATTCTATCCTTTTTAAACAATAATTCTGCCTTTGTTGATACCTTTAATTGCATATTCTGTCTTTGACCAATTCCTCCTTCTTCTTAAATCTTTTGTTTATCTTGCAAAAATGTCATTATGAAAGATGGGAGATCAAGTAAAAGCGGTTTTATAATAGGAAATCAAATAGTAAGGAACTCCCGCTAAATCATGACACACCTTGATCATATCTATTTTTAGCATATCACATGACTAGTTTCAGTGTACTCTACTTGCCCTGTGTTTCCAGGAACAGTGAATGGTTTTTCTCTATTTCCAGGAGTGTGGCGGATTTCTTGCGCTCACCTGCACCTGTAGGCGATGTCGGAGAAAGAGGTGGAAAGCCGTAAGTGATGTTGTTTGTATTTTGAATGGCCGTTTCTAACGTTTTAAATGCATTGGCATTTCGTACAGAGGGTGATTGTAGGATTTCTTCAATTTTCTTCGATCTTTCGACATCTCTCTCCTGAAATTGTTGAAATTGAGAGAATTAAATTTTCATCCCAGTTTTGTATGTTGTGATATTTGTGATTTAAAAAAGATGCATTCCTTTTTTTTTGTGTGGAAATATTATGCAAATTATGAAAAATAAACGACACTTAGCTTGGTTAAAGCTGAAGTTTAACCCATTCCCACATAACAAAGTTTTAGACTTGTACAATTTGAAAGAAGCTGCAGACAACAATTTGAAGTTGTTTAAAATAAAAAAATCTTCATCTTTTGGGGTAGAAAACATTGTGGATAATGAAGAAATTGCTTTTAACAAGCAATTTCTTCATTTTTACAATGTTTTCTAAAGCAATTTTCTTGAGGGGACTACAAAGGAGGGATTGAGTGGGAACGGTTTAACCCATGACCACAAAATGACATTTTCTGACGCCCCTAAAGGATAAGGATTAAGAAAACATTATGGAAAATGAAGAAATTGCTTGTCACTCGTTGACTAAAGAATTGAGCAAGGGCTAAATGTGCATTGGCAATTACATCGTATTTAAAAACAAAATGGAAATCTTTTACAAGCAAGAAATCTTCAGTTGCTGTCATAATTTTTCAAACCCATTACCACAAATTCTTGTATATTTTGATATGCTAACGTAAAACATTGTTTGAAAAAGGAGTAACTTCTTTCATTTATCTCAAAATGATTTCTACCCTCTATCGAGCTCATTTTCCCATTTGAAACCATCTGAATTGTATTCATTGACTTCTTCCATATTATATTTAAACCCATTCCCTCTCAGTGAAGCTTTTCGACACCCCCAAGAAAAAAACTTTTAAAAAACATTGTGGAAAACAAAGAAATTGCTTGTTACAAGCAATTTATTGTTTTCGACAAATGTTTTCTTCCAAGAAAGTTGAAAAAATCCAAAATTTGATAAATGTTAAATTGTTATCTGCAACTTTGGGCCAGTCTAGAATTTTGCTGTTTGGTAATGGGTCAATAGGCTAAATTTCTTTTGCCTCATAATGGGTTTTTAAAAAAAAGAGAATTTTTATATCATATCCTATCAAAAGCAATTCTCACTCATGACTTACATTACACTTCCTGCTTTCCTTTAAACGACAACAAAATTTTAGACATTTCCAAATCTAAAGAAGTTTCAGATGATGTCTCTTAGTTGATGTAATATTTAAAATTTCTTTGTCTTTTCAGGGGAGAAAATGTTGTGAAATGAAGAAATTGCTTGTGACAAGCAGTTTCTGCATTTTCCAATATGTTTTCCACAATTTTTTCCCCGGGGACATTCAAAAGCGTCATTGTGTCGGAATGGGCTAATAGGTTCATTAATAGGCACCTTAACCCATTACAACACAGCAAAACTTTAGACTGGTCCAAATTGAAAGACGCTGCATACATAATTTCAAGTTGATGGAATTTTAATTCTTTTCATCTTTTGGGATAGAAAACAATGTGGATAATGAAGAAATTGCTTTATACAAGCATTTTCTTCATTTTCCACAATGTTTTCAAAAGCTTTTTTCTTGAAGGGCGTAAAAAGGAGGGCTTGTGTGGGAATGAGTTAACCATTTATCAGATGGCACAATTTTAGACTGGTGCAAATTGAAAGGAGTTGCAGACAAAAATTTAAAATCTATGAAATTTTAGATTTTTTCAACTTTCTGGGTAGAAAATATTGTTGAAAATGAAGGAATTGCTTGTCACAATATCACATTGTCCACAATGTTTTCCGTAATATTATCGTTGAGGGGCATCAAAATGTGTCATTGTGTAGGAATAGGTTAAAGCAAGCATACTCAGAAAGCACTTCTAGAACAAATCAAAAATCTTGAATAATAAATATGGTTAGTAAGGTTGAGGTTAAACAATTTGGTGAAAAGCAGACAAACACACAAGCTCATGAAAGTGAGAGTGAAAATGAAAAATAACAAGCAAAAACCCTTCACCATAACAGTCTTGCAACATGTCTTAACTAAGCCCATTCCCATACAATCTACACCCATCAAGAAAAGAGCTTTAGAAAACATTGTGGACAAAGAAGAAATTGCTTGTAGTAAGCAATTTCTTTATTTTCTACAACGTTTTCAACCCCAAAAGTTGAAAAATTTAAAATTATAGACTCCAAGTTGTCCTCTTTTCAACCAGTCTAAATTGTTGCCCTCTGGAAGTGGGTTAAACTGTGCCTTCCAAAACATAAGCTTTATAAGTTCAATTATAGCATCTTACATGATACAGAAAAATGCATAAACGTTACTTTTCACCAATATCCACACAGTGGCACTTTTTGACGCCCCCCAAGAAAAAAAGCTTTGGAAGACATTATGGAAAATGAAGAAATTGCTTGTGACAAGCTATTTCTTCATTATCCACAATGTTTCATACCCAAAAGGTAACAAAAGCTTAAAATTTCATTAGGTTTAAATTGTCATCAGCAACTTCTTCCAATTTGGACCAGACTAAATTTTTGCTGTCTGTTAGTGGGTTAATTCAATAGGAAAGACACTCTATTATATATCATATTCAATGGTAACAGTTATAGTAACCACAATATTTTGACCTTTAGCCACTGCCTTGACCTTGCACTTGACAGTACATGTATGTACTTGAAAACAATATTTGAAATGGTATATCTACTCACAATAGAGAGCAATTATTTGCCAAGAAGATTTGAAGTCTATCTAAATTGATAGAAGTTCAGGTCCAGACTAATTGTGACGGACAGGCATGCTCACACCAAACCATCATTATGACAACTATGTAGGCTTAAAACAAAAAACATACTATGGCCGTATGTGATCTCTTTCAATACAAGATGGATTAACTCCCTTGTTTAGTACACAGTATACTGACCATTTAGAAAATGGACAAACAGTTTAATCCCATTCCCACACAGCTTTTTTACAACCCTCAAGCCAAAGCTTTGGAGGACATTGTGGCCAATCAAGAAATTACTTGTTTGTCAGAAGCAATTTCTTTATATCCACAATGTTTCCTTCCCTTAATGAGAAAGATTTTTTAAATTTCTTTGAATTTGGACCAGTCTGAGATTTTGTAATGTGAAATGAAGTTGCAGGCTCACAAGAGACAAACCGTCCTTCTTTATGTATTAATCCATTACCACAGGATCCCAAATTTTAGCATGATGAAGAAAATTACTTAAGAAAAACATAGTAAGGGAAAGAGAAATTGCTAGTTTCAAGCAATTACTCCTTTTCTTCTTATGTTTCCTAACATATATAGCTCTTGTTTTTCTCTTTCTCATCTTAAACTTCTTATAGCAAAGCAACTGTTTTCAATTTGCATCAGTCTAAAATCATGTAGTCTGCAAATGAGGTAAACATATACGCTAGTACACAGTCCATTTTCATACATGTATGTTGAAATAGTTACACAACAATTAGCATAGCACCACGGTTCCTGTAAGACAGTGTGTTAATAGACTAAATACCTCTAAATCCAGATCAAACTCATTTATAACTGGGGTCTGATCTATATCTGCTTTGGAAGACAAAGATTTCTCTATTTCTAGCAGGCGACCATCTAACTCAGCCAATTTTGCCTTTTCCTGAAAATGCATGTAGTCTTCCAGTCTAATTCATGCAATGAAAACAATGCTAATCACACAAAACAAAAGTCATTCAAACAAATACGAACTATTAGCTATCCGTCATTCTGTGTAAGTTTCAGTTTTTCTTTATAAAGTTCAATTTGTTTAACCCTTGTCATGCTGTATAAGTTTCCTTACTGAATTGCTGTCAAATCAAGGGGCTGAAAGCACTGATAGAACTTGTTATTTGAAAATCAATATCTTTTTTTAGAAATCAATTTCATAAACAACTCTGACAGGAAAAGTACAAGCAGGAGGTGTAGACTAAGATCAGCCTGCACATAAGTGCAGTCTGATCTTAGTCTACACCTCCTGACAAAACCGGAATATTCCAGGTTCAGCATGACAAGGGTTAACCCATAACCACTGAACAAATTTTACATGGTTCCAAGTTGATAGAAATCACAGACGACAATTTCAAATTGGTGGAATTTACAAACTCTGTGCCTTATAAGGTAGAAAACATTGTGAACAAGCAAATTTAAATATCTACTATGTTTTCTACCCCAAATAATAAAAAAATTTAGAATTTTACCAACCTAAAATTGTCATCTACATCTTTCAATTTTTCTCATGTGGGAATGGGTTAAATACATCAACAATATACAGCCTATCATCTGCACTAACCAAAATATGTTTTCATGGATGCATAGCTCAACACAGAGGGGATGACAAATGAACATGGAAAACTTGATCTAGGATAATGGCCTTGGAGATGGTACCCAGAGAAAAAACATCGTGAAAAGAAATAAGTATTATGAAACATGGAAGCTTCAGCAAGCATTAACCCATTACCAGACGGCAAAATTTTGGACTGGCTAAATTGAAAGAAGTTGCAGACAACAATTTAAAGTTTATGAAATTTTTTATTTTTCCATCTTTATGGGTAGAAAACATTTTAGAAAATGAAGAAATTGCTTCTTTTAAGCAATTTCTTCATTTTTCTCAATGTTTTCCAAAGCTTTTTTTCCTTGGGGGCATATTAAAGCGTCACTGAGTGGGAATGGGTTAACCAATAAAAAATTAAGACATGGCTATAGCCAATAACAACCTTTGACATGCTGAACCCATAATATTTCTGTTTGGCAGGAGGTATAGACAAAGATCAGCCTGCACAAATTTTCAGTCTTTTCTTCGTCTACACCACCTACTTGTCCCTTTCAATCCATAATCCTTTATGAGATAAAATTTCAAGATAAATATTGATCAAAATCTGCTGCTTGCAGTGCTTTAAGCCCTTTGAATTAAAGGCAAATTCTGAAATGGATTTTATTGAGCATGACAAGAGTTGAAGTCTTGATTTTCAACAAATTCAAACTTGTAAAACTGACATTAAATAATGACCTTAAAAATCAATACCACAGAAAGGTCTTGTAAAAGCAATGAATGATTGAAATACGATTTCAAGCTCTATCACCTAAAATTCAAAAGTTATCCTCAATGTCACAGTTTTTTTCTCGGATAATCAAACACACAGACAGGGAAAATAGTTCTATTTGAACCCAGTCTATGGATGTTGAGGTGTTGAGGTATTAAAATAACATTTCCTAACCACTGTGCCATGCAGGACTTGTAGATGATTCTAATGAGATCCTACAACACAGGCTATGAAACTCAAGTCATTAAAATCAGAAATGTTATCATTCCCTCTAAGAGCTGTGTATGATAGCAAGACAGTACAATAAGCACAAACAAACACACAATTGCAGGACAGTCTAACACACAATTGCAGTACAGTCTAACACATAAAAGATTCTCAGCAAAGGGTGGTGAAAAAGCACAAAGGAAAATTTTATAGGGGTCAAAAATAAAAAAGAACTACAAATGTGTGACAGAGATGGATGCCCTCACATAATTGCTTGTCACATGACCTTCAGCTGTGAACTTGAAGTTGGAGTATTCAACACAATTTTATGCATAATACAAGTACTCGTTTTAGTCCTCTTCCAAACAAAGTCATTTTAACCCATTCCCACACAATCCCTCCTTTTAACACAATGCCCCGCAACAGGAAAAGTGTTGTTGACTTGTACATGAGTTTTAGTAAAGTATTTTAGTGAAAGCGACAAGGACATTTTTTGGCGTTTGACCTTGGTATGTGACCTTGACCTTATCACATGACCTTGACCTTGACCTGAAGAAATGTGTATTATGAAGATATATCATCATGCTAAATATGAGCATTGTATCTTGAATAGGCTGGTAGTTTTTAGCAATGTTAAGTTTTTTGGTTACGTTTTGCAGACAGACAGACCGACAGACAATTGTTAAACAATATCCTCTAGTTCTTTCGATGTGGGGGCCAAAAAATGAAGAAATTGCTTGTGTCAAGCAATTTCTTCATTAACCACAATATTTTCTACACGAAAAGACGAAATAATTTGATATTCCATCAACTTGAATTTATCTTCTGCAGCTTCTTTCAATTTGGACCAGACTAAATTTTTGCCATGTGGGAATGAATTAAATCTATCAATTAATGTAAAAGACATCCTCTGTACAAGAATTAGACACAGACTACGACACACAGAAACATACACACCCATGCACACAGAGACAGAGGTAACTCTACAAGCCTGTAGAAAACTGTGGCAGAGGCATAAAAACTGATTATGTATGATATCAACCCTTGTCGCCCTGAACCAGGAATATTCCTGTTTTAGCAGGAGGTATAGACAAAATTTGGCCTGAACATAAACACAATCTGATCTTAGTCTACACCACCTGCTTGTCCCTTTTAAACCAAAATTGTTTTTAAAATCAGTTTTCAAATGAAATGTTGACCTGTAGATAATGCTTCCAGTGATTTCAGTCCTATGATTGTAGTGCAATTTTTAAACTGGATTTTATTCAGTATGACAAGGGTTAAACACAGAAATTCAGCTTGATTATCTTTACTAATTTACTAATCATATCTGCTTATCATAAAGATGCTCTTTAAGATTTTTTCAACTTTGACACTATCGATTTATACAGTAAAATTTTATTTATGCTTAGCTTTGATTCCCAAATACATTAATTGCCGATGATATCATCGGTCTGATCCTGAAACCTAATAACTTTAACCCATTACCAGGTGACAGAATTTCAGACTAATCTAAAGTAAAAGATGTTGTAGACAACAAATCCAGTTGATGAAATTTTGTGGTTAATGAAAAAATTGCTTGCAACACTAAATTTCTTCATTTTCCACAATATTTGCCAATGCTCACTTGCTAGTGACAAACATTAATAAGTCCTGAAGTGGCACAGGTTGTAAGTTGGTATTAGGGATTTTTGATAAAAGTAAGTTCAGCATATTGAAGTAGTATGAAGCATATATATTTTATATCAACAGCACCTAACAAATTAGCTAACAACTCTTAACCCTTTCCTGTTTTATGAAATTTTAGACTGGTCCAATTTCAAAGAGGTTGTAAACGACAATGAAAATTGCATGCAATTTGAAATATGACTATCCTATTTGGTAAAAAATATTGTGGAAAAAGGAGAAATTGCTTGTTACAAGCAATTTCTCCTTTTTCCACAATGTTTTCTCAAGTATAAAATCACAGTGACGTTAAATCCTGCGTTTGTCCAGGAAAGGGTTATTTTGCATCAAGACCCTTCTCAAGAAGAGATATAGGAATATACCCAAGATTTTGTATGAGATGCCCTTGGAATATGGTCTTGACCTTGTCTTGATAACAGCAGGAAGATATTGTGATAAGTCATTCCATTTAACGCTCCTCAGAAAAAGCTTTTTAAACATTGTAGTAAATAAAGAAATTGCTTGTTTCATGCAATTTCTTAATTATTCACAATGTTTTCCATCCAAAAAGACCAAAAATTTATAATTCAATCATCTTGGAATTGTCATCTGCAGCTTCTTTCAATTTGGACCAGTCTAAAACTTTTGTCAAGTGGGAATGGGTTAAACCAGTCTAAATTCTTGCTGTAAATGATAATGTTATTTCCCTTTGCTGTAAGATGCACAACACATTCCGTTTCTTCTAGAGAGAAGACAGACAGACCAAAATATACCTGATTGAATTCATCGATGGATATTTGTCGCTGTTTTTCCAGCTTCTCCATTTCTTGACGCACATTATGGATCATATCTCTTTGTTGATTGGATATCTGTTGTAGACTCTCCTGAAAATAAAGATTTAGCCAATTACCAGATGGCAAAATTTTAGGCTGGTCCAAATTGAATGCGGTTGCAGACGACAAAACAAAGTTGGTTTAAATTCATTTAAAAATGCTTAAAGAGATTTCCCCCTTATTGGTATAGATTGCTCTGTTGAAAGTGAACATATAGTAACCAATTCAGTGACACTTTTAGAATCCCCCAAGAAAACAAGCTTTGGAAAACATTGTGGAAATGAAGAAATTGCTTGTCACAAGCAATCTCTTCTTTTTCCACAATGTTTTCTACCAATAAATTTGAAGTAATCCAAAATTTCATAAACTTTTAATTGTCATCTGCAATTCTTTCAATCTGACCAGTCTAGCAATATGTCGTCTGTTGATGGGTTAAGAGTTTTTAGAGAATGTGTTTCAGTTATATCAGAGATATTTCAAAATGTCAAAGTATCTTAACTACGGCGCTGACACAGACTGGGACAAGGGAATACCCCAGGTTTTCTCCAAAAACAGCTAAGCTAAAACTTAGACTGGGCCAAACTCAAAGAATATAATGACAATCCTAAATTAACCCATTATCACACTTCACAAGTTTAGACTTGTCCAAATTCAAAGGTGTCTCAGATTACAAATTTGGGCTGATGAAAATATAGCAATCTTTCGTCTGTTGGGTTTGTAAACATTGTGAATAATGAAGAAATTGCTTTTAATAAGTGAGTTCTTCATTTTCAACGATGTAAACCAAAGCATTCCCCCCTTTTTTATGGAGGGTGAAGGGTGGAAGGTCAAAAAGAGGGGTCGTGTGGGAATTGATTAAACTTACTAAATTCCATTTCTAGTTAATGAAATTTGGAAATCTTTGTCTTTTGTATTAAAAACAGGGTGAATAATGAAGAAATTGATTATATCGAATTTCGATAAATTGTTCTATATAATCAATTTCTTCATTTTCCATAATGTTTTCTCAAGCTTTTTACCCCAAAGCCAGATTGTATAGGAATGGTTTAGAATTCCTAGGTATTTGTCAGTCCAAATATTTTCTCTTGTGCTCAAGGGATATAATTCAACATAATAAATTAAATCTAGTAAATAGTTATTTCCCTTTTGTTATTGTATACTAAGCCCACTGTTAACCCTTATCTTGCTCTTGCTGACCCCAGAATATTCCTGTTTTGGCATGAAGCATAAACAAAGATCAGTGTATATTTGTAGACCAATCTTTCTCTTTATCACCTATTTGTCCTGTTAACTCTTTCCTGTTTCTCGAAATTTTAGACTGGTCCAATTTGAAAGATGTTGCTGACGCCATTGAAAAGTGAGTGGAATTTGAAACAAAACCTTTCTATGTGGTAGAAAATATTGTGATTAAAGAAGAAATTGCTTAGGTATAAAATTGCATGGACGTAAAAAACAGGGATTGTACAGGAAAGGGTTAAAGTCATAGGGCATAGTTGTCTGTAAAATTTTTATTAAGAGAAATACTTCAAGTCCTTTGCTGGTAATGATATTCTAGAAAGGATTTTATTTGGCATGAGAAAGTCCCTGTTTGTGACAGACATAATTCCCTACACCTTTAGAACCTAAAATCATTTGTTTTGTTTTCAAGGGACAAAACTCGAAATGATCAATTCAATCTAAAGAAATAAAGTAATTTCCCTTCTCTACCCTCTGACTGCAAGAATCAATTTAACCCATTTCCACACAATCCTAATTTTGACGCCTTCTGAAGAAAAGCTTTGGAAAACATCATGGAAAAGAAAAGAATTGCTTGTCAGAAGCAATTTCTGCGTTATCTATCATGTACTATTAAACTAATAGACAAAGATTTTAAAATTTCAGCATATCAAATTGTTGTCTGCAACTTCTTAGAATTTGGACCAATCTAAAATTTTGTTGTGCAGGAAGGGGTTACAGATTTAATGCTATGCTGAATAACCACATTAGAAAAATACTCTTTGGCTCAATAGTTAGAGCACCATACTTTTACTCACTGATTAACCCATTCCAACACAACAAAATTTTAGACTGGTCCAAATTGAAAGGAGTTACACACAATAATTTAAAGTTTATGAAATGTTATTTTTTTCAACTTTCTGCATAGAAAACATTGTGTAAAATGAAGAAATTGATTGTCACAAGCAATTTCTTCATTATACACAATGTATTCCCAATTGCTTTTCTTGAGGGGTGTCAAAAGGCGTCACTGTGTGGGAATGGGTTAATGAGTCCGAGAGTTTGACAAACTCCTACTCCACTACTGTTAAAAGTGGCATTAACCAATTCCTGCACAGTGACACTTTTTGAGCTCAAGAAAAACAATTGGCAAATTATTGTATAACAAGAGCACCGCCCACGGGTGCCAACGCTAGGCTGCAGGTGCTGGATAATGCAAAAATTCTAAGTCGAAAAAGAGGCTTAACTCTTACAAAAACACTTTTAGAGTTATCCTCATTGATAGTCTAGATAGCTCTTGAGATGGTCAATACATATGCCAAGTTTCACGAGGATATCTTCAATAACAACAGAGATATGACCAAGTTGACACGACGCCAAGGTGATGACAATACCTCGGGTTTTCTCCAAAAACAGCTGAGCTAAAAATGAAGAAATTGCTTCATACAAGTAATTTTCCTCATATGACACAATATTTCTACCCAGAAAGTTGAAAAATGTAAAAATTTCATGAGTTTTGAATGTCGTCTGCAACTTCTTTGAATTTGGACCGGTCAAAAATTTTGTCATGTGATAATGGGCTAATGATCCCTACAACAGAATTTACCACTCTCTTTACTCTCTTTAATGGGGTTTAATGCCTCTTTTAACAGTATTAAAGTCATATTGCAGCAGTTGGATCACCTAACCATTGATTCCTGGTATTTCTTTCACCAGTACTACTACAACATCAATTCCAAATGTCGGAAAGGATATTTACTGCAGCCACTGATCAAACCACAAAAAATTCTGTTATTTAAATTGGTTACCTCTCTAGTTTTGTATTTCGACAGCAGTTCCTGTTGATCTGTCAGTAACTTCCTGTGGACTTGTTCTCTGTCTTCTTCAAACTTGGCTTCAGACTGTGAACCATAAATCATCAAATATCACTCTACTATCTGTGAGACTAACACATAACCAGACCACAAAATTCTATGGTGGTTCAAATTCATAGGAATTGCATACAACAATTTAAAGTTTATGAAATTTAAGATTTTTTTCAACTTTTTTTTTTTTGTGTATAGAAAATATTGTGGAAAATGAAGAAACTGCTTGTAACAAGTATTTTTTTCATTTTACGCAATGTTTTCTAAATTGCTTTTCTTGGAGGGTGTCAAAAAGCATCACTGAACAGAAATGGGTTAACATAGTACCAGACAACAAAATTCTATAGTGGTCCGAATTCAGAGGAGTTGCAGACTATATTTTCATGCTTATGAAATTTAAAACATTAATGTCTTTCAAGGAAAAACAAGAGGGCCAGAATGGCCCTAAAATCGCTCACCTGACTAATGTAAGATGATTCAAAATTGAAATTGGCCCAATGGTTACTGAGGAGAAGATGTTTAAAGATTTCAAAGTCAAAAACTGCCCTACCCTTCCAAGCCCTTATTTGGTCATCAATCAAAATTCTAGAACAACTTTTGAAAAGGGTCACTCAAGGAACATTCATACCAAATTTGGTTGAAGTTGGCCCAATAGTTACTGAGGAGAAGATGTTTAAAGATTTCAAAGTCAAAAAAGTGCCTGACCCTGCCACGCCCATATTTGGGCATAAATCAAAATTCCAGGAACAACTTTTGAAAAGGGTCACCAAAGGAACATTCATGCAAAGTTTGGTTTAAATTGACCCAACTGTTACTGAGGATAAGATGTTTAAAGATTTCAAAGTTAAAAAAACTGCCACGCCCATATTTGGGCATAAATCAAAATTCTGCAAACAACTTTTGAAAAGGGTCACCCAATGAACATTCATACCAAATTTGGTTGTAATTGGCCCAATAGTTACTGAGGAGAAGATGTTTAAAGATTTCAAAGTCAAAAACTGCCACGCCCATATTTGGGTGTGAAACGAAATTCTGCCTAACAACTTTTGAAAAGGGTCACCCAAGGAACATTCATACCAAGTTTGGTTGAAATTGGCCCAATGGTTCCTGAGGTGTAGATGTTTAAAGATTTCAAAGTCAAAAACTGCCACGCCCGGCCACGCCCATATTTGGGCATAAATCAAAATTCCATGAACAACTTTTAAAAAGGGTCATCCAAGGAACATTCATGCCAAGTTTAGATGAAATTGGCCCAATGGTTACTGAGGAGAAGATGTTTAAAGATTTCTAAGTCAAAAACTGCCACGCCCTGCCACGCCCATATTTGGGCGTAAATCAAAATTCCACGAACAACTTTTGAAAAGGGTCACCAAAGGAACATTCATGCCAAATTTGGTTGAAATTGGCCCAATGGTTACTGAGGAGAAGATGTTTAAAGATTTCTAAGTCAAAAACTACCACGCCCTGCCACGCCCATATTTGGGCATAAATCAAAATTCCACGAACAACTTTTGAAAAGGGTGACCCAAGGAACATTCATACCAAATTTGGTTGAATTTGGCCTAATGGTTACTGAGGAGAAGATGTTTAAAGATTTCTAAGTTAAAAACTGCCACGCCCTGCCACGCCCATATTTTGGGGTCAATCAAAAATCCGCGAACAACTTTTGAGAAGGGTCACCCAAGGAACATTCATACCAAATTTGGTTGAAATTGGCCCAATGGTTACTGAGGAGAAGATGTTTAAAGATTTCTAAGTTAAAAACTGCCACGCCCTGCCACGCCCATATTTTGGGGTCAATCAAAAATCCGCGAACTACTTTTAAAAAGGGTCATCCAAGGAACATTCATGCCAAGTTTAGATGAAATTGGCCCAATGGTTACTGAGGAGAAGATGTTTAAAGATTTCTAAGTCAAAAACTGCCACGCCCTGCCACGCCCATATTTGGGCGTAAATCAAAATTCCACGAACAACTTTTGAAAAGGGTCACCAAAGGAACATTCATGCCAAATTTGGTTGAAATTGGCCCAATGGTTACTGAGGAGAAGATGTTTAAAGATTCCTAAGTCAAAAACTACCACGCCCTGCCACGCCAATATTTGGGCATAAATCAAAATTCCACGAACAACTTTTGAAAAGGGTGACCCAAGGAACATTCATACCAAATTTGGTTGAAATTGGCCCAATGGTTACTGAGGAGAAGATGTTTAAAGATTTCTAAGTTAAAAACTGCCACGCCCTGCCACGCCCATATTTTGGGGTCAATCAAAAATCCGCGAACAACTTTTGAGAAGGGTCACCCAAGGAACATTCCTACCAAGTTTGGTTGAATTCCGCCCAGTGGTTACTGAGGAGAAGATGTTCAAAGAATTGTTGACGACTTCCGACGCACGACGGACAAAAGGTGATACCAAAAGCTCACCTTGAGCACGTTGTGCTCAGGTGAGCTTAAAATGGAAATGAAGAAACTGCTTGTCAAAAGCAATTTCTTCTTTTTCAATAATGTTTTCAAAAGTTTGGTTTTCTTTTAATGGACATAAAAAGGGGCACAGTAGATATCTAGACTGATTCAAGTTAGGAGTTGTAGTAGGAATTACACTTAGATTCTATATTCACCCCTTTCCTGGTCAAACCCGGGATTTTAAGACACTGGGATTGTATACTTGAGAAAATATTGTGGAAAAAGAAAAAATTGCTTGTAACAAGCAATTTTTCCTTTTCCCACAATATTTTCTACCACAAAAGGTGGTTTCATTTCAAATTGAATCCCATCTTTATTATAGTGCGCAACCCCTTTGGAATTGGACCAGTCTAAAATTTCAAACAAGAGGGCCAGAATGGCCCTAAAATCGCTCACCTGACTAATGTAAGATGATTCAAAATGAAATTGGCCAAATGGTTACTGAGGAGAAGATGTTTAAAGATTTCAAAGTCAAAAACTGCCCTCCCTTCCAAGCCCTTATTTGGTCATCAATCAAAATTCTAGAACAACTTTTGAAAAGGGTCACTCAAGGATTATTCATACCAAATTTGGTTGAAATTGGCCAAATAGTTACTGAGGAGAAGATGTTTAAAGATTTCAAAGTCAAAAACTGCCACACCCATATTTGGGCGTGAAACCAATTTCTGCAAACAACTTTTGAAAAGGGTCACCCAAAGAACATTCATGCCAAGTTTGGTTGAAATTGATCCAATGCTTACTGAGGAGAAGATGTTTAAAGATTTCAAAGTCAAAAAAGTGCCTGACCCTGCCACGCCCATATTTGGGCATTAATCAAAATTCCAGGAACAACTTTTGAAAAGGGTCATCAAAGGAACATTCATGCAAAGTTTGGTAGAAATTGACCCAACTGTTACTGAGGAGAAGATGTTTAAAGATTTCAAAGTTAAAAAAATTGCCACGCCCATATTTGGGCATAAATCAAAATTCTGCGAACAACTTTTGAAAAGGGTCACCCAAGGAACATTCATACCAAATTTGGTTGTAATTGGCTCAATAGTTACTGAGGAGAAGATGTTTAAAGATTTCAAAGTCAAAAACTGCCACGCCCATATTTGGGCGCGAAACGAAATTCTGCGAACAACTTTTGAAAAGGGTCACCCAAGGAACATTCATACCAAGTTTGGTTGAAATTGGCCCAATGGTTCCTGAGGTGAAGATG
The DNA here is from genome assembly GCA_946902895.1 of Fragum fragum. NCBI lineage: Eukaryota > Metazoa > Mollusca > Bivalvia > Cardiida > Cardiidae > Fragum > Fragum fragum. The sequence goes on from OX336372.1 coordinate 46,811,209, forward strand.
TTTAAAGATTTCAAAGTCAAAAACTGCCACGCCCGGCCACGCCCATATTTGGGCATAAATCAAAATTCCATGAACAACTTTTAACCCTTTCCTGTTTTACAAAATTTTAGACCTGTCCAAATTCAAAGGTTTTGCAGACTACAATTTAAAGTCTATTTTATTTGAAAAATAACCTATCAGTAGGGAAGAAAATATTGTGAGAAAAGAAGAAATTGCTTGTGACAAGCAATTTCTTCTTTTCCCACAAAGTTTTCTCAAGTATAAAATCACATGGACGTAAAAACCAGTGATTGTACAGGAAAGTGTTAAAAAGGGTCACCCAAGGAACATTCATGCCAAGTTTGGATGAAATTGGCCCAATGGTTACTGAGGAGAAGATGTTTAAAGATTTCTAAGTCAAAAACTGCCATGCCCTGCCACGCCCATATTTGGGCATAAATCAAAATTCCACGAACAACTTTTGAAAAGGGTCACCCAAGGAACATTCATGCCAAGTTTGGTTGAAATTGGCCCAATGGTTACTGAGGAGAAGATGTTTAAAGATTTCTAAGTCAAAAACTGCCACGCCCTGCCACGCCCATATTTGGGCGTAAATCAAAATTCCACGAACAACTTTTGAAAAGGGTCACCCAAGGAACATTCATGCCAAATTTGGTTGAAATTGGCCCAATGGTTACTGAGGAGAAGATGTTTAAAGATTCCTAAGTCAAAAACTGCCACGCCCTGCCACGCCCATATTTGGGCATAAATCAAAATTCCACGAACAACTTTTGAAAAGGGTGACCCAAGGAACATTCATACCAAATTTGGTTGAAATTGGCCCAATGGTTACTGAGGAGAAGATGTTTAAAGATTTCTAAGTTAAAAACTGCCACGCCCTGCCAAACCCATATTTGGGGGTCAATCAAAAATCCGCGAACAACTTTTGAGAAGGGTCACCCAAGGAACATTCCTACCAAGTTTGGTTGAATTCCGCCCAGTGGTTACTGAGGAGAAGATGTTTAAAGAATTGTTGATGACTTCCGACGCACGACGGACAAAAGGTGATACCAAAAGCTCACCTTGAGCACGTTGTGCTCAGGTGAGCTAAAAAAGGGAGAGGGTTAAAAGAAAGCATTCAATAGATTAGAAATGTTCGAAAAAATCTGTTTATAACATTAGCTATCAAAATTTTCTCAGAGAATTATGTTTTATCCATTACCTTATCGCAGAATTTTGGACCTGTCCTAATTGATGAAATGTTAAAATTCTGTCTTTTGGGGTAGCAAACATTTTGAGAAGATTATCTACATTGTACATGTAATTATCTACAATGTCTTGACCCCCCCCCCCCAAAAAAAAATCCATCAACTTAACCCTTGTCATTCTGAACTCGGGATATTCCTGTTTTGGCAGGAGGTATAGACAAAGATCAACCTGCACATAAGTGCAGTCTGATCTTGGTCTACACCTCCTGTTGGTCCCTTTTCAGCCAGAGATGCTTAAATAATCATTTTTCAAAAGAATTACGGATCCTCATTAAGACCTTCCAGTGCTGTCAGTCCTTTGATTTTAAATTATATAGGATTTTAATTCAGCGTGACAAGAGTTAAGATTGTCACCTGCAATCTTTTGTGAATTTTGACCATTCTAAAATTTTGTCACCTGGTAATGAGTTAAAAGATGAATCCAAATCAGTCAATCATTATTATCAAAATTCATTACTTTTTAATTAAATTGTGTGAATATTAGTAGCAACCATTTTCATTTTTACATTTCAAGTCCTTTTATTATGAATAATACACCCTTTTTTAAACCAATCCCACTCAGCGACGCTTTTACACGCCTCCAGGAAAAAAAGCTTTGGAAAACATTGTGGAAAATGAAGAAATTGCTTGTTACAAGCAATTTCTTCATTTTCCAGTCTTTACCTAGAGAGTTAAAAAAATCCAAAATTTCATTAACTTTAAATTGTTGTCTGCAACTTCTTTCAATTTCGGCCAGTCTAAAATTTTGGCTTGTGGTAATGGGTTAACTCATTACCAGACAAAAAACTTCAGACTTGTCCAAACTTCAAAGATGTTGTCACCAACAATTTTAGTTGAAGAAATTCTATTTTTTTTGTCTTTTGAAGTAGATAACATTGTCAAAAAGCATGAAATTTTAACATCTCATCAACTGCAAAAATGAATGATATCTGCGAATACCATGAAATCGGACCAGTCTAAAATATTTGGTAATGGATTAAGTGTATTATTCATACAGTCACCTAGAATATTTTTGTCCTACTCCTTGAATGCTATTTCCTCTACTAACCTCTAGTTGCTGAAATTCGAGATCATCAAATATTTTTCGTTGTGTTTCTAAAAGTTCTTTGGTATTTTGAAGTCTATCTAGAAGTGACGATTGTTGTTCGGAACCACAAGCTTGTAACTCTTTTTCTAACAACAGACATTCTTGCTCTAACTGATCCAATTTCTGGCGTTCTCGCTCGATGATTGCAAGCTCCTGAAAAAGTAAATAGTATAGATTGATTGATTGAATGGGGTTTATTCCAGTCATATTGTGGCTGATGGAGCACCTAACAAAGGATTCCTGTTACTACCAGTGTGACCACTACATCCTTTTCTAGCCTCCAGCTACTATCCCCTTAGGTTTATGATTATCCAATTATCCACCCATCGGTGAGAGACAAATGTCGGAATGGATATGTGCCACCTCTGGGGATCGAACCTGTGACATCCCATGATTGAAGATTAGGAGTCTGATGCGCTACCGACTGTGCTATGATGGTGGTTATAAATAGTAAAGAGTGGAATCCTCCTAACAACATTGGGCCCGAGTAGATGGATGGTGAACAAAATCTATGTTGAATAAAGGGTATAACTCTTCCGCAGATGCATTTATCTCCCTTGACAACAGACGGCAAGTTTCAAGTAAATATCTTCAATAATCAAGCCCCTCTTTGGAAAACACAGGGAAAAATGAAGAAATTACTAGTAACAAGCAATTTTTTCATTGTCCACTATGAATTTGACCCTTAAAGGTAACGGTTTATCATATTTCACCTGCTAAAAATTGTCTGCACATCCTTCGTTCTGGACCAATCAGAAATTTTGTTGAGTGGTGATTGGTTAACCCATTCCCACACAATGACGCTTTTACACACCTCTAAAGAAAAACATTTGGGAAAACATTGTGTAAAATGAAGAAATTGCTTGTAACAAGCAATTTCTTCATTTTACACAATATTTTCTATCCAGAAAGTTGAAAAAATCTAAAATTCCATAAACTTTTAATTGTAGTCTGCAACTTCTTTCAAATTGGACCATTCCAAAATTAAGAAGCCTGGTAATGGGTTAACAAGTTACCTCAGTGCTAAGTATTATGACATTCCACTGTCTGCTCTTATCAAGCCATCTGCCAGCATTTAACCTATTGCTACATAATTCACCAATTTGACCAACACCAAAGAAAACTAGACATTGTCGCAAAGCGGACTAATACCCCCCAACTGCGCTTGTCCATGTTCAAGTGCTATCCCCCAAAGGGCCATAAGAAAAAACAGATTTTCTAATTAAAGGGACATAACTCAGTCAAAAATCAAAGGACCATAACCAAAATAGGATATACACTTGTCTGACTTATAACGTGTCTTTCTGTGAAATTTGAATCAAATCTGTCCAATGGTTGCTGAGAAATTGAGCGGACACGATTTTTCACCAAAGGGCCATAACTCCGTCAAAAATCAATGGAGCGTAACCAAAATGGAATATGCACATCTCTTCTTGAATCAAATCCATCCAGTGGTTGCCGAGAAATTGAGCGGACACGGAAAAAAGCTACAGACAGACAGACGGACGGACCAACCGACAAGCTGACTCCTATATACCCTCCAAATATATTTTTGGGGGTACAATTAGCTAGGAAAAAAATTTGTGATAAGGGAAAAACTGCCTTAAATAACTTACCATGTAACAATCACTCTCAAAAAACACCATTTTGTTTGAGGACAGTATTTGCACTATTTGACAAATTAAGTAAATGAGTACTGGTTATATATACAACCATATTTGTAATGTCAACGTGATTCAAATTCGACAAGTTATTTATGGGGTACTTCAAGCTAATAAACCTTGCAGTTGCTTTAACTAAATAAGTGGTAAATCCCTTATTGTGGTCAATGACTTGATCTAATATGTGACCTTAACCCTTGACAAGCAGTACCAAGAACATTCTCGTTTTAGCAAGATATTTAGGTAGTGTTGACTGTGATTAGACAGCTCATATGTGCAGGCTGATCTTAGTATTTACCTCCTGCTAAAACAGAAATATTACGGGTCCAGCATGACAAGGGTAAATATTGAAGAACTTAATGTTATGTAAAAAATGCAAATCAAGAGCACTTTATTATGACAGATTGCTGCTCCCCCCCGCCCCCCAACTCAACAGTTTACGCCCATTGACTCTGACTGGAAAATCCACTTCAATTTCAAACAACATTATTTTGCAAAATTCATGCCCTTGTACCATGTAACAAAGCATGAAAATTGTTGGATGCTGACTTAAATTCCGTTACTACATGTAGTGTGCAACTGTAGTTATGACATATAAGTTGCCATCAAGCAAATATGCTTCACATAAATGCCAACCAATGTCAGAGTTCAAAGTTCACTAGCGGCCTTATTGAATGATTTGATTGGCCAATTGAATTTCTTTGATTGACAGCAGTGATAGTCAATTGTTTATTTACATAGCCCAGATCAAACAAAAAAAAAAAGAGATTTTACACATGTCTAAATTGAAGGAAGTTGCAGACAAAAATTTTAAGTTGTTGAAGTTAAAAAATTCTTCATTTTATAGGATAGAAAAGATTGTGGACAATGAAGACATTGCAATTTCTTCTTTTTCCACCATTTTTTCATAGTTCTTTTTTTTCTTCAGGGTCACAATGAAATATTGGATTAAGTGGGAATGGGTTAAGCATTTATGTTGATAATGTAGTTTAAAAGGAATCCTGGATTAAAAGGTATCCTGATACAGAATATTTTCTAGAACTTAACCCTTGTCATGCTGTGTAAATTACTTTACTGAAATGCTGTCAAATCAAAGGGCTGAAAGCACTGATAGAACTTGTTGTTAAAAATACAATATTTCTTTAAGAAATCAACTTCATAAACAACTCTGGCAGGAAAAGTGCAAGCAGGAGATGTAGACTAAGATCAGCCTGCACATAAGTGCAGTCTGATCTTAGTCTACACCTCCTGCCAAAACCGGAATATTCCGGGTTCAGCATGACAAGGGTTAAATCAAGCATTAATAAAATGATAGAATCAAAAGTACATTACAGTAAATAATTTTTCAGTTGCTAAATAATGAGTGGTTGAATGCATAGCTTGTTTAAAGGTTAATTGCGTAACAATGAGTATCTGTTTGATAGTAATCCATCTTAACTTTTCACATGACCAACATCCTATCTGGTCCACTTAACTTCTTTTAAGTGGTTGATTACCATATGCAGACATGGCGACGGCAAATGTGGGCTTTGGTCAATGGCCACTCAACAGGACTCATCTTTGTCATGCGCTACCACCCAAATTGCTTTTGTTTGGTCATGATCACTCAATCAAACAACAGTTTGATCTGAACACCTGAAAAGGGGACCTTCATGGCCAGTACCATGTAATAAAAACATAAAATCGTCTGTTGGCGACATAGTCTTAACCCATTACTACATCTCAAAATTTTAGACTAGTCCAAATTCAAAGAAATTGCAGACGACAATATTTATACATTTGTATTTTTGGATAGAAAACTGTCTGATAAACAAGAGGGCCGTTGGCCCTGGGGCACTCACCTGAGATAAAGGCTCTTTTTCTTTCAACAGTCTAATTTCATGTTAAGGTTAGGATTATGAAACAAGTGGGCCACAATTACATATAAAGACTATGAACCTCGGGATCCAAAAGTCTAAATTATAAATTCCAAGGCTTTAGTGCTGATTTGAAAGAAGGAAAAAACTTTTTCCATGGGTTATAATTTCAGAAATAAGAAAGAAGTCTGTGAACTGATGCTTCATGCCTAAACCCCCCCCCCCCCCCCCAGGTCTGCCCCTGGAAACCCTAGGATCATGATTTTAGCTATTTTGTAAGAGATCAATATACTGATGCTTCATGCAAAATATCAAGGCTCTACGCCTTCTGGGTCAGGAGGAGAAGATTCTTAAAGATTATTTTGAAATTTAACTTTTGTTGCCATGGCAACCAGAGTTTTTAACAGATTTCAATTCTTTTAGCTAATTTTAAGGGGGACCACCTTAGCAACATTTCTGCAAAATTAGGTTCAAATTGGCCCTGAGAATTGGGAGGAGATGTCATTTAAAAAATCGTTCTTTATTTCTATATAGCCACCCCCCCCCTGGGGCTCCGCCCCTGGGGACCCGAGGATCATAATTTTAGCTATTTTGAAAGAGGTCAATATACTGATGCTTCATGCAAAATATCAAGGCTCTATGCCTTCTGGGTCAGGAGGAGAAGATTTTTAAAGATTATCTTAAAATTTCACTTTTGTTGCCATGGCAACCAGAGTTTTTAACGGATTTCAATTCTTTTAGCTTTTTTTGAAGGGGACCACCTAAGGAACATTTCTGCAAAATTTGATTCAGATCGGCCCAGTGGTTTGAGAGGAGATGTCATTTAAAAAATTGTTCTTTATTTCTATATAACCCCCCCCCCCCTGGGACTCCGTCCCTGGGGATCCGAGGATCATGATTCTAGCTATTTTGAAAGAGGTCAATATACTGATGCTTCATGCAAAATATCAAGGCTCTATGCCTTCTGGGTCAGGAGGAGAAAATTTTTAAAGATTATTTTAAAATTTCACTTTTGTTGCCATGGCAACCGGAGTTTTTAACGGATTTCAATTCTTTTAGCTATTTTTGAAGGGGACCACCTAAGGAACATTTCTGCCAAATTTGGATCAAATCGGCCCAGTGGTTTGAGAGGAGATGTCATTTAAAAAATCGTTCTTTATTTCTATATAAACCCCACCCCCCTGGGGCTCCGCCCCTAGGGATCCGAGGATCATGATTTTAGCTATTTTGGAAGAGGTCAATATACTGATGCTTCATGCAAAATATCAAGGCTCTACGCCTTCTTGGTCAGGAGGAGAAGATTTTTAAAGATTATTTTAAAATTTCACTTTTGTTACCATGGCAACCAGAGTTTTTAACAGATTTCAATTCTTTTAGCTATTTTTGAAGGGGACCACCTAAGGAACATTTCTGCCAAATTTGGTTCAGATTGGCCCAGTGGTTTAGGAGGAGATGTCGTTTAAAGAAATTGTTGACGCACGACACACGACGGACAAAAGGCGATCACAATAGCTCACTTGAGCACTACGTGCTCAGGTGAGCTAAAAAGAGGAAATTTCTTATAACAAGCAATTTCTTCATTTTTCACAATGTTTTCCTTTTCTTGAGGGATGTCAAAAAGTGAGATTGTGTTGGAATGGGTTAAAGAGGACTACATAGTGTCCTATATTTTTAGATTTGGGCATAGTTATTTCAACAAGCAACAATTTGTGTAACCAATCTACCTTAAGAAGAGGATCAGGATGGTCCTATATTGCTCCCCTGAGTATTATGGTTCAAGGCTTTAAGATGATGATTTATATATTCTCACAGCGATGGCAACCAAAGTTCTTAATGGATTTCAATTCTTTGAAGTATTTTGAAAGAGGATGACCTAAGGATCATTTCTGTGAAGTTGGTTGAAATTCCATGGTTGGTTTAGGAGGAGAAGATTTTTCCATAACTGTGAACAGACGGACAGACGATAGACAATGACCGATCACAGTACCTCACCTAGAGCACATCATGCTCAGGTGAGCTAAAAATGTTGTTTATATTTTGCTTACAGGGACAAACTTGCCACAGGTTAAACTTTTTTTCCAAAATATTTTTTTTTTATTTTAAGTGCTAGGTCTTTCTGCCATAATTAATATGGTTACAGACTAGTAACATTCCTATTTTCTTAGACAAAACTTACATTGCTATATCCTTGCCCAAGACTTACATTGCAATACCCTTGTACAAGACTTACGTTGCTATTTCCTTGGACAAGACTTACATTTCTATTTCCCTGGTCAAGACATTATATGGACAAGACGACACATACCACATGCAGACTACAGAACCAACCACCAGTCTATTTCTGTTTACATTTTAATGTTAATCTTCTATATTAGAACGAGGGCTTAGAGTAAGACTGTTGTAAGTCCCTTCATTCATTTAACTAGTTTAGTAGTTTTAAACTGAACCCGTAAAGCTCTTAATCAATGCAATTTCAATTGCTAGTCCTACTTTCAAACAACTCTTGTTCAAATGTTGAAGACACAACATTGTTCTTTATGCAAGCATCTGAAGAAACCTCGAAACCTCTATTGGGCAATACTATTTTGAGTGGGCACTAAACATTTATTGGAAAGACAATATCACAAAAAATACACTTTACCCCATACAATCAAGACAAGACTGTAACATAAATATTACCACATTAACCCATTCCAACACAGCAAAATTTTAGACTGGTCCAAATTGAAAGAAGCTGCAGACGACAATTTCAAGTTGGTGGAATTTTGATTTTTTCCGTCTTTTTGGATAGAAAACATTGTGGATAATGAAGAAATTGCTTGATACAAGCAATTTTTTCATTTTCCACAATGTTTTCCAAAACTTTTTTCTTGAAGGGCGTAAAAAGGAGGGATTGAGTTGGAATGGGTTAACCCTTGTCATGCTGAACGGCATCCATGTTTTGAACCATGTTGAAATCAAAGGGCTGAGAGCACTGAAAGCTAGATGGCCGTAGGGGTGGGGGATGTCAATATTTCTTTCAAAAATTCAGTTCTATAAATAATTCTAGCTTAACAGGGACAAACAGGTGGGGTAGACAAAGATCGGACTGCACATATGTGGAGGCTGATCTTTGTCTGCTCTCAGAACAGGAATATTCAGCATGACAAGGTTATCATTTTAGTCACAGACAATCTATCTATTGCATCATAAACATCTAATCATTTATATTCCAGAGTGTAGAGGATCTTCTAGAATATTTCACAGTAATTTCTGGAAGAAATGACTTATGGACAATCATAGGTGGTAAAAGTGCACTGTACACAATGAGGTGTTTGGGAAGGGATTCTAAGTTACAGAAATGTTTTATTTTTTTTAAACATTTGTGAATTATGCAATGCTTGCTAACAAATTATTTCAACTTTCTAGAGAGAAATTCCAATAATTATCATAAATAATCATCAATTTCAAATGATTGCAATAGTATTATGGTGTCTTTCAGTAGTGATATCTCATTCACAGATGATGTTTGCTGTTCAGTTGATCATGAAAAACATATATCATAACAGAAGATGCAATATGTGCTTTATGCTTTAAGTTCAGGTTTATAGTTTGAGACAAGAGAAGCCTTTTAATGAGTCTTTATGCAAACATCAAAAAATAAACATAATTTTTCCTTTCTTTTTCTTTTTTTGTGTTTTTCTAATATACCCCCCCCCCCCAAGAAAATGTATGTTTTGTAGTCATTATGATTTCTGTCATTTGAAGCTTGACAGCAGTCTTTCAAAGATTTTTTCCCATTCACTGAGTGTTCATGAGAAATATCTATACCCTTCTGTTGAATAATCATAGTACATGTAATAAGCATACCTTGCTTTATATTTCAACAGAACCCATTACCAGATGACAACATTTTAGATTTGTCCAAAAATGATGTCACTAAATGAATGTAATGACATCATTTTAAAATGAGGGTTATATAATATTATGTAAATATTTTTGATTGATAAATTTCAGAATTTCATTTCTTTATTGTAAACAATAAGAGGCCCAATAGCCCTAAAACACTCACCTGAGTCAATGATGGAAGAAGCAAAAATGCAAAAGCAACCTAATCTTAATTTGCCCTGTTATAAATTCTTGTTTGAATAATCAAGAACCAATATTCATACAAAATTTCAAGGTACTTGTGCAAGAAAGTGAATTGCACAGAAGTTTTGGTTATAGACCTAGTTTTTGACCCCATGTGACCCAATATTGAACTTGACAGAGAATTGAAAGGAGACAAACATTCTGAATAAATATCAAATCAGTTAAACCAAAAATACGGCCTCTAAGGCTCTAACAAGTTTTTTCTAAGGGTTGACCTATTAACCTAGCTGCTAACCCAAAGTGACCTGAATTTGAAAATGGTTAATATATTTTGAAAACACACATTCTGACAAAATATCAAATCAATTTAGCCAAAACGGGGCCTCTGGAGTGTAAATAAGGTACATGTATTTCTAAGATTTAATTGATTGAGCTAGTTTTTATCTCATGTGACCCTAAGTCAAACTTGGCCCAGTTATCATGGACACAAACATTCTGACCAAATCTCATCTCAATTAAGCCAAAAATTGGGCCTCTATAGAGGGCAAACAAGGCTCTTTCAAAGATTTGATCCAGTGACCTCGGTTTTTAACCAAATTGATCCAAATTTGATCTTGAGTAAGATGTTATAAAGACAAACATTCTGACCAAATATCAATTTATTTGAGGTAAAAATGTGACCTCTAGAATTCACACAAGGTTTTTCTAAGATTTGACCGCGTGACTTACTTGTTGACCCCATTTGACCTAATAATGAACTTGTCTGAGGTTGTATAGAGACAAAAATTCTGACCAAGTTTCAAGACATTTGAGGCAAAATTGTGGCCTCTAGAGTGCCAAAAGTGTTGACACTTGCTGGACGATAGACGCCAGACACAGCTAGATCACAAAAGCTCACCTTGAACATTTCAAGTTCGGGTGAGCTAAAAAGGTCATATTACAATTACAATACCAAGTTCACGTCATTAAATACGAAATTTATCAAACTGGTCAAAAACCCAGCAAACTTAACCCATATCCACACAGCGATGCTTTTAAACGCCTCACGATATGAAAGCTTTTGAAAACATTGTGGAAAATGATAAAATTGCTTGTTGCAAGCAATTTCTTCATTATCCACAATGTTTTCTGAACCAAGGGAAAAGATTTTAAAGATTCATCAAGTTAAAATTGTCGTCTGCAACTTCTTTGAATTTGGACGAGTCTAAAATATTCTCGTATGGGAATGGATTAATTCATGAATCTAGTTTTACATGACCACTTATTTGATATCCTCTACATATTTGCGCAGGAAAATTCCACTCTTTGAAAGGCAACTCAAATGCAAGGTTTGGAAAAACTCTTATAAATACAGGAAATCTACTGTTAGTGACATACCTTTAGCTTTGCCTATTCCAACAGATAAATTTTAAAATTAGTTAATACATCTATTTCAGTACTTATGAAGCAAAAAAATATATATACAATTCACCAAAAAGTAAAATTTATTAGTCCAATTAAAAACTTTACAAACAAGGGCACTGATTGGCTGAAGCATTATTCACATCTGAGTTACCAGAGCACTTGTTAAACAAGAGGGCCAGAATGGCCCTAAAATCGCTCACCTGACTAATGTAAGATGATTCAAAATTGAAATTGGCCCAATGGTTACTGAGGAGAAGATGTTTAAAGATTTCAAAGTCAAAAACTGCCCTACCCTTCCAAGCCCTTATTTGGTCATCAATCAAAATTCTAGAACAACTTTTGAAAAGGGTCACTCAAGGAACATTCATACCAAATTTGGTTGAAATTGGCCCAATAGTTACTGAGGAGAAGATGTTTAAAGATTTCAAAGTCAAAAAAGTGCCTGACCCTGCCACGCCCATATTTGGGCATAAATCAAAATTCCAGGAACAACTTTTGAAAAGGGTCACCAAAGGAACATTCATGCAAAGTTTGGTTGAAATTGACCCAACTGTTACTGAGGATAAGATGTTTAAAGATTTCAAAGTTAAAAAAACTGCCACGCCCATATTTGGGCATAAATCAAAATTCCATGAACAACTTTTAAAAAGGGTCACCCAAGGAACATTCATGCCAAGTTTGGTTGTAATTGGCCCAATAGTTACTGAGGAGAAGATGTTTAAAGATTTCAAAGTCAAAAACTGCCACGCCCGGCCACGCCCATATTTGGGCATAAATCAAAATCTGCGAACAACTTTTAAAAAGGGTCATCCAAGGAACATTCATGCCAAGTTTGGATGAAATTGGCCCAATGGATACTGAGGAGAAGATGTTTAAAGATTTCTAAGTCAAAAACTGCCACGCCCTGCCACGCCCATATTTGGGCATAAATCAAAATTCCATGAACAACTTTTAAAAAGGGTCACCCAAGGAACATTCATGCCAAGTTTGGTTGAAATTGGCCCAATGGTTACTGAGGAGAAGATGTTTAAAGATTTCTAAGTCAAAAACTGCCACGCCCTGCCACGCCCATATTTGGGCGTAAATCAAAATTCCACGAACAACTTTTGAAAAGGGTCACCAAAGGAACATTCATGCCAAATTTGGTTGAAATTGGCCCAATGGTTACTGAGGAGAAGATGTTTAAAGATTTCTAAGTTAAAAACTGCCACGCCCTGCCACGCCCATATTTGGGGGTCAATCAAAATTCCACGAACAACTTTTGAGAAGGGTCACCCAAGGAACATTCCTACCAAGTTTGGTTGAATTCCGCCCAGTGGTTACTGAGGAGAAGATGTTTAAAGAATTGTTGACGACTTCCGACGCACGACGGACAAAAGGTGATACCAAAAGCTCACCTTGAGCACATTGTGCTCAGGTGAGCTAAAAATTATAAACAAAATTTTTATTATTCAGATAGATCAGTTCAGAAATTTAGACAAAATTTTCAAAATTCAGACAGATTTGTAAACCTGCTAAGGGCAAAGTTTTAGTCTGGTCCAAGTTGAAAGGAGTTGCAGACAAAAATTTAAACTTTATGACATTTTACCCAACATTCTGGGTAAAAAAACATTCTTGAAAATGAAGAAAATACTTGTTGCAAGCCATTTCTTCATTTTCAACAATGTTTTCTCAGTTGTTTTTATTGAGAGGCAAGTGAGAAATTGTACAAGAGACCTACAAGTCCTGTGGTCCTAACTCTGGTCAATAATTGCAACAATTATTAAGCATTTCTAAGTAAGAGATGAAGAGAATATTTTTGGTTTTCATGGAGGTATGAATCACACTGTATGAATACGCGAAGAGGATTCATACATAAGTATGATTAGGTTTTTCGGTTCATACCTCCATGAAAACAAAAAAAATATTCTCTTCATTTCTTATAATTTAATAGCATCAAACTAAAAAATTAAATATTGTACAAATTTTGATACCTTTTTGTATCAGACTATTTTCTGCAAAAGCATAAAAAATGGCTGCGTGCTCAAAATTTTGTTCATAGAGTTATAAATAATTTTTTCAACCAATCAGAACCCCCGTTTTTGATAGACAAAACTAAAAATTAAATTATCCACAAATAATGCTATTTTTATGATGTCTCAAGGTCAATTCATTTGATTTTCAATTTACCCAGTACTCAGTTGTTCTCTACACCACTACAGTATTGGATCCATGCACATTTTCTGGCTGGTCTGAGTTTAATGCTTGTCAGGAATCTTTTAAGTAATATAATCAATGACAAATGGTCAAACTTCACTCAATTCATTTTCAAATATCTAACCTTGACATGTAAATTCCTGCATGACCTAAACCAAACGGTCATGAACGTTTACCATCAGCATTATCCAAGTAGAACAGATAATTATACAATATTTTAGATCTAAAAGTAAAATATGAGTAGTAGTTTCAGCTCCTTTTGATGTAACATACCCTTAACCCATCACCATACAACAAAATTTCAAGACTGGTTCAAATTGAAAGAAGTTGCAGACGATAAATCAAAGTTGATGTAATTTTCATTATACAATGTTTCTGTCTTTTTTGGGAGGAAATCATGAGAAAAATGAAGAAATTGCTTTTTCAAAGCAATTTCTTCATTTTCCACATTGATTTCTCAAACTCTTTTCTCTAGGGGCGAAAAAAAGCGGGACTGTGTGGTAATGGGTTAAAGGCTCCATGATACAGACCCAAATTCGCCCCACATTATGTAGAGCCATTTTTATACCTTTTCTCTTTCTCAGAAAGCTCTTGCTTTCAATATGATAAAGTAAAGCCCCGCAATGCAGGTCCTAATGCCATCCAACATATATAGATTCAAGTCAATTTTTCACCTTATCTCTTTCACCTGAAGCCTCTTCTATCAATTGTGTCTGTTTCTCTATCGGTTCTTTTATTTCCTCAAGACCTCTGAGATAATCAAGTAAAGGCCCCACAAGACAGGTCCCAATTTGCCCCCAAACACTTTACAAGTTTGTAGCCTAAGTTTTTACCTTATCTCTTTCTCTTGAAGCCTTTTCTATCAATAATGTCTGTTTCTCTCTCAGCTCATTGATCTTCTCATGATCCGACTGTAGGTGCTCCATTTCAGTCTGGTGTTCTCCTTCCAGTAAGGCACGCTCCATTTCAAGCTGAAATGTACATTGACATAATATCTCAAAAGGCATGACCTATGGTTTAATTTTATTGGAACAATAGAAATGAAGAAAACTAACTAACAAGAGGGCTATTATGGCCCTGGATCATTCTCCTGAGATACTGAAAAAGTCCAACTATATTGGCATTGCTTTCTTATTCCACACAAATATATATATTTTTCATATTGTTTTCTTCATGGGGTGATATGGGCTCGACCCCCGTTGGTGGCACATATCCTTTCCGACATTTGCCTCTCACAAATGGATGGATAATCATTAACCAAAGTGGGATAGCAGCTGGAGGCTAAGAAAGGATGTAATGGTTGTACTTGTGCAAGATATACCAAGAATCCCTTGTTGGGTGCTCCAGCCGCCGCAATGAGTGAAAAATTGTTAAAAGTGGCTTTAAAATCCATTCAATCAATCATTTTAATAAAGTAAACTTTCTTCATTGGTCTCTCTGAACAACACAATTTCTTTAAGAACTTGTGAATCTTTTCAGCAAATTTTTCCCCAAAAACATAGGGCTAATATTGATTATATCATCATAACCTCAAGTATTTGATAGAGGACCAAGAGGTGATACTACATGAAAATTTTGAAAGCTCTTGGTCATACAGTTTTGGAGGAGAAGATTTTTTAAAAGAAATTATCTTTGGTTACCATAGCAACCAGAGTTATTCATGGATTCCTATTCTCAGAAGATTTTTGGAAGACAATCACCCAAGAATCATTCCTGTAAAGTTTCATTAAAATCTGATAGGTAGTTTAAGACAAAAAGATTTTTAAAGATTAGTTCATAGTAGTCAGACAGCCAAACAGATCAATAGATAACAGACAGCAGGCAATCACAATAGCTCTCTAGTTTGTGTTCAGTTGAGCTAAAAAATCCATAGTCAGTCTATTGACCCATTACCAGACAACAAAATTTTAGGCTAGCCTATATTGAAAGGAGTTGCAGACAACAATTACAAGTTTATGAAATTTTAGATTTTTTCAACTTTCTGGATAGAAAACAGTTTAAAATGAAGAAATAACTTATTACAAGCAATTTCTCCATTTTACACAATGTTTTCCCATATATTTTTCTTGAGGGGCTCCCAAAAGCATCACTATGTGGGAATGGGTTAATCACCTTAGAGGTCAAATGGCACTTTAGTTATAGTATGGACAAATTTCATCTGCAAAATCAGTTTTTGAGCTTTTGACTCAAAACTAGAGATAATTCCTTGGCCTATGACTCTCGTACAGACAAAATTTCTCGCCAAAAGGAAGCCTTAAAAATTCATTAAAACTGCATACAGACCCCCTTTATCAATAACTTGAAGTAGGCCACAACCTCGCTATGGAAAGCTTTGCCGGACAGAAAACAAAAATAATTTCCATTTTTTTTTGTTTCAAAGCCTTAGTCATCCTCCTGGCAAATAACCTCTATACAAGAGGACCATGATGGTCCTAAATCGCTCACCTGAGGCATCTGCAAATTACAGTACTTTTTTGTATAAAAAAGACACAACTTGAGCAAAATAAATAAAACAAATATAAGATTTTGGGCTTTGTACAAAACAATCCAGTAATGCTTTAAAATGAAAATGAATGCCTTTGGCTTAAAGTTTAATCGATTACCAAACTATCCCAGGATTTGTCACCCTCAGGGAAAAAGGTTTAAAAAAGCATTGTGAGAAAGCAAGCAATTTCTCCATTTCTATTTAAGAAGAATCCTTTCAATGTGATTTATGCAATTTTCAATCCCAAGAGCAGAGACATTTTTTATCCTATGAGCATATTTTCCTGTAACATAGTACAAAATTATTTAGTCATGCTACATACCAAATATGAATGCCCTTCATCTTATATTTCAGAAGGGGAAGACTTTTGAAGTTGCTCTAATTGGGTGTTTTCCAAAATTTTGGACCTCTGGGGCAGTGCCATGTTTTATCCCAGGGCTAAGATTTTAGCTAACATAGTAGAGAACCATCTGGTTATGCTATAAATCAAATATGAATGCCTTAGACTTTGTAAATTGGGAGGAGAAGACTGTTTAACATGGTCAAATTGAGCATTTTTACGAACTTTGGACACCCAGGGAAGGGGTGTTTTTTAACCTACAGGAATAATTTGATCAAAATTGATAGATAACAGCCAGGCTATCCTACACTCAAAATATAAATGCCCTCCACCTTAAAATGAAGATTTTTTTTCAACATACTCAAATTTTGCGTTTTTCCAAATATTTGGACCCCTAGTCAGGGCCGTTTTTGACCCTTGGATGAAAACTTTTTGTGATATAGTACAAAACCATCTAGTTATGCTACATACCAAATATGAATGTCCTAGACCTTATAATTTAAGAGGAGAAGACTTTTGAAATTGCTCTTTTTAAGAATTTTTCCAAACTTCGGACCTCAGGGGCGGGGCTATTTTTGACCCCAGAGATTAAATATTCAAAAATTTGGTAGAGAACCATATGATTAAGCTCTTTACAAAATATAAAGGCCTTTGACCTTGTTGTCTATGAAAAAAACAACATCAAAGATTTACTAAAATTTCAAATTTTCAAATGCCGCGGTTACAAGAGTTTTTCATGGAATGAAATTCTTTTAACAACTTTTAAAGAGCTTTGTCAAAGGAACATCCCTGCAAAGTTTCAGTTTGATTGGCCTACTGGTTTAGGAAAAGAAGATTTTTAAAGATATTAAAAGAACTACTAAAGATTTCCATTTTCAAATGCCGCGGCAACCAGAGTATTTAACTTTTGAAGAGCTTCACCCAATGAACATCCCTGCAAAGTTTCAGCTTGATTGGCCTACTGGTTTAGGAGAAGAAGATTTTTAAAGATATTAAAAGAATTGCTAAAGATTCCCATTTTCATATGCCGCGGCAACCAGAGTTTTTGACAAAATTAAATTCTTTTAACAACTTTTGAAGAGCTTCACCCAATGAACATCCCTGCTAAGTTTCAGCTTGATTGGCCTACTGCTTTAGGAGGAGATTTTTAAAGATATTAAAAGAATTACTAAAGATTCCCATTTTCAAATGCCGCGGCAACCAGAGTTATTGACGGAATTAAATTCTTTTAACAACTTTTGAAGAACTTCACCCAAGGAACATCCCTGCAAAGTTTCAGCTTGATTGGCCTACTGGTTTGTGCTCAGGTGAGCTAAAAAGCCCCACTTGCCTAAGAAAAGTCACTCTAAAACATCCTCATGACAAATAACTGTGACATAACAACCATTAACTCCACCTGCCTTTGAAAAATCACACTAAATTCTATGTTTCTATGTCAACAATCTCTTGCTTGAGTGCCCCCACTTTTCTCAATTGGTCACACTTATTGCCCTAGACATTTAACCTTACCTCTTGTATTGCCTAATTTTTCGAGAGTTTCTATGTCAAGAAATTGTTGTCTGCCTGCCCCTACATATCAAAATAGATCAGATCTGATCACCTATGACCTTACCTTTTGTAATCATTGGCTCACTTCCCTGTAATTCTATATCAGCAGTCTGTTGTTTGAGCATTGCTACTTCTCTCAACTGGTATGACCTTTCTGTGCCAGCAATGATTGCAGCTACTTTTCTTAATTTGTCAGATTTAGTGACCTTGACCTTTGACCTTACCTCCTGTAATGTCTCATATTCCTGTGTCTCTAAGTCAAGAATCTGTTGTTTGAGTGCCCTGTAACGTTCCAAAATAGGTCAGATATGTTGACCTATGACCTTTTCTGTGCAAGCTATCTGTTGTTTGAGTGCAGCTACTTTCTTATTGGTCAGATTTATCGACCTTGACCTTTGACCTTACCTCCTGTATTGCCTCATTTTCCTGTGTCTCTATGTCAAGAATCTGTTGTTTGAGTGTTGCTACTTTTCTCAACAAGTCAGTTTTATTTGCTTTCAAGGCTTCTAATTGTTTGTAGGGGTCAACTTCCTGAAAATGGATAAGTAAAACACAGAATTAACAAATGTCAACATAATTTTGCAGTTTAAATGCTTGAAAAATATAGATATGGAAAATATTATTCAACAAGGTGCCAAATTGTCACAAGATACGCCCGTCACACTGCTTAATATTAGCTGGGGGTTTGAATAGAACTGAGGTTATTTTGAATGAATATTTTTTGTCAAACAAAGTATGAAAAACAACAAAGGACAATAACTCAAAATATACACTAGGTAGAGTTATGGTTCTTGTACACAGCACTCCCACTTGGTGAGCTCTATCCATCCATGAAATTTCATGATTCTAGCTATTATACTTTTAGAGATATACTCCGGGATTCAAGTATGCAAAAACAACAAAGGGCAATAACTCAAAAAAAAGGATAGGTAGAGTTATGGTTCTTGTACACTGCACTCCCCCTTGGTGAGATCTATACACCCATGAAATTTCATGATTCTAGCTATTATACTTTTAGAGATATACTCCGGACAAGATTCAAGTATGAAAAACAACAAAGGGCAATAACTCAAAAAATAGGCCAGGTAGAGTTATGGTTCTTGTGCACTGCACTCCCCCTTGATGAGATCTATACACCCATGAAATTTCATGATTCTAGCTATTTTACTTTAAGAGATATACTCCGGACAAGATTCAAGTATGAAAAACAACAAAGGGCAATAACTCAAAAAATAGGCCAGGTAGAGTTATGGTTATTGCGCACTGCACTCCGTATTGATCTGAAGAATATAACTGCCAAGTTTACAGTCAATCGCTATTATACTTTTAGAGGTATACTCCGGACAAGATTCAAGTATGAAAAACAACAAAGGGCAATAACTCAAAAAAAAGGATAGGTAGAGTTATGGTTCTTGTACACTGCACTCCAACTTGGTGAGCTCTATCCATCCATAAAATTTCATGATTCTAGCTATTATACTTTTAGAGATATACTCCGGACAAGATTCAAGTATGAAAAGCAACAAAGGGCAATAACTCAAAAATAGGCCAGGTAGAGTTATGGTTCTTGTGCACTGCACTCCCCCTTGGTGAGATCTATCCATCCATGAAATTT
Source organism: Fragum fragum (assembly GCA_946902895.1). Classification (NCBI taxonomy): domain Eukaryota; kingdom Metazoa; phylum Mollusca; class Bivalvia; order Cardiida; family Cardiidae; genus Fragum; species Fragum fragum. The sequence continues at coordinate 46,830,719 of OX336372.1, forward strand.
CATGATTCTAGCTATTATACTTTTAGAGATATACTCCGGACAAGATTCAAGTATGAAAAACAACAAAGGGCAATAACTCAAAAAATAGGCCATGTAGAGTTATGGTTCTTGTGCACTGCACTCCCCCTTGGTGAGATCTATACACCCATGAAGTTTCATGATCCTAGCTATAATATTTTAGAGATATACTCCGGACAAGATTCAAGTATGAAAAACAACAAAGGGCAATAACTCAAAAAAAAAGGATAGGTAGAGTTATGGTTCTTGTACACTGCACTCCGTATTGATAAGAAGAATATAACTGCCAAGTTTAAAGTCAATCGGACTAAGGATGACAGAGTTATGCTCCGGACAAAGAAGTGGACACCGCCCGGACGACCGGACGCCCGGACAACCGGACACCACGGGTGATCCCATAATACGTCCCGTCTTTGACGGGCGTATAAAAAGGAGAAATAGCTTACTACAAGCAATATTTTCTTTCAAAATATTTCCTACTCTATATTATACTTCTCTTCAATACAAATGCTCTTTAACCCAATATCCAAAAACAAAATTTTAGACTGGTCAAAATTGAAAAAGAATTGCAGACAACAATATAAAGTTGAGGAAACTTTAGATTGTTTTCAACTTTCTTAGTAGAAAACATTGTGTAAGATGAATAAATGGCTTGTTACAAGCAATTTCTTCATTTTATACATGTTTTCTCAATCTTTTTGAGGGGCATCCAAAAATGTCATTATGTGGGAATGGGTTAAATTGTGAGCATTAAATTGTCTTGAAATTTGGTTGAGTCTTAAACTTCCGTTATCTAGTGATTTGCATGATTTCAATTATGCTTTCAAAAGTAACCAATTTTTTGGTTGACTGTATACAAATTTGGCTTCTGGACTGCCAACTAGATTTTTGCAAAAATTTGACCAAGCTACCTAGTTAAATTTGACCTAAGTGACATATCTTTCAACTTTTCTAAAATTTTTATCCAGACAAACATTACTAATTCAAAGATTGATCCAGATCAGGATGTGGTCCACAACTTTTTTTTAAACATTTGCCCTAGTGACAGATTTTGACTCAATTTTCAGTGCCCCTTGTTCAAACTTGATTCAACTTCAGCCCTCAGATTCAAAGGTATCATACAAGCCTTTTGAGATATTTTCAGAATGACTGATCACAAGATTTGGCCACTACAGTGCCGAAATCTTTTTCTCAGATTTGAGCTAGATCTAAGTGACACATTTTTACATTTGTCTAAGATTTCAAGACAAACATTCAGACCAAATTTCGGATCAGTTGAGCACAAAATGTGTCCTTCATTGTACTCTCAGGGTTTTTCTAAGAACTGACCCTGTAACCTTGTTTTATACCATTAGTAAAAGGTTGCAGCTTTGAGTCAAGGCGACCCCTCTGGTCGCATGGATATGTGCTTGCACAGCTCCAGTCTAGTACTGGTGATACCCAGGAAGCACTCGAATAAGTGAACTTTACTGTGATATAACTGACAGATTATTCAAAGCTACATAAACCCAATACCAGATGACAAAATTTAAGACTGGTCCAAATTGATTGATTGATTGAACAATATTTCATTCATACTGTGGCAGCTGGAGCACCTAACAATGGATTCCTGGTATTTCTCACACCAGTACTACCACTAAATCCTTTCCTACCCTCAAGCTGTTATCCCACTTAGTGCTCCAAATTAAAAGAAATGGCAGACAACATTTCGAATTGCACTAAGATTAGAAAATAAGTGCCAAAAGGAGTAGAAAACATTGTGAGAAATTGAGGAGAAATTGTCTGTGATAAGCTTATCACAGGCATTTTCTCCTTTCTCCACAAAGTTTTTCATGATTGTATTTCTTAAGGGCTTTAAAAAGCGTCAAAACCCATACAAATAAACCAATAAACAAGGACTGATACATTATGACACAAAATCCCACATTTTTCCTAAATATGACACTCAAGAAATCAGGAAGAAGGAAAGTTATTTACATGATAAAGGTCTTTGCATTACATGTCATAATATATGGCTTATATCTTTCTAGAATTTGGATGAATAAGATATGAAATGATGCTCTTCTTGGCTGTTGTCTGTTTAATAGCTTGTAAAAAATTAAATCTAAAAGGAAAAATAACTTTTGTTAGAGAACATTTAAAGGTACTGTTTACCAACTTATTCTCTCTTACAGAGGAAGAGAGGCTTTGTTGTTTTTAAACAAGAGAAGCACCAAGCTGATTACTTCCCTTGTTATACAAGGGAGGCAACTCATGCAACACAGTTACTCACTGCAGCAGAGACCTATTACCTTCCTTGCAAATATACAAATCATTTCAGAAGTTGATACAACTCAAAAAGCAGGAGGGGGATTCTGTAATAATAGGAACCATCCAACCCCTCAAACCCACCCCACCCTTTCATAAGTTTGAACCCCCTTTTCAGAAATCCTAGATCTTCAAGTGAAAAGCTATACTCTTCAGACAATAACAATCTTTTTTTTTTTCAACGAAATTATCTAACTTAAGATAATTCAAGACACATTCATACAAAATTTTGTGAAAATATACTCAATAGTGTTGATATTATAACAGGTACAAGTTTATCAAAATATAAGCCATTCTTTTGAGGTCTTCATTTTGAAATAATTCAAAGTATATACACAATTATGTTAACCCGTTCCAAGACAGCAATACTCTAGAATGGTCCAAACTGAAAGGAGTTACAGATTATGATTTAAATTTATGAAATTTAAGATTTTTCAACTTTCTGGGTAGAAAACATTGTGGAAAATGAAGAAATTGCTTGTTGCAAGCAATTTCGTAATTTCATACAATATTTCCCGATTGATTTTCTTGAGAGGCATCATTGAGTAGGAATGTGTCACCAAACTTTTATGTAAAATTTCATCTAAAACCATTCAATAATGTTGATAAACAACAAAGTTGACCAAAATATTAGCCAATCCTTTGAGCGAGCCAAAGAATGATAACTGTTTTCAAGTGATTTACAGCATAATTACATAAAGAATGATTGTTATATTACCTATGTAGTCATAAGGTAATATTTTTCTTTGTGCTAATGAGCTCATTATAGACCATCATTCATAGTCAACCTCTATAACCCATTATCACTCGAGAAAATTTTAGACTGGTACGAATTAAAAGGAGTTGCAGACGACAATTTAAAACCTATGAAATTTTTTAAACAAGAGGACCATGATGGTCCTAAATTGCTCACCTGAGGCATCTGCAAATTACAGTACTTTTTAGTATAAAAAAGACACAACTTGAGCAAAATTAATAAAAAAATTGATAAGATTTTGGGCTTTGTACAAAAAAATCCAGTAATGCTTTAGAATAAGAATGAATGCCTTTGGCTTTATAGTTTAATCCATAGGTTTGATAAAAAAAACATAGTGAGAAAGGGAGTGACAAGCAATTTATCCATTTCTCTACCTGAAATTCTTCAATCAAACTCTAATTACTGTCTGATACTGCAATGGGTGTAATTTTAACAACCTTGGTAGAGAACAATCTGGATGTACCATAAATTAAAATATGAATGCATTACAACTTATACATGAGGAGTGGAAGATATTTGAACATGCTCTTATTGAGCATTTTTCATATCTTTGGATGCCTTGGGAAGGGCCTTGTTTGTCCAAAGGATTTGAACATGGTAGATAACAATAAAGCTATCCTATGTTTTTAATGTAAATGCTCCAGAACCTATATTTAAGAAGAATTCTTTCAATGCAATTTAAGCAATTTTCTACCCCAGGAGCAGAAACATTTTTTATCCTAAGAGCGTATTTTCCTTTAACATAGTACAAAATTATTTAGTCATGATACATACCAATTATGTATGCCGATCATCTTATATTTCAGAAGGAGCAGACTTTTGATGTTGCTCTAATTGGGTGTTTTCAAAATCTTTGACCTCTGGGGCAGTGCCATATTTTATCCCAGGGCTAAGATTTTAGCTAACATGGTAGAGAACCATCTGGATATGCTATATACAAAATATGAGTTCCTTAGACTTTGTAGATTGGGAGGAAAAGACTATTGAACATGGTCTAATTGAGCATTTTTACAAACTTTGGACACCCAGGGAATGGGTGTTTATTAACCTACAGGCATAATTTAATCAAAACTGATAGATAACAGCCAGGCTATGCTACACTCAAAATATAAATCCCCTTCTCCTTAAAATGAAGAACTTTTTTTTTAGCATACACAAATTTTGCGTTTTTCCCATTTTTGGACCCCTAGTGCAGGGCAGTTTTTGACCCCAGGAAGACAAGTTTTAGTGATATAGTACAAAACCATCTAGATATGCTACATACCAAATATGAATATCCTGGACCTAATAGTTTAAGAGGAGAAGTCTTTTGAAATTGCTCTAATTGAGCATTTTCCCAAATTTCGGACCTCAGGGCAGGGCCATTTTTTAACCTAGAGATTAAAAATCTAAAACGTGGTAGAGAACCATATGATTAAGCCCTATATAAAATATAAATGCCTTTGGCCTTGTAGTCTGTGAAAAAAAAGACAACAAAGATTTTCTAAAATTTCCCATTTTCATATGCCGCAGTTACAAGAGTTTTTCACGGAATAAGATTCTTTTAACAGCTTTTGAAGAGCTTCACCCAAGGAGCACTCCTGCAAAGTTTCAGCTTGATTGGCCTACTGGTTTAGGAGGAGAAGATTTTTAAAGATTTTTAAAGATTTCCTTTATATTCCCATTTTCAAATGCCTCGGCAACCAGAGTTTTTGACGGAATTAAATTCTTTTAACAACTTTTGTAGAACTTCACCCAAGGAACATCCCTGCAAAGTTTCAGCTTGATTGGCCTTCTGGTTTAGGAGGAGAAGATTTTTAAAGAAATTGTGGACGGACGGACAGATGGACGGACGGACGACGGACAACGACCGCTCACAATAGCTCACCTCGCACTTTGTGCTCAGGTGAGCTAAAAAAAATTACCTTTGGAGTAGATAACATCTTAGATAATGAAGAAATTGCTTGTAACAAGCAATTTCTTCATTTTCCACAATGGTTTCTAAAGCTTTTTTTCTTGGGGGTGTCTAAAAGCGCCATCGAGTGGGAATGGGTCAATCAATTACCAAACAACAGAATTTTAGACTGATCCAAATTCAAAGAAATTACAGATGGCAAATTTAGTTGATAAAATTTTAGAAAACTTTGTCTTTTGGGGTAGAAAGCAGTGTGGATAATGAAGAAATTGCTTGTAACAAGCAATTTCTTCATTATCCAAAATGTTATCCGAACTATCTTTATTGAATGTTGTAAAAATCAGGATTGAGTGAGAATGGGCTGACACATTAAAACAGCTTTGCATTTATGTACTGATGTTTTCTCTGGTGGGAAAAGCATGCACAACTGCCTCTTTGATACAAAATGTGAGAGGTATAAATCTGCACTACTGCCAGAGACAAGTGTTTCTGTCCTACAACAGACAGATACAGTGTATTGAAAAAGCTGTAGCTACCACAGTTAAGTTGTTATGTAAAAATTTTGACGTAAATGTTGACCAATGTCAAGGTCAAAGTTCACTTCCTGTCTAAACAAATGATTTGATTGGTCATTTTATATTTTGATTAACAGCAGCAATATCCATCAAATGTGCAAAGCAATCAAGGGTATGTTTAGACCAACTTTTTAGGTGAAACCATAGATTAATATCCTTCAATCTTCTTCTTAACCCATTCCCACATGAGTAGATTTTAGACTAGTTCAATTTAAGAGAAGTTGCAGACAACATTTAAACTTTATGAAATTTTAGATTTTTTTTCAGCTGTAAGGGTATAAAATATTGTGTAAAATGAAGAAATTGCTTGTAGCAAGCAATATCGTTAATTTACACGATGGTATCTTTTATTGTTTTTCTTGAACAGCACCAAAAAGCATCATTGTTTGGGAATGGGTTAACCCATTCCAACTCAAGCCCTCCTTTTTACGACCCTCAAGAAAAATATTTTGGAAAACATTGTGGAAAATGAAGAAATTGCTTGTATCAAGCAATTTCTTCATTATCCACAATGTTTTCTATACAAAAAGACAAAGAAATTCGAAATTCAGTCAACTTTAAATTGTCGTCTGCAGCTTCTTTCAATTTGGACCAGTCTAAAATTTTCTTGTTTTGGAATGGGTTAACAGAACATTGAGATATTTCAAAGTTTGATATGAAATGAAGGGTGAAAGTTTGAACAGTAAATTAATAATTTTAATTTTGTGAGTCAATAAGTTTGGGGAAAACCACAATTATCTATTCCTGTTTCTAATGAATTCAATTTTCTCAACCCCTCCCTGAATTACGTACACTATCGGTCATCTTATAACCCTTTCCTATTCAATCCCTGGTTTTTACCTCCCTGTGGTTTAATTACTGAGAAAACATTGTAGAAAAAGAAGAAATTGCTTGTAACAAGCAATTTCTTCTTTTCCACAATATTTCCACCCTACTGAATGGTAATTTTTCACAAAAAAATCCACTTTAAATTTTCATCTGCAAATCCTTTGAACTTGCACAGATCTAAAATTTTTCAAAACAGGAAAGGTATAAGATTGGTTTTAATGTGACATAATTGCAATACTTCAAAATAGAGTATTTTCATTGGCCCAAATCATATCAGGTGATCAAATCAATTGCACTTTATACCTCAATAAAAGACAGAACTATTTTCGACAAAAATTGAAACAAAAACACGGTCAGGGATTTCCGATATTTCACTTCCAAGAAATACCCAACTTGTTTTATTAGTATTTATAGTTATCACCCTTTGAATTTCGATTTCCTCGAATTCCTTTATACTTCCATGGATTTTCAATACATAGATAAACAAATAGTGTCCTTGTAACAATTATAATGTTCGTTTTAAACATGGAGATTTCGAAAAACTCACCCTTATTAGCCGTTAATCCGAGATGTCGAATCGGCTTCGCTACATCAGCATGCATCATGTCCATGTGGTAGGTTTATATTTCTTGTCTATTACAAAGCATCTATTCATAATTCTAACTGTTATCGACCGAGATATCATAGTTTACAGAGTTTAAAGTTAGTATTTGCTCATAATAATTCCAAATAAATCCAACGAATGTTCGAATTTCCATTTCAAAAAAACCCAAGCGACGAAATAAAATGTCCGCCGTTACAACGACTCGAGCGATAAACTGTGTCAATGTATCCATACGCCTGTCAAAGAAAAAGTAACTCCGCCCACAGTTCGTTTATTTGTTTTTATTTTCATCTCTCTATCCGTTTCGGATTTGAAAATAGACTTATTGCAATTATATGGGCCGAGTGTATTTTTCACTGCGTTTATTGGAGTATAAAGTGCAATTGCCTTAGCACATGGCTTAAACATAACGACCTACGGGCGTTATTTGCCATGTGCTAAGGCAATTGCACTTTATACTCCAATAAACGCAGTGAAAAATACACTCATCCCTATAACAAATTTTACTCATTAACAAAAATATATTTTAGATTGGTCCAAACTTTAAGCAATTTATTCATTTTCCCAAATGTTTTCTATCCAGTAATGTGCAAAAAAATTAAATTTCATGAACTTGATATTGTTATCTACAACTCCTTTCATTTTGGACCTGTTAAAAAATTTTTGTTTGGTAATGTGATAAACTATTGCTGAAATTTGGAACACACTGAAAAAACTTGAAACAATCATAAATGATTTTGTCAATAAATCATGAGTAACCACCCATGATAAGCTTAAACACCCTGTCTTTGAAGATCTTATAATGTACTCTCAATTACTGTTTCAAGAGGGGACACTTTGAAGCAATAAAATCAAGGTCAGAGTATTTCTACATACTCCACACAGGTGTTATCAAATAGTATATGGCAATATTTAAACCATTACCATATGTTTAAACCATTAGCCCCAACCATTATGTTCTAAAGAAAGAAAATAGTCAACAATAAATGGACTCAAAAATGACTGCATTGTTTCTGACATAATATTGACATACAGAGAGACCATTGCCATACCTCCCAATAACAGCTGAAGCCAATTAGGTGAATAACAGTACAGTATCAAGAATACGTGAAGAAACGAAAGAATGACAAAGCTGTTTTGTACTAATAAGCCTGCTATTATCTGACGTTTTGAAGTTAAATGATTAAAAAGTAGACAAATAAAATCAAACAAAAAAGGAAAAAATCGATCTCGCCTAGAACTCCTGACTTGAAGTATGGTGGAACTTCACTCTATCACATTCGTAGACATTTTGGTTTAATGCAATATTTAAATTTTATTATCGACTAGCGGAGTAAAATGAGAAATACCGAAGATAACAAGTCAAGCGTGTAATTATGCAAATAGAGGTCACTGTCTGTCAGGTCAATAAAATCACACTATATATGGCAATATTTTACCCATCACAGGGACGACACTAGAAAGCTATCCACGGACAACACTAGACAGGTATATATTCCCCACACATTGACGCTTTTTGACACCCATCAAGAAAGATGAAACAATGTGAAATGGGAAAAAATTGTTTAAAATAAAGAAATTGGTTGCATTATTTTCCAATATGCTTTCTACCTGGAAAATTAATAAAAGAAAAAGAAATAAAAACAAGAGGACCATGATGGTCCTAAATCGCTCACCTGAGGCATCTGCAAATTACAGTACTTTTTTGTATACAAAAGAAACAACTTGAGCAAAATAAATAAAACAAATATAAGATTTTGGCTTTGTACAAAACAATCCAGTAATGCTTTAAAATGAAAATAAATGCCTTTGGCTTCATAGTTCAATCGATTACCAAACTATCCCAGAATTTGTCACCCTCAGGAAAAAAGGTTTAAAAAAGCATTGTGAGAAAGCAAGCAATTTCTCCATTTCTATTTAAGAAGAATCCTTTCAATGCAATTATGCAATTTTCAATCCCAGGAGCAGAGACATTTTTTTATCCTAAGAGCATATTTTCCTGTAACAATTAGTACAAAATTGTTTAGTCATGCTACATACCAAATATGAATGCCCTTCATCTTATATTTCAGAAGGAGAAGACTTTGAAGCTGCTCTAATTGGGTGTTTTCCAAAATTTTTGACCTCTGGGGCAGTGCCATGTTTTATCGCAGGGCTAAGATTTTAGCTAACATAGTAGAGAACCATCTGGTTATGCTATAAATCAAATATGAATGCCTTAGACTTTGTAGATTGTGAGGAGAAGACTGTTGAATATTGTCTAATTGAGCATTTTTACGAACTTTGGACACCCAGGGAAGGGGTGTTTTTTAACCTACAGGCATAATTTAATCAAAATTGATAGATAACAGCCAGGCTGTGCTACACTCAAAATATAAATGCCCTCCGCCTTAAAATGAAGAATTTTTTTCAACATACTCAAATTTTGTGTTTTTCCAAATTTTTGGACCCCTAGTCAGGGCCGTTTTTGACCCTTGGATGAAAACTTTTTCTGATATAGTACAAACCATCTAGTTATGCTACATACCAAATATGAATATCCTAGACCTTAAAGTTTAAGAGGAGAAGACTTTTGAAATTGCTCTTATTAAGAATTTTTCCAAACTTCGGACCTCAGGGGCGGGGCCATTTTTGACTCCAGAGATTAAATATTTAAAAACTTGGTAGAGAACCATATGATTAAGCTCTTTACAAAATATAAAGGCCTTTAGCCATGTAGTCTATGAAAAAAACAACATCAAAGATTTACTGAAATTTCCAATTTTCATATGCCGCGGTTACAAGAGTTTTTGACGGAATTAAATATTTTTAACAACTTCTGAAGAGCATCACCCAATGAACATCCCTGCAAAGTTTCAGTTTGATTGGCCTACTGGTTTAGGAAAAGAAGATTTTTAAAGATATTTAAAGAATTACTAAAGATTCCAATTTTCATATGCCGCGGTCACAAGATTTTTTGACGGAATTAAATTCTTTTAACAACTTTTGAAGAGCTTCACCCAATGAACATCCCTGCAAAGTTTCAGTGTGATTGGCCTACTGGTTTAGGAGGAGAAGATTTTTAAAGATATTTAAAGAATTACTAAAGATTCTCATTTTCATATGCCGCGGCAACCAGAGTTTTTGAAGGAATTAAATTCTTTTAACAACTTTTGAAGAGCTTCACCCAATGAACATCCCTGCAAAGTTTCAGCTTGATTGGCCTACTGATTTAGGAGAAGAAGATTTTTAAAGATATTTAAAGAATTACTAGAGATTCCCATTTTCAAATGCCGGGGCAACCAGAGTTTTTGACGAAATTAAATTCTTTTAACAACTTTTGAAGAGCTTCACCCAATGAACATCCCTGCAAAGTTTCAGCTTGATTGGCCTACTGGTTTAGGTGGAGAAGATTTTTAAAGATATTTAAAGAATTACTAAAGATTCCCATTTTCAAATGCCGCGGCAACAAGAGTTTTTGACAGAATTAAATTCTTTAACAATTTTTACTTTTGAAGAACTTCACCCAAGGAACATCCCTGCAAAGTTTCAGCTTGATTAGCCTACTGGTTTAGGAGGAGAAAGTTTTTAAAGAAATTGTGGACGGACAGACAGACGGACAGACGACGGACAACGACCAATCACAATAGCTCACCTTGCACTTTGTGCTCAGGTGAGCTAAAAAAGAAAACAGTTTAAAATGTCAACTGAAAATCCTTTCAATTTGGACCAGTCAAAATATTTGCTGTTTGGTAATGAGTTAAGAAATTGTGAAATATGCTGACAAAGATCACAATAGCAGTAAGATTATCATGAGGGATTATTGATTGAATGGGGTTCAATGCCACTTTTAACAGTATTTCAGTCATATCCCTTGACCTCATAATTGAGAGTCCGACGCACTACCAATTGTACTATGACTGTGGCCAAAAGTAATACAAAATAAATCTTGTTTCAACCCATTCCCACTCAGTGATGCTTTTAGACGTCCCCAAGAAATAAAGCTTTACAAAACATTGTGGAAAATGAAAAACTTGCTTGTTACAAGCATTTTTTTCATTTTCCACAAGGTTTTTTACCTAGAAAGTTGAAAAAATTCAAAATTTCATAAACTTTAAATTGTCGTCTGCAATGTCTTCCAATTTTGGCCAGTCTAAAATTTTGTTGTCTGGTAATGGGTTAAGAGCCTTTATTAGCAGATATACGGTAAATCAAAGGGTAACATAAAATACAGGGAAGGGTTTAATGGGTTATTAGTTTAAACATATTCATGATTCCCCAGTCTGATGATTTTTATTTGTGGTTTAGTGATCCATAGAAATCATCTACAAAAACATGGTAGACACTGACTGTCACATTCATTATCTCTTATGACAATTCTTTATTCCTTACTAAGTGAAATGGAAAGTTCTTGACAGGTCCTATTCATTAATTATCTCCCTTTATTCATGATTTTTTTATTAGCCCCCAATCAATGGGTTAAACTGAATGGCATGCTGAACCGAAAGCAGGAGATCATGCATATTCTTAACCCTTATCATCCTGGAATATTCGCGCTCTTACAATTGCTTTGGCAAGTGTACAGGCTTAGATCAGCCTACAAATAATTGAAGCATATCAATGGTGGGGAAGCACAATGTCATAAATACAGCTTGAGCCTGATCTTAGTCTACACTACTTGCTTATTCTTGTTGTTCTGAGAAAAATCTATGAACACAGCATTGATCTTATCATGTTCAATTTTTAAAATATAGTGAAATAGTATTTCAGTCTTTTAGGTAGAAAACTAGGTTGAAAACAAAGAAATTGCTTTGGACAAGCAATTTCTTCATTTTCAACCTTGCATTCTTCAAATTTTTTCTGGAGGGATTTAAAAAAAAGTGGGATTATATCTGAATGGGTTAAATTTTAATATGCAGTCAGACAAGGTGAATCTGATAAAGCCCATATAGTAAAATGTCAAGTACCCTGGTGAGATCCTTGACTCATCATTACAATACACAACACACAGTTATCTCATGTCTTTTGCCATAACTAACTAATCCCCTGTAATGCTGAACCCGTAATAAAATCCTGTTTTGATAGGAGGCGTAGAAAAAGATCAGTCTGCACATAAGTGCAGTCTGATCTTAGTCTACATCTCCTATTTGTCCTTTCAAAGTCAGAGCTGTTTATGAAATGTATTTTGTAAAAGAAAATAATTGAACCACAATCAGACCTACCTGTGCATTCAGTCCTTTGACTTTTAACCCTTTCCTGTTTTGCAACCTGTCCAATTTCAAAGGTTTTGCAGACACAATTTAAAGTGGATTTAAATTGAAAAATAACCATTAGATACGATAGAAAAAACTGCGGAAATGAGAAGAAATTGCCCTAAAATTGGAAAGTAAGTTCAAAATAGGTCAGAAAACATAAAGAGAAAAAGAGAAATGGCTTGTTACCAACAATTTCTCCTTTTGGCACAAAGTTTTCCATGATTGTTTCCGTAAGAGTGTCAGAAGGCATCGTTGTATGGAAATGGGTGAAACCAGATGCCTTAACCCTTTCATGGACAAACCCGGTGATTGTGACCCGTCACTGTGATTTTATACTTGAGAAAACATTGTGAAAAAAGGAGAAATTGCTTGTAACAAGCAATTTCTCCTTTTCCCACAATATTTTCTACCACATAGGATGGTCAGATTTCAAATTGCATGCATTTTTCATTGTCATCTGCAACCTCTTTCAAATTGGACCAGTCTAAAATTTCATAAAACAGGAAAGGGTTAATTGTGTCAGAGCTGTCCATCAAGCACATTAACCCAATCCCACACAGCGATGGTTTTTGATATCCCTCAAGAAAAACAAATGGGAAAACATTGTGTAAAATGATGAAAATTGCTTCATTTTACACGATATTTTCTATTCAAAAAGTCGAAAAAATCTAAAACATTCAGAAAGTTAGAAAAATCTAAAATTTCATAACCTTTAAATTGTCGTCTGCAACTCCTTTGATTTTGGACCAGTTTAAAATTCTGTCGTCTGGTAATGGGTCAAGGAACCAGGTAAGATTCTCTGTATCCAGTGTTCTCATAACAACTAGGCGTTGCTCATATGGTCAAATGCTACGGTAGTATCGATTTAATGAAGGAACATACAATAACAAGTGTAAACAAGTGTAGACGACAATTTAAAGTTATTGAAATTTTGGATTGTTTCAACATTCTGGGTAGAAAAGATTGTGGAAAATTGAGAAATTGCTTGTAACAAGCAATTTCTTCATTTTTCACAATCTTTCCAAAGCCTTTTTCTTTGGGGGCGTCTAAAGGCGTCACTGAGTGGGATTGGATTAACTCATTACCAGATGGCAAAATCTTAGACTTAGGTCCAAATTGGAAGAAGTAGCGACAAATTGCTTTTCATTAAAGGCGTCAGAAAGCGTCTTTGTGAGGGAATGGGTTAATTAAGTGTATTTTGCACAATAATTTGGATTCGGATGCAATGTAGCCTAGAAGCAAAGGAGTTGGCCTAATTACATAATAAATACATGCAACCCTACTTGAATGCCTTGAAATAAAGACTTTTGAAGTGTGAAACTAAGGAACTTTTCCTTGTTTGTCTCTGTAGATTAACCCATTCCCATACAATCCTGCTTTTGATGTCCCTGAAGAAAAAGGCTTTGGAAATCATTGCAGGAAATGAAGAAATTGCTTGTTGCAATTTTGTTCCATTCTACAATTGTTTTCCACACTGAAAGACAAATATTTTTTAGAATTTCATCTAATCTAAAATGTTGTCTGCGACATCTATGACTTAGGACCAGTCTAAAATTTTGATATAAGAGTAAGAGTGTTGCTATTTTGTATCAGTCTATCTTAATATTAATACATTTCTTATTCATTTGGTAAGTTTTTAGGTATTGAACCCATTTCCAGAAAACACAACTGTACACTGGTCCAAACTGAAAAGAGTTGCAGACAAGATTTTAAAGTTTATGAAATTTTAGATTTTTCAACTTTCTGAATAGAAAACTGTGTGGAATTTGAAGAAATTACTTGCTGTAAACAATGTCTGTTTTCCACAATGTTTTCCCTATCTTTTCCTTGAGGGTGTCAAAAGGTGTAATTTTTAGCTCCACTGTCAGCAACTTCCTTCAATTTAGACCAGTCTAAAATTTTGTCGTCTGGTAATGGGTTAAAGTCTCATCCAATTAAAGACAATCAACTTTTTAGTTTTGTCAGCCCAGGGGTCAAACCTTCAATGGTGAGGTTTAACCCTTGTCATGCTTTATAAATAACTTTACTAAATTGCTGTAAAATCCAAGGGCTGGAAGCACTGATAGAAGTTGTTGTTAAAAAATCCAATATTTCTTTTAAGAAATCAATTTCATAAACAACTCTGTCAGGAAAATTACAAGCAGGAGGTGTAGACCAAGATCAGACTGCACTTATGTGCAGGTTGATCTTGGTCTACATCTCCTGCTAAAACCGGAATATTCCGGGTTCAGCATGACCAGGGTTAAAGTCAATTGCTCTACCAAATGGGCTAACGGGACTGACTATAATCACCTCTTTTTTAATTTGGAAAGTGACAGCAATATTTACTGATTAATTAATTTCTCTTCATACTTTGAAATTCTATGAACAAGATAATAATTTCAATTTATTAAATACACTATTGGCAAATTTAACAAACCAAATCTTGACACTACAGAAAATGGAGAGATTATTTATAAATTGGCATCCTATCAAAATACCATTAATGATTAGCTTTATTACTTTGAGCAATTTGACAAATATATAACCCATTCCAACACAACAAAATTTCAGATGGTCCAAATTGACAGAAGCTGCAGTTGTCAATTTTGAGTTGATGTACTCTTATTTTTTCTGTCTTATTGGACAGAAAACATTGTGGATACTGTAAAAAAAACGCTTGATACAAGCAATTTCTTCATTTTCCACAATGTTTTCTCAAGTATAAATTGACAGGGACGTGAATAAAAGGGATTATACAGGAAAGGTTAAGGGGCATAAAAAATGGGATCAAGTGGGAATGGTCTAATCAATCTTGAAAGACCAGTTTTGACACAATGTTCATCATTCTAAGACCTAACTATGAATACAAAACTAATATGACATTTCTCCTCAAGTGACTGCCAAATTAACGCATCATTTGAAAATTCTTTATTTCATAGAGCTTCTGAGGAAATAGACATACAGACATGGCAAAACTTTGATAACCCTCCCCCCCACCACAAGTTAAGGATTACTTCAAATCTATTGCTTTACAAAGACCTTTGTGACACCCTGAAGAAGTACAAATTTCTCCTTTTCTCACAAAGTTTTCTACCCTATTTTCCAAAATAGGTGCAATTTGAAATGTCATCTGCCA
This sequence comes from Fragum fragum, assembly GCA_946902895.1. Taxonomy (NCBI): domain Eukaryota; kingdom Metazoa; phylum Mollusca; class Bivalvia; order Cardiida; family Cardiidae; genus Fragum; species Fragum fragum. Next base: position 46,846,054 of record OX336372.1, read on the forward strand.
CATCATTCAACTTGGACCAGTCTAAAGTTTTCTCACCTGTTAATGGTTCAACTCATGTATTTAATAAAACATACCATTTAGAATTCTTTTAAACGTATTCCAAAACTTTTACTATATCCAATTCTCAAATTCACTGTATGCATAATCCACAAGGCAAAGAGATCACATGAATTAGAATTTAGTTTTACAACTAAGCTCCCATCATGATATCAAGTAGGAAAGAGTCCATATACGGCAAAAGATTACAAAGAATGTTAGTTTCATTTTGTGTACCGGTAATATCATTCACATTCTTTCTATGAATTTTTGTAGCCTCCGATAAGGTTTGCTTGAATCGTACTTTACTGAATCAAAACTTTGACTTATTGAGGATTATCTCACAAAATTAGATAATCCATTCCCACTCAGTGACCCTTTTAGACACCCCAATGAAAAAAGCTTTCAAAAACATTGTGGAAAATGAAGAAATTGCTTGTTACAAGCAATTTCTTCATTTCCCACAAAGTTTTCTATCCAGATAGTTGAAAAAATAAAAAAAAATCATGAACATTAAATTGTCGTCTGCAACTTCTTTGAATTTGAGCCACTCTAAAATTTTGCTATCTGGTAAAGGGTTAAGAATTTTTGAAAACTTCTGTTTATGTAACAGTCACCCCTTATGGTCAAATACAGTCAACGTTATTCAGTACTTGAGGTTATGTGCCTTGTGCACTCACTTAAAAAATGTTATCTTTTTCCTGACACTTTTCCCAAACTTTGAAACAAATCACTTTGTTCCATGAAAAGAACTGAAGATATTAAAAGAGAGACAGAAAGTCTTGAAATAATGTCCTCCCTTGAAGAATTAAAGGTCCATTCTATCTTGAGACCTAGGGTTTAGGAAAATACAGTGGATCAAATCCTGTTATTCGTAAAGCTATTAACTTGACATGACTTTTTGCTAATAAAAAGCAGTTACGCCCCTAGTTTTTTGAAAATCTCTGATTTCTCCTTTTCTCGCAAAGTTTTCAATCCGAAATATAAAAGTTAATTTTCGATGTATTGTCGTCTGCAACTTCTTTAATTAAATTTGGACCAGTCTAAACATTTATTGTGAGGTAATGGGTAAACATCACAACACAATTGAATTTTAGACCAATCCAAATTCAAAGAAGTTGAAGACAACAATTCTAAGTAGACAAAATCTTTCAAATCTTTGTATTTTAGGATAGAAAAACATTGTGGATAATGAAGAAATTGCTCTAAACAAGCAATTTCTTCATTTTCCACAATGTTTTCCAAAGCTTTTTTATATTGAGGGGCGCTTAAAAGCGTCACTGTGTGGGAATGGGTTAAAAGAAAAGATGTAATCAAAAGTTTCTCGCATGTGAATTGAAATTCCAAGTTCAAAATCTTAGACAAAAATATGACATACAGTTGACAATGACTTGAAACTATTTTGTATGACATGATAAAATATTTGAATATCTATTACAATATATACAAGATCGTATAACAGTATTTACCACTCGAAGCGTCTTCATGCTTGTATGAGCATCTGATTATTGCGTGTGCTATCCTGTCTTTACATACACAAACTAATTTTTGTAAGTTTAAGCGTCAACAAATCACCTGTGATGTATTTAGCATATCAACGATCCAAATAATTGTCAATGTATTATAAGTCCACCTATCTTGTTTACATTTTCTATATTTAGTATATCGAAAAAGCACTGCCTTGCACTTACTTCTACATGTACAAAAATACCCTCTTTAGTACACTGTTAAGAGTCTTTCCCGATTGGATGTTAAAAGTTTTTAGAGAAATTTTTAAAGACATAATCTTTAAATCATGAGGCGGACATTAAAATTATCATAATTGCCGCTTTAATCACTTTTCAACATTAAATATTTCAGGCTTATTTGATATTTTCTTCAGTCTAAAGAAAAAATATTTGCAATGAATCATTTAAGGTGATCAAGGGTCAATTAAACCATATTGAATTATCACACAACAAAATTTTAGATAGGTCAAATTGAAATAAGTTGCAGATGACAATTCCGATTTGGTTTGAATTCTAAAACAAGTGCAATAGAGGGTAGAAATCAATTGTGAGAAAAGGAGAAATTGCTTGTAACAAGCAATTTCTCCTTTTGTCACAATGTTTTTCCCCCCTCAGTTTAATTCTTTGCAGTGTAAAAAGTCAGTAATAGTTTAAAGAGAAAATGCTTGTTACAGGTAATTTCTCCTTTCACTCAAAAATTTAGCTTCAAATTTAGGTCAATAAACTTTTATCAACCCTTTCCTGTACAAAAATGGGATTTTACGTTGCTGTAATTCTATACTTTAAAAAACATTGTGGAAAAAGAAGAAATTGCTTTTAACAAGCAATTTCTCCTTTTCCCACAATATTTCTACCACATAGAATGGTTTCATTTCAAATTGTATCCAATATTCATTGTTGTCTGCAACCTCTTTCAATTTGGACCAGTCTAAAATTTCAAAAACAGGAAAGGGTTAAGCAATGGGAAAGAGTTGGATTTCAAGCATTAGGATTAGCCATAATCTATCCCTTGAAAATAGGATTAGGGCTCCTCCTTGACCTATAGAAATTCAGATAAGAGAATGTGAAGTCACTCTAAAATCCAACAAATCATTGATATCAATCAAAATCATGTTTTCAATATGAATCAATAGTTAGGTTGGCAGACTCAAAATCTGAGAGGTGGCCAGGGTTGTGTGTTCGAGTTCAGACCACTGGTCATGTTGGTATAATTTAAGTGAAAGTTTTTTAAGCCTAATAAACCTTTATTATCAATCAAAATCATGTTTTTTACATGAATCAGTAGTTAAGGGGGCAGACTTATAATCTGAGAGGTGGCCAGAGTTGCGGGTTTGAGTCTAGATCACTTGTTATCTTCCGATAGGTGGCATTTTTCAAATACTGACCAATCTAATTTGAGCATTCTGGGTAAGTGTCATTCGTGACAACTCTGCTGTTTCCGTCAATCCGTACATTCAAAATGTCAGCGCCAATTAAATGCACGCTTTGTATTCTTGATTCCTGTTCTTGGAGCACTGGCAAGACATGAATGCTTTCGCAATTTAAAATAATTATTTTTCTAATTAACTTTGGGTGACAGTTAAGTTTGATTTCTCCAAATTGTAGGTTTTATTGCAACTATTCACTTGCTACTTTTTGGCAATATAATTTGGAGTTATGCTTACGACGTAGTAATATTTATCCCAATCTGGATAAGTGATACAGTCCTGAAGACAGGTCAATCTTCGAAGAATATGACATGCGCAGACAACGCTAGACCATTGATGATTATGTTGGTATAACCTAAGTGATGTCATTCTTTGCCTATTACTAGACAGCTAAACTTTAGACTGGCTCAAATTGAAAGGGGTTGCAGATGACAATTCAAAGTTAATGAAAGTTCAAATTTTTTCAACTTTCCTGGTAGAAAACATTGTGTAAAATGATGAAATTGCATGTCACAAGCAATTTCTTCATTTTACACGATGTTTTCACAATAGCTTTACTTCAGGGGCATCAGAAAGTGTCACCGAGTTGGACAGGGTTAAGCCTAAAAAATCTTTATAGTCAATCAAAATCATGTTTTATTCTGCCTAAAACAGAAGTTAGGATAGCAGACTAGTAATCTGAGACATGGCGAGGATTGTGGGTTTGAGTACAGGCCAACAGTCACACACAACTTCAAATAAGAGAATATGAAATCATTCTAAAATCAAATAAAGTCGTTGATATAAATCAAAATAGTAGGGTCTTCCATGGCTCAGTTAATAGGCTGGCAGACTTGAAATCTAAGAGGTAATGCTGTTGTAGGTTCGAGTAAGGCAAGGCAATAATTCAGTCACTAATTATGATACCCAAGAAGTACGCCAATATGTGAAGTATAACGCTTTACCAGATGACAGCAATTTAGACAAGTTTAAAATCAAAGAAGATGCAGATGACAATAACAGTCTGATAGAATTTCAGATATCCCAGGTGTCTGTCTGGGTCGAAAACAATGTTGAAAATGTAGAATTTGCTCGAGACAAGCAATTACTATATTCCCACTTTGTTTTCCTAAAACATTTGTAGAGGGAGTGAAGAAGCAGGATCATGCGTTAACCCGTCCCACTCAAGAAAATTTTAGACTGGTCCAAAACATCGTGTAAAATGAAGAAATTGCTTGTGACAAGCAATTTCTTCATTTTCCACAATGTTTTCCAAATCTTTTTTTCTTGGAGGCGTCTAAAAGCGTCACTGAGTGGAAATGGGTTAATGGATCAACTTGTCATGAGATAAATGAAAGATTCTTTTCAATGGAGTAAAAAAATTCAAGCAAACCAATTCATCAAAATTGCATATAAAGACCCATTCTCACACAATCATGCCTTTTCATGTCCCTGAGGAAAAAAAAAAAATTGAAAAACATTGAGGCCACAAGCAACTTCTTCATTTCCCAAAATCTTTTCTTTCAATTATAGATGAAGATTCTCTCAATTTCATCAACAGAAAGTTGTTGTCTTCAATATCTTTCAAATTAGACCAGTCTGAAATATTGTCGTTTTGGTATGTTTCATGGCCAAAATAACCCTTGGCATTAACCAATTCCCAAATGACAAAATTTTAGTCAGGTCTAAATTGAAAGAAGTTGTAGAACACAATTTTAAGTTGACGGAATTTAAAGAATCTTTGTCTTTTTGGGTAGAAAACAAGCAATTTCTTAATTTTCCAGTATTTTCAAAAACTTTTTTTCTTGGGGGTGTCAAAAGGAGTCACTATGTGGGAATGGGTAACTCAACTCAACCAACTTGAACAAATATTTCATATTAGCTCTAAGAGAAAGGGATTTGCATAAAATATCACACTTCAGTGAAGTGGTCATTTCCTGTGCACACTTTTTTATTTATCATATCATTATGGCAAGTTTGAGTTTTAACCCATTACGACAGGACAAAATTTAGACAGTTCAATATTGAAAGAACTTCAGATGATTAATTTTTAAAAATCCATCCCTTTCTGGGAAGAAAACAAAGTGGGAGCAATTTCTTAATTTTCTTAAATAATTTACAAAGCTTTTTTCTTAAGGGATGTAAAAAAGCTGGATTGTATCTCTATAATTTGATGGGATAAAATGTCACTTGATTACAAACAAGCCGCCATCATAGCACAGTCGGTAGCGCGTCAGACTCCTAATCTTCAATCATGGGATGTTGTGGGTTCGATTCTTGGTGGAGGCACATATTCTTTCCGACATTTGTCTCTCACTAATGGGTGGATAATCGTAAACCTAAATGGGATAGCAACTGGAGGCTAGGAAAGGATGTAGTGGTCGTACTGGTTTGAGAAATACCAGGAATCCATTGTTAGGTGCTCCAGCTGCTGGGATATGACTGAAATACTGTTAAAAGCGGCATTAAACCCCATTCAATCAATCAATGATTACAAACAAAAACCTTGGTTGGTCCTCAGTACAACAAAACCTGTTATTTCAGCTTACCAAAGTTGACACGGTGAATGCCAGAAGAACTATAAAACATGTGGTATTAACGGACTTCTGGTTGTGAGCAGGTATAGACTATATCAAGGTGTTTTAACCCTTTCCCGTTTTATGAAAATTTAGACCGGTCCAATTTGAAAGAAGTTGTAGACGACAATGAAAAATGCATGCAATTTGAAATCTGACCATCCTATGTGGTAGAAAATATTGTGGGAAAAGGAGAAATTGCTTGTGACAAGCAATTTCTTCTTTTCTCACAATGTTTTCTCAAGTATAAATTCACAGGAACGCGAAAACAAGGGATTGTACAGGAAAGGGTTAAATAGCACCAGCGCCAGGACAACATGCTAGTGTATACATACTAAAGGCGAAGGCTTTACGAAAATAATGCTACTTGTTTACAAACAAAAACCTTTAAAATTACAACATTATTAACTGTGTTGTTTTAACTATATTGTGTCCTTACAACATTAGCGACTATGTTGTTCTAACTAGTTAGCGTCTTTTGATCAGTTATTAAGTCTTCCTGTTTTTAATCCATTGCCGTTTTATGAAAATTTAGACTGGTCAAAACTGAAAGAAGTTGCAGACGACAATTTTGAATTTATATTTTTTTTTATTTTTTCAACTTTCCATGTGGAAAACATTGTGTAAAATAAAGAAATTGCTTGTCACAAGCAATTTCTTCATTTTACACAATGTTTTCCTGATTGTTTATTTTGAGGGGTGTCCGAAAGCGTCATTGTTTGGGATGGGTTAAGCTATAAAAGTATAAACATTTCAACCTGTATTATGTGAGCGAAGACGCAGATCGTTAGGTGACATAATATCACAGTCGGATTATTATAGCAAGGCTTTACAGTCTAAAGTACACACAATAACTGACGGAAGCCTGTCAAATGAAGTAGTATTGTATTTCTTTAACCCAATAAAAGACAATGCCAACTTCTGTGTCCCTCAAGGTAAAGGCTTTAAAAAACATTGTGAAAAATGAAGAAATTGCTTGTTACAGGCAAAATCTTCATTTTCTAGAATGAAAGTTGCCTCAAAAGACAAAGACTTTTGAAGATCATCAACCAAAATTATCATCTGTAAATTCATTTAAATTGGCCCACTCTAAAATTGTGTTGTCCGGTGATGAATTCATTTTGATTTGAATGTCAAAATTGTGTGTGGAAATTAAATGGAGATAGAACTGGAATAAGAAGGGTTTTATCATTATCTTTATACTTTATTCCTTTTTTTGAATTGTTTGGTATTGAGAGTCTAGCAAATATGATAGTTCACCTGTGTGAAATGTACAATCCAGTCAAATTTAACCCAGTCACATAACATCTGCCTTTTAACACCCCTCAAGAAAATAGTTCTGCAAGATAATGTGAAAATAAGGAAATCACTTGTAACAAGCAATTACATAGTTTTCTACATTGTTTTCTACCCAGAAAGACAAGGATCTTTCAAATTTCTTTGATTTGAAATCGTTGTCTGCATCTTTGAATATTTGCACCTTTGAATTTTCACGATGAAACATATCCTTACTTTTTTAAAACTTTCAACAGAGGAAACTGGCTATGTTACTAAATAAAGCAAAAAAAGATGTGTTTGTGAAACACAATGCCCCTGCAACAGAACTAAACGTTTGACCTTGGTATGTGACCTTGACCATATCACATGACTTTGACATGAGGAGATGCCTATTATGGAGATGTATCATCATGCCAAATATGAGCATTGTATCTTGAATAGGCTGGTAGTAATTGGCAATGTTAAGTTTTTTGTTTAAGTTTGGCAGACAGACAGACAGACCGGCAGTTGGAAAGGCTGAATGACGGACAGACAAACAGACGGACAACAATAAAACCTTAAGCCCCTGATCTTTCAATGCTGGGCATAAAATGGGGCTACTTCAACAAGAAAGGTAAATCATTTTTATCATGTGTTAACTTATCGTCTTATCTCCCTTTGTCAAAAGTTGTAGATAAAACTGTAGTTAACCCATTCCAAAACAGTTGAATTTTAGACTGGTCCAAACTGAAAGAAGTTTGTTTGTTTGTTTGAATGGGGTTTTACGCCGCTTTTAACAATCTTTCAGTTATATCGCGGCGGCTGGAGCACCTAACAATGGAATCCTGGTATTTCTCACACCAGTACTACCATTATATCCTTTCCTAGCCTCCAGCTGCTATCCCACATAGGTCTTCGATTGTCGACCCATTGGTGAGAGACAAATAGTAGGAAAGGATGAGTGCTGCCGTCGGGGATCGAACCCGGGACCTCTAGATTGACAGTCAGACGCGCTACCAACTGTGCTATGACGGCGGCCCAAATTGAAAGAAGCTGCAGACAACAATTTCAAGTTTATAGAATTTTGAATTTTTTCGTCATTTTGGGTAGAAAACATTGTGGATAATGAAGAAATTGCTTGATACAAGCAATTTCTTCATTTTCCACAATGTTTTCATAAGCTTTTTTCTTGAGGGATTGAGTTGTAATGGGTTAAACCATTCCCACACTATGACGCTTTTTATCACTCCTCCAGAAAAAAAATTGGGAAAACATTATATATAATGAAAAAATTGCTTATAATAAGGAATTTCTTCATTTTACACAATGCTTTATTTCCAGGAAGGTTTACAAAATCTAAATTTTCACAAACTTAAAATGTTGTCTGCATCTCCTTTCAATTTGGACCAGTCTAAAATTTTGTCACGTGGTAATAGGTTAAAAAGTCTTGAGGAAGAATACAGTGCAAACATTATAAAGAACGTCACATTAAGGAGCTGAGGGCAAGCAAAGAAGAAATGATTTGTGACATATTTCCTACAATGTTGTAGAAATTATGATTTAACTCATTCGCAAATGGCAAAATTTTGGACAAAATTTAACCATTACCAGATGGCAAAACTTTAGACTGGTAGAAATTGAAAGGATTTGCAGATGACAATTTCAAGTTGGCAGAGTTTCGAAAATCTTTCTTCTTTTGGGTTTAGAAATCATTGTGGACATTGAAGAAATTGCTTTTTACAAACAATTTCTTCAATGTCCACAATGTTTCCTAAAGCATTTTTTATTGAGGGGGGTCAAAAGGCGTCATTGTGTGGAAATGGGTTAAAGGGGGTACAGTTAACAATACAAAAATGAAAACAAGTAGGAAACATTGTGAAACAATTTCTTCTTTCCCCACAGTGATTTCCAAAGCCTTATCTTTTCATTGCATAAGATGCAGGATTATTTTGTTAAATCAAAACTCTACAATTGATAATTTTCATTGTTGGAATAGAAGAGTTAGCTACTAATATCTATTTCACACACTTAACCCATTCCCACCCAGTGACACTTTTAGACGCCCCCAAGGAAAAAAACGCATTGTGCAAAATGAAGAAATTGCTTGTCACAAGCAATTTCTTCATTTTCCACAATATTTTCTACCAAAAATGTTGAAAAAATCTAGAATTTCATAAACTTTAAATTGTTTTCTGCAACTTCTTTAAATTTAGGCCAGTCTAAAATTTTATATTGTGGGAATGGGTTAAGTTTGTTTGTAGCAACTTTTTTTCATTTAAACGACTCCTCTTAAATTTCATCACCTCTAAATGGTTTTATTAAAAGGTTACCATACAACTTAGAGCTTTCGATTCTGTATCATCCAAGTGTTTAAGAAAAAGATAACTGATAACACGCTTCTAAATTTGTTATCATCTGTGACGCCAACAAAGCATAATTATATTGAGAAATGATCTTTGCGGTAATAAAATTACCCAATACTCACCCAGACACCCCTACCCAGTATTTCCGCTGTGAGGGTTGTGATTTCAATCACCTTTCTCTTAATGTCTTGACCCTTTCCTGTATAAACTCCGGATTTTGTTACTGTAATTTTACACTTGAGAAAACACTGTGGGAAAAGGAGAAATTGCTTGTAACAAGCAATTTCTCCTTTTCCAACAATATTTGCTACCACATAGAATGGTTTCAGTTAAAATTACTTCCAGTTTTCATGGTAGTCTTCAACTTCTTTCACTTTGGACCAGTCTAAAATTTCAATAAAACGGGAAAGGGATAATCTAAATCCCAATTCAGCTAAGATCAGTCCTAGGATTCATTGTCATTTCCTAAATTGATTTTACCAGGTATTTCATATGACTCCTAATTGTATGCTAATTGGTCATTTTTAAAATAATACTGCTCTTTTTTATACTTACATCAATGGTTCCCCAGCTACATTCACTTGACTCCACAGTGGACCCAGTTGATGATGAAGAAGGCCTGGAACCATCCTTAATGATCACTGGAAGACTGAATTCATTATCACTATTAATTGGTGTAACATTTTCAATACTGGATGATTTGGAAGACTCCGGTGAGACCGAATTCGTCATTTGGACTCCTACACCACTTGACACCATGGAACTGATTGGTGTCGCACCAGTGGTTGTGTTGTTAGCATCTATGGCATGAGATCCGTGTATTAAATTAACATAATCATGATGAGCAGCACTTGTTTTCTTAAAGCTATAGGAATAACCACCATTTATATTTAACTCTACATTTGAATTGATAGCACCATTTTTAACTTTATCACTATTCATTGTATCATTTTTTGTTGCACCATGTTCATAGCTTAATATTCCATCTTCAATTGTTGATTCACCACTTAATTCTAATTGCCTAACTCTGTCTTCATCTAACTGCCTAACTCTATCTTCATTTAGCTGAAGGTCACATTCAGGTTCACTGTATGTAGATGCATGTTTAACATCTTCCTGATCTAAATAAGAGTTTCCAACATCTAGTTTTATACCTGCATTGGTCAGTCTTAATGGCTCTACCTTAAACTGTTTCATGAAATCATCCTCCAAAGCACCATATTGTTCCTTTGATGATTTTGACAATGTTGATGAAACTGTTGTCTTGGTTACAGATGATGTTAATGTTGGTGATGTATGGGAAGAGACAATGGGCTGATATGATTGGTCAGTGTGCCAGTTTGTAGACACTGATTGGTTACTATATTTAGAAACAGTTGGAGGACTTCTTGGCGAAGTCCGTGGACTCTTTGGTCGTTCAGCACCAGTTAGACTTTGGTTGGAGTTTGGTCTTCTTTTTATTGTACCTGTATCTTCCGAACTGCCACATAATGACTCATCTTCAGAATTAGATGAATTCGAGCCACATTTTCTCATTTGGAATCCATGCATGAAGTCCTTGTGTGGGTTGGTGGGAGAAGACAACATTGTTAGAGAGCCATTAGTCATGATTTTATTGGTCATGGAGCTTCTTTGTTCACCTTTCTGAATGTCTCTCCTGTCTAACGATTGGGTATCAAAATCTAGGTTATTAGGCGGCTCTGCGGATCTGAAAAGGTCATTTGGTATTTTTATGGATTCACTATCCTTCGGACCTGATGTAAATGACACATCTGATGTTCTAGAAGCAGAACCTAATGTCTTTGGTGAGTCTATAGTCTTTGGAGAATTTGAAGTAGGGGTCCTCGGGGAACCCTGATTTTGACTGTAATTTGAGCTTTTAGACAAATGCTGATATTGTAGTGGTAGAGGTGGTATAGGCGGAGTGTTTTGGTCTGCAGTTTTAAAGTCAGTAGCAAATGCTTGCTGATGTCTTATTATAGTAGTCTTTTCTGCTTCAATTTGTTTCTCATACTCAGCACACATATTTAGAATTTCTTCAAGTCTTAACCTTTCTAGCCTCTCCATTTCTTGATCTTGTTTTCTCTCAGCAACTACTTCCCTATGTTTTAATGTCAAATCTTTTTGGCTTTCTGTTAGTTCATTGAAGTCAAAATCTATTCCATCAAATGTATTTCTACTACTAGATGAATCAGAGTCTTCAACAGTAAGATAGTCTTTCCCATTGGAGATACCATTTACCTTTGTAGGTGTTGCTACAGATGCCTTTTCCCCCTGTGATGTAGGTATTAGATCTATTGTGAGTTTTGGAGACTCTAATACAGGAGTTTTGACAACAACTGGCGATTTTGGAGAGGACTGGCCTGCGGGTGAAGTTGGTGTTCCTGGAGATTTAGCTGGAGAGTAGAATGGTGATGGACCCAGTTCTGTTTTCCTTACAGGAGAAACTAAGCTATTGAAGAAAACATTTGAAGAGGCACTTGAGTTTGAATCGCGAGGTGAATATACCGGACTATCTGAGCTTTTTGCAGATGATCTAGATTTGAAACTAGAGCCTGAATTTCTTGATTCGTTTGATTTCCTTCTTGATGAAACACTACCAAAGCTACCTATAGAGTTTGCATTGATATCTTGATTGGATGATGTCTCTGGTTTAGGAGGAACTTTTGGTGGGCTAAGTATACTTGCAGACACCCTTGTTGTTGCTGTATCCTTTGTGAATAATTTCTCACCAGCATAGTTCTGGACCTGTCCAAAATTCTCACCAGATCTTCGTCCCGATTTTGCATCAGGAGAAGAAATATTCAGTTTTCCTGTGCTTTTGCGACTTGATTCCCTGGATACTTGCGAGTTTTTTCCTCGAGAGATGAGCTCAAATTTACAAACTTTGTTTAAAAATTCTTCGCCCTCTGGTCCATCTTTAAACGCCTCAATAGGTGTATTGGTTGTTTCAGCAGATCTTCGACGCTGGCCTGTCTGCTCTGCATCTGATATCATCCTTAAATATTCTGGATTGTTCTCTAAGTCTGAAAATATATAAAGAGAAATTTCTAAAATAGTAAGTAAATGCTGATTGTCAAATAACAATAATTTTGATTAATACAAATTGAAAGAAGGTTTTAGATAACATATTCTTTAAAAAAATCCATTGTGGTTGAGATTGCACTAGAAAGTCAAAATAGATGATTTCAGATTTGCTGCCATCTTGAGCTTTGTATTCTGCTTAATAAATCGTCTCATCAAGACAATTCCAATGAATACCTACAACATAGGGTTTGTGATAAATGACAATATCAAACTTTTGGTATCTCTTTCATCTAAGTCTCTGGTGAAATTTAACAATATATCCTAACTGTATGGCCTTGTGTCTGTTTGGCCATCAAAACATGTGCATGATTTAAAGAAAGTCAATCAAAATGAAATAAGTGATATAACTAAAACCTACTCATGCTGAAAAAGACTTTTTATTCTAAATAATATATTAACCCTTGACATGCTGAACCCGGAATATTCCGGTTTTGGCAGGAGGTGAAGACCAAGATCAGTCTGCACATAAGTGCAGTCTGATCTTGGTCCACACCTCCTGCATGTACTTTTCCTGCCAGAGGTGTTTATAAAATTGATTTCTAAAAGAAAAATTGATTTTTTGAACAACAAGCTCTATCAGTGCTTCCAGCCCTTTGATATTACAGCAATTTAGTAAGGTAATTTATTGATTTTTGAACAACAAGTTCTATCAGTGCTTCCAGCCCTTTGATATTACAGCAATTTAGTAAGGTAATCTATACAGCATGACAAGGGTTAAAATCACAATGAAAGCACAGGAAGCACTAGTTGTGGGTAAATTTTTCTTTTGAAAATTAATTTCATAAATAGTTCTGGCTTGAAAAAGACAAACAGGTAGCGTAGACTTTTATGCAGGCTGATTCTTGTATCTACCTCCTGCTAAAACAGGACTACCATCAGACATTCAGCATGATGCAGTTGCACTGCTTTCAAGCACACACTCACCGACATTACATAAGCCCTATGTTGTGGGTAATCATTCTAATTGTCTCATTAAGACAATTCCAATGAGTACCAACAACATAGGGTTTGTGAGAAATGACAATTTCAAACGTTTGGTATCTCTTTCATCTAAGCCTCTGGTGAAATTTAACAATATATCCTAACTGTATGGCCTTGTGTCTGTTTGACCATCAAAACATATGCATGATTTAAAGAAAGTCAATCAAAATGAAATAATTGATATAACTTAAACCTACTCGTGCTGAAAAAGACTTTTTATTCTAAATAATTCATTAACCCTTGTCATGCTGAACCCGGAATATTCCGGTTTTGGCAGGAGGTGAAGACCAAGATCAGTCTGCACATAAGTGCAGTCTGATCTTGGTCCACACTTCCTGCATGTACTTTTCCTGCCAGAGGTGTTTATAAAATTGATTTCTAAAAGAAATATTGATTTTTTGAACAACAAGCTCTATCAGTGCTTCCAGCCCTTTGATATTACAGCAATTTAGTAAGGTAATTTATTGATTTTTGAACAAGTTCTATCAGTGCTTCCAGCCCTTTGATATTACAGCAATTTAGTAAGGTAATCTATACAGCATGACAAGGGTTAAAGTCACAATGAAAGCACAGGAAGCACTAGTTGTAGGTAATTTTTTCTCTTGAAAGCTAATTTCATAAATAGTTCTGGCTTGAAAAAGACAAACAGGTAGCATAGACTTTTATGCAGGCTGATTCTTGTATCTACCTCCTGCTAAAACAGGACTACCATCAGACATTCAGCATGATGCAGTTGCACTGCTTTCAAGCACACACTCACCAACATTCTAGGAGTTAGAGGCCAACCAACTTAATGTCTTTCAAATGAGATATTCAATTCTGACCTAATGTAGTTGTGCTATAGGAGTGCATGACAGGTCTTTGAATAGATCTAGCACCATTCCCTCCAATGTAACAATTAACCATCTTTTGGTACCCAGCTATAATGGAATTATTTGAAACTTGGAAATATGTAGGCACCGTAACTTTCATTTAGTTATCCAATCTGTAACGCATTAAGTTCAATTTTTTTTACTGGTCCAATTCGAAAGAAATTCCAGGCTTGAACTTCAAGTTCATTTTAAAAATCTTTATCTCTCTGGACAGAAAACATTATGGGAAATAAAGAAATTCTTGTTACAAGCAGTTACTTCATTGTCCACGTTGGTTTCGCAAGCTGTTTTCTTGAGTTGCGTAAAAAAGCGTGTTTGTGTAAGAACAGGTTAAGGATTATGTTAATGGATGTTGTTGTCTTTCATTACCTGGACTAAAGGGAGGGAATGATATTTGAGAATACAGAGGGTAGTTAGGTTATCATAAAGAGAAAAGGTAACTGTTAACTGTACCCCACACTTCTAATTAATGGATTTAACAAATGTGCTCCATATGTAAAGGGCCATCCAGGAAGTGTAAAAAAGTATTGATCCTGTTCAGATTGTGCAGGATCAGGATTGGAATTTTACTTGCATGACAGATCTTACTTTTTGTTTCCTTTCAAAATACAATTTCTAAATAACCTCAGCTATATCCTGCCTCTTTTCCAAGTATTTGCTTTACAAAACTCCAGGTGGTACTTTTTTTTCATGACAGGTCACAAAAGTGTTGCACATGACGATGGCCCCATAATTAAAGGATTTCTGCCTATGATTAATGAGGGGTTAAAGATCATAGACAACAAATGTCTTCATAGTAACTCCAATGATTGATAGAACCACAATAAGGGATCTGTTATTGTAAAGCGATTCCAGTTGAGGTACACTTGACTTGAGCAATTAACCCATTCCCACTCAATCCCTCCTTTTTACGCATCCCAAGAATAAAGCCTTGGAAAACATTGTGGAAAATGAAGAAATTGCTTGTATCAAGCAATTTCTTCATTATCCACAATGTTTTCTATCCAAAAAGATGAAAAAAATTCAGATTTCATCAACTTGAAATTGTCGTCTGCAGCTTCTTTCAATTTGGACCAGTCTAAAATTTTGCTGTGTGGAAATGGGTTAATGAGTTTTTGAGTCAAACTTAGTACCTTTGTGTTCAGATTATGATTATGTTTACAGTAAACTAGACCTTCCCCCCCCCCCTTCTTTACTGCTACATGTCCCAGAAAAAAAATATCATTGGAATATTAAAGCTGTTTTTTTCCCTTCAGACAACGGAAAGTCAATGGACTGTAACCAAAATTAAGTATGCCTATTATCTTTGCTTGAACTATATATTTGAAATTTGTTTAAAATCTGTTTGGTAGTTGAAGAGATATGAAGGGACAAGATTTTTAAACCATTACCAGATAACAAAATTTTAAATGGTCCATATTGAAAGAAGTTGCAGACAACATTTTTTAACTGATGGTAGTCTAAAAATTTTGATCTCTTGGAATAGAAAATATTGTAATGGGTTCATACATTACAAAATGAGCAAGTGTAAAATAGATCAAGCTCCTCAGGGTTCAAGCATCTTGAAAATTTTCAAGGAGACAAGTTTAGTGCAGGGTAAAAAACTGCTGACTTAATAAAAGTGCTAATGGTGAAACTGACACTAAAATGAAATGTACATCAGATTTCAATCTTAATTTGCATCACAGATAGTTCATTTAAACTCAACAAATTCTGACTGACAGCCCATTTAAAAAGCATATTTTGAATACTTTTGAAGTCATGTTCCCTTCTCAGATTTTGATGTGTGTACAGGTTTCTTTCATTAATGCTAACCAGATAGATGATCGCCATTTCACAGTGCATAATCACTTGATTATTTCATTGAATATTGTGAAAATCATGGTACTCATCTTATCTTGTTTGATTAAGATAAAGCTAGTGTATCGTATCATAAATTATACAATTTGACCCATATTCCCACAAAATGATGCCCCCAAGTAAAAAAGTTTTGAAAAATCATTGTGGAAAATGAAGAAATTACTTATAACAAGCAACTTCTTCATTATCTGCATTGTTTTCTACCATAATAAATATACAGAAAAATCCAAAATTTCATAAACATAACTTTGTCCTCTACAACATTTTTGAATTTGGACTAGTCTAAAATTTTGTTGTCTGGTAATAGGGTAAGCTTGAAACTTTGTCAAGGTTATCGCATACTTTTTATGAGTTCTCGGGGTACATCTTTATCATTTTCCCATGTCAAGCGTCAACGAGTATCTCGGGTAACAAAAGATACCCTAGGTGGGTGGTACTTCAACTTTCGAATAGGTAACATCTAGAATGACATGTCTCTTAGCTTGAGTTTCACTGACATCAAGACACCTGTGAAGTCGGGTCTAGATTTATAATGCATTTTTACAGTATTCTACCAAAAACTCGTAATTTGACTTGGAATAAGCTGTAGTTAATCCTCGTCATGCTGATCCTGGAATATTCCTACTTTGACAATGGCTTTGGCAAGTGTATAGACTATGATCAGCCTGCACAGATGTGCAGTCAGATCTTACCAACACTACCTGGTTTTTGTTATTGTTTTGAGAAAAATCTTCAAGATTGATCTTATTATGCCAAAGTTTTCAAATATAGTGAAAAGAGGAAAAATATTCAGCAGGATAAGGGTTAAGAGGTCTTGGTTAAACAATGACAATTTGAACCTGTTTGTGACATTTCCAAACATTTCAGATGTGCATGAAGAACAAATATAGAGCAGTCAAACCAGCCTCTATATTCTCTGATCATCTTTAGGCCAGTATCTGCCTATATAGAGAGCATATTGAAAACACAGGCTAATCTGAGTCTTCACTAGGCGCATATTAATAATGATTAGAATGGCTTCTTTTTTCTTGTTTACAACTTAATTACAGGCAAAAAGTTTTATAGAATCAGTATAATCAAGAAAAATGTTAAACCATTAACACTCAATCTGTGCACATTCTCATGCCCCTGAAACTCAATATTGAGAGAGAAAATGTGAGAGAAAGACAAACAATTTCTCCTTTGCTCAAAATTTTTTTCTATCCTGGTATATGGTAAATATCTTTTAATTCAAGTACACTGTGTTGCTATGTGCAAGATTTTCAAGTCTAAAATTTTGTTACCTGGAAACAGTTTGAAGGCAGACATAATTGATAAACCTATAGATAGACAGACAAAAGAAAAGACAGATATACTGGGAGACACATAGACAGATGACAAGATCCCAGTAATTATAAGCAAAAACAATTGTTTCAACTACCGACATAAATTTCTAGATATATAAATAAGATCTTTCATTACCCAGCAAAGGTACAAACAGCTTCTTCCTTGACATCCATTCCAATAATTTGCTATTTCAATTTAAAATTAATTATAAATTCAAATATTAATTAAGTTCATTTTGAAAGACAAGTTAACTGTATAATCCAGCCATGTTTCTTCACCAATCATTTTGGTTTGCCAACAAAGAAAAGGGGGGCTTACAGATAAATGCTTAACCCTTTCCCGTTCAAATACGGGATTTTACTTTCCTGTGATTTTATACTCGAGAAAACATTGTGGAAAAAGAAGAAATTCTTTGTAACAAGCAATTTCTCCTTTTTCCACAATATTTTCTACCACATAGGATGGTTTCATTTCAAATGTCATCCAGTTTTCATTGTCGTCTGCAACCTCTTTCAATTTGGACTAGTCTAAAATTTCCAAAAACGGGAAAAAGGTTAACCCATTACCAGATGGCATAATTTTAGACTGGTCCAAATTGAAAGGAGTTTCAGATGACAACTTAAAGTTAATGAAAGCTTTGATTCTTTCGACCTTTTGGGTAGAAAAATTGTGGAAAATGAAGAAATTGCTTGTAACAAGCAATTTCTTCATTTTCCAAAATGTTATCTAAAGCCTCAGCTTGGATCTAATTTATCTATCAATTTAGACTCTTTCACGATCTCATTTATTAGACGCTTTCACAACTGTCATATTCATATTTCCATTTCATTTTGGAACACACTCTTCAATTTGTTGACAGCGTTATATCTCAAATCAACAATACTTGTTTTCATCTAATTCCTTGCAAAAACAAACAATAGGCTGGTAAAATACACAATAGATCACACAGAACGCTTTCCAACACAAAAAATAATCTCCTGACAAGAATAGCACGACTTGCATTATAATAGCCGATTTAAAGTTTATTTTCAAAGGAATTCAGGAAATGCTGGCGTAGAATAATAAGTGCCTAAAATAACAGGCAATGCTCCACTATGTGCATGTCTTATCTGTTTTAAGACGGGAGGAAAAACACCGATTTAAACCAAATTCACTCCTGCTGTAGGTAATTAGGTACAGTTTTTCCAGATTACCTTTCATCACTGCTATGATCTATAACTGTAAGACAATGTACCTTAATCATGTAGCAAATGAACACCATTAAAAAATTCTCAACTCTTTCAATCAATGATGAAACAATCTGAAAATTATGACACATTAACCCATTACAAGACGGCACAATTTAAGACTGGTCCAAATTGAAAGGAGTTGAAGACAACAATTTACAGTTTATGTTTTTTCAACTTTCTGGATAGAAAACATTGAAATTTCTTCATTTTACACAATGCTTTACTTGTTTTTCTTGACAGGCGAAAAAAGCATCACTGTCTTGAAAGGGTTTATCCATGATGAAACCATCACACTAAAGGAAACTATCTAGGAAAACCACAGTGAGGAAAGGAGAAAGTGCTTCCAACAAACTGGGTATTTCTCCTTAACCAATTACCAAAAATTTAATCTGGTCCAAATTGAAAGAAGTGGCAGTCTACGATAATTAAAGTTTTGAAATATTAGATTTTTTCAACTTTCTAGGTAGGAGAAATTTTTGAAAATGAAGATATTGCTTGTTGCAAGCAAATTCTTCATTATCCTTAATGTTTTCTATACAAAAAAAAAAAAAAAAAAAATTCAGTCAACTTGGAATTGTTGTCTGCAGCTTCTTTCAATTTGGACCAGTCTAAAATTTTGTTATGTGGGAATGGGTTATGCTAATCATTCATCTATAGTTATTTTTTTGCTATCATTGCCATGTCAAATTGTACTCAGTAAAGAAGATCATAAACCAGACTGCATACATAGTTCAGTTCTTCTAGCAGTTGGCAATTTTGTACAGAATCATTAATCTTGTTGTCAGAACACATGGTCATGTGCTCATTATGATGGACTGAATACCATTTTGTTGGACATTTCCAGAGATTTTCGGACATTATGTAGACAACCAGTCCATCAAACAAGAAATGTAATTAAGTCAGGAGAGTCTGTAATAAAATTACTTATCCTTATGAATTGGCTAGAATTTCATTAAAGGAAAGATAATATGTTTGATATTAGTATTTAATCCAGACAACAAAACTTTAGACTTGTCCAAATTGAACGAAACTGCAGACGACAGTATCAAGTTTGTCTTTTTTGAGTAGAAAACAATGTTGAAAATGAAGAAATTGCTTGTTACGAGCAATTTCTTCTTTCTCCACAATGTTTTCCAGAGTGTAAAAACACAGGGACATATAAACCAGGAATTAAACGGAAAAGGATTAAAATGCCATCAGTTCTATATAAAATTTCACTTTTGACCTTTCAACAATTGACCCATCGGGCCTGTCAATCAAAGAATGGGTTGACCAATCATTTCATTTGTTTACACCCGAAGTAAATTTGAGCTCTTGACATTTGCCGACATCTGTATGAAGTGTTTTTAAAACAATGTTCAATTTAACTCTTTTAAATTAATTCCCCACTGCTTGGAATACTTTGTATTATTTGAAGCTTTTTTTTTGGTTTGGCTCATTAGGTCATTGACTCCTCTCTAAAGTTCCATCAACCTCGGTATTATGGCTGTAAATTTCTATTGAATCAAAAATTCACCTGTGACCTTGACCTTTGACCAATATCACCCAAACAGACATACAGACTGATAGATATGACTGATGGACATGACTGACAGACATGGTGAAGCCAATATATCCATCTACTCTGTAAGTGTATGTGTGTCAGAGAGAGAAAGAGAGAGTGAGAGAGAGTGAGAGAGAGGAAGGGGGTGAGGTGGGTAAAACAACAAATAGGTATTGAACTTCAAACTCCGAAACAGAAATTCAATTTTACACTGTACGACAAGGGTTAAATACCTTTACAGGTAATTGTCAAGACAAGTCAGAAGAAAAACTTTAGAATTAACAACAAGATGTGTTCGTGAAACACTATGCCCCCGAAACAGGAATTCTTTAGAAACCGGTGATTTTTATCTTATTTTTTTTTCATTGTTTTAGGGAAAAGGGTTAAAATTCTGACCTTGACCTTGATGAAATGACCTTCCCTAGTTGCTTCTTGTTGAGACCTATCTACATACCAAATGTTAGCATTGTAACTTTTATCAGGATTGAAGTTATAGGAATTTTTTAGTTGGCAGGGCAATTTTTGCAGACAGACAGACAGACAGACACGGGTAAAACAATATGTCCCCGATCTACCAATGCAGGGGCATAAAAATAATGAAGATAATAATTGGAAAGATTGAAATAATACAATTTCACCAGAAAACAACTGTTTGCAGGCAGTACATCTGTTCAAGAACAGCTGCATGACTAAACTGATGAAAACAAAAGCCAGTGTATCTCTACATATCATTGGTAAAATGTTGATGAATATCAGCCCTATTTTCTTACCCAAATTAAATTTCATTATATCATTAGACAGAAGTCGAGATAAAAAGGGGTGCAAATCTAAAATTGTGACTTCTCAACAAAACCTTAGGTTGTGGTCATCATTTGAACCATCCAAAATAGCTGTATTTGAGAAAGATAAATAAGATTATTTTCTGAAACATATTTTGCTCTACATGACGACAGTTCTACAAATATGATCTTTTGAATGGGGCTTACAGAATGTACAAGTTAAAGTGAGCAGTCAAAGGTCAAATTTGTCTGTGTACAGGTACATGCAGACAAATTTGACCTTTGATCACTCACTGTAACATGTAAATCTATACACCCTTTTGAGAAATTTTTATTTACATCTTATGAAAATTATCCCCAATATTTTGTACCACCAATATTTCTGTATTGATAGAAGGCATAGGCAAAGATCAGTCTGCACATACATGCAGTCTGATCTTACACTACATCACCTGTTTATTTAAGCCAGAGTAGGTTTTATAACTGATTTTCAAAAGAAATATAGAGCCACAATCAAAGCATCTAGTGCTTCTACAGTAGTCTAAGATAAGTTTTTATTTAGCAAGACAAGGGTTAACCCATTAAAAAAAATATCATACTGATCCAAATTCAAAGAAGCTACAGACGACAATTTCAAGTTGATGGAATTTTAGTTTTTTTCATCTTTTTGGATAGAAAACATTGTGGATAATGAAGAAATTGCTTTATACAAGCAATTTCTTCATTTTCCACAATGTTTTCCAAAGCTCTTTAATTGTGGGGCGTAAAAAGGAGGGGTTGAGTTGGAATGGGTTAAGTGCTTTCAGTCCCTTGACTCTACAGTAGTCTAAGATAAGATTTTATTCAGCATGACAAGGGTTAACATACTTAAAAATACTTTTGGGGTATCTTTATAGCAAAAGAACTTGAGAAACTGCTTGTCCTGGACAATTTTTTCCTTGAAAGATTTGAATACAGAAATTAATGTAAGGCTATATATTCTCAATGTGCAGGACAAGTAAAATTTTAGACATTTTCAAACCTGCACACAATCCAGCTGTCTTACTCCATTCAGGGGTTTGGAAAACATCGCAGAAATGAAGAAATTACTTATCCCATTCCCACACATTAAAGTTATAGACCAGTCCTAGTTCAAAGAAGTTGCAGACAACAATTTAAGGTTTATGAAACCATTAAGATTATTGTCTTTTAGGGTAGAAACAAGCAATTCCTTCATTTTCCACAATGTTTTCCAAAGCTCTCATATTGAGGGGCATTTAAAAGCGTCATTGTATGAGAATGGGTTAAATCAAGCAATTTTTTCATTTTTCACATTGTTTTGTACTCCAAAAAGACATTTTTGCATCAACTATGAATTATCGTCTGCAACTTCTTTGAATTTTGATCAGTCTATACTTTTTGTTGAATGGTAAAGGGTGCAAGTTATAGATCTCTGGTGCAATCATTCATTCCAACCTCCACATGTAATTTCACCTGTATTATTTCCTCAAATAACTCATTTGAAATGGAGAGGCCTGGCAGTTATGGTCTGTTTGAATATTCATTAACCCTTCCCTGTTTTTTTCAAATTTTAGACTGGCCCAAATTCAAAGAGATTGCAGATGACAGTGAAAATTTGATATAATTTGAAATGTAACCATCCTATATGGTAGAAAATATTGTGGGAAAAGGAGACTTGCTTGTTACAAGCAATTTCTTCTTTTATCCGCAAAGTTTTCTCAGCTATAAAATCACAGGGACATACAGGAAAGGGTTAAAACCCTTACAATCAATTTATACCATTTTTACCAAGCCTGTAATAACATATCTAGCTTGTTAGAACATATCAATACAGGCTATCTCACTCAGTAGAGTACTGTGCTCTCAATCCTGGGGTCATGAGTTCAAAACCCTGGCTGAGCCAACATATTTTCAGACATTTGACAAATTTAGTCATCACAAAGAATGTCACTTGTCTCTCACAAGTTGGCAAACAATAGGTGCTGCGTCTACGTGGAATGAGCAGTTTGTTGCTCTGATATAAACATTGTCCTTGTTTGTTTTGTTTAACCCATTACCAGACAACAAACTTTTAGACAGGTCCAAATTGAAATGAGTAGTAGGTGATAATTCAAAGTTTATAAAATCTTAGATTTTTTAAACTTTCTGGGTAGAAATCATTGAGTAAAATGAAGAAGTTGCTTGTCACGAGCAATTTCTTCATTTTACACAATGTTTTCCAAATAGTTTTACTTGAGGGGTGTCTAGAAGCGTCACAATGTGGGAATGGGTTAAAAAGGGTTTTACGTCACTTTTTACAATATTTCAGTCATATCACAGCAGCAGTAGCACCTTAAACTCTGGATTCCTAGTATTTCTTACACCTGTATTACCAGATCCTAGCTGCTTGTCACGTTTACAATTATCAATTCATTTGTGGAGGACAAATGTCAGAAAGATTATTTACTGTGACTAGGATTTGAACCCTGTACCCCATGCACTACGAATTGCACTATGGCCGCAGCTGTTTTGCTTGTACTGAAATGACAGGAAGCCATGGTTCGGTGCACAAGCAATTGTTGAATGTGTTGTTAAACCAGATGAGATCAATCAATTGACCTTAATGAAAATCCTTGTTTCCGTCAACTTCTTGTCTCCGATAAAATTTGTTGCAAGGACTGATGCCCCCACGTACAGCAAACTTTCACAAATGTGACCTAGTTATTTGTTCTTGACCTCTTCATATGACCTTGACCTTGATGTGTAGTTGACAAAACATGCTGTCTTCCGACCAGCTATAATAAAGCAGTAGTTACAAGGTTTTGGTCACCCACTGACCATATATTATTACTATTTCTTATATTAACCATCTTTATAATAAAGGTTCTTATAGCTACTTGATACAGTTTTTTGTTGTTTGAATGGGGTTTAACGCCGCTTTTAACAATCTTTCAGTTATATCGCGCGGCTGGAGCACCTAACAATGGATTCCTGGTATTTCTCGCACCAGTACTACCACTACACCCTTTCCTAGCCTCCAGCTGCTATCCCACATAGGTTTACGATTATCTACCCATTGGTGAGAGACAAATGTCGGAAAGAGTATTGCCGCCGTCGGGGATCAAACCCAGGACCCTTTGAATGATAATCCGACGCGCTACCAACTGCGCTATGACGGCGGCTACTTGATACAGTTAATACAGTTAATGGATAACACAAGATGGGTAGATTTATTTCTCATTTACTTTTTATGGTCGTAATCTAATCATATAATGAGACGATTATGTAGTCTGTCTGCTAAATCCAGAACGAATAGCAAAAACAGACCAAGTATTATTTGTTTTAGCACCTGCGCTCTTTAAACTTGGATTCAATTAAACAAAAACTTTGATAAAATCTAGATGACAGATATGTACCCAAAATGGATGACCTCTGACGTGTAGGGGTAAGTCGTGCCAACTGATTTATTTCCTTCATGATTTATCTTTTAATTCACCGGGATTAACCCATTACCAGACGGGTCAACATTGAAGACCTTAAAGACGACAATTCAAAGTTTATGAAATTTTAGATTTTTTCAACTTTATGGTTAGAAAACATTGTGGAAATAAAGAAAGATTGTTACAAACAATATTTTCCTTTTCCACTATGTTTTCCTAATTGCTTTCGGGGGCATTCAAAAGTGTCATTGTGTGGGAAAGGGACTAACCCATTTCCACACAGTGACACTTTTTGACGCTTCTCCTGAAAAAACATTAGAAAATTTCTCCATTTTCTACAATGTTTTCTACCCAGAAAGTTGAAAAAATCCATAATTTCATAAACTTAAATATGCCATCCGCAACTCTTTGGTTTGGATCAGTCAAAAATTTCGGTATATTAACCCATTACCTCACAATGGCACATTTGACACGCCAAAGAAATATAATCATGGGAACTTTGTGGGAAAAGGAGAAATTGCTAGTAACAAGCATTTCTCCTTTTCTCACAATATTTTCTACCCTATTTGGCACTTGTGTTCAAACTTTAGTGCAATTTTAAATGTCATCTGCAACTTGCTACAAGCCATTCCTTCATTTTTCACAATTTTTTCCAAAGCCTTTTTTTCTTAGGGTCATCAAATAGGGTTATTGAGTGGGAGTGGGTTACATAATTTTTGAAGTCTGCAGGACAGACCACTTTCATATACCAGAAACATATCATTCTGGTATATTTGATCTTTTTTTTTTTCATTTTTCAATAAAAAGATAACACTCCAATAAATCCCACATAATTATGCATAGTCACATAACCCAAATCCTTTTATCACTAAATTTTCTCCCAATAAACCTTGACTCATCTCTTTGATATTTCACATTTGAACCTTTATCTTCCTATCTTATAATTTTTTTTTACTAATGTAAACCATTTATGACAAAATTCCAATTGACAAGATTAACTTATTACCAGACAAAAGAAATTAAGTCTGGTCAAAATTTAAAGTTGTTGCAGACAATAATTCCAAGTTAATAAAATCATAAATTTCTTTTCTCAATTTTGGGGGAAAAACAACATGAAAAATGCAGAAATGACTGGTAACAAGCTATTTCTTCACATTCCTTATTGTTTTCCTGAACTTTTACCTTTAAACCATTCCCGGACAAAGACACCTTTGGATGCCCCATCAAGAAAAGTAATTGAGAAAACATTGAGCAAAATGAAGAAATTACTTGTGACAAGCAATTTCTTCATTTTACATGATGTTTTCAAATAAGAATGTTAAAAAAATCTAAAATTTCATGAACTTTAAAATGTTGTCTGCAACTCCCTTCAATTTGGACAAGTACAACATTTTTTTGTTTGGTAATGGGTTAAAGGCATATAAAGCAGGATATTGTTTGGAAACAGGTTAATCTTTAGAATGAAAAAGGTTGAATATCCATTTAAACAGCTTTTTTTTTTATTTGACACATTACCAGACAGCAAAAATTTTAGACTGGTCTAAATTCAAAGGAGTTGCAAACGACAATTAAAAGTTAATAAAATTTTAAATTTTTTAAACTTTCAGGGTAGAAAAGATTGTGGAAAATGAAGAAATTACTTGTTGCAATTTCAGACTGGTTTAAATTGAAGGAAGTTAATGACAAAATTTTTTAGCTAACCAAATATTAACCCTTGTCATGCTGAGACCATATATTCCTGTTTAAACAGGAGATATATACAAAGATCAGACTGCCCCACCTGTTTTTCCCTTTCAAATTACAATTGTTTATCGAATCAATTGTCAAAAGAGATATTGACCCACAACAAGAGCCTAACAGTGCTCTCAGTCCTTTGATTTTAATGTTATTTTCAATACAGATTTTATCCAGCATGACAAGGGTTAAGAATCTTTGTTTTTCTTGGTAAAAAAAAACATTGTGGAAAATGAAAAAAGTGCTTGTAATAAGCAACTTCCTAATTTTCCATAAAAATTTTCCCAAGTTTTTTCTCAAGAGTCAAGGATTTCTAGAGTTGAAATCAAAGGTCTTAAATCAATCTTAGTCGTAGACCTCAATTAATTTTTTTACCTGTAACATGAGAATTTTACATCTTAAAATCAAGGACTGCAAAACATGTCTATCAAGTTGCCATAGGACCCCCTTTTGTCATATCTGACTCCCTTTTGTCATATCTGACTAAAACCCTGCTAATCTTTGTCTTTACTTGGTGCACATGAAATATCACTGTTCTAAGTGTTAGAAATGCCCAATACAGTATATGATTTCAAATTCCAAATAAATGCCAAATCTTTTAAAACTTTTTAAGAGTCAAATTTTATTTCAGGGTTAAAGTGTTTAGAAATAGCTAGAATAATAGCTCAGCCCATACAGTTCAAATTGAGTAACATAATACAAAACAAAGACTAATTTCCTCTGTATCACAATGACCCGAGAGAGAAATATATATAGAAAATTCCATGTCATTTTGAGTTTCTAGGAAACATGCCCACACAATAATTATAACCTTTCTTTTGGATAGTGTCTAAACAAAGTTACAAAAAAATGAAATATTGGTTCAATTCCTCCATCAATTCAACTGCCTCACAGTCCTACCATCAGTCTGTCATCCAACTCAATGCTTTGACCAATTCACACACAATGATGCTTTCTGTTACCTTTCAAGAAGAATATAGTTGGGTAAACATTGTGTAAAACGAGGAACAAGCAATTTCTTCATTTTCCACAATGATTTCTTCCAAGAACGTCGAAAATATCTAAAATTTCATAAATTTTAAATTGTTATTAGCAATTGAAATTTCAATTTTCATCAGTCAAAATTTTGCCATCTGGTAATGGGTTATTCTCTCTCAACAAGAACTGTGTTACAATATGATATGTTTCTGAATGATACCATCTGTTCTTTCCTTATAGTTTTCATGCAGATGCACTTCATTGCTTCATGGTTTTATTTATGGATTGAATGGGGTTTAAAGCTACTTTTAACAGTATTTAACAATATTTCAATCATATTGTGGCAGCTGGAGCACCTAACTGTGGATTCCTGGTATTTCTCACACCAGTACTGCCACTACACACTTATAGAGCCTCCAGCTGCTCTTCCCACTTAGGTTTAGGATTATGAAGATCTTTTTCCACAATGTTTTTTCAAGTATAAAATCACAATGACGAAAAACCTTAGGTTTGCACAGGAAAGTGTTAAGCAATTTGAGAAAGATTATGTATTCAATAGAGATCTATCTTATGACCAGACAAAATTGTGAACTGTAAATTGGTTACACTGAATTGTTGATGATGGACAATGCATGTCAAATGGCAGATGATGGACAATAGCTCACCATGAGCATGTTGAACTCAGATAAGCTTAAAATGAAGAAATTGCTTATTACAAGCACTTTCTTCATTTTCTGCAAAGTATTCTATATATTTTTCTTCAAGATTGTAAAAAAAGCAGGACAATGTGGGAATCAAGTCAATTTGATTAACCCATTCCCACACATGATGCTTTTTTGACGCTCCCAAAGAAAATAAATTTCGAAGACATTGTGTAAAATGAAGAAACTGCTTCTTACAATGTTTTCTACTTAAAAGATTGATAAAATTCAGTTGACTAAAAGTTGTTGTCTGCAAATGCCTTGAATTTGGACCATTTATTGCGTGTAATTGGTTAATTATATTCCAGAATGTATGGATATGTACACAATTCAGCATTTTATGCGCCCTAGAAAAATAGCTTTCAAAACATAGGAAAGGGAGAAATTGCTTTTCATAATTTCTGCTGCCCTCCTTGTCATTAGCATTTTGTTTTTCATTTTACATCTACTTTGAAATGTTGTCTGCAACTTCTTTCAATTTGGACTAGATTTTTGTTGTCTAGTCATGGATTAACGCAGGTTACCAATTTGGATTAATCATTTAGTGTCTTGATGAATTTGGTTTATTTAACTCATTACCACATGACAATATTTTAGACTGCTCCAAAATAAAAGAAGTTGCTGACAACAATGCTTAAGTGATGGAATTTTGAAAATCGGGTAGAAAATATTGTGGACAATGAAGAAATTGCTTCATTTTCCACAATGTTTTCCAAAGCATTTTGCTTGTTGGGGTAAAAAAGCGTCATTGTGTGGGAATTGGTTATTATTATTTTGATCAATATACATGTATACAGGCAACATTATTTACTCTGTATCATTCTGACATAACTGTCTGGCTTCCATTCAATTCCCATTTCCAGGTCATTTCACTTTGGATATGTGATGACATAATATAAAGCAATCTCTTTTAGCCCTTGTCATGCTGTATAAAATCCCATACGAAATTACATTAAAATCAAAGGACTGATAGCACTGAAAGCCCTTGTTCAATAATCAATATTTTCTTTGAAAATCAATTTCATAACAGTTACACTGCAACACCTCTATAATGCTACTTGGCACAGCGCTGACTCCATTATAACGCGGGGACCGCTTGGCTCCCAAAATTTGTGAGGGGGGGGGGGGCATTTTGGGTTGCAGATGCTGAGATATGACGTTAATGCTGATTTGTCGCGATTTTTCATCCCGTCGTTGGCCAGCTCATAGAAAAGGGGATGCACATAAAAATCGATAATTACCCAAAGCCAGGTAAGTTTTTAACACCTTACGTTGACGGTCCTGGCCATTAATGCATTAGTTCAGAGGTAATTGCTTTGTTTGATAGATGACACGCTTAGTGTTTCAATTTACAAAATCGGTTTGATTGTTTGGTCTTACTGTTTGACATTGAGATGATCAATGCCTTAGGTCAATGATATTTTTTAAATCAATAGAGAATAGGCACGCACCTCGGTATCCTTCAGGTACAAACCTTGAAGGTGGTGCGATTAGAAAATCCCACTGTTTCATTCTCGGTGTTCTTAATATTCTTCAGTCCCCGGTGGGACGTGTTCTTAAAGTAATGCGCGACCATGAAATAAGCCAAATTGTCTGAAGCCTACTTTTTATTTCACTTCATAGTTTGCTGGTATATCCGGAGCTCGTAGAGAATAATGGCTTCAAGATAAAAACGTTACAATAAGCTTTAAAAACAATCAGTCGAGTTGCGACGTTTTGCTAAATGCATAAAATACGTGAATTTTAATTGTAAATGTCACAATATCAGAAGATTCTCACCTGAAACAGGATAGATAATATAAGTAGATTAAAATTAAATAGGCCCAACCGTTATTTTTCCTCATTTCTTTCAATAATCTGAAAATCTAATGCCCTTCACACGGCAAAAAGCTCGTTGACAAATTTGAAGTAAAGGTTTTCGGGTACAGTTTATTTTTTTCTGAGGGAGGACAGGTGATCAAAGGCGCCGCCGCCAGATGTTCAGCTATTTATGGGAGAGTTTCCAGAGTTGTCACATGCCAGACCCGTACCCCGTGAGAATTCTTGCTGACTGAATTTTTTACTCTTGTCGTTATGAAACCAGATATTCCGCCGTCTCAGATATTTTCCGATTATTATGACCTTTATTTTTACGATTAAAAGTTTAACCCAGTTTGTTTACATGCAACTGGTAGGTTTAAATTCCCGATTCGTAAATGACTAGGTTCAGATAGAATTATTTGTCAATTTATTGTTACCATATTTTGAACAATTGTTAAGAAATTAGACCAAGTCCATTACCGTGAAAGAGGTTCGAAGGTTAATTCACGCAATATTTTCTCAACGCTTCAGTAACCCCAGGTGTTCAACAACTCGTCGGTCTCCTAGGAGACGTCTCGATGCGAGATACTTAGATTTTATCCCTTTTGTCTATGGATGGAAATATTTACAGCCATGTAAAACTAAATTCAATTAGATTAATGCCGACGACTATCATGATAATAAAACATGTCTTGGGTAAAAGTTCTAGCTTCTTAGTATTGGGAGAAAGAGAACCACAATTTGTAGACCTGCAGAAATTTATGGATTATTCAATCCTGATAGGCCGGGAAGGTAAAGTTAGAATTTAATCCTACGCACGCTGAATTTCGTCAGTTTCTGCTAAAATCTTGTAACTACAGTTTTTGTTTTTCATTTCCCGACTAGTAACTTGTATAGAATTAAACTTGTAACAGGAATTTTATCATGAATTATCGGGTGTTTAGTTCGGATTCCGACGGTCTGTTGAAAACGGGGGGGGGGGGCTGCAAGCTGATTTTTGTCTATACCTCCTGCCCAAACCAGAATATTCCAGGTTCAGCATGACAAGGGTTAAAATTTACCTACATACATGTTGATAACAATGGGGATAAGGTTCCTAGTCTTTGTAATTGTATGGTGCTTAACCAATCCCACATAAACAAACTTTATACGCACCTCAAGAAGAAAAATTAGAAACACATTGAGGAAAATAAAGTAAATTCTTCATTATCCACAATGTTTCTACCTTAACCCATTCCCACACAGTGACGCTTTTGGACGCCCCTCAAGAAAAACATATGGGAAAACATTGTGTAAAATGAAGAAATTGCTTGTAACAAGCAATTTCTTTATTTTCCACAATAATTTTTACCAAGAAAGTTGATAAATGTAAAATTTCACCAATTTTCAATTGTTGTCTCCAACTCCTTTGAATTTTGACCAGTCTACAATTTTGTCTTGTGGTAATGGGTTGATAGACATAGATCTTTTTAAAATTTCACCAACTTAAGAATTATTGTTGTTTTCAACTCCTTTGAATTTGAACCAGTCTAATAATTTCTTGTGTTGTTTAATTTGGCAATGAGATTTTAAACTAGAATCATTGCCAATTTATACCCCTACTAGCAATTATCACTAAAGTAGCACCTTTGTTACCCAAAAGGAACTTCCTTGGTCAAATATAATTTTTGTATAATGTTTCAAGGCCCTACGTTAAATAGTTGATGAGCATAAAAGCTGTTTTCAATCAAAGTGCAGTTGTGACCTTGACCTAAATGACCCAAAACAATCAGGCACGTTTGTGGTTCATTGGTAACAGTTGTATGAAGTTTCATGGTCACTAAGGTCAATTTGTTCTAGACTTGGAGCATGCAATGGACAGACATGATGAAAACAATACCCTCCATACCCATGGGCCAAATAATAAGCTTTTAGTTTTGAGCTACATGGTAGGGCTGACTGAGGTTATGAGGAACCTAATCCAGCAATCTTTGTAATATTATCTAATAGAACAAGTGTGTTATCTGTTCACAGACAAAGTCAAAATTGTAAAAAGCAGTTTTGAACCCTATTCAAACACTCAAGATGGTTGTCCCAGGACAACTGCTGCCGAGCCTGCAAAGTTTTGACAATCAACTTGACCTTGACCATCAATTTTAGTGTTTGACCTTGAGCTTTGACCTTGAACTTGAAGCTATGCATAATATTCTTTCAAATGGCACATCTACTCATGATGGAGAATAATTGTGCAATTTTTTTTTTGGAATCCATCCATAATTGTAGGAGAAATCCTCTTGACAAGCACAATTTTAGTGTTTGACCTTGAGCTGTGACCTTGGCATTAGAACTATCCTCAAAATTCTTTCAAATGGCACATCTATTCATGATGGAGAATAATTGTGCCAAGTTATTTTAAAAACCATGTGTAAATGTAGAAGTAATTGTCCAGACAAATTTGGACGGACTAACTGACAGACTAACGCATTAAGGCACATACACTGACTTGTCATAGTGACAACTATGTCTAGCTCACTGCAAGTGGGCTTGACAAAAATCAAATGCAAAGTCAAGGGAAATAACTTTTACAAGAAGTACACCCTATAAAAAGTTTGGATCCCTATGAGGCCAATTTTGAACTTTGAATTGAGCGAGAAACGCCTTTACTTTTTTGTATTGATAAATATACACTATTAGTTTCAACAATTAAACATATTTTTTAAAGTATCAAAAAGGAGTACAAAAGGTGTTTTCAGTTAATAAACCATAAAACAATTCATTGAGATTTTTTTTCCATTCATAAATTTTAAGACTAGTCAATTGGAACTAATCATAAGGCATTATATGTCTAATCCTCTTATGTAAGGTTATGCTATAAGACTAACTAAAAGTGGTAACATCAAATTGATGGAGCATCTGAAAAATGCATACTATTTTTAACCCTTGTCCACGCTGAACCCAGAATATTCCTGTTTTGGCAGGTAGTATTGACAAAGATCCACCTGCTCCTAAATTAAGTCTGATCTTAGTCTACTGTGACCACCTTTTGGTCCCTTTAAACCCTTTCCTGTTCAAACGCTGGTCTTAACGTCCCTGCAAATTTATGATTGAGAAAATATAGTAGAAAAATAAGAAATTGCTTTTAACTATAGTAGCCTAGTTGGGATTGCTTCATTGTTTTAACACTTTCCTGTTCAATCCCTAGTTTTTACGACCCTGTGATTTTATAATTGAAAATACATTGTAGCCATAGTGAATCACCATATTGCAGCTATATCTCGAGTAACACAGCATATATGTTTCTCAGCAAAGAAACTCAACTTTTTTCCCCCACAAAAAATCATTAATTACTAGTGACCTTGCCCATTGAACAACTTTTATTGTCCAGCCACTTTAAAGCTATAGGCCAGATCAGATTTGATTAGTGTAATAATTAACTGTGATAATTAGCCATCACCACCTCAATGCCCCATCAATTAGGATTGGCCTGGATAATGTTGATAAACATTTATAATCATCTACATACTGTGCTATAACTTTATTGACCATGTGTTTGTCTCTTGGGACTTAACCCATTCCCACAAAATAGAATTTTAGACCAGTCCAAATTCAAAGAAGTTGCACACGTCACAATCTATACAGTTCATGCTAAAACAGTAATATTCCAAGCTCTGTATAAAAATAATTGGGTTAGTTTGACAATAATACCTGATTAGGGGTCCAAAGTTAATCTTCCACTCTCATTAGGTCTCAAGATTTGGATGAGACTATAAAAGGGCAACAAAATTTGAGACTATTGTCCAACTAGAAGAACTTACAGATGACAATTCAAATTGCATTATTACTAAAAAAAAAAGAAAAGAGTTGGGTTTGTTTAATTGGGTTTTAATGCCACTTTTAACCCTTGTCATGCTGAGCCCGGAATATTCCTGCTTTGGCAGAAGGTATAGATAAAGATCGGCCTGCACAAACATGCAGTCTGATCTTTAAATCTATACCACCTGCTTATCTTTTAAAGCCAGAATTGGTTATAAGATAAAATTTCAATATAAATTTTTACCCATAATTTGATGCTTCTAGTGCTTTCAGTCCTTTGATTTTAATGCAATTTCCTTTTGGATTTATAATTCAGCATGACAAGGGTTAACAGTATCTAAAATATATTGGGGTAGCTGGAGCACCAAGTCATGGATTCCCGGTATTTCTCTCACCAGTTCTACCACATCCTTTGTGAGCCTAAAGCTACTCATCCCACTAAGGTTTACGATTATTTACCCATCTGAAATAAACTGGGATTTGAGAAAAGACAAAAGTGCTTCCAATACATCATACAGTGAACAAAAGGGATAATGAAAATGTCCTCTGATATTTAATAACAACTAAAAAAGATCGCGTCCTTTTAAAGCCCATCTTAAGAAATCCTTGGGTAAATATTGAAGGAATCTTAAAAGAAATTTGTGTAAATACTTTGTTAATTGACAAAAAATTGAAATTTGCAAGTCAATCTCAAAAGAGACCCAATATTTTATTATGTATGTAGAGAAATGAATCCTATATTCAGAATACAAGTTTTGCAGGGGGGGTATATGTTTACTGTATTAACCCATTCACAGACAACAAAATTTAAGACGGGTCCAAATTCAAAGGAGTTGCAGACGACAATTTAAACTTTATGAAATTTTAGATTTCTTGCTTTTTCTGGGTAGAAAACATTGTGGAAAATGAAGAAATTGCTTGTAACAAGCAATTTCTTCATTTTACACAATGTTTTCCCAATTGTTTTTCTTGAGGGGTGTCTAAAGGCGTCACTGTGTGGGAATGGGTTACTTGGTATTTTAATACTAGAATTGGTATTCTTTGAAGGAATTCAATATAGAAAAGGTCTTCTGTTCTGATGCCTCTCCATTTCATCTTTTGGTCTAAAACGTAAGAATCGTTCACATTTTTAGCCCATTTCTCCACTTTGCTGCTTTTTCACAGACTTTAAATTAAAGAGATTGGGCATACATAGCTGTACAGACAGACAGACAGGATTAATTGGATTAAAGAATTGTTGCAAAGGGACCTTATACCCACATCAGCATTTTGTTACGGAATAAGTAGTAACAATCTCTGATCCGTGTTACCCCCAAAACAGCAAGGAATTTCTCTGGATCATGGATAACATTTGTATAAAGTTTCACGGTCCTAAGACAAATAGCTTATGAGTTACAGCACAGAAAAGTTTTTTCAATAAAAGTTCCATTGTGAACTTGACCTTTGACCTATGTTACAAGAAAACAATATGGAAATTCTTTGGACTATTGGCAACATTTATATGAAGTTTCATAGTTGTAAGTCAATTGGTTTTTGAAAATTCTACTCTTCCACTTGTCCTGCATAATTTTCCTTCTTTGTCTATACATGACCAGTGGAATTTGAAAGACTATTATTCTGACATTATGTTGATTGATTGATTGAATGGGGTTCAACGCCACTTTTAACAGTATTTCAGTCATAATGCAGCGGCTGGTGCACCTAACAATGGATTCCTGGTTTTTCTCTCACCAGTAGTACCACTTCATCCTTTTCTAGCCTCCAGCCGCTATCCAACATAGGTTTACAATTATCCACACATTGGTGAGAGACAAATGTCGGAAAAGATATGTGCCCCCGCCGTCTGACATTATGTGCAGGATAAGTAACGATTTTATGAATCTTCAAGCCATGTTCAGACTTTGTGGATTTTGGGGGAAAAGGAAATCTATTTCGGAAACAAAGAGCTTGTGAGCATGACAGACATTTTTTCTCTACTCACAATATTTTCTACATTTTAACCCATTCCAACACAGCAAAATTTTAGACTGGTCCAAATTGAAAGAAGCTGCAGACGACAATTTCAAGTTGATGGAATTTTGAATTTTTTCGTCTTTTTGGATAGAAAACATAGTGGAAAATGAAGAAATTGCTTGATACAAGCAATTTCTTCATTTTCCACAATGTTTTTCCAAAGCTTTTTTCTCGAGGGGCGTAAAAAGGAGGGATTGAGTTGGAATGAGTTAATAATCATTATTTCTTGTCATGCTGAATAAAAATCAAAGCTGTGTGATAATCAAAGGACTGATATGCTGAATTTTTTGTCCTACCTTTTGAGACTTGTGTACCGTGTTTTACGTATGTCTCTGTCATAGACGATTCCTGGTACTCAATTGTATTAGCCTTGTTATCCCTAGCATATACATCAGCCAACAAAAAGGTTGCTTTATAATGAGAAAGGTTCAAAGAAAAGATAAAACCAAATACCTGTGTTGTCAAGTTTTAATTTTTGAAAAGTAATCATTCATAGGAAAAACTATCACTCTCTTAGACCTCGGCTTACCTGGATTTAACCCATTCCAACATGATATAATTTTAGATTAAGGGGACATAATTCTTCTGCCAGAGGGATTTAAGACTTCAAAAATTGTGTTGCAAAGCTTCATCATGTGATCAATCTATTAATGTAGCTTTATTACATTTGAAGCAAAATTGAAGGATGAGTTGGCAACAATAAATTACTTGAATTTTAATACACAGATTGATAGACAGACACACAGGTGGACAGCCAGTCAATTACACCCCCCCCCCCCAAAAAAAACCTTTAGTTTTTAAGTAGGGTGCACAAAACATCGTATCATACAAACAAATATTTCATTACATAAAAGTAAACAATAAACAGGCAGGGTAAACAAAAAGGGTTTGGTTCATAAACAAATATCTGTCTAGGTTGATGCAATCAAGTGCACACATGCACAAAACTATTTCACCTTGTTACCTCAATTAGTCTGGGGCTCCTTTTTACATTTTAAGTATCTGATACATTGATTTAATCTATTTCCACACAATGACGCTTTTTGAAGACCCTGAAGAAAAACATTTGGGAAAATATGATGGAAAATTAAGAAATTGCTTGTAAAAAGCAATTTCTAAATTCCCACAATGTTTTCTACCCAGAAAGTTATGAAAATCTATATTTCGATACACTTTATATTGTCGTCTGCAACTCCTTTCAGTTTGGATCAGTTTAAAAGTTTGCCTTCTGGTAATGGTTTACATGTCCTGTTCCCACAAGGTTTTCCACGAGTGTTCTTCAGGGCGTCAGAAAGCATTATTGTGTGGTATAAGGTTCAGTAGCTCTTGACCCATTGTCACTCAATCATGCCTTTTGACACACTTATACAAAAATACTAAAGAAAACATTGTAGGGAAAGGAGAAATGGCTTTTCTTTTTCCCAACATGTTTTCTACCATATTCTGCCATCATTTTTCGATTTACAAATGCTTTGAAATGTCATCTGAAACTTTTTTGAATTTGGACCAGTCCAATAGTTTGTCATTTTGAAATGGGTTAATTAAGGGCCTTAAAATGTAGGAATGAGTGTTGATTGATTTAAGTCATTTTCAGACAGCAAAAAAAACTCATGCAAAATAATCAAAGAAATTTAAGGTAAAATTTCAAAGTGTCTGTGAACTGAAAAAGAGAACCAAATCAGGGTACAAAACATTGTGAGAAAATCAGTAATTTCTTTAAACAAGATTTCCCACAATGATCTCCTTTTATCATTCCAGATATAGAATAGGGATTTTGTGTTAATGGTACAACCATTGTCATGCTGCAGACAGAGCTGTGTATCAAAATCAAATGGCTGGGCAATATTTCTTTGAAAATCTGAGTTAAACATATTTCTGGCTTGAGAAGAACAAAAAGGTGGTGTAGACCAAGATCAGACTGCACATATGTCTACACCTCCTGCAAAAACGGGAATATTCTGAGTTCATCATGACCAGGGTTAAGTATTTAAGTAAACAAAGAAGATGTGTTCTGTCATTTCTTAAAATGAGAATAAGCAGTTTTTGTTTAGGAAACTCACACCTTTTGACATCTGACCACATTACTCATACATTAAACTATTTGTCCCAATTTGGACACCAGGTCATTTCTAACTATAATAACTTTACAATTAATTATCTATAGACCAGTACAAATTGATTTATCTCAACAAATCTATGCAAACAACATCCGTGAATACTGAAAGGTGTTCATTATAAAGAGGAAACTAGCAAGTTTTATCCATATTGTCGTTGGGCGTGCAAAATGTTGTAACTACAGCTTGAATAAAACAGTAGTGGTGACAATTTGCATACCCAACGGCGATATGTAAAGCCTGTTTGTGTTTATTTCTATCAGTTAAGTAAACAACCGGATCAACCTGTGCATTCGCAGCGTTGGATCAAGATGTATTTTATCAACAGCTTTTTCAAACAATCAGGAAATATTCTAATTGCACTGTGTTCTAGTGGCAGATTTTGAGGGGATTGCAGCCATGGTTTGACCATCCCCCGCCACCTCCACCCTCTGAAGCCAAATTATTTCATATTTGTGTAAAGATTTACTTGAAAAAATTAAAGATCCCTTTGCACATGTATACAACACTCAAATTTTAATACGTTATTTGCTCTTTTTGTAAATTTCACCCCCAAAAATGCTGTTTTGACATCTAGTATTTCATGGTCAAAGAGTCAGTGATTCTTCAGTTTCAAAGGCTAGTGGAAACAGAAAGTTGAACAAGTGTCAGGTTGCAGAGACAGAAATTTTTCAGTTTTGACAAGAGGTAAAGACAAAGATTAGTCTGCATAATTATAAAAGCAGTCTAATTTTAGTCTACACCACCCTATTTGATCTATTAAAGCTAGAAGAGCTGCCTGTGAAGTTGATGTTGAAAAGATATATCAATCAACAACTAGTGATTCCTGTGCTTTCAGTCCTTTGATTTTAGTCTAAATCTGAAAAGCATTTTGTTCAGCATGACAGCAGTAAATTTTCAGCATGTCACTTAGGGTTAACTATTTCATCTGGCTTTCTTTCATAAATATTTGTTTAGCTGTTTTATGGGATTTTATGCTGCTTTAAACAATCTTACAGAGAATAAGCCCAGTTGTTCAAACAATCTTACTCTAAGTACCTTCTGTAAGGCAATAAGAGCTGACATGACCAGTTGCACCAGTAAGATTATAATCTGTGGCCTACCAAAGATCCTTAAAAAAATCATTTCAACACTACATGACCATCTTATGAAACAGTACCACAATTACCCTTGAATTGGAATTGTGTCACCTTTAAGATGAGCACCCTCAACATAGGATTTTACTGGGGAATAACAATTTCAACCCTTGTCCTGCTGATTATTTATCTTCTTTTAATTGTATTTTAACCCATTCCACACAACCAAATTTTAGACTGGTCCATATTGAATGAATCTGCAGACGAAAATTTCAAGTTCATGGAATTTTAAATGTTTTCATCTTTTGGGATAGAAAACATTGTGGATAATGAAGAAATAGCTGGTAACAAGCAATGTCTTCATTTTCCACAATGTTTTCCAAAGCTGTTATATTGAGGGGCGTAAAAAGGAGGGATTGAGTTGGAATGGGTTAAGACTTTGACATCATTAGATCGATATTATGTTCATAGATTTTTCTGAACACCAAAAAACAAGCAGGTGGTGTAGGCTAAGATCAGACTGCACGTCTGTGCAGGCTGATCTTAGTCTATACACCTGCCAAAGCCATTATCAGGGCTGGAATACTCAAGGATCAGCATGACAAGGGTTTAGGTGGCTAATTGTATAACCCTTCTTATCTAACCGCCTCTGCAGATATATTTTAAGCCAAATGATTTGAAATGCAGAGTGGGGGGTATAATAAGATAATCCATAATTGACAATTTAACTCTGGTAATAAAGGCAAACAGTTCACAATTACTTTGACAAGTCCAATAGACCAATCCTTAAGTTTAAATGATTTCTTTTTAAAGTCCATAACAATTTGACCGAGTCAAAAAAAAAACCAAACCCAAACATTTTGACCAAACCACCATTGAAGGGTATGCATAATGCTATGCAGGACCCCCATTAAAGCCATTCCAAAATAATACTTCTTTTTATGACCCTCAAGCTGAACACTTTGGAAATCATTCGAAAAATAAGAAATTGCTTTTATTTGCTCCTTATTTTCCACAATGTTTTCTACCCAAAACACACTAAGGTTTGTTACCCTTATCCCGCTGAATATTTTTCCTCTTTTAACATTGACATAAACAGATCAATAATGTATTCAAAGATTTTTCTCAACAAGAACAAGCAGGTAGAGTAGGCTAAGATCAGACTGCACATCTGAATTACAATCATGGTAAACTTTGTGGGAAAAAGAGGAATCCCAAGCAATTTCTCCTTCTCTCACAATGTTTTCTCCCCTATTTGACACTTTTTCCCAATTTTAGAGCAGTTTGATATGTCGTTGGCAACTTCTTTCAACTTAGATCAGACTAAAGTTTAGTTTTCTATGACATAAATTCTCAGCAAAACATAATTTTCTCCTGACGTCTAAACAGCAAAATAATTGACACTGTGGACAGTGACCCAAATTAACTGTCTGAATTAACTTTCTGAATAATTAGCCCTGTATTAAACAACAGATTAACCCTTGTCATGCTGTATTAATTACCTAACTGAATTGCTTTTAAATCAAAGGGCTGAAAGGACTGAAAGAACTTGTTGTTCAAAAATTAATATTTCTTTTAGAAATCAATTTCATGAACAACTCTTACAGGAAAAGTACAAGCAGGGGGTGTAGACAAGATCAGCCTGCACGTAAGTGCAGTCTGATCTTAGTCAACACCTCCTGCCAAAACCGGAATATTCCAGGTTCAGCATGACAAGGGTTAAAACTCAGGTCAATAATATCATAATTTGCAGAAGCCAAGATAAAAGTGGGTCAAATCAAGGAATTGAGCCATTGCTTACCAAGTCCACTGACCTTGGACTAAGCAGCTTGTCAACTATTAACCCTATCCCACATAACAAAATTTTAGACCTGTCCAAATTGAAAGAAGCTGCATACGACAATTTCAAGTTGATGGAATTTTATTTTTTTTTCGTCTTTTTGGATAGAAAACATTGTGGACAATGAAGAAATTGCTTGTAACAAGGTTTTCCAAAGTTTGATATTGAGGGGTTGTTTTAAAAGCGTCATTGTGTGGGAATGGGTTAACCCTACCCTAATGTTTTGCAGAGTTGGGGGTGATGTACACTCTATCCAGGCTTGTGTCCAAGTTATTTTGTGACTGGTCTCCGCCAATTAACAAATTGTAGCCAAGCCCGGATAGAGGGTAGGGTGAGATGAGGTTCCAAGTCAACCGTGGAATCCCCTCTAAATCTGCCACTGATCTGGAGGGAGCATGATAAGAAAAATAGAAGAGAATGATTAACAGAAGACTGACAAACAATTTGAACTTATTGAACTCAAATCAATTAATTAAGTCTTCAAAGAGTGACCAAGTTCGTTTTAAAGTTTCACAAAGAGCAATCAAGTTCCATTTAAAATTTGCTCCCCCTACCTGTTTAAGCAGGAATGTAAGTTAAGTCCTGAGTATCATACTTAAATCCAAAACATTAAAAGTTTCTGAAGTGAAGCGTACTGATCCCTTCAACCATTGGTGAATATAAATGACAGGCATTAATACTGTGTCCCACACACAACTCCGATATCAATATGTGTAGGATTTTTTTTACCTGCAGTGAACTCTGTACTCTTTATCTGCTTTGACAGGACAGGTAGAGTTACTGTTCTTGAGTATTTAATTAATGGGTCGAGGATTTTGTTCCTTGTCCCATTAACCCATTACCAGAAGGCAAAATTTTAGATTTTTCCAAATTCAAAGGAGTTGCAGATGACAATTTTCTATTCAACTACAACTTAACCCTTTCCCGTTTTTTGAAATTTTAGACTGGGCCTAAACAAAAGGCTTTGCAGACAACAATGAAAATTCAATGTAATTTGAAATGAAACCATCCTATGTGGTAGAAAATATTGTGGAAAAAGAAGAAATTGCTTGTTACAATGTTTTCTTAAGTATAAAATCACAGCAACGTAAAATCCAGGGTTTGAACAGGAAAGGGTTAAAGTAAATAAATTTCAGATTACTTTTGTTCAACTTTTTGGATACAAAGCATTGTGGAAAATGAAGAAATTGCTTAGTGTAAGAAATGACTTCACTTTCCAAACTGTGGTCTCAATTATTTTTCTTTAGGGGCATCAAAAAGCATCACCATGAGGAAATAGGTTACCGGTAACCCATTCCCATACTACAAAAATTTAGACTGTTCCATGTGCAAAAGATGTTGCAGATGACAATTTCAAGTTGATGACATTTTAACCCTTGTCATGCTGATCCCGGAATATTCCTGGTTTGACAATAGCTGTGGCAGGTGTATAGACTAAGATCAGCCTGCACAGACATGCAGCCTGATCTTAGTCTACACTACCTGATTTTAGTGATTAGGAATTATGTGTACACTAGATAGATCTAAATTTGACAAAAAATTAAGAAGAAAAAAATGTGAAGAAAGGATAAATCTTCAGCATGACAAGGGTTAAAAATCTTTGTTTTACTGGGAAGAATACATTGTGGATAATCAAGAAATTACATGTAACAAACAATTTCTTCTTTTCCACAATGTTTTTATCAAGCTTTGTTTTTGAGGGACACAAAGAAGAGGGATTGTGTGTGAAATTTAGCCATACTAATAGGATATAAGACATTGTTGCAAAATGCAACCACTTTTACTTGTCTTCCAACTTTTCTGAATTTGGTCTAGTCTAGAATTTTCATGAACAGAAAAGGGTTAAATTTGCTAAGCACATAATTGAGCCTATCAAATACCTTTACTAGTATTCACAAACCTGAGTTTTTCTGACAAGATGTAATCTATTGAAAAACAAAACAAAACAATTTGATCTATTGCTTTAGTTTAAAACTTAAGCTACATAACATAAAAAAAACAAGAACACCGCTTACGGGTGCCTATGCTAAGCTTTTGGGTGATGGTTTAAAAAATGTAAGTCGTAAAAGGGGCATTGTTCACACAAAATGCATCTAGTGTTATCCCTCTTGGTTGTAAAGGTTCCCCTTTTGATAGTGAACATGTGTGCCAAGTTTCAAGTGAATGCCTTCAGTAGAACCAGAGATATCACAGAATGTCAAAGTTTTCGCGCGACGACAACACCGACAACACCAACAACACCAAGGCTATCCCAATACCTCAGTTTTCTTGTAAACAGCCGAGCTAAAAACTGTGAGAAAGAAGAAATTGCTTTTCACAAGCAACTTCTTCTTTCTCTATGTTTTCTAAAACTAATTGATAATTCTATCAAAATACAAAAAAGGTGGTTGTGTAGTGATGATCTAAACCTTTAATTTGAATATGACGCTGTTAAAAATGTTGTAATAGCAAAGCATGAATGTCATACATTAGGCGGATGCCCAAATTAAGCTAATTAACATTTTCTCAAGTGTAACTGACATATCTGCCATTCTTGAGTGCACCTGCTTTACAA
Source organism: Fragum fragum (assembly GCA_946902895.1). Classification (NCBI taxonomy): domain Eukaryota; kingdom Metazoa; phylum Mollusca; class Bivalvia; order Cardiida; family Cardiidae; genus Fragum; species Fragum fragum. The sequence continues at coordinate 46,888,898 of OX336372.1, forward strand.
TTGTATGAAGAAGTATGCAAATTAAAAGAAACACCCCTTGTATCCTACACTGTAGAATTTAACCCACTACCGCATTGCGAAGTTTTAGACTAGTCAAAATTGAAAGGAGTTGCAGACAACAATTTAAGAATTTTAGAATTTTGCAACTTTCTTGATAGAAAACATTGTGTTTGTTTCAAGCAACTTCTTCATTAAACACTATGTTTTCCAAAGTATTTTCTTCTGTGTGTCCAAAAGTGGCACTGTGTGGGAATGGGTTAACCTGTTACCAGACAACACATTTAATAATTTCCCTATTTTTGAAATTTTAGACTGGTCCAAATTGATAGAGGTTGCAGACCACAATAGAAAATTGGATGCAATTTGAAATGAAACATTCCATCTGGTAGAAAATATTGTGGAAATGGAGAAATTGCCTGTAACAAGCAATTTCTCCCTTTTCCACAATGTTTTCTCAAGTATTAAATCACTTTGATGTAAAATCTCAGGTTTGTGCAGTAAAGGGTTCAGACTGGTCCAAAAGAAGTTGAAGAAGATTATTCATAGTTGATGAAATTTTTACTCTTTATATGTTTGTGTAAAAACATTGTGGTTAATGAAGAAATTACCTGTAACAAGTAATTCCTTTATTTTCCACTGTGTTTTCTATAATTGGGTGTGTATAATTCAAAGAAGTTGCATAAGCCAATTCTAAGTTGATGAAATCTTTAAAATATTTGTAGAGTAGCTAAATGCTGATAAGTCAATTGATAAGTGTAAAGTTATCACAAGTTTCTATTCTATAACCCATTCCTTTACAATCCCTGATTTTACATCCCTGTGATCTTATACTTGTAATAAGATTTTTTTTTTTTACAATACTTACTATCATATAGGATGGCAATCAACTTTATAAATTGTACTTACTTTACTATGTAAAGAGTCCTATTCCTTTGAATTTGGATAAATGTATAACTTTGAAAGGGTAAAACGCATTTACATACCCTTAATTGACAATTGTATGAGGCTCAAGTGACATGCATCTTCAGTACTAGGGTTGCGACAATCTCTCAATAGCAAAGACTGCAGAAATATTATAGATTTAAATCAAGTTAATTTCGCAGGCCAATAAATAGAAAACCACAAAAACTTGAGCAAGGTAATATAATTTTGACCTTCCTGCCAATCTTGTTAGCCCTATATAACTGGACATTTTTTTAACCCTTGATTCAAATTATGTTTTGTACAATTATTCTTACAAGAGGCATAAGATGGCCATATATCATTAACCTGAATTCACTTTATCAAGTCACCATATAAACCCAAATTTGATGATGATTTTCACCAGGTTAGCCCATTCCCATACAGTGACACTTTCAATGTCCCTCATAAAAAGCAATTGGGAAAATATTGTTTAAAATGAAGAAATTGCTTGTAACAAGCAATTTCTACATTTTACACATATTTTCTACACAGAAAGTTGGAACAACTCTAAACCTTCATCAACTTGAAATTGTCATCTGCAACTCCTTTCAATTTGGACCAGTCTAAAATTTTGTTGTGATTGAATGAGTTGAAAGTAAATAAAAGGGGGGGAAATATTGTGAAAAGATACAAGTATTAAATCTGATATGACTACTTTAGTGGCCGAGTGGTAGAGGTCACTTTTCACTTGTGATCTGAATGTCACAGGTTTGAGCACCACTGTCACCCGGGAGTTTTCTGGGCAAGATACTTAACCCATTCCAACACACAAGATATTTAGACTTGTCCAAATTGAAAGAAGCTGCAGACGACAATTTAAATTTGATGGAATTTTAATTTTTTTCGTCTTTTTGGATAGAAAACATTGTGGATAATGAAGAAATTGCTTGATACAAGCAATTTCTTAATCTTCCACAATGCTTTCCAAAGCTTATTTCCTTGAGGGGTGTAAAAAGGAGGGCTTGTGTGGGAATGGGTTAATAGCCAGCCTTAGTCTACGCAGCTGTAAAATTGGGTAGCAGTGTGTTTATGCCACTGCCTCTCTTTCAAGGATGTGAAAACAAATGGATCTAGATGTTCTTAGGTATTAGACTGGTGTGTGAAGTTGACTTGAACTGGATCCGTTTTAGCTGACCTGAGCATACTGTGCTCCTGATGAGCTGTTGTGATCCTTGAGTGTCTATCGTCCAACGTTAACAATTTAGTTGTTACAACTCAACAGGTCACAATCGTTTCTCAATCTTTCTAAAACTTGCTAAATGTTTTTATGATCAGATGAAAAATTTATATTGAAAGTGCTCTTAGTCTACACCATGTTTGCCTGGCTTCAGCCAAAATTGTTTATAAGATAAATTTTGAACATAATATTGAGCTAAAATCAAGCTATTGGGTTCTTCAGTCCTTTGATATTTAATGCAATACTGTAGTTGATTTTATTCAGCATGACAAGAGTTAAGTTCAGCTCATCTAAATAGTTCAAGGTTAGTTTTTTAAAGAATTAATTAACCCTTGTCATGCTGTATAAATTACCTCACTGAATTGCTGTCATATCAAAGGGCTGAAAGCACTGATAGAACTTATTGTTCAAAAACAATATTTCTTTTAGAAATCAACTTCATACACAATTCTGGCAGGAAACGTATAAGCAGGAGGTGTAGACTAAGATCAATCTGCACATAAGTCTAGGTTCAACATGACAAGGGTTAACATGGTGTCTCCCACCAATGGGTCGATAATCGTAGACCTATGTGGGATAGCAGCTGGAGGCTAGGAAAGGATGTGATGGTGGTACTGGTGTTAGAAACACCAGGAATTCATTGTCAGGCGCTCCTGAGCAGCTGCGATATAAATGAAAGATTGTTGAAAGCGGCGTAAAACCCCATTCAAACAAACAAATTAACATGGTAAAATGCTACATTCAGAAAATCAGTAAAATACAGTGTGCCTGTAATGTGTTTGACCTGAGAGTCAGTCTAAATTTTGCTCTTCCAAATCTGGTCCCTTTGGCATAATATCCAAGAAGATTTAACTGTTTTTTCTTTTAAATTTTTTCAAAAAAATTGAAAAACTATGTTTAGATCTCGAAACCTATTTTAAACTAATTAACCCATTAACAGAAAATAAAATTTTAGACTGGTCCACAATGAAAAAAATTCCAGACAAAACATCAAAGTGCGCTAAAATTATGAATCAAGTAATATATTAGATGTGCAATAAGGTAGAAATTGCTTGTTTACCATAACTTTATTTCCTTATGGCATCAAAACACACGGTTGTGTGGTAGTGGGTCACTGAATGTGATTTTAAATACACCCTCCAAACATTTCATGTCACAGACAAAGCATTTTGTCACTCAAACAAAGACTTTTTTTTCAAAAAAGGGACATAACTCCCAATCAAAACAATTCAGTGGTTAAAGAGAAAAAAAGCAGACAAGATTTTCAAATAAAGGGCAAAAAGTGAATGTCACATGAACAAAAATTCATTTGCACATCTTTGCTTGACACTTACCAACCAACCAATTGACTGAAAGACCAAACAACCAACTAACCAACAAACTGAAAATGATAATTTCATCTAACATACTGTATTAACCCTTTAAGTTACAGCCACTGGTTTTTACGTCCATGTGATTTCATGAAATTATTGTTAAAATTATTGTTAAAATTGCTTGTAACAAGCAATTGCTTCTTTCACACTTTTTCCTACCACATATGATGGTTTTGTTTCAAATTGCACTCACTTTACATTGTTGTCTGCAATGTCTTTCTAATTGGACCCATCTAAAAATTTTGAAAAACAGGAAAGAGTTATTTGATTAATATATTGAAGTGAATTTTTCGCCAACTCAAGATGACTGATTAAAGATGCTTGTTTGCCCTAGGTTAAGATTTGATCAAATGACCTTTGATAGGTTTAATACTGGACATCATGGCCATTTACCTATAGTATTGTATCCACAACCCATTTGGTTAGTTATACTACAGCCATGCAAATAATGAATGAACTTAGCCATTCCTATCCTGAACCTAGAATATTCTGCAAATATATACAGTCTGATCTCAGTCTATACAATCTGTTAGTCCCTGTTATAACCCTTTCCTGTTTTGCAAAGTTTTAGAATTGTCCAAGTTCAAAGATTTTTCAGACGTCAATATAAAAACGATTTTATTTGAAAAATTATCATTCAGAAGGGTAGAAAATATTGTGGAAAAAAAAGAAATTGCTTGTTACAAGCAATTTCTTCTTTTTCCACAATATTTTCTCAGGTATAAAAACACAGGGTCGTAAAAACCAGGTATTGAACGGGAAAGGGTTAAGTCAGAGTTGCCATCAAATAAATTCTCAAAATCATTATCAATTCACCCTTAGTCCTTCCTGTGCTTTCAGTCCTTTGATTTTAACGCACAAGTGTGGAATTTTTTTTCAGCATGACAACTGTATAGAGTGTGTTTGACCTTTCACCCATTCCTACATAATGACACTTTTTGATGCCCCTCAAGAAAAACAATTGGGAAAACGTAGGAAAATGAAGAAATTGCTTGCATCAAGCAATTTCTTCATTTTCCAGACTGTTTCCTACACAGGAAGTTGAAAAAATCTAAAATGTAATGAACTTTAAATTGTTGGCTGCAACTTCTTTCAATTTGGACCAGTCTAAATTTTGCTGCCTGGTAATTGGTCAAAGCAAGAAAAATTACCTTCTAGACAATATAATGAGTATCTACCCTAGTCAGTCTGTGTTAGGGAAGCAAAGATTGACTAAGGTCTAGACTTTTGACTGGACAGATTTTCTAAACCTAGAATGGTAACCTCATCCTTACTTATTATCTTCATTTTAGAAATTCTGCCTCTGGTTGACCTCCGCTGGATCTAATCTCTTTTATAGATATTTGTCTAATGTAGTTCCCATGATGCCTCTCAAATTATGCATTACCCATCACCAGATGATAAAATTTCAGACTGGTTCAAATTCAAAGAAGTGTTTGGTTGATGAAATTTTCATAAGCTTTGACTTTTTATGGTTCATTTTCCAAAATGTTTTCCAAAGCTTTTTTTCTTGAGAGGCGTACAAAGGAGGGATTAAGTGGTAATGGGATAAAATACAAGGAAGAGTTTTAGAGGAAAGCAAAAAGCCTAAATTCCTTACCAGCAGGCAGGCTGTATCGTAATCGAATTTTTTGCCTTCTGAATGCAATATCTCCCATCATTCTTATCCAATTTTCTCTCTCTATGTATATACCACAATTGATATAACACGAAAGTCTTAAGATCTAACCTCCAACTAAAATCTCACTTTTTTTTTTTTACTTAAGTTATATATTTCACATATAATCACAAAAAATGAAATTTGAAACTCAGCTCACGAAATTCCCTCATTCTTCACTGTTGTTTAAAGTCTTATAAAATTCATGATTCACCCTGAAGGCCACATTAACAGCACAATCATTGTCTTTCTATTCTTCCATCTCAGCCATAAATGCACCGATAACCGACAATATCTTTATTCAAATCACATTCAACAATTACTGATGATGAAAATCAAATTATTTGAAGTCGGAGTTTGTCCGTAGTAGCATTGTTACACCATGTGCATCATCGTCATGGGTCTAGGTTTCTACTTACATTAACCCTTTACTTTTTTTCCAAATCTTAGTCTAGACCAATTTGAAAGAAGTTGCAGACGACAATTAAAATTGGGTTTAATTGTAAAAGTAGCCAACCTACAGGGTAGAAAATATTGTTGAAAAAGAAGAAGTTGCTTGTTACAAGCAGTTTCTTCTTTTCCAACAATGTTTTCTCAAGTATAAAATCACAGGGAAGTTAAAATCAGGGGATTGTACAGGAAAGGATTAACCCTTTCACTTTTCCTCGAAAATTAAGACTTTCCTAAATTCAAGGGGACAAGGAGATGACAATATGAAGTAATTACAACCCAAAAAAGGATCCATTTGATGTGGAAAAAAATATTGTGGAAAAAGAAGAAACTGCTTGTTTCAAGCAATTTCTTCCTTTTCCCCAATTTTTTACTCAAGAATGATATCAAAGGACATAAAAATCAGGGATTATATAGGAGAGGGTTTAACCCTAATTCCTGTTTAATCCCTGGATTTTACGTCCCTAGGATTTTATAATTGAGAAAAAAAAGAAGAAGGAATTGCTTGTTACACTCGATTTCTTCTTTTTCTAAAATATTTTTAGCTGACTGAATGGTTCTTTTCCAAATCAAATCCTATCTAAATTTTTTGTCTGCAAAATCTTTGAATTTGGACAGGTCTAAAATTTTGCAAAACAGGAAAGGGTTTAATTGTTACTTTATATCCTTACAACTAAGTCAAACACTTCACCATTGATAGTGTTATACGGGTTTCCTATTGAGTTTTAAAATATTTATTTAACCCTTTCCCGTTCAAATACGGGATTTTACGTTCCTGTGATTTTTTACTCAAGAAAACATTGTGGAAAAAGAAGAAATTGCTTGTAACAAGCAATTTCTCCTTTTTCCACAATATTTTCTACCACATAGGATGGTTTCATTTCAAATAGCATCCAGTTTTCATTGTCGTCTGCAACCTCTTTCAATTTGGACTGGTCTAAAATTTCCAAAAACGGGAAAGGGTTAAAGATACACTTTATGTGATCTATGAAAATTAAAGGTTTATAAAATAATAAATCTTTACCATGCAATTATTTATGATGGTATATGAAAGCAAACTCTTGTATTATATTCGTTAAAAGAATGAGACCCCTCCATTTTTGTTACTGCTCCAATTCCCCCTGTTACACCTGATAAGCATTATATTAAAGAGAAAAATGTGAGAAAAGGAGAAATTGCTTGAAAGATGTAATTTTTCCTTTCATCACATTATTTTCTACCCAATTTGGCCCATAGTTTCCATTTCAAAGCAATTCATTTGAAATGACTGTAACTCCTTTCAATTTGTACGAGTCCAAAACTGTCATAATGGTAGTGGGTTGATAGTTTTGGAAACAAATCATAACATATGATCTGGGTGGCAACTGTGCCAGATATGCCAGGAATCTGTTGTTAGGTGCTTCAGCCACCACAATATGACTGCAAAATTCTTACAAGCAATTTCTTCATTTCTACACACATCTTTAACCAGAGATATCTGAACATTCTATCTTTTTTAAATTGCCATTTGAGAATGTTTTGAATTTGGACCACTACAAATTGTTTTTCTAGTAATGGGTTAAATTATAGCTGACTGACTGGCGGTAGCAGGAGAAATTTAAGGGTTATAAATAGTGTGTTGAAGTGCAGGTAAGAAAATTGTTGTAAATTGAAGGTACCCAACCATAGCATGTTCAGAGTAAATCATTTTTCATAACGAAAATATGATTATGGTTCACAAATAAGAGGGCCATGATGGTCTTAACCCATTACCAGACGACAACATTTTAGACTATATTCAAAGATGTTTCGGAAAACAATTTTTTTGGTGATGGAATTTAACCCTTGTCATGCTGTATAAATTGCATTACTTAATTGCTGTAAAATCAAAGGTCTAAAAGCACTGATAGATCTTGTTGTTCACAAATCAACATTTCTTTTAGAAATCAAAAAATTAAAGAAGGGGGTGTAGACAAAGATCAAACTGCACTTATGTGCAGGCTGATCTTAGTCTACAACTCCTGCTAAAAACTGGAATATTTCGGGTTCAGCATGACAAGAGGTAATAAATCTTTGTCCTTTTGGTAAGAACATTTTCTTCAATTTCAAAGATTTTCATCAGGGGTGTTGTAAGGCATCATTGTGTAGGAATGGGTTAAAACCCTCTAATGAGTAAAAATCTCAAAAACTGACTAATTTAACTTTAGCCCAATTTTGGAATCTTGCAATTTATGAACCTTAGATTACAGTAATTTAAATCAAAAATCAGAACTTTGTAGCAAACAGCTGATGTCACTATGCTAACAGCAATCACTGATCCATTTGATTTGATTTGAATGGGGTTTTACGCCGCTTTCAACAATCTTACAGTTATATGGCGGCGGCTGGAGCACCTAACAATGGAATCCTGGTATTTCTCACACCAGTACTACCATTACATCCTTTCCTAGCCTCCAGCTGCTATCCCACATAGGTCTACGATTATCTACCCATTGGTGAGAGACAAATAGTGGGAAAGGATGAGACTGCCGCCCTCGGGGATCGAACCCGGGACCTCGAGATTGACAGTCCGTCGCGCTACAAACTGCGCTATGACGGGGGCTCATCACTGATCTAGCCCTAATTTAATATAATTTACTGGTTTGAAAACAATGTGGGAAATGCAACACACAGTTTCTTCATTAATACCCACACTTTTTGTCCTGAGGGGCACAAAAGTGGAATTGTGTGGGAATGGGTTAAACTTTAGCTAGAAAACAAAGTTTTATACTTGTTGAAATAGACAGAAGTTGCAGACAGCAATTAAAAGAGTAAACTTGTTCAAGAAATCATGATATTTCCCCTTTACAAGCAATGTTTTCATAGACTTATTGATGGATAGGGGCTGTAAATAAAATATATATTCAACCATTACAACCATTCATTTAGACTTGAAATTAATGTTTAATTCAGACATTTAATTCATCATTTTTGTTAGTTTTGTCAGTCTAAAACATCGTAACTACAGCTTGAATTGATGTCTACGTTACCAACCAACGATTTCTTTTTGCTTTAAGTCTCTGACCATATATTTGAAAACTAATGTTGTTTGATATTGAATTCAAACTTCCATGTCCGAGGTCAGAGGGTAATGCCAGGGATCCGTTAACCCTTTCCTGTTTTGCAAAATTTTAGACCTGTCCAAATTCAAAGGTTCTGCAGACTACAATTTAAGTCTTTTTTCATTTGAAAAAAAAAATCATTCAGTAGGGTAGAAAATATTCTGGAAAAAGAAGAAATTGCTTGTGACAAGCAATTTCTTCTTTTTCCACAATGTTTTCAAAAGTATAAAAACACAGGGACGATAAAACCAGGGTTTGAACAGGAGAGGGTTAAATAAAATCATGCAGGATCAATTTTTGGAGAAAGCATTAACCCATTTCCTCACAATCACACTTTCTTACAAACCTAAGGAAAAAACTTAGGAAAACGTTGTGGAAAAATGAAAGAAATTGCTTCTAAAAAGCAATTTCTTCATTATCCCCTTTGTTTCCCACTCAACGAGACAAAGACTTTTTAAAGTTCCACCAACTTTAAATTGTTGCCTGCAACTACTTTGAATTTTGACAGGTCCAAGTTATTGTTATTCGGGCAAGGATAAATGTTTGACATGATGTTATGCCATAGTTTAGTGTCATTGTCATGACTCATCCTTCCTGTCATAATTAAATGTTTTGCTTATTAATGATATTCAGGTCGTACATAATAATAGCCTTCTAGTGAATCAGGTCAAGGAATGTTAGACTTAACCCATTACCAAATGACATAATCTTTAGACCGGACCAAATTGAAAGGAGTCGCAGACAACAATTTAAAGTTTAAGAAATTTTAGAATTTTTCAACTTTCTAGGTAGAAAAAAGGTCATGATGGAAAATGAAGAAATTGCTTGTTGCTAGCAGTTTCTTCTTTTTCCATTATATTATCCAAATCTGTTTTCCCGCGAGGCATAATGAAGTGGGTTTATAATAATGATAAAATAGTCTTCCTGAATCAAATCAAGGAACGACTAAATTGATTGATCGATGCTCAGGTTTAAGGCCACTTTTAACAATATTTCATTCATATCAAGGCGACTGGAGCACCTAACAATGGATTCCTGGTATTTCTCACACCAGTACAAACACTACCACAACCACAACCTTTTCTAGCCTCTAGCTGCTATTCCACTTAGGTTTACGATTATCATCCCATTGGTGAGAGACAAATGTCGGAAAGGATTTGTGCTGCTGCTGTTTGACTAGAACTCATCAATTGTCACTGTGAGAGGTTCTCTCCGTGCATCATTAACCCCTGTCATATTGAATAAAATCCTCTACAGAATTTCATAAAAATCAAAAGGCTGACAGTTCTGGATGAAATTATTGTGGGTTGTTAATTCTTTTGAAAATTCATCTTATAAATAACTCTGGCATAAGAGGAGAGAAGTAGGAGGTGTAGACTAAGATCAGACTGCAAAAAGTGCAGGCTGATCTTTGTCAATAGCTCCTGCCAAAATGGGTTCAGCATGACAAGGGTAAATTGCGACTTGCAATCTCTGCCACAGAATGACTTGGTCAATCAGCACTAAATGGGGCCATCACATAGTTAACAATTGATGGATTACTAGTAGTTACACCCACTGAACTCCAACATATCAGTTCAATGAATATACAAGACAACATCAGTTTGCATTAGTTATAGTCAGGAAAATAAAGCAACTGCAAATTTTTGATTGTAGAACTAAGCTTTGTAACTAAAGCTTAGGTTCCTCATTTTTTGTAATAATAGTTAGCTATTGTGAGGATGGTTTAATCTTTCAAGTCCCCTGAGCATCTTTATAATCGGGGTTTATTAAATATCTATTGCACAAATTCAAGAATTCCACAGACACTTTATGATACATCCATACACAATTAACTTTAACCATTCCCACAAAAGTTTAGACCGGTCCAAACTGAAAGAAGCTGCTGATGACAATTTCAAATTGATGTAATTTAATTTTTTTCTTGTCATTTTGGATAGAAACGTTGTGGATAATGAAGAAAATGCTCGATACAAGCAACTTCTTCATCGTCAACAATATTTCAAAAGCTTTTTATTGAGGAGCATCAAAAGAAGGGATTGTTTGAGAATGCCTTAATTAAGACACCAAATCTACAATCAATATAATTAATTTCTTTCTTCAAATCTAAATGAAAAGAACACCTTAAGCACACTATCACTATATTCCCCCTCATATCAAGGTAGATATAATGTATCATTTCACTCTAATACCACCTCAGACCTCTGTTGATTATAAGATAACACATCTTACATTATCCCTAATTTTTGTGGAATATATCCAGATGGCAGCAATGATATACATAAATATTTCTGTCTTTACAAACCTAGCTTCTGCAATAGTCTTGTAAACAGTTGTTCTTCAATGAGATCTGTCTAGCCAAAAGGGACCTCCAGAATCCAGCAGAGGTCAATAAGAGACACTTTTTATTCCCCGACCATGTAATGGAGATGAGTATAATAGTGTTACCTTAGTCTGTATCAGTGATTGCATGGATTGGGGATGGGGGTAGGGTTTGAATGTGTTTGCTAGTGTGTGTGTCTAGAGCACATCTTCAACTATGTCTCGCATACCCCAAGCAGGCTTGACAAAAATCCTTCTTTTTCAAATATAGGCCTCACCCCGCGGGGGCTCCAACCCTTTGAACCCGAGGGTAATGATTTAACCCATTCCAACACAGTGGAATTTTAGACCAGTCTAAATTGAAAGGAGCTGCAGACGACAATTTCAAGTTGATGGAATTTTGAATTTTTTCGTCTTTGTGGATAGAAAACATTGTTGATAATGAAGAAATTGCTTGATCCAAGCAATTTCTTCGTTTTCCACAATGTTTTCCAAAGCTTTTTTGTTGAGGGGCGTAAAAAGGAGGGATTGAGTGGGAATGGTTTAAGCAATTTTGAAAGAGATCAATGTACTGATGATTCATGTAAAATATCAAGGCTCTGTGCCTTCTAGTTCAGGAGGAGATACTTTTAAAGTTTTCTTAATCAAACTTTTGTTGCCATAGCAACAGGAGTTTTAATTGCATTTCAAATCTTCTAGCAATTTTTTAAATGGGACCACCAAAGGAACATTCCCGCCAAATTTGTCTGAAATTGACTCAGTTGTGTTGGGAGGAGATATCATTTAAGAAATTATTGAACAGACTTTGAACACCAGTGATAGAATGCTCAATAGTGGCCTTATTTGGCCAAAAGAGATCTGTTATCAAATCTTGTCTGAAAATTAAGAACAAACCTTCTTACAAACTTTCAAGGTATTTGTGCCAGAAAAGTAGCATGTAAATAGCAAGAATGATTTCTTTAGATTAGACCTAGAGACCTAAATTTTGACCACATGTGACCAAAAATCTGGAGGTAAGCATTTTCTACAATCAGGTAAGCTTGTATCAAGCAATTTCTGCATTTTTCACATTGTTTTCTACCCTGAGACAGACAAAGATTTTACAAATTTCAACAACTTGAAATTGTCGTCTGCAACTTCTTTCAATTTGGACAGGTCTAAAATTTCACTGTGTGGGAAGTGGTTAATACAACAACTAACAAGCATAGTACGGCTTTTACATTTGACCTTGGCTATGAAACCATCCTATGTGATAGAAAATATTGTGGGAAAAAGGAGAAATTGCTTGTAACAAGCAATTTCTTCTTTTTCCACAATGTTTTCTCAAATATAAAATCACAGGAACGTAAAATCCCGTGTTTGTACAGGAAAGGGTTAAACTTATAACCTGGTGACACACTTTTAGACTGGTCCAAATTCAATGAAGTTGCAGACAGGTGTTTTAAGTTGATAGAATTTTAAAAATCTTGGTGCTTTCAAAGGCCCTTTTCTTAAGGGTCATAAAATAGGATTGCTAGGAAATGGGTTTAAATACCATAATTTGATGTGAAGCCTTTCCTGTTTTTCAAAATTTTAGACTTGTCAAATTTGATAGATGTTGCAGATGACAACTAAAAGTGAGGGTAATATGGAAAGTCAATTTCTTTTTTTCTCATGTACAAAAGCACAGGGACGTAAAAACCAGGGATTGAACAGGAAAAGGTTAAGAAAAGATCTTAGAACTTGGGATAAAATTGAATATAAATAATTTTGAAGTCTATATAAGCTTCTAAATTTTCAAAAATCAGTGTTCATATCTCCAGGCAAAACAATTTGATAATAACTAGATGGTTGTCCCAAAAACAACTGCTGTCAAGCCAGCAAAGCCCCGCACAAGCACAATTTTATTGTTTGACCTTCAGCTTTGACCTTGAACTTGAAGCTATCCAAAATGTTCTTTCAAATAGCACATCTGTTCATGATGGAGAGTAATTGTGCCAATTTATTTTGAAATCTATCCATAATTGTAGGAGAAATGCTCTAGACAAGCACAATTTTAGTGTTTGACCTTGAGCTGTGACCTTGACATTAGAACTATCCTTAAAGTTCTTTCAAACGACACATCTACTCATGATGGAGAATAATTGTGCCAATTAATTTTGAAATCTATCCATTATTGACCACTTGCTGGCCCCACCCACTGACTCCTTTAACTCCGCCTATCAACTCTAATAGAAATTTCAGCTTCGACTTTTAACAGCATAATTTTGCAAAATTTATTGCCAGTAGCATGTAACAAAAAGTAAATTGGTTGGTTATTGACCTAAACGTCAGAAAAAGCTGTAGTTACAACATTTAAGTTGCCACACCAACAATAAAGGTTAACAAAAATGGCGGGCAATGTCGGAGTTGATAAGCTCAGGTCCGGGCTGAATAGATTACTTGATTGGTCCATTGATTCCTTGATTGACGGCCGCGATTGGTCAATCATAGAAGAAATGCTCCAGACAAGCACAATTTTAGTGTTTGACCTTGAGCTGTGACCTTGACATTAGAAAATTTCTTTCAAATGGCATATCTTCTCATGATGGAGAATAATAGATATTTTGAAATTCATCCATAAATGTATGAGTAATTGTCTGGACAAATTCAGACAGACTAACACACTAACGCACATACACCGACTTGTCATAGTGACAACTATGTCTCACTCACTGCAAGTGGGCTCGACAAAAACCTTTTCTTTTCTTTGACCTTCAACTACGCCATTGATATTGAATGTACTAAAATATCACAAGTTCTGTGAGTGCAACTGATAGGGAACATCTAACCTACTGCCAGACAACAAAATCTTAGACTGGTCCAAGTGAGAAGAAGTTGCAGACAATATTTTCCAGTTAAAGGATTTTTTTGTTTTTTTGGGGTAGAAAGCATTGAGGATAATGAATAAATTGATTGTGTTACAAGTAATTTTGTCCATTATTCAAAATATTTTCTACCCCAAAAGGCACAGATTTTTTTTTTAAAATTCATCAGCTTTAATCTTCAACTTATTTCTAAAATTTTGTCATCTGATAATCCATTAAGTGCATTTATTTGTACAACTATCATCATAAGCATTAACCCTTGTCATGCTGAACCCTGGAATATTTCGGTTCTTGCAGGAGGTATAGACCAAGGTCAGCCTGCACATAAGTGCAGTCTGATCTTAGTCTTCACCTCCTGCTTGTATTTTTCCTGCCAGAGTTGTTAATGAAGCCAAAAAAAAAAAATATTGATTTTGAACAACAAGTTCTATAAGTGCTTTCAGCCCTTTGATTTTACAGCAATTCAGTAAGGTAATTTATACAGCATGACAAGGGTTAAGGTTATGATAGATATTATTACCTTTTGAATTGTCATTGATTGTTTCAGAAGGACTCATTGTAAATCATAAGCCCTTCATTACATGTTTTTGTAAGCTTAATGAGCTACCTTCTCTAAATAGATTTTATTATTTTCATTATTATATTAAGTGTGAACAGTTGATTAACCCAGTCCAAGTCAATCCTTCACTTGTAAAACTCTGAAGAAAAACAGTTTTGAAAAAACAATGTGAAAATGAAGAAATTATGTGTAACAAGCAATTTCTTCGTTACCACAGCGTTTTCCACCAAGACAGACAAAAATATCATAAATTCACTCAACTTGAAATTGTAAAATTTTGTTATCTGGTAAAGAGCTGACCCATCCATTACCACACCAGAAATTTTCAGCTTATCCAAATTGAAAGAAATTTACATTTCTCAACTTTCTGTGTAGAAAACTTGGTGCAAAACGAAGAAATTGCTTTTGGCAAGCAATTTATTCATTTTTACGCTATGTTTTCCAAATCATTTATCGTGAACAGCGTCAGAAAGAGTCATTGTGTGGGAATTGACTAAAGGGTTTACATTCCTGTCAAAAAAAAGATCCACATAACTGTACCTGCAAAAAGGGAATCTCAGGCTTATCAGTTTGTGACCCAGTTACCTTCTTTTCTAGATGAATGGATATCTATTTTTGTGATGCATTAAAAGCAGTTAATTGTTTTTCCTGTGGAATCTTTCTCCCCATTCCCTCCATTCCCTCACAACAAAATCTTTAGGTCCAAAGACATTGGAGATGACAATTTTAAGTTGATGAAAGTTTAGATTTTTTGAATTTTTTGGTTAGAAAACATTGTGAAAAATAAAGAAATTGCTTGTTACAAGCAATTTCTTCATTTTCCACAATTTTTTTCCAAATCTTTTTTCTTGAGGGGCATTAAGAGGAGGGATTGTGTGGGAATGGGTAGATACTTTGCAAATCAATCCTGCATTTACATATTATGAAGAAAAGTAGCCACGAAAACATTGTTTGAAAAGGAGCAATTGCTTTCAACGCGAATTTTTTTCCTTTTCCCACATTGCCAACTACTGAAAATGACAGTAATTTACCAATTTAAACCAACTTGTAGGCTATTTGATATTAGGACTAGCCTAAAGTTTTGTTATCTTTTAACAGATTTCCACTCAATGACTCTATTAAACGCACCTGCAAGAATAAGATGTGTTTGTGAAACACAATGCCCTTGCCGTACATCAGGGTTTTTTTTGCATTTGACCTAGGTATGTGACCTTGACCTTAATACATGACCTTGACCTTTACATGAGGAGATGCGTATTATGGAGATGTTTCATCATGCCAAATATGAGCATTGTATCTTGAATAGGATGGAAGTAATTGGCAATTATAAGTTTTTTGGTTAAGTTTTGCAGACGGCAGAAGGCAAACTACTGTAAAACAATATGCCCGCGATCTTTCGATGCGGGGGCATAAAAAAAGGCTTTGGAAAACATTGTGGACAATGAAAAAATTGCTCTTTACAAGAAACTACTTCATTATTCTCAATGTTTTCAACTCAAAAGGTAAAAAAAAAAATCCAAAATTTTATAAATTTAAAATTGTTGTCTTTCAATTTGGACCAGTCTTAAATTTTGCCTTGTAGTATAACTCTACTTTTGATCCCCTTCCCCCCCCCCCCAAGAAAAAAGCTATCGAAAACATCAGTGAAAAATGAAGAAATTGCTTGTTACAAGTAATTTCTTTACTTTTCACAATGTTTCTACCCCAAAAGACAAGTATTTTCACATACTCAAAATTGTTGTTTGCAAGTTCTTTCAATTTAGACAAGTCTAAAAAATATTTTGTTTTGGAATGGGTTTTTCCATTCATTCTAAATTGATATTAGTTTTAGAGCAGTATAACATACAATGTCATGTTCCTTACTCTTGTTGCATAACAATTCAGAAAATAAGAAGTCAAAACAATGAGGCATAATTTTATGAAAAATTCATTTAGAACTCATCGTTTTTCGTGATGTAAGTACATGTTGTTACTCTGAATAAAATGAATTTTTGCCTGACTGAAGCAAGACAAGAAAGCCTGTCTAGATTTATTTCCAGATTGTTTAACTAAAAACCAGACAACAAAAATTTAGACGAAAGAAGTTACAGACAACAATTTTATGCTGGCAAAATTTTAGGGTAGAAAAAATTTAGGTAAATAATTTGCTTGTTTCAAGCAATTTTAATATCTTCAGTTTCAAAAATGTTTTTCCCAAGTTTTTTTGTGTAAAAATAAAAGATTTTCCTAAAACAAGTTTAGGAATAAAATCAGCTTGCAGGTGAATACAAATTTATTGCTTTCATGCAGTTAAAGTCTTCAATAACTTGATGTTTCCTGGTAGGATCTTTGTATGTTTTAATTACCAGATGATTAGAACATCTTTTTTTCAGGGGTGGGGGGGGGGGGGGTTAGGATCTTTGTATGTATTAACAGATTATAGAACATCTTTTTTACATCTACTCAGAGCTAATCTTCAAGCCACTTACCCATAATTCATCAATGAAATATTTTGCCGAGGGAAAATTGGATGATAATTCGTTATTATTAGAACAAGGTTCTCCCACACAATTCTCACACTTTTTCTTAGAGAAAATGTCACAACAAAATTTGGGAATAATAAGTGCTAAAACTGAGGGGTTAACTCATTCCCATACAATTCCACTTTTTTAAGCCTCTCAAGAAAAGACCGTTTTTCATTGAACATTGATTGATTGATTGATTGAATGAGGTTTTACGCCGCTTTTAACAGTATTTCAGTCATATCGCGGCGGCTGGAGCACCTAACAATGGATTCCTGGTATTTCTCACACCAGTACTACCACTACATCCTTTCCTAGCCTCCAGCTGCTATCCCACTTAGGTTTACGATTATCCACCCATTGATGAGAGACAATTGTCGGAAAGAATATTTGCAGCCGCCAGGTCATTGAACAATGAAGCAGGAAACGGGAACATCAAAGCTGATTAGGGACAACAGAAGCATAACACAAAGCTTATTTACCCTTGTCATGCTGAATTAAAATCCTATACAGAATCACTTTTAAATATATGGAATGACAGCAGTAGAGGTCTTAGTGATGGTCAATAATTGTTTTAAAAATGTTTTTATAAACAACTCTGATTGAAAGGGGTCAAGCAGGAGGTGTAGACCAAGATCAGACTGCACTTATGTGCAGGCTGATCTTTGTCTATCCCTCCTGCCAAATCAGGAATATTCCGGGTTCAGAATGACAAGAGTCAAACTGTATCGATCAAAGATTTAGCCTACCATTTTTTATTTCCTCTGCAACAATTTCATTTTCAAAATGGTGTGACCTCTAGAGTGGAAATAGTAAAGTGTCATGAAGGCTCCTTTTCCCATGTTTTCCTATGGAACATTCCCCTTTTCAAAGGGTTTGTCCTTATAATCTGGCAAACATTTTGAAGACTGAGCAATAAGTCTAGCCTCTTAGTGTGTAAACAGTGAAACTGTCATGAAGACTCCTTTTTCCCATGTTTTCCTATGGAACAATGCTTTTTCAAAAGAGTTAATCCTTTCAAGTATTCTGTGCAAGTCTCAAGAAGATTGAGCCACGATCAAGGTGTCTAGAGTGTAAAAGATGGTTTTCCCAGGACAACTGCTGTTGAGCCTTCAAAGTTTTGTAGGTATCATGCTCCAGACAAGCACAATTTTAGTGTTTGAACCTTGAGGTTTGACGTTGAACTTGAAGCTATCCAAAGAATTCTTTCAAATGGCACATCTACTCATGATGGAGAATAATTGTGCCAATGTATTTTGAAATCCATCCATAATTGTAGGAGAAATGCTCTTGACAAGCACAATTTTAGTGTTTGACCTTGAGCTGTGCCCTTGACATTATTACTATCCCAAAAATTCTTTCAAATGGCACATCTACTTATGATGGAGAATAATTGTTCCAAATTACTTTGAAATCCATCCATAAATGTAGGAGTAATTGTCCAGACAAATTCAGACAGATTAACAGACTAACACACTTATTTAAACACACATACACCGACTTGTCATAGTGACAACTATGTCTCCCTCACCACAAGCGGGCTCGACAACAGTGAAATTGTCAGTAAGGCACCTTTTCCAATAGATTGTTTTGATTTTGAATAGTATTAATCCTTATGACAAAGTTTCTTATAAAGTTTCATGAAGATTGAGCCAAATTTTTGCCTCTCAAGTGTAAACAATTAAGGCCCCTTTTCCCATGTCTTCCAGTTGAACATTCCCAATTTCAAAATGTTTAATCCTTATGACTCGAAAAGCATTCTGACCAAGTTTTTTGATGATTATGTAATAATTGGGCCCACTATAGTCACGACAGACAGATGACAGACATTCAAGGATCACAAAAGCTCATCATGAGCATGTTGTGTTCAGGTGAGCTAAAAATACCCATCCCACATGAACATTTGATACCTTAGAATGATAGACTAATCATGAACTGAGAAAGGCTAAAATTGTGTTTAAATATTTTGAACAGTCAATTGATTCATCTAACCCTTTCCAGTTTTTCAAAAATTTAGACTTGACCAAATTCAAAGAAGTTGCAGATAACAATGAAAAGAGAGCAATTTGAAAAGAAACAAACCTCCCAAGTAGAAAATATTGTGGTAAAAGCAGAAATTGCTTGTTACAAGCAATTTCTTCTTTTGCTATATTTTCTCAAGTATAAAATCACAAGGGTGAATTGACTGTTATATTTTAAAATCCAACAATCATAATAGAAGATATTCTCTGGAAAGAGAATTGGACACACCCTCCCACCAACACACACACACACAAACACTAACACTCACAAAGCAGCAACTCTATCTGCCTGTCTCCTGACGGCGGCACTCATACTTTCCGACTATTTGTCTTTCACCAATGGGTCGATAATCGTAGACCTATGTGGTATAGCAGCTGGAGGCTAGGAAAGGGTGTAATGGTAGTACTGGTGTGAGAAATACCAGGAATCCATTGTTAGGTGCTCCAGCCGTCGCGATATGACTGAAAGATTGTTAAAAGCGGCGTAAAACCCCATTCAAACAAACAAACAAACTATCTGCCTGTCTCCATTACATAGAGAGGGCCTAAAAGTTTTGAACTTCACCCAATGTAACACAATCCATAATCTTTTAACCAGCTACAAGATTATCAAAGAGGATGTAGACAATTATTTGAAATTGATAGGATTTTGAATACCTCAGTCTTTCTGAGTTGAAATAATGTGAAAAATCAAGTCCTGAAATCATTTGTACCTAGCAATGTCTTAATTTTCCACATAATTTTAACAAGACTCTTTTCTTGAGGGCCATAAAAAGTGGTATTGTGTGGGAATTTGTTAATGTACTAAAACAACCATGGAAAGCATTGTGAGATAAGGAGAAATTGCTTTTATCATATAATATTTTCTACCCTATGTGGCACCAGTATTCTTGATTCTATTACGTCATACTACTCTCGTGCTCATATGAGAGATGCGCGCCAACCGTGACCAATTACATCAGTGCGCTTTTGGAAATCGTCTCGAGCAGACGTATTTTCTGATTGACTGTAGGCGCTACAGTCTGTGACCAATCAAGCGTGAAAGTGTCTTATCAATTGACATTTTTTATAATTAGTTACGAAGTAACTAATTTAACTGAATAATAAACAAAACTACGTGGTAGTTTGAAAAAGTTTATATTAGGAGTAAATAACTTATTTCTCCGAAGTTTTTCGTGTGGAGATTATCTCACGTGACAACCACGTGGTTTGAAGATATGAACAATATGGCGGAAAGCATGTTGAAAAAGCAAACACCGGTTGAAAAGACCGACAAAAAGACTGAAAATGTTCGTGAAAATGTGGTTTCGACGAAACCAGTGAGTAATTTACAGCCGGACATGAACAAGAAGGCTGATAAAGTGTCGGCGAAACCGGTAAACACGAGTAAAACTGCTTCAAGTGGGGCCGCTGGTTCCCGAGTTTCAGACATGAATAAAGAATTGGGATTGATACTGAAGGAAATCAACTCGAATTTAGTTCAGCAAGGTGAGGAACTTAAAAATCTTTCTAATAGAGTCGACTTTTTGTACGACGAGTCTAATTATGACCCCTATTATGAAAGTTATGAGGACGAGTATGATGATACTAGTTGTCCAGATAATGCAAGTTCACATTGTGAAGACAATGAGCCTGAAGATTGTCCCCCTTCTAAAAAATCTAAAACGATTTTTAAAGGATTGTCAGACAAATTTCTCATGTCAGAGAAGGTAGATAACGAGGTAAATGATGATTTGGCCCACTTTGTCAATACATCTTTCAGAAGCGGGGTCTCAGAAGACAGGGTGACAGAAATCACAAAAGAAATTTTCAGGCCTAATAATTGTGATTCTTTGACCAAAACAAGAGTGAATCCAGGTATCTGGAGATTGTTGAAACCTCAGACTCAAACTGATGATGCAAAAATGCAGTCAATTCAGAATTGCATCATCAAGTCTTCAGTGAATTTTGTTAAGCTGCTGGACAAAAATAGTGATGATTTAGATCCTCAATCAATTGAGTGGGGCACTAATGCCCTTGCTCTATTGGGACAATGCAACAAGCTAATCAATAATAAAAGGAAAGAGTCTCACAAGCATGATTTAGACCCAAAATTCTATCCTTTGACTTCGGCTAGCTTGCCATATACAGATTACCTCTACGGAGATGAAACTGACATTAACCGTAATGTCAAGGATATTCAGGATATGAGTAGAATTGGAAAAGTGGCTCGTAATCCTCGTGGTAGAGGAAATAGAGGTGCTCCTTATATACGTGGCAGTAGAGGTAATCGCCGTGGTAGAATCCGTGGATACTACCAATATCGAGGTGATAATTCACTTGCCAATAATACATCAAAAAACTCCAGAGAGGGGCAAAAGAAATAAATCAGGTGAGTCCTGTTTTTCAAGCTGGTAGACTTAGATTTCACATGGAAAATTGGAGAAAGCTCACTCAAGATGAAAATATATTAGAAATAATTCATGGTTGTCCAATTGAATTTATTGACGGATTGAATCCTGTCCAGTCTAAGTGTCCACCATCAAAATTCAGTCCTTTTGAGGATTTAATCGTTGAAAATGAAATCAAAAAACTTTTAGATATGAAAGTTATAAAGATTGTGGAACACGATAAAAATGAATTTATTTCTCCAATTTTCCTGGTTCCTAAAAAGAATCAAGGTGAATACAGAATGATTTTGAATTTAAAGAAACTTAATGAAAGTATACCATACAGGCATTTCAAAATGGACACATTTGAGTCAGTTCTAAAACTTATTAAACCTGGATGCTACATGGCTTCAATTGATTTACGTCATGCTTATTATTCTGTATTCATCTCTGAGAAAGATCAAGTGAAATTACGCTTTGAGAAATCAGGTATTTTATATCAGTACCAAGCTTTGCCCAATGGGATTGCATTTGCCCCGCGCTTATTCACAAAAATTATGAAGCCAATTTACTCATCATTACGGTTACAGGGTCATACTAATTCTGGGTTTATTGATGACTCTATTCTCCTAGGAGATACATTTACGGAATGTAAAGAAAATGTAGAGCAAACTCATTCCGTTATGACCAGTGTAGGTTTTATGATACATGAAGATAAGTCGGTACTGATTCCAACTCAGAATTTAACTTTCTTGGGGAATAATATAGATTCTCAACAGATGATAGTTACACTTCCAGATAATAAGGTAATTACCCTAGTCCAGGAATGTAAACAATTATACTTTAAGTCAAAAGATACCATTCAGTCAGTTGCTAGAGTTCTGGGACTTATGGTTTCAAGCTTTTCTGCTGTTGAATTTGGTCGTCTCTTTTACAGAATTACTGAGGGAGAAAAAATAAAAGCTCTAAAACATTCTAGAGGCAATTTTTCTGTAAAAATGCAAATAACAGACCCAATGAAAACAGAACTTAAGTGGTGGATTGATAATTTATACCTGCAGAAGCGGGTAATTGACCATGGTAATCCTAATATGGTAATTACCACAGATGCTTCATCCTTAGGATGGGCTGGAATCTGTAATGATGAGGAAATTGGTGGTAGATGGAAAACAGAAGAGTCTGAAAGGCATATTAATTATCTTGAATTGTTAGCAATTAGCTTAGCTGTTAAAGCTTTTTGTAAAGATAAAGTACAAAGTCATGTGAGGATTTTTTCTGACAACTCCTGTGCTATTTCATATATAAACAATATGGGTGGTTGCAAATCCAAAGATTGTAATGCCCTGGCACATGATTTCTGGGTATGGTGTATGGATAGAAACATATGGTTGTCTGCATGTCATGTTCCAGGAAAAGAAAACATTTCTGATTCTGGTTCTAGACATTTCAAGGATAATATTGAGTGGAAATTGAACATTCAAATATTTGAGAAAATTTGCCATATTTGGGGAGTCCCAGATATTGATATGTTTGCCTCAAGGGTCAATAAGCAAGTACTGAAATATGTGTCTTGGAAACCAGATGCAGAAGCTGTTTTTATTGATGCATTCTCACATGATTGGTGCACTGATTACATGTATATTTTTTGTCCTTTCAGTGTGATCGGTCAAGCTCTAGTGAAGTTAAGAAAGGACAAAGGCGAGTGTGTAATGATTCTCCCGCTTTGGCCAACACAGAATTGGTGGAACAGTTTCTTGGAACTTCTCATAGATTATCCAGTAGTGATTCCAGTGACTCAGAGTACTCTGTCTTTAACAACAACCAAGAAGGAACATCCACTGTCAGGGAAGCTGAAATTAGTGGCATCTCGATTATCAGGAAAAGTTTACAAGACAGAAAAATTTCGCAGCAAGCTGCCGATGTCATCATTTCTTCATGGAAACCCTCAACACAAAAGCAGTACTCCGTTTATATCAAGAAATGGTTTCTTTTCTGCAGTAAAAGGCAAATTGATTCAGTTCAGATTACTATAGATATTGTTTTGGATTTCCTGACAGAACTTTTTGAAAGTGGTTTATCTTATGAAACCATAAATGTTGCGCGGAGTGCTTTGTCATCTATCGGAATCATTATTGGTGGATTTCCCATTGGTCAACATCCTTTGGTTAAAAGATTTTGTACTGGTGTCTTCAATTTACGTCCCCCAAAGGTTAGATACTCAGAGACTTGGGATGTTAAACAAGTCATAGACTATTTGAAAACGCTTCCACCAGTGAAATTATTATCTTTAAAAGTGTTAACATTAAAACTAGCAATGCTTATTGCCTTAACTAACGCCACTAGAGCTCAGACATTACAATTAATGACTCTTAAAGACCTAAAGAAAGGTCCAGATTTCTTTGTTGTACAGATACGAGGGTGTTTAAAGCAATCAAGGCCTGGGAGGCCTGTGCCATACTTGTATTTGAAAAGTTATACTCCAGATAGGAGATTATGTGTTGTAAATACTTTGCGGGAATATATTAATAGAACTGGAAAATTGAGGGGAAATGAAGATTCATTATTTGTTAGCTATTTAAAGCCACACAGTGCAGTAACGTCCAGTACCATAAGTAGATGGCTAAAAGCTGTAATGAGTTTGTCTGGTATTGATATTACAGTTTTTAAGGCCCATAGTGTGAGGGCAGCTTCAACATCTAAAGCCAAGGCCAGTTCAATTCCTATACAAAACATAATGAAAGTTGCTGGTTGGACTAGTGCCGGAACATTTGCGCAGTACTATCATAAAGAGATTCAACAAAGTGTTTCATATGCCTCATCTATATTGTCAACAGACTAGAGAAAAATAAACATTATTTCATTGTAAGTATCTCACTTACTTATTTGTAATTGGTTATCAACCAAAAAATGCTATGGCTTTAAAGTCTCATATGAGCACGAGAGTAGTATGACGTAATAGAATCCCCCAAACAAACGAGACTTACCTTAAAGTTGATGTTTGGTTGAGATTCTATACAGTCATACTTCTACTCGAGGGATCATATGCCCTCCCTTTTAGTTCCATACGGTCCCTCCCAGGGTATACGAGGTATGCTCTCTTTTGAAGCTATGAAATTCATGAATTGGTATTAGTTCGGAGCATTTCTTGGTTGTTGGTAAAAAGCTTCGAATAACTGATGTAATTGGTCACGGTTGGCGCGCATCTCTCATATGATCCCTCGAGTAGAAGTATGACTGTATAGAATCTCAACCAAACATCAACTTTAAGGTAAGTCTCGTTTGTTTGGGGGATTTTATATGCACTTCATATTGTCATCTACAGCCTCCAGTCTAGAAATTTGTTGCCTAGTAAAGGGTAAATCCACCTTGAAAACAATCTCCTCATAGTTTTTGCTTTGAAATTGGATAATGTAAAATCAAGGGGTCTGACTATGCAAGTAAAAATATGCACACTTACAATAGTTTACTGTCCCCCCCCCCCCCCCTTCAAAAAACTAGTCACACAAGTTTTCTGTAACATCAATAAAAGAAAGATAAACTCAGTCTTAGTCAAGACTGTCAGAGTTTCCTCCCTTATAACACTAAAGAAGGGGCCTAAAGCAATTACTACACCAGATCCTTTGTTGTGTGTACTCATAAGAATTGTCTCAAAAAGACTGGTCTAAATTGAAAGATGAACATAATGCAGACTCGGTGAAATTTAAACAATATTTGCGTTTTAGGATAGAATTCATTGTGGACATTGAAGAAATTGCCTATTACAAGCAATTTCTTCATTGTTAACAATGTTTTTCAAAAGCTTTTCTATTGAGGGGCGTAAAAAAGCGGGCTTGGGTAGGAATGGGTTAAATGTTATAACAAAAGCTTATTCAAACTGTCGGTACAATGTTTAGGTTGCCAGTCGCCCATCTTATTTTTTTGTTCCACATTACTCACCATAAATTTTGCAAAATAACAATTGATATCCAAGTCAAACTTTCTGTCAGTGTCAAAAAGCTTAGCTAATGATCAGTTAACCCATTCCCACACAACGACGCTTTTTGAAGCCCCTCATTAAAAAGAAATGGAAAATCATTGTGGAAAATGAAGAAATTGCTTATCAAAACACTTTCTTGTTTCTATACAATTTTTTCAACGCAGAAAGTTGAAAAAATCTAAAATTTCAGACCAGAATTGTCGCCTGCAATTCCATTCAAATTAGACCTGTCTGAAATTTTGTTGTCTAGTAATGGGTTAATTGAGAAAAAGTGTAGAAGATATTTACCTTGAAAAAGCTGTAGCGGAGTGCAAGACATTCGGCAGTTTGGCATAGCTTCTTTCATCTTCTTTGCCTCTTTTGGATGATTGAATCGGAAATAATTGGAACGCCCGAGACACAACATGCAGCCTGAAATGAAGATGATCGTGAGGTAATTTTGATGTGATGCCATTATCATTTTTCCCTTTCTCATATAACCAAAAGGTCTTTTTTCATGCATTTAATTTTGAAATAAAGCTGAACTGATCTTCACACAGTCATTAAATCTCTCAGCAGCTAGCAGTTCAATATAAAATTTCAGAGGTTTTAAAGATTGAATGGGGTTTAACATCACTTTTAACAGTATTTTAGTCATTATGCGGCAGCTTGAGCACCTAACCATGAATTCCTGGTATTTCTCCACCAGTACTACCACTAAATCCTTTCCGAGCATCCAGCTGTTTATCTCACTTAGGATGCTCCACCCATTGGGAGACAAATGATGGAAGGGTATTTGCCGCAGCTTGGAGCAAAACCCAGGACTCCGTGATTAGGAGTCTTACCAGCTACCACTGCGCTATGACCGCGATTTCAAAGGTGTTCTGAGAGGGAATTCAAACAAAATTAAATAACCTCCCTTCAATATGGCCACATTATTCTTTGTGTCATAATTGATAATATGCTTTCTTATACTGCAGACATTTCATGTTATATCATTTTAACTATGGACCACATTAATGCATGCTCTATGATGTTAATATCTGTAGACTGAACATTCTGTCATCACAGTAGTTGGTAATTATTTCATTGTTGACCATGGTTTTTGACCATGGTAAACCATGGTCAGCAGTCAACTACAATGCAGTATCACTGCAATCATGAACAAACATGCTCTACCATTGTAATTGTTGAGGTCAGCAGTCAACTACAATGCAGTATCACTGCAATCATGAACAAACATGCTCTACCATTGTAATTGTTGAGGTTGGACCATGGCATCACCACCGTATTTAGTATTTAATTTTAATTTAGACCAGTCTAAAATGTTGCTATCTGGTAATAGGTTAAAGCATTCTCATGAGAGACCACACCCTTAAAATTAATTATAACTGTTATCTTGAGCTTCAAAATACCGTTTTTTCTCCAATAAAACAACAGATTTCATCAAGGGTGAGTTAAATTACTAATCAAGAAACAAGCAGGCCTCTCTGAACAAATTCCAGATGTAAAATATATTATGAAAGTTTACAGTTAATAGGATCCACGTGCCTAAAGCCATCACGCGTGCCATATGGAAGAGGATTTTGTGCCTCATTTAGTCCTGTTCAAAACTTGTGTAGAAAACTTGTTGAAAACTTACCTGGAAAGGAAGCCAAATTCTAACCCTTATCATTGATGCAATAGCCCTTTCCAACACAATTCCAGTTTTTATGCCCCTAAAGGAAAAACTTTGGGAAAATATTGAGGGAAATTGTTTAAAGCAAATCCTTCATTATTCACAATACTTTCTTCCCAAAGACAAAATACAGAGTTTTTACTTTTTCATCAACTAAAAAACTTTGAATTTGTACCTGTCTGAAATTTTGTCCTCTAATGCAATATTTGTGATAATGGGGTCAAATTGCATTCAGTTTTTAAAGACAGACGGCCAAACATGAAATTGAATCTGCAATTTAGTGCCATCACTAAAATTGCAAAAACTAAACAGAAATTCATTAGAAAATCAAAAGTTTTAACTTTGCTATGATGGGTTGTAAGGATTACATTCCAGGGTTTAAGCACAAAACAAATGCAAGAATGAAGATCAGATCAAAGATAATGTCTTGCGATCACTTTAAAGGTTCAATTGTGTTCATTACCAACATTTTTTCTTTGGAAGTCAAACTCGGGTAAAGTGTTAACAAGGTTGAGGGTTAATTATTTGAATCTTGTTAATTCCTCACAGATAATACCAGGGATTGCTCTCCCGTTTAATTAATAGGAAATTAAACAACACTCATGGACTCTCCCCTTTAAACAAGCCTGAACAAAGCAATGTTCGGTACATGACTTTGGTTAACATTGTCGAAAAAGAAGAGATGGGGGGGGGGAATTCACAAAACAGGAGAGGCCATAATGGCCCCGAATCATTCTTAACCCTTGACAAAAAAAACACGGAATATTCCTGTTTGGCAGGTGGTATAGACAAAGATCAGCTTGCACATAATGTGCAGTCTGATCTTAGTCTACACCTGCTATTTTACTCCTTCAACCCGGTGTTGTTTATAAATCTAATTTTCAATATAATTTTTTACCCTTAACCCTTTCCTGTTTCTCAAAATTTTAGACTAGTCCAATTCAAAAGAAGTTGCAGACGACAATTAAAAGTGAGTGCAATTTGAAAAGTAACCAACCTATAGGGTAGAAAATATTGTGGGATAAGAAGAAATTGCTTGTCACAAGCAATTTCTTCTGATCCCACAATATTTTCTCAAGCATAAAAACTCAGGGACGTAAAATCTAGGGATTAACCAGGAAAGGGTTAACTAGATTCTATAGTGCTTTCAGGGCTTAGATTGATTTTGGTTCAAATTCATGTAAGGATTATATTTCGCATGACCAGGGTAAATTCTTAACCAATCTTATTGCAATTTTGATCTGGATTTTATCAAAATCAGTTTTCTTATTTATTTTCAGAATATTGAGAGAAAAGATATGGTCTCTAGAGTGCCTTTTCTAAAATTTGACCTAAGTTTTGACCAAAAGTGTCTAAAATTTAAATTGGACAAGAATTCATCTGTACAAACATTCTGACCAAGAAATTTCTAGGAATTGACCTTGTCACCTAGATTTGAAACTGAATATCCGAAACTCAAACTCTTGAATAAGTTTATTTAGACAAACATTCTTGCAAATTCAAGAACGCCCACATGATTTTTCTTAGATTTGACCCGTGATCTAGTTTTGATTCAAATTTATCCAATTTTTGACTGGTCAAAGATTTCATCAAGAACAATCCAAGTAATTTTAATGATGATTCAGCATGAAATATGGCATCAAGAGTGCCCACAAGGTATTCCTAATTTTGTTTGATCTAGTCACCTAGTTAAAGACCCCAAGAGACCCAATATCCATCTTGTACTAGATATTATTAAGACAAACAATTTGACAAATTTTTAAGTTGTGATTGAGCATCAAATGTGGCTTCTAGAGTGCCAACAAGGTTTTTATAAGATTTGACTAAATTTTTACCCAAAGTGATTTTGAACTTGTCAAAGATATTATCGAGACAAACATTCTGACCAATTTACAAGTTGATTGAGCATCAAATGTGGTTTCGAAAGTGCCCACAAGGTTTTTATAAGATTTGACTAGTTTTTTACTCAAAGTGATTTTGATCTTGTCAAAGATATTATCAAGATGAAAATTCTGACCAATTTTCAAGTTGATTGATCATCAAATTATGGTCTCTAGAGCACCCACAAGGTTTTTCTAAGATTTTACCCGTAACCTAGTGTTTTACCCCACTGGTGACCCAATTCTCAAATTGTCCAATATTTCATTGAGACAAACATTCCAATCAAGACAATTATTCAAATAATTTTCAGGTCGATTGAGCTTCAAATGTGGCCTCTTGGGTGGCTACAATGTAAAAATTGACAATGGACGATTAATGGCGAATGACAGATATTGCACAACCACAAAGTCTCACCTGGAGCATGTTGTGCTGGTCAGGTGAGCTAAATTATTTATGTCATGAAATGAACATTACATCACATTTTTGAATAATGTACTTTTTGGTTTTACCAACATATATAAATCCTTTATAATATATTCTGATTATATGTCTGTTATATCTTTCTTGACCAAAAACAGCAACTTTATTTCTGTGACATTTTTCTAGGTAAACATACTTTTTTACCAAGCATTCCATAATTATGCTAAGATCAACCAAGTATCCCCTACTTTCATATCTACAAGTAATGAGAAAATGGGAAAATACAAACTATTCTAAGCCTTTTAAGTAACTCATTACCAGACAACACAGTTTTAGATAGGACAAAATTCAAAGATATTTTAGACAACAAAGTTTGGATGATGAAATTTTGGATTCTTTTTACTTTTGGGGATAATGAAGAAATTGCTTGTAACAAGTAATTTCTTCAATTTACACAATGTTTTCTCAATTGTTATCCTTTAGGGGCCTCTAAGAGCATTTCTGTGTGGTAATGGGTAATGGGTAATTATTTCCCAATGATTAAGAACGCTTTTTGATCGACACCCAAGGAAAAATTGTGGAAAATGAAGAAATTTCTTGTTACAAGCAACGTCCTCATTATTCACTATGTTTCAACCCAAAAAAAACAAAAACATGTCAACTGAAAATTGTAGTCTGGAATTTCATTAAATATGGACCAGTCTAAAATTTTGTTGTTTGGGAAATGGGTTAAATGTAAGTGCAATTCTAGGAAAATTAAAGATTTTAAATGAACATGCACATAATGCTCTTTTAATGAGGAGTTAAGGCTACATTGCTTGTTCTCCTCCGAAAAAACTTTCAAAGATATCTCAGAACTGATAAATATCCCATTTCCCCACTGATCAGAGGCAATGCATGGGAAAATGCATCTCACAATATGATAAAACTTACATTAATCCACTCCCAAACATAAAATTTTTACACTGGTCCAAATTCAAAGAAGTTGCAGACAACAATTTTAAGTGAATGAAATCTTTTAAATCTTTATCTTTTTGGGTGGAAAACATTATGAATAATGAAGAAATTGCTTGTAACAAGCAATTTCTTCATTCTCCACAATGTTTTCCAAAGCTTTTTTCTTGTGGGGCATAAAAATTTGGGACTGTGTGGGAATGGTTTAACCTATCCTCACATAATCCCACCTTTTTACACCCTTCAAGAGGAGAGGTTGGGAAAATATTGTGGAACATGATTTATTCAATGGAGTGTAATGTCACTATTTACCCATTCCCACACAATCCCTCCTTTTTAAGCCCCTAAGGGAAAAAGCTTTGAAAAACATTGTGGAAAATGAAGATCAACTTAAAATTGTTGTCTGCAGCTTCCTTCAATTTGAACCAGTCCAAAATTTTGTTGTGTGGGAATGGGTTAACAGTATCTAAAATTCAGTCATATTGCAGCTGCTGGAGCACTGAACCATGGGTTCCTGGTATTTATTATCCCATTCAGGTGGGAGACGAAATTAATGTTGGAAAGGATATTCACCGCAGCTGGGAATCGAACCCAGGACACCATGACTGAGCTATGGTCATGGCTGTGGAAAATGAACAAGCAATTTTTTCATTTCCCACAATGTTTCTATCCAGAGAGACAAAGATGTTCAAAATTTCAGTAAGCTGAAATTGTCATCTGCAACTTCTTTCAATTTGGACAAGTCAAAAGTTTTGATAAATTGCAATCGATTAAGCATACATGGTATTAGTAACCTGTCAAGCTAAAAGAGAACTTCCAGGAATTTTGAAAGAAATTTTTAAAAATGCCAAATCCAGCAGAGGTCATTTGAGCTATATCTGAGCTTTTCAAGAGTAATAATTATAAGATAAAAGACCATTCTAGGTACAGAAAATTTTCTAAGGTTTAAGCCATTCCCACACAAATTTTTTTTACACTTGTCCAAATTCAGAGATTTATTTGCAGACGACAATTTCATTTTGTGAAATTGAACAAGAGGACCATGATGGTTCTAAATCGCTCACCTGAGGCATCTGCAAATTACAGTACTTTTTTGTATAAAAAAGACACAACTTGAGCAAAATAAATAAAACAACTATAAGATTTTGGGCTTTGTACAAAACAATCCAGTAATGCTTTACAATAACAAGAGGACCATGATGGTCCTAAATTGCTCACCTGAGGCATCTGCAAATTAGAGTCCTTTTTTGTATAAAAAAGACACAATTTGAGCAAAATGAATAAAACAAATATAAAGTTTTTGGCTTTGTACAAAACAATCCAGTAGCGCTTTACAATAACAAGATGTGTTTGTGAAACACCATGCCCCCGAAACAGGGTGATTTTTATTGGGTTTTTTTCTTTGTTTTAGGGAAAAGGGTTAAAATTTTGACCTTGACCTTGATGAAATGACCTTCCCAAGTTGCACCTTGTTGAGACCTATCTACATACCAAATATTAGCATTGTAACTTAATTATGGATGAAGATATAGGAAAATGTTCAGTTGGCAGGTTAAGTTTTTGAGTAACGTTTTAGGGAAAAAGGTTAAAATTTTGACCTTGACCTTGATAAAATGACCTTCCCAAGTTGCGCCTTGTTGAGACCTAACCACATACCAAATATTAGCATTGTAACTTAATTAGGGATGAAGTTATAAGAAAGTGTTTAGTTGGCAGGTTAAGTTTTTGAGTAATGTTTTAGGGAAAAGGGTTAAAATTTTGCCCTTGACCTTAAGTAATGACCTTCCCCAGTTGCGCCTTGTTGAGATCTATCTTCATACCAAATATTAGCATTGTATCTTAATTAGGGATGAAGTTATAAGAAAATGTTTAGTTGGCAGGTTAAGTTTTTGAGTAATGTTTTAGGGAAAAGGGTTAAAATTTTGACCTTGACCTTGATGAAATGACCTTCCCCAGTTGCGCTTTGTTGAGATCTATCTACATACCAAATATTAGCATTGTATCTTAATTAGGGGTGAAGTTATAGGAAAATGATTAGTTGGCAGGTTAAGTTTTTGAGTAATGTTTTAGTGAAAAGGGTTAAAATTTTTACCTTGAATTTGATGAAATGACCTTCCCCAGTTGCGCCTTGTTGAGATATATCTACATACCAAATATTAGCATTGTATCTTAATTAGGGGTGAAGTTATAGGAAAATGTTTAGTTGGAAGTTTTGCAGACAGACAGACAGACAGAAAGACGGACACTGGTAAAACAATATGCCCCCGATCTATCGATCGGCATAAAAATGAATGCCTTTGGCTTTATTGTTTAATCCATTACCAAACTATCCCAGAATTTGTCACCCTCAGGGAAAATAGGTTTAAAAAGGCATTGTGAGAAAGGGACTGACAAGCCATTTCTCCATTTCTATTTAAGAATTCTTTAAATGCGATTTACCCAATTTTCGACCCCATGTACAGAGACGTTTTTTATCCTAAGAGCATATTTTCCTTTAACATAGTACAAAATTATTTAGTCATGCTACATACCAAATATGAATGCCCTTCACCTTTTATTTCAGAAGGAGAAGACTTTTGAAGTTTCTCTAATTGGGTGTTTTCCAAATTTTTGGACCTCTGGGGCAGTGCCATGTTTTATCCCAGGGCTAAGATTTTAGCTAACATGGTAAAGAACCATCTGTTCATGCTATATACCAAATATGAATGCCTTAAACTTTGTAGATTGGGAAGAGAAGACTGTTGAACATGGTCTAATTAGCATTTTTACAAACTTTGGACACCCAGGGAAGGGGTGTTTTTAGCCTGTTGGCATAATTTAATCAAAGTTGATAGATAACAGCCAGGCTATGCTACACTCAAAATATAAATGCCCTCAGCCATAGAATGAAGAATTTTTTTTTAACATACTCAAATTTTGCGTTCTTCCCAATTTTTAGACATCTAGTGCAGGGCCGTTAATGACCCCAGGAGGACAACTTTAAGTGATATCATACAAAACAATCTAGTTATGCTACATACCCAATAAGAATATCCTAGACCTCATAGTTTAAGAGGAGAAGTCTTTAGAAATTGCTCTAATCAAGCATTTTCCAAACTTCGGACTTCAGGGGCGGGGCCATTTTTGACCGCAGAGATTAAATATTTAAAACCTTGGTAGAGAACCATATGATTAAGCTCTGTACAAAATATAAAGATCTTTGACCTTGTAATCTATGAAAAAAACAACAACAAAGATTTACTAAAATTTCCCATTTTCATATGCCGCAGTTACAACAGTTTTTGATGGAATGAAATTCTTTTAACAACTTTTGAAGAGCTTCATCCAAGGAACATCCCTGCAAAGTTTCAGCTTGATTGGCCTACTGGTTCAGGAGGAGAAATTTTTTAAAGATATTTAAAGAATTACTAAAGATTCCCATTTTCGAATGCTGTGGCAACCAGAGTTTTTGATGGAATTAACTTCTTT
Organism: Fragum fragum; assembly: GCA_946902895.1. Classification (NCBI taxonomy): domain Eukaryota; kingdom Metazoa; phylum Mollusca; class Bivalvia; order Cardiida; family Cardiidae; genus Fragum; species Fragum fragum. The sequence goes on from OX336372.1 coordinate 46,922,572, forward strand.
TAACAAATATTGTAGAACTTCACCAAAGGAACATCCCTGCAAAGTTTCAGCTTGATTGGCATACTGGTTCAGGAGGAGAAGATTTTTAAAGATATTTAAAGAATTACTAAAGACTCCCATTTTCAAATGCCGCAGCAATTGAGTTTGTGACGGAATTAAATTCTTCTATCAACTTTTGTAGAACTTCACCCAAGGAACATCCCTGCAAAGTTTCAGCTTGATTGGCCTACTGGTACGAGGAGAAGATTTTTAAATAAATTGTTGATGGATGGACAGACGGACAACGACTGATCACATTTATAGCTCACCTCGCACTTTGTGCTCAGGTGAGCTAAAAAAATAGATGGTTGTCCAAGGAAAACTGCTGTCAAGCCTACAAAGTTTTGATGATCAACTGGACCATGACCATCAATTTTAGTCTTTGACCTTGAGTTTTGACCTTGAACTTGAAGCTATCCAAAACATTCTTTCAAATGGCACATCTACTCATGATGGAGAATAATTGTGCCAATTTATTTTGAAATCCATCCATAATTGTAAGAGAAATGCTCTTGACATTCACAATTTTAGTATTTGACCTTGAGCTGTGACCTTGACATTAGAACTATCCCAAAAATTCTTTCAAATGGCACATCTACTCATAACGGAGAATAATTGTGCCAAGTTATTTTGAAATCCATCTATAAATGTAGGAGTATTTTCTGGACAAATTTGGACGGACCGACTAATGGACTAAGGCACATACACTAAATTTTCATAGTGACAACTATGTCTCGCTCATTGAAGCGGGCTTGACAAAAATCTTTTTATTTAGGTAGAAAACATTGTGGATTCTTGTAACAAAACCCAATCAGTAGGATAGAAAATATTGTGGAAAAAGTAGAATTTATTCTTTATTAAAATGTTTCCTCAATTAAAAATTCACAGGGACATAAAAATCAAGGCATTGATCAGGATAGGTATATATGTAAAGTTTTCAAATTTTTGTAGTGTAATAAGGCCTGTCACATGACAAATTTTAGAATTAGTGCAACAAGACAGAAGGGAAATAACTCATACTATACCTGGTTTAGTGCAAGAATGAACAAATTCTGCTTGGGCTGTACAGGTCACTTTAAAATTGGTTGCCATAGTTACTCGTAGTCAATAAGAAGCAATGTCATATTTACACTTTATATATTTGTAAAAGATTCAATTTTTGCACACAAATTTAATAAATAAATAAATAAATAGAATAAATTAATATACAAATGTACACCACACTTGATTCTTTGCTATTTACATTTTTTGGTTATCTGTTCACAGTTTAGCACTTATACTTGCATCAACCATCATCTCCAGTAGTAATAATTGTTTTGTGTTATAGCATTCATCTATGTTTGATTTTTTGTCACTGTAAATATTGGTTAACGCATTACCAGACAGCAAACTTTTTTGACTGGTCCATATTGAAAGGAGTTGCAGACGACAATTTTAAGTTATAGAATTTCAGATTGCAACATGAAGAAATTGCTTGTTCCTGGCAATTTCTTCATGTTTACACAATGATTTTCCAATTGTTTTTCTTGAGGGGCGTCAAAAAACATCAATGTATTCCTGTTTAGACAAGAGATATAGACAAATATCAGCTCTCACATATGTGCAGTCTGATCTCAATCAATTCAACCTGTTTTTCCCTTCTAAACTAGAGTCATTAATAGAATTCATTTTCCTAATAAACAAAAAATGACTCCAGTGCTTTCAGTCCTTTGATTTCAATTCAATTCTGAAAAGGATTCTATTTAGCATGACAAGGGTTAATGTTCTCCCCTAAGATCGAAAGCTTCTTATAACCCTGCATGAAGCCAGGGACTCTCAATATACTATATATCTAGGTCTACAACAAAGCATATTGCATCAGCATTAAACTTTCTTGTAACAAGCAATTCTTCTTTTTCAACAATGTTTTTTATAATCCGTATATTTTCATACTCACACAATAAAATACTTCCATCTACTACTATAGAACATTGTGAAAAAAGAAGAAATTTCTTATAGCAAGTAATTTCTTCTTTTCCAACATTATTTTCTACTCCTTTGAATGGTTATTTATCAACTACAAATGGTCGTCTGCGAAACCTTTGAATTTGGACAGGTCTAAAATTCTTTAAATCAGGTTTAAGAATGGCCTAATTCCCTCTAATCTAGAATTCCGCACGAGTGAAATGTCTACAGTGATACCTTTTTCTATGACAGTTGCACATAAGCAGAAAACCTAAGTGTTGTAACTACAGCTTAGATATAATCTGAAGTTAACTTTTATCTCTCTGAATACAGGATATACCTGTCTTGGCAGGAGGCATAAACAAAGATCAGCATACATATAAGTGCAGTCTGATCTTAGTCTACACCAGTGATTATCTTTTCAAACAAGAATTATTCATAAGATCATTTCAAAGAAAATATTGACCCTGAATTGGGCCTTTTTTCTTTCAGCAGTTTAACTCTAAAGCAGTTCCAAGACAGGCCTTTATTCAGAATGACAATGGTTAAATGTTTTGATAGATGATTAAATAAAGTTCAAATTTCTCTATGATTCTCCATTGTCATTTACTGAAACAAGCATTCCACGTAATAAGGCAATTGTTTTTGAAAATTATACACCTTTTAATCACATTACTAGATCCATTCTAAATCTAAGATTTAGTGAAAGATTTGCTAGCTTCAACATTCCCAATATGAGATAATAATCAGAATGAAATTAATCACAAGTATTTATAAGAATTTCACAATACTGTAGCAGCAATCATCTCCCTGAAAATTGATTAAAAGAACCATTATCAGTTTTCTTGCCAAAATTTGGGACCACAGCTTAAAATCCTTGTCCAAAATTGTGTTGGAATCAAATGGCTGGAAGCACTATTGTGGGTGAACATTTCTTCTGATAATTAATTTTACAAACAACCTTAAACATGAGCAGGCTGATCGAAGTCTAAACCTCCTGCAAGAGTAGAATTATTCCAGGTTCAGCATAACAAGGGTTAATTGGCTGATCGCGGATATCAATCAAAGAATTAATCAATCCAATCAAATGATTCGTTTAGACAGGAATTGAACTTGAAACACCAATATTGTTGGACATTTCTGTGAAGTGTTTTTGTTGCATCGGGAACTTAAATATTAAAAAAAAAGCGTATTAAAGCAGTAGTTACACCATTCAGATCAACAACAAACCATTTTACTCTTTTTAAAAGTCAGTATCCATAAATTTTGCAAATTGTCATCTTAAACTTCCTGTCTGAGTCAGTGGTTGTTGTCAGAGGAATCTGTCAGTTCATCTTTGTCCTCGTCTGAATAAATATGATAGACCTCACATACCAACCGAAGACAGGAGGACAAGTGGCTTCAAAATATTGTAGTTAACCCATTCCCACACTTTAACACATTTTACATCTCTAAAACTACAAATGTGTCACACACATGGATGCCCCCGCTTAACCCATTCCCACTCAGTGACGCTTTTAGAAGCCCCCAAGAAAAAAAGCTTTGGAAAACATTGTGGAAAATGAAGAAACTGCTTGTCACAAGCAATTTCTTCATTATCAATAATGTTTTCTTTCTAAAAAGACAAAAAAATCTGCAATTTCATAAAGTTTAAATTGTCGTCCGCAACTTCAATCAATTTGGACCAGTCTAAAATTTTTTAGTGTGGTAATGGGTTAAGTGCTTGTCACATGACCTTCTCTTGTAGCCTTGAGAGTATAAAACACAACTTTACACTTGTACTCTTCATCTCCTGCCAGGTTATGTTGAAATCCATTGTTTAACGTTGAAGATATGCTCAAACCCTACACAAACATGGACAGAGGTAACTCTATACTCCCAGTGTCATCCAGGTGGGGGAGGGGGGGGGGGGAAGGGGGAGGGGGGGGGGGGCATAAAAAGCTTACTTTTACAATTTATTCAAGAAATGAAGAGAATATTTTACCTTTACAATTTATTCAAGAAATGAAGAGAATATTTTTTGTTGTCATGGAGGTATGAAACGAAAAAACTAATCACACTGTATGAATACGCCAAGCAGATTCATACATAAGTGTGATTATTTTTTTCGGTTCATACCTCCATGAAAACAAAAAAATTCTCTTCATTTCTTATAATTTAATAGCAAAGAGCGAAAACAGCAAAACTTTACAAATTTTGATACCTTTTTGTATGGGACTATATTTTGCAGAATCATACAAAATCACTGCGTGCTCAAAATTTTGTTTATGGATTAATGAATAATTTTTTCAACCAATCAGATTGCCCGTTTTCTATAGACGAAACTTTAAATTAAATTATTCAAATTTGAACCAGACTTAAATTGTTGTCTTGCTGTGGCTCAATTAAAACAGAGTATCCCTCAGGTAATGTTGAGTGTTTTCAGTAATTTTTGTGTGGGTGAAAAATCAACAAGAAGAAGTTACACAAATCTTGGAACATTTTTTTTTCTGATATTATAAATCATCAAAACACAATAAAGTGTTGTTTTTCCTGCCACCTATGTCTGCTTTTCCTTTATGAAGTTTTACTGTAAGAAACTTCTTATCATGATGAGGAAACATGCAAGAGAACACTATATAGTTTTGTTATGCAAATTCTTGTTCCAAAAGCTGTGTTGGTCCTAAACTACTGATTTGTTTTTCTTTTTCAGAACTGTTAAATGAAATGAGACGCATTTTAATGCCTCTGTAACTGCAAGTTTTAGCTCCACTGGCTGAAAGTCAGCGAGCTATTGTCATGACGTTGTGTCTGTCGTGCGTTCGTAGTCCATCCGTAGTCCATCCATAAACTTTCACTTTAAAAATGTTCTCATCAGAAAGTACTTAACAGAATTCAACCAAATATCACAGAAATGATCCTTTATCAGATTAGGGCTTAGGGAACAAGGTCACAAGAGCAAGGTGATTTTCCTAGAAAAATACGAGTACCCTAGGAAGAAAAATGACCAGGATTGAAATAATTAAGATTATTAGTTAAAGTTTATCAAACAGTTTAAAGGTCAAGGTCACAAGGTCAAGGACATTGTCTCAGATGAAATACAATCTCCCAATGAGTGCATGAATGAAATATGAGAACCTTAGGATGAAAAATGACCAAGAAAGAAAAAGTGAAAATTTTGGTTGAAGTTTTTGTAATAGGTTAAAGGTTAGGGTTACAAGGTCACAGGGTCAATGTCAATGTCTCAAATGAAATCCATTGTCCTGGTGAATGCATGTGTGAAATATGACCCCCTACCACTTGCTGCAAAAGCGATTTCAAAACTGTAACCAAGCCGGACGCTGACATCAACATTGATGCCAACATTTGAGGGTATGTCAATAGCTTTTCTGAGACTTTCGGGTGAAATTATCGAGTGATGATCCTCTGAGAAATAGAGGATAATCAAGTGGTTACTCCAGATATGAAGAATTATTTCACAAGGTTGTGTTGTTAGGCGTTTAAAAAACGAGTGCGAAGCACGAGTTTTTTTAACGCCTAACAACGCATCCAAGCGAATTTAATTTTAGCGAATAGGTGAGCTAAAAATACGGCAAATTTCAAAGTTTTCAAATGCTTGAAAAGTGACCTTTGGAAATTGACATTTAGATCTGTAGGATCATAAAAGTTTCAATTTTTTAACCCTTCTCCACATAATCCTGCCTTTTTACACCACTCAAGAAACAAACTTTTGAAAAAATTGTGTAAAATTTAAGAAATTGCTTGTCACATGCAATTTCCTCATTATTCACAATGTTTTCTGCAGCAAAAGTCAATGATTCTTAAGATTGTATGAACTTTAGATCGTTGTCTTTTACTTCTTTGAATTTAGACCAGTCCAAAGTTTTGTTGTCTGGTAATAGGTTTAAATGTGCAGTAGAAATATGAAGTCCCTTTCCCTTATTACTTAAATGATATGGATAATGTTAAGGTTTTATTGGGTTTTTTTCTTTTAGACATTGAATCAACAGGAAGATATCACCACAAGGAATGCTCATAGGGAATATGAAGTCCCTGTTAAACTTTGTCATGTAGATTTGTTTGTTTTTATTTGTTTAACGCTACTTTTAACAATTTTTCAGCCATATAGCGGCTGCTGCAGCATCAAACAATGGATTCCTGGTATATCTTGCACCAGTACTACCATTACATTATTTCCTAGCCTCCGGATGATTGATATCTCAATTAGGTTTACGATTATTCACCCATTGTGCAGACTGATCTTTGACTAAACTCCTTTCAAAACAGGAACATTCTGTGTTCAGTATGATAAGGCTTAAAATAAGTTTTTGGTTTGAAGTAGGAAACTATGAAAAATGTTATTAAACCTTGACAGGTAACAAAAGCATTGGGTAAAACAAAGTGTTACTTTAAAATATGAAACCTTTAACTAAATTGTGTTCTGGTGGATTATCAGGAATTATTATAAACCTTGCTGTGAAATCTTGGGATTTCTCAGTGTAATAAATTTTGATATCATCACTGGAGTGACGATAACACTTTTCAGTTTCACTCTCTGCCGTAATTTAGGAACTACTTTTTTTCCAACCCAGTGACATTATAAAGAGTCTATAAGAGTATGAAATGGAGACTTCTACAGTTTTGTGGGTGTTGTTTTGGTCTTTAATCGTGTATTCATCCACACTTTTTCAATAGAACTTCTCTCTATCAAAAAGATTTGTTTTGATATTTTAATAAACAAGGTGCCAAATTGTCACAAGATACGCCCCGTCACACTGCTTAATATTAACTGGGGGTTTGAATAGAACTGATGTTATTTTAAATGAATATTTTTTGTCAAACAAAGTATGAAAAACAACAAAGGGCAAAAACTCAAAATATACACTAGGTAAAGTTATGGTTCTTGTACACAGCACTCCCACTTGGTGAGCTCTATCCATCCATGAAGTTTCATGATTCTAGCTATTACACTTTTAGAGATATACTCCTGACAAGATTCAAGTATGAAAAACAACAAAGGGCAATAACTCAAAATATACCCTAGGTAGAGTTATGGTTCTTGTACACTGCACTACCACTTGGTGAGCTCTATCCATCCATGAAATTTCATGATTCTAGCTATTATACTTTATTTAAGAGACAGACTCCATACAAGATTCAAGTATGATAAACAACAAGGGCAATAACTCAAAAAATAGGCCAGGTAGAGTTATGGTTCTTGTGCACTGCACTCTCCCTTGGTGAGATCTATACACCCATGAAGTTTCATGATCCTAGCTATAATACTTTTAGAGATATACTCCGGACAAGATTCAAGAATGAAAAACAACAAAGGGCAATAACTCAAAAAATAGGCTAGGTAAAGTTATGGTTCTTGTACACTGCACTCCCACTTGGTGAGCTCTATCCATCCATGAAATTTCATGTTCCTAGCTATTATACTTTTAGAGATATACTCCGGACAAGATTCAAGTATGAAAAACAACAAATGGCAATAACTCAAAATATACTCTAGGTAGAGTTATGGTTCTTGTACACTGCACTCCCCCTTGGTGAGATCTATCCATCCAATAAATTTCATGATTCTAGCTATTATACTTTTAGAGATATACTCCGGACAAGATTCCAGAATGAAAAACAACAAAGGGCAATAACTCAAAAAATAGGCCAGGTAGAGTTATGCTTCTTGTGCACTGCACTCTCCCTTGGTGAGATCTATACACCCATGAAGTTTCATGATCCTAGCTATAATACTTTTAGAGATATACTCCGGACAAGATTCAAGAATGAAAAACAACAAAGGGCAATAACTCAAAAAATAGGCTAGGTAAAGTTATGGTTCTTGTACACTGCACTCCCACTTGGTGAGCTCTATCCATCCATGAAATTTCATGTTCCTAGCTATTATACTTTTAGAGATATACTCCGGACAAGATTCAAGTATGAAAAACAACAAATGGCAATAACTCAAAATATACTCTAGGTAGAGTTATGGTTCTTGTACACTGCACTCCCACTTGGTGAGCTCTATCCATCCATGAAATTTCATGATTCTGGCTATTATACTTTATTTAAGAGACAGACTCCATAAAAGATTCAAGTATGATAAACAACAAAGGGCAATAACTCAAAAAATAGGCCAGGTAGAGTTATGCTTCTTGTGCACTGCACTCTCCCTTGGTGAGATCTATACACCCATGAAGTTTCATGATCCTAGCTATAATACTTTTAGAGATATACTCCGGACAAGATTCAAGAATGAAAAACAACAAAGGGCAATAACTCAAAAAATAGGCTAGGTAAAGTTATGGTTCTTGTACACTGCACTCCCACTTGGTGAGCTCTATCCATCCATGAAATTTCATGTTCCTAGCTATTATACTTTTAGAGATATACTCCGGACAAGATTCAAGTATGAAAAACAACAAATGGCAATAACTCAAAATATACTCTAGGTAGAGTTATGGTTCTTGTACACTGCACTCCCCCTTGGTGAGATCTATCCATCCAATAAATTTCATGATTCTAGCTATTATACTTTTAGAGATATACTCCGGACAAGATTCCAGTATGAAAAACAACAAAGGGCAATAACTCAAAAAATAGGCCAGGTAGAGTTATGCTTCTTGTGCACTGCACTCTCCCTTGGTGAGATCTATACACCCATGAAGTTCCATGATCCTAGCTATAATACTTTTAGAGATATACTCCAGACAAGATTCAAGAATGAAAAACAACAAAGGGCAATAACTCAAAAAATAGGCTAGGTAAAGTTATGGTTCTTGTACACTGCACTCCCACTTGGTGAGCTCTATCCATCCATGAAATTTCATGTTCCTAGCTATTATACTTTTAGAGATATACTCCGGACAAGATTCAAGTATGAAAAACAACAAATGGCAATAACTCAAAATATACTCTAGGTAGAGTTATGGTTCTTGTACACTGCACTCCCCCTTGGTGAGATCTATCCATCCAATAAATTTCATGATTCTAGCTATTATACTTTTAGAGATATACTCCGGACAAGATTCCAGTATGAAAAACAACAAAGGGCAATAACTCAAAAAATAGGCCAGGTAGAGTTATGGTTCTTGTGCACTGCACTCTCCCTTGGTGAGATCTATACACCCATGAAGTTTCATGATCCTAACTATAATACTTTTAGAGATATACTCCGGACAAGATTCAAGAATGAAAAACAACAAAGGGCAATAACTCAAAAAATAGGCTAGGTAAAGTTATGGTTCTTGTACACTGCACTCCCACTTGGTGAGCTCTATCCATCCATGAAATTTCATGTTCCTAGCTATTATACTTTTAGAGATATACTCTGGACAAGATTCAAGTATGAAAAACAACAAATGGCAATAACTCAAAATATACTCTAGGTAGAGTTATGGTTCTTGTACACTGCACTCCCCCTTGGTGAGATCTATCCATCCAATAAATTTCATGATTCTAGCTATTATACTTTTAGAGATATACTCCGGACAAGATTCCAGTATGAAAAACAACAAAGGGCAATAACTCAAAAAATAGGCCAGGTAGAGTTATTGTTCTTGTACACTGCACTCTCCCTTGGTGAGATCTATACACCCATGAAGTTTCATAATCCTAGCTATTATACTTTTAGAGATATACTCCGGACAAGATTCAAGTATGAAATACAACAAAGGGCAATAACTCAAAAAATAGGCCAGGTAGAGTTATGGTTCTTGTACACTGCACTCCTACCTTATGAGCTCTATCCATCCATAAAATTTCATGATTCTAGCTACTATACTTTTAGAGATATACTTCGGACAAGATTCAAGTATGAAAAAAAACAAAGGGCAATAACTCAAAAAATAGGCCAGATAGAGTTATGGCTCTTTGGCACTGCACTCCCCCTTGGTGAGATCTAAACACCCATGAAGTTTCATGATCCTAGCTATAATACTTTTAGAGATATACTCCGGACAAGATTCCAGTATGAAAAACAACAAAGGGCAATAACTCAAAAAATAGGCCAGGTAGAGTTATGGTTCTTGTGCACTGCACTCCCCCTTGGTGAGATCTATACAACCATAAAGTTTCATGATCCTAGCTATAATACTTTTAGAGATATACTCCGGACAAGATTCAAGTATGAAAAACAACAAAGGGCAATAACTCAAAAAATAGGCCAGGTAGAGTTATGGTTCTTGTGCACTGCACTCCGTATTGATGAGAAGAATATAACTGCCAAGTTTAAAGTCAATCGGACTAACGGTGACAGAGTTATGCTCTGGACAAAGAAGTGGACACCGCCGGACGCCCGGACACCACGGGTGATCCCATAATACGTCCCGTCTTCGACGGGCGTATAAAAAATAAGATAATAAGGTATATAATTAATAGAATAATCGACTGGTTATTCCAGATATGAAATTTTTTTTTCGCTGGGATGCATTGTTAGGCGTTCAAAAAAACTCGTGTTTCGCACTCGTTTTTTAAACGCCTAACAACACATCCTTGTGAAATAATTCTTCATATCTGGAGTAACCACTTGATTATCCTCTATTTCCCGGAGGATCATCACTTGATAATTTCACCCGAAAAGTAGTTAAGTCACCAAATTGATACACTCACTGTTTGGATATCTAGCCCTATTTTTGTTCATTTCGTACTACAAAATGCCGTCTCAATGGGACTTAACCCACTCCTAAACACAAACACCTTTTGACGCCCCCAAGTAAAAATGGTTTGGAAAATATTGAAGAGAATGTTCTCCACAACGTTTTCAACCTTGAAACAAAAAAAATCAGTTTCGTCAAGTTTAAATTGTCGTATGCAACTGATTTCAATTTGGACCAGTCTAAAATTTTGCCATGTGGAAATGGGTTAAGACCATGATGACATCATAAGGTTGCCATATAATTCAGGCAGCAAAAAACACACTTGTAGAAAATTTCTCAAAAAAAACCCCCAAACAACATATGATAATATGTATATTCATTTGTTTTTCATGTGAGAACATTTAATATTTCATTGAATGAGCCACTGTCATAGCGCAGTCGGTAGCGCGTCAGACTCCTAATCTTCAATCATTTCATGGCATTGGTTCGATCCATGGTGGCGGTACATATCTTTTCCGACATTTGTCTCTCACCAATGGGTGGATAATCGTAAACCTATGAGGTATAGCAGCTGGAGGCTAGGAAAGGATGTAATGGTAGTACTGGTGTGAGAAATACCAGGAATCCATAGTTAGGTGCTCCAGCCGACGCGAGATGACTGAATACCTTTGAAAGTGGCGTTAAACCCCAATCAATCAATCAATCAATTTCACTGAATGAACAACAAGCTCTATATTTTTCCTCAGATGGTGAACAGCTTTAGTTCATTTTGACCAAAGTTTCACTACAGTAAGTGTTGTATTTAACCAATTACCAGATGACTGAATCTTTAGAGAAGCTAAAGATTACAATTTCAAGTTCATTATTTTTATTTCTTTTTATTGAAGAAAGATTGTTGGAAATAAAAACATTTATTTTTTACATACAATTTCTTCACTTTCCACAATGTTTTCAAAAGCCTTTTTTCTTGAAGGTTGTAAAAAACAGGGACTAAATGAGAATAGGTTTATACCATTTAAAATATCACTTTTTATCACTTATTAATTTCTATGGGCAAGATGAAACACAGTCCCCTTAGGTTTTCAACCCATTTTCTGAAACAAAATTTTAGACTGGTCAATTGAAATTAACCCTTGTCATGCTGAACCGGAATATTCCGGTTTTGGCAGGAGGTGTAGACTATGATCAGACTGCACTTATGTGCAGGCTGATCTTAGTCTACACCTCCTGCTTGTACTTTCCCTGCCAGAATTGTTTATGAATTTGATTTCTAAAAGAAATATTGAGTTCTTAATAAATAGTTCTATCAGTGCTTTCAGTCCTTTGATTTGACAGCATTTCAGTAAGGTAATTTATACAGCATAACAAGGGTTAAAAGAAGTTGTTGATGACAATTTGATGATATTTTCAAAAAAATCTTTGTCAGCTGGGGTAGAAAAACATTTAGGATAACAAAGTAATTGCTTATAAGAGGAAATTTTCAACAAAAACTCCCAAAGCTTTTCCTTGGGGAGGGTGGGATTGAATGGGACCTGGTAAGAGATTATTCATCAGTCATTATACTTTAACCTATTACCAGACAGCAAAATTTGAGACTGGTCCAATTTGAAAGGAGTTGCAGACGACAATTCATAATTTATGGAATTTTAGATTTTTTCACCTTTCTGGATAGAAAACATTCTGTAAAGTGAAGATATTGCTTGTTACAAGCAATTTCTTCACTTTACACAATGTTTTCCCAATTTTTTTTCTTCAGCTTACTTTCATGTTCTTTCTACAGACATTGCAGAATCTCTATACTTATCAAACTGATCAATTTCGAGTGCAAATCAACCACAAATTGAATAATCCTACATCTTAGGTCTCTCACTTTTTCTGTGAAGAAAACAAACAACACAAACACATAAAGAAAATTATGATAAGCCATCAAGAAAACACTAATCACGATCAACTATCATACGCTTTCTTCATAGATTTATATCCATCATCTTAACCTCTCACTAAATCTACCTCCTTTTTTATTTCGTTTGAAGAGTAAGCACACATCACATCCACTCCATGGGGATTATAGAAAGTTTTCCAAGTTTTCAGAAAAACAGTGCCACCACATGTACAATATTATACACAAAACAGCATCAACATTTCCCTTAACCTATCATCTTACTAGAAAATTTTAGACAGGTCCAAATTCAAAGAAGCTGCAGATGACATTTAAAACAATTTTTTCTCCATTTTTCCATTCTTTGTTTTCCACAATGATTTCAAAAAGCTCTTTTCTTGAGGGGCATCAAAAAGCTTCATTGTGTGGAAACCTATTACCAGGTGACTATATTTTAGACGAAGAAGTTGCAGACGATTTTTAAAAATGTGCATAAGTATCAAAATAAGTGCCAAATAATGTGGAAAAACATTGTGAGAAAGGGAGAAATTGCTTGCTTCAAGCAATTTCTCCTTTTCTCACAAAGTTTTCCATGAAGGTGTCAAAAAGAGGCATTGTGTGGTGATGGGTTCCCAATTCCTTGGAAAACTTAATATTAGACCATCATCAAAATTTCAGACTAATCTGAATTCAAAGATGTTGCAGACAACTATTTATAAGTTGGTGAAATTTAAAAAAAATTCTTTGCCATTTAACCCATTCCCACACAGTGAGGCTTTTAAACGCCCCTCAAGAAAAACGATTGGGAAAACATTGTGTATAATAAGGAAATTGCCTGTAACAAGCAATTTCTTCATTTTACACACTGTTTTCCACCAAGAAAGTTGAAATAGTCTAACACTTCATAAACTTCAAATTGTCCTCTGCATCTTCTTTCAATTTTGGACGGTATGGAATTTTGCCGTCTGGTAATAGGTTAAGGCAGAAAATAATGTGGACATTGAAGAAATTGCTTAGGGCAAGTATTTCTTTCCTTTTATTGTCCACAATGTTTTCTAAAGCTTTTTTTCTTTAGAGCCATAAAAAGACAGGATTGTGTGGGGAAGTGATTAACTTAAAAGAAGGTACAAAATTGCATTTAAAAATCATTTCAAAATTATTTTATCAACCCATTCCCAAACAATCCTACTCTTTTATGTTGTAAAAAGCATTGTGTACTGTGAAGAGTCATTTTCATCAACATCAACTATAGTGTTTTCAAACCCTAAAATGTAATGATTTTTCTTTATTTTCACTATATATCTTGAAATTGATATCTATACCATCTTTCAATTCAGACTAAGTCTAACGATTTGAAATGTGGTAATGGATTGAAGAAATTAGCTTACTTTTAAATTACCAGCAAACATTATTTCTCACTACTCTGGATAAAACAATAATTATACAAGTAAATGTGCCAGAGAAATGAGAAAATGGAAAATTGCAATTCGGTAATACTTCCAGTCTGAAATTAACCCATTACCAGACGGCAAAATTTTTAGACTAGTCTGAATTGAAAGGTGTGGCAGACAACAATTTAAAGTTGATGAAATTTTAGATTTTTTCAACTTTCTTGGTAGAAAACATTATGTTTAAGGAAGAAATTGCTTGTGACACACAATTTCTTCCTTTTACATTATGTTTTCCAGATTGTAGTTCTTGAGAGGCATCAAAAAGCGTTTTGGAATGGATAAGGCAAAATGCTAGTTATTGTTTTTGCAATTCATACTTAATTATACAAAATAATTACAATAGCAAAAAAAAAATATTTTTTTTTTTCGAATAATTTGTCCAACACATTCAACAAATTCCTTCCATTTTTGTCCTACTAACTGAAAGTTGGACAAATATTACTTTCAACCCTTGTCATGCTGAATAAAATAATTCTGAGTTAAAGAATCAAAGGACTGAATGCACTGGAAGGACAAGTTGTGGGTCTTTTTTTCCATCAAACTCATAAACTATCAAGATTTGAAAGATGCAAACAGATGGTATATATTAAGATCAGACTGCACATATGTTCAGGCTGATCTTTGTCTATACTACCTGGAAAAACAAGAATATTCTGGCTTCAGCAGGACAAGGCTTAACTTTAACCAAGCCCTATAAGCTCAGTCAAAAAAGCACTGTGCTCTCAAGTCTGGGCCATGGGTTCTAATCCCGATTCAGGCAACATTCTTTCCAACATTTGAAAAAAAGTCATCTTGACATAAGTAACATTTGCCTCGTACCAAAAGGCATATGATTAGTAGTGTACCAAACTGAGATCAGTAGCTGGTGGCCCAGATTGAATTTTGTGGTTAATTCAGTTTATTCAGAAATATGACTAGAAGTCTTGGTTAGGTACATTAGACTTACACATTTAACTGAAATATTGTTGAAAGTTCTGTTAAACCCTTCATGAACTTGTAAGAAATATATAAGCTGTTATTTTCATTATCATTCAATTCATTTCTACAAATTGTTGCAAAGCAGACTCCCCCACAAGTGCATTGTCATTCAGTTCCATCCACTGTGGCTGCACATATCCTTTCAAATAGCCGATGAGTTAGAGCATGGAAACAGTTATCAATCAAAGTTCAATTGTGACTTTGACCTTAGACCTATGTCACCCCAACACATTGGGCACTTTCTTGGATCAGTGGCAACAATTATATGAAGTTTCAAATTTTAAGGTCAATTCGTTTACAGCAAGGGAACAAAAAAATGGATGGATAGACGGAAAGACAGACATGGTGAAACCAATATACCACCTCTACTTCATAGGTAAGGGTATAAAAATATGAATAGAAGCAACTTAGAAAAACATGATGACAAGAGGAACAATTGATTGTTTCAAGCAATTTCTCCTTTTTGCTACAATGTTTTCTACTCAATTAGACATTTTATGTTTTGATTTATGGATATTTTAATGAGTCGTCTTCAACATCTTTCAATCGAGACTACTGTAAAGTTCAGTGGTCTACTAATGGGTAAAAAATCTCAGAACAACACAGAAGAATGGTCTGTAATAAACAGGGTATCTCCTGGTCATTATGATCAAAGGTTTTTTTCTCCTCCAACATTTTCTGTAATACTCGAGAAGGTTCTAATAATTGGATAACTGGTCTAAACAAGATTAATTGAAAGAAAAGCTGGAAAAGCTATGATAATTACAGAAGGCCTCAAACTGTTGCTAGGGAAATAAGAATTACATTTGTTAATTTGTATGCAGTTCAATGCCCCTTTCATTAGTATTGGTAGCAGGTGCATCTATGGCTTCCTATCTTTTCTCACACCAATACAACCACAACATTCAATCCTAGCTCCTAGCTGCTCATCCCTTTTAACCCATTCCCACACAATCCTGCTTTTATATGCCCCTCAAAAAAGATCATGGCAAAAAAAATGTGGAAAATTAAGAAGTTGCTTGTTACTACCCCAAAAAATACAAAGACTTAAAATTTCAGCAACTTAAAACTGTTGTCTGTGACTTCTTTGATTTTAGACCCGTCTGAAATTTGTGGTGCGTGGTAATGGTTTAAGCCGACGGTAACTTAAAATCATCAAGAAAAACATTTGGGAGAACGTTGTGTAAGATGAAGAAATTGCATGTAACAATCAATTTCTCCATTTTACACGATTTGAAATTGAAAGGTAAAAAAATCTAAAAATTCATAAACTTTAAAATGTCGTCTGCAACTCCTTTCAATGTGGACCAATCTAAATTTTTCCCATCTGGTAAGGGGTTAACTACCATCTATTTTTTCAGTGGTAGTCAGCCCATAGAGCCACTCACAGAGTGTCCACAGTGACCAAAGGAAGCACACTATTCAATTTTTAGGCAATTTCCTTTGCTGAACCCACCGCTGGTATGTAACATCACTGTAAAAGGCATCACTTTCGAA
Source organism: Fragum fragum (assembly GCA_946902895.1). Lineage (NCBI taxonomy): Eukaryota > Metazoa > Mollusca > Bivalvia > Cardiida > Cardiidae > Fragum > Fragum fragum. Next base: position 46,938,939 of record OX336372.1, read on the forward strand.
CAAAGAATATAAACCGCAGAGAGAAGCTCCTCACTGTGCAGGCTTATCAGGTTCAAAGCACATTGCTTTTGTCATCTCTAACACACATTCAAATGATCTATTGTTTGTGTTTGATCAAAAACTCGTAACTAAGGCTCATTCCAAGCTGTAGTTGCATGGGTTTGGTAGAACACCATAGATATGCTGGATTTTCCATGATGATCTCTATTTGTGTGATGGTTCCTAAATTTTTTAACCAGGAAAATAGTATACATACACAACAGTGGTAGCTGTAAGGAGCTTTGATGAAAGATAAAGGCAGGCATTTCTGACAGAATAGAAAGAAATATGATCGGGAAATTTGGTAAGTAATTTTGAAGAGAAAAACATTGTAACAATTAGTGTATCATTCGCCTGTTGCCTTTTTTTTTTTATTTTTATTCCTATACAAGATTAGACACTTCATGCTGATCTGTACTTAGGTTGATAATCCTTTCACTTGATAGTGATTTATCATGAATGCCGACAGCCCTATGATATTTGTCCATCAAGATTCAAGCTGATTGGCTGAATATTTCTTTTCATATACTTCTATAAACAAAATTTTGAGCACTCAACAATTTATTTCTCCTTTCTCACAATATTTTGTACCTTAAGCATCAATTTATTTTGCTGATTTTATTTTCCCATTCCAACACAGCAAAATTTTAGACTGGTCCAAATTGAAAGAAGCTGCAGACGATATTTTCAAGCTGATGGAATTTTGAATTTTTTCGTCTTTTTGGATAGAAAACATTGTGGATAATGAAGAAATTGCTTGATACAAGCAATTTCTTCATTTTCCACAATGTTTTCCAAAGCTTTTTTCTCGAGGGGCGTAAAAAGGAGGGAATGAGTTGGAATGGGTTAAATAATAATAAGAAATGAAGAATATATTCTTAATGTTCATTGTGGTATTGAACCCAAAAACTTAATCACACAAATGTATGAATCCACTTCATACAGTGTAAATTTTTAGGTTCATACCTCAATGAAAACAAAAATTGTTCTCATCATTTCTTAACCCATTACTTAACAACGAAATTTTAGACAGGCCCAAATTGAAAGGAGTTGCAGACGACAATTTCTAGTTAATGAAATTTATGATTTCTTTAACTTTCTGCAGAGAAAACATTGTGTGAAATGAAGAAATTGCTTGTTACTAGCCATTCCTTCATATTACACAATGTTTTCACAATTGTTTTTCTTGAGGGGCGTCAGAAAGCGTCACTGTGTGGGAATGGGTTAAATGAAATATTGCTTTTTTTGCATAAAAAATTAATTCCAGATTTGACTTTGCCTTCTACAGAAAGTATCAAAATATTTTTTTCTCCCTATTCTCCAATTAAACCATTACCAGATGACAAAATTTTAGAACTGAAATTGAAAGAAGACGCAGACAATATTTCAAAGCCTGTTAAATCAGCAAAATGAAATGATGCTTAAGGTACAAAATATTGTGAGAAAGGAGAAATAAATTATTACAAGCAGTTCCTTTTTTCTCACAATGTTATCTCAATATAATTCTATAGGGGTATAAAAATTCAGGATTGTATGGCAATAGGTTAACCCATTACCAGACAGCAAAATTTTAGACTGGTCCAAGATGAAAGAAGTTCCAGATGATAACTTAAAGTTTGTGCAATTTTGAATTGTTTCATCTTTTTGGGTAGGAAACATTGTGGATAATGAAGAAATTGCTTGTCACAAGCAATTTCTTCATTTTCCACAATGTTTTTTAAAGCTTTTTTTCCTTAGGGGCGTCTAAAAGCGTCACTGAGTTGGAATGGGTTAACCTATCACAAAACAATCCTACATTTTTACACAGTAAGAAAATAAAGTGCTAGAAATCATTGTGGGAAAATGAGACTCCTTTGCTCAAATGTTTACTACCTGATTTGGCTCTTACTATTCAATTTTAGCACACGTTGAGTTTTCCTCTGAAACTTCTTTGAATTCAGAATAGTCTAAACTTTTGTTGCGTAGATATGAATTATACCAGTCTTGCAGTCAGGGCTATCTGATTCCTAAACATTTTGTACTTCATGCACAGGAAAGTAGGAAAATAGATTTATTGTTTAGGAAAAGGTTTGCTCAAGATTTAAAACTTGAAGCAAATTGAGACAAGACCTTCCACTTGTCTTCAAGAATGAGAGAAAAAACGGGCAGTCTAAATAGTTTATACATTACAGCACAAGTCTGGCAATTAAAATCTACTTCACATGTACACCTTAATTAACTGAAGCACAACATCTGGCAAAATGGGGAGGTTCATCGGTTTAGTTCTTGGTTTATGAGTTTGCTAATAACTCATTCCCACTTGACTAAAATTTTAGACATATCCAAATTGAAAGAAGCTGCTGACAACAATAATGTCCCAATTTTACTTGCGTTTACAACTCACAGACAAATGGACTCTCCAATTCTACCAATTTGGGTGCATAGAATTAATTGCCTTATAGGCTAAAAAAAACAATTTTAGATAAGATGTCCATAAAGTCCCCTAAATCACTCACCTGAGTTAATTGCCTATTCATTCTGATTCTTCACCCAATACCATACAATGACACTTTTTGACTAACTCAAGAAAGACAATCATGAAAACATTGTGTAAATGAAGAAATTGCTTGTAACAAGCAAATATTTTCTTTTCACACAATACTTTCTACCCAGAAAGTTGAAAAAATCTAAAATTTCATCAAGTTTGAATTGTCATCTGCAACATCTTTTAATTTGGGCTAGTCTAAAATGTTGTCGTGTTGGAATGGGTTAAGTCAATTGAGAAGAAAGTGAGGCTGCAAAAGTTTCCATAAAGTTTTTTTAAGCATTTGACCTTGTGGTCTAGTATTACTTCAGAGAGTCAATGTGTTTTCTTAGATTTAACTTAATAACCTAGTTTTAACTCTAAGTCATTTCGAGGTAGCTTCAGCACTCCTAGGAATTCCCACTCCAGTACTTCCATAACATCCCTTCTAAGTCTCCAGATGCTTATCTCACTAATTTTAACGATTATCCACTCATTGGTGGGAGACAAATCTTGGAACAAACCCAGTACCCATGATTAGGAGTCCTACAGACTACAACCTAACCAATGGCTGGCCCTGCCCAATGACTCCCTAGGCCTCGCCCATTAACTCCGGCAGGAAGTTCCGCATGGATTTTTAATGTATTCTTTTACAAAATTTATGGCCAGTAGCATGTAACAAAAAAGTACAATGGTTAAATGGTGACCTAAAGGTCGTAACTACAGCTTGAATAAGCTGTAGTTACGCCGTTTAAGTCACCAAACCAACAGGGTCAGATGATCATTCTAATCACTAAGTTTACTATTGCATAGTTTTTAGCTAAGAAGGATATAAAAAGTCTTACAAATACAAAAGTCCAGCAAATATACAAGTTTCTAAACCCTTGAGATGCTTTCTTTTTCTTCTTTTTTCAGGATAATCATTTTTACAGAGAATAGAAAAATGGAAATAAAAGAAACAAGATGTGTTTGTGAAACACTATGCCCCCGGAACGGGAATTCTATAGAAACGGGTAAAGGGTTAAAATTTTGACCTTGACCCTGATGAAATGACCTTTCCCAATTGCGCCTTGTTGAGACCAATCTGCATACCAAATATTAGCATTGTAACTTAATCAGGGTTGAAGTTATAGGAAAATGTTTAGTTGGCAGGTTAAGTTTTGCAGATAGACAGACAGATGGACAGACATACAGACAGACAGACGGACACCGGTAAAATAATATGCCCCCGATCTTATCGATGCGGGGGCATAAAAATTTGACATATTGAAAGGTCCATCAAAAATACAATTTTCTCAACCCTCAGGATAATCTTCTCTCTTTTTTAAGGTTTGAGCCTTCTAGATGATGGAATTTCATGATAAGTATAATCTAACAAGACTCGGTTTTCCTTGAATGCATTATCTCATTCTATCTAGATCTAAGGGAGACAAATGCAATCTCAACATTAAGGCAATCAAAGAGTTGCTTTTCCTACTCATTTCCTACTCTTGTATAGCTGACCTTGTAAGAGACCCAACAAAGAAATTAACCCTTGTCATGCTGAACCCAGAATATTCCTGCAGGAGGTATAGACAAAGATCAGCCTGCACATAAATGCAGTCTGATCATAGTCTATACTACCAGTCCTCCTTGTCCTTTTAAGACAGAATTGGTTATAAGATATATTTTCAATATAAATATTGACCCATTATTTGGTGCTTCCAGTGCTTTCAGCCCTTTGATTTATGTGCAATTCCTTTTGTAGATTTATAATTCAGCATGATAAGGGTTAAGACTGGTCAAAACTGAAGGAGTTACAGACAACACTTTCAAGGTGATAAAATTTTCAAGTTCTTTGGACAGAAAACATTGTGGAAAATAAAGCAACTGATTGTGGCAAGCTATTTCTTCAATTTGGAATTATTTTTTGGGATTATAAAAATTGTGACTTTTTTGAGAGCAAATTAACCCATTCCCACACAATCCTGTCTTTTATGCCCCTCAACACAATAGCTTCAGAGAATATTGTGGAAAATGAAAAAAATATTTGTTGAAAGCTACTTCTTTATTACCCACAATGTTTTCTACACCAAAGGAGAAAGATTTTCAGCAACTAAAAACAGTACTCTGCAACTTCTCTAAATTTGAACACGACAATTGTATAAATTTTGTTTTTGTCTGGTAATGGGTTAAGACAAGTTGTCATTAATTGTGGTGGCTAAAACTAGGATGAACATTCATCACCATGTACCATACCCATGCAATGCTCAAAAGTGAGCCAAATCAGAATAGAAAATAAATGGATAAGCCAGCTGGAAAGTGGTAAAACAGCTCTATGTTCAACCAGATGGCAAAATGCTCACAATGTTCCAACACAATCACACATTTTGACGCTCCTGAAGATAAAAGCTTTGAAAAACATTGCAGAAAAAAAGAAATTGCTCAAAACTAGCAATTTCTTCATTTCCCAAATTTCTTTTTAACAACAAAGATAAATGATTTATCAATTTCATCAACTTGATATTATTGTCTGCAAATTGGACCAGTCTGAAATTTTGTTTTGAGCTAATGGGTTAAATAATTTGTACTTTTCTTTTCTAGTACATGTAAGTGGACAGCAGTTGCTAACGCTATGTCACCCTGAACACAGCCGAGTAATCAGGACTATCACCAACATACAGCTTTACATCACAAAGGATAATTGATGCATCATTGGCCACTCCCACTGATCTTTGATTGACTGAGTAATAAATGGTAATATTTTGTAGAAATATTATTTTGTGGTCAGGGACATACAAATGAGAAGCAGATTGTAGGTTGTTAACCTAAACATAGTATAACCACAGCTTGAACAAGATGTGTTTGTGAAACACAGTGCCCATGCAACAGGACTAAACATTTGACCTTGGTATGTGACCTTGACCTTATCACATGACCTTGACATGAGGAATTGAGTATTATGGAGATGTATCATCATGCCAAATATGAGCATTGTATCTTGAATAGGCTGGTAGTAATTGGCGATGTTAAGTTTTTTGGTAAAGTTTTGCAGACAGACAGACCAACAGACGGAAAGACGGACAATGGTAAAACAATATGCCCCCGATCTTTTGATGCAGGGGCATAAAAAGCTGTGGTAATGCCGTTTAATCCTTTCCCACACAATAACACAATTTTTTTTAGGCTCCCAAAGAAAAAAAAAACGTAAAAACATTTCCAACAACAAAAACTTTATACTATGGACTGTCATGCATAACTGAAGAGCCCTGTCCTAATAGCAAAGCTAAAGTGGTAAGGATTTGGAATAACCTATGTACAAAGTGCAATATCAATAAAAATGGCTTGGTATCAAACTTGATGCCCTTAGAACCATATCTTCAAACATTGAGGGCTACATTTCAGGTTGTGCATATCAAACCAAGAATATATTTGATGCAAGAAGGTCCTAGTATAATACCTTGAGTAAGTCTGGTTGGTTCTTTGATGACCTCTCCATCCATAAAACAGGCCTTAGCAACAGGTACCATGGTGATGACCCCATCTTGGTTGTCAAGGTAACAATGGTTCTTGTCAACCCCTGTACCAGTAATCAATATATCTGGTACTGGTACAGCATCTACAGTACCTACTATCGTCCGACCTGAAGTGAAACAGAAGATGCTGACACATAATGTACAACAGATGCAGCTAGATCACAAAAGCTCACCTAAAGCAAATTTATCTCAAGTGAGCAAAAATATGAACCCATTTGAATGGTGTTTAACCCTTTCCCGTTTTTTGATATTTTAGACTGGTCCACATTGAGAAAGGTTGCAGACAACAATGAGAATTGGATACAAGATGAAATGAAACCATCTTATGTTGTAGACAATATTGTGGAAAAAGAAGAAATTGCTTGCTTTTTCCACGATGTTTTCTCAAGTATAAAATCATTGTGTATTTAACCCTTGTTACCCTGAATAAAGTCCTTTTAAGAATTGCATTAAAATAACTGAAATGAAAGTAAACGAAGACTGATGGTGGGTCAATATTTCTTTAAAAAAAGTTTTATACAAACAACTCTGATTTTAAAGTGACTAACAGGTGGCATAGACTAAGTTCAGACTGCACATATAAGTAGGACATTCTTTGTCTATGCCTCCTGCCAAAACAGGAATTTTCTAGGCTCAGCATGACAAGAGTTAAGTGACCATTAAAGGCAGCAAAAGTGCTCATTGTTGCTTGTTGCAAGTATTTCCTCCTTTTATCACAATCTTTTTCAAGATGCAAAAATGCCTCTTTTGTGATTATATTGTAGTTTAGGACCCTAAATGAGAGGCTTGCAACATTCTTAACCCAGTAACAGATGATAAAATTTTGGACAACTTGCACCTCACCCACTGATAAAGATAAACAAGATGTGCATGTTACACACTAAGCCCTATAAATGAAACACTTTATAGATGTTTGACCTTGATAGATTACCTTGACCTTGTTAGGTGACCTTGTCATTAACAAATAGGTATTGATGAAAACTCCCCTCATGCAGAATAAACTTTGTACTGAATTTCTGGACAATAATCAATTTGCAGGGTGAAATTTTTGGATAAATAGATAGAAAGAGAGACAGATGCTGGTAGAGCAATATACCCCTATCAAACAGAAACTTAACTTAACTCTTTCCCACATGATAAAATTTTAGGCAAGTCTAAATTCAAAAAATTTGCAGACAACAAATTGATTAAATCTTTAAACTCTGCATATTTTTGGATAGAAAACTTTGTGAATAATCTTATTTCTACAATGTTTTTCCAAGTCTTTTTCTTGTTAGGCGTAAAAAAGCAGGATAATAGGTTGACTGTCTTTCTTGTAGCAGGCATGAAATCATACCGAATTTCAGCAAATCAAAAATATTTTTTTAAGTAAAGATTCTCAGAGGATGCATTTGAAATGTACAGATTCTTTACCAGTGTTCTGTAGGTTTCTGTTTTGTGTGACTTGTGAATGAACAGGAAAAGTTAACTTAAATGTTTTCTCCAAAATTTGTGGAACAAAACTTAATCATTCATACCATAAGGCAATTTAAAGCTAATTATCCCATTACCACATGAGACAAGATCAAAGTGATGAAATCTTAAAAAATCTGTGTCTTTCTCGATAAAAAGCAATTTCTTCATTTTCAAGGAATTTTTCAATAACAATATTACTGCAGGGTGTCAGAAAGCCTGATAATGTGGTAATTGGTTAAGCAAATTATTCTCAAGTACATCTATATTGTACAAATTTATCTCATCGTTCTAAGTGGGATGACTAACTGGAGGCTAGGAAAGGATGTACTGGTAGTTCGGGTGAGAGGGATGTACTGGTAGTACTGGTGAGAGAAATACCAGGAATCCATGTTAGGTGCTCCAGTCACAACCATATGACTCTAATACTATTAAAGTGGCATTAAACCCAATTCAATCAAACAATTATCTCATTGTACATTTAACATTTGCAAAAACAATTACAAGGTACCATCTTTAAATTACCTTGACCACCATAACTGCACAGGTGCTTTATAAATAAGATATGTTTCGGATAAAATAATTCTACAAATAGAAAATTTTAAGAAGTATGACAAACCCTAACCCTACAGTTGTCCACTACCCATACTGACCAGATAAGGTTGGTCAGTCCATACCTTGACCATATGGTCAATTTGTTATCCTTACCTACCTTGATGAAGAGGTAATATAGTGACCGCAGAAGACAGTCGTCCACTACCCATACAGACCAGATGAGGTTGGTCAACCGATACCTTGACCATATGGTCATTTAGTTACCCCTACCTACCTTGAAGAAGAGGTAATATGGTTACCTCTGTAGACATTCGTCCACTACCCATACTGCCAAGATGAGGTTGGTCAGCTTGTACCTGGACTACATGGTCATTTAGTTACCCTTACCTACCTTGATGAAGAGGTAATATAGTGACCGCTGTAAACAGTTGTCCACTAACCATACTAACCAGATTAGGTTGGTCAGCCCATACCTTGACCATATGGTCATTTAGTTACCCTTACCTACCTTGATGAAGAGGTAATATAGTGACCGCTGTAGACAGTCGTCCACTACCCATACTGACCAGATGAGGTTGGTCAGCTTGTACCTTGACCACATGGTCACTCTCTGTGACTTGTACTTGTTCCTGAAAATATAATCAATGACCTATTACCAGACAACAAAATCTAAGACTGCAGACCATATTAATGAAAGAGAATCAAACTTGGAAATATATTATGAAATAAGAGGGCAATGATGAATCTGGATCGCTCTCCTGAGATACTGTGAAAATTCATGTAGTGGCATTTTTTAATTTTTTCTTTCATTTTTTCCCTGTATTGTTTTTTTTTATTCAACTTGTCTACCTTCTGAAATCATTGATGTCCATAAAATCTTTGAAATTGAGCTCAGTAAACAATTTCTTAAAGATCTATTGTTGGTATTGTTGTTGGGTTTTTTTGCAAGTTTTCCTTGAAAACTAAAAAACTGGTCACATAATAGGGCCAATATAAATCACATCATCTTAGCCTTAACTATTTTTGTAAAAAAAATTATGTAAGAATTCAAAGTAAATTTCCTCTGGTTGCTATATCAACCATAGTTATTCGTGTATTCCTATCATAATTTTTTTTTGAAAGACTATCATCCAAGAATCATTTCTGTAAAGTTCAATTGAAATCTGACGATAAGTTTAGTAGGAGATGATTTTTAAAGGATTACCGTAATTTGTCCATATATTCGGACACTCCAAGAATTCGGACACCATTAATTATTTCATGAAATAATTAATTTTGTGCCTCTAATTTCGGACAAATGATGACTGGAATTTATCTATAAATTCGAACACCGAATTTACGAACATAAAAAATCAGGTTAACAAATACCACATCCATTATCGGCAATTTGGGATCTTGGCGATCAGTATCTCCAAACTGTCTGGGGTAAGTGTCAACAGGTGTATATTGTTTATAACAGTGACCGAGAATTGGCAAGCACCTCCATATCCTTAAGCTTCGAACCGTGAAGGTGATGCAATTAAAATATCAGGCTTGGTTTCTCTCTTTGATTTCTTAATTTTCTTTCCCCGACAGGCCCTGCTCTAAAAAAATGGCTACGATCTAAATGCGCGACTCTATAAAATTAGTAAAATTAACCTGAACCTACTTTCGATTTTACTACACTTCCCTCGTATCTGGAGCTCATCGAGGGTATTGTCATCGGCCGTATCAAAACAAGAAAAAAATGCAATGATATGCTTTGAAAAGAGTCAGTTTTAGCTATGACGTTTTCACTAAATACGGAAAATGCGAGAAATTTAATTGTTAATTTGTCACAAAATTATTAACTTCTCAAGGGATACATAATAATTGGTAGATTAAAATAAATTACCGTTTTTGTTCCACGCTTCTTTTAATAATCCGAAAATTTAATCTCATATTGTTCAATCAAACACACGTAACAAGTCTCGTTTGACAAATATAAAGTAAAGGTTTTTCGGGTACAGTTTATTTTACTACGAGGGAGGAAAGGTGATCAAAGGCAACGCCGCCAGATGTTCAGCTATATTTGGGAGAGTTTCCGGAGTTGGCACGTGCCAGACGTGTACCCCGTGAGAATTCTTAGAGACCGAATTTTTACCCTTGTCATTATGCCGAAAGTTTACATGGTTAAATCGACTGTCTGAATACTCTCCCAACATTGCGGATATAATTTTTTTAAAAAAAGGATTTTTTCTCAAAGGTAGGCCACCGCATTTACTTTAAATTTGCAGGCAATTTTATGCGATGATTTATGTCAAGCAGATCAGAGAAAAAGTGTCGTAATTGACCGATGCCGTGATTTTAATTGCGACAGTTTTTTTTAACTGACAATTTACTTCTTATCTCCTGGTGACTTTAATACACGAACAATTAAACCGCGAAGATTTTGTTTAGCTCTCAATATTAATATCCCCCTTTTTTTCAATTCAACCGACGATGATTGTACATAATGACAGAAAAAGAATTTACCATCCTCTCAAAATCGGACTTTGACTACCGAAACGTCGTTACAATTTTGCCTGAACATACTGCAGTTACGATCTTGTCGTATTCTTACGGTGATATGTGGGATTCTATCAATCAGTAAAACGAAGAAAAACAGCATTTTAGAAAATTAAATCGTTTATTAATATTTTTAATCAGTGAATGATCATTAATTTCACGTCGTCTTCGCCGGTATCTTGAAACAATCTGAAAAAAATAAATAAATAAATAAAATTGAATAAAAATAAATTTACGAATGTAATGCGTAACACATATCAAGTTTATTTACTGTTGAAATGAATTCAGTGTCTAAGCAAAACAGTTTGTGACTCATGAAAATCGGCAATATTTGTTCCCGGCCGCACGACGATTTATCTATAAATTCGGACACTGGCTCGAGTAATTATCTATGTATTCGGACACGAAAAAAAATAATTATTTAATTGTGTCAGAATATATGGACAAATTACGGTAGTTTCAATCAATCAGAAAAACATTGAGGAAAATGAAGGAATTGCTTGTAACAAGTAATTTCTTCATTTTCCACAATGTTTTCCATCCAGAAAGCTAATAAAATCTTATATTTCATTAACTTTAAATTGTCATTGCAACTCCTTTCAATTTGGACCAGTCTAAAATTTGCTGTCTGGTATTGTGTTAAACCCTTCAAGAAACAAGAGCTTCCCAAAGACGCCTGAAGGGGCTTAACAGTAACCTTGATTTGTCAGTAACCTTAGCTTGAATGATAGCTAAGGATTTTTGTCAATAGATAGATTTTATCACCTGAATAATTCTGTTTGCACTGGAGAAATAAGGCAGCTTTATAAAAATTTATCATTCAACATTATGTACAATGGTTAAATTCATTAATTTGAATACAATTGACATAAAAAAATGACCTTGACCAATGACCTTGAAACAAGTTTCAACAGAAAGTACTCACCACAAGCAATTAAAATATGACCTTGAAAAACTGATCTTGACAAATAATCTATTACAATGGTTCAGTTTAGGTTTTTCAGAGCTCAAAATGACCTTGATATTAGAATTCAATCATTTCAAGGGCAGATGATTCAAGAAAGACCTGAGTTTTTTTAATATCTGAAGTCTTATGCTCAACTTAATATCAGAGATACATTGTGGCAAGATTCAGTTCATTAATAGAATTTGTAGGAGCAGTTGTGCACACACACCCAAAAAACCCCTGTAATTTTAAGCTATATTGTTAAGTAAAGGGCAGATAATTCAGGAACAACTTGACACATCAAACAAATTTTAGTCCTAAGCACAACTAGACATCATACAGAGCCATTGTGGCAAGTTTCAGTTCATTCCCATTCAAAATGTAGGAGAATGTGTGCTTACAAGAAATAAAGGGTTATTCGTTCAATTCAAGGGTAGATAATTCAAGATAACTCAAGAAAAACTGGAGCAATTTGACATCATAGGGAGTAATTGTGGGGAATTTCAGCTCATTACCATAAAAAATTGTAGAATAAGAAGAGCACACAATAAACATAGTGATTTTCATTCAAGTCAAGGGCAGATAATTCAAGATAACTCAAGAATGACAGGAGTGATTTTAATTTCAAAGGTCTCATGCTCAACTAGACATCATAGGGAGTAATTGTGGGGAATTTCAGCTCATTCCCATTGCTAGTTAAGGAGGAGTTGCGCACACAAAACATAGTGATTTTTGTTCAATTCAAGGGCAGATAATTTAAGATAACACAAGAATGACTGGAACGATTTGAATTACAAAGGTCTTATGCACAACTACACATCATAGGGAGTAATTGTGCCAAGTTTCAGCTCATTCCCATTGAAAGTTTAGGAGGAGTTGCGCACACAAAAAATTGCTATCAGACGGACAGGCGGACAGACAGACGGACGACCAGGGTCATAACATAATATGACCCTTTGGGCGTATAAAAAGGATAACCAATGTAACCAATTTTGAGTTTGTGCAATTTGAAAAAATTCTTTGTAAAAATTGTGCACAAAGAAGAAATTTCTTTATACAAGCAATTTCTTTATGTTTTCAAAATCCTTTTTCTTAGGGGTTATGAAACCTATTATTGAGTTAATATTATTTTCAGTGTAGAATTTTTGAGACAGAAAAGATTTATTTCTATATGGCTTCAGACTGGTGATATTTACGTTTTCTTTGTATTCAAATGTCAATATTCAATTTGAGAGCAGACCTAGGAAATATCTTGGAGACAAGATTTTCTTTGATTTATTACGATGAAAATACTGGGATTCCTCTTAGATGTATTGTCAGTAAAGACACTTAACCCATTCCCACACAACAAATTTTTAGACTGGTCCAAATTGAAAGAAGCTGCAGACGACAATATCAAGTTGATAGAATTTCAAAGTCTTCCGTCTTTTTTAATAGAAAACATTGTGGATAATGAAGAAATTGCTTGATACAAGCAATTTCTTCATTTTCCACAATGTTTTCTAAAGCCCCTTTCTTGAGGGGCGTAAAAAGGAGGGCTTGTGTTGGAATGGGTTAACCCATTATCAGACAACAACAATTAAGACTGGTCAAAATTCAGAAAAATTGTAGTCAAAAATTCCTTGTTGAAGAAAATTTTGAAGATCTTTTGTCTTGAAGTGTAGAAAAAATAGTGGAAAATGAAGAATTACTTGTAACAAGCAATTTCTTCTTTTTGCATTTTTTTCAACAGTTTTTTAAATGGGTTGTTATAAAAATAAAAGAAATGAAGTCATGATTCTGATTGGGAAAAAAGAAATACAAAAATGGTAATATAATTCGTATTTTGAAGTTTGAGGGGAAGACGCAAAATTCTGTTAGGGAGTTTTCAATCTGAGAGAGGAAAATGTTATGGTAAAAGAAAAAATTCATTCGTGCAAGCAGTTTTGTAATTCTCCTAAATGGTGGCTTTTTTTCCTTTCACTCATTTTACAATTGTTTTGGAGCATTTTAATATGCCATGTTTTTCTACCAGAAATATCAGTGTTGTACTAGATCTCTAAATCTTTTTATCACATATTTAACCCATTACAACTCAATCCCTCCTTTTTACGCCCCTCGAGAAAAAAGCTTTGGAAAACATTGTGGAAAATGAAGAAATTGCTTGTATCAAGCAATTTCTTCATTATCCACAATGTTTCTATCCAAAAAGACAAAAAAAATCAAATTGCCATCAACTTGAAATTGTCGTCTGCAGCTTCTTTCAATTTGGACCAGTCTAAAATTTTGCTGAGTTGGAATGGGTTAAGCATGTCTGTCAATCTCTTTTTTGTGTGCGTTTCATAGACTCGGTTTGTTTTTTCTAATTCTTGTCAAGAAATTATGTATTTTCCCTTTACTCCATTACTTAACATTCGGACTTGTGTAATAAAGCTGTAAATAAAGAAGTATATCGATTCCAAACTAGAATAGTAGCAAAGTTGGCTTATACTCCCAACCAGCAAATTATCACTTAAGTAGCAAAGTTGACCTTTGAACTATGTTACCACCAAGCAATAGGGTTATTGATAACATTTGTATAAAGTTTCAAAACCATAGGTCAAATGACTCATTAGCTAGAGCACAGATTTAAATCAAAGTGAAATTGTGACCTTGACCTTTGACCAACATGATGGAATAGGGGACTTCCTTTTGATCATTGGCAACAGTTGTACAGTTTCATGGTTGTAGGTGAATTAGTTCTTTAGAAAGAGCATGAAAACAAAGGCACCAATATACCCTCTCTACTTCGAAGGTGGAGGGTATAATAGCAAAAATGTACGCAATACATTTCCAATTATTTTGCACCAAGCACAAAAAAAACCCCTAAAGAAATCAATATAAATGTTGATGCTGCCCAAATCATACCGCAATTAATTTTTTAGCCAATTTATTTCACTTCACTTGAAAATGAACTACTTTGACCACACTGCAGGAACAGTCATTAGAGGCTTTTAGGCTTTTTGTAGTACTGCAATGTCATTATCATCTTGTGAATTCATCAAAACACATTGATGTATAGTGACAAATTTTGCGGCTGTCAATCAAATATGAATCAACAAGTGAAATCGTTCATTTAGACTGAAAGTTAACTATGAACTCCAACATTGGCCACCATTTATGTGAAGCATTTTTGTTGATTTGGCAAGTTAAATGTTATAAATACAGCTTATTTAACTGTAGTTTTGACACTTAGATATTCTACTTTTTTGTTACATGCTATACTGGCTATACTGGCCATAAATTTGCACAATCACCCTGTTAAATATCAAAGTGGAACTTCATGCCAAATTCAAGTGGGCGAAACCAGTGATTGGTCAAATTTCAATTTGGTGGAATTAGAGGTGCTTCAGGATCTATAATTTTACATCAACTTTATATTCAACTGATTAATAAATTCTCATTCTCTCCAGCCTTTTCGTGACCTTAGAGGAAATTATTTAGACAAGAGGGCCATTGGCCATAAATGCGCTCATCTGAGTCAATGACTATAGAAGTAAAATAGCACAAGTGGCCTTATTTCAGCCAAAAGTGACCCATTTTCAAATCTTGTCCAAAAAATCACAAACGAACATTCTTACCTAAGTTTCAAGGTAATTGTGCACGAAAAGCAGAAAGTAAATTGGAAAGAAGATTTCTTTATATTAGACCTTATGATCTAGTATTTTACCCTATGTGACCTAATATCAAACTTGACAAAGATTTTTATTAAGACAAACCTCTGAATAAATATTCAGTCAATTGAGTAAAAGATATGGCCTATAGAGTAAAACAAGGTTTTTCTCAGATTTGACCTAGTTTTTTCCAAAATTTGAACATGGCTGAGATATTTTGAAAAGAGATATTCTGACCAAATATCAAACCAATTAGGCCAAAAATGTGGCCTCTGGAGTGTAAAGGTATTCCTAAGATTTTGCCTTGTTACATTGTGTTTGATCCTATGTCAACCAAAGTCTAACTTGGCCAAGATATCATGGACACAGTCATTCAGGCCAATATCAATTCAATTGAGCCCAAAATAAGGTCTCCAGAGTAAAAACAAGATATTTCAAAGATTTGACCTAGTGACCTAGTTCTGAACATTCTGAACAAACATTTTATCTGAGCCTAAAATGTGGTCTCTAAAGTGGACACAAAGTATTTCTAGGCTTTGACCAGGTGACCTAGTTTTTAACCCAACATAACCCAATATCGAACTTGACCTAGATATTATGCAGACAAACATTCTGAACAAATATCAATTCCATTGAGCCAAACTATGGCCTCTGGAATGCACACAAAGTATTTCTATGATTTAATCTAGTGACCTAGTTTTGGATCCCATGTGACTCAAATTTGAACTTTGCTGAGATAACATGGAAAAAAACATTTTGATCATAAAATCATTTGATTTTAGCCTAAAATTTGGCTTCTAGAGTGCAAACAAGGTATTGCTAGGAATTGACCTAGTGACCTAGTTTTTGACCCCACATAACCCAATATTGAACCTTTCCTAGATACTATGCAGACAAACATTCTGGAAAAATATCATGACATTTGAGGCAAAAAAATGGCCTCTGCAGTGCATACAAGGTATTTCTAACATTTGACCTAGTTTTTGACCCCTTGTGACCCAAATTTGAACTTGGCTGAGACAACATGGAAACAAACATTCTGACTGAATATCATTTGATTAAAATTTAAAATGTGGCCTCTACAGTGCACACGAAATAATTTCTATGATTTGACCTAGTGACCTAGTTTTTGACCCCACATAGCCCAATATCGAACTTTACCGAGATATAATGCAGACAAAAGTTTTGACAAAATATTATGACATTTGAGGCAAAAGAATGGCCTCTGGAGTGCACATAAGGTATTTGTAACATTTGATCTAGTGACATAGTTTTTGACCCCCAAGTTATTTTGAAATCCATCAATAAATGTAGGGGTAATTGTCCGGAGAGACGGAAGGACGGACTGACGGACGGATGGACGGACTAACGCACATACACTTTCTTGTCATAGTGACAACTATGTCTCATTCACAGCAAGTGGGCTTGACAAAAAATGAAGAAACATAGCTTAAAACAAGTAATGTGTTCACAGTCCTAAATGATTCCTATGCTCATGAAAAGGATTTTCACAATAATCCAACTTCTTTCAATTTTGATGTAAATATGAACATCTTTTGTATTGCAATGGATTGAATGAGGATAATGATTTTTTTCAATACAGATAAGCTAAAATTCTTAAATCAAGGTTAATTCTTTTAAATAGAGTGATAAACAACGCACATGAAGACCACAACCTTATGTCAATAGCAAGAGATCTATCCCAATCAAGTTATAGTAAGCAGTGTCATCCTATGCAGTTTTAAATATTTGAATTAGAGGCCATTGTATGATCATGCTTGCACAAATACAACCTCAACAAGAGCCATCAGAAACAGATCATGCTCCCCATCAGAGACCCATTATGCTCTCCGACAAGTGCTAATGTGATAACAAGAGGACCATGATGGTCCTAAATCGCTCACCAGAGGCATCTGCAAATTACAGTACTTTTTTGTATAAAAAAGACACAACTTGAGCAAAATAAATACAAGAGGACCATGATGGTCCTATATTACTCCCATGAGTATGATGGCTGAAGGCTTAATGATGTTATATACAAAATATCAAGGCCCTACATCTAATCATTTTGGAGAAGAAGATTTTTTAAAGATTTTCTCCGTTAATCCTAGGTAAAGTGAAGATGGAACCATATTGAGCCAATTTCAAGAGTGTGGTAATTCTTTGAATTGCTCAAGTTGAGGGTCAATAGGTATAAAATCATACCAAATGTCAAAGCTCTAGCCCTAATGGTTTAGAAGGAGAACATTTTCTATGATATCCTTCATTACTCCTTTCAGGGATTGCACAGAAAAGGGCTTATTTTCAGAATACAGTAATTCTATAAAGTATTTTAGTGCAGGGTCAATAGGTATTAGTACACACTAAACATTAAAGCCCTTGAACTTATGGTTTGGGAGAAGATTTTTAAAGATTTCCATTCTTATTTCTAAGTAAAATCAGGGATCACAAAGAAAAGCGCTAATTTTCAGTGTACGGTAATTCTATGAAGTATTTTGGTAGATGGTCAATAGATGATAATTCATGCAAAATATTAAAGCTCTAGGCCTTATTGTTTGGGAGAAGAAGATTTTTAAAGTTTTCCTTCTTTTTTATGTAAAATCAATGATCGTACAGAAAAAGGCTGCCACTGTCATAGCGCAGTCGGTAGAGCGCCAGACTCCTAATCTTCAAACATGAGGTGTCATGGGTTCGATCCCCGGCAGCGGCATATATTCTTTCCCACATTTGTCTCTCACCAATGGGTGGATAATTGTGAACCTAAGTGGGATAGCAGCTGGATGCTAGGAAAGGATGTAGTGGTAGAACTGGTGTGAGAAATACCTGGAATCCATTGTTAGGTGCTCCAGTCGCCACGATATGACTGAAATACTGTTAAAAGCGGCATTAAACCCCAATCAATCAGTCAGAAAAGGGCTAATTTTTAGAATAGGGTAATTCTTTGAAGCATTTTGGTAGAGGGTCAATAGATGATGATGTATAACAAATATCAAAGCTCTAGGCCTTATTGTTTGGGAGAAGAAGATTTTTAAAGTTTTCCTTTTTTATTTCAATGTAAAATAAGGGATCGCATAGAAAAGTGCTAATTTTCAGAATATGAAAATTCCTAAAAGTATTTTGTTAGAGGGTCAATAGATGATGATGTATACCAAATACCAAAGCTCTAGGCCTTATGGTTTGGGAGAAGAAGATTTTTAAAGTTTTCCTTCTTTATTTCTATGTAAAATCAGGGATTGCACAGAAAAGGGCTAATTTTCAGAATACGGTAATTCTTTGAAGTATTTTGGTAGAGGGGTTGGAGGAGAAGATTTTTAAGTTTTTGAACTCAGTTGCCATGGCAACCAGAGTTCTTCATTAATTTCAATTCTTTGAAGTATTTTGAAAGAGCATGACCTAAGGATCATTTCTGTGAAGTTTTGTTGAAATTCCATGGTTAGTGTAGGAGGAGAAGATTTTTTTGTAATAGTGAACGGACGGACGGATGGATGGATGGATGGATGGATGGAAGGAGGACGGACAATAACCGATCACAATAGCTCACCCAGAGCACTTTGTGCTCAGGTGAGATTAAATGTATGATTAAAATTGACACAAGAAGTAAGGATGAAACAGGTAAAGGTAAGGATAAGCCAGATTATTCTTTTATTTTCTCTTAAATTTCCTTTCTACAGCACTTCTCCTCACTGAGTTCTTTTCACACTTAAAGCTATAAATTCATATATAACTCATTTTAAAATAGTCATGAAAATGTCTAGATAAACCAATGTTAAAGTTTGGAGAAAAGCAAAAGTTTAAATTATCATAGAGCTTTTCATCTATTTAAACACGAAAATATCATTATGGAGGGCTTTAAAAACTGACATAATTATCAAGAAAATATTAAAAGGAGTTCATATATGAAGATTCATGTGGTCTAGGTGTTGTTGAGAAATGGCTTTGGAAGGACTGACAGAGAGACATGTAAAGCTACTACATATCAAGACCCCTTTTTCCATGACACATTTTTTGTAAATAAATTACCAAACCGTATAGTTTACGGCATGTGAAGAAATTTGGGAAAAACTTTACAGTAAGGCCCCTTTTTCTGTGATGCAGCTTTAAATTGACAGGCCTCCTAGCAGGCCAAAACAAAAATAAAGGTTTTTATAAAGGCTCCAATGTATGAAAATAAAGGCCTTTTAGTGTAAAATATGAAAAAATAAAGAGCGAATAAAGGCTATTTTCGTCGAATTTCTCATTTCTTTATTAAACCCACAGTCATACCAAAGTCATTTTTTGATGTTATATACTGTTTGAATTATGCAATATAATACATACCTTATTTAACCCATTCCAACTCAAGCCCTCCTTTTACGCCCCTCAAGAAAAAAGCTTTGGAAAACATTGTGGAAAATGAAGAAATTGCTTGTCTCAAGCAAATTTTCTTCATTATCCACAATGTTTTCTACCCCAAATTACTGGCAAATTTAAAATTCCATCAAATTTAAATTGTCGTCTGCAGCTTCTTTCAATTTGGACTAGTCTAAAATTTTCTTGTGTTGGAATGGGTTAATGTGTATACCTATTTTCTCTGCATATTTATATCATACATAGCTCCTGTTTTACAGTGTAGGAAAATGCAGAACAAAATCCATTACTTGCTTAAGCTAGCACGGCAACCAGTCAGAGCAAATATAAAGGTTTTGAGTGAGAATTACAGGCTATTTTGGCGTTTTAAAGGTTTTCTGGGGAAATGTAAAGGTTTTAAAGGTTTGCTCTGAAATTAAAGGTTTTTAAAGGTTTTAAAGGTTTCACTAGGAGGCCTGAATTGAGGAACACAGAAAAGGTTTCTTGAAAATATTCCAATTAGTGGATATATGAAGGTTCATCCAATTTGGTCAAAAGGTTGTGGAGAAATTGTTTCAGACACACAGACAGACAGAAGGACAGGCGGGTGCAGAGCATGGCAACTATTTGCTACCCCTGAAAACTTTCGGGGGAACCATAAAAAGTCAAGTGAAAGTAAACCAAAACATACCTTGAATGTTTGTTGAGAAAACGGAAGTTTTATCATACATTTGATCATTGTTTTTTTGTAGTTACAGAGAAAAGCCAGACTAATAAGACAAGAAGGTTAATAGAACTGCTGAGAGCCTAGAGGAGTGTGAATGATATATGCAGGTTAACTGCATCATAAAAGTTGGCTTCACAAAATATTCAATAGTTTGCACTTGTATCATATCCTTACAGAACAAGAGCTTTACAATGAGATTTTCTCTTCCCTGTTCACATTTTGATCATTCACTCTTAATAACCCTTTCCTGTTTTTCAAAATTTTAGACCTGTTCAATTTAAAAAGAAGTTGCAGATCACAACTAAAAGTGTGTGCAGTTTGAAAAGTAACCTTCTTTCTGGGTAGAAAATATTGTGTGTATCCTCATAACTGCTACTTGAATAAGTCATCGAAAAAGCTATATGATCAACTCATTCCCACACACTGATATTTTTTTTTTATGTCCCTCAAGTTAAGTAATTAGGAAAACAATCTGCGAAATGAAGAAATTGCTTGTGACATGCAATTTCATCATTTTGCAAAATTCTGCGCAGAAAGTTGAAAAAATTCAAAAATTTCATAAACTTTCAATTATCATATGCAAATCCTTTCAATTTGGGCCAATTTGAATTTTATTGTCTGGTAATGGTTTAACATGAATGTCATAGTTCTAAAAGTCAAATCTGGTCTAAATGAAAGATTTGATTGGTTAATCAATTATCAGATTGAAGCAGCAATCAATTAATCTTTTGTTTGACCTATAAACTGATTACTTTAGACTGGACCAAATTTAAAGAAGATGCAGGAAAAAAATGCTAGGCACAACATTTTAAAAATCTTTTGTCTTCTTAGGTACAACACATTGTGGATGATGAGGAAAAAGCTTGTAACAAGCAATTTCTTCATTGTCCACAATGTTTTCAAAATGTAGCTTTATTCGTGAGTAGCATAAAATGGTAGGATTGATAGGGAAGGGGTTGCAGTATCTCAGTCTTTGTATTTTCAATCTTATTAATAAAACATACCTGAGAATTTTTGCGTCGCCTCCTTTTGGTTATGTCTAGCATTACTTCACATGAATTCCTACATCCTCATCAGCCGATAATCATTGCCTGAAAAACATCAACATTACAGCAATGAATTTTGTCAATAAATCATTTGTTGAGATTCTTAACCCTTGTCATGCTGAATAAATTACCCTACTGAAATACTGTCAAATCAAAGGGCTGAGAGCACTGATAGAACTTGTTGTTCCAAAATCAATATTTCGTTTAGAAATCAAATTCATAAACAAGCCTGGCAGGAAAAGTACAAGCAGGAGGTGTAGACTAAGATCAGCCTGCACATAAGTGCAGTCTGATCTTAGTCTACACCTCCTGCCAAAACCGGAATATTCCGGATTCAGCATGACAAGGGTTAAGATTCTTATTTAGATGTTTTAGATAAAGTGTTCTTTATATTAAGAATTTTAAGCTGCTAAATAAGAATCTTAAAAACTCTTATAAAGGAATTTAAGAATACTCTGCATTGGCTTAAACAAGCAGTCTTGACAATGTCATATGTTTGCATTCAAAATAAAAAAAATCGTTTTGGAGGAGACCTGAAAAAACTTATTTAACCGGATTTTTCATCTTGACGAGAAGAACGCATGCATACATTACTTTTTCCCTTGATTTTTTATGCTACTATGCATGAAAAGGTATCAACTTTCCCATCTAAGATGTAGAAAAAGACTACTGAATTTTTTTTCAGGAAATGGAAAAGCTTGCTTAACCAATTTCTACTCAACAAAGTTTTAGACTAGTCCAAATTCAAACAAGTTGCAGAAGACATTGCAAATTGCACTATATTCAAATAAAGTGCTAAATTGGGTAGAAAACATTGTGAGAAAAGGAAAAATGCTTTTTTCCCTTTAAACAAGAATGTTTTCTATGCCCTTACCAGCAAACAAAATTATAGACTGGTAAATCTAAAAAGTAACAAAATGGCCCTTATTAACTCATCTGATAATCTTGCCAAGAGCATTTTCACGGGCCTTTCAAATTTCAACAAATGAACATTCCTGTAAATTTTTGTCAAACTTGGCTAGGAGATTTAGGAGGAAGTGTCATTTAACCCATTCCAACACAGCAAAATTTTAGACTGGTCTAAATTGATAGAAGCTGCAGACGACAATTTCAAGTTGATGGAATTTTGAATTTTTTTGTCTTTTTGGGTTGAAAACATTGTGGATAATGAAGAAATTGCTTGATACAAGCAATTTCTTCATTTTCCACAATGTTTTCCTAAGCTTTTTTCTTGAGGGGCGTAAAAAGGAGGGATTGAGTTGGAATGGGTTAAAGAAAATCAAAGTCAAAGACTGCCTAGCCCTACCTCACCCATATTCATGGGTCAATCAAAATTTTTGGACAATTTTCCGAGTCAGGATTAATTTAGAAACACTCTTGCAAAGTATGCCAAGTGGTTAGGGAAGATTTGCTTGTCTGTTTGAATGGGGTTTAACACCACTTTTAACAATATTTCAGTTATAGCGCGGCGGCTTGAGCACCTAACAATTGATTCCTGGTTTTTCTCACACCAGTACTAAAAACACATCCTTTCCAAGCCTCCAGCTGCTCGTCCCAAATAGGTTTACAATTATCCACCTATTGGTGGGTTACAAATATCAGAAGGGTATTTGCGCAACTGGTGTTCGAACCCCTATGCTTAGGAGTCTGATGCACTACCAACTATGACCGCAGCAGTGTGGAAGGAGATGAGGTCTAAAGAATTTAATGTCTAAAACGGCCCCATCCTGCCACACCCATATTCATGGTACAATCAAATGGTACAATTTTTGATGAAAGTCATCAAAGAATACTCCTGTAAAATTTGACCAAAATTGACCTAGTGGTTTAGGAGTAGATTTCATTTAAAGAATACAAAGCTGAAAACTACCATGCCCATATTTTTGGGACTATCAAAATTTCATGAACAGTAAGTGATGAGGGTCACCAAGGGAAAATGCCTGAAAAAATCAAACCAAGTGACTTAGGAGGACACATCATTCAAAGAATACAAAGCTGAAATCTGTTCCCTCTCCTATGCCCACTTTTATGGCCCAATGAAGATTTCATGAAAAAAAATTTGATGCGGGTCAGTACGGGAACATTCCTTTTGAAATTGACAAAAATTAGCCAAATTGTTTAGGAGAAAATGTCATTTAAAAGATACTAAGCTGAAAACTACAATACCCTGCCTTGTACCAATACTTATGGGCCAATTAAAATTTCATGAACAATTTTTATATTCACCCAGGAAACATTCAAGTAAAATTTGACCAAAATTGGCCATATTGTTTAAAGAACACAAAATGAAAACTACCCAACCCTGCCACGCCCATATTCATGAGACGATCAAAATGTCACAAACAATTTTTGATAAGAGTCACTTAAGAAACATTCCTGTAAAATTTGACCAAACTTGGCCAAATAGTTTAGGAGGAGATTTCCTTTAACCCATTCCCACACAACAAAATTTTAGACCGGTCCAAATTGAAAGGAGCTGCAGACGACAATTTCAAGTTGATGTAATTTTAATTTTTTTCGTCTTTTGGGGTAAAAAACATTGTGGATAATGAAGAAATTGCTTGATACAAGCAATTTCTTCATTTTCCACAATTTTTTCCAAAGCTCTTTAATTGCGGGGCGTAAAAAGGAGGGCTTGAGTCGGAATGGGTTAAAGAATACAAAACTGAAAACTGACACATACGTATTTTTGAGGACAATCAAAATTTCATGAACATTTAAGATAAGGGTCACCCAAGGGAAATTCCTGAAGAATACGACCAAAATTGACCAAGTAGCTTAGGAGGATATGTCATGTTGACGACAGATGATGAACCATCCATGACGGACGACGGAAGACAGAAAGTCAGCGGCCCTAATAGCTCCCCATAAGCACATTGAGCTCAAGTGAGCTGAAAACTATGTAGGATAGAAAACTGTGTGAGAATAGATATATTGCTTGTTTTTGTTATGTACATGGTATATGATTTTGTATAGTTATGATTAAGGTCTATTATGAATCAATATTTCCAATCAGCGATTTCTGCTTTTATCTGATAATTGGACCTACAGCTATTTTCTGCACAATTTCCTTAGCCCTTGTCATGCCTAAACAGGAATATTCCTTTTTTGGCAGGAAGTTTAAACAAAGTTATGCTTGCACATACAATGAAATCTTATCTTTATCTTTGCTATTTGTTTGTCCCTTTATAGTAGGATTTGTTTCTTAAAAGAAATATTGAACCAAAATCTGAACTTCAAGTATTTTCAGCCCTTTGATTTTTGTTGCTTTTCTAAAAAAAAAAAGTTTTTATGCCTTTCCAAGTTTGCAAAAGTTTAGACCTGTCCAAATTCAAAGGTTCTGCAGACGAAAATTGAAAGTGGATTTAGATTAAACAATTACCATCCATTAGGGTAGAAAATATTGTAGAAAAAGATGAATTTGCTTGTTACAAGCAATTTCTTCTTTTTAAACAATATTTTCTCAATTATAAAATCACAGGGATGAAAAACCAGGGACTAAACAGGAAATATTGACAAATTGTGCAGGATTAAATGTGTGGTGATTGGTTTAAATTCATGTCTTGTTGCCCAGTCATGTGCCTTTTTTCATCGTACATGATTTCATTTAATTTATATCATGGAAAAAGTAAGTTCTTTGTATCAAACTTTATTTTAAAGTGGAATAACTTAAATTGAACAAGCAATTTCTTTCTTTTCCCTCAATGTTTTCTCAAGTATAAAAATCTCAGGGACATAAAAAACAGGGATTGTACAGGAAAGGGTTAAAATAGCTGTCAGTTACCATATCTCAATGCTTAGTTATATCAGTTTTTATACACAACCAAAGGTGTTTGTATTTTGGTATCATCTTCTCTGTCCGTCGGTACTGATGTCTGTCTGTCTATTCTGGCTTACGATAGAATAACTTTAGGGCTGGGGGCTTGTGTAAATATTTACTATGCGAGGTTCATTCCATAGAAAATTAAGGTATGGGGATTTGACGGGCTTACGGGGTTAAAAAAAGGTGGGCTTGTGGGGTTAAAAAAAGGTGGGCTTGTGAGTTAAAATCATAAAAGGAAAAACACAAGTACCTCTGGTGAGTTTGTTTAAATGGGGTTTAACACCACTTTCAACAGTTTCTAAGTTATCGAAGCAGCTGGAAGACAATAGCATCGATTCCTCTTTTTTTGCACACCAGTACTACCACATCCTTTCTGAGCCTCCAGCTGCTCATCCCACTTAGGTCTACGACTATCCAACCTCTGGTTAGAACGTCTGTCCAAATATCCGTCTAATTTTTTGGTAAAACATATCTTCTTACATTTACGGACAGGTTTTCAAATTTTCATAGAATGTTCCTTGTCAACTGACCTTGAATTTATTGTAAGAGTTTTGCCTGTTAAGGCTGTGCAACAGAAAAGGGGGCTGAATGCAAAAATTTCTTGTTAACACATCTTCCCCTACATCTATAAATTATCTTAATTGAAATCTTCAAAGTGTTCCCCATCACCTGACCTTGAGCATATTGTAGGAGTTTCGTCATTTAAGGCCTTGTCACAGAAAAACTTGTCTTGGCTAATTAGGGGCATATTTTGTTACTTTATGGCACACTTGTTCTCACCTATCATGACTAATGGATAGGATAATTGTTTAAATTTGAATATATAGGGAATGTCTTACAGTATCTTGAAACAAATTTGTGTCCAAAA
Source organism: Fragum fragum (assembly GCA_946902895.1). NCBI lineage: Eukaryota > Metazoa > Mollusca > Bivalvia > Cardiida > Cardiidae > Fragum > Fragum fragum. The sequence continues at coordinate 46,964,897 of OX336372.1, forward strand.
TGAATTACACAAGTATCCTCTCCTGCAAACATATTGCACTTATTCAGTTTCCAGAAAAAACACCTAAAAAGTGTGTGTAATTGCAGAAAGTAAACACAAAGCGTTGTATAGCTTCAGATAATATCCACTTTTACAGTAGATAGGAATTTTAAAGAATAAATCATCAAATTACATTAGGTGTTGTCAGAAGATATGGAGCCAATTTCAATGAAACATCCATGACCTTTTGAGCTAATGTACAAATTGACATTTTATGACATAAGTGACATGCTTGTTTCATTCTTTTTTTATAGCAACAATTGCACTGAATGAGGCAATGACCTCTGATTGATATAAAGTGAGTTATCCTGTTCCCACACAATAATGCCTTTAAATGCACCTCAATATGAAATTTTTGGAAAACCTTGTACAAATGAAGAAATTGCTTGTTACAAACAATTTCTTCATTATCCAAAATCTTTTCTACCCCAAAGAACAAAGAATTTAAAAATTCTATCATCTGAAAGTTGTTGTCTGCAACATCTTTGAATGTGGACTGGTCTAAAATTATGTTGAGTGGGAATGGGTTAAGTATAAGTTGCAAATGTGTTCATTATCCACAATCTTTCTACCCCAAAGGACAAAGAATTTCAAAATTTCATCAACTAATAATTGTCGTCTGCATTTTCTCTGAATTTGGACTGGTCTAAAAAATTTTCATGTGGGAATGGATTAAGTATAATGTGCAAATCTGCATTTTCTCTGAATTTGGACTGGTCTAAAAAATTTTCATGTGGGAATTGATTAAGTATAATGTGCAAATCTGCATTTTCTCTGAATTTGGACTGGTCTAAAAAAATTTTCATGTGGGAATGGATTAAGTGTAATGTGCAAATGTGTATCATGTAGGATAAAATTTAGAGCCGACTGAAAGTAATTTCAAGTGTTACCTGATTAAAAATTACAAATCTACCTGCACCATCTTTTAAAGGAGGGCATCAGTATTTTTACAGCCTAGGAGAGAAAATGTTCCCAAATATGCGAAAGATACACCCAAACAGGCATTTAATTCTTAAAACCAGATATTATCTTCATCGTTACTTGATGATTATTCCTTTTTTGTGGTTAACTCGCAAAGGTTCATTGAATGAACACTGTGATTATAACTTTGTAGAATAAATGACATTCGGATGTCGACACTGCCTAACTTCATTTGCATATGAGCCAACCTCAACAGGAAAAAAACCCACCAAAGTCACAAGGGCAACTATCAGCATCATGTAAAACATTGCATAAAGCGTAAAACTTAAGATTGTTTTGAACTGATATTTTACAGGATTGAAAATCAGCTGGCAAATATTACTTAAGGTGATGTCAATTTAACCCATTTCCACACAATGATGCTTTTAAACGCCCTCAAAACAAAAGCTTTTGAAAGAATTGTCAAGAATGAAGAAATTGCTTGGTATGCATTTGGTCAACTGTTTGATGCATGATATGACTGTCCACAATTCATTGAAACTTTCTTCGTGAAATCTTTAACAAGAGGGCCAGAATGGCCCTAAAATCGCTCACCTGACTAATGTAAGATGATTCAAAATTGAAATTGGCCCAATGGTTACTGAGGAGAAGATGTTTAAAGATTTCAAAGTCAAAAACTGCCCTACCCTTCCAAGCCCTTATTTGGTCATCAATCAAAATTCTAGAACAACTTTTGAAAAGGGTCACTCAAGGAACATTCATACCAAATTTGGTTGAAATTGGCCCAATAGTTGCTGAGGAGAAGATGTTTAAAGATTTCAAAGTCAAAAAAGTGCCTGACCCTGCCACGCCCATATTTGGGCATAAATCAAAATTCCAGGAACAACTTTTGAAAAGGGTCACCAAAGGAACATTCATGCAAAGTTTGGTTGAAATTGACCCAACTGTTACTGAGGATAAGATGTTTAAAGATTTCAAAGTTAAAAAAACTGCCACACCCATATTAAGGCATAAATCAAAATTCTGCGAACAACTTTTGAAAAGGGTCACCCAAGGAACATTCATACCAAATTTGGTTGTAATTGGCCCAATAGTTACTGAGGAGAAGATGTTTAAAGATTTCAAAGTCAAAAACTGCCACGGCCATATTTGGGCGTGAAACGAAATTCTGCAAAACAACTTTTGAAAAGGGTCACCCAAGGAACATTCATACCAAGTTTGGTTGAAATTGGCCCAATGGTTCCTAAGGTGTAGATGTTTAAAGATTTCAAAGTCAAAAACTGCCACGCACGGCCACGCCCATATTTGGGCATAAATCAAAATTCTGCAAACAACTTTTAAAAAGGGTCATCCAAGGAACATTCATGCCAAGTTTGGATGAAATTGGCCCAATGGTTACTGAGGAGAAGATGTTTAAAGATTTCTAAGTCAAAAACTGCCACGCCCTGCCACGCCCATATTTGGGCATAAATCAAAATTCCATGAACAACTTTTGAAAAGGGTCACCCAAGGAACATTCATGCCAAGTTTGGTTGAAATTGGCCCAATGGTTACTGAGGAGAAGATGTTTAAAGATTTCTTAGTCAAAAACTGCCACGCCCTGCCACGCCCATATTTGGGCGTAAATCAAAATTCCACGAACAACTTTTGAAAAGGGTCACCAAAGGAACATTCATGCCAAATTTGGTTGAAATTGGCCCAATGGTTACTGAGGAGAAGATGTTTAAAGATTTCAAAGTCAAAAAAGTGCCTGACCCTGCCACACCCATATTTGGGCATAAATCAAAATTCCAGGAACAACTTTTGAAAAGGGTCACCAAAGGAACATTCATGCAAAGTTTGGTTGAAATTGACCCAACTGTTACAGAGGATAAGATGTTTAAAGATTTCAAAGTTAAAAAAACTGCAACACCCATATTAAGGCATAAATCAAAATTCTGCGAACAACTTTTGAAAAGGGTCACCCAAGGAACATTCATACCAAATTTGGTTGTAATTGGCCCAATAGTTACTGAGGAGAAGATGTTTAAAGATTTCAAAGTCAAAAACTGCCACGGCCATATTTGGGCGTGAAACGAAATTCTGCAAAACAACTTTTGAAAAGGGTCACCCAAGGAACATTCATACCAAGTTTGGTTGAAATTGGCCCAATGGTTCCTGAGGTGTAGATGTTTAAAGATTTCAAAGTCAAAAACTGCCAAGCACGGCCACGCCCATATTTGGGCATAAATCAAAATTCTGCGAACAACTTTTAAAAAGGGTCATCCAAGGAACATTCATGCCAAGTTTGGATGAAATTGGCCCAATGGTTACTGAGGAGAAGATGTTTAAAGATTTCCAAGTCAAAAACTGCCACGCCCTGCCACGCCCATATTTGGGCGTAAATCAAAATTCCACGAACAACTTTTGAAAAGGGTCACCAAAGGAACATTCATGCCAAATTTGGTTGAAATTGGCCCAATGGTTACTGAGGAGAAGATGTTTAAAGATTCCTAAGTCAAAAACTGCCACGCCCTGCCACGCCCATAATTGGGCATAAATCAAAAATCCGCGAAACAACTTTTGAAAAGGGTGACCAAAGGAACATTCATACCAAATTTGGTTGAAATTGGCCCAATGGTTACTGAGGAGAAGATGTTTAAAGATTCCTAAGTCAAAAACTGCCACGCCCTGCCACGCCCATATTTGGGCGTAAATCAAAATTCCACGAACAACTTTTGAAAAGGGTCACCAAAGGAACATTCATGCCAAATTTGGTTGAAATTGGCCCAATGGTTACTGAGGAGAAGATGTTTAAAGATTCCTAAGTCAAAAACTGCCACGCCCTGCCACGCCCATAATTGGGCATAAATCAAAAATCCGCGAAACAACTTTTGAAAAGGGTGACCAAAGGAACATTCATACCAAATTTGGTTGAAATTGGCCCAATGGTTACTGAGGAGAAGATGTTTAAAGATTCCTAAGTCAAAAACTGCCACGCCCTGCCACGCCCATATTTGGGGGTCAATCAAAAATCCGCGAACAACTTTTGAGAAGGGTCACCCATGGAACATTCCTACCAAGTTTGGTTGAATTCCGCCCAGTGGTTACTGAGGAGAAGATGTTTAAAGAATTGTTGACGACTTCCGACGCAAGACGGACAAAAGGTGATACCAAAAGCTCACCTTGAGCACGTTGTGCTCAGGTGAGCTTAAAAAAAGTGTAACTGGATATGTAGCTAGTTAAGGAAATTGATTGATTGAATGGGGTTTAAAGCCGCTTTTCACAGTATTTCAGTCATATCATGGCGGCTGGAGCACCTAACAATGGATTCTTGGTATTTCTCACACCAGTACTACCACAACATCCTTTCCTAGCCTCCAGCTGCTATCCCACTTAGGTTTACAAATATCCACCCTTTGGTGAGAGACAAATGTCAGAGAAAATATGTGCCGGCACCGTGATCGAACCCATGACATCCCATGATAAAAGATTAGGAGTCTGATGTGCTACCAACTGCGCTCCGTTTTTTATAGTCAATCTCTGATTTTTGCAAATCTACTTGTGAGAAGATTGTATTCAAACAACATATGAGTTGGAAAAACTAGAGGTGCTCCACAGGCATGAAATAACTTATCATGAATGTATTTTAGTATCTTTTACGTCCTTGTGAATTTATAATTGAAGAAAAAAAATTGTAGAAAAAAAGAAATTGCATGTAACAAGCATTTTCTTCTTTTTCCATAAAATGGTTTACCCTACTGAATGCTTATTTCTTAAATTAAATCCAAATCAAACTTTTGTCTGCAAATTGTTGAATTTAGACAGGTCTAAAGTTTTGCAAAATGGGAAAAGGTTAACATAGGAGGCAACTCATTTAACCCATTACCAGAGGGCAAAATTTTAGACTGGTCCAAATTGAAAGAAGTTGTAGAGGAAAATATAAAGTTTATAAAATTTTGATTTTTTCAACTTTCTGAGTGGAAAACAATGTGGAAAATGAAGAAATTAGTTATGAAAAGCAATTTCTTCATTTTCCACAATGTTTTCAATAGTTTTTTTCCTTTGAGGCATCTAAAGCGTAACAGAGTGGGAATGGGTTAAAAAGAAAGATTACTTTTTTTGCAATTTTACTGTAAGAAATGCTGCTTTCTTATATGCTACAGATATTCTCAGTCAAGCAGTATCAATTATTTTTTATGCATCAGTATGTGATCTCTCCCTAATTGATTGATTGAATGGGGTTTATAATAATAATAAATATGAAGACTTCATCTGTAACCAATCAAAAGTTATTTTAGTTTTTGTGGGGAAAAAAGACAGTTAATGTAAAGGTAATAACATTTAAGCCCCTTTTTCCATGACACATTTTTTTAAACAAAAATTCCCGCTAGTTTAAGGTCAAGGGGATCTGATTTGCTACTCAAATATGAAATTTCATGAAATTCTAACAATAAGCCTTGGAGAAATTTGCAAAAAAACTAGTTTTTACATTAAGGCCCCTTTTTCCATGACGCAGCCTTGAAATAAGAAAAACAGGTCTTGGAAATTTCCTAGGATGATTATATATGAAGTTTATTCCAATTAGGCCCAGGGGTTGCTGAGATATGACTTCGGATGGATGGACGGACAGACACACAGGCCAGCGACTATATGCTCCCCCTGAATTTTTTTTTCGGGCAGCATAAAACTATTAAGCTGTCCTCAAAAATCTGATAAATTATCACCTAAAGATCATTCCTGTGGAATTCAGTTAAAAACCATCCTCCATTTTTTGAGAACATGATTTTCAAAATTTTCACTCAGAGCTAAAAAACAACAGCAAAATCTGTAACATGAGAAAAAACATTGATAGCCCCTTTAACTGCAATCCAACAAGGCAGTCTGTCTGAGGTACCAAAGTTAATGTCTTCGGTCTTAGGGTTGCAAAGCAAAACTAAAAGGAACTGGTGGGTAACATAAGTGATGTAATTACAGCTTGAAAAAGCTATTTATGAAAAAAAAAATCCAACCAATTAAATACTTTTTTAATGTATACCTGTGACAAGGTAGACATTGTAGTGAAGCAAGATAACACTAAGTTACCCAAAAGACCAGTTTTGATAAATGACATTAAATTGTGTGACTTTGAACTTAGTCATATCAGAACTAATTCTCATTGCAGAAAAGAACTCCCAAGTTATTTTGAAATCTATTTATAAAAGTATGGTCAGTTTGACACTTGACCTTCAAATGTAACCTTAACTCTGTAATGTATCTGTATCTACAAACTTTAACCCATTCCCACTCAGTCCCTCCTTTTTACGCCCCTCAACAAAAAAGCTTTGGAAAACATTGTGGAAAATGAAGAAATTGCTTGGATCAAGCAATTTCTTCATTATCCACAATATTTTCTATCCAAAAGGACGAAAAAATTTAAAATTCCATCAACTTGAAATTGTCTTCTGCACATCCTTTCAATTTGGTCCGGTCTAAAATTCCACTGTGTTGGAATGGGTTAACATGTCATTAGATAGCATCATAGAGAAAACAGTCAATTTATCTTGAAATTGGTCCATAAAGAGAGATCTAATTTGACCTCCAACAGAATCTTAAGTGCCTAGAGGCTTTTCCTAGATTTATTCAAGTGATCTACTTTTTGACCAGATGTGACCCATTACATAGTCATTTTTGTCAACAAATATTCTGACCAAATTTCAGGTTGAATAGGTAGAAAAAGTGGCCTCCACTGTGCCAACCGGGATTTGATTTTGTGACCTAGTTTTTAGCCCAAGTGACCACTGTTTTCACCGATCTAATTTTCATGGGCATGTTTTGAAAAGAATCAGCCAAGAAACATTCTTTCCAAGTGTTGTCGAAATTGACCACAGGGTTTAGGAGAAAATGATTGAAGAATTATTTCACAATTTTTTCATTATCTACATATCTATATAAAGATGAAGATTTTCAAAATTTCATCAACTTAACATTTTCATCTATAAATTCCTTGAATTTGGACCAGTCTAAATTTTTAAGTCTCGTAATCAGGGTTGGTACTGTTTTACAAATATTTGACTCACCTCTGTGACTAACATGGCACTTTGCCCTGTGAGAAGTCACCATTCTCAACCACATACATGTACTCCTTTTCACAAAGTCTTTTCTCAAATTTGATCTGTGCTTAGGTACTGCCTTTCAACAAATATTCCATACCATTTCTAAATCCTGCTGTGATTTACTATGTATATAAACACCTGAAACCCAAAAAACAATAAATACATATTTTGTCTGTAGGGCAACTATTACATATGTTATGATTCTTTTCTAACTGAAGCCAATGACGTAACTAAAAGAGTGTGCGATTTTGGAATTGGCAAAACAAACCCTTCTTTGAGCCGGATAACCCACTTGGAACCTTTAAGATTATCATATCTAACTGGTTAACCCATTCCCACTCAATGACGCCTTTTGATGCATCTGAAGAAAAAACTATTGGGTAAACATTTTGTAAAAAGAAGAAATTGCTTGAACCAAGCAATTTCTTCATTTCCACAATGTTTTCTACCAATTAAGTTGAAAAAAGTCCAAAATTTCATAAACTTGAGATCATTGTCTGTGACTCCTTTCAATTTGGACCAGTCATATTTTGTGTCTAGAAATGGGTTAAAAGGCAATTTGAAAGAAAAATAAAAGATAAATACTGAGTAAAACATCATTGAAAAACATAAAGTTGCTTGTAACTAAAAATTTCTCCTTTTCTCAAAATATTTCCTACCATATATGTTACTTATTTTCCAATTCAAATACGTTGCAAATGTTGTCTGCATCATGAAATTGTCGTTTGCAGCTTTTTTTTCAATTTGGACCAGTCTCATGTAGTAATTGGTTAATAAGTTTCCACAACAAGTTACCCATTTATTTGATGTACTGAAGAAAAAATACTTTATATATTTCAGGAAAAGGTGCAGCAAGCAATTTCTCAGATTCTCACAATGTTTCTTTCCCAATTAGGCACTTACTTTTTTATTTTCACTAATTGGTTTTCCTGCAATTTCTTTCAAATTGGACCAGTCTAAAGATTTGCCGTCTGGTCATGGGTTATGAAGATTAATGCGAGAATTTTATCACTCCCTCTTGCTCTTACATCTTTAGCTTAAATTGAATAAACCCAAGTTACATAAAGACAAAATTTAAGATGGATCTAGATTGATAACATTTTTAAACCATTCCTACACAGTCCCTCCTTTTTTACACCCCTTATAAAAAAGCATTTGGAAAACATTGAGGATAATGAAGAAATTGCTTGTTATATGCAATTTCTTCATTATCCACAATGTTTTCTATCCATCAACTTGGAATTTTCGTCTGCAGCTTCTTTCAATTTGGACTAGTCTAAAATTCCCTTGTGTGGGAATGGGTTAAGAGACTCAGGTTAAAACTAAAAATTACTACCCTGTATATGATAGAATATGATAATTATAATTTATGAAAGCAGAAATTTCAAGAGATGGTCTTAAGTCAAACCATGGATATAAGTCCAATACCATACAATCCCATGTTTTGATGGGCTTCACATATACTGAATAGTTGTATTAACATTGCAGAAAAAAAGATATTGTTTGTTACAAGCAATTTCTCCTTTTCTTAACATATTTTTTCTTATATTTCAATTCACACATGCTTTTATTGCTGTCTTGAAAATCTTTGGACCCTTGGCAAATTTTGCTGTCTTTTGATATAATCCTTTACCACACAACAAAATTTTGGACTGGTCAAAGAACTTGAAGATGACAAGTTTATATTAACGGAATTTAGAAAATCTATGCCTTTCAAGATAGAAAAGATTGTGGAATTAAAGAAATTGCTTGTTACAAGTGATTTCTTCATTTTACCACAATATTTTCCAATGCTTTTTTTAAGAGGGGTGTCAATCATGTGGAAATTGGTGGAGAGAAACATCTTAAATAGATACTCACGGTTGCCAGTCTGATTCCAAAATATTGTAGACCAAATGAATACCAAAATGAAATATCAAATTAATCACCTGATAAAGTATTTCCAATTTCTGTCCTAACAACAGCCGTATTTTATGAGTGACTCATGCCAAATATTTACATGACATTATAGCAGTGCAATACTGTACTGCATGTTTGCTTTTTCCTCAGCTAGACTATGTTTGACAAGGCCATCTCCCAAATAAAACATTTGTTAGGCAAAGTCACTTGAAAAAGAGTATCTAACTCAATCCCAACAAAAAATCCCACCTTTTTGTGCCCCTCAAGGAACAAAGATTGGAAAAACATTGTGAAAAAATGAAGAAATTGATTGTGACAAGCAATTTCTTCATTTCCCATAATGATTTCTACCAAACAAAATAAACAATTTCATCAGCTTAAAATTATTGACTGCAAACTTCTTTCAATTAGGACCAGTCTAAAATCTGACATACGGATGTAGAAGATGGTACCAGTGATGCATAACAAGAGCTTGGCATATACGCATGGATGGACTTATTACTAAAAAAACAACACTGTAATTTTAACCCCTGTCATGCTGAACCTGGAATATTCCATTTTTGGCATAGACAAAGATCAGCCTGCACATGCATGCAGTCTGTTCTCAGTCTACACCACGTGCTTGTTCCTGTTGAGCAGAAATTGTTCATAAAATTGACCAATGAAATATTAGTTCTCTCTAAGATATTGCTTATAGTCCTTTTATTTAAATGTATCTTTTTGAAACAGATCTTATTCAGCATGACAAGGGGTTAAGCTATTTTGAAATTTGAGTCAAGGGCAGATAATTAAAAATCAGCCAGAGGGATCAAAGTAATTTCGCTCATACACAACTAGACATGATAGAAATTTATTGTGGCAAGTTTATATTCATTCTAACTTGAAATGTAGGAGTTGTGCATATAAAATTGCTAACGGACAGACGAGCTCAAAGACTAATGAACAGACAACTGGGGCTATTGCGTACTACAACCCTTTGGGCAGAAAAAAAAAAACTAATTCACATCCTGAAGATCAATGTAAAAATTAAGCCAGCTGGGTTTTGTTATTTTTCCTGTAAAAAATTAATGAGGATAGAAATACCTAGATAGGAATCATGTAACCAGATAACACATCATAAAACGATTTGGTTGTGAAGTTTTTTTACCGTATAATTGTTCATTAGTGGGGATGACTTTTATTTTCTGATAAGTTTCCGAGGCATGCTTCACTCAATGTTATTAAGGCACAAGAAAATGAACTTTATCCACAATACAAAAATTTGAACACTTCTGCAAATTTATGTAAGTTCTAACCCATTACCAGATGGGAAAATTTTAGATTTGTCCAAATTGAAAGGAGCTGCAGACGAAAATTTAAAGCTAATGAAAAATTGGATTTTTTTCACTTTTGGAAAATAAAAACATTGAGAAAAATGAAAAAATTGCTTGCAATAAGTAATTTCTTAATTTTCCACACTGTTTTACAAAGCTTTCATATTTAGAGGTGTTTAAAAGCGTCACTGTGTGGGAATGGGTTAATCCGTCTTTTTTGTATGCTTTATGATAGAGCTATTTTCATGTACTATCTTTCAAGTTGTAGCATCTTTTAACCCATTACCAAGTGATTAAATTTTTTACTGGTCCAAACTCAAAGAATAAGCACACAATAGTTTTTAGTTAATAAAATTTCAAACATTTTTGTCTTTTTGGTAACAAGCAATTTCCTCATTTTCAACAATGGTTCCCAAATCTCTGCTCTTGGGGGCCATGGCCATAGGGCAGCTGGGAGCATGTAGGACTCTCAACTATGAGGTCCAGGGTTCAATCCCTGGTCAGGGCGAATATTCTTTCCGATAGTTGACACCCACAAATGGTTGGATAATCAAAACCCTAAATGGGATGAGCAGCTGGAGGCTTGGAAAGGATATACTGGTTACGTACTGGTGTTAGAAAAAACAGAAATCCATAGTTAGGTGCTCCAGTATCAGCGATAAGACCGAGGTACTCTTTAAGTGGCATTAACCCATTCCCACACCACAAAAATTTGGACAAGTCCTAATTCAAAGAAGTTGCATACAACAATTTAAAGTTTATGAAATTTTAGACTTTTTCATCATTCTGGGAAGAAAACATTGGTGACAATGAAGAAATTGCTTGTGACAAGCAATTTCTTCATTTTCCACAATGTTTTCCAAAGTTATTTTCTTGAGGGGCGTTTAAAAGAGTCATTGTGTATGTGGGAATGGGTTAAATCACATTCAAACAAACAAAGTTTCATGGGCAGTTAAACCAATTCCCACACAATAACGCTTATTGATGCCCCTCAAGAAAAATAATTGGGAAAACATTGCCTGAAATGAATTTCTTCATTTAATACACAATACTTTTTTTACCAGGCAAGCATTCTTGATTTTTTGATTGTTGTGTGCAACACCTCTCAAATTAGACCAGTCCAAAATTTTGCCATCTGGTAATGGGTTAAAGAAGAGGGCCATTAATTGGCCCTAAAGGGCTCACCTGAGTCGATGACTATAGAAGTTAAATAGCACAAGTGACCTTATTTTAGCCAAAAGTGACCCATTATCAAATTTTGTCCAAGAAATCATGAACAATCATTCTTACCAAGTTTCAAAGTATTTGTGCAAGAAAAGTAGCAAGTACATTGGAAGTAGCAAGTAAATTGGAAAGAAGATTTCTTTATATTAGACCTTGTAACCAAGTATTTGACCAAATGTGACCTAATATCAAACTGGACAAAGAAATTTATTAAGACAAGGATAAAAATCCAGTCAATTGAGTAAAAAGTAAGGCCTATAGAGTGAAAATAAGGTTTTTCTCAAATTTGACCTAGTTTTTTTACCCTAATGATCCAAATTTGAAAATGTTTGACATATTTTGAAAACAGATATTCTGACCTAATATCAAACCAATTAGGCAAAAAATCTGAACTTGGCTAACAAATCATCACCACTAACATTCTGACCAAATATCAATTCGATTGAGCCTAAAATGGGACCTCAACAGTGTACGACAATATTACTAAGATTTGACCTATTGACCTAGTTTTTGACCATATGAAATGCAGAAATATCATGGACAAAAACATTCTAAACAAGTATTTCATTTGAGCCTAGAATGTGGCCTCTAAAGTGCACACAAGATTATTTCTATGATTTTACCTAGTGACCTAGTTTTGACCCAACATAAACCAAAATCAAACTTTGTGGTCAGGTGAGCTAAAAAAGTGGGAATATGTGGGAATTGGTTAATCTTTGTCATACTGAAAGAAATGCTTGTCAGAACTGCATTGATATCAAAAGACTGAAAGCATTAAAAGCATAAACTGTGAATCAATATTTAAAAGGGATTCAGGTGGTGAGGACTTGGATCAGACTGCCTGAACAGGAATATTCATGGTTCAGCATTCAATTTTGTACTAATTTGAGTGGTTAACCTTCCAGATCTTAACCCATTATCAGACGACAAAATTTTTGACAGGTCCAATTTGAAAGAGGATTCAGTCGCAAAATTTTAAGTTGGTGAAATTCTTAATTTCCTAGTATTTTGGAGTAGCAAACATTGTGGATCACGAAGAAATTGCTTGTAGCAAATTGGCATAGCAATATGCCAAATATAGAGACTCTAGGCCTTAATGCTTGTTAGAAGAAAATGTTTTCATATTATCTTCTTTATTCCCATGTAAATCTGAGATTGAACAACATAGGGCTAATTTTCAGAGTAGATCTCGAGTCATTCTTTGAGGTAATTCGGTAGTTCAATGCTACAAATATCAAGGCTCTGAGTGTGCCTTAAGGTTTTGGAGAACAAGATTTTCAAAGAATTCCTACTTTATTCCTCTCTGAAAATCAGGGATTACACAGCATAGGGCTAATTTTAAGAGTATTGTATTTCAGGTATGGTATTTCTTTGAAGTCTTTTGGTTATTCGGATGCTGGCATTAATTTTTAAGAATCTTTTTTCAATTTGGACCAGTCTAAAAAATTGTTTTCTGGTAATGGATGAATTGACATACAATTAATAAAAAAATTGTGAAGGGAATATTACTGCTTATGAGAAGGTTTTAAGTATTCATGTAAGGTCAAGGTAGATTCCAGGTGCAAATTCCATTCCACCTATTTTTTTCACTCTTCCATAAAGTTTACATTTTTTCTTGATGGATCATGTAATTGGTGTAACCAGGCTCCACACAGACTAATGGTTAAGCCCACACTCAGCTTTTTTATATCCTTAACCTTTCCCAGACTTCAAAATTTAGGACTGGTCCAAATGTAAAGAAGCTGCAGACAACAATTTAAAGTTGATGGAATTTCAGATTTTTTGAGTATGGTATTTCTTTGAAGTCTTTTGGTTCTTCCTATGCAGCAATTTTTAAGAAACTTCTTTCAATTTGGACTAGTCTAAAATTTTGTTTTCTTGTAATGGGTGAATTGACTTATAATTGATAAATATTTACGCTCGAAGGGACTTGTCAGTGGTATTAAATATTTACAATAAGGTATTACAATAAAAATAACCTTGGAAACTGACCTTGACAGATAATGATAAACTTGATATCAACAAAATGGCAGTACCCCAAAGAATATAATTGTGACTGGTCTTACAAGAGGAAAATCTTGAAAGCGTAAAAAGTTTCAACCTTGTGAGACTGCGCAAATTTTGCAGGCTGAGAAGGTTTAGAACTTTCACTTTCTGAAATCTTTTTTATTTATTAAGATTATCCTACCTTACATTATAACAGTTTTTGTAAAGTGAGTTGTGATTGACCTATGCCCTTTTTCAATACTTAGATTCGTCCCTGTATGTATTAAGCCATTACCACACAGTGACGCTTTTAAACGCCCTCTGAATATAAATGTTGGAAATCATTGTGGAAAATGAAGCAATTGCTTGTAACAAGCAATTTCTTCATTCTCCACAATGTTTTCCATCCAAAATGACAAAATTTTTAATTATTTAATTTACTTAAAATTGTCGTCTGCAAATTCTTTGAGTTTGCACTGGATTAAAACCGTATTGTGTGGGAATGGGTTAACAGCACTATGGGTCACATCGCACACAAAAAACACAATAACATTTAGCATTTCCCTTAACTGGAAAGACCACATGTTAAAGATCTCAAGCTCAAGTACACATCATGGAGAATCATTGTAATAAATTTCAATCATTTTCAATCAACACTAGGTACATGTTTTAACCATTTGAAAAGTTTCTTATACGAAAAATTAGGCAATTTTTCAATTCAAGGGCAGATAATTGATGAAGAACTGAAATTATCTTAATTCTAAAGGTTAAATGCACCACTAGAGTATGCACATTCATTATGCAAAGTTACAACTTCTCTTGATTCAAACTGTAGGAGGAGTTGGGCACACAAGAAGTATGATTTCATTTCAATTCAAGGGCAGACAAATCAAAAAGGACGGGTGTGATTTTAATTTCAAAGGTCTAATGCACAGCTAGACATCAGAGATCATAGGATACAATGGGAACTTGCGCACATATGAAATAGTCTTTTTTTTTTCAATCAAAGGGTAGATAATTCTAGAAGGACCAAAGTGATGCCTAAGATCTTATACACAATCATAGGGATACATTGTAGGAAGTGTCAGTTTGTTCCCATTGAAGCTGTAGCAGGAGTTGCACATACATGAAGGATGGTGATTTTTTTTTTTTTTTCAATACAAGTGCAGATAATTCAAGATAATTCTACATTGTCTAGTGTGATTTGAATCTTAAAGGTCTTACGCACAACTAGATATTATAAAGATAAATTGTAGCGAGTTTCAATTTTAAATTTTAGTTTGTTCCCTTTGATACTGTAGAAGGAGTTGCACACACATGAAATAAGGTATTTTTTTAAGTTCAAGGGCAGATAATTCAAGATAATTGCAGAACTACTAGAGTGATTTGAATTTCAAAGGTCTCATGCACAACAAGACATCATAGAGAATCATTTTGGCAAGTTTCAGTTCATTCCTATTGATACTATAGGAGGAGTTGCACACACAAAGAAATGCTAACAGACAGAAAGAAGGATAGACAGACAGACAGATAGATGATCAACCAGGCCCATAAAATAATACAGCCCTTTGGGCGTATAATATGTGCCAAATACGATTGTACAAGCTATTCCTTCTTTTCTGAAAAAATTTCCATGATTGTATTTCTTCAGGGCATCAGAAAGCATCCTTGTATAACTAGCCTTAGATGTAAGCTTTGGAAAACATTGTGGACAATAATGAAATCGCTTGTAACATATGCAATTTCATCAATGTCAACAATGTTTTTTACCCTAAATGACAAAGATTTCCTGAATTCCACCAGTCTGAGATTGTCATCTGCAATTTCAATTTGAATCAGTCATTTGACCCTCTAGAGTTATCAACCATTTATCTTGAAATCTCAGTAAAGTCAAGGTAAGGGCTGAATTCAGAGAAATTTTCAGATATCAATAAAGGTAGAGCTCTATAAAATAATCTCTTTCGTGTCTGATTGAGGTGATAATGAAACTCGACTTGACTGTTTTTACCTCAAATTGAGATTAAAATCCACTGATTACTTGCAAGATCACAGCAGGACTTGCACATTTTATTACTACAACTTGATACTGTCAGAAAGTGAATGAGGCACGTGTAAAACCACTCTTTCAGATTCTTTATACAAGTTAGCAAATTGACCTATCGCTGGCCCTGCACACTTATTCTGTTGGCCCCACCCATTGACTCCAACAAGAAGTTCCACTTTGATATTTATAGGTGTTATTTACAAGGCCAAAATTTCCATGTAACAAAAAAGTAGACTGGTAGGTTGGCAACTTAAAGGACGTAACTATAGCTTGAATTATAAGCTGGAGTTACTATGTTTAAGTTACCAAACCAACAAAAAAGCTTTATAAAAATAGTGGCCAATGTCAGAGTTCAAAACTCACTTCTGGTCTTAGTGAGTGATTTGATTGGTCAACTGAATATTTGATCAGTGCTCTCAATAAGGACCAATTTCAGGAATTTTTAAAATTCCAAGTTTCAATTTCAGGAAGTTGTCACAATTTCAAGGATTTTTTTCACCAGGCATTTCGATAAACTTCTTGTGGATTCAATTTTACCGAGGATATTTTGGCCTGAATATACATTCTCTTGTTTAATAAACCCTTTATCTTGTGACTTCAGAAAATGTCAGAGTGATGGATTCAGGAAGTTTTTTCAATTCTCGGACGTTAATTTATGTTCGAGTCTGATTTTCCAGACGTTTTTTTTTCTGATTTTCCGAATGTAATGTACGTCAACGTCTGCCTATTGATTGACTACCACATTTAGTCACTTGACTGATCGCTCACTGAAACTACTTCTCTCCCACAAGGCATCCTGTCTAGATACCAATGCTGAACCCTGAATATTCCAGTTTTGGCAGCAGTTGTAAATCAAGATCAGCCTTCACATAAGTGCAGTCTGATCTTGAATTACACCTCCTGCTTGTACTTTTCCTGCCAGAGCTGTTTATAAAATTGATTTCTAAAAGAAATATTGATTTTTGAACAAGTTTTATCAGTGCTTTCAGCACTTTGGTTTTACAGTGACTCAGTAAGGTAATTTTTATACAGCATGACAAGGGTTAACATCGCTTTTAGACATTTCACTGTGAGAAAATCAGAAGGCAAACCATTGGTTGATGACCAAGGCTTGAATTAGCTATAGCTGAAATGTTTTGGTCCATTACAAACCAAATTGAAATTAGTTATAAATCAATAGTTTGACTTGTCAATAGATTCTATTTTGACACACGAGTTATCTGTCATTTACATGACAATTCCGCATTTTGATGCCTGAAATGAAAATTACTTTAAGAAATACTTCAAGAAATGATAAAAGAATATTGTGTCAGAAGAAGAAATTGCCTAGGACAAACAATTTCTCCTTATGTCAAACTATTTCTATCCAACAAGATACTTATTTACACTTATTTTCAATTTCTAATTTTAATTTTCAATTGTCAGCTGAAACCTCTTTGAATTTTGACCTGTCTTAAATCTTATTGTCTAGCAATGAGTTAACATATTACATGCCATCAAAACTTTAGACTTGACTTAACCCTTGTCATGCTGTATAAATTACCTTACTGAATTGCATTCAAATCAAAGGACTGAAAGGACTGATAGAACTTGTTAAAAAATCAATTTTTTTTTTTAAGAAATCTACTTCATAAGCAACTCTGGCAGGAAAAGTACAAGCAGGAGGTGTAGACTAAGATCAGCCTGCACATAAGTGCAGTCTGATCTTAGTCTACAACTCCTGCCAAAACCGGAATATTCCGGTTTAAAATTCAACTGAAGTTGAGGAAGTTCAGGGATACAACAAATAGAGCCTGCTAAGTATTTGACCTTGAGCTTTGACTTTGACACCAAGAATTTCTTAGCTGAAAAAGGGTAAAAATTCCATATAAAAGAATGTCAGTGTAATAAATATTTACCTAGGGGCTGACAATAACATGCATAAGGTTTCAGAGTAAAAGCATTTTTAGAAACAGACATGTGACTTGCACCTAAAACTTTGACCATTGGCTTAGTCAAAAGTAGGATAATTCTACTAAAATGAATGTCAGAGTGATGAATCTTTGCTTAGGAGATAACATGGTTAAAAAGGCATGTGTGAAGTTTCAAAGAAATTATAGCATTAATAGAAACAGAGATTCGAGACTTGAAGATATTTCCTTTTTTGGTTTTTGGTCTGGACCATATATTTTGGAGACTAAAAGGGTCACCAAAGGATAATTTCTGTGAATTTTGGTTGAATTCTGTTCAGTACTTTCTGAGGAAAATATTTCTTAATAAAAATTTACGGACGGATGGACAGACAGACGCACAACAGACACAACACCATGACAATAGCTTGCTGGCTTTAAGCCAGTGGAGTTTAGAATGAATAAATTGCTTTGTTAAAGCTCTAAACCCTTTTCATGCTGAACTCGGAATATTCCAATTTTGGCAGGAGGTATAGACTAAGATCAGACTGCACCAATGTGCTCGCTTATCATAGCCTACACCTTCTGCTTGTACTTTTCCTGCCAGAGTTGCATATGAAGTTGATTTCTAAAAGAAATATTGATTTTTGAACAACAAGTTCTATCAGTTCTTTCAACCCTTTGATTCGACAGGATTTCAGTAAGGTATTTATACAGCATGACAAGGGTTAATAAAATTCCTTCACTTGGTGTCCTTTTGACCAATATTAAAGACAAATATTATAATGTTATTAAAAGCAATTTTTACATTTCCCACAATGTTTTCTTGACAGGAAAACAGAAAATAAATTTCATGAGCTTGTAATTATTGCTTCTTTGTCTGGTATTGAAATAATACATGCCAATAGCATTAACCCTTATCATGCTGAACGCAGAATGTTCTTTTTGGCAGGAGGCATAGACAAAGATCAGCCTAAACATAAGTGCAGTCTAAGCTTGATCTATTCCTTCTGCTTGCCCCCTTTCAGCCAGAGTTGTTTAAATAATCAATTTTCAAAAGAAATATTGACCCTCGTTAAGACCTTCCACTGTGTTGTCAGCCCTTTTGATTTTATCCCTTTCCAGTTTTATGAAATTTTAGACTGGTCCAATTTCAAAGAGGTTGCAGACGACAATGAAAAATGCATGCAATTTGAAATCTGATCATCCTTTGTGGTAGAAAATATTGTGGGAAAAGGAGAAATTGCTTGTTACAAGCAATTTCTCCTTTTCCACAATGTTTTCTCAAGTATGAAATCACAGTGATGCAAAATCCCGGGTTTGTCCAGGAAAGGGTTAAAGGAATTCTGTATAGGATTTTAATTCAGCATCACATGGTTTAAAATCCACAACATTACTTATAATAAACCCATTCCCACACAATGACACTTTCTTATGCCCCGTACGAAAGGCATTTGGCAAACCATTGTGGAACATGAAGAAATTGCTTGTGACAACCAATTTCTTAATTTTCCACAATGTTTTCTCTCCAGAAACATAAACAATTATAGAATTCAATAAACTATGCATTGTTGTCTGCAACTCCTTTCAATTTGGACCAGTCTGAAATTTTGCCATCTGGTAAAGGGTTAACAAACTTATCATACCTCACAAAAATTGCAGATTTTCCTGTGCAGCACTAGACCAAGGTTTCCCTATGAGATCTATATCCAATACTGTAAGTCTAGAGAAATATATCTTACATCTATCACTCTCACCTCTTCTTTAGATCTATATCAAAATGCTTTTAGCATCAAACACTTACCTTCTTACAGCAGTATTATTTTATAAGCTAAATGTTTAGCTTGCTTTCCTTGCCCCTGCCAAAAAGTTCAAGAACTTAAGTTTTCTAGTTCTAGAACTTATTTTAAGGTTCTAGAACTTTTGTTGAACTTCTACAACTTGAGTTCTAGTACTTGTAAAAGTTTCAAGAACTTAAACTCTAGAATCATGAAGTTCTTGAACTTTGGGTTCAAGAACTAAGCAAGGTCTAGAACCTAAAATCTTGATTTCTATAACTTAAGTTCTATACCTTTAGTTCTAGAACCTCACAATCCTTGAGATTTGGTTCTTGTCTGGGTGGCAGAACTTTGCCAATTGTAGAAGCTAAGTACAAACAATGTATGTTCTAGAAGTTTATGTTCAAGAACCTTCCAGTCAGTGATTTTCTGGCTTTCTATATATTTATAGTTTTTCACATATTTAACTATAATTAGATTGCAGAGATGTAGAACTGGATTTTCTTTAACAAACATACCTATTTTCCCCTTAACGTCTAGTTATTGAATAATACAATCATTTAGAAATTGTAAGATAATCAAATTTTTAAAAAATGAATTTTATTTGATTAACACTTATGCAGCCCTACAGTTTTCAAATGCTGTTTAAATAACATCTACTACATATGAAAATGTGGTAAGAAACATTTCTGAAGCATCTGTATGTCACTTTGGAATTTAAAATCACATGACTAATTCCATTAGAAAATAAATCTTGCATGCTAGCCGCTGGAAGGTACTTTTTTCTTATAATAAAAGTAGTTTTTTTGTTTTTCTGTTTAAAAACTTCAAGATGATCTAAGTAAATTGAGCCAAAGCTGAACAGAAATGTTTCCAGAAGAAAACAGTTTTCATCAATACTTTTGAAAGACAACAGAGAATCAGATTGTATGTTACATCATTCAAATAATTGCAAAATAAAATACATAAATAAAATTAATGTTTATAAGGACTAGGAAATACTAGTGAGTAGAATTTTGATAATACACTGTCAAGACTGATCTTACCCCATCCACAATATTTAATGTTTTCATTTCTTTAACACAGCAAAATATTAGACTGGTCCAAATTGAAAGGAGCTGCAGACAACAATTTCAAGTTGATGAAATTTTGAATTTTTCCATCTTTTTGGATAGAAAACATTGTGGATAATGAAGAAATTGCTTGATACAAGCAATTTCTTCATTTTCCACAATGTTTTCCAAAGCTTTATTCTGGAGGGGCGAAAAAAGGGATTGAGTTGGAATGGGTTTTGAGTGGGAATGGGTTAAGTGTGATTAGGAAATTAAAGTAAGGTAGTGTTCAAAGTAGAATTTTTCTGCTTCTGTTTGTTTGAATGGGGTTTAAAACCGTTTTTAACAAAGTTTCAGTTATATCGACGCGGCTGGAGCACCTACCAATTGATTCCTAGTATATCTCGCACCTGTACCACCATTACTACCTTTCCTAGTCTCCAGCTGCTATCCCAGTTAGGTTTACGATTATCCATCCATTGGGGAGAGACATTTATGTCGGAAAGGATAATTATGTGCCGCCCCCAGGGATCAAACCCATGACAACCCATGATTAAAGATTGGGAGCCTGATGCTCTACCAACAGTGTGCTATGACAGCGCCTTAAAGTTCTCTGCACACATGGCAAGGTCTAAATGAATTGAAAATTACAAGCAATTTCTTCATTATCCACAATTTTTTCTACCAAAAATCAAAGATTTTTAGAAACTGATCAACTGTAAAATTTTGTCTGCGACTTCTTCCAATTTTGACCAGTCTAAAATTTCGTCATCTGGTAATGGGTTAATATTTAGAACTGGTTTCAATTCAATTCTTTAAAGTATTTTGAAAGAGTATGACCCAAGGATCATTTCTGTGAAGATTGGTTGAAATTCCAAGGACATATAGTTTCGTCTAGAAGACTTTTTTTGTAATTGAGAAGAGACAGACAGACAGACAGGTGGACAGTCGGACACCAGACAATCACTTCCTGGTCAGGTGACCTTAAAATAAATCATTTGTTTTACATGAAACAAGAACATAACTCTATGAAAATTAAGTTCAGAACTATTAAAGCGAGTCAATCTCATCCAAAACTTTTAATTTACATTTCAAATTCAAGCTAGTTTTCAAATTCTAGAAATCTAAGGAAAGCTGTAAAGATAACAAGATGTGTTTGTGAAACACCATGCCTCCGAAACAAGAATTCTTTAGAAACAGTTGATTTTTATTGTTTTTTTTCTTTGTTTTAGGGAAAAGGGTTAAAATTTTGACATTGACCTTGATGAAATGACCTTTTCAGTTGCACCATCTACATTCCAAATATTAGCTTTGTAACTTAATCAGGGTTGAAGTTATAGGAAAATGTTTAGTTGGCAGGTTAAGTTTTGCAGACAGCCAGATAGACGGACAGACAGACAGACAGACAAACAGACAGACACCGGTAAAACAATATGCCCCGATCTATCAATGCAGGGGCATAAAAATTGAAAGTGATTTTGTCAAGATCTGTTACAGTAGCTTTAACCCTTGTCATGCTGAATATAATCCTTAATGGACTAAAATCAAATCACTGAAATCTCCGGAAGCACTAGTTGCAGGTCAACATCTTCATCTACACCTCCTGCCCAAACAGGAATATTTCGGGTTTAGCATGACAAGGGTTAAACTGTGAGTAATAAGATAAATCCACCAAATTTTGTTCACCAATTATAAACAACTCAGGAGTAGGATTTAAACTCCAGGTGTGGTTAGGCAATCTTTTTTATCTGTAGTCTATCATGTTCAAGTTTCTTTCATTTTGTTCTTACTATTTTACTTGAATTGATATAATTTCTTGACATAATTTTAGACTGATCCGTATTCAAAGAAGCTATAGACTGAAATTTGGAGAAGTCTAACCCACTAACAGACAAGAAAATAGTAAAAAATTTCAACTATTTGTGTAGAAATTATTGTGGAAACTGAATTTCTTCATTTTTCCACAATGTTTTCCCAACCATTTTTCCATGACACAGTCTAAAATAGTAAAAACCTAGTATTATGCACAAGGTCAGGTGACTACAAAAAAATCTGTAAAAATATAGAAATACAAATCTGTCCAGAAATGGAGGAGGTGGTGCATTTACAAGAATTTTGCTTGAAGCCCCCTTTTTCTGTGATTCAGGCTAATTCAGCTGAACTTTAACAACATGCACAACATCAGGTGACTAGGAACCTTCCGTAAAAAATTCATTCAAATTCATCCATAGATGTGTAAACCCATTCCTACACGGTGACGCATGTGGATGCTCCTCAAGAAAAGCAAAAGGGAAAACATTGTGTTAAATGAAGAAATTGCTTGCAACAAGCAATTCCTCATTTTACACAATGTATTTTACCAAAAAGTTGAAAAAATCTAAAATTTCATAAGTCTTTAGTTATTGTCTGCAACTCCTGTAAACTTAGACCAGTCTTAGCAAGAAAGTTTGACCAGTTTGCCCTCAGGTAATGGGTTGACAATATGTGGATAGACAAATAGACCTACGTTAGGACAGACATCGTAGTGATTCATTGTTGAAAGTCTCAGTTCATTCCAAAAGATCCCAGCGACAAGTATCAGTCAATTAGAAAAATTGCTTACCTACAGACAGACAGTTATATGGATGGACAGAAGATCAGAGCTATTAACATAATACAACCATCAGCCATCCATTTGTGACTTTCTTGCTAAGACAATAAGACCACACAAAGCTTCTATATTGCTCTCTTGAGTCTCCTTTACCCTAGGAAAATCAAATTAAAAACAAGAGGACCATTGGCCCTAAAGCACTCACCTGAGTCAATGGCTCAACTTGTTTAACATGTTTCCATACAATGACGCTTTCAAGCGCACCTCAACATAATAGCTCTGGAAAATATTGTGGATAACTTCCTTACCCACAATGTTTTCTACCCAAAAAGACAAAGGCTTTAAAAATTTCATCAACATAAAATTGTCATCTGCAATTTCTTTGAATTTGGACCATTTTATGGAAATGTTTCAACCCATTACCACTATAGAAAATTTTAGACTGGTCAAATTCAAAAAGGTTGAAGATGAAAATTTCAGGCTAATGAAGTTTTAAATCTTGACTTTCTGGGTAAAAAGAAAAAAAATGTGAATGATGAAGAAATTGCTTATAACAAGCTATTTCTTCATTTTCTAAAATGTTTTCCAATGCTGTTTTCTTGTGGGCTTAAAAAATTGGGATTGTATTGGAATGGGTTCCCATGCCCTGCAACACCAATATATCAGCCATTCAAAATCTAATGAAATATTTCCAACATTAGTTAACCCGTTCAAACACAATCTGGTATTATTAGGTCCCTGAGGAAAAAAGCTAGGTAAAACCGTGGAATTTTATACATTACCCACAATGTTTTCTACCCAAAAAGACTAATATTGTTAAATAACATGAACTTAAAACTGTCATCTGCAAATTCTTTCAATTTGGACTTATTTGGGATATTGGTTAATATGAGCAAAACTGAAAGGATTTTCTTTGAAACAAAGTCATGATCTTAAGGCACACTAGCTTTTCGATTCTAGACTGGATTAAAATCAATTTGTCTCACAGACATTCTCATGACAATTCTTTCATAAAAGGGATGCAAGCATGTAAAAAATTTAAAGCCATATTTTTTCCCAAAAACACACTATAAAATTAACAAGAAACCATACTCCAGTCTCAAGAGCATAAATATGACGTTTGAAATTATAAGATCAACATAACTCTACGCAATAGGGCTGCAATTCATGAAAGAATCACTATATTTTAAAATGTGCCCAACTATAATTCAAGGTTTGTTTACATCAAATTATGAAATCAGTGATGACGTTTTAACTTTTGCTAGTCATTCAAACAACTAGAAAGTTCACAAAGACTAACGAAATCATCCGTAAAATTTAGTCATTAGCACAGTCCTGTGCATCAATCAATGCCGAAAATGATTGAATATTTTTTTAATATTTTTCTTGATTTCAAAATGTAAACAAACACAAATTGAAATCAACAAGAAAAACACATAATACTTTTTCTAGAGAGCATCACTTTTACCGATATTAAAAAGGCCCTTGTTTGCTCTAGTGACCAAATAAGCGATAGATTATTTCAACTATTTTTTCTTCCTCGGAGGGCAGACAGATGGAGGGACAAGTGAACAGGCCATAACAGAATACGACATATAAGAACCTATTACCAAACTTAAAAAATTAAGACTGGTCCTAGTTGAAGTAAGTAACAAATGATGATATGAAGTTAATGAAGTTTGAAATATTTGGGGGGGGGGGGGGAATAAAAAAACATAATATATACAATGTATGTAGAGTGGAAATGAAGAAACAGTTTGCTTGAAAAATTCCTTCTTTTTCTACTATGTTTCACAAAGCTCTTTTCCTTATGGGCATATAACACTTTTTGTGTTGGAATGGTAACATGATCAAATTTTATGAATTGTAACTGTTCAGCTTCTTGATTTTAGCTGTAATCCTTAGAAAAGAATAATGGCAAATTAGCGTCACAATATTTTCTGAATTAAGTTTGCCTCTAGGGAGGCTATTTGAGAGTGAAGTGTTAATAATGTGAAATACACATCCTCTGGGTAATTCTAAAACCTTGTAACTACAGCTTGATTTAAGCTGTAGTTACAAGGTTTTAGAATTATACCAACAAAATTCAGTTGCACTTGTGCATAGAGAAAATAACGAGCTATGCAACTGATAACAGACATCAAAACAACTGCAATCTTGTTCATCCATCATGTTTCACATGTTTTGTTGTTGGTTTTTTACCTATTTCCAGATGACGAAATTTAACCCTTGTCATGCTAAATATAAACAAGAGGGCCACTGGTCCTAAAGCGCTCACCTGAGTTGATGATCATAGAAGTAAAATTGCACAGGCGACCAAGTCTTGTCTCAGAATAGACTAGAAAGACATTCTTATCATGTTTCAAGATATCTATGCCAGAGGTATAGTGACTTCATAGAAAGGAAGGTTATCATAAGATCTGACCTAGTGACCTTAACTTTTTTAACCTTTCGACCTAATATGGAATAAGAAATTGATCATGGAAACAAACATTCTGAACAAATAAAGTGATCATGGAAACAAACATTCTGAACAAATAAAAAGACCTTCTACCAAACATAAGGGCCTCTACAGTGCACACAGGGTTTTTTCAATGGTTTGACCAAGTGACCTAGTTTTTTACCCCATGTATTCCATTTTCACCACATATCAAGACAATTGAGCAAAAAATGTGACAAACATTCTGACCAAGTATCAAAATATTTGAGCCAAAAATGTGACCTCTAGAGTGCACATAAGGTTTTTCTAAGATTTGACCAGCTGACCTAGTTTTTTACCCCATGTATTCCATTTTCACCACATATCAAGACAATTGAGCTAAAAATGTGACAAACATTCTGACCAAGTTTCAAAATATTTGAGCCAAAAATGTGACCTCTAGAGTGCACACAAGGTTTTTCTAAGATTTGACCAGCTGACCTAGTTTTTGAACCCATATGACCAATTTTTCAAACTCCTCCAACAAATATTCTGTTCAAGTAACAAGACATTAGAGCCTTAAATGTGACCTCTAGAGTGCACTCAAGGTAAAAGTTGAGGAGGGACGCTTATTGACGGACACAGCCCAAACACAATAGCTCACCATGACCACTATGTGAGCCAAAAGGATTAAAAAGTTGGATTGTGAAACAGGAAAATTCTGGGATCAGCATGACAAAGGTTAATTAAGAATTCAAGTCTGCTTTCTTCATTTCTGAAGGAGACTTAGTCTAAATATTTATACAATGCAGTTCCAAATATTAGGTAACCTACAAGGTAGATGTTGAAAGACATAATAAACCTTATGTCAGTTAAAAACTAACCCTTGTCATGCTGAATGAAATCCTTTCTCAGAAATGCAAAGGACTGAAAGCACTGGAAGAATTAGAGGTGGATCAATATTTCTTTAAAATTTAGTTCTATGAACAAATCTGGAATGAATTGGACAAGCCGATGGTGAAGATTAAGATCAGACTGCACATATGTGCAGACTGATCTTAGTCTACACCACCTGCCAAAACAGGAATATTCCTTGATCAGCATGACAAGGGTTAATTAGGATATCAATAGGATGAGACACATTGTTTGCCTAAGAATTAGACATAAGAGGTTACGTTGTGTGTGCAGGGCTTTTTTTAATCTTAACCCTTTCCTACACAAAACCCTGGATTTAAAGTCACTGTGATTTAATTCATACTTGAGAAAACATTGTGGAAAGTGAATAAAGTGTTTGTGACAAGCAATTTCATCTTCTTTTTCAAAAACTTACTACCTTACATGATGGTTTCATTTCAAATTGAATCCAATTTTCATTGTTGTCTTTGACCTCTTTCAATTTTGACCAGTCTTCAATTTAAAACAAGAGCACCGCCCACGGGTGCCAACACTCGGCTGCAGGTGCTTGATAAGGCAAAAATTCTAAGTAAAAATAGGGGCATAACTCTTACAAAAATGATTTTAGTTATCCCCCTTGATAGTCTAGATAGCTCTTGTAATGGTCAATACACATGCCAAGTTTCATGAAGATATCCTCAATAAGAACAGAGATATGACCAAGGTTAAAGTTTTTAACGCTGACACACAATGCCAAGGCGATGAAAATACCTCAGGTTTTCTTTGAAAACAGCCGAGTTAAAAATCGCAAAGAGTTAATTACAAGTGGCCTGTACGGGGTACCTTCCCAATTGTCCACGAAGAATTCAAGGAGTGATTGTGCTTACAAAAATTTTGATAATATGTCTCTTTTTTTTTCCATGACACAGCACTGAAACAAGTAATGCTTATAATTTGCATTAGATTGCAAGAAGACAAAACATTTATTGAAAATTTTGTCAAAACCCGTTGACAATTATAGGAGTCATTGCAGGCACAATGAAATTTGACATAATTCTCCTTTTTCCATGATGCAGCATTGTAACAGGTAATTTTTTTATTGTCCACCATGTTTTCCACAGCATTTTTCTTGAGCGCTGTAAAAAAAGCATTACTGTGTGGGAATTGGTTAATAAAATTTTCAATGTTTTTTTCACTTTTTATGATTATAACTAAATAATTGTAGGAACATTTTCATTATACTATTATAATTGATGCACAATCAGGCACAAGATCTTAGCAAATCGAGGTTAAAAGGTCCTTTCGAGTTCCAATTGACAGATCATGGTTGTTACTAAAAAAAAAATAATCGACTCATCAATTCAATCTATAAGACTAGAGGTAAGCTTTGATCTGTGACAAAATTTTACTTTCACTTCATTTTGCATGTTACTGGCCATGAATTCTGTAATATACCGCTGTGAAGTGTCCAAGCGAAACTTCCTGTTGAAGCTTGTTGACCAGTGGGGCCAGGGATTCCTCAAATTTAAGTAGATGAGATCACGATATTTGGGGGAGCCATCCAGCTCTGGATGGCAAATTAGTTCTTTAAAAATTTTGCAGAAAAATATTACTTGGTAAAAGGTCCACTAGCTTAGAAACGCTGTACGGGGAATTAGGAAAAATCCGACTAAAATTAAATCGAAAAGTAATTATGCTTAAATATTGGATTAAAATAATAAATTCAACCGAAAATTCACTAATTTTTAATACATACAAAATGCTCTTAAATGACCTACAAACTGGGATTACAACATCAAATGTACCCTAAACGAATGTGGTCTGCACTATATATGGCAAAACCAATTTAACATACAATTAATTACGAACTAATCAAACGTCTGATTGATATATACCAACAAAACTGGTACTTGTCTATTAACAAGGGCCATGTTGGACATGGCCATCCCCCACCTTAAAAGCTTGATAGTAAACTGAAGCCAGTTAGATTTAGGCACTGCATTTCTTCTCAATTAGTTCGATAATAGCTATTATACTTTCAGAGATATGCTCAGGACAAATCTAAGACTTTAAAACAACAAAGGGCAATAACTCCAATATTATGCAAGCAAGAGCTGTGGTTCTTGTGCACTGCACTCCTCAAAATGAGATCTATCCAACTGTGAAGTTTCAAGTTAATAGCTATTATACTTTCAGAGATATGCCCAGACAAAATCTTAGTCTTTAAAACAACAAAGGGCAATAACTCCATAACTATGCAAGCAAGAGTTAAGGTTCTTGTGCACTGCCCTTCTCCTTAACAAGTTCTAATCACCTATGTAGTTTCAAGTTAATAGCTATTATACTTTCAGAGTTATGCCCCGGACAAAATCTTAGTCTTTAAAACAACAAAGGGCAATAACTCAAAATTATGCAAGCAAGAGTTGTGGTTCTTGTGCACTGCACTTCACCTCAATGACATCTGTCCACCTATGAAGTTTACAGTCAATAGCTATTAAACTTTCAGAGATATACCCCGGACAAAATCTTAGTCTTTAAAACAACAAAGGGCAATAACTCCAAAATTATGCAAGCAAGAGTTGTGGTTCTTGTGCACTGCACTTCTCCTCAATGACATCTATCCACCTAAGAAGTTTTAAGTTGATAGCAATTATACTTTCAGAGATATGCTCCGGACAAGTTTAGTGACGGAAGGACGAAATGACGGACGGAGACCATTACTATATCCCCTTCGCCGAAGCGGCGGGGGATAATAACAAGCCGACTAGAAATGTTCTCACTTTTTAAACACGAATTCAAGTTTTAAAATTACCTCAATGATATTAATGATGTGAGATTTAGATTGGTGCTGACGAAGTTAACAGTGTCTTCCCAGGACTTAGAGATTGAGCAGGGAAGACATTTTAATGTCAGAGAGCAACGGATCTGTAAATTTTGTAATTCTAAGATGATCGAGAATGAATTTCATTTTCTACTAATTTGCTCAAATCATTCAAATTTATGCCAAAAATATATTAAACGATATTATTTTACTTGGCGACGATAAAAAATTAGAAAACCTATTGTCAACTAGATCTAAAAACGTCAAAAGAAATCTTTCAAAATTTATATATTATGCATCTATGCAAAGACAATAGTGCATTATTCACATAATGTTAACTTGTTCTTCTGATAAATCTATTAATATTTTGTCTATTTTTGTATGATTTGTCTAATATTTGAACTCCTCCATTTTCAATAATATTTTTGCTTGCTGTAAACATTGTATTGATGTTTAATGCAATAAGATGTATTGCATTGTATTTAATGACTCTTTCATACCAGATTCAAGGTGTTCAATGGCAAGGGAAAATATGAGATATGAAACAAGAGGACCATGGTGCACTCACTTTAACCCTTTCCCACATTGCTTTTGGACACAATTTCTTCATTATACACTTTGTTTCCTATCAAGAAAGTTGAAAAATCTAAAATTTCATAATCTTTAAATTGTCTTCTGTAACTCCTTTCAATTTGAACCAGTCTAGAATTTTGACATCTGGTAATGGGTTTAACAAAGCATCTATTCCTTTCAATGGTAAAGTCTTATTTTAACTTGAGGTTTATGTTACAAAGTTGGTCTAATCATTCTCTTTTCCTACAAACAACTGACCAAGTTGTTGCCCATTCATTGGATCAAAGTTTTATAATCATATAAAAGTACATAGAGATCCATGCACTGATGCTTCAAGCCAAATGTCAATTCTCGAAAATTTTCAAAGATTTTTTCTCTCAAAATTTCCCTTTTGTTGCCATGGCAACCAGAGTTTTTCATGCAGTTCAATTCTAATGGCTATTTTGAACGAAGGCCACCTGAGGAGCATTCCCACTGGGTGGGAATGGGTCCCGGATATTGCTAAAAATTTAATCGAAATCCGCAGTCTCATCGACACTGGTAAGAAAATGCCTAATTTCTTTTATTCTGTTATTCTTTAGCGCTAATTGGACCAATTACAAGAGACACAATATCCATACTTTACATTCAATGTGTGTAATACTGACTTAAATTCCACGCTCCCTTTAAAAACGACTGTTTGTAGGGTATGTTCACACGAAAGTTGATACATTCCTCTATCATTTTACATCTATGAGCAATAAAATCATGGTTTTAAAAAAATCTGAAGCGAACATTTTCAACTTTTATCATTCAAGTTCATATCTTGAAATTTTCAGCCCCCATCTTCCAAAATTGAAAGAGATATGGTCGTAAACGTGCGGTCTCGTACTTCGGAGTAGGGATACTGGGAATTAAAAAATGTATACTGTGGATTGCATTTTTCAAAATATTTTGGTACTGGGAATTGACAATTATTCCAAAACTTTAAACTTGTTTTGAAGCTTTAAAGAACAGATGACTCGACAGAAATACGAACAAGATTGTTAACCAACTTCAATAAAGCAGTACTGTTCATTTTATTGGTATCTTTCATGTCTCATCAACAATTAGTGGTGGAATATAAGTTAAATTTGGACTGAATTGATTCACATTTTGAAGCAACATGAATTGATTTTAAATACAGTAAATATGCTTATTTTTGGCTACAATGTAGTTTGTATGAGTCATCAAGAAACATCAAATGGTAGAATTACAAAGCGCTTATACAACCAAAGAGCCAAGTTGACATAAAGTTCTAGGTCCCAAAATTAAACGTAAATTTTCCATTTTTGCTCAGTATATTTTAGATTCACGATTGAAACGAATCGTCAAATATTACAAGTTGGCTTTGCTAGCTTCTTTGAAAATCCACAAAGCACTCTGAAATCTAGCGTTCTGTGAAACATCATTTTGTAGAATTAGTTTAAGCGTTTTGATATAGTAGTCTTGGTGTAAAATTATCCAGATTTATCCTTAAGGGTCCGGATAAAATGTAAAATCATTTACTATTTGTAAACAAATTTTGCATACATATTTCAATAAAGATACCAATCGCCCTCTAATTTTGTGAGTTATAATATTGTTATAATTCTATAAAGAGATGTTTTTTTTCGACAAGAGCTCTGGTACCGTAACCCCTGCCAAACAGACGTCCTATTTTTCGATTTAGTTTGGAGGAGCTAAAAACGTACAAAAGCTAACCTTTTTTCAAGATTGCTTAATGTATTTTTCCATGCATCTGTCCGACAAAAGGAAATATACATTATTCAGTATTAAACATACAAAATTGGCCAATCTAAGAAAATTTAGATTGCAATTCTCAGTACCCCTTTAAGCAATTCCCAGTATGTCCAAACAGCTAAGATATCAATTCCCAGTACCCAAAAGAATTGCTACAGTCCATCGAAAAATGGCCATATCTTTGTCAAATTTTAATATTAGTGGCCTATTTTTTCAGCATTGTTTCGTGGATTGTATTTAAATCGATCGCTCAATTCAATTTTCTAAATGATACTCCTTATTTTGTATCTTGGTTGAATTAATGCGAGTGGGGTAAGGCTCTTCATGGTAAACACGTGGTTTATGTGGTGTTTTGACGACAATCCTTCGAGTTAAGGACGTAATGAATATGTAAACTTAATTTTAGACACATACTGTCTTTAAGTCTAGACTTAATTAGCGTAAGTACATAACTTAATAATAGAAAATAAACAAATACTTACACTGGTTCCTAAATATTTTGACATGGCGGCCATTTTGAGGAGCAATATCCGGGACCCGTTTCAACCCAGTGATTCCTGTTAAATTTGATTTAAATTGACCAAGAAATTGGAAAAATGTCTTTTTAACCCTTTCCTGGTTAATCCCGGGTTTTCACATCCCTGTGATTTTATGAAAATGAGAAAACATTATGGAAAATGAAGTAATTGCTTGTGACAAGCAATTTCTTCTTTTTCCACTATATTTTCTACTCTACTAAATGCATATTTTTCAAATAAAACCTACTTTAAATTTTTGTTTGCAAAACCTTTGAATTTGGACGGGTCTAAAATTTTGCCAAACATGAAAGGGTTAAAAGATTTTGTTAATTGACCATGGATGATATGCACTGTCACTTGAATCTTTGTACTAACTTAGATGATCTAAAACTACAGAAATTCTTTCTTCAGCAACAACCTCTATCAACTCACTGCCAGATGACAAAATTTTAGACTGGTTCAAATCTCTAAAAAGGGACAAATAGGAAGCAAAGACAAAGTTGTGACTACATTTTGATGGATCAGCAAAATACAATTGTAACTACCTACAGTCGAATACCTTTACCTCGAACGCCCCTTATCCGAAGTTCCCTCCACGTTGAAGTTATTCTACAGTCCCGATCTTATTACTCTTTAGTTGCTTGTATTTGAACCTCCATACGTCGTTCTCTTTATCTTGTAAACTACCCCTACGTCGAATCAATTGCAAAGTCCCATCACTATTGTTTGCACATATTCACACCTCTTTAAGACGAAGCTTAATCACAAAGGTCGATTTTCGCAATCAACTAAGTTTTTCACACAATTCAACGTGTCAACGCTGTTAAGAGATAGGTGCGTTACAGTTTCGGATATCGATTGCTAACTTGATTTTGTACGATCGTTTTCTACGATCTGATAATTTGAAAGGTTGCATGAAGTGGAGACAATGTTACAGACGAATTTTACACTGAATAAAGAGGCATCTTACGCCCATATCACGCAGGACTTGTTTGGCGCCGGACCTGGTCGATCAAGGGGATGGCTAGCAACTTCGGCCGACGGGCCGCGCTAAAGGAAGAACCCGGTAACCAATCAAGATGGGTACTTGGGTTTCTCAACAGGAAAGAGAAAATACATGTAGTCAAACTATGCAATCGACAGGAAGATTAAGCAATAATAGAAGAAGAAAAACAAACAAAGAAAACAACAACAAAAAAGCGAAGTCTAAACAAAACTGAAGCTACAAGTTACAACAATATAGTTATATTAATAAAAGAAATTACGATAAATACAACATCGTTATATCTTTCGTTCGATTAGATAATCATACTAGTACAAATCATTTATGGACCTATTTACCTACGGTATTTCGCCACCATTTTTGGTGGTACATGGAAAATATTCAATTATCTACACGTCGAAACTACATCTACGTCAAAGTTTTCTAGTAAGTCCCCTGAACTTCGAGGTATAGGTATTCAACTGTATATGTTCATAGGCAGTTACAACTGTTTTGTGCTGAACCATCAATATAATTATGCTAAAACAGGAATATCATTGGTTCGGCATGATAAGGGTTCTAATTTTATTTTGCAGTTTTGTGTCAGCCCACATCAGTTTCAAGCTCTTTTTAATATCATTACAAAGCTATTGATCTTCTCCATTACCAAGACCAACTCCTTTAAAACTCTGCCAACTACTATAATCCTTACACTTTTCATGATAATCTCAGATTATTTAGAAACTTTGTACCTGCTTGTTTAATTGCTTTCTTTTTCAGCTCTGTCATGTTAACACAATCTCACACGACAAAATCTTAGACTGGTCCTAATTGAAAAGAGTTGCAGAAAACAATCCCTTTCTAGGTTGAAAACATTGTGGAAAATGAAGACAGTGTCTGTCACAAACAAGTTTCTTCATTTTTCACAATGTTTCCCAAATGCTTTCCTTTAGAGGCATCAAAAAGAACCATTGTGTGGGAATGGGTTAAGCACTGAATGAGCTGATTTGTGGCTGATTTGTGGCTGTAAGATGCAAAGTCATACACAAGAGGGCCAAGATGGCCCTAAATTGCTCACCTGAATTTACTTTCAAGCCAACTCATCATCTCAAATTCTGATCACAATACAGATATATTCATCAAGATGACAACAGGTTGTGATCATATGCGCAGAAACTGATCTTTTAAAAAATCTTTCTTCATTTCTAAATAAACTAGCCCCCCTAGGGCTCTGCCTCTGGGGACCCAAGCATATTAGCAATTCCAAATGAGGTCGATTCACTGATGCTTCATGCAAAATATCAAGGTTCTACAACTTCACAGTCAGAAGGAGGTCATCTTTAAAGATTTTTTTTAAATTTCAGTTTTGTTGCAATAGCAACCACAGTTTTCAAATGATTTTGATTTTTTAAACAATTTTTAAAGGGCACCACCTATGGAACATTTCTGCCAAATTTGCTTGAAATTGGCACAATGGTTTATGGGATCTTCCTCGTATCTAATTTTGAGAAAGGTTGAGCCATAATTGTGAACTGTAAAGTGGTGACTATGAAATTGTCATTAAGGCCCTTTTTCTCTTGATATTGGTCAGAATGTCACAATATTCAATAGTGATCTGACAAATAAATTGTCATTAAGACCCTTTTCACATGTTTTCCAATGGAACTTTCCCTTTTTAAGTATGGTTCATCCTTTGACCCACCATTGATTTATTCTGAGCAAGTTTCATCAAATCTAGGCCAAAACTGTGGCGTATGAAATGTAAACACAGTAATTGCCATTTAGGCCACTTTTCCCCCTTTTTCTAATAGGACCTTCCCATTTTAGATAGAATTCATCCTTACAACCTAAAATCATCCTGACCAAGATTCATCAAGATTGTGCAAAAATACATCAAAAAATCCAAATGGGTATCATTTGTTATTATAGTGCTAGTGCAAAATGACAAAGTCTTTAATTTGTACTATATTATTATAGCTCTGCAGCAATGAAAGCTTGAAACTTACAGAATATCTCTTAAACAATTTTACTGATTGATTGATTGAATTGGGTTGACTCCACTTTTAACAGTATTTCAGTCATATCTCGGCAGCTGGAGCACCTAACAATGGATTTCTAGTATTTCTCACAACAGTACTACAAATACATCCTTTCCTAGCCTACAGCTGCTATCTCACTTAGGTTAATGATTATCCACCTATTGGTGAGAGACACATATTGGAAAGGATATGTGCTGCGCCGGGGATTGCACGCACAGGCAGAGCCCAAATATGACCCAAGGGGCATTATTTGAACAAACTTGATACCAAATATCAAAGCTCTCAGCCTTCTGATTTCAGAGAAGAAGATTTTTAAAGTTTCCTTCTTTGCTTTAGTGTAAATGGGGTGCGCAGGGGCCGAGCCAAAATATCACCCCATAGGCATCATCTGAATAAACTTGATAGAGGTCCCCTAGGAATTGCTGCATACCAAATATTGATGCTCTCTGTCCTTTGGTTTAAGAGAAGATTTTTAAAGATGCCATGGCAACGAGAGTTAAGGGTGGATTTCAATTATTTGAACAATTTTTGGAAGAGCCAAAGACCCATGACAACGAGGAAACGGGACTCACATTGACAACATTGTACGCCGGATATTGAGCGATCACAATAGCTGACCTTGAACATTTGTGCCCAGGTGAGCTAAAAATTTTCAGCAAGTTTCATAGTTTAACCCTTGACAAACTGAACATAAAAAATTACTGTTAGGTAGGAGGAATTGATTAATTGTATTTGATTTAATGCTACTTTCAACAGTTGTTCAGTTATATCATTGTGCCTGGTGCTCCTAAACATGGATTCCACTAGTGCAAACATAACATTTGTTCAAAGCCAACAGCGGCAACTTTGAGGGTTAATTACAATACTGTTCTAACTGTCGAAACATTGTAAAAATTCTAAGAAAGTATGGCAATTACTCCTTTCCCACATAATTCATGCAGGCGCGTAGCAAGGCGGAAGCCTGGAAGCCTGGGCTTCAACAAAATTTTTCCAAGTATGGTCTTTCTGATAAAAAAAATAAGAAAAAAAGAAAAAAAGTAAATGTGAAAAAGACAGAAAGCGAAGCAAAAATAAAAACTAACGAAGAAAACTGAAAATGATTTTTTTAACTTGGATCTGATTTTGATATTTTTTTTTTCATGCGGCCACTTGGTTCCACCATAGATAGTATTTTTCACCTCGTGGAATCGTTTCTAGTTACCTATTCCACCGACTTCGAGATATTTACAAAGATTTTCTCTGTCCTTTTTCTGTGATAGAACAACCAGGTAAGAACTTTTTGGCGTTCCTTATCTCCATTAAATTATTTTGCACTATGCAGCCAGAGCAGCAAAGGCATCTTGCCTTTTTAATCAGTGTATGAAATGCCTAATATAAACTGTGAATAAACCATGACTATGATTGTGTTTTTTAATACATGAATTCAAGTATTTACTGGCTTTATCAATCTCTCCACTAGTATTTACAAAACAATTATCTAAAAATCTTCAAAATTTTGATAGCAACACCCGGTTCAGATACACCAGATGCAACCAAATCACACCATTTTTTTTTTCAAAATTTTCTCAGAGAAGACCCACCGAACCATCCTCTCGTGCCCCACTCGAACAGCGCCTATGGTTTTATACTTGAGAAAACATTGTGGAAAAAGAAGAAATGTCTTACAAGTAATTTATTCTTTTCCTGCATTATTTTATACATGAGAAAAAGCAATTTGGGAAAAGAAGATATTGCTTGTTACAAGCAATATCATCATTTTCCACAATTTTTCTACCCTGTACCATAGTAATATTTTGAATAAAGCTCACTTAAAATTGTCGTTTGTAACCTCTTTCAAGTTGGACAAGTCTAATATTTAGTAAAACAGGAAAGGGTTGACCTGTTAAGCTGCTCATTCCACTTAGGAGCAATTACCATTTGCCTAAAATGATGCCATGCTGTTGTTACTTTTATCAAAGGTCAGAAAGAATGTGGGCCAAGCAACAGTTTGAAGAAAGTACAGATAAAGATCAGCATGCACATTTTTGCAGTCTGATCTCAGTCTGTACTACCATCAGTGCTTCATAAGTCAGAGCTGATTCTGAAATAAATAGAATAAATGTTGACCTACCACTATGCCTGTCAGTACCTTCAGTCCTTTGATCTAACCCATTGCCACACAAAATAATTTCAGAATAGTCGATTGATTGATTAAATGGGGTTTAATGCCACTTTTAACAGTATTTCAGTCATATCATGGAGGCTGGAGCACCTAACAATGGATTCCTGGTATTTCTCACGCTTGTACTACCACTACATACTTTCCTAGCCTCCAGCTGCTATCCTACTTAGGTTTACAATTATCCACCCATTGGTGACAGACAATCTTGGAAAGAATATTTGCCGCCGCACGGGATCGAATCCATGACACCCATGATTGAAGATTAGGAGTCTGACGCACTACTGACTGCGCTATGACGGCGGCTTCAGAATAGTCAAAATTGAAAGGCACTTGCAGAGGACAATTTCAACCTCTTGGGTTGAAAAAATTATGGAAAATAAAGAAATTGTTTTTCTTCAATATCCACAATATTTTCTACCCAAAAATATTTCAACATTTTCATCAACTTAAAATTGTTGTCTGCAACTTTTTTAAATTTGGACTAGTCTAAAATTTTATGGTGTGGTAATTGGTTAAAGCAGTTCTCACGGAAAATATCACTCAGCACAACATTGGTTAATATTGAGAAGTTTTTGTAATAAATTCTTCTATAGAAAATGCAAAAATTGTTTTAATCAGTGTAAAAGTTTGACCTGTGGCAATTTTGTGACACGTCATTTGTTTCATTTGTTGTACAATGCTCTTAAGTAACCCTATACAACACAATGACATTTTTTGACGCCCAAAAGACAAATTATCATGGAAAACCATGTTGAAAACAAAAAGTTTTAAACCTTATTTGGTACTCATAATGAGCTTGTAGTGCAATTTCAAAGGTAATATGCAAATTAGTCAAACTTCATTTACTCGAACACGGGAATTCTCAAACACAACGGAAATTTCGAACAAGAAACTTGGTCCCTGCAAAAAGTATTCATTATTCATAGTGTAAGACCTCGGAAAACTCATACACCTCGAATGTCGAACTTTCGAACTCTTTAAATCACTATATATTTCATCTGGAACAGTCGAACAAAGGGTTGATTGACAATCATATGCTGCTATGTTTAATGAATTTTCACACATTTGACATGTTAATCCGTTCATGACACCTTACTGTCAAACGATGCACCGTAAGTAATAATAACCTGTTCCTTGAAAATACATTTTTTCTATTATTTAGGAATAATTATACCTAGTATTTGACTGTTTGCATATTCATTAACAACAAAATCTAAGAAGGTTATTTCATTGGAGAATTTTTTGTACAAATTCCCAAACATCTTCGGAATCTGATGATGAAGTTATTTTACGCCGAGGACCGCAACTATCGACGGCCGCCAATACTTTGAAAAGAAACTTTTTGGCACTTGTCGTGCTTGAAAAGCATTCTGCCCTTTTTCAGATATAGATAAAACAACTTGTTGACAAATAGGTGTAGTATTTTTAATGTTTAAATTAAAGAACTGAAATTTGAAAATGAAGCCATATAGGTAACCGCAATCATTGAAAACGAAGCATAACCTATTATGCTTGTTAAGTGCAATTAATTTTGTCAAATTATATGATTTCTTTCAAAAAAGTTGGTAAATTTCTCACATTAAGATTTGAAAACATTTTTACACATGGTGGATTCTATAAAACTCAAAACAGGTCTAGCAAGTAAGTGACCGTATTTTCGGACACTACCTACCTCGGACAAATGATATTGCCTTATCTGATTTTCGGATCAGTCAAACTTCCGAAATCTCGAACAAATTAGCCAGTCCCTGACGTGTTCTAGCCACTGAAGTTTGACTGTACTTTCAATTTGGACCAATCTAAAAAGTTTCATCTGGTAATGGATTAAAGATAGAATTCGCAATCTTAACCAATGATTTGTTTGTAAATTAATAACGACTAGTTGCAATAGCTTTTTCGAGTTATCTCAATAATAAATAAATTAAGATGTGTTTGTGAAACACAATGCCCCCGCCGTACATGAGTGTTTGACCTTGGTATGTGACCTTGACCTTATCACTTAACCTTGACATGCGGAGATGCACATTATGGAGATGTATCATCATGCCAAATATGAGCATTGTATCTTGAATAGGCTGGTAGTAATTGGCAATGTTAAGTTTTTTGGTTAAGTTTTGCAGAAAGACAGACCCACAGACTCAATGACTGACAGACAGACAGACAGATGGACAATGGTAAAACAATATGCCCCCAATCTTTCGATGTGGATGCATAAAAAATTCTCACCTACTTGTTAAAAGTACTGACTGGTCATACAGTGCACATTCAAGTAAGCTAGTTCACAGAAATGTAAAACTAAAAGCATTAACCCATTCCCCATTCCCACACAACAAAATTTTAGACTGGTCCAAATTGAAAGAATCTGCAGAAGACAATTTTGAGTTGATGGAATTTTAAATATGTTCGTCTTTTTGTATAAAAAATATTGTGAATAATGAAGAAATTGCTTGATGCAAGCAATTTCT
The DNA here is from genome assembly GCA_946902895.1 of Fragum fragum. Lineage (NCBI taxonomy): Eukaryota > Metazoa > Mollusca > Bivalvia > Cardiida > Cardiidae > Fragum > Fragum fragum. The sequence continues at coordinate 47,004,339 of OX336372.1, forward strand.
TCATTTTCAACAATGTTTTCCAAAGCTTTGTTCTTCAGGGGCATAAACAGGAGGGATTGTGTGGGAATGGGTTAAACTTCAACAGTTGTACATGTACCTATAAATTACAGTGCAAACAATTATTTCAACAAGCTGAAATGTAATGTTTTTGCCTCCAATATCAGTTGGCAGCTAAATGAAATTTAATGCCAATTCTGTAGTGCAAGATGGAAGGGGAATTTTCATAAAATATTTAACAATTGCCTTTCGTGTATGAGGCATACCAAAATGCAAGCATTTGGAGCAGCTTATAAGCCAGACCAATCCTCATGTAAAAGCAAAGTTTCTGGATAATCAAAAACTGCTTCCAGACACACAAAAGGTGAACAAAGCACAGATTTTCTTTTATTTCCCAACTCTGTATTCTGATCCATTACAATGGCATTTTACTTCCCATCTTTCCTTTTGCTGTGACAAAAGAACCACAATTTCAAGGCTTCTGCTTAACTAAAAGTAAAGGATGGAAGTGCAAAGAGCATACTTGTTCCTGCTTTCAATTATTCATGCAGGCATCGCCCTTAGCCAGTCATAACTAATTTCAAGATTCAAAACCACTTGTAAACAATTAAATAAATGATTTTGGAAATAGAGACATTATTTCAAGCCACTATTATGCAATCCCACATCTTCACATGTCAAAGATGTATAGATTTAAGCAACACTTTGGGAAAAGGAGAAAAGTTTGTGTGTAAGCGATTTCTCTTTTTCTCACAATATTGTGACAGATTCAGAGGAGGTAATTTGTCTTGGTATGCAAATTAGGAAACCTCCAGTGTGACAAGTGACTATACATAGTTACATACTGACAAATTTGACCCCTATAGGGTTGAGGTACCTTTTCTCTAAATGGATTAGTTCTGCATGTTAAATTTTGTTTTTATTGTACTAGGCATTTACCTTGCAATTTAGATCACTTTGAATCATTGTCTACTACCTCTTTCAATTTTGAACAGCCTTAAATTTTGTCATTTTGACAACAGGGCAAAAACTATATACAGAGGCGCTTGAGCGCCTGTATTGCTCCACAGGCATGAATGTACTGATTAAGCAAATGGTGTTTTCAGGAGAATCATATTTCACATGTCTGACAAATAAATCTTGTCACTGAATTCTTTAGAATAGTTCTAGAGAATTATTTTAAACTTTACAAAAGTCAAGTTATGTAAAATTCATGAAAGGATATTAACAAAATTTTCACTGAAAACCTTGTAATGACAAAAGCCATCATCAAAAAGCCATGTGTTCAACTGGTCAAAATTATATGATGAAATCTGACAGTCACCTGAGGATCATTCCTGTAAAATTTGGTTGAAAATGTTTCTGAGAAGATTTTCAAGGTTTTCAGTATACACCATATATGGACATTAGCCCCACCCATAAAAGCCATGTTTTTCATCCAATCAAATTCATTGTTGAAATTTGATAATGGATCTCCGATAGATAATTCCTATGGAATTTTTATGACACCTGAGAATAACAGATTTTTAAAGTTTTCATTTTTATACGGTATATTAATAAGCCCCATCTATTAAAGTCATTATTCATCCAATTAAAATCTTTAAAGTCATCTGATTAAAGTCACCAAAGTATAATTTTTGTGAAATTTAATTGAAATCCTTGACTGTTTCTGAGAAAAAGATTTTCAAAGTTTTCGCCATATATGGAAATGAGCCCCAAATTAAAGCCATGTTTTTCATGCAATCAAAATTCTTTGAAGGAATCTGATTAAGGGTCACACAAGGATTACTCCTGTAAAATTTGGTTGAAATCCTCAACTGGTTTCTGAGAAGATTTCAAAGCTTTTACCATATATGGAAATTAGCCTGGCCTATAAAAGCCATGTTTTCATTCAATCAAAATTCTTTGAAGGAATCCACTAATTGGTCACACAAGGACTATTTCAGTGAAATTTGGTTGAATTCTGTTAAGTACTTTCTGAGAAGAAGATTTATAAAGTAAAGTTTATTGACAAATGCACAGATGCACAATGGACACAACACCATGACAAAAGCTCACTGACTTTCAGCAAGTAGAGCTAAAAATAAAGAGGAATTTCCTCTCCCAGTAATCAAGCATGGGCCTTCTTGACAATAAAGCAAATGCTCTGTTCAATGACCATGGCACTAGATAATTGGTAAAAATCATTTTTATCAAAGGCTTGGCCAGGTTGCCTGAGTCAGGTAGTCATATCTTATCCGATGTCTTTTATTTGTATGGCTAAATGGTGTTCTAAGTCATTTTTTCTAGTTTGGTGCTTACTTAAATAGCCGAGGCATCCCATACATAAAGTATTATAAATATTTTCTTGAATTTACAAGATTTCTGATCTAAGATGACAGAGCCATTGCAACATATGAAATAGCTATTTCTAAAAATTTGCTTAAATATTGAAGTGGATGGAAAGGTAGATCTTGCAAGTTGCTAATGTTTCCATAAGTTTGGCTATTAGTGTCATCAAAATCCACCCTTGCTAATTTTTTTGGAGGGAGATGGAGGGTGGGGGGTGGAGGAGACAAACAAAAAATGTAAAACACATAGATCTTGCCAGTTGCTGATGTTTTCATAAGTTTTAGTATTAGCATCGTCAAAATCCTCTCTTATTTTTTTTAAGGGAGGGGGTTTGGGAGACAAACAAAAAATGTATTTGATCATTTAACAAAATACCTAAACATTTATTTTGTTTGACAGTTAAAAATCATTTCAAGATAGACCCCTAGTCGCTTCACATCACAATCCGCCATTACCTTAATTAGCGTTATTCTATTCACCCATTCCCACACAATGACGCTTTTTAAACACCCCTCAATATGAAGGCTTTGGAAAATATTTCTTCATTATCCACAGTGTTTTCTACCCTAAAAGACTTCATCAACTAAAATTTGTCTGCAACTTCTATGAATTTGGACTGGTCCAAAATTTTATTGTGTGGGAATGGATTAAGGTGATATTGCAATGTTCAATAAAGTAGGTCACCAAACCAAGATAAATACTTCTTATTAATTTCGGACAGTGGTGGAATTTCCAACTTAGTGAATTATTTATATTCATGATAGACGCGATCCGTCATTTAGATTTTGTCGTGGTTTTGTTGTTGTTTTCAAAAATATTTTCATAGATTTAAAATATTAATAATTTATTGATTCTTTTCTATAATTCCAGACTTTGAAATGGAATTGAGGGTCGCTCAAACCATCGTGGCTTTGAGCGGCGAGCGCCACATAAACCCTACCCTCTGATGTTTTTTGTTTGATTTCATCTTTGTCATCCTTCATCTTAATGGCCTTTGTTACTTTCACACTAAATTCTTAGAAAGCATTTCATGTCGTCTGCATCCATTCCCTCCAAGGCAATCACGTGATATGGGTCGGTTCCGAATCCGCCCTAACAATAGACTGGTACCACTGCCACCTTTTTAGGACCTTGACTGATCAGCCTGTCCTTATCTGACGATAGGAGAGCAGCGTAGATGCGACAGGTTCACCAGTCTAGCTAGGACATAGAACGACAGACTGCATATTCTATTAATGGGAAGTTAGTGTTTTTCACCCTCAACTCGTTTAAACAAAGTTGCTTCCCTTTTACCCAGAATTTCACAATTCTCTGCAGTTCCAATAGATAGATGGACAGATAGTTAGCGGCTTAGAAATATCGCCGGTTTGCAGACCATTCAGTAGCTTTGAAATATTGTGGAAACAGAAGAAATTGTTTGTTACAAGCAATTTCTTCTTTTTCACAATCTTTTCTCAATGATAAAATAACAGGGACGTAAAAACCAGGGGCTACGTTGGGTTAACTTCAGGGATAACAGACCTCGTGTGAAGTACAGTCACAATAAGCGTTATACATAATCGTACCATTCATGATTTCTGAAGATGTCCAGTACAATAGAAGAAGTCTATAGCCTGAACAGTCAGACACACACATGAAAGAAACATAGCTCTGATTTTATCAATGTATGGATATGAAATATAGTAGTTGTGAAAGGAACGGAGAGATAGACAGTTGCTTATTGATCCTCTTGGTTTAATAGTATGCTCTAATGATAGTACGTGTGCTAAGTTACATATAAATAACTTTGATATAAGAGCTATACCTCACAGGTTAAATGTCACTTGTTTACATACAAACTAATAAACTGTTAACACCGCAAAAGCGGCCACGGTGTTCAAACCAATTAGCCTCAAACCAATTAGCATCAAACAGTAAATTATGAAGTGTTCTCGCTATATAATATTCAAATGCTCATTTTTGACCCGCAGATTGCAAGTGTTGACGCAGATCCGTTCATATTGATCAAGGGGATACATAATCGTAATTGGACTAACAACGTCAAATATGTTAAGGTGATTAAATTACAATAGTTCAACATTTTGTCCCACAGGCAGCCGAGCTAGAATTGATACTGAATAAACTCTTCTTTGAACACAGGATTGGCGGATTGCTCGACACATCAACCGACCTCCGACTGGAAGTTCTATGTCATTTTCAAACAGGGTTATTGCTACATGCGATCGGTGGACAACCAACATTTATTTACCCATTCCCATACAGTGACGCTTTTGGCCGCCCATCAAGAAAAACATTGTGTAAAATGAAGTAATTGCTTGTAACAAGCAATTTCTTCATTTTACGCAATGTTTTCTATCCAGACAGTTGAAAAATTCTAAAATTTAATAAGCTTTAAATTGTCGTCTGCAACTTCTTTCATTTTGAACCAGTCCAAAATTTCGTCGTCTTCTAATGGGTTAAATACGGCTTTGAACTGGAAGATGTATTTACCATACTTCGGTGGCTGACAACTCGCTCTTCTTAGTTCTTAGACTGGCAAATTTTCTTTCAGACATTACGAGAAGACAAAGTTTCATACTGGTTCAAACTGGAACGAGGTGCCGAGAACATCCCACGTATCATTCTATCGTAGTGATACACCAGCAGTCACCCGATACATACCAAATATTAAAGGGCTAGGCCAAATGGTTTGGGAGAAGATTTTCAAAGATTTCCTTATTTCTATGTATAATAAGGGATCACACAGAAAAATGGCTAATTTTCAGAGTAGAGTAATATTTTTAAGTATCTTGGTAGAGGGTCAATAGATGATGATTTATACCAAATATCAAAGCCCCAACCTTATGGTTTGAGAGATTTCTTTTAAATGGGTTGGGAGATCATTTTTTTTCAATTGGTTGCCAAGTTCTTTATGGATTTCAATTCTTTGAAGTATTTTGAAAGAGCATAACCTATGGATCAATTATTTGAAGTTTGGTTGAAATTCCATGGAAAGTTTAGGAGAAGATATTTTTGTAGTTGTGAACTGACGGATGGACGATGACCAATCACAATAGTTCACCAAGAAACTTTGTGCTCAGGTGAGCTTGAAATAGCCCCACTCACATATTAATTATTTCAATGAATATGACAAAAGATTACTAAAGGACAATTCCTTTGGAAGCTATCCTGCATTTTCGAAGATTTTGACGGAAAAGTTGAGGGATGAATACAATACTATGACAATGACCTTTGCAAGAGTGGAACAAATTGTGGCACCATTTCCTTGACCACAATAAATTTAGACTAATCAAAAAGATGATATTTTCCCCGAATTTTTAGAAAATAAGCCATTACCAGATGACCATATTTTAGTCAAGTCTAAATTGAAGGGTGCAGATGACAATTTCAAGTTAATGTAATTTTGGTTAATTTTTTTTTTTTTTTTTTACTTTCTGGGTAAAAAAAATTATGGACAATGTAAAATTTGCTTGTTACAATCAATTTCTTCTTTGTCCTTAATGTTTTTTCTCAAAGTAATATTTCTCAAGAGGTGTTAAAAACAGGGTTAAGTAATCTTCACTTAGAATACGTGACCAGGGAGTATCCTGAACAAGCGTGTGTTAATTCGACTATTCTGTAGTAATTCTTCTGTACACCTTAGCGCAGGATTAGTTAATAATGGGTTGAAGCAAAGGATACCAAGAAATTAGGCTCACTTGTTTTTATTCATGATGACAATAAGAAACTGATTTAACGTGTTAACGTGCTGATAAACAAAACTGAAATAAGAAAGCACTGAACAATAAATAGACAAGTTGGAAAGTTCTCGTAATACATTAACCCTCTCCCTCAAAATAACTATGTTCCTTTACATGTCATTTTATCAATATACATGTAATACTGATCTGAAATAATTGTTCCTGTTATTACAGTTCCAAGGGTTAAATGCAATTCTGTTCTAAGAGTTTATACATTGTATATACACTTAGACAGTATCACAATTAACTCTCAAGTTACCCACATACCGTAGACTATAAAGAAATCGCAGCGAACTAAATTCTGATTAAGATATGATGCAAAATATCATAGCATTGAAGGTTGTTTACGTACACAAGTGTCAGCAAGCTGACTAGAATCTCTATGCCAAGTTCACAGCTAAGTAAATAAAAATCCATAATTAAGAAGAGCGAGAGGTTTAAATTTGTGTAGTTAAGATGTAAGTTTGATTTGTTCAGTTCATGACTAGATTGAGTTTATTGTCCTATTTAATCAACCTCTTCGATGGTTGGTCCACCAGATGAAGAGCCACCTTCGGGAGCAGCACCACCTTGGAATCCACCTGGCATACCTCCGGGCATACCACCTGGTGCTCCACCAGCCTGGTACAGTTTAGTAACAATGGGGTTACACACTTTCTCCAACTCCTTCTGTTGATGCTCAAACTCGTCTTTCTCGGCCATCTGGTTTCCATCAAGCCATGTGATGATTTCATTACATTTGTCAACAATGGTTTTCTTGTCATCTTCGCTTATCTTGTCCTTCAGTTTCTCGTCTTCTACAGTGGATTTCATGTTGAAAGCATAGCTTTCAAGTTGGTTCTTTGCCTGAATCTTGTTTCTTTGGGCTTCATCTTCACCCTTGTATTTCTCAGCATCATTAACCATTCTATCAATTTCCTCTTTGCTGAGACGACCTGAATGTATATCAAAGAAAAATTAAACTTTGTTATACTGAATAAAATTAAGTCAAAGGGGTTAAAACCCTCCAGGCAGCAATTTTGAGGTTTACATTTATCTTGAAAATTTATCTAATGAAAATGAACGAGATGAGACATAACATTTTCAATGTTCAAAGTAACACGTTACTCCTTTACTGTATTGTAAAATTTTAGTTAGTTGAATGGGGTTTAATGCCACTTTTAACAGTATTTCAGTCATATTACAAAAGCTGGAGTATCTAAGAATGGATTTCTTGTATTTCTCACACCAGTACTACTACTTCACCCTTTCCTAGCATCCAGCCTCTATCCTACTTAGGTTTACGATTATCCACCCATTGGTGAGAGACAAATGTCAGAAAGGATATGTGCTGCCGCCCGGGTTCAATCCCTGACATCTAATTATTGAAGACCTGTCTAAAGGTTTTGTGAACACTATTCAAATTCAACTTTATTTGATGAAATAATAATTCAATATGGTAGAAAAAAAATGTGGAAAAAGAAATTGCTTGTTAGAAACTTCCAGTATTAAAACACAGGGATTTAAAAACAAGCCAGGCATAGTTTGATTGAATGCGGTTTAATGCCACTTTCAACAATATTTCAGTCATATCGCAGCCACTGGAGCACCTAATATTGGAATCCAGGTATTTCTTAGACCAGTACTAGCAATACATCCATTCCTAGCCTCCAGCTGCTACCACACTTAGGTTTACAATTATCCATCAATTGGTGAGAGACAAATGTCAGAAAGAATATGTGCCGCCTCTAGGGATCGAACCTGTGCCAGGGATAGGACAGGAAAGGGTTTAATTTTGTGTATGATCTATAGACTTGCTTGGCAAGTTCTTTTTTATGAGGGATGGGAGAGGGGGCAATAATAACAATAGTGTATAATTCATGGACAAACTTTCAATCATTATCATGGAGGGTTTGAAATACAGTCGAGAATAAGGATGAACAATATTTGTTTGTGAAACACAATGCCCCCCCTATCAGGACTAAACATTTGACCTTGGAATATGACCTTGACCTAATCACATGACCTTGACATGAGGTGATGCGTTTTATTGAGATGTATCATCATGCCAAATATGAGCACTGTATCTTGAATAGGCTGGTAGTAATTGGCAATTTTAAGTTTTGGGTTTAGTTTTGCAGACAGACAGACCAACAACTGTAGAACAATATGCCCCTGACCTTTGATGAAGGGGCATAAAAATGGTTTAACAAATACCAAATTTCAACTCCCTGAGAAGTATTCAGAAATTGCATTTCACCAGTATTTCATTAAATGCCTGGTTAGTCATAAGTGAGGTGATTTAATTTGATTCTATTTCATATACTGCAAGGAACTTGATAAAGGTGTTTCAGATAGTAAATTCCAGATAAATTAGTTTTATTTATATACATGAGTTGTAAATCAACTTGATTTTATACTCCTTTTGCAAGATGAATTATTGCATGAGCATAGATTTGCTTAGTTATATTTGCAGATAGCCAGGATAAACAAACTTAGCTAATTATATGTTTAAAAGGAAACACTGCCTCTAACAATTTTAAGTCATATCACAGCGACTAGAGCACCTAACAATAGATTCCTGGTATCTCTCACCAGTTCAACAAATACATCCTTTCCTAGCCTCAAGCTGCTATCCCACATAGGTCTATGATTATCCACCCATTGGTGCTCGAGATAAATTGGAAATGGTATGTACCGCCTCTGGGATAGAACCCACGACACCCGGTGATTGATGATTGGGAGTCCGATTCACTACAAACTGTGCTATGATGGTGGGACACCCAGTGATTGAAGATGGGGAGTCTGATGCACTACCAACTGAGCTATGATGGTGGTTTTATAAAATGTCGACATCAGCAAACCTTTTTCAACATTATCAATTTAGGATTATCCATTTTAATTGCCCATGCAACCATGTGGTCAGAGTGCTTGACTGCTGATTTGGAGTTCACAGGTTGGAGCCCCACTGTTAAAGTGCAAAATGATCAATAGCCAGCCGAAAATACCCAGCTGTGTAATTGGGTAGCAATGTGTTTAAGCCATTACCCCTATTTTAATGACATGAAAACATCATGATGTTTGTAAGAACAAAAAAAATTAATACTAAAATTAATATCTTTTGATTGCCAGAATAGTTACCTTTGTCATTTGTAATAGTGATCTTGTTCTCTTTGCCAGTACTCTTGTCTACAGCAGATACATTCAAGATGCCGTTGGCATCAATGTCAAATGTCACTTCAATCTGTGGGACACCTCTTGGTGCAGGTGGAATACCAGTTAACTCAAACTTTCCAAGTAAGTTGTTGTCCTTGGTCATGGCTCTTTCACCCTCGTAGACCTGGATTAACACACCAGGCTGGTTATCAGAGTATGTAGTGAAGGTTTGTGTTTGTTTGGTAGGAATGGTGGTGTTTCTCTTGATCAGGGAGGTCATCACACCTCCAGCAGTTTCAATACCAAGAGACAGTGGAGCCACATCTAACAACAACAGATCTTGTACCTCCTCAGACTTGTCACCATGAAGAATAGCAGCTTGGACAGCTGAAATAAAGATATAATTTTGTATAGTGTAAATAAAATGATGTTTCTACAAGCTTCATTCCTTGATCATGTAACATTGCTCAATAATAACCTTGGTTTTGGTCAACAAAATTCCAGCATTTTGATTAGCTGATTTTTTTTAAACTCAAGACAATTTGTTTGTTTGATTGAGAAAGCAGCTTTTAACAATTTTTCAGTCACATTGTGGAGACTGGATGATCTAACAATGGGTTCTTGTTATTTCTTTAACCAGTACTTTCACTACATCTTTTCCAAGCTTCGAGCTGCTTTTCAACTAGGAATTACAATTATCCACTATCATACTACTATGGTATTTTACTATAATGCTTTTTCAGTTTAAGGTAAGTTAATGCAAAGTTGACAATTTCAAAGCTTAAAATGTTCTTAATTCCTTTCAACATTTTTTTTTGCTTGATACACATTTTTTCCCTTTTGATTCCAACCGATATTAGCAGTTGTCCTTTGAAAATTGATTCACCAATTGTATTGTTGATATGTGAAATGTAAATTCTATAACTGTTTTTTTGATAGAGGACGATAATCTTTGTTCAACATGATTTTTTTGAAGTAATTAATATTGTCGAGAAGTTGGCAAATTCCATACCTGCACCATATGCGACAGCTTCATCAGGATTGATACTCTTGTTCAATTCCTTGCCATTGAAGAAATCTTGAAGAAGTTTCTGAATCTTCGGAATTCTTGTTGATCCCCCAACAAGAACAATATCATGGATTACCGACTTGTCAAGCTTAGCATCTCTCAAAGACTTCTCAACTGGTTCTAGGGTACCACGGAAAAGATCAGCACACAATTCTTCGAAACGAGCTCTTGTAATACTAGTGTAGAAGTCAATACCCTCGTAGAGGGAATCAATCTCTATACTAGCTTGTGTGCTTGAGGATAGGGTTCTCTTGGCACGTTCACAAGCTGTTCTTAGACGTCTAACAGCTCTCTTGTTGTCTGTGATTTCTTTCTTATGTTTTCTCTTAAATTCTTGGATGAAGTGGTTCACCATTCTATTGTCAAAGTCCTCACCACCTAAATGGGTGTCTCCTGCTGTGGATTTCACCTCAAAGATACCATCTTCAATAGTCAGGATGGACACATCAAAAGTACCTCCTCCAAGATCAAAGATCAGCACATTTCTTTCACCACCAACCTGCATAAAAACAAAAGCAAGTCCTCAGAATATGTATTTAAAAGATCAAAGAATGAATGCATTTTTTCAATGACAAAAATTAGCAAAGACTTTCCATCGAACCCTTGGTTCTTTAATCTTCAAAATCTTTTTTTCTTTTAACTTGAAATTTGTTTTTAGACAAAATGTCCAGCCCATCAAGTAATTGACCTCGAGTTGCGACTTAATACTATCCAAAATTTGTATTAAATGGCACATCTACCCATGATGGGAAACAAGTGTTTTTTTAAATCCCTATAAAAGGTATATACAGCACAAATTCAGATGGAATGGCAGACAAATGCATACAAACTTGTGATTGCAACAACAATGCTTCACTCATCACAAGCAAGGCGCATCAACATAACTCATTACCACACGACAAAATTGTAGACAGGTCCAGATTGAAAGGAGTTGCAGACGACAATTTGAAATTAATAAAATATTGGGTTTTTTCAACTACCTGGGGAGAAAACATTGTGTAAAAGAATTGCTTGTTACAAGCAATTTCTTCATTTAACCAATGTTTTTTCAATTGTTTTTCTGGTGGAGCATCAAAAGGTGTGTAGGAATGGGTTAATTAATCAGTCAATCTATAATCAAAATGTACTGAAAATACTTGATCTATTGCATTGCCTGCATCATATCAGATAAAAAAGTGTTTCTGTCCTTTCAAGTCAGAACAGGTCTGTGAAATATCATCATGCATGTATAACTGGCAAAACAAAGAATTAAAATTAAAACTATGGGAGTATACACTTAATATTTTGATTTCTGCTTGTTTTTAACAGTTATTACACAGCACAGAAAATTGATTGATTGAATTGGGTTTAACACCACTTTAAACAGTATTTCAGTCATATCACGACAGCTGGAGCACCCAACAATGAATTCCTGGTTTTTCTCACACCTGTACTACTACTACATCCTTTCCTAGCCTCCAGCTGCTATCCAAACAGTACAGAACAAGTTGACGCATACTAGTCAGAAAAATAAATATGATCTTAGATAACTGACCCCTTTCACCAAGTTGTAAACAGCTTCAAGAAGCATTTTTTCTGAGATATGGATTTAAAAGAAAAAGGATGTTATTGGATAAGAAGAAAATTGATATTGCCTTTAATGCCAACTTCTACAATATTTACAATAGGTTATTCTTTAATGACAATACAAGCAGTACCTGAGAAAGATTGAGCCTAAATTGTTACAAACCTTTTTATCAAGACCATAGGCAATGGCTGCAGCTGTAGGTTCATTAATAATACGAAGAACATTAAGACCAGAGATGGTCCCAGCATCTTTTGTAGCTTGTCTCTGGGAATCATTGAAGTAGGCTGGTACAGTTATCACAGCATTGGTTACAGTCTGAAAAGAAAGGGAAACAAGTTTTTTCATAGGGTATACTGAAATTAATCAGGATACAAACTGCAATGTTTTTATACATTTCTAGACCCGTCTAAGGCTTAATGTAAAAGGATGTGTAAAGGGGGCCAATCATGCAAAAGGGACTTTCTGGGAATTTAAAAAGAATTGTGTTGCATTATTACACAGACGCCCAGTATAATTGTCTCAAGTGCCCTTCATTTGTGACCTTTAATGTATGCAACAATTTATACAGAAAATTGGTCATTAAATTCAGTGGCGGAATTCAGATATAGCAATGTATTTCAGCAGTGTATTATAAGTTATTCCAACAACAAATGCCTCTACATCCATTTACTAAGCCCATTGTCCATTCTGTATTCACTTGAACTCTAAATAAATTTCAAATTCTAGTTCCAGCATAACACAATATGAATAGAAGCCACCAATTTCGTAAAGCTGTGTCACCAAATCTTGTATGAAACACCATTTCAGGCAGTGCCTAATATTTGAATAGAGTACACAACATCTTCATAAGCCTACTATTTCAGATGACATCAATAGTTACATCTAGTATCCGTTTGCGTACACTCTATTCCCTAGCCACGGGTTTTGACTTTTCTGTTCGAATTTTTTTAACTGGCTGAAGGGTTGCAAACTTAATTCATTTGAAGGCTGGAAAGTTTCTGCATGCCATTTCACTTCTTTAAACTCACATATCCTTTTCGGCAGTATTGTGGGATGGGCTGAAAAACTATACATAATCAAGGACAGGGGTGGAAAATGTGAGTGCTGACGAATTGCAAAGAAAAAATATGCTTGTCACACTTCGAGATTTAGCAGTTTCTTTAAAATCAACATTGATTGCAAGGATGATACAAAGAAATTAAAAGAATTGGAACACTCTTTATGTTTTAACATTGATATCTTAAGAAGAATACTTAACCCATTCCCATACAGTGATGCTTTTTGACCCCCTGTAGAAAAACAGTTGGGAAAACATTGTGTAAAACGAAGAAATTGCTTTGCTAAAATTTCATAAACATTAAATTGTTGTCTGCAACTCCTTTCAACTTGGACCAGTCTATGATTTTGTCATTTGGTAATGGGTTAAATGGTAATCAATTTGATTATTTGAAGATATCATATGTTTTTGGGAACCCTTTTAATTGGGTACCTTTTTTAAAGTATTTTCGCCTTACATTTACAAGATCTTTAATGTACAGAAATGCATCCCTGCATTTCAGTAAGTGCTTAAATAAGAAAATTGGGGACTTACTTTTCCAAGGTAAGCCTCTGCAGTCTCCTTCATTTTCAATAAAACCATTGAGGAAACTTCTTCTGGGTAGAAAGTTTTCGATTCTGCTTTGTACTCTACTTGAATCTTTGGTTTAGAGTTGTCATTGATCACCGTGAACGGCCAATGTTTCATGTCTGACTGAACTGTGGAGTCGGTAAATTTTCTACCAATCAACCGTTTGGCATCTGTGCAAGAAGAAACATTCAGTTTAGAAAAAAGATAGAAGGACAACAGATACTGGATACTCGAAAAGAAAATTTTTCATAAAAAAATAAATGCAAACAGGGTGTGAAGAAAATTTTTCATAAAAAAATAAATGCAAACAGTACACCCTGAATCATGCAGTGTCTCGGGCAATGAGTTAGCCTGACAGAACTTCTTTTGGCTTTCTGAAGATTCTTTGAATTAAGAACGACTATTTAAAATCACAATTGATCATTTTTCAATGTACTGATTTATGGCTTAAAACTTTCATAAAAAAGTTGGCATCCTTACCAAACACTGTATTGCTTGGGTTCATAGCTACTTGGTTCTTTGCAGCATCACCAATCAGTCTTTCTGTGTCTGTGAATGCTACATAACTAGGTGTTGTTCTGTTTCCTTGATCATTGGCAATAATTTCAACTTTTCCATGCTGGAACACTCCAACACATGAGTAAGTGGTTCCTAAATCAATTCCAATAGCTGGAGCTTTAGCCATTTTTGCTGAAATGAGAAGAAAAACTTGCATCATTCTTAAGCCCATAAAACACTCTACATCAAATAATTATCTAACCCTTTACTCCTTTTTAAAATTTTAAGACTCAATTTTTTTGTTCATCTTGTAAAAAGTTACAGACATTCCTAATTAATCAGTGAAGAATAAGAAACAACATGGATTGGAACAAAAGCTTGTGCTTACTTCTTTTCCATATATATTCAAGATGTAAACTAGTCTTAGCTATGATTGCTGATAATAGTTTCAAGTCAAGCACTCAAATACAACCTTTTGATTATGCAAAACCAGGGCTCTGCAGAGTGGGCGACTCAGGCGAAAAAGTCGCCTGGTTATATAAAACTTCGCCTGATTTGCTGATCAAAGCGAAGTCGAAGTCGCCTGGAATTTCGGGGAAGTCGCCTGGATACGATAGGTGATAACCAAATCTGGCCCAGTGGCTATAAAAGTAGGGGACAGTGTGCAATTATACAACTGTATACAAAAGTCCTTTGATCGTTATTCAATTGTGTATCGATAGTCGCGAGGCCAGCAGATTATCAGAAAGAGGGGTATGTTCTGGCAGCTAATAGTCAACATGCTTGCTTCATTCACACCTACGCTTTTTGGTTTCGGCAATGCTTTGTATACTATCGGCACCAGAAATCTTTATTAGTTATCATCAGCTAAGAGATTTGTTGCTTACTTTCACATAATGAGAAAAATGGCCGACATTTACGGACGCCGTTTACAAGAATCAAAATTTTGTTAAAAATTTGAAATCTTGATGAAAAATAATTTTGCCGAAAATCTACGTAGAGTAAATTCATCCTTCAATTTGAGTTATCTGCTTTAATTGTAACAAGTGA
The DNA here is from genome assembly GCA_946902895.1 of Fragum fragum. Classification (NCBI taxonomy): domain Eukaryota; kingdom Metazoa; phylum Mollusca; class Bivalvia; order Cardiida; family Cardiidae; genus Fragum; species Fragum fragum. Next base: position 47,019,353 of record OX336372.1, read on the forward strand.
AGAAAATTATGGCAAACAAATTCAAAGGCTGCTACGATCTTTTCCTGAGTTTTCTTGTTATGATACATTCTATCCAAAACTAAATTTCACTTACTTGTGTGTGTAATAATTCCTTTAAATAACATGTAATCCTATAAAATGGAGCAAATTATCCAGTGTTAACTTTAAATCTCTGCATGTACAGAGTCTTGTTTTGTGTACTGAGCAGTAACCCTTACCCTTTACACACTATTACTGACTTAATCACAGAGGACCTTTTATGACCAATTAATGACAATTTTTATCCATTTATATGTTATCAGGTAAAGTGGACACTGGATAGACTTTAACTCATTAACACACAATCCCCCATTTTGACATCTTGAAATGTTTTTATGGAAAACTGTGGAAAAAGGAGGAAATGATTGCAGCAAGCTATTTATCCTTTCCCTACATGTTTCTACCCTCTTTGGCACCTTCTTTCTTATCTAAGCTCACTGTGAATGTCTTATTTAGCTTCTTTCAATTTGTACCAGTCTGAATCTTTTCTTCTGGTAATGGTTTGATTAAATACATGTTGTTACAATAAAATCTTTTCTCATTTTCTGCTTCAAATAGGAACACTACTCATTTCATTCAGTCTGCCTATACACCATCTGCATTTTTTTATTAGTTGACCTGTTTTATCATATGTGAATCTATTATGAAATATTAAAAAAAAAAAAAAAAAAAAAGAAATCAGAATCAAACTCTTGAATTCTCAAACCTAAAAAAAGTTTACAGGAATAAGATCTTTATTGAGGACTGAAAGGATAAGCAGTATTTTCTGTTTATTGCATAGTACATAATATAAAATGCAACCTCTTGGTTGTAAAGCTATTTAATTTTCTGATAGAAATGAGGAATACACACAAAAACTTAATTTTTAACGCGATCCACTTCTCCTGAAAGTCTCACCACTTCTCCTCATTTTGAAAAACTTCTCCCAATTCTCAGACTAGTGAGAAGTGACTTCTCCCCAAATTCTTGGAGTCTGCAGAGCCCTGAAAACCTAAGCCAATTCACTAGCATGGCATCATCTTCCAAATCCAGGCTACAGCAATACATTTGCTTTCAAAAAAAAGCTACGCAAAAAATGAAGCAATTTTGAAAAACAAGTCATTCACAGTAAAATAATTATGACACACTAAACTCTGGTGATACAACTGAGGGACAACTGCTGTGCATCAAGGAATCAATTGATCAATCAAATTATTCATTTAGACCGGAAGTGAATTTTGAACTCTGACATTAACATGAATATTCTGTGAAGCAGATATGTTGGTTTGGCAACTTAAACATCGTAACTACAGCATATTCAAGCTGTAATTACAATGGTCAAGTAATCATCCAACTATTTTACTTATTTTGTTACATGTTGCTGTCCCATAAAATTTGCAAAATAGTTGTTTGATATTGAAGCGTAACTTTGTCGGTTTTTGTGGACGGGGCCACCAATTGGTCAACTAGTATCTGCACACAAGCTCAGGAATCCTTATGCAAAATGCCAATTGTCAAAAGATTTAATTTTCATTAACTGAAAAATTCCTTAGAATTATCTTCATAATTTTCTTACAATGATTTCAATGGGTATTTCAACTTCATACCTACTCACTAATTCATTTTTAATGCTCTGTCATCTTGCTAGGCCTACTAGACATTATCATCAAACAGTACATTTATATACAACCAAAACTATTAAATGATAATCTCATTAGACCATTCTCATATTAGAATAAAAAATCTTTTGTCAAACAACCTAGCATCATACAATTTCAACCCATCTCTAAACAATGACACCCCGAAGAAATACCGTCACTGAAACTTCTTTTTCCAAATGGGTTTCTGTCATCATAACAATGTTTCTGGAAACCAAGGTGTTGTTAAAAATTGCTAATTCTTTTCTATGCTGTACAGTATATATATCATTGTTGTCTAATGAAGGATCATTTAATGTTTGTTGAAAGGGTTTTGCGCCGCTTTCAAAAATCTTTCAGTTATATTGTGGCGACTGGAGCACCTAACAATTCTCACACCAGTACCACCATCACATCCTTTCCTAGCCTCCAGCTGCTATCCCACATAGGAAGGATCATTTGAGCAAGTCCATAAAATATCATGCTCATGGGTGGAAGGATAAGATGATAAAATAATAATACTTCTTAATAAATATATTTCTTCCAACAGTTGAGTTAAATACATGTATAATCAGACTGCCTTGTTATTCTGGTCTTTATGGACTGGGCCTTTCTGGTCAGATTTAAAGTGGGCCTTTTTGACAATGGGCCTTTTTGTACACAGGGCCTTTTTGACCCTAATTCGTTGTTTCTGATGGTCTCGTCGGTTTATTTTGAAAAAAAATGCCCCCCCCCATTATCGCATAAGTAACGCAGTTTTACGATTTCATATGAGTCAAATAAGAGCTGCAGACTCGAGTTGATGTAACGAAGCCATTGATGATGAGGGCCACCATTTCACTTTGATTGTTTTGTTTGAATGGGGTTTTACGCCGCTTTCAACAATGGATTCCTGGTATTTCTCACACCAGTACCGCCATCACATCCTTTCCTAGCCTCCAGCTGCTATCCCACATAGGTCTACGATTATCGACCCATTGGTGGGAGACAAATAGTCGGAAAGAATGAGTGCCGCCGTCGGGGATGTCTGGCTGACTCTCATCATTTTTCTTCCTGGATCGAACGAAAGTCTCGAAAATACAAGTAATTAAAATAAAGCATCGAAAAGTCTAGTGTAATCATAACAACATAAAGCACTTACTTTACTGTTTTATCTTGAATAAAAAGAGTTGAGCCTTTTTTTTTTCTTTTCTCTGACAACGACTTCACGTCCGAATTCTTCTTTGTCTGAGTTACAACTAACACGAGGCCAGCGACGCCGGGGAAGTGACGTGATTTAGAAATTTCTAGAAAGATTCTGACCAATCAAAGAAAGAAGTTATCGGAAACCCCACTCCCGCAATGATCTAAATTTAGTAACAACACATGTGATACTTCTACTTCGAGAACACCCCATAAATTTCGTAATCGAAATGTGGACTTAGTGTCAGTTTCAGTTAAATAAAACAAGGACATTGTCTATTTTTTCCACTGCGAAAACCCTTTCCCACCGAAAAAAGAACGAAATGCTGTAATCTTGTAATGCTGTTACCTCTAGATTATTTTACTTTTCAGCATGCCTTGTTTTTTAACCGGTGAACCACAAACTCAATGGAAATCTCCCACGTGCCTAAACACGAGGTTGGCAACGCAACAACGGAAAACCGTGGATGACAAAAGTTTAGCATCACGCTTCATTATGATTAGGCTTTTGACAGAAACGTAGTTGGAACAGGAGAAAATCATTTAGATCGGAAACTTTGAACTCCAACATGGGCTGACATTAATTTGAAGCATTTCTCTGTGTTTGTTTGGCGACTTTTAAAAACATCTTTAGTAAAGCTTACTTAAGCTGTAGATACGACGTCCAGATTGCCTTCAACAATTTTACTTTTTTATTACATGTGCTGCTGGCCATGAATTTGAATAAACGGGAGAGGACCTTCCTGTTGCCGGTCCGGAGTGAGTGGGCGTAGCCGGTTTTGTGAGTGGGCGGGTCCAGCGATCCATCAATTGCCTTTTCGCGAAATACGCAACCATAAATTAAACTATGATGCGGCGCGAAATGCACCCAGCAAATGAAGCAGCCTGAGCCTCTACATCAGTGCTTTGTGCATCACTCTAACCGATATTTGCTCATCGTCCCGGCTTTTAAAGAAAATGTGAAATTTGAGACTGTCTATCATAGTCTTCAAAGTGCACAGTGAAGACTGTTCAGAATTTGCGGCCCGGGATGATCCCCTTAACCCATTCCCACATGACAAAATTTCAGACCAGTCCAAATTGAAAGAAGTTGCAGACGAAAATTCAAAATTGATGAAACCTTTCAAATCTTGGTCATTAGGGGTAGAAAACATTTGTGGATAATAATTTCCCCATTTTCCACAGCGTTTTCCAACGCCTTCAAACTGAGCGGCGTTTAAAAGCGTCATTTTGGGGGAAATGGTTATATCACACGCTGGGTGAATGACTTCCATAAAATCTGAATGAGGACCATTTCCCTTTACCATGGCTGTTTTGCAAAATTTTAGACCTGTCTTAATTCAAAGGTTTGCAGACGACAATTTAAAGTTGATTTTATTGGAACAAAAATAATTCAATGGGTAGAAGATATTGTGGGAAAAAAGCAATTTCTTCTTTTCCACTATGGTTTCTCAACGATATAAAATCACAGGTACGTAAAAACAGGGATTGTACGGGAAAGGGTTAACACAACTGACTGAGATCCCGGAAACGAAAGTGAAAGTTAAAAGAACCTTTTATCAGATTTAGGAAAAATGAGCTTTCCGTTTTTCGATTCTTAAATTCTGAAAATACCCAAATTCGAAGCATGACGCATGAAAATTGAAATTATGTAAACCCTATGGATTTGCCCTTTAAGGTACTTGTTAAAAGAGGGAGAGAAATAACTACTTCAGTGGGCCTAAATATTAAACTAGTCCGAAGCAATCTGATTAAAATTAGATCGTCCATAATAGCATATTGATCAACGCCCCTGCATACAGGAGGGATAGCGTAGTGGTTTCGTAGACGGGTGACACGATCTTAACGAGCCTTGGGTCCGGGGGTACCCATTTATGAACAGTATTTCGGTATTAATTTAAGTCTGCTTGCAATTTAAAGTTGTTTCAATTCAAATGTTTATAGAATAAACCAAACATGCTTTCCCCCTTTTTTTAGCTCACCTGAGCACAACGTGCTCAATGTGCACGAGCTCATAATTGTGACTGGTAAATGTCCGGGGTCCGTCTGTAAATAATTATTCAAAAGTATTCTCCTCCAAATCCATAATGTCTCGAGCTTCGATTCATGGTATGTCTATTGACCCTGTACCAAACTACTTCAAAGAATAAAGAAGGACTTTGAAAATTAGTCATATTTTGTGCGATCTCAGACTCATAAAAGAATATAGACGGAAATCTTAAAATTTCTTCACCGAAAATTTAAATCTTAGAGCCTTGACAATTGAAAATATATATCATTGCTCATTTACCCTCTACTAAAATACTTCAAAGAATGAATAAGTCCTATGTTGTAGGATCTTGGATTTGAATAGGATTAAAGTAGAAAATCTTTCAAAAAATTCTCCAAAACAGTTTTAAGTAGACCTTTGATATTATTGTATATATCATAAAGCCATGAGTCATCATTTTCAGGTGAGCAATATAGGACCAGCATGGTCCCCTTGCTTTTTCAAACCCATTCCCACAATATCACGCCTTTAGACGCCAAGAAAAATAGCTTTGAAAAATACTGCGAAAATAGAAGAAATTGCTTGTGACAAGTAATTTCTTAATTAATTATCATCGATGTTTTCTTCCCCAAAAAGACATTTGTTTTTCAACTAAAATCTGTCATCAAAAATATCTTTGAATTTTGACCAATCTAATCTTTTATCGTCTGTCAATGGCTTTAAAGTAGAACATGCGCCGCTGAACTTAAATAGTAATGATATCATTTTGCAAAATTTGTATGAACATTTGATGGAAGACACCTTTATTTTATTTATTTTTTTAATCAGGGCATTGCTACCCTTTCAAATCTTGATGGGGTCAAAACAACTAAAAGGAGTGCATCAATCGTATCTTGAACCACTCTTTAGAAATTTATAAGGGTCAAAACAGGACACTTTCATATTTTTGAGGGTCAAACCCCAGGTTAACGAGTCAAAAACGAACATTCTTAGGTTATAAGGTTATTTTTTAGTCTGTTAACCTGAATTGATTGATCGCAATCACAAGAAAAATAAAAGAACAACAACAACAACAACCCTGATAGACAATCTACATTGATCATAAGCATTTTGCAGGTTTGGCGATTAAAGACTTGGCTACAGCTTCATCAAGCTGCAGTTAAAACATTTTGGCTGCCGACCAACCATTATACTTTTCTTTTACATTTTGCTGACAATGAAGAGTCATTTAACCCTTGTCATGCTGAACCCGGAATATTCCGGTTTTGGCAGGAGGTGTAGACTAAGATCAGTCTGCACATAAGTGCAGTCTCATCTTAGTCTACACCTCCTGCTTGTACTTTTCCTGCCAGAGTTCTTTATGAAGTTGATTTTTTTAAAAAAAAATATTGATTTTGGAACAATAAGTTCTATCAGTGCTTTCAGCCCTTTGATTTGACAGCAATTCAGTAAGGTCATTTACACAGCATGACAAGGGTTAATATCAAAGTCGAAATTCTTGTCGGGGGTGAGTTGGCGTGGCCAGCGATCCGTAAGTTCTAAACCATTCAAGCCGATTCACGATGAAGGTCACTGTCGGACTACGTGTCCGTTCAGTCACCAAGGATGGCACTCACTACGTGTCTATTCACCAAGGGTAATGCCCAATAAGTATCCCGATTCATCAAGGGTGGTACCCGCACCGTTTCTATCCAACAAGGATGGCACTCACTACGCGTCTATTTACCAAGGGTGGTGACCAATAAGTATCCCGATTCATCAAGTGTGGTGCTCGCTCCGTTTCTATCCACAAAGGATGGCACTCACTACGTGTCTATTCACCAAGGGTAGTGCCCAATAAGTATCCCGATTCATCAAGGGTGGTGCCCGCTCCGTTTCTATCCACCAAGGATGGCACTCACTACGTGTCTATTTACCAAGGGTGGTGACCAATAAGTATCCCGATTCATTAAGTGTGGTGCTCGCTCCGTTTCTATCCTCCAAGGATGGCACTTACTACGCGTCTATTTACCAAGGGTGGTGACCAATAAGTATCCCGATTCATCAAGTGTGGTGCTCGCTCCGTTTCTATCCACCAAGGATGGCACTCACTACGTGTCTATTCACCAAGGGTAGTGCCCAATAAGTATCCCGATTCATCAAGGGTGGTGCCCGCTCCGTTTCTATCCACCAAGGATGGCACTCACTACGTGTCTATTTACCAAGGGAGGTGACCAATAAGTATCCCGATTCATTAAGTGTGGTGCTCGCTCCGTTTCTATCCTCCAAGGACGACACTTACTACGCGTCTATTTACCAAGGGAGGTGACCAATAAGTATCCCGATTCATCAAGTGTGGTGCTCGCTCCGTTTCTATCCACCAAGGATGGCACTCACTACGTGTCTATTCACCAAGGGTAATGCCCAATAAGTATCCCGATTCATCAAGGCTGGTGCCCGCTCCGTTTCTATCCACCAAGGATGGCACTCACTACGTGTCTATTCACCAAGGGTAATGCCCAATAAGTATCCCGATTCATCAAGGCTGGTGCCCGCTCCGTTTCTATCCACCAAGGATGACGCATACTACCTGTCCAATTGAACAATCGCGGCTGTCAATCAAGGAATCAATCGACCAATCAAATTAATTATTTAGCCCTGACCTAATCTTTCAACTCCAAAATTTGCCGCCATTTTTGATAATCTTTCTTGTTGGTTGGCGACTTAAACGTCGCAACTACAGCTTTTAAAGCTGTAGTAACGACGTTCCGTTTGCTAAATAACTATTCTATATTTTTGTTGCATGCTACTGATCATACATTCTGCAAAATAAAGCCATTTAAGACCGAAGCGGGACTTCCTGTTGGAGTCAAAGGGCGGGGCATAGGGAGTCAGAATAAGCTGTAGTTACGACGATTACGTCTCCAAACCAACAAAAAAGGTGAACTAAAATGGCGACTAATGTTGGAGTTCAAAGCTCATTTATAATCTACATGAATGATTTTATTACTCTACTGTTTATTTGATTGACAGACATGATTGGCCAAGTGAAAGCGATTACACACGACCAATCAACATGCATTGAAATTCAAATTTCATACATGTGCTAGGAAGAAAATGTTTTAAGAAATGGAGAAAGTTCTTGTTACACGCATATACATGTATTATTTTCTCGAGCTGTTTTCTGCAGTAGTGTTTCTGTGGGGCATCAAAATGCTTGAATGTGTCGGAAAGGGTTAATAGAATTTGCTCTCATTCCTACGAAACTTTCTCTTGTGTTTCGACACGGAGAGAAAATATGGGCCTATAATTCGGAAGTATGTATAGATAAAAAGAGTATCTCCCTGTCTTAAATAATTATAATTTGATATTAATTTCGATTCAAGCGGGTTGATTGGCTGAATTGCTCTTTTCAAATTATAAGAAACGAAAAGAGTATTGTTTTTCTTTTCACTTAGATATGAACCTAAAAAACTTAATCACCATTTATAAATTCCTTCGCGTATTAATACAGTGTGACTAAGTTTTAAGGTTTATACCTCCCGCATTCATACAGCGTGAATAAAGTTTTCGGTTCAAATCTATATGAAAAATGAAAAAAAATCGCTTCATTTCTTAAATGAAAGTCTATCTTGTGTTTCCTCATTAGAATCGTCTCTACGAGGCGATTTTAATGAGTACTTCCGACACAGGTTTTGTGTTAGAACAATTGAAACAATTTAATCTGAAATATAAAACGACTCCTTTCATCTGCAGATCTAAGTAAACCCGATAAGTGACCAATCGCGATTGTCAATCAAAGAATCAAAATGACCAATCAAACCATTTATTTGGACCGGAATTTGAATTTCGACCCCAACATTAGCCATAGACTCAAAAAGGACGTCCCGCTCCGATATTTAACGGCACTATTTTACATCACAGTACTGAAAGTACTGTACGCTAGCAAAGCAAGGTTGAATTTAGAAAATATTTCCCTTGTTGGCTATAAAAAAACATTGTGGACATTGAAGAAATTGCTTGTCACAAGCAATTTCTTCATTGTCCAAAATGTTTTCCAAAGCTTTTTTCTTTAGATGCTTAAAAAGTGGAGTTGGATGGGTTAAATAGCATGCTTTTGACACAGTTCTCTACAATTTGAATAAAGTTTGCAATATTCCTGAAATATATAAGAACTATTTTTTATGGCGTAGGCATTCCATGGATTGGGGTGTTTAAGCCTCCAGTGGCAGTTTGCACTCGTTGAACTTTGAGATGTCTTCAATACATGGCCAGAAACATGTAACAAAAAGAAAAATAATTGGTTGGCGACATAAACGTCGTAAGTATAGCTTATTAAAGCTATAGTTACGGCTTTTACGTCGCCAAGCCGACTAAAACGCCTCACAAAATTCCGGCCAATGTAGGAGTTCGAACTCCACTTCCGGTTTAAATGAATGATTTGATTTGCCGTTTGATTGACAGCTGCGATTGGTCGATTCGGCCTGACAATCAACAAACCGAATTAATGATGAAATACATGACATCACATTCTATTGCATACCGTCGAAAGGAAACCCAAAACCTCGTAGATACATCTTTAATCTGTCAGTTAGTTATGAGCTGTAGTTACGAGGTTTGGGTCGCCTACCGGCGATATCCGACCACCGTTTCTCCAGTGTTTCGTTATCAAGGGAGCTAACAAAAACTACCGAAACCTTTCAAGAAATCGTAGTTAACCCCCTTTCCATACACCAGATTGAAGTACATTCTACCCGATTCCACATTACTAACTGTCAAACCCAAGAAAATAGATATGGAAATGATACGTATGAAAAATTTTGAACACTTAAATTTCTATTTCATACCTGTTAGCTTTCTAACTAATTCCCATTTAACCAGTTTCTAGTCGTTAAATTTAAGACTGGTCTAAATGCAGAGAGGTAGCAGACCACAATTTTGAATTAATGAAAAGGTACAAAATACGGAATAACAATTGAAAAAACGTCAGTCAAAAAAGAATTTACGGGAATTCGTTATTGACCGACACCAGAGCCGTTATATAGGCGAAAATGATTATTGACATACTATTGATCGACGTCAATCATAAGGTAACAAATAGGGGGAAATTATAGTTGACGGACGCCAGTCAATTTCTAATACATACAAGAAAAGGTTATCGACGGACGTCAGTTAACTGTTTATATAAAGGAGAAAAATGTTATTGGTGTTACAGGTGTGTGTGTATTTCCGTTTATTTTTCGTCGCTACCGTAGCACATGCCCATATGAGCGACGCCCCCAGAAGACGATAAGTTGTTACGGGGGATAAAGCAAGGATACAGGACGGAACTGCCGAGAGCCCCGCCTGGTACTTTAACGTGCTCGGTGGATAGCACCGCCACAAGGGGCCTCGGTTTAACGTCTCATTCGCAAGACAATTAGTTTGTTAGTTGATATAGTCAGCCCAGGGCTCGAAACCGTGATCTTGAGGTTTGAAGTCAAGTGCTCTACTAACTGAGCTAATCGGGCTGACATATTGACAGGTATCAGTCAATAGCTTATATATAGAGAGAGACTTGTTATTGACGGATGTCAGTCGATAGCAATTGTATAGGAGAAAAATCGCCATTGATAGACGTCAGTCAAATATTTCCATAAAAGCGTGTTTACCAGAAAGGCGTTTCATAATTCGCCTTAGAACGATTTTTTGCTCGTAATAACGTGTTCCAAAATGAAAGACACAAATTGGCCAAGGTCTATGTGAAATATTTTGTTTGTTTATTGACTTAAACGTTGTAACAGCAGGTTATTCTCGGTGACTCACTGTTTTGCCACCCTGGTGAAGCGCTTTTTAGTCCAAATTTCTGGACTTTTACTTTAGGGTTTTTCCTTGTATGTCAATTTTGCAAATATCAGACGTCAGAACTGAATTATGTCAATAGAGATTTTCTCGTATATTTAAACCATGCCCCCCACTTATTCTGAAGTAAGTATTCATACTAATTCCAACATTATTTTTTAATCTATAGGACCTTATTTATGTACGTTTTATCCCATTCCCACACAATCGCTCTTTCATACGCCCCTCAATCAAAAAGCTTGAAAATCATTACGGAAAATGAAGAAATTTGATTTATAAAAAAAGCAATTTCGTAATGGTTTCTAATCCAAAGGACAATGATTTTCTCAATTTCACCATTTTTACACTGTCTGTAATGTTCTTTAAATTTGAACCAGTCCAAAATTTCGAAATCTGGTAATGGGTTAACAAGGAGCAGCCCAGTTTAACGACTTAGTGTCTGGTAAAGTGTTGCTTTAGATGGTGAACTTGATTTACCCTTTCCTGGTTTTTACGTCCCTTTGATTTTATAATTGAGAAAACATTGTAGAAAAAGAAGAAATTGCTTGTCACACGCAATTTCTTCTTTTTCCACAATGTTTTCTACCCTACTAGATGGTTATTTTTCAAATTTAATCCGCTTTAGATTTTCGTCTGCAAAACCTTCGAATTTGGACTGGTCTAAAGTTTTGCCAAACGGGAAAGGGTTAAAAAGTCTAAGTTTGAGATATTTAAAGGATGTTACGTCGTGTTATTTTGTTGCTTGGATGCGAAGGAATTCTAATAGCGTAGCATGGTCCGAAGTATTCGACTCTACCGGATCAAAAATCACATTATATCGTTTCATTTATTCATTAATAACTCAATTCTTAGTTTCGTCTATCGGAAACGAGCGGTCCGATTGACTGAAAAAAATATATTCATAACCCAATGAGCAAAATTTTCTGCACGCAGCTATCTTGTATTCTTCCGCACAAAATAACTCCATCAAAAAGGTATTAACGTTTATAGAATATTTGATCTTTTTGCTCGATTTCATTAAATTGTGAGAAATGAAGAGAATATTTTTTTTTGTTTTCATAGAAGTAAAAAACGAAAAACCTAATCACACTTATGTATGAATATGCTTCGCGGAATAATCGTGCGGGAAAGGGTTAAAGAAAAATAAGGGTCAAACGCAGTTCAAGGATATTCAAATAATATTCAGAACAAACTAACTCGGCTACAAATAACCATGGATGTCGTGAAATATTTTCTATTTTTAACGCTCTTTATAATTTACGGGGAGATATATGTACGCTTCGTCGAAGCCAATAATCTGACAACAATAAGCGTGAGCCCGGCTAGACCTACGGGAAAAACACAGCTCGATGTCCTGGCGGCTCAAACAGCCAACCTAGCAGCTAAACTAATTGAAGAGATTGCCAAACGCGAAGCTCTTGAGAAAGAAGTACAGAGTAAGAACGATCTGACGGAGTTTCTGCGTCAGGATGTCCAAATCCTGAACAAGACGTTGGAACAAGAGACAAGTAAAAGAATAAACATAGAGGCGACGCTGTCGCAAGTTCAAGGTGTTATTAATAATGTACAATCAACCCTTAGTGAAGATAGAGGTTTGTAATTATTTTCAGAAAGATGAAGATATTTTTTACTGTTTTTATTTTCATGGGAGTATGAAACTTAGAACATAATCACACTGTATCGAGCCGTGAGACCTATTTTGATGCAAAAGTTCGTTTAACACATTACCACACAATAACGCCTTTTGACGCCATGGAGTAATATAGTTAGAAAGATCTTTGATGGAAATGAAGAAATTGCTTGTAACAAGCGACTTCTTCATTTCCCGAAATGTTTTCTATCCAGAGAGACAACGATTTCTAAAATTGCAACAATTTTGAATTGTCGTCTGCAACTTCTTCCAATATCGACCAGTCTAAATTTGTGTCATCTATTAACCCTTTACTGTTTCACTAAATTTTAGACTGTTCCAGATATAAAGGTTTTTCAGACGACAAGTTGATTTTAAATAAAAAATAATCATTCATTAAGACAGAAAATATTGTGGAAAAAGTAGAAATTGCTTGTAACAAGCAATTTCTTCTTTTTCCACAAAGTTTTCCCAAGATTAAGAACACGGGAACGTAAAAACCAGTATTGAGGAAAGGGCTAATGGGTAAAATACTTTTATGCAAGTGTGAAAAGAGACCATCAATCGGAAGTGCGAAAAGTGTGGAACTGGCAAGCCTACAGGTTTCGAAGGTTATTCTGAACGTAGTTGGTCATTGTACCATTATATTTTCCTGGTCGATTTTGGTGTAGTTTTGGGTTCTTGTGAGAGCATTTTTTTTAGTATTCTTCACGATTTTCTTGATTTGCGTCAGTTTTAGTGAGTAGTTGTTTGAGTTTGCAACTTTGGTATTGTTGTTGATTGTCTGGATTTTGCTTTTCAGATTTATCTAGGGTTTTAACTGCGGTACGTTTATAGCAACTCTTTCGGGCCTTAAAATCAACACTTATTCATTCGTTTTCCTGATTGACAATGTTGTACCAAATCTAGTATTTTTAACTCGACTGTCTATAGAATAAGGAACCGAAAGTCAAGAGCAGTTGTTACTTAAGTCCTTTGCGTTTGCGTCGACGGTGTGGATTGCACTGGCGTGACAAACTTAAAAGTCGGCCATATCTCTGTTACGATTGGAGTTATTTTCTTGAAACATAGCATATTTATGTTAACTTTCATTAGAGCAATCTATTCATCGGGTTTTCGTACCAAAATTTAATATTGGTTACATCTCCGTTACTATTCTTCGAGATATTTTCTTGAAACAGATCATATGTGCACGTTTCATAAGAGCAATCTACTCTATCAAGGGATTAATTGTAGATGGATTTTTGTAAGAGTCCAATTTAATTATTGACTTATAATTCAGCATCTGGGCCGAAACGCTGGCATCCTCATTTGGCCCAATCGGCTTTTATCATTAGTGTTCGCATAATTCCCAAAGCGATGGGTCAGCGCGAAACAGTCGTAACTGCCTATAAACATATAGGCAGTTACAACTGTTTCGCACTGACCCATCCAAACAGCCCCTTATCGTCAAACATGTCGCTTTTGTGTACATCCATGGATTACTAGTATCATACAAATTAATTTGTACAAAAGTTAAATCAGACGATTGAATTTTTGCATTCGTCCCACAAGTTTCAGTTAACAATAAAGGTTGATGAAGGAAGAAAAAACTCTTGTGTCTTTTAGGGAAGGAATAATTGTGGACAATTAAGAAATTGCTTGTGTCATTTCCTAAAATTCTTTTCGAACACCTTTCCTGTAGGGTCGTAAAAAGCGAGATTATGATTATTTTTTTCTTACAGATAATGTCGGAAAACTTTCTCAAGATCTACGAACATTGGAATCAAGACTTACTAGCGAGATGACGTCCCTGAACCAAAGTGTGGAGCACCTACAGACGTTAATTGTTTCGAACAAGGACGGGATTCAAAATATAACTTCGAACGTATCAGAACTAGAATCAAAACTCGAGAACCAGACCGTGAGCATCGATATGCTGTATCATCTGAATAAACAGGAAAATATATCCATTCAACAGAAGCTTACAGAGATCTCTTCTGGGTTAAAAACAGTCGAAAGGAAATTGGAATCGCAAGAAAAAGCTATAAACTCTACAATATTAATTATAGATAAATTCCAAATTGATTTAAGTAATCACAGTAGCAGGTTTAATGAACTTAGAAGAGACATGTCAATGCTGAACAAAACTACAGAAGAGTTTATGAAACAATCCGCGACACAGGTAGCAACGTTGAACGTCTCTGTTGAGACAATTAGACTATCTCTAGAGACTGTAAAACAAGCTCAACGTAATGACATTACAGATATAAAAGGGAATGTCACGAGTTTAAATAGAAAGATAGACCAATATGCTCTACTGACCAAAGAATACAACAAAACTATCATCGCTCTATCTTCACAAATTGCGACACCTTCAAAAGCAGGTAAGATTTTTTTTAAAATGTGTGCGTCTAGTTTGAGTGATGGTTTGGTTAGCATCGTCTAATGGGCCTCAGTTTAATTCGTTACCACTTAATGACGCCTTTTGACTCCCTAACGAAATACGATCATGGCAAAAAATTAAGGAAAAGGACTTTCGCACAATGTTTTCAACCATAATTGGCACCATTTTTGCATTTTAGTACTATTTGAAGTCCAAAATTTTATCATCTGGTAATGGGTTAATGTCACATCCGAAAGACAGTTGCATGTTAATTGTTAGTTGGATGAGTGCGAGGTTCGAACCTTCGATCTTGAGTAACTTCCATTTTGAAAGTCCCTTATCTATCGATTGATGACAAGGAACGATCGATCTTGCTCGAGCGACCTCTTCTATTTAGAACCTACAATCGAAATCCCCCTTTCAAAATCAAAAGTTCTCATTAAGAAATTGTCGCATTTGCTAAAACTGTTCATTTAAGAGATGAAGAGAATATTTTCTGTTTTCATGGAGGTATGAACCGAAAAAACTAATCACATTTTATGAATACGCGAAGCGGATTCAGACATTGTGTGAGCCGCCGTCAAAGCGCAGCTGGTAGCGCGTCGGACTGTCAATCTAGAGGTCCCGGGTTCGATCTCCGACGGCGGCACCCATCCTTTCCGACTATTAGTCTCCCACCAATGGGTCGATAATCGTAGACCTATGTTGGATAGCAGCTGGAGGCTAGGAACGGATGTGATGGTGGTACTGGTGTTAGAAATACCAGGAATCCATTGTTAGGTGCTCCTGCCGCCGCGATATAACCGAAAGATTGTTGCAAGCGGCGTAAAGCCCCATTCAAACAAACAAACGAATACATTGTGTGATTAGGTTTTCCGGTTCATACCTCCATGAAAACAAAAATATTCTCTTCATTTCTTATAATTTAAAAGCATCGAGCGAAAAAAGCAAATATTTTACAAATTTGGATACCTTTTTGTATGGGACTATTTTGTGCGAAAGCATACAAAATCGTTGCGTGCTCAAAATTTTGTTCATCGAGTTATGAACATTTTTTTTTCGACCAATCAGAACGCACTTGTTTAGTTGACGTAACTAAAATATAAATTATACCTAAATCCAATCTTGCTGTAAACTATTAGAATCGTGTCTTTGAGACGACTTTTATGAGTCCCAAAACATAGAATTTAGCGATAATTCCTTTATAATTTTAGTATGCAGTCGAATCAATCCTTCATTTATTTCTCAAAAAATGAGTTTTTAGCCACCATTCTCTTAAGGGATCACTCTTTGGTCGTCCTATGAATTGTCGATTAATACAAGATTTACTGTAATTTGTCATTTTTCTCCTTCGACGGACTATGCCCCCGCCCATTGACCTCCGAGACAAAAGTTCGAGTGAGATATCAAACGAAGTTTAATTTGATGAATGGTTAGTAGCAAATCATAAAAAAGCAAATCGTTGATACGTAAACTAAATGTCGTAGCTACAGCTTAAATCGGATGTAGTTACGACATTTCAGTCGCCAAAAACAAGAAAAATGCTTGACGTAAATGTTGGAGGTCAACATCCTGTACCGGTATATATGATTAACATTATTGACCAATCGATCAACAAATTGAAAGCGAGTTCACGATACATGGACATTTAAATCTTAAATCAGATAATATGTTCTTCGATTGATTTGATTCTTTCCTTGCTATTTGTAACATGTCTAAAATATTTAATGCAAGTAATTGACTTGAACACTCATTCCAGTTCTGTTTTTAAAGAATTCTCTTGATTTCTCAAAAAAATTTAAGAGACGAAGAGAGTATTTTTTGTTTTCATGGAGGTATGAACCGAAAAAACTAATCACACTGTATGAATACGCGAAGCGGATTCATACATTGTGTGATTAGGTTTTACGGTTCATACCTCCATGAAAACAAAAAATATTCTCTTCATTTCTTATAATTTAATAGCATCGAGAGAAAAATGCAACAACTTAACAAATTTTGATACCTTTTTGTATGGAACTATTTTGTGCGGAAGCATATAAAATGGCTGCGTGCTCAAAATTTTGTTCATAGAGGTATGAATTAAATTTTTCGACCAATCAAATCGCTCGTTTTTGATAGACGAAACTTACAATTAAATTATAAAGAAATGGTGAACTATTTAATTGAAACATACGGAGAATTTACGGATCGATGGCTCCGTCGCCTGACCTACCAAAGGAATTAAGATTTAGATATATAACAGTTTCTAAAATTGTCGCAAGATAGATTAGTGTGGCCGCTTTCGATTTCCGCAGGTATCATACTTTTATTACATATTAATAGTATATATTGTTTTATGACGTTGGAAAAGATACACATTCTTTTTAATTTCAACAGGAGATTCCGAAGTTTATTTCTTCGCCTCTAAGCCGAGGACAATGCTCAGATCAAACCAACCCCCGGTGTTTACAAGCTCTAAATCAAATACGGGCAGCACTTTTGATTCCCAGACCTCATTGTTTACTGCTCCGATATCTGGGGTTTACATGTTTACAGTAACTCTACAGAAGGACGTAACAGAAACGAATCAAGATGTTTTGGTAGGTTTATCATTTTTTACATGTCTAGTCACTTATCTTGTTAACTCGCTACCAGACGACATAATTTTAGACTTACCAAAATTCAAAGAAGTTGCAGACGACAATTTTAAAGTAGTGAAATTTTTAGAAATCTTTGTATTTTGGTTTAGAAAGCATTGTGGATAATGAAGAAATTGCTTGTAACAAACAATTTCTCCATTTCCACAATGTTTTCTTCCTAAAACTTTGTACTTGAGGGACATCCAAAGGCGTCATTGTGGGGGAATGGATTATTAATGATAACAATAATATCTTTATTAAGAAAAGGTAACATAATAAGACAATATAAAGAAATACTATTTTTCAACGTAGCCTTCATTATTAAAATTTAAATAACCAAAAAAAGGTTTCAGTTTTCACATTTCTCTCTCTCCCCCTCCTCTCTCTCTCTCATTTACTCTCTATGCGGTCACTAGGACAATCAAAACCATGTGGTGCTTTTTTCTAAAGGTTTCTAAAGCATATCTTATAATCATGATTAAAACTTTTTTTTTTTGAAAATTTGTGTAAAACATACTGAAATTATGCAATGAACATTTTAATAATTCTATATAAGCAATTTCTTCATTATCCATATTGTTTTCTAACCCAATTTCGGGCCTGTCACTAACTCTACTTCAATGTTTAAACTTAATTTTGATAATGACAACAAAGTCTATCCAAAAGAATCTACATATCCTGTTCAAAACGAGTCTGATCACTGCTTTGTATATCTACACGAATTAACTTTATTCAAATCGTAGAGAAAAGAATGCTTTTTAACTCCTGCTGGTTACTTTAACCTCGTTTATTTATCACGGTAACCTTTTACAAAGAAGATTACGAAACAAAACCATGCTTTGCTAGCTTAAAGTACTTTCAGTTCTTTGAGTTAACGGTAAAAGACCCAACAATCCAGCAATGCTAATCGACCAATCGAAGACTTTTCAATTATGATTATACGGCATGATGTTGTACCATGTTGCTTTGCTCGTCCTGGTTCCGTAGAGCATCTACATCGCACTGAATATATAAGTCCCAATTTCGATTCTTAGGGACGCTGGATGTCGATTTTTTGTCATTCAATCGGCGAGAGCCAAATTCCTCAGGGAACGACGTTAAAGGGGATGGGTTATATCTAAGAAAAGCAGTTTGAACTTAATTGTTTCCCGATTGGTGTGTTTTAAATGTTGAATTTGATACTTTAAAATACTTAATGGCTACCTTTAGCGTTTGCATTTCAGTGTTGGTTGAAGAAAAACGGGTCCTTGTTACTGTCGATTGATGCCCATTCAGCTTTCATTGGAAGTGCCCCGTCAGCGACGAATACAATCGTTATCGAACTAACAAAAGGGGACAGGATACAATTAACACAATGCACAGGAACAGTGTTCATCTCAGCCCAAAGTTCTTCTTTTAGTGGTGTGTTGCTTCACGCGCATTAATTTAGGGAGACAACTTATAATCTATTCAGTATTCATCTCGAAAGTAGAAGGTCCATGTTTTAGTGGTTTGTTGCTTCACGCGCATTAATCTAGGGAGACAACTTATGATTTATCCAGTATTCATTTAGTAAGTAGAAGGTCCATCTTTTAGTGGTGTATTGCTTCACGCGCTTAAACCCAGAAGATTGTTCATCTTTAAGTGGTGTGTTACTTCACGCACATTAAGCCATTTCCAGACAGAAAAATAGTTGGACTTGTCCAAATTTAAAAAAGTTGCAGAATGTGAGTAATTTGAAAAAAGTAAAGACTGACTATGGTCGAAACGTTGTGGGGAAAAGGAAGAATAGCTTGTAACAAACCATTTCTCATTTCCTTACAATGTCTTTCTCAAGTGATATTTTACAGCGGCGTCAAAAGGGGTTATTGGTTGTATTTGGTTAAGGTGGACTAATACTAACTTGTTGCAAACTTATAACATTAATAAAATTTTGCCATTTTGGTATACTTGAATCAACTTAGGAATTATTTCGCTGGTAATTTTTTACATGACGAAAAGTAACATTATTTGCTATCCTCATTTCCAGTTACCCAATCGACATTTATACACCTTGTAGCTAACTCCCACCCCTGTTTCTACAAAATTGAACAATCGCTGATTCCGCCCACTTACTCTATTTGCCACGCCCATCGACTCAGACATGAAGGTCCGCTTCGTTTTTAAATGGTGTTATTTTGCAAAATTTATGGAAAATAGCATGTAGCAAAAAGGTAAAATAGTTGGTCGACAACATAAAAATATGATTTTAAACTATGCATCACTTTGTTTTAAATTATCTATTAGCGACAATTTAAAGTTTATGAAATTTTAGATTTTTCATCTTTCTCGATAGGCAACATTGAAAAAATGAAGAAATTGCTTGTTACAAGCGATTTCTACATTCATACAATGTTTCCCAATTGTTTATTCATGAGGTAAAATAGCGTCTCCGTGTGGGAATGGATTCAAAGACCGTTTAATGTTTTCTATATATCTTGGGGCTTCCTCAGAGAAATTTTTTAGGAATATGCATATTGTAAGCTTTATTTAACTGAAAAGAAACCAGCTTATAAAACATTCTTAGAAAGGGAAAGGAAGCCACCGTCATAGCGCAGTTGGTAGCGCATCAGCCTCCTAATCTTCAATAATGGGATGTCATGGGTTCGATCCCCGGCGGCGGAACATATCTTTTCCGACGTTTGTCTCTCTCATGGATAATCGTAAGCATGTGTGGGATAGCAGCTGGAGGCTAGGAAAGGATGCAATGGTTGTACTGGTGTGAGAAATACCAGTAATCCATTGTTAGGTGCTCCAACCGTCGCGATATGACTGAAAAATGTTAAAAGCGGCGTTAAGCAAGAAAGATAAAAAACAACAACAACAACAAAAACAAAACAAACACATTAGCCGAGAAAGATAGCGTAATTGACCGAGTATTTATCTTGACTGAAGGGTCATCTTGCTACACGCGCATTAACTGAGGGAGATAGCTTAATTGACCGAGTATTTATATTGACTGAAGGGTCATCTTGCTACACACTCATTTACAGAGGGAGATAGCGTAATGACTGAGTATTTTTCTTGACTGAAGGGTTATCTTGCTAAACGCACTTTTACTGAGGCAGATAGCGTAACTGACCGAGTATTTATCTTGACTAAAGGGTCATCTTGCTACACGCGCATTTACTGAGGCAGATAGCGTAATTGACCGAGTATTTATCTTAAATGAAGGGTCATCTTGCTACACGCGCATTAACTGAGGGAGATAGCGTAATTGACTGAGTGATTATCTTGACTGAAAGGTTATCTTGCTACACGCACATTAGTTGAGAGAGAAAGCGTAATTGACCGAGTACTTATCTTGACTGAAGGGTGATCTTGCTACACGCGCATTAACTGAGGGAGATAGCGTAATTACTGAGTATTTATCTTGACTGAAGAGTTATCTTGCTACACGCACATTTACTGAGGCAGATAGCGTAATTGACCGAGTATTTATCTTGACTGAAGGGTTATCTTGCTACACGCACATTTACTGAGGCAAATAGCGTAATGACTGAGTATTTATCTTGACTGAAGGGTTATCTTGCTTCTCACTCATTTACTGAGGCAGATAGCGTAATTGACCGAGTATTTATCTTGACTGAAGGGTTATCTTGCTACACGCACATTTACTGAGGCAGATAGCGTAATTGACTGAGTGTTTATCTTGACTGAAGGGTCATCTTTCTACACACTCATTTACAGAGGGAGATAGCGTAATTGACTGAGTGTTTATCTTGACTGAAGGGTCTTCTTTCTAAACACTCATTTACAGAGGGAGATAGCGTAATGACTGAGTATTTATCTTGACTGAAGGGTTATCTTGCTTCTCACTCATTTACTGAGGCATATAGCGTTATTGGCCGAGTATTTATCTGGACTGAAGGGTCATCTTGCTACACGCGCATTAACTGAGGGAGATAGCGTAATGACTGAGTATTTATCTTGACTGAAGGGTTATCTTGCTACACACACATTTACTGAGGAAGATAGCGTAATGACTGAGTATTTATCTTGACTGAAGGGTTATCTTGCTTCTCACTCATTTACTGAGGCAGATAGCGTAATTGACCGAGTATTTATCTTGACTGAAGGGTTACTTTGCTACACGCGCATTAACCTATGGATATAGCGTAATTGATTTAGTGTTTATCTTGACTGATGGGTAATAAATTTTAGTGGTAATTTTTTCGATAATACTTGTCAATAATGTTACCAATACCGTATTATTATTGAACAAAAAATCCTTCGATAGTACAAGCATATAACGGCAATACTTTTAAGAGATTTGTTAGTAATATTGCAAACAATCTTTTGCGCATACGCGTCTCGCTTCCAAAAAGGTACACGTAGGACAACTAAAGATTTCCCTACCATTTAGTAAGATATGGAACCTCAAGGCTAAAACTCCATTTAACCGATTACCAGTCGACAAAATATTAGACTTTTTGTTGAACATTTAACAAAGGGGGCACGAAAAAGTGCTATTATGAGGAATAGGTTAACCCTTTCCTATAAAGTTCCTGGTTTTTATGTCCATGTGATTTTATATCTAAGATGATATTGCAAAAAAGAATAAAATTGCATGTAAAAAGCAATTTCTTCTTTTCTTGCAGTATTTTCTAACACATCAGATAGCTATGTTTCCAATTGTACCTACTTTTCATTGTCGTACGAAACGTCTTTCAAATTGAGCCTGTCTAAAATTTCGAAAAACAGGAAAGTGTTAAGCTTCCAAATGAGCCAAATCACAAATAATCCATATATGAGTTTGTGATAATTATGTAAACTAGGTGGCAGTTAATGTCTTACGGCCTGTGGGAAGATTGTCCAGTGTACGTCAGAAAGGTTTCACACTTGATATAGCCCATAAGTAAATAGAGTATTTAACCTTTCACCCCCATTGAAATGCTGTCAACAGTGTCAAAATTTTAAAAACTGACAACCATTCCCCCCATTATACTTAAACATGAATTAAAACTCATCTATGCCAACATCGGTAAACATTATATCAGTCCATTTGTGATCTATGGTTTGCAAAAGCAACAAGAGCATGATATAAACAGAGGTCAACACAAACAACAATCCTCAGGCCTTAAACCATTACCAATTAGCAAAATTTAGACTGGCCCAAATTAAAAGGAGATGTAGACGATAAATCAAAGTTTTTTGAAATTTTAGAATTTTTCAACTTTCTGGGTTGAAAAAATTGTGGAAAATGAAGAAATTGCTCATTTCCATAATGTTTTCAAAGCCCGAGGTAGAAAGGGAATTAAGGGTATTTAAAGAATTTATTACCAGCAGACTAGTTAAGTTGGAATGCGGAGAAATTCCAACTGAGATTTAACAAAACCGCAAAATGAACACAAGACAATTTTATTTCGGTCTTTTTGATAACACATATCACGTGATCTCTTAGATATGAATACACCGCGGGTTACTTCTCATCCACTTGCCATGGACAATCAGTTAGTTGTAGCCGAAGACAATAATATAGCACAAGTAAAGGATGATTTAGGGACTCCTTAACATGCTTTAGTTTGCTGTAATTATTGAGAAATAAGATAATAATCAGCGCTATAATTTGCTTTTTGTGATTCGCCGTCCCGTGTTTGGTAATCACGTGATCTCATGTGACATGTGGAAGTCATGTGACCATAGATAGGCAATGTTTATAAATATGGCTCAGGTCGCAAATGCATTTTTACAATAATCACGCCGCCCAGTGCTTTAAAACATTATAGAGCGATTAAGGGGGGTCGTAGGCATCAAACAAACGCGATTATTGTGGTATTTACAGCTTTTATTCAATAAAAATCAAATAGATGCAAAACGAAAGTAGAATGTTTTGAAAAATTAGAATGTAAACATGTCAAATTCCGGTTTCTACATAATTACGCTTTATTATGTTGTTATTAACAAGTTTAAATAAATAGTAACACATCAAACCTTTAACAAGTGTCATCTAGCTTTCAGCTTTGTCCTTTTTGCTTAAGATTTTTTATGGTTTTTACGAATAACGAATAAGGAAATCGCGCGACTAGTCGAAGATAATTTGATACTATCTTCATCATATTATAGGAATTTTTAGGAAAAGGGCAAAACTACCATGTGCAAAAAATAAAGTTAATATAAGTTTTTTTTTCTTCTGAATTTTACTCACAACGCTTTAAATATTCTTAGATACATCTAAACCGGTATTTTAAATCGATCACCCCGGAACAAGCTTCCGCGCATTTCCGCAAATTTCCGAGTATACTTATAAACTTGAAGTGAAAATCTACGTGAGTTTAGTATGATCGTTACAGAATTGGCCGAGTTGAGGGTCAAATAATCATCGAGGTCATTGATTTCTTACTGTAGCCTAGAAGCTGTTATTCTCTGTTTTAAAGATTATTAAAGGAGTTCACGTATTACAGTTGATCAAAAGGAGAATGTTATGCTTGAAAATTCCAATTTTGCTGTGTGTGACACGAGCTTATAACCCATTCCAACACGATAAAATTTTAGACCAGTCCAAAATCAAAGAAGTAGCAGACGACAATTGTAAGTTGATCTTTAAAATCTTGGTCTTTTTTGCAGAAAACATTGTGGATAATGAAGAATTTGCTTGTAACAAGCAATTTTTTCATTTTCCACAATGTTTTCCAAAGCTTTCATATTTAGGGTCATTTAAAAGCGCAACTGTCTGGGAATGGGTTAAGACAATGCTAGTTTTTGATTTCTGCATGTGGATTTTTGTACACGATTGGGAATGCTGGTTTAAGTTTAAAGGAGGAAGGCTTATCCGGAAAGTTATAAATGAATTTGAACCGAATTCCTCAGTTATGACCCTTTCAGCACATTTCAACTTCTCAGTACTTTCAGTCCTTTGATTTGTATACTAGTAGATATGTAATATTTGTTCTGCCTTTTGTGATTTGTGTAGCACGCGTTGCGCCATAGACGATCGTCGATTTTACGTGAAAATGATATCGGCACTCTCTTCGTCTCGAATATGAATTTATAAATGAACCCTTGTCATTTTGTATAAACTACCTTACCGAATTGCTTTGAAATCAAAGGACTGAAAGCACTGATAGAACTTGTTGATCAAATATCAACATTTCTTTTGGAAATCAATTTCATAAACATATTTGGCAGGAAAAGCACAAGCAGGAGATGTAGACCAAGATCAGACTGCACTTATGTGCAGGCTGATCTTGGTCTACACCTCATACCCCAAACCGGAATATTCCGGATTCAGCATGACAAGGTTTAAACGACGTTTTCAGAATTGAGTACAAAATGACTGTAAGCACTTGAAGGTCTAACTGTAGGTCAATATGTCTTTTTCAATTATATAAACAGGTGTGTCTTAAGAGACAATCGGAAGACAGAGACTAAGACCAGAATGCTTTTATATGCAGGCTGGTCTTTCTCTATACTTCCTGCAAACAAACAAACAAAACAACAACAACAAACAGAAAAAAGCCAAAACAAACAAACAAAAACAAACAACACTAACACTTTCCTGTTCAATCCCTGGTTTTTTACGTCCCAATGTTTTTATACTTTAGAAAACATTGTAGAAAAAGAAGAAATTCCTTTTAACAAGCAATTTCTTCTTTTTCCTCTATGTCTTCTATCCTGCAGAATATTTATTTTTTAAATAAAATCAATTTTGAATTTTTGTCTGTAGAAGCTTTGAATTTGGACAGGTCCAAAATATTGAAAAACAGGAGAGGATTAACAAACAAACAACTAAAAACAAACAAAACCGGGAAAGTTCTGGCAACAGCATAACGATGGTTAAATTTCAGTCGAGTAAGTGTTGCGCAGCTTTTAAGGGGCCTAATTAGATCCAATAAAGAAACAGAATCCCATTGATACATTCACGTTTACATTTAACGAGGAGCCTTGACAATCTGGAGAAGATATTGAAGCCTGCAAATGTCCAATTATGGAACCCATAACCAAAACCCAGAGGCTATGTGTTTGGATATGCAATTAGATGAGACAAACATTCTGAAAGGACAAGATTTGTAGTTTATTCTGGGACGACCTTCTTTAGAAATTAGCATCGTTTAATATGACTTGGTTTAACTTATCAATAAAATATATAAAAAATCGTAAAGGGTAAAAAAGAATGCGAAAGACTTAATTTCATATCTTTGAGGACAGGGCTGCATTTAATACGTTCAGGATGATGAAACAATTGCAATTATTTCTCCCCTCTTGAAACAACTTTTTTTTACGTAAACTAAGGAGCAAAACTGGGCGCAATATACCCTAAACGTTAGCAATCGTTTTGCGATCCTGAACGCCGAGCTTATTACTTTCCCTTACCATAAAATAATTTTAGAGAGCATAACATAATTATGGAGAGCCTTCGTAAGTTTTAATAGAGTACGGATAAGCTATATACGTCGTAACTAGTTTTATTCAAGTTTTAGCTACGTCGTTTAAGTCGCCAGCCGACGATACGTCTCGTATGCAAATACATATGTAGGTATAGATTTATTCCAAATAATACGTAAGGTATGTGGCATACTTAGTCTTAATTGCATATCGCAAATGGAAACCAAAGTAGACAAAATCTTCGTAACTATAGCTAAAATAAGGTGAAGTTACATTGTTTCAGCCGCCCATTTTAGTAAAAGTAAGGCCGGTAACGAGACAGTAAAAGCTTTTGGTTTGGTTTGAATGGGGTTTTACGCCGCTTTCAACAATCTTTCAGTTATATCGCGGCGGCTGGAACACCTAAGAATGGAATCCTGGTATTTCTCACACCAGTACTACCATAACATCCTTTCCTAGCCTCCAGCTGCTATCCCACATAGGTCTACGATTATCGACCCATTTGTGAGAGACAAATAGTCGGAATGGATGAGTGCCGCCGTGGGGTATCGAACCCGGGACCTATAGATTGACAGTCTGACGAGCTATCAACTGCGCTTTGACGACGGCGACAGTAAAAGCTAGTTGGTTGTAACGAGAAATACGGGAAGAAATTAGCCTAGTAGATAGTAGGCAGTTTTAACTCTTGTCATGCTGAACCCGGAATATTCCTGCTTTGGCAGGAGGTCTAGACAAAGATCAGACTGCATATATGTGCAGTCTCATCTTTGTCTAGACCTTCAGCTTGTCCCTTTATAGCTAGAATAGTTTATAACATTAGTTTTCTAAATATTGACCAACCCAAAGTGAGTGTTTTCTGCGTTTTCAGTCTTTTGATTTCAACATAATTTTGTAGAGGATTTTATTCAGCATGACAAGGGTTAATCGTTACGACTGTCTAAGTCAACTTTTGCAGTTGATAAGTCGCTGGCCCCGCCTACTTTCACCGTTGGCCACGCCCATTGAAACAAACAGGAAGCCCCGCTTCGATTTTAAACGGCTTTTTTTTTTCGCAAAATTCATGACCAGAAGCATTTAACTAAAAATGGTTCACGAGATAAATGTCTTAAGTACACTTTGAATAAGCTGTAGTTACGACGTTTAGGTCGCCAAATCAATAAAAACGGGTTAAGAAGAATGGCAGCCAATGTTGGAGGTAAAAACTCATTTCTGGTCTAAAGGACAGATTTTATTGGTCGATTGGTTAAATGATTGGCAGCCGAGAATGGCCAATTTAGGATCACGAGAAAATAGATAGAGAATACTTGTTTGTTGCAGTGTAAGATCGATTTATCTTTTCAAGCGGAAACTGATGACGTCATCGGCACTCTAGTTCTATGTACTAATAGATGACTTTCAGTACCGCACAATGGACGAAAAAGAGAAATCTTTATAATCCTCCGTAAAGCATTGCAGAAAAACGTTTCTTATACAACTGACAGAACGTCAGCCACGTTCACTACGGACGGCTCTCCGTCAAGAAAGCTTGTCTGAGATTTAGGACGATTAAGTGTCGGGGGTAGCCGAAATGTTGCAGCTACGGAGCTAATGGTTTGTTTTGTCAATGTTTTTTTTTCGTTTGAAAGCGACGTTTTGCAAATTAACGGATTGCACGCCCGCGGCGCTGAAATCCGTCATGATTTTGTAAAAATTATGACCAATGACATGTAACCAAAAAAGTAAAAATAGTAATTGGCGACCGAAACGTCGTAACTACAGCTTCAACATTTAAGTCTCAAAACCAACTAAAGCACTTTACATAAATGTTAAGCGTTCAAAGTTCACTTCAGGTCTAAATAAACTCTTTGATTGGTAGATCGATTGCTTAATTGACAGTCTCTATCCGTAAGTTTTCGTGTCGAATATTGGTATAGAAAAATGCTTCGTAATAACAATTCTCCCGAAAGCATAATGTTTGATTGAAAGCATAATATTTGAAAGACCATTTCAGCTCGATAAAATAAAACGTAGGGGGGTTATTCCGTGCATAGACCTGATTTATTTGATAAGCAATTTGATGCTTTGTTAACCACAAGGAGATTATTGCATGAGAGGAGGAAAACCAAACCTCGTTTTGCCCTTAAATGGAGCGAGAAAGATGGGGAAGTAATGATCTGGAACAATCTATCAACGTTTACGATTCTCCCGTTATAACACCGACGTATTAACCCGTTCCCACACAACAAAATTTTAGACTGGTCCGAATTGAGAGAAGTTGCCAACGACAATTTAAGTTTATGAAATTCTCGATTTTTTTTCAACCATCGGAATAGAAAACATTGTGGAAAATGAAGAAATTGCTTGTCACAAGCAATTTCTTCGTTTTCCACAATGTTTTCCCAATTGCTTTTCTTGAAATGCGCCCAAAAGCGTCATTGTGTGGGGATGGGTTACTGTAATAACTACCCCACACCGTCCGAGCATTGTTTGAGGGAAGGTCTGAAGACAGGAAAAACAAAACAAACAGCAACAACAACAAAAATAACAAACAAACAAGCAAACAAACAAACAAAATGAAAAAAAAAAAAAGAAAGTAAAAAACATGTTTGATTTTGGGTATATGTGGATAAAAGAACCTTTTACATCTGAGAAAAAAATATTTTACAAACAAAATGATAGTCAACATCGAAAATCGATTTGATCTTGGGAATATGATAATGAAACGATCTGTTACCTTTAAAAAAGGAATGTTTTAAAAAGTTAAATTGACAATCAATACTTTAATATAAATAGATTAAATAATGAAAAAAAAAAAAAAAAAAAAAAAAATTAAACAATAAATGATAACCAAATAAATTTATCAAAAAATGATAAATGGATAAATATATAAATAAATGAATGAATAAATAAATAAATCTATTTATCAATTAGTTGATTGATTAAGCTTCAAAAGTATTGTAACATTGCTTAATTTCAATCGGAGTGGTTGATTTTTTTTTCAACTTCTTCATTTTCCACAATGTTTTCTCCCTAGAAAATTGAAAACATTTAAATGTCGCTAACTTGAAATTGTCTTCTGCAACTCCTTTCAATTTGGACCAGTTATGGTTAACCCTATATTAACGGCAAAATTTCAGACACGTACAAGTTGATCGAGGTTTGAGGCGACAGTCCAAAAGTTTAAAGACATAAAAGCAATATCCGTAAGGACGAGAAACATTTTTACGATCCGAGAAAACTTTTTTGGAAATGGATATTTTACTTCAAATTAGCAATTTGTCAATTGCCAATTTGTATTCTTCTCTGAAAAAAGTAATCAATTTGAATTTTACGATTTAAAAAAGTTGGCTGGAACTTTTTTCACTTATGACGTCTAGTAATGAACCAATATATATATTTTTTTACGACAGAAAATTTAAGCGTCAAAAGTATCTATTTACTTTCAATGAATAAGATTTGATTTATATCGAAACATGGCTATTAGGATTGATTAAAGTAGCATGAAAATGACAACCACGTATGTGGGTGACCAAATATCGTAACTCAGCTTAATCAAAGCTGTAGGTACGATGTTTTTGTCGACCATCGACGACCAGTTTATTTACGTCCATCAGATATCAGAACGTTCCAGAACGACGCCCTGGGAAAACACGGATATTTAGAAGTTATCAATATTTTCTTTGGAGTAGGTAATATTTTAGCTAGGGTACTTTTAGAGCTATAGTTACAACGCTTTGGAAGCGAAAGAAAATTATCGACGCATAAGATAACGAAAATTAGGATTATCGAGGTAGTCATTTGTTTTTAACCTATTCCCACAAAATCACGTTTTATGCCTGCACCCCCAAGAAAACAAAACAAAACAACACAAAAACCCAACCAACCAAATGTGACTCTTATATACGTTGTGGAAAATGAAGAAATTGCTTGTAACAAGCAATTTCTTTATTATCTAATGTTTTCTTACCAAAATGACAGGATTTATTTTTACGAATCCCATCAACTTAACATTATTGTCTGCAACTTCTTTCAATTAGGACCAGTCTAAAATTGTGTCATCCGGTAATGAATTCATAGACAATGACTATATATCTTGATAATGCTTGTCTCTGTTAATGATTAATAACTTCAAATGGATTGGTATAATTCATTATTTACATTCTCGTGAAATGAACATCGAGGCTTTACGTCGATCAACTTCAGGGGTGCATTGTTTTCATTGAGATACTTCATATTTTAAGATATTTTTTTTTCAGAAAAATATGTTTATGCCCTTGAATAAGATTCTTTAAGAATTCTTATTTGGAAAATTTAATCGTGCTCGGAGTCTGCTTAACCCATTCTCACACAATCCCTCCTTTTTACGCGTCTAAAAAAGCTCTGGAAACATTGTAGAAAATGCAATTTCTTCATCCCCCACAATGTTTTCTATCCAAAAAGACGATAAAATTGATAATTCAACCAACTTTAAACTGTCGTATGCAGCTTCTTTCAATTTGGACTAGTTTAA
Organism: Fragum fragum; assembly: GCA_946902895.1. Taxonomy (NCBI): domain Eukaryota; kingdom Metazoa; phylum Mollusca; class Bivalvia; order Cardiida; family Cardiidae; genus Fragum; species Fragum fragum. The sequence continues at coordinate 47,049,448 of OX336372.1, forward strand.
ACCTTTGTTGTGTTGGATCGGATTAAACAAGTAACCTTGACGCCGTGACATGTGTTCATTCAAAAACAAACAAGAGCTGTCAGTGGACAGCAACGCTCGACTATTCTGAGAGTGCTGGATAGTAACAGCAATTCAATATTGACATTGGGCACAATTCCACTCTATGAATGTCACTATGAGTAGCTGTTAAATAAATCTTGGCTCTGAACAAAGATGACGGTAAGTAGTGTAAAATTAACGAAAGCAAGGCTAAACCATTTAGATACTTTCACTGCTTTTTTTTTTGCAGAATTATCATGTCATGTCAAATCCACAAAGAAAACTCAATAACCCACCAGGAAGTATCAGAGAAAAACCATGAATACAATTGTAGTAATGTTTAATAAAATTTTGTGATGGAATAATGATATTCCACTGAAATGGACGTCAAGGCCTTTGTGGAATAACTAAAATAGACGAGATATCATTTAAAAAAAAATATCTTAGGCTAGGAGATTTCTCAGGTAATGAGCGACGTTTAGGTATACTTCTTTCCTGTTTAATATCTGGTTTTTACGTCCCTATGATTTTATAATTGAGAAAACATTGTAGCAAAAGAAGAAATTGCTTGTAGCAAGCACTTTCTTCATTTTTCCCACAATATTTTCTAACCTACTGAAAGATAATTTTCAAATTAAATCCACTTTAAATTTTCGTCTGCAAAACCTTTGAATTTGGACAGGTCTAGGATTTTGTAAAACAGGAAAGGGTTAAGATTCGAACTTCACCGTTGATTTTTTTTACCATTCCATCCATTTTAAGACCCCGAAGATAAGCGTTTTTCAAAACGTTGTAGAAAATGAGATGAATTTTGAAATTTCACGAACTGACAATGGTGATCTCCAACTAATTTGTATTTGGACCTCTAAAATATTGTCGTCTGATGATTGGTTAATCCATTCCCACATGATAAAAAAATTAGACTGGTTGAAATTGAAGGAAGATGCAGACGAAAATTTTAGGTTTATGAAATTCTGAAAAGTCTTTGTCTTTTGGGGTAGAAAACATTGTGGACATTGAAGAAATTGCTTGGAACAAGCAATTTCTTCTTTGTCCACAATGTTTTCCAAAGCTTTTTTTAAATGGGGCGTAAAAAGGAGGGCTTGTGTAGGAATGGGTTAATACAATAATTATAAGGTTATGGTAGACCGTCAACGACGTGAAAGTTAAGTCAAATAATTAATTCAGAGAAAGTGATATTTCGTGTTTAAGAATTTATTGTTGGTTTGGAGGCTTTAACGCCGTTGCTTGAAAAAATATTCAAGCTGTGGTTACAACGTTTAGATCGCAAATCAACGATTTTCTTTTTTCTTTTATATTTTTGCCCCATGACCACTTGCTTGACAAAATATTGTCTTTCATAACCTCAGACAAACCGCCATATCGAAGGTCAGCGATCCGTAATCTTATACTCTGAAAAGGTGTGAAAGGCATAGACCAACCAAGGGAAAATTAACGGATCGCTTTCCGTTTGACAAGGTGGTTCGAAAGAGGTATTAAAAGACATTAAAGATTTATGGTCAAAGACAGGAAATGAAGGCAATTATTGATATCAACGTCGTAACTACATCTTGAATAACTTTCAGTTACGAATTTAAGTCGCCAAACAAACAAAAGGCTTGACATAAAAGCCGGAGGTCAATTTTCACTTCCGGTCTGAATGAATGATCTGATTGGACAATCGATGTTTTGATTGACAGCGGCGATCCGTCAGTGCAATTTCGGGATATCTACACTTCACAAGATGAGTTACACAGAAAATAAACGTGAATAAGTCGATCTAGAAATAACTTTCGATGTTGGTACTTCCGTCACAAACAACTCTGTGCGATATTTCTTTGATGTAATCCTTCCCTGGAAAACAAAGCAATGATAAAAGTAATAAATCCATCCCGATTTTTTCTGTAAACCTTTTAACACGTACTTGCCTAACACAGCCTTTTCCTGACTCTTGGAAAAAATAAGAAGAAGAGAAAAAACATTTACAATGTGGAAATTGAATGAATAACTTTTTACATAAACAAGCATTTTCTTTATTTTTTTACAAAGTCCCCCCCCCCCCTGAAATATTTAAAATTCTTTCAAATAAAAAACATCGTTTGTATCTTCTTTTGACTCTAAAATGTTGTCATCTTGTAATTGTTGGTAAAAGAGCTATATAGATGTAAACTGTCCGGCGAAGAAGGTCCCTTAGGCACTTCGAAAAGTATTGATTCTTGTCATCCTACGCGGTTTGCGCAGGATGACCAGAGTCGAAACTTTTCGCAATTCAATAAATTGGAAATGACCTATCAACAACTACAACCACCACAACAACAAAATACTAGGGTAAGGTCACAAGTTACTAATATGTAGGTTATCCCAGAATTCTGTAAATATTCTGAAATAAAATTGATCACCACTGAGAACTTTAGTTTCCTTCCGTAAAAAAATAATTTTCTCTTTCATCTATATCCATTGATGCAAATAAGTCAAAGGCCGAACTGAGAACTTAAAAGGATGCGGACATCCCATTTATTGAAGTTATCTTTTTTTTTCGTGTATTACTTATAAATTAAAAATATTCACGAAATAATGAAAGAAAAAAATGGCGTTTCGAACAAAAAAAAAGTAGGAAATAAGGTCCTCTTTTGGTGATTTTAGACATTTTCTTTCTTTGTCAATTTTCACTTTTTCGCGTCCTTAAAACGAAAGTGCCTCGAAGAATGTTTAAAAAAAAACCCGGTCTTGCGCGTAGATAAGGAAACTACAACCACCAATTTTATCTATTATGATATAAGTCATCTGTTAGTATAAAGAAATAATTGTCGTACAAAAACGGGAGATGCTTTTCTGGGGTACAGGCCTATATATGCAAATTTTAAAAAAGATAGGAAGTCACTTTGTCAATTGAGTTTGTAGGTGACTTGTCAAACAGTAACTCGTGTGCGACAAGTAAGGACTCAGATCTGTGTCTTTACTGTGCACTCTACTGTGCACTTTAAAGATTAAAACTGGGTTACAGTTTCTTTTGAGGACTAGCCATCATGCACTGAGAGGTTGTCCGGAACACCTTATGTCTGCGTTTCACGCACATATAAAATTGTTGAATTGATTGATTGACTGGGATCTTAAGCCACTTTTAACAGTAGTAAAGTCATATCGCGGCGGATGGAGTATCTCACACGATTACTACCACTACATACTTCCCAGCCCCCAGAGACTCATTCCCCTAAGATCTACCCATTGGTTGGAGTATGAAAGGATATTGGTGCGGGCGGGCATCGAACCATAGACCTCATGGTTAGGAGTCCTACATAATTTTCGGAATAGTCACGCCTTAATTAAATCGTTGGAAAAGTCACGCATATGTGAACGTGTTGGAAAAGTCACGCATATGCTCAAATCTTAAATACGAATGTCTGCAGTAGAGCACTTTTGCTCGTCTTTTATACCCAAAAGGAGCAACTCCGTATCAAATAAATCAATATATAATCCGTTCTTTAGGAGAAACAGCTTAAATGACGTAACCTAAATGACGTTATTTATGACGTTGGAAGATTCAAATGTTTAATGATCTCACAATTGTCTAACTTTTGCTACGTCACAAAAGAAAATCAAAGTACTGCTAGTACTGATGGCCGGGAAATTGAAGATAAAAATTTCAAGAATTTGCACAACTAGGCAGAATTAAAAGATTTGCAATATTTACCTTTATCGTTTACAGTTCAAGGGTTTTAACAATATTCTAAATTTTGTGTCCTCAATCAGGGCCCAAGATTATATAAAATCTTTGTACTAAAGTGACAATTTTCTCAAACTTTGACTTCAGATCAAAAATGCAATCCTGGTGCAATGAAATCTTAAATGCGTGAAAATTAAAAAAGAGGTGGTAAATTGTTGCTTGCAACATTTAATTTAAATTAGAAATGGGATAGTTATTCAAATTTGAAGTTTGAGAAAATTCTCAATGGAGTAAGAACAAGATGTATTTGTTAAACACCAATGCCCCCGCGAATACCATTTTTCAGAAACAAATGTTTGATACAATGTGGATATCGGTAATAAAACCAATGTTAGAGTTTAAATTTTGCACATATTTGGCCTTGAAAAATGACCTTGACTGATGACCTTGAGTTGGTAGCAACAGAAAGCTCTTGTCCCAAGCATTAATCATGTGAAATATGAAGGCTCTATCACCTACCATTCAACGGATTAACAGAGATACATACAAATAGATAAACAGGTAGTTTGATTATCTTATGATGACTGTTCTGTTCCACCATAGTCTGGACTTAGATAATTCAGTAGCAGTCCAAAACAATAGTAATTTTGATTAACATCAACATTAAACGTTAAACTCTTTGCTAGAATAGATGTATACCAATTGGTGATTGTTCTATGACACCATAGCTTGGGCTTAGATAATTCATTTGTCAGTCCCAAAATATTAGTAATTTTTAGTATTTTTTGGTAATGTCCACACTAATCGTGAAACTTTTTACTAGAATAGGTGGAATATGGTCTTGAAATGGTACGTGGTAGCATTTCTTTCGCCGATTTTCTTATTCAATATTTGGTAGATAGAACTACTTTTTCAGCGGATTCAGAGATTTAATGGATGGCCTCCAAGGCAAATATTTTTGCCTGAAAGTAGATCCGTGAAACGCTTATGGTCGCCAGAGGCAAGGAAATCTCTTAGAGGGATTTCCTGGCCTAAACATCTTAGGAAGAAATTCTTGAAATTAAGAAATTGCTTGTTACAAGCAGTGTCGTCATCACCCACCATGTTTTCTAGCACAAAGTATAGACTTAAGAATTCTATCAACTAAAATTCGTCGTCTGAACCTTCTGTAACCCATTCCTGTTCAATTCCTGGTTTTTACGCCCCAGCAAGTTTATAATTGACAAAAACATGGTAGAAAAAGAAGAAATTGCTTGTAACAAGCAATTTCTCCTTTTTCTACAATATTTTCTAACACACAGAATGATTATTTTTCAAATTAAATCTGAATTAAATTTTCGTCTGCAAAACCGTTGAATTTGGACACGTCAAAAAGTATGAAAAACAGGAAAGGGTTATATTTGTATCAGTGTAAAATCTTGTCGTCTGGTAATGGATTAATGCATAAAATGGTCGTAGCTTGATCAGTTCATAAGAAATTGACATTTTTCCCGTTTTGTTAAGACAGTTTATCATAAATCAAAAATAGATAAATAGATATTTTAAATAGAATGAAAAACATGGCAGGTTTATCTTGATAACAAAACGCTTATAACGTTTATAGAAATCAGAGTCAACATTGGGTATATCTTAACCCTTGTCATGCTGATCCCTGAACATTCCTGTCTGATTAGTAGGTATAGAAAAAGATCAGCCTGCACATATGTGCAGGATGAACTTTGTCTACACCACCTGTTTGTCTCTTTCAAGCGAGAATTGTTTATAAAATAAGTTTTCAAATGAAATATTGACCTGTTATGCTGAACCCAAGATATTCCCGTCTAAGCAGAAGGTATAGACAAAGATCATCATGCACATATGTGCAGTCAGATCTTTGTCTACACAACCCGTTTGTCGCCTTCAAGAAAGAACTGTTTATGAAATCAGTTTTTCAAATGAAATATTTACCTGCAACTAGTGCTTGTAATGATTTCAAACCTTTAATATTAGTACAATTCTAAACAATACTTAATTAAGCATGTATAAGAAATAATATGTTACGATAAAGATACAACATTTTGTATTTGCTTTGAGCTGCGGAGGAGAATTTTGATATTTCACGAGACCGAAGGCAAGAAGCAAATACAAGATGTTGTGTCGCAATCGTAACGGAATATTCCATTTATTATATACCTATTATTAATAAAAAATATATGATATACTATAAACATTCTGTATTGCTAGAAGGTTTTCCCTTCTCCATTACCATTCTGATTACCTTTATTCGCATTATGACGTCATCTACAGTATAAAAATGACGTAATCTTAAGACCACATTATATCGAACCGTATTGGACACTGTCAGATGCGGATTTTTTTTCTGACGTGTCCGAATAATATTTTACTAGAAATATTTATAGGTATGTAATATGACATTACAATGAGCCCATAAGATAAGCAGATTAAAGAAAACTTGTTAATGACTTCGTTCAAGTCGTGTCAATAAAAAATTTCTGTAGGTCATTTTAACCCATTACCACGCGACAAAATATTAGACTGGTCTAAATTAAAAGAAGTTGCAGAGGACAAATTAAAGTTGGTGAATTTTTTAATTGGCTGTCTTTTGGGGTAAAAAACATTGTGGATAATGAAGAAATTGCTTGTAACAAGCAATTTCTTCATTGTCAACAATGTTTTCCAAAGCTTTTTTTCTTGAGGGCGTCAAAAGCCTCATTGTGGGGGAATAGTAACAAGCAATTACTTCATTTTCAACAATGCTTTCCAAGATTTTTTTTCTTGAGGGCGTCAAAAGCCTTATTGTGTGGGAATAGTAACTAGCAATTACTTCATTTTCACCAATATTTTCCAATGCTTTTTTTTTATTTTAATGAGTTCCTCAATAAAGGTTTTCTTTTTCTCTCTTCTCACTCTTAACTACAGCTTTGTCCTTGAATGTAAGACAGAATTCAAAATAATCAAGAATGCTTTTTATGGGTTTCTAAGGATAAGTGATTGATTGATCGAATGGGGTTTAACGCCGCTTTTAACAGTACTTCAGTCATATCGCGGCGGCTGGAGCACCTAACACTGGATTCCTGGTATTCCTCACATCAGTACCACCACTACATCCTTTCCTAGCCTCCAGCTGCTATCCCACTTAGGTTTACGATTATACACCCATTGTTGAGAGACAAATGTCGGAAAGAATATGTGCCGCCGTCGGGGATCGAGCTCATGACGTCCCATGATTGAAAGGAGTCTGACGCGCTACCTACTGCGTTATGACGGCGGCGCTAAGGATAAATGAAGACATACTCTTACTTCTCCTATAATGTAAGAAAAAAAATCAAAAATGCCTTCTTGGGGTTTTCAAGGATATTTAATGACCAGCTCTTACCACGGGATTTTCTAATATCTTTTCTTGTACGCCATATCTCTGCCTAATAATCTCATAAAGATATAGTCATCAAATCTGAAAAAGAATACAAAAACATGCTTAGATTTAACAATTTGTCTCATTTCAATTAACAAGAATTCAGTGTATTCTTAATTCAGCCAATTTTGCTAAAGGGACCGCATCTATTAAGCGACCAATTTCATTAGGCGACCGGTATCAATATTCCCTTTTACAAAAACAAAGATCTTTATAATTGGACGTTTCTGCTGATAAAATGATCAAAACTAGATTCTGTTTTGTTGGATTTCGTTGAGACGATTCTAATAAGGTTCATTATCATAGAAGTAAATGAGCATTCTGCAATAATTCATAATTTAATTGTTAGTTTCGTCTATCAAAAACGAGCGATCTGATTGGTCGAAAAATTTAATTCATATCTCCATGAACAAAATATTGAGTACGCAGCCATTTTGAATGCTTCCGCACAAAATAGTTCATTTCAAAAAGGTATCAAAATTTGTTAGGTTGTTGCATTTTTCGCTCGATGCTATCAAATTATAAGAAATGAAGAGAATACATGTATTTTTTGTTTTCATGGAGGTATGAACCGAAAAACCTAATCACACAATGTATGAATCCGCCTCGAGTATTCATACAGTGTGATTAGGTTTTCGGTTCATAAGATAAAACACCACCACTACCAAAAATAGTGGACCATTTTCTTTAACTTTTTCCTGTTTCCAAAATTTTAGATCGGTCCAGATTCAAAAGTTTTAAGGACAAAAATTAAACTGGATTTGACTTGAATAAAAATCATTCAGTAGGGTAAAAAATGTTGCGGAAAAAGAATACATAGTTGTTACAATGTTTTCTCAATGATGAAATCACAGGGACGATTGAACTGGAAAGGTTAAACGACCACATCTAGCATTTGTATTCTGAGCACAAATAAGCATGCCTAATAGAACATCTGACGAAGGCTAAAAATATCAATCTTTATTATATACCTATAAATAATATGAATTAAAATCTGGCTATCTGATACAACTCGACAACAACAAAAACAACAACAAATATTCGGCGTGTACCAAAAAACCGTATTCGTCGAATACCGTTAAACACATTCCCTATTTATATTCCTTTTTGAAAACCAGGCCAGAGCAGCACCTCCTTGTAAAATAGTTGTGAAGTCCTTTTAATACTAGCCCTTTTAATAGCAATTCAGTTTAAATTCAATTCGATTTGTGCACAAATATTAGATTTACAGAACAAACAGTTCCCGTTAATAGCAACTTCTGGTTATTTGTCATAAAAATCTTGATATTCTATCTCTGATACTCCTTTGCTTTGTTTTATCTCTTTTTCAAATAGTTCGAGGACGGTTTCTTTTCCTTTGAAAGCCCAATTATTTAGTCAATATTTTATGCAATTTATATTAAAACCTTCCTTCGATGAAAAATAGCAAATCCTGTTGAATCGTATTTCCGTGGGGATTTAGCATGTCACATGCTAATCTGCGTTTAATTAAACCATTCAGATTAATTACATCAAAGCTAATTCACAATTGTCGATGTTGTTGAAAGCAACACATTGTGTAGAAAATAGCACAATATTCCAAGTATTATTGACTAAACAAATTTCCAAACAATGACGCTTTTTGACACCCCTCTAGAAAATCCATTGGCAAGAAGCAATTACTTCATTTTCTACAAAGTTTTCTACTAAGAAATTGTCTCAAATGTCGCCAACTTCAACATGTCGTCTGTAATTCCTTTCAATTTGGACCAGTCTGAAGTTTTGCCTTGTGGGAATGGATTGAAACCCAGTCATACTTGCCCGGAACATTTAGTTCCATTATGCGCTTGAACATAGGGGATCACCGAGGTATACACAGGTACTTCCATAATGTAACAATGTGAGATGACCATAACTGACAAATCACGTACAACAATAATTTTACATGAATGGCAATAAAATATAAACCATATTGCCATTTATGTACAAATATTACAAATAACTTTATACACAAATTCTCATATAAGTCAGACAAAGGGGTCCGACCACAAGTTCTTCCAACTTAGATTCGGCCGTTCACCTTTGGAAGTACATACATAATTTAATGTCTTCTTTATTTGTCTATTGAAGAAAATGACAAGATAAATATGGAAAATGAATGAGAAAACAATGTATCCAATTATGGAAGTAAACAACTTAAGATGAAAATTTTATACTAGTGTTTGGAATGTTTGAAGATAGAAAACAAATAATTATAATGGGGATCATGCCAGAAAGTTGTGGATGTTGTTAAGAATGTTAGTCCGTCTGTCGGGCTACAGGTCGCGACTGCGGTTCACACGAAATTTAAGCAAATCTTACAGGTATTACTGCTAGACGTTAATATTTGTGGACATTTAGCGCACAGGAAATTTAGGGATAGTATAATATAAACATACAGAACAATTGGTTGATTGATTGAATGAATGGGGCTTAACGCCACTTTTAACAGCATTTCAGTCGTATCGCGGCGGCTGGAGCACCTAACCATGAATTCCTGGTATTTCTCACAAGAACTACTACTACATCCTTGCCTATAGCCTCAAGCTGCTCAACCCACTTAGGTTTACGATTATCCACTCATTGGTGAGAGACAAATGTCGGAAAGCATATATAACGAGGCCGGGGATCGAACCCGGAGACACATCACTTTGACTAGGAAACCTACGTTCTACAACTGTGCTATGGGCGCGGCTACTTACCGAACAATACAAAGACAAATTTAAGACTTTTAAGAGATGAAGAAAACTAATCACACTGTATGAATTCGAGAAGCGGATTCATACATTGTGTGATAAGGTTTTTCGGTTCATACCTCCATGAAACAAAAATACTCTCTTCATTTCTTATAATCAATAGCATCGAGAGAAAAAACAAACAAACAAAACCTTGACAAATTTTGACACATTTTTGTATGGGACTCTTTTGTGCGGAAGCATACCAAATCACTGCGTGATCAAAATCTTGTTCATGGAGTTATGAATAATTTTTTTCGACCAATCAGAACGCTCGTAATTTGACAGACGTAACTAAAAATTTAATTATATATGAATGAAACAAAAATGATAAAAGAAGACCCTTAGTCGCCTCTTACGACAAGCCAGTTGCCACATTTGTTCCGCCAGATGAAATGGCAGATGTGACAGGGGACCTGCAGTAGTTTATTCTTATACCCCGTTTACCAACATGGGGGGGGGGGGTCTCACACACTGGCTCGTGCTTTTCATTCCAAAGCTTATTTACTTAAGAGATGAAGGAAATATTTTTTTGTTTTCATGGAGGTATGAACCGAAAAACCTCGCGTATTCATACAGTGTGATTAGTTTTTTCGGTCCATACCTCCATGAAAACAAAAAACATTCTCTTCATTTCTTATAATTTCGCGCATCTAGCGAAAAAAAAAAAAGAAAAAACTTTGCAAATTTTGATACCTTTTTGTATGGGACTATTTTGTGCGGAAGCATACAAAATCACTGCGTGCTCAAAATATTGTTCTTGGGGGGTATGAATAATTATTTTCGACAAATCAAAACGCTCGTTTTTGATAGACGAAACTAAAAATTAAATTATATCGAGATTTCAAATATAAGCTTTGGAATAAAGACCACCAATCTGCTGCAACCCAGGAGTTACGAGGAGAGCAGTATAGTTAGTATCTGATTTTAGTCTCCTTCTACGCCAGGCCGTAAATATCGGAGGTCATCACTGTCATTTCCGATCTAAAAGGGTAATTTGATCAGAAACTCAATTCTCTATTGAGTGCTGCGGTCCGACAAGCATCGACCAAATCCAAGTCGGGTTAAGAGATATATGCTTTGTTTTGGCTTCCAAGATGTGAGAGCTATCAATGACAGATTGTTATGGAGAGATGGGGAATTAATGTCCGGATAATTTGTCATACTGTCGATAGGTTGAAAGAATTTATGACGATAATTTTCTTATTTTTCGCAAAATGTAAAAAAAAATCTACTAAGCTTAAAAAATAATGTGGATAATGAAGCAATTGCATTTCTCACAATGTTTCGAAAGTCTTTAACCTCAGGGTCGTCAATACCCGCTGGATAACATTTGATGATTCGATCGTGGATTATCACATTTTTGATGACGCCATTCAATACATACTACAGTGTAAATGGCGCCACCATTTCTTGCCTCACTTAAAGGAGCCGTTTCGTAATCTAATGATCACCGGTCACGCCCACTAACCTCCAACAGATAGTTTGGCTTATTTATATCAAAATGCGTTATTTTGCAAAATTTATGGTATCATTTTAAAATAAGAAAAAAAAAAGTGAAATGGTTTGTTGGCAACCTAAGTCGTAAGTTCTACAGTTTGAATAAGCTGTGGATACGACGTTTAAGTTGCAAAAACATCAAAAATGCCTTACATTAATGTCGATCAATGTTGGAGTTCAAAGTTCACTTGCGGGCTAAATGAATGATTTGATTAGTCAAGCTCTAGCTTCAGCTCGGAAAAAATCCGTTATTTGGTAAAAGCCATTGCGACAGGAGGCTAGGAAAGGATGTAGTGGTAGTTCTGATGTGAGAAATACCAGGAATCCATTGTTAGGAGCCGCCGCGATATGACTGAAATACTGTTAAAAGGGCATTAAACCCCATTCAATCAATCAATCAGGGACGTTCAAACATCTGGGTTGTGAATGTTCGAAATCAGTATACATGCACCACGTATCTGGTTAAACACTGTTAATTGTATAACTTTGTACTCAACTTTCCTGGCGCTCATTATGTGTTTCGTTCATGTAAATGTTTTTAATTCCTCACGGAGGATGGGTTGCTACTTTTTTTACAAACAAAAACCTTTGAAATTACAATATGGACGACTGTGTTGTTATAACCAAATAGCGTCTTAACCCATTCCCAAAAATGACGCTTTTAAACGCCCCTCATTAAAAAAAGCTTTGAAAAACATTGTGGAAAATGAAGAAATTGCTTGTCACAAGCAACTTCTTCATTATCCACCATGTTTGATAACGAGAAAGTGCGTAAATCTGAAATTACATATTCTTTAAATTGTCGTCTGCAACTCCTTTCAATTTGGGCCTGTTTTAAATTTTGTCGTCTGGTAATGGGCTAAGTTTTCGTGCTAATTGAGATATATTACTTTTTAACCTGCATTATGTAAGCGTAGACGAAAGAAGGTCTTCATCAGATGACCGATTGACCAATCGCTGGCCCCGCCCACTTACTGCGTTTGCCACGCCCATTGACTCCATCATGAAGACACGCTTCGAAATCAATAATTCTGCTTTTGGCTCGTAGCATGTAACACAAATAGAATCGTGGGTTGGCAACTTTAACGTCGTAACTACAGCTTGAATAAGCTGTAGCTACGACGTTTAAGTCGCAAAACCAACAATAAAGCTTAACCAAAATGGCGGCCAATATTGGACTTCAAAACTCATTTCTGCCTTAAAAGAACGAATTAATTGGTCGACTCGTTATTTGATTGACAGGCGCGATTGGTCAATTATCGGCGTTGAATTATACGTGTAACAGTTTCATGAATACTTACGTCAATCCGTCTATCCCGGCTAAACGTTTATCTTTGTATGTGTACAGAGCCTGGCATGGTTTGGGACATCTGTAATACCTAGTATAAACAGAGTTTAAAACTGAAATTGACCGATCGCTTGCCACGCCCACTTACTTCATTAGACCCGCCCATTAACGCCCATAGGAAGTTCCGCTTTGATTTTTAACCGCGTTATTTTGCAAAAATAATGGTCAGAGGCATGCTGTAGAATGGTTTGCTGGCGACTTAAACGTCGTAACTACAGCTTGAATAAGCTGTATAGTCACGACGTTTAAGTCACCAAATCAACAAAAAGCTAAACAAAAATGGCGGCTAATGTTGGTGTTGAAAGTTCAGGTTCGGGCTGAATAAATGATTTGATTGGTCGGCTGATTCCTTGATTGACAACAGCGATTGGTCAATTAACCCTTGTTATGCTGAATAAAATCCTTGTTAAGAAGTGCATTAAAAGTCAAAGTGTTGATGGCAGTTTAGGTCTGGTTTTCAGGTCCAATAATGATCTGATAAAAAAAAGAACAAACAGGCGGTGTAGAACAAGATCTGATTTCGAATATATGCAGGATGCCTCCTGCTAAAGCAGGAATATTACAAACTCAGCATGACTAGGTTTGAGGTCTGCTTATCGCTTACCCTTGCTTTCCCTTATTATTCTCCTACAATCCATCACCCTACGACAATATTTTAGACTGATCGAAGAAATATTCGGAATAACACCTTTTATAAGTTTGTGAAAATTAAAAAAAAAAAAAAAAAACTGACAAAATCTTGATTTTCCCTACTTTTCCCAATCTTAGAATAAACTATCTTTCAACTATCTTTCTGATTCACAAAAATGGAAAAAAAATGTCAGTATCTCTTAAATCGGCAAAGATACAACTTTGTATATACATTAACTCATTACCAGACGATACATAGGTTCCCAATTCAAATGAGTCGCAGACGACAGTTTTCAGTATAATCTCCTATTTTGGGTATAAAACATTGTAGATAATAAAATATTACCTGTAATAAGCAATTAAAATTCAAAGGAGTCGCAGACGACAGTTTTCAGTTTAATCTTCTATTTTGGGGTATAAAACATTGTAGATAATGAAGAAATTACCAATAATAAGCAATTCTTCATTTTTCTCAAAGTTTTCTAGGGCTTTTTTTCTTGAAGGGCGTACCACTAATCTCACACGTGTGACCTTATTAAAACATTGGATATTTCCAGCGTCATAAAGTTTTCATTCAGACAGCTTTTCCTATATAACGGATCACATACTTGAATATCGTTTGCACCGGTTTATGGTGTATCATTTGGGTAAAAAATCCCCTTTAAGTCGTCTTACGTGCACGCGTAAACAATTTAGATGTAACCGTTTAATCTAAGCGTGAGCGCTTAAATTTTGAAAGTGCACGCGTTATCTAACGCGTGCATTTTCAAAATATGAGCGCGCACGCTTAAAAAGTAAACACCTCCATATTGTGCGTGCACTTATGATTTGCGCGAACGATCACATTTCAATCCCTTGAACGCTCAGTAAATTATTCGCACGATCCTAAATTTTGTGAAAGCACCTGTATTATTTACGCGTGCTCGCGTTTATTTAAGCGTGTACTACCTAAAGTAGACTTTTGACCCATTTCATGCCCCATAACGCTTGTCTAATGGAAACAAGTGACATTTTTCGTAATAAATTTCAAGCAAATTACTGAAATTAAATGACAGCCCTTAAGATTTATGTTTCAAGCCTCTAATAGAATTAGAGATCTAGCGATAATGATATTAATTCTATTAAAAAGAAATCTGATTAATTCTGTCTAGACACAACACGCGTTTAATCGTGACTTAAATTCACCGGTAATGAGAGTAATTTATTGTTTCAGGTCAAGGAGAAATGACTGAGATAAAGAGGACATCTTACCCATTACAGAATTTAGCGCATGCGTCTAGAATACTTCCGGTTTCACCTCCTTGTTCCGGTCTGATTGTTTGGCCTCTAGAGATGACCAATAGAGCGCTGATAAGGACAGACACGAGTACTGTTATACATGACTTCATGGCTTTGGTGTGGATTTGTCAGTCTGAAATATATTTGGGTGAGAATCTTACACTAAGAATTAATATTACAATTACGAACGTCCCCGCTTAATTGCGATTCATATGACCTTGAGTTGTGACCTTGAACTTGAGAGTTTCCAACAGAAATCTAAACGTGAGACTAGAGCTATTCAAGGGGAATAACTGTGCCAAGTAACATTGAAATCTATCAAATGGTGTTGCAGACATGCTCCGGAAAATAATTGATTGTTGCCACCTATCTGTTACCAAATCTACGACAATTTATGCAATGAATTTGTTTAAAGTATGGTTTTGAATTCGAATTCATATTAGTTTACAACAATTTCACTTTGTAATAGACCCCCGTTTTAATCTCCATTACGATTGATATGAAGGAAATCATTTTCGGCCTTTTTTCTACCAGACCTACAAATCTTTTACCCATTACCAGACGGTAAAGTTTTATACTGGTCCGCATTCAAAGGTGTTGCGGACAATTTAAAGTTTATGAAATTCTAAATTTTGTCAACTTCCTCGCTAGAAAGCATTGTTGTAAATGAAGAAAGCAAGCAATTCCTTCATTTACACAATCTTTTCCACATTGTTTCTCTTGAGGGGCGCCAAAAAGCGTCATTGAATGGAAATGGGTAAAAGAAAGTAAAAAAGTGTAAAAGTCAAGTTTGCCGACCATTATTATACATTGTGCCAAAATCATTACAGATATGATGTAACATAAACAGTTTGCAGAATATTTTTAAACAACAGCAGCCGTAGTAGTAGCCGCAATAACAACAATAATGACGACAGCGACAAAACGAACTTTTTTACTCGTCAAAAAACAACAAACAGACAATCATCCAATCAACCCATTAACCAACACGTATCAACCAACGAAAACTTGATGTATCGATCTTACAGTGAATTTCCTACACAATGACTCTTACGTAAAAAGCCGGGAAAACATTATGTAAAATGAATAAACGATCGTCTGCAGCATCTTTCAATTTGGACAAGTCTAAAATGTTTTCAGTTGGGAATTGGTTAATTACAAAATCAAAACTGACTAAAGATTCTCAAAGGGACCCATTCCGTGCGATGTCTTGGCACATTAATGTTTCTTGTGTGTTTTAAATCTTGACGGAATGGTGTCTTATTGCCGCTATTTAATCCATCATTCGTGAGAGAAAGCGACAGTTTACAGCTCGTCTTTACAGCCAAAATGGGAGCCTTTGAATCTGATATCAATTACGTCTTCTATATTTGAAACGAGTATTCTAATATTGCCCAGTGTAAGTATATACAGCTTGAATTAACCCATTCCCATACAATCACGCAATTTCACAACCATCAAATTATATACTTTAGAAAACATTTCTTCATTTCCAACAATGTTTTCTACCCAGAAAGACAAAGATTTCCAGAATTTCACCAACTTGAAATTGTCGCATGAAATATCTTTCAACTTGGACCAGTCAAAAATTTTGTTATTTGGTAATGGGTTAACTCATTTCCATACAATCCCTTCAATTTCACGAAACTCAAGTGAATTTAAGAAAAACAAGTTTTTTTCCCAAGTAATTCATTATTTTCTATATAGATTTTTTTACCCCAAAAGTTTAAGATATTTAAATTCAAATCGAAATTGTCGTCTGCAACCAGTTTCAATTTTAACTAGTCTATAATTTTGTCTGATAATCCAAGAAATAGGAAATTGGAGTTTCGTTTAAGGTTTTTAACAACAAGCATAATGTAAAACTTTGGTACATCTATCTTCTGAAGAAGGCATTAGCCTAAAACTTACCAAAATAATTTAATTGAAATTTCTAGAAAATCTTGTCGTTTGGAAATTGGTAATGATTTGTAATTAGGTTATCTGACGTTTTATATTTTGAAAATGAACATTCTAAAATTGACAAAGTCCAAATTTAAAGCGTCCTGATTTTTCTAAATGGTTTCAAATTAACCCATTTCCACTCAGTGACACATTTAGACGCCTAAAAGGAAAATAACTTTGGAAAATATCGAGGAAAATAGAAATTGCTTGTAATAACGTCCATTTTTCATCGCATGGAGGTCATATTTTATATATTCATTCGTTAATTAACTCTATGGACATGTGCCCTTTGACATTTAACCCCGTTTCAAATAGTACCCTAAAAGTGACGAGAAATCTCCACGGCGAGCTATGTTATCCTCGGACAACTCTTGCTATTTTTCCACTCAGCGATTTGAAAGCCGAATGCTTTAGTTACATTTCGTATACCTTTGGCTTTTGTACTTATTTTGTCTGTTTTTGTTTAAAAAAATGTAAATAGCAATCACCGTGTTATATCAAATGCTGTTTATAACACATTCTGTCTTGTCAATATAATAAGAATGAATAGACATTGTATTAAAGCAATGAATAAAAGAGATAAGCTGTCAATGTTCCAGACACACCATAAAAGGTAATCATGATAACAAGACAAGATGTAACATATTAGACTGATAAATTTCATCTTACGAGATTATCCGATGGTAATAGAATGATTTCGCCGTTGCGCGAACAAAATGTCGTAAATATCCATCGTACGAGATTATTCGATAATAAAATGATTTCGCCGTTGCGCGAACACAATGTCGTAAATACAGCTTTATTCAATCTGTATTTACGACATTTTGCTCGAACAATGACGGTTTACGTAAAAGATCCTGTAGGTTAAGAATCATCGCTGTCAATAAAAGAAATTCGATTATCGAATCAAATTGTTCGTTTAGAACAATATTGACCTCCAACATTTATGTTAAACATTTTCGTTGGTGTGCGACCTTTTTTCATTCGTAAAGCTTATTCAAGCTGTAGTTACCACGTTCTCCGGCAACATATTTTGCGAATTAATGTTGTTTGAAATCTCAGACAAACTGCATTGTCGGGGTTCATTAAACGTTGCCACTTCTCGGCAAATTGACAGATCGCTGGCAACGCCAACTGATCTCCGAAACGAAGTTCCTCTTCGCTTTATGGTCACTCACATGTAACAAAAAAAGAAAATCAAAGTACTGAACGTACTGTAAGCTAGCAAAACATGGTAGAATTTAGAAAATCTTTCCCCTATTGGGTAGAAAACATTGTGGACATTGAAAAAATTGCTTGTTACAAGCAATTTCTTCATTGTCCACAATGTTTGCCAAAGCTTTTTTCTGAGATTCTTTAAAAAGCAGAATTGAGTGGGAATGGGTTAAATAGCATGCTTTTGACAGAGTTCTCTACAGTTTGAAAAGGGTTTGCAATATTCCTGAAATACATAAGAACCATTTTTCATGGCGTAGTCATTCAATGGATTTAGTGGTTAAGCCTCCAGTGGCAGTTTGCACTCATTAAACTTTCAGACGACCTCAAAATTTTGTATGTTAGCTTAAGCTATCAAGCTAGCTAAAAAAAAGAGAGCAAAATAATGGTTGGTTGACTTCCTAAACCCTTTCCTGTTTTGCAAAATTTTAGACCCGTCAAATTTCAAAGGTTTTGCAGACGACAATTCAAAGCTGATTTCATTTGAAAAAAAAAAAAAAACCATTTACTAGGGTAGAAAATATTGTGTAAAAAAAAGAAATTGCTTGTTACAAGCAATTTCTTCTTTTTACACAATGTTTTCTCAATTATAAAATCACAGGGACGTAAAAAACAGGGATTAACCAGGAAAGGGTTAACACCGTAATTACACCATGAATATAGTCGCAAATCCAACAAAATGCTTTACATTAATGTAGGCAAATGTCGGAGGTAAAATTCACGCCCGGTCTCAACGAATTATTTCGTAGGTCGATTGATTCTTTGATTGACAGCTGCGATCCGTTAATTTCAGTGGTCTCCGAAAAATGAGCCATAGCAAGCCGAATACATCTGACGTGTAGCTTGCCAAGTCTTCAAACTGTAGTTACGACGTTTATGCCGCCAACCAACCATACTTCTTTTTTTTTAAATGCTTCTGGTGATGCTTTTTTAGACAAAATCATGCAGTTTAAAATTGAATTAGAACTTTTTGTCGGAGTCGATGGACGGGACAAACGGAGTAAGTTGGTTGTACCAGCGATCTGTCAATTTAGGATTCATTTGTCATCTTTTTATCGTTCTGAAACCGCATGACAACGAACATGCGTGAAGCCGGGCGATCATGGTCGAAGTTCTTCCCCGAACCGCACCACAGATTGGACAGAAAAGTAAAGGCAGAGACCAAATTTGATTTATTACCAGTACAATTCGAGCGAAGGTGCAGGCGACAGTTGATTTAGGCTGTAGTTACGAGATTTCGCAAGTCATACGACGATAATAAGAAGGTAGAAAGTGCTCAATTGGATACGGAAACGCTAAACTTCCAAGTGGGTCTTACGTGTGAAGACACGAGACAGGAGACAAAACTTACAAAACTAGTTTTGATCATTAATTTAACGTAGTGATCTATTTTCTTTTTCAAATGAAACGATTCTATTGTAATTAGGAGACATTCTAATTACCCAACAAATATTTTGAATAAATTTCGTCTAGATTAATACAAAATTGTTGCCTCAGGAGTGAAAACTAGGGACAACGTACATAATCGTAACATTCCTGTGTTTTCCTATGTAAATGTAACTCTTTTTTCTACATAGGGTTCACCATTATAATCTGACAAACATTCACACCACGTTTCATGAAAATTGGGCAAAAATGAGGCCTCTAGAGTGAAAACAAAGTAATGTAGGACTCTTTTGCTGTTTCCAGTTGAACATCCCTTTTTTCATTAGGCTCATTATGGCATAAAATCATCAACAACAACAACAACAAATTTTGATAAAGTCTCAAAATAAGTTAACAGTGTGGCCGCTGAAGTGAAAATACATCGCTGTAGGCTCGACAGACGGCAGATATCAAAGGACCACAGACGCTCACCATGCGCATGTTATACTCAGGTGAGAGATAAAGAGAGAGAGAGAGAGAAAGAGAGAGAGAGAGAGAGAGAGAGAGAGAGAGAGAGAGAGAGAGAGAGAGAGAGAGAGAGAGAGAGAGAGAGAGAGAGAGAGAGAGAGAGAGAGAGAGAGAGAGAGAGAGACAAAAAGAACAATAAGACAACAATTCTTTCTATTCCTCTTCTGAAAATAATGAATCATCTAGCCCAAGAAGTGAACGCTTCAATGATCTCAAATGTCATACTAATAATATAAGGGATGGCAATGACGTGTCTAGATAAAATGCTGATAAATGGTTGTCTTGGTTGTATTGGAAAGACATTGCCTTTTCACATATTGTGAGGTCTAAATAAGAGGGGGTAATACC
The DNA here is from genome assembly GCA_946902895.1 of Fragum fragum. NCBI lineage: Eukaryota > Metazoa > Mollusca > Bivalvia > Cardiida > Cardiidae > Fragum > Fragum fragum. Next base: position 47,069,472 of record OX336372.1, read on the forward strand.
ATTCTGAAATCCTTATTTCTCAACGAAGCCCTATGTTGTGAGTACTCATTAGAATCGTCTCGTCGTGACGATTCAAATGAATACCTACAACATAGGGTTTGTGGTGATATTAGTGAAATATCTAAATCTAAAATCCAAATTACGCCCTCTATCAGCAGTTCTAGTCATAAGCTGTTTTCAAGTAAATTAGCATCATGCAAGATATTAATGTTTTATGCCTTAATATTTGATATACAAATATATAACTATTTCCTTCCCTTTTTTACACACAAGGGCGCATGAGAAAAGCTCAGATCAGACCCCGGGGATTTTATAGTGATTTTTGATAACTTGTTTGATTGATTTATGGAGTTTAAGGCTAGTTTCAACGGTATTTCAGTTCAGATCACGACGGAACATGATCATTTTTTCAATTTTAATGAACATGAAAGTATTTCAATTCTCCTGGAAGCAAAAATATGGCATTGTTTTCACATGTTTAACTATGTAAAGTTTTGTTGGGAGTAAAACACTGGTCGTTGAAAGATATTTTTCTCTTGTCTTAATTAAATGTATTATACCTTACCCATCAGCCGGGAGTCATTGGGGTTCAAGGGCTAAATTGGGCGAGAAGATGGGAACGGCAAAGCCTCTTCTGGCCGAAGTTGATTTTAGGGATATTGAAACGCATTAGAAAGTCTTTCTTAAGAGCATGTTTTATAGTTAATTTGTCCTGTTAAGATAGACTAGATGGTTGTCCCTGCAGGACAACTGCTGTCGAGCCCGAAAAGTTTTGGCCATTAACTTGACCTTGACCATCAGTTTAAGTGTTTGACCTTGAGCTGTGACCTTGACATTAGAACTATCCCGAAAATTCTTTCAAATGGCACAACTGCTCATGATGAGGAAATATTAGTGCCAAATTTTTTGAAATCCATTCATAGTTTAAGGAGAAATGCTCTTGACAATCACAATTTTAACGTTTGACCTTGAGCTGTGACCTTGACATTACAACTATCCCGAAACTTCTTTCAAATGGCACAACTACGCATGATGGAGAATAATTGTGCCAAGTTATTTTAAAATCCATACATAAACGTAGGAGTAATTGTCCGGACAAACACAATTTTAGTGTTTGGCCTTGAGCTGTGATCTTGAAATTAGAACCTTTCAAATGGCACATCTACTCATGATGGAGAATAATTGTGTCAAGTTATTTTGAAATCCATACATAAATGTAGGAGTAATTGTCCGGACAAATTCGGACGGACGGACTAACGGGCTAACGTTTAAACGGACTAACGGACTAACATACTAACGCACTAACGCACTTACACCGACTTATCATAGTGACAACTATGTCTCACTCACCGCAAGCGGGCTCGACAAAAAATGAGAACAAATAGGTACAAAACAAAAACATTATATCACAGTAAAATTACATCTTATTTCCAACAAACCACCTAGTAAAGAGTGATAGGAACTGTTGGAGACATGTTGGCAATGACATTATTCTTTCTCTTGAATATATTACATTGACTGATTCATTGAATGGGTTTAACGCCACTTTAAACCGTACTTCAGTCATATCACGGCGACTGGAGCACCTAAACATGAAATCCTGGTATTTTTCACACAAGTACTATCACATAGGTTTACTATTATTCAATCATTGGTGGGAGACAGATTTCAGAAAGGATATTCGCCGCGGACGGGGTTCGAACCCGAGGCCCCATGACCAGGAGTCTTACTACTTGAATATGTAAGAATAATCTATAAAGACATGTTATCAGGGCTTATACTCGATTACTTCAGTTACTACAAGTATTAACCCTTGTCATACTTGGTAGCGCGTCGGACTGTCAATCTATAGGTCCCGGGGTCGATTCCCGACGGCGGCACTCATCCTTTCCGACTATTTGTCTCCCACCAATGGGTTGATATTCGTAGACCTATGTGGGATAGCAGATGGAGGCTAGGAAAAGATGTGACGGCGGTACTGGTGTGAGAATACCAGGAATCCATTGTTAGGTGCTGCAGCCGCCCGGATATAACTGAAAGATTGTTGAAAGCGGCGTAAAACCCAATCCAAATAAAACCCTTGTCATACTGAGCCGGGAATATTTATGTTTGGCAGGGGGTATAGACAAAGATCAGACTGCACATATGTGCAGTCTGAACTTAGTCTGCACCTCCTGCTTGTTCCTTTTAAGCCAGGGTATTTTATAAGATACATTTGCAAAGGAATTATCTTCCCTCAATAACTGAATCGAGCATTGTCAGCCCTTTTATTTTAATGTAATTTTGAAGCAGACTTTATTCAGCATGACTAGGCTTAAGTAAGCTTGATTTTAGTCTAAACTTCTAGCTTTTTTCATGATTGATCAACGTTACCAATTTTTTTTTTGGTTTCAATGTTCTATTAAAAAAAAAAACAAACAAACACAAACAACAACAACCCCCCCCCCCCGAAAAAAACCCATAACCGTGTAAGCAGTATTATAAAAATGTCGGTCTTTAGGCTTTTGCATTGGATCAACCTCCTATAGCACTTTCGGTGCTTTGATTTTTCTTGCCTTCGAACAATTAGACAGTTTGCGTTATTTTCTCTAACACGTCTGTTAATCGTATTTGACCAATCGCAGCTGTCAATCAAATGAATTCATTCACTAGACCAGAAATGAGTTTGGAACTCCTTCATTGGTCGCAATTTATTTGAAGCAATTTTGCTAATTTGGTGACTTAAACGTCGTAGCTAAAGTTTATTCTAGGTGTAGTTACGACGTTCATGTCGCCAACCTTTCAACATTTTTTTTCAAATGCACCTGAGCATACATTTTGCAAAATAATGCCCTTTAAAATCGAAGTGGAACTTCCTGTTGGAATCAATGAGTCTGGCAAATGGAGTAAGTTGGCGGGGCCAGCGAATGGTATGATTTGATTAAAACTTCACAACTAGTCATCCGATAAAAGCAACCTGATCAACCTGAACCCTATGGTCGTTTACACGAATTGAGCATATTTCCACATTATCCATCTTATTAATGCGCCAAAGAAATGGTGATTTAAAACGATTTGCAATATGACTATGTTGTTTTGCAGGCAATTAATTCATTTTCCATAATGTTTTCTACCAAACTAAAGGCGTCGTTTCAAGCAGTCAAAATTGTGTAGTTTTGTAATGGATTAAACTATCTTTCAATCATCATCATTATATTTTATTATATAGTAAAGCCTAAAAATCCATTTTATCAGAATAAGACTGTTTTATTGGTAATTATTTTCGTAATTTTCATTCGCCATATTTTGAAGAGATTGGCCAAGCAGTTTAATCGAAAACGACCTGAGGGTGCAAGTTATCATTTTGTTTCCGAGGAAATGGTAATTGAGAGATTTCACAGCTAACAATGTAACAGATTAACGTCGTAATGGTGTCTGCAATACAAACAAAAATCTATCTGACATACTCTCGAGAGAATACATAATGGTGACGAAAATCTAAAGAATCTTATTACCGCGCGAAAATCCGGTATTAATTCCAAAATTTAGAACTATATTTATTTAGGTTTTAGACTTAACATCGTGTTTTTTTTATTTGAATTCGCTTAGAAGTATACATGTGCACTAAACCACGTATCCTGCCATTTTAAATACCAGTGCGTTTGTTTGTTTGTTTGAATGGGGGTCAAGGTCGTTTTTAACAATTTTCATTCATATCGCGGCGGCTGGAAGACCTAACAATGGATTTCTGGTAAAACTCGCACCATTACCACCATTTCATCCTTTCCTAGGCTCAAGCTACTATTCACTAAGGTCTACGATTATCAATCCATTGGGGAGAGACAAATGTCAGAAAGGATGTGTGCCGCCGCCGCGGATCGAAACTATGACATCCCACGATCGAAGTTAATACCAGTACAACCGCGGCGTTCAACCCGAGCCACCGGCTGCTCATCAAACTTATGTGGACGACTTATCACTTGCTAAGTGGCTGGAGACAAATGAAGCATACCGAAGTTAGTTTTGTTAAATGTTGGAACGACTATTTGCCAAGCCGTGGTTGGAACCCACGACCCCATGATTGAAAGCTATGTGCAGTCCCGTTTAGGCTAACCCGGCTTGGTTTGTAGTTGAAAAAATAGAAAGAGTAGGAAAAGAAGATAAAGAGAAGCAGAAAAAGGAGATATAACAACTGTACCATTTTACACCGAGGTCACTGTAAATCTACTAAATCCATTTCTATCTAACTTTTCGGACTCAAAATATCTGTATTGTTACAACACAGATATTTTGAGTCCGAAAGGTTAGATAGAAAATGATTAATTACAAGTCTTTAAATGCTCTCATTATACCAGACATGACAAATGACCCCAAATCGGTTTTAGACTGAACTCTTAATTAGAGCTGGACAGTGCATTGAATGATTTATCTTTTTACAAGTTAGTACTTTGTTTGAAATTCTTAACCCATTACCAGTCGACATAATTCTAGACAAGTCCAAATTGAAAGAAACGGCAATCAAGATTTTAAAGTTGACGTAGAATTAAAAAAAAATATTCATTTAGACCGGAAGTAAACTTTGAACACCGGCATTGCCCGGCAATTTTGTAAAACTTGTATATCGGGTTGGCGACCTAAATATCGTAAATACCGCTTATCCAAGCTTTAGCTACGACATTTAAGTCGCCAACCAATCTTTTTTACAATTTTGTTATATGTGTCTGAGTATGGAACTTACATATAATTTTGTTTTATGTCGAAGTGGACTTACATATAATTTTGTTTTATGTCGAAGTGGAACTTCCTGTCGAAAGGGCGTGACTAGCGAAATCAGCGGGCGGGATAACGATCTGTCACTTGTCACTAGATTGTACTTTTATTTCATTTCATTTTTTCATTTATGTTTTTATGCTTAAACGTGCGTAAATAAAAAGTTGTAATGTACTTCCTAATCCAACAGTATTCATTAACAGCGAATAACGGGTTCACGGTCTCCAACGATCTGGGCGATCATGGGAAGCCCTGTTATAGCTATGAGCAGGATTGACCATAGGCACTTGGATTCAGGAATTTATATCAACACAAGGCAGCTACCAATTCTTTAGTTACATTCGTTCGTTTCGTATTCCTACGAGTAAAAATTTTTCCGTGAAGGAGTGAAGAGATGCAAGGAGTCAAGAGATGCTTTAATAGCAGCAATGGTCTATGACGAAAGCAAAATATGAATTGCACAAAACGTAGTACACAAATCAGGAACAGCAGGGCAAACAATACATAGTTACATGTACCAGTAAATTCATCATATACAGTCAATCTTGCTCGAACGACCACCTCTATTAAGCGCCCACACTAAAAATTCCCTTTCAAAATCAAAAGCTGACATAAAAAGTGGTCGTATTTTCTAAAAGAATACTATTCATAAATAAATCCTAGCGGTCCCGGGTTCGTTCCCCGACGGCGGCACTCATTCTTTCCGACTATTTGTCTCTATCCAATGGGTCGATAATCGTAGACCTATGTGGGATAGCAGCTTGAGGCTAGGAAGGGATGTAATGGTAGTACTGGTGTAGAATACCAGGATTCCATTGTTAGGTGTTCCAGCCGCCGCGATATAACTGAAAGAATGTTGGAAGCGGCGTAAAACTCCATTAAAAAAGCAAAAAAAAAAAAAACCAAACCCCCCCCCACAAAACAAACAAACACACAAAAAAACAAAACAAAACAAAACAAATCTAATGTTGTTGGAACCCTATAGAATAGGATTTAGCGATAATCTGTTGTAGCTTGTGTATGCAATCGAATCAATACTCGGTATATTTTCACAGAAATGTGTTTTAAACGACCGTTTACTTAAACGACCACCGCTTAGTCGTCCCACGAGTGGTCGCTTCATACAAGATATACTGTAATTTGATAAATGGCTGTGAAAAGTATAAATATTTAGATATACTTATATCATGTAAACAGATGCAACTTAGTCATTCATTATAAGCTATGTCGAAGGTGCTAACTGTGTCACTCTTTGAATGTTTATTTTCTCAAGACCACGTGCACTAACTTATTATGCGGAATCGAGCTTTAGATTTTCTTTCGCCATAAACAACATCAGGGATCCCTCCTTCAATATACATTAACCCATTCACACGCAATCCTGCCGTTCTATGCCCAACTAAAAAACAGCTTCGGAAAACATTGTGGAAAATGAAGAAATTGCTTGTTACAAGCAATTTTTTCATTATCCACAATGTTTTCAACAAAAACAAGCAAATAAAAAAAAAAAAGAAAAAAAATCAGGAACATTATTTGATATATTAAGATCTATTGTACAGGAGAAATATTGAGGGATCCTGAGCCTGAGATTGCCGGAGTCCCTTGCGATTTTCAGGGACACGGTTAGTATCGATCCCTGAAAAAAAAATCCATTAATGCGATCAGGAAAACAACTTTTAAATTAGCTCAGCATGATCAAATTCCTGGGCTGATTCCCCATTTTCGGTTTTAGATGGAATTTTGCCTTGAGCTTCCATATCTACCATACTAATAATAGGGCAGGACAATTTGGTCCTACCTTTTGGGCGCGCATGCGCAAAAACTGTTTCTAATCTTAAGAACAAATCACTTAAACGATCGCTACTATTAAAAAGATTATAGAGAGATATATTTTATAAGTAATTATAAATTTCCGAAGTGCCTATGGGGTTGGCCACGGATCGCTAAGGATTCTACTGGAACCACAGGGAGCAGTTACGTTGCTAGATATTATCTAAAATGACTCAAAAGTCAAACCAGGCCTTTTTGAAATACTAAAAGGCCTGGTTTGACTTTTGAGTCATTTTAGATGATATCTAGCATACTGTGACTGGAACTGAGCTAGAACGGTCATCAAAATGTGCTATAAGGGTCGCAAAAAGAAATATCTTATCGACAAGGGAAACGTATCCAGTAAGATCTAATGCACTTTATGAAAACGCTATATTTCTCACGTTTCCGTTTGGTCTATATATGATTGAGATTTTTGATAAAATCAGTTAATTACTATTCAATCCAAATCCGTTTGTAATTCAAGATACACATGATTCTCGTGCAGGAAATATAATGGGGTCGCAGGACTGTTATTACTAGCCGGTTCGCTGGAGATAGTTTGTTTGTTTGAATGGGGTTTTACGCCGCTTTCAACAATCTTTCAGTTATATCGCGGCGGCTGGAGCACCTAACAATGGAATCCTGGTATTTCTCACACCAGTACTACCATTACATCCTTTCCTAGCCTCCAGCTGCTATCCCACATAGGTCTACGATTATCGACCCATTGGTGAGAGACAAATAGTCGGAAAGGATGAGTGCCGCCGTCTGGGATCGAACCCGGGACCTCTAGATTGACGGTCCGACGCGCTACCAACTGCGCTATGACGCTGGAGATAGGCTACTTCTGAAGTTCTATATAAGGAAACCTTCAGTTACGATGGGCACTTAATTCACCTCTAGTATAAGTAAAAAGTGCAATAGAATATTTTCATTGATTTTCCAAAACTCAAAACATCGTAACTACAGCTTTTGTTCAATTGGATATGTTTTCTATAGTACAATACGATCATAATCAATCCTCCAGTCGCGACAGCCAATCAAAGTAACAGTCGACCTATGATACTTCATTTAAAACGTGTGTCAACTTTGAACTCCAACATCAGTCGATTGTTAAGCCTTTTAGTTGGTTTGACGACTTACGCGTCGTACCTATAGCTTGAATAAGTTGCAGTAACGACTTTTAGGCCGCCAACCAACCATTTTACAATTTTGGTAAATGCTACTAGCCACGAATATTGCAAAGAAAAGAATAGAAAGCTCGCTCTTTAAAAATGAAGAGAAACTTCCTGTCGAAGTAAGATTGTTAGTTGACTTTATCTTTGTGATTGCATGTATCACTGATAAAATGGGGTAAAATGCTACTTTTAGCAGTATTACAGTCATATCGCGGCGACAGGAGTACCTAACCATGGATTCCTGGTATTTCGCACACCAGTATTACCATAACATCCTTTCCAACCTCCAGCTGCTCATCTCATTTCGGTTTACGATTATCATTGCTGTCCATCAAGGGATATATCGACCAATCAAATCATTCATTCAGTCCGGGATTGAGATTTAAACTATAACATTGGCGGCTATTTGTGTGAAACATCTTTGTTGTTTTGGCGACTGAAACGTCAGAACTACAGCTTATTCAAACTGAAGTTACCACGGTTTAGGTCGCAAACCAACGATTCTACTTTTTTGTTACATGCTACCGACCACAGCTTTTACAAAATAACTTCCCGTTTGAGTCAATGGGCGTGACCAAATGATTAAGTGGGCGGGGCCAGCGATTGATTATTTGTCCGAAAGGATAGTGTAGTGCGCGGCCGGGGATCGAACCCGGAATCCTGGAGGTATTAATCAAGATTTTAGACAACACACACTCAAACACACACACACACGCACACACACACACACACAAAAAGCCGAAGGACGCATTTCGTAATCGGGCTGACTAACATTAAAAAATGAGGGGGTAGGTGGGGTGTAACTTTGGATTTAGGAGATTTAGGAAAACCCTTATTATCCATCGTAAAAATCTTTTTTCATAATTTTTCCCGAGCTTTTTTCTTTAAGGACGTGAAAAATGGGATTGTTTCGGAATTGACGGATCGCCGACCCCGTCCGCAGATTCAGCCAGCAATGACGTCTGACTCCAACAAGAGTATCCTTTTCGATATAAACCCTTTCCCGTTTCTCTAATTCAAGACTGCTCCAATTTGAAAGAAAATACAGACAACATTTGAAGCAATTTGAAAAGAAGCCGACCTACAGGTTAGAAAATATTATGGGTAAAGAAGAAATTGCTTGTTACAAGCAATTTCTTCTTTTCCCACAATGTTTTCTCAAGTATAAACTAACAGAGACGTAAAAACCAGGTATTAAACAGGAAAGGGTTAAACGTAATTTTTTATGCAAAATTTGTAGCCAATTATATGCAACAAAACAGGAAATACGTTCGTTGGCGACACGAACGTCTTAAAATCGATTGAATAAGCAGTATTTATGACGTTTACGTCGTCAAACTAAAAAAAATGCTTCCCAAAATGTCAGCTAATGTCAGAGTTCAAAGAACACTTCCGGTCTTTACGAATGATTTGATAGGTCAAATTATTCTTTAATTTAGAGTCGCGATTGGTTAACGCGATCTCTTATAGCTGCCGAAGCCCGCCATTGCAGTGTTAGGTGTCGTTGTCGTTTTAGCGTGAGTTCGAATTCCATCAGAGTCAAAGATATTAAATGTCCAGTATGATTAAAAAGACAAAGTCACTGCAGTAGATATTCGCTAGGAATTTCAGTGCTACGGATAAGTAAATAGTATGGATGCGTTTTGGTTCATTGATGAAAAATAACACGTTTATAATGTCACGGTAACATTATTTGTTAATCAAACGTAAAATATGTCAACCATTGACTCTGCGCAATCGCTCAAAACTTCATTTACTCTTATCTGTAAAATGAAAAAATAATAAATAAAACACAGGCGCATGCATGCACAAACACACACATTCACTCGCGCTAAATTTTGAAGAGATTTTCCAAATAAAGAACTGAACTTTCAGCGAGATAATAAAAAAACAAAGTACTGAAAAGTACTGTAAGCTAGCAAAGCATTGTTTAATTCAGTAATCTTTAAACGATATCATGATAAATAAAACGAGGTTAAAGTAACCAATAAGTAGACGCATTACTACCCAATCCCTTCCCTTTACATCCTTTAAGAAAATAGTTATGGAAAATATTGTGGAAAATGAAGAAATTGCTTGTTGCAAGCAATTACTTTATTTTCCACAATGTTTTCTTCTTAGATAGATATATATTTTAGAATTTTAAACAATTTGAAACTATCGTCTGCAATGTCTTTTAAGACTCAGTATCATTTTGAACACGATGTGTTCAAGTGAGCTGAAAATACCTAGGAGATGCACTTGCAGGCAGAGTTTGCAATACTCCTGAAATACATAAGAACTAATTTTCATGGCGTAGGCATTTAGCGCATTTAGTGGTTAAGCCTCCAGTGGCAGTTTGTGCTCGTTGAACTTTGAGACGACCTCAAAATTTTGTCTGTTAACTTGACGCTTTGCTAGCTTAAAAGCAACAACAACAACAGCAACAACAACAAAAAGACAATTTAAGGGTATTTTTGAGGTTCTACAAATTCTGAGAAGAATTGCCCCATTTTCTATATTTGCCCGTTGTTTGGTATAAAAAGGTCCCGCGCATTGATTTTAAACAACAACAACAACAACAACAAAAACAACAACAGACCCCAAAACTGTTCTACTGTCCTACTGGTTTCTCTTGAGGGGTGTCTAAGAGCGTCATTTTATGGGAATAGGTTAAAGTAACACCATCGAAATTTATGAAAGAAAAGGAATTTCCAAAATTCCACTTTTTTTACGTTCCGATCAAAGGGCCTTGGCAAAAACATGCAGAAAAAAAGAAATAATAGCTTGTAGCAAGATATTTCTTCATTATTCACCATGTTTTCTTTTTCAGATCTTTTTAAAATCTTCTATTAAATCAAAATTGCCATCTTTGAGTTCTTTTAATTCGGACCAGTATAGAATATTTTCGTCTGGTAATGGGTTTTAAAATCATTAATGATAATTATCAGATATTAACCTATCCACACATAATAATTCTCATTGATACCCCACCCAAATAAGCTTTTGAAAACTTTGTGGAAAATGATGAAATTGCTTGTTAGAAATAATTTCCTCATTTTTTTGCATTATCCACATTTTTTTCTTACCAAAAGGACCAATAATAACAATAATAAAAGATAATAATAGCAATCTTAACAATATAAAAATGATAAAAATACTATAAATCTAAAAAAATTAGCAAAAAAAAAAAAAAAAAAAAATGTCCTCTACATCATCTTTGACTTGGAACAGTCTAAAAAAAAAAATCGCCTAATTATTGGTGCACCATTTTCCCTCAGTGTATCAAAACGAAGAATTGTGAACTCTGGGTGTCAAAACATCAAACTGTGTATCGCTTGTTAAAGGTAATAACACAAGCTAAGCATACCTTCGCCAAATTCCTTAACCGCTAAATTCTCTTTCTTAGCTCTCAAGTTTACAAAATTCTACTTCCAGTCAGAGCTTCAAATCAGTCACGTTTGTTCACAAACAATACTGTCTCTTCGATACCACGAATTTTTATTTGTTGAGAAGCGATAGCGTAAAATTTGTATTGACCAATAGACGGCCAAGCCCGGTAGACGATCTATCTTGTTTCCAATAATTGTCTTGAAATTGACTCCTTTCCTTATCAAGCAAATGTTGAAATGCCCCGAAGAATCTTCAATCCATTATCAGACGACGGAATGTTAGACTGGTCCAAATTGAAAGAAGTTGCAGACGAAATTTTAAGTAGATGAAATTATTTACCTGTTGGGACAGACAACTTTGTGGATAATTCAGAATTTTCTTAATCCGATTACCAGTCAGCAAAATTTTGGACTGGTCAGAATTGAAAGCAGACGACAATTCAAATTTATGTCATTTTTTATTTTTTCAGCTTTCTTGATAGAAAACATTGTGTTAAAATGAAGAAAATACTTGTTACAAGCAATTTCTTCATTTTCCATAATGTTTTCCAAAACCGCTTTCATTGGGGAGCGTTCAAAAGCGTCACTGTGTGGGGATAGGTTAAAACAAGCAAACTCTTCATTAATTTCCACACAAGTTTTATATATATATTGTCAAAATATGTAAATTCTTCGCGTTTTTATACAGTGTGATTAGTTTTTTGGGTTCATACCTCCATGAAAACAAAAATACTATCTTCATCTCTTAAGTACATACACATATATGCTTACATGTATATGTGTGTACCAGAGTATGCAAACCAAGTCCTTACATATTGGTATATTTTTTATCAATTATTTTTTAACAACAACAACAACAACAACAACAACAGGAGGTATTTATTTTTGTTGTTAATGACATTATACTTCATAACCCAAGAGTGCAAAGATAAAAGAAAGAAGTTGTGCATCGCATTTAAATTTTGAAGCTAATTTCAGAATTAAGCATTTTTTGTGAGGAAAACCATGCTGAAATTTCCCAGGAGTTTACTAAGTGCTGCATCCGTATCTTCCTCAATGTCAATAGACCAGAACAAAGCTCAATATCGCGGATTTACATCCTAAAAAATCAATGATCCTTTGTGACAGTGGGTATAGACAACGATCAGCATGCATACATATGCAGTCTGATCGTTTTCTACACCGCCTGTTTGTCCCTTGAAGGCCAGCGTTGATAATAAGATAAAATTTCAATAAAGAAACCAACACACAGATGGTTCTTCCTGTTATATCAGGTCTTTGGCTTTAATGCAATTCTAATGAAGAATTATTTACAGCATGACTATATTTAATATACTGACGGCGCGATTTTGAATTAAATAGGGTCGCCATTTTCGTTAACATGTTTTGTTGGTTTGGCGACTTAAACGTCGTACCTACAGCTTGTTCAAGCTGTAGTTACGACGCTTAGGTAACTAACCAACCATTTTTACTTTTTCGTTACATGCTATTGGCCATACATTTTGCAAAATAATGCCGCTAAAAATCGAAGCGGGACTTGCTGTCGGAGTCAGTTGGCGTGGCCAGAGTAGTAAGTGGGCATGGCCAGGGGAGTATGTGGGCGTGGCCAGAGGAGTAAGTGGGCGTGGCAAAAGGAGTAAGTGGGCATGGCCAGAGGAGTAAGTGGGCATGGCCAGAGGAGTAAGTGGGCATGGCCAGAGGATTAAGAGGTCATGGCCAGAGGAGTAAGTGGGCATGGCCAGAGGAGTAAGTGGGCGTGGCCAGAGGAGTAAATGGGCATGGCCAGAGGAATCAGTGGGCGTGGCCAGAGGAGTCAGTGGGCATGGCCAGAGGAGTAAGTGGGCATGGCCAGAGGAGTAAGTGGGCATGGTCAGAGGAGTAAGTGGGCATGGCCAGAGTAGTAGGTGGGCATTGCCAGAGGAGTAAGTGGGCATGGCCAGAGGAGTAATTGGGCATGGCCAGAGGAGTAATTTGGCATGGCCAGAGGAGTAAGTGGGCATGGCCAGAGGAATCAGTGGGCAAAGCCAGCGATCCGTCAATTGATATACAGTCGAACCTGTCTTAAGCAAGCGGTCAAGGGATTTGCCAAAATCGCTTGCTTAAGACAGGTGCTTGCTTAATACAGGTCGGCCTGATGGCCGGATATTTGTATAACAAAAAGAAAGGTTGGCTAGAAAGTATTCATTTTCAGTAAATAAATAACAAGATAAAAGCTCATTCAAACATATTTTCTTAATTTTGGTAAGAATACAAGTAGAACTATATACTCATGAAGTGGATTAGATTATGAATCGAAATTAAAAAGGTTAAAATCGGATAAAATTACTCGAACGGTCGTGATTAGTTTTTGCAAAGATCGAACAATTGACATATAATCGGCCGGTCAATTGAGGATCAGTCTGCTCGATATTTTTGATTATTGCGTAAAACACTATATTTCAATATAATTCCAATTAGAATCTAGGCAGAATTAGTCTCTGAGCGAGTTTGTTTACCCATTTCTCACCTCTAAAACTGCAAACAAACTCTGTATGAATACGAAAATAGATTGGTTTCCGAGAACAGTAATTTCGATCGTCATACTCGATTAAACTTTATTAATAAAGTTTGAATATCATATGCAAAAAATTCAATCACTGAATAAGATCAAAATAACAAAACTTGGCATTTTGATGACTTCGTAGTTATCTACAAAACACCTGTTAATTGGCGACGCGTGTGAATGTTTATCTGATGTGGACACTTGAATAGATAATCCGAAAACAATTATGCGCCGTGATAATTACTTATCCGTGAAAATTGCCATCGGCCCGAAATTGACCGTAAACTCAGGTTATTTCAAAGAATGGGACACGATTTTGACGGCCGTTGACCGCGTTTTAGAGGTGCTTGTTGAATACAGGTAAAATTTAGTGTAAAAAAGTTCGGGGGACATTGAACTGGCCGTTTAAGACAGGTGCACGCTGAATGGAGGTGACCGGATGACAAGGTTTGACTGTACTTAAATGTAACAACTGCTGGAATAATCTAAGGTTACGAGGTTTAGGACGCAAACCGACGAAATGGCACCACATAAGTGTCGGAGATAAAACTTATTTGCAGACAAAGGTTTCCTTATCTTTCCAGACATGGCTTAACGAAGCGAGAATAAGTTATTTCCGAGCTTTATTGAAATAGATAACTTGTCATTGGTTTTTCGCCATATTTGGATTTAATTGTCATATGAAAACATCGGGTCTATAAAGTCAATCTACTTCTTAAACTACTTCTTGAGTCCCATATCTACAGTTTTGAAGAAACTGTAGTAATTGGATTTCTTTAGTAACAAACCCAGGGCTCGTATTGTCGTTTGACAAGTATACCAGGGTTTTGACCCCAAGAAATCTGAAATACCTTTTTTGGCCTTCTGGAATATGATAATACCCTCTTTTGACCCTTAGAAATTTCTCTGTAGGGGATCAGTTTTAAGAAGTAAATCCAGAAGACGCGTTTGATTCGTACACCAGGTATTTGACCCCTAGAATTCTGAAAATACGCTTTTTGATCCAGAGGAACCTGAAAAAACCTTACTTTGACCTTTAGAATTTTCTCTCAAGAGGGTAAACCAGAGCTCATGTTTGACCAGTAAACCATGCAGGTTTTGAACCCAAGAGATCTCAAAAGACTCTTCTTTGACCCTCAGAAATATGATGTACCCTATTTTGACCTATAGAAATTTCTCTGAAGGGGGTCAGTTTTAGTAAGTAAATCCAGGACCGTGTTTGACGCGTAAACCAGAGTTTCGACCCTGAAAATCTGGGAATACCCAATTTTGATCGTCAGAAATTTTCTCTCAAGGGGGTCAATCTGAACATTTCTTAGTGTCAAAACAGGGAGTTTGATCCTTCAAACTTTCCGTGAAGTACCTTATGTACTACCGAAAATTTAATACTTTAATTTCTTACTTCATATCTTTAAAAAAATCTTAATAAAAGATTATAAACAATTTAAGAAAGTAAAGCCTGCCAAGACGATCAAGTTAACGTTTACACCATTGATTGGCGCTTTTTTTTCATTTTTTGACCCCTTCAAAATCTTTTTGGCCCCTAGTATTTCGTGGTCAACGGGTCATTTGATCCTTAGTTTAAAAGGCACAAAAGCACGAGCCCTGAAAATCACATCTTGTCACACGGTATTAGAGAAAAAGATGATCTCGATATCCCTTTACTCGTGAGGATGTGCAAATCATTGCTTATCTAGCTCGTATATTTCTTGAAACAGGAACACAAGCACTGGCTAACGTTCTGAAAGGTTCGAATTGACTATTCGCCGGACACGCCCACTGAGTCTGCTGGCCCAGAACGCTGACGCTGACAAAAATTTCCGCTCCGATATTTAACGACATTATTTTTCAAATCTATGCCCATTAACGCGTCACGGAAAAGTGATATGTTTTGCCGGCGACCAAAACGTCGTAACTACAGCTTTAAAAAGCTGTAGTTACGACGTTTTGTTCGCCAAACCAATAATAATGCCTCGAAAAAATGTCGGCCAATGTTGAAGTTCAATGTACACTTAGGGTTCAAACGACTTTTATGATTGGTCGATTGATTTATTGATGACACTGGCGATTGGCGCTTCAGAGAAACGGTCAGATGGTCGTTATTATTAATTATGATATTTTAACCCCGAGATACTGTGCTGTTGGAGACAAATAAACGGAGAGCTGGTCCCGCTCAAAGGCCGACAACATGGCAATTCTACCAAGGGTATAAACGACAAAATTATAAAATATGTTGCCAGCGACATTAAGAGAAAGGGGCAACCCATTGCCGAAAATGCATAGAAAATGCGCAAAATTGGCTTTTCATACACAATAGCCTGCACTCTAAGGTTTAAGTTCAATCGGAGTAGTTGTTTTATTTGGAAAAACTCTAAGGGAGAGCCTAAGGGAAATATTTGTTTAAAAAAACAAAAAAACTTCTTAAGTATGGATCACTATATTCCCTATCCAATTGTAGAAAATAAAAGAAGGTTCACCAAGCTTATTTTACAAATATTAAGAATCTGTTATCCCTGTTTTCTCCGAAATAGTAATTTTTCGAAAAAAGACCCTGACCTTCTACCCGCAGAAGCGTACATGTGTAGATTACACCGAAAACAAGAGCATATACCTACTGAAAGGTAAATTATTGGTTTGCGACATAAACGTAATAACCGTGGCCTGAGTTCAAAGTTGAATTTTGGTATGAATGGGTGGATTTGATTGGACGACCAATATTTTAGTTGAACGCGTCATTGCTCTCAGTACTTATATACACACTCACACATATAAGTATATAGATATAAACGAACTATAACGTCAAATGGTCGAGAAACTTTAAGTCTTCTTGACTGATTAAAATCACGACACAGACTGATTAAAATCGCGACACAGACGCTTTAATAGCAAAGCTAATCAATAATATCAACATTCCTGGCTGTCCCAATTCGATATGAGACAGTGTAGAAATGTGACTTTTATCGGGAAAAGGGTACATCTAGAAAGAGTGAAAAGCATTGATTCTAATCAGACTGCAAGATACACACAAACTGGCAAGGGATCGAGGTAGAGATTTCATTTTTGCTTTCAGTAGCATTTCTGAATGTAGTTATAGTAAGGTTTCCGAAAACACATGTCTAAAGTACCACTTACTTACCGCTGTAGCATCTTTATTTGGGGGATGAAGAGAATATTTTTTGTTTTTATGGAGGTATGAACCGAAAAAACTAGTCACACTGTATGAATACGCCAATCAGAACGCCCTTTTTAGTTTAAACATATTTTATTGCCACCATTTAACATGAAATATGTACATATTGTTTTACATTACATAAATGATCATGGCAAAAGGTCTGGCCACAAGTTCTTACAACTTAGAAGACGGCCATCCCCTTTTCAATATTTCCAAAAGATATGTGTCTTTTTTAACTCTACAAATTTCGTGTGTATGTATGCACGTACACACACAAATACTATAAGTATGGCGTATTTATATATGTACACGCACCCATACGTATTGGTTTGATAACATCTGACATCGACAAGCACACACGTGACACTTTTGCATGCTTACGTTCATAGAAATTGTGAATGTGGATGCATGTCGTGCCCAGAACTAGAAAAGACAAGACAATGCTGTTCCAGTAATGAAATCTAGACTCATTCATGATGAATAAAACGTGTTTTAAGGAAACAAATGCTGGTAGACCCCCGTTTATAGCTGAGACAAAAAGATATATCTATTGACATTGTAGTAGAAAATCAGTCTAGATAGGCTGCGCTTGTTGATTAAACCTTCCTGTTTCACTTATAAATGCTTGAACAATAATGAAAATTGAACAATTATCACCATAAGTAAGATTTTCAGATCCAAAAAGAAGTAAGTATTTACTGAGAGGATGAAAACGATGAAGTTTACGGAACATTGTAAGCCTGCATCGTGCATATAGAGGACAGTTAAATAAGTAGTGATCAGCGTCTTCAACGGGATATCCGCAATTGCAAGTGGCATCAGTGGCAATGTAATTAACAAAAAGGTCACGCTTGAGATCACTACATTTATTCCGGATTCTTGTGTGCAATACTGATAGTTTGCGTTCACCAACCATGTAGTACTTTGGTACCACAGAAACGGGAAACATTTGAAGGACACGAGATTTAAATATTAATAAAGATTGCTCAGATTTCAAACTTTCTGGAAGTTCATTTCAGAGATTGACTGCAGATGGCATGAAGGACTTTGCAAATAATTCAGTTCGACATTGAACTAAATCAATTTCTTGAGAATTTCTTAATTTATACTGAGTCCGCGAGTTTACATTTCTAGTGAAAATATCATGGAGATAATTGGGACTTAGTCCATTAATGATTTTGAAAATGAAAATGAGCTTCTGATATGTACTCCTGTTGTCTAATGTTAACCAACCGATTTCTTTATAAATGTTGCTAATTGAGGTGGATCTTGTAACGCCAGTAACGATTCTAGCCGCTTCAATTTGTAGTTTTTCAATTGCTTCTTTTTCTCTTAAATTGGACTTGTCCCAGACTACTGAAGCATATTCTAATATTGGGCGTAGAAAAGCTATGTAAATTTGATTAAGCGAATCTCTCCTTAATTTGAATTTTAAGCATCTCATCATCCCAAGTAGTTTTGACGCTGATATGGTTATATTATTAATATGATCATTCGATTTTCAATTAGAACTGAAAGTTAGACCGAGATGTTTGTGAGTTTGTACGAAATCGATTTTTAATTGTCAAGAAACAAGTTTGGTGTTTGTAAATTACTTCGATTAGAAAAAGCCATAGCGACTGTTTTAGATGGATTAAAAGATACAAGCCATTGCTTAGCCCATTTCGAAAACATCACGGTCATGGTTTAAAATACCTTCGATATCCGCCATGTTTTTTGCAGAACATGCTAAAGAAGTGTCATCAGCAAAAAGACGAGAAATACTGATCAAATTTTCAGAAATATCTTTTACAAAGATAAGGAAAAGTAGGGGACCAAGAACAGATCCTTGAGGAACGCCCGCGTTTACTGACCTTGGTGTTGACTTTGACGTATTTATAACTACGTATTGTTTTCTATTTTCTAAATAGTCTTCAAACCATTCGAGTAAAGGTACATTTATGCCCATTTTTTTCATTTTGAATGCTAGCCCTTTATGCCAAACTCTATCAAATGCTTTAGATATATCACAGAAAACAAAACATACATTCTGTTTAGAGTCCATAGACGAAACAATTTGATGATATATCTCAAGCAATTGATGAACAGTAGAATGGCCACTGAGAAACCCAGAGTGTCTGTTATAAATCAAACCATTAAAGTATAGATAATTATAAACATGTTTGTATACACACCTTTCCATAAGCTTACCGAGACAACTGAGGAGTGATATTGGTCGATAGTTGCAAATACTAGATTTATCGCCTTTTTTAAAAAGAGGATTAACAATCGCTACCTTCCAAGCAATTGTAAATGTTTATAACTTACATAATGGACGATTGATACTGTTTTTAACTTTTTTTCAATAGCCTGTGACTTATAAAATCTGGACCCGCAGCTTTATTCACATTTAGGTTGTTAGTAATATTTGCAATATCTGTATCTGATATGTATATACTCTCTAATCTACTCTCAGTTTTAAAACCAAAGTTGGGAAGGGATGTGCCGGAATCGTTAACATTGGATATTGATGAGAAATAATCATTTAAACATTCAGCTTTTTCAGCACCTGTATAGTGCAATGATTCTATTCCATTTTCACTAGTTTTGAGAATTGGAATTGACTCGGTCTTTTTGTTCATATTTGTAATAGTTCGTAAATATTTCCAATATTTTTTAGAGTTTTCTATTCGGTAATCGGAAAGACATTCATCAAGGTTACTAACGAATCTTTGTTTTGCAGTTTTCTTTAGATTATTTACTCGGTTTCTAAATTTTTATACCGTTCCCAATCAGTCTTTCTTCCATACTTAGTCACACTTTTTTTCAGTCTATCCCGTTGTCTACTTATTCGTCGAATTTCTGAATCATACCAGGGTCTGTCGTTGGGTCTAATAGTGACTTCTTTTGACGGTATACATCGCGACATCAGTTCTATTAATTTGTTAGTGAAGCTGTTACATCCTTCGTTAACTGGAAGCATATCAATAAAGTCCCAGTTCTCATTTTCAATAAATCTGTTTAACTCGTTAAAATCGGCGTGATTTTAGTACCATACTTTTCTTTTTGAACAAGTTGACATGAGAGTATTGAACTTGAGTAAAACAACAGTTGCTTTATGGTCACTTACATTACTCTCTATGTCTTAAATATCTGCTTGAATTATGCTTGTTGGTTCTGATACTAAAATAGGGTCTGATAAGGTTGAAGTATTTCTAGTGATTCTAGTAGCATTCGTTATTACATTTGTAAGATTATTTAGTGTCATAATGTTTATCAAATGTCTTTCATTTTGATTCATTAGATCTTGGTTTAAATCTCCAACAATTATAATATTTTGATTTGACTCATGGGCTCTCTCAAGGGACTTGTTGAAGTTTTCCCAGAAAACAATAGGTGTATTAGGAGATCGGTATACGTTACATAATAGAAAAGATGTCGTTTTATACTTGACCTCGACCCAAATTGCATGAATTGAACAACACTCCAAATCTTGTCTTCGTCTGGAAAATAGAGTTTTTGAAACATAAATGACTTAAATGTGATGTGAGGTCTTCTCTGTAGATTATGCTGTCATGTCCGTCCAATGTCAAGTCAGAATCTGATATATTTGAATCCAAATGGCTCTTCATAAAACACATGATATCAAAATCGGACAAAAAATCAGAAATAAAATTCAACGCCCGTTTTGAGTAGACGAAACTAAAAATTAAATTGTAAGATAATAATAAGGATTAATTTGGTAAATTTTATATATGTGTGATGTTCAGATTGTTGGAGATGTATTTTTTTCTGCCCATTTCTACGGTCGATTATGGAGTTACGGAGAAAGCTGACAACTTCACAGACTGAACCAGATCTGCCCAGATATAGATTTGTATATATGTGTGTTTGTGTGTGTGCGAGAGAGAGTGTTTGGGTTCCTACCATACCTGCGAAGAGGGGAAAAATCGACTTTTTGTGGGCAGATTGTGTCTGATAACAAACAAGAGGGCAGATCTTCTAATAATCGACCGTAGATTTGGGCAGAAAGTGACATGAAACATTTCAGCCGAGGTTATATGTAGTTCTATTGTATATAGTATTTCCGTTGTGTATATAGTATTTTCGATGTGTATAGAGGTGAATATGCATACAATACACGTTAAGCAGGAAAAAAAAAACGACTGAAGTTGGACAGTTGTATCCGTTAGGCGCAAAAAAATGACATTTCTGCCAATAATTGACCAATCGCTTGTCCCACCCACACTGTAAAATAATACCGTAAAATTTTGTCATTTTTACGGTATTTTCGTTACGGTTTTGTACCGTATTTTCCCATTACAGAATATGACCGTAAAAATGTTGCATTATGGGTAAAATAATTTGAACACAGCAGACATTTTATATGCTTGCGTCGATCTAGCTTGATAGAGTTCAAATGGGGGTAAAAGAAGTTGCGGTATGATCGATTTCACCTTTTGAATAGTTAAAGAACTCGCCAGTGAAAGGTAATTATCTTTATTATGCTCTTTTAGTTTCCATATTACCCCACCCATTACTGTTTGCTTATCATGCAAAATATATGCTTTTGGTTGAATGATATGAACATGTGTGTAACACGTATGAATAGTTTTGTGGCTTTGATGGCCAACGTTAGGATACAGATATGCACTTTATGAAACTCTTTCCAGTCAAATAAAAGGATGGCGTTTAACAGGTGAACCCGTCTTTTTACTGGTACTGTACCGTATTTTTGACAATTATCGAAATCTTATTTGTGTGCTTACAAAGACGCGTAAAAAGTTTGTTATAAAGTATATTTATTAAAGGTCGAAAAATGATTAGATATAAATAAATACAAATAGTTTAATATAAATAGATATGTATATATAAATACAATTTATCGGTGTACATGTGTAAACCCTGTATTTCAGGATTAGTTGTTCTAGCATTGCCTGATTGTATCAAGCTGTAAGATGACCAGCTATGGCAAAAGTATTAATTGTTACCCTGATTCGATTTTGCTATCAACATGGTAGGGGCAGACTGAAATCCCCCAACAGGCTTAGTTATATAATGTTGGACCAGGATTGAACAAGGTTGGGCATATACATTTCACTTCTAACACTTAAATAATGGCTGAATTCTTAAATAAATGTGCAATTTAATATTTGATGTGATATTGTTTGAACCATTTCTACATCTATGGATCGATTTGAAAAGAATTGGCAAAGTTGTTCTTCTTGGTGAGTGCTAGTGTCATGCGAAACGTTTGTTGTGATACCTCCAAGGTCAAGGTCACAGTCGAAGGTTAAACGACAAAATTAACCTTGCCCTGAGCATAACTTCTAAACGTAAGTATAGATTTGATAATAACTTAGCTCAGGTGTTCTGTTTGATGAGTGCTAGTGTCATGCGAAACGTTAGTTGTGATACCTCCAAGGTCAAGGTCACAGTCGAAAGTCAAACAACAAAATTGACCTGGTCCGAAGCATAACGTCTACATTTAAGTATGGATTTGAGAATAACTTGGCACAGGTGTTCTTCTTGATGGGTGCTAGTGTCATGCGAAACGTTTGTTGTGATACCTCCAAGGTCAAGGGCACAGTCGAAGGTTAAACGACAATATTTACCTTGTCCTGAGCATAACTTCTACATGTAAGTATGGATTTGGTAATAACTTAACTCAGGTGTTCTCCTTGATGAGTGCTAGTGTCATGCGAAACGTTAGTTGTGATACCTCCAAGGTCGAGGTCACAGTCGAACGTCAAACGACAAAATTGACCTTGTCCCGAGCATAACTTCTACATTCATAGATGTTTGTGAAAATAACTAGGCACAATAACTTTTGTCTTACTTGATGAGTGCTAGTGTGCTATGATATGTGCAAGCAAGGTCAAGGTCACTGGTGAAGGTGAAACGACCTTGTCCAGGGCATAACTTTCACATTTATGGATTGATCTGAAAATAACTTGGCACAGTTGTTCTACTTGGTGAGTGCTAGTGTCATGCGAAAGGTTTGTTGTGATACGTCCAAGATCAAGGTCACAGTAAAAGATATTTTGTGCACCACATTCTGAATACGAACCAGCGGGCTCGACATGTTGTCCCTGGACAACCTATTTCTCGCTAAAAGCAATCTTCCTACCAAGACAGTTCAATGTAGTGTGTGTTAAAAAACTTAAATTGAAACCGGACCACAATATTAGGACGAAACATAAGTTGTGTAATATGTCTTATATATTTCCTTCTTTTTATTTTAACAGGAATTCAACCAGCCTTTCATCTAAAATGGTACAATTTGGCGGAAATTAACAACACAGATTCTATGAAAACTACAGAGGAGGATAAATGAGTACTGTTAGTGGAACCAAATCTTAATCTTAAAGACATTATGATTCTTTTGTGGGATTTAATTGTGATCATAATCTTCATTATTAAATCATGAATGATTAAAAAGAAACAAGTCATAGTTAATTCAACAGTTATTTTAGTCTCTTTGTTATGTTAACGAAAGCAATATGTACATTTTTTATGGAAATGTTTGCCTATGTTTCTCTAGATATCTTGAAATGATGTAAAAGATGTTTTATTATCTTTGTGTAATTTACTGCAGTAGAAAAGCATTTTGATATGATTAATCCCGTAAAATTTTACAGTAAAAAACCCGGCAGCTGGTTTCCAGGACAAATCCTGTAAAAGTACGGTGATTACCGTAACACATTAACCGTTATTTTACGGGAAAAGACCTGGCAGCTGGTTTCCAGGAAAGATCCCGTAAAATTACGGTTCATGTGTTACTGTTATCAACGTAATGTTACGGGACTGTCCTGGAAACCAGCTGCCGGCTTTTTTACTGTAAAATTTTACGGGATTTTTTTACAGTGCACTTACTCCATTTGCCACGTCTATCAACTCCAATAGCAAGTCCCGCTTCGATTTAAATAGGCGTTATTTTATAAAATGTATGGCAAGTAGCATGTAACTAAACGATAGAATAGTTGGTCGACGACCTGAATGTCGTAACTAGAACTTGAAAAAACTGTATTTACGACGTTTAAGTCGCCAAACACACAACAAAGCTTATCCAAAATGGCGGCCAATGTCGAAGATCAAAACTCATTTCTTGTCTCAATGAATGGTTTCATTGGTCGTTTGGTTATTTGATTGACAAATAATGGCACCTCCGTTAATCCGAACATCAAATATTTCTGCCCTGCTTATATGTATCTCGTGTTTGTGTGTATGTGTGTGGTTGAAGTGATTTAAGGTTAGATGCGGCGAGAACCAAAATGTTAAGACATAGGCGATATTGAAGGAAAAGTCATGAATTGCTGTTTCATTTATACATGTACTAGCCATCTATACGTGATGAGGTCTAAAAATTATGTATTTTGTAAACACAAACCCGTTATCATACATTTCAAATACGACCAAAGTTATTTGTAATGAATTGATAGAGTTCGTGGGTTTGATCGATTTTTATAAGATTAAGCGAAACTTATAAGGCCATTTGTAAATAGACGTCATAGGCGGCATTATGACGTGTTTTTCATGGTAACGTAGAACGTTCCCACATTGTAAAGGCTTTCACGGAGCAAACTTATTACGACAGCGTAATATCACCATTTTTTTACTAACCAATCCCGCCTCTGGACGCCTCAAGAACATAGCTTTGTAAAAACACTGTCCAAAAGAAGAAATTTCTTATAACAAGTAATTTCTTTATCATTCACAACGTATTCTGCCCCAAAAGAAAAAGAATCTTTAGAATTCCACCAATTGAAAATTATCGCGTGCAACGACACTTTTGGGAAAAGCTACAGATTGCCAAAATGGATCCTTTTTGCTCTTTGTTCAATGAGGCAAAAAAACGGACAGGGGTGTAACAAGTGGTGCCCTGCGCCAAGAGGAATCAACTGATTTATTTCTTAGGGAGACAATTTCGGCCAAATGTAGTTAAATTATTAGTAAGGAAAACATAACCTTTTAGTTAAGATATTATTTGACAAAAAAAAAAAATTCTTAAGGAGAGTATTAGGGAGAGATTTGCTTAAAAAATAAAAACGTAATAAACGTCATAAATATGGATGACTATATTCCCCAACAAAGTGTAGGAAGAAAAGGATATGTCACCAAGCTTTTTTTTCCAAATATTAAAAACCCATTACCCATGTTTTTACCGAAATTGCATTTTTTCGGAAATTACCTTGGTATTTGACACTGACCTACTACTTGCAGAGGCGTACAAGTGTAGATAACTTGCTCACTAAAATAAGAACATTTATTATATACCCATCGAATTTTCTTATATATATCTTATATCTCTTTGAATGCGGACTGAATTGGACTCGACGGTCAAAATCCGTATCATACATGTACTGAACTGAAACGATATGTTTGGAAGGCGTCATTGTTCCGGTAAAATGATGTAACGCATTAACATTATCATGATTTAGAAAAAAAGGGTTGCTTTCAAACAAACTTCATTCGCCTTTTTTTTTTTATTTTTATAGTCAAATTCATTAGTATATTGTAAATAGAATACCGTGATGTAGTAATGATACAAACCCTTGTATTTGATTCTTGTCGCGTAGAAAACATTTGAACGTCTCATGAAATATCAAAACTTTCCTACGCGGCTGGAATCCAATACAAGATTTTGTATCACAACTGTAACAAAATATTGCTTATTGAAAGTGAATTGTTGATACTAAGAATATAGACCGTGTGCCTCACATGTGAAGGTCGAAGATGTGACATTGTTTTCACTTCACAAAAGTAAAAATCTAAAATTTTATAAACTTTAAAATGTCGTCTGGAACTCCTCTCAATTTGGACCAATCTAAAATGTTGTCGTCCGGTAGTTGGTTAAATGTCATATACTACAGCTTGAATATGCTATTATGTAATAGAGATGAATATTGGTACTCAGGATTCCGGACTGGTTTAAGGACTAGATTAATCGATCGCTTTTCTTGATTGATTACGGTTAAAGACAGATCGCTAGCAACGCCGATCAACCTTTGACTCGGTTGTTTGACTGAGATACCAAACAACGTTGGATAGCTGAGAACAAAAACGAAGTACATCATTTGTTGGAATCCCCAAACGTCTTAACCCATTCCAACTCGATCCCTCCTTTTCACGCCCCTCGAGAAAAAAGTTTGGAAAACATTGTGGAAAATGAAGAAATTGCTTGTATCAAGCAATTTCTTCATTATCCTCAATGTTTTCTATCCAAAAAGATGAAAAAATTCAAAATTCCATCTACTTGAAATTGTCGTCTGCAGCTTCTTTCAATTTGGACCAGTCTAAAATTTTGCTGTGTTGGAATGGGTTAAAACAGCGTAGTTTGGCTATAGTTAAGACGTTTAAGTCGCCAAATCAGTGAAAATGCATTACATAACATGCACTAAATGAATGATTTGATTGACATTAACAATTTATCAAAGAAAGGGTCTACAGGATTCTGAGTTGAATAAGGGAACGAACTCTTCTATCGAATGAAAGAGTTAATGCTTATTTCTCTCCCTTGAATTGATCACGACGCAGTTCACCCATTGATGTTCTTCCTGGGTACCACCAGTAATAGGCTAGAGCTCTGGCATGTCATGTTAAAGGACATACCCATGTCACCAGGCATCTTAACCCTAAAACCTCAAATTCACTTAGATTAAGAGTCTACCGCCCTAACCTAGGGTCACGCAGGACCTAAGATATAATATCAGTAAATATTCCTAAGACAATGCAGGATGAGGCACTAAATTATCTAACTTAAGACTGTAATTATCCACACAGAGACGTTCCTCGACCCCCCTAAAGAAAAACGAATTGAAAACATTGTATCAAATTAAGAAATTGCTTGTAACAAGCATTTTTTTTTCATTTTTCCACAATGTTTTCTATACAGAAAGTTGAAAATCTAAAATTTTATCAACTTGAAACTGTCGTCGGTAACTACTTTCAATTTGGACCAGTCTAATATGTTGCCGTCTGGTTATGGGTTAAGACTGTATTTTCCCACAACATCTTTCCATCCCATCACTAGAGGTGTACAAGTTATAGTGAGTATTCCAAGGTCAATTTTGTCTATACAGGTGTAGACAAAATTGACCTTTGATTACTCACTAAAACATTTGCATCTATATACGGCGCGTTTTATTACATTTTCATTCAAAAGAAAAAGACTACCAGCATCCATTAACGTTGGCTCTTTCAAGTATTAATTTCGATGTTCAGGCATCCCGCCATCGCTGTTTCAATTTAATTGACGTATGGATCGGAAGTGAACTTTGGACTCGACTATTGGCCGAGATTTCTTGGAAGCTTTCTCGTAGGTTTGGCGACTTAAATTTATAATTGCAATTGATAACAAAAATATCCCGGACTCATATAATGACTTCTTTAGGTTTTATAATTTAACCCATTCCAACTCAATCCCTGCTTTTTACGCCCCTCAATAAAACAGTTTTAGAAGACAGTGTGGATATTGTTACAAGCAATTTCTTTATTATCCACATTGTTTTCTATCCCAAACGATAAAAAAAAAAAAAAAAAAAAAAAAATCTATCAACTTGAAATTGTTGTCTGCAGCTTCTTTCAATTTGGACCAGTCTAAAATTTTGTCGTGTGGGAATGGGTTAAACAAGAGAACCGCATGCGGATACCATCGCACGGCTATTCAAGTGCTTGAGTGTGGATTAAATTTCTAAGTAAAGAATGGATATAACTCAAAACTGCATTTAGAATTATCACACTTATTTGCATAGATTGGCTCCGTGATAGTGAACATATGTTCCGAGTTTCAAGTGAATTTATTCAGTAATACCCGAGATATTACAAAATGTCAAAAGAAACGTTACATGCAGGCGGTTACATGTCATGTTGGTCTGCGAATTGCAAGTTTTAATTTGTAAGTCGTGATCCAAAAGATTAACACTACGACAAACACTTTTATACAGAAGTCAGTCAAAGGAGAATAGTTTTTTAGCGGTTTTGTAGGACAAAACCGGTATTTCATATCGATCAACCGGAAACAAGTTTTCACGAATTTTCCACTCATTTCCACGCATGCTCAAACTTGAAGTGAAAATCTATGTGATCGCCTCCATCTTGTTTCATCGCTGTTGATGAAAATAACTTACTTGCTGAATGCCAACAGCTTCCTTTTAGTCACGAATATCCAGGAAAATGGTTTAAAACTTCCA
Source organism: Fragum fragum (assembly GCA_946902895.1). Classification (NCBI taxonomy): domain Eukaryota; kingdom Metazoa; phylum Mollusca; class Bivalvia; order Cardiida; family Cardiidae; genus Fragum; species Fragum fragum. Next base: position 47,097,467 of record OX336372.1, read on the forward strand.
CTTTATATGTCCATGGTAAATTGTCTAATGAATTGTCAAAATGAGAGAAATAATCTCCTCGCGTTCAAGATAGAATCTAGGTCAGTGGTTAGTGTAGTAGGCGAATACATGTAAATCATGTCTGTTAGTTTTGACCTGGCAGGACTAGGGAAATTTATACCCAGTATACGCAGTAAATGTTAAAAGTTACAACCGTAGTCGCGATTAACCCCACCGAATAAAACAGCCTTTTACCTCTCGAATTCGACTATATCTTTGAAACGGACATGTAGTACTGTACTTCAATTTAAAAATAATATGCTCAAAGCAAAAGGAATTCAATGTTAGCTTTTATTGCTTTACCTTTTATCATTTAACCTTTTACACCACAACCACAAATTTTCACGCACTGATGAAATGATATTAAAGAAAACGTTGTGATTCAATCAAAATAGCGATTTCGGTTTTCAGTAAAAGGGTCATGATTAATTGAATGCGGTTCTAACGCAACTCTTAATGGTATTTCAGTTATATCGGGGCGGCTGGGGCTCCAAACCATGGATTCCTGGTAGTTCTCACACCAGTATTACCACTACATCCTTATCGAGCATCAAGCTGCTCATCCCACTTAGGTGTGCGATTTATTTACTCATCTTGATACATGATGGCGTTATTGAGCGCGGTTACTGATAAGCCAGCAAAACCGCTCTCAGGACTTTCAGTCCTTTGATTTTAAATATCAGTTTATCTTGAAATGTGTGAAAGCAAGTCGTGCATATTGATTTAAACTTCTGTAGTAACGATAATGTTGCCTTTCCACTTGTTTGACCTTAACTCGGTTTGAATTGAACCTATTCATATCATATCGAATGAGAAGCTTATTCGAAAAACTTAGAAAATGGAATCATTTGATGTTTTTTTTGAAGCGGGTTTCAAATTGATTGATTGAATGGGGTTTAACGCCACTTTTAACAGTACTACAGTCATATGGTGGCGGCTGGAGCATCTAACCGTGGATTCCTGGTATTTCTCACACCAGTACCACCGCTACACCCAGTTGTTCACCCCACTAAGGTTTACGACTATCAACCCATTGGTTTGAGACCGTGTTTCAAATAACAAGAGCTCTAAAGTGCTTCATAATCCCGAACCTTGTCCGAAAGATGAAACTCTGGAGACGAGTTATTAAGCATACAAAAACTAAAAGAAAATAATTGTACTCGCGTTTAATCCAAACTTAACCCTTGTCATGCTGAATAAAAATCGGTTCCCAAAAATGCTTTGAATCAAAGCACTGAAAGCATTGGACACCTTTATAAAGGATTTGTATTTAATTTGAAAAAAAAAAAAAAAAATACATCAAATACTCCCTTAAAGGTACAAGCAGGTGGTGTAGACTAAGACCAAAATACACTGATGTGCAGGCTGATCTATGTCTATACCTCCTGATAAAACAGGAATAATCCGGGATCAGCACGACAAAAGTTAGTTATGAGGTAACTTTACTCATGAAATGTATAAAAAAGACCTGCCTTTCTTTGTCATTTTAGTATAGGTTGATAATGTGACAACATGAGGCTTGTCCCGCCCACTGACTCCCTAGGCCCCGCCCATTAACTTGGACAGGAAACTCCGCTTCGATTTTTGACGGCATTATTTTCCAAAATTAATGGCATGTAGCATGTAAAAAAAGTTGAATAAGCTGTAGTTACGACGTCCAATTCGCTGAACCAACAATAAAGGTTAACAAAAAAATGGCGGCCAACGTTGGAGTTGAAAAGCTCAGGTTCGGACTGAATAAATTATTTGATTGGTCGGTTTATTCTTTGATTGACAGCTGCGAATGGTCAATTACCATGATTAAACTTATCTAAAATTGTTTACAAACATACGCTTAACCCGGTCCGACTATAAATAGATCCCGTGTTTACAAAATATAATATTTGAAAAAAAAGCAAAAAAAAAAAAAAAAAAAAAGAAAATGATTGTTTTTGTTAAACATGAAAGTTCCGCAATTAGGCATACACATGCGAAATGTAAAATCCATATCGTTTCCGCGCTTGGTATCAATAAGGAAAACCATGCTATAGTAGTGATATATATAACCAAATCAGATTGAATTCGAGCGGCGTAGGAAATTTAGATATTTCAGGTCTAGTGAAATACTAAATTCTCCTGCGCGGCTAGAATCCAATGCAAGGTTTTGCAACACTACTACATCATACTATTCCGTCCATTCTATACCAACGAATATTCACTTTAACAGAAATAAAGCTTACCAAACTTCTTAAAAAACCAACCCCTTTTACAAATCCTAATAACATTATCCATGACGTCATTTTACCGGGAAAACGATGTATCCAACCATATCATATTAGTTCAATAGATTTATGATATTTTTTTTTGTCTTTCGAGTCTAACTTTGTTCGCGTGCAATGAATGTACCCTATAAGGAAATTCGGTCGGCATAAAAATAAAAAATGTATCTTAAATTATTTAATTTTTAGTTTCGTCTATATCAAAAACCAGCGTTCTGATTGGTCGGAAAAATTTATTCATAACTCCATTAACAAAATTTTGAGCAGGCATCGATTTTGTATGCATTCCGCACTAAATAGTCCCATACAAAAAGGTATCAAAATTTGCAAAGCTTTTGTTTTTTCGCTCGATGCTATTAAATTGTTAAGAAATGGAGAGAATATTTTTGTTTTCACGGAGGTATGAACCGAAAAACCTATTCTCACTTATGTATGAATCGGCTTCGCGTATTCATACAGTGTGATTATTTTTTTCGGTCCGTACCTCCATGAAAACAAAAATATCCTCTTCATCTCTTAAAAATACTCTCTAAGTAGCTTTTATCAAGACAATCATGGTTATTAATTAACCGATGAATGTAGATAAGAAAAAAAAGGGCATTTAAAGGGAATACTGACTGCAATGTACATGTACATTCTGTATCAAAAAATATTTTCGCCATTGTCAGAAAGACCATTTGGACGCCATATTGTTTCTAGCGAGTTGCCAAAAGATGCCAAAATGGGACATCACAAAATCACAAAGTATCCCCTTTCCAATGATGCAAAAACATTTTTCTGTAGACGGTATTGCACGCTTTTAGTGATAATCAAGGTTTGCTGCAGAACTAATTCATTCTGGGTGAATGCGTAGAATTCAAAGAACAAAAGGTAGATCATTGATCTACAACTGACCAATCGCAACTGTCAAATAACTAGTCCACCAATCATATCATTCATTATGACCATAAATGAGTTTTGAACTCCAACATTGGCTGCCATTTTAGTTGACATTTTTGTTGTTTTGGCGACTAAAACGTCGTAACTACAGCTTTTCACGTTAGGTCGCCAACCAACTATTTTTCCTTTTGGATACATATTACTTATCTTAAGTTTTGCAAAGAAATGTCGTTTGATATCAGCGCGGGACTTCCTGTTTGAGTCAGTGGGCGTGACTAAAAGAGTAAGATTGCGGAGCCAGTGATTGGTAAATTATCCGGGTCGGAATATAAACTCGTCTAAAATTAATTTTCAAACACATGCTAATCGTAGTCCGACTGAAAAAGGTCCTGTGTTTACAAAATAAAAAATTCGTAAAAAGGATTGTTATTGTATTTGTTAATCATGAAAGTTCCGCAACAACACATGCGAAACGTGAATTCAATATCATACCCCGCATTTGCAGAAAATGGCCAAAGTGTTTAATCCATTTTCTTTAACAGAAGTGATACCCCATTTCGAAAAGAATGACCGTAATGACCTTACAATAATTCTGTAATCTTTTCAACAAAATTCGATCAAAACTGTTAGCTTTTATGCGTTAACGGGGATTTTACTTTGAATTCTTATACAGTCCCTTTTCCGATATTACTTGATGGATCTGACCCAATTCCGAAGGGAACCATCCTTCCAAAAGTATAATCATTCTTTAAGAGTATGGAGACAACCCGATAAATTTTGAAGACTTCATATTATTAATTAAGATTTTCTAAACTAAATTTTCATAAGGCCTCGCCGGATCAGACCGAATTACGAAAAGAACAATCATAATGATGGTACAATCATTCTGTAAAAATTTACAGTGAATCTTGTGAAATCTGGAGACATCATTGTGTTGACTTAGTTATTTTTATTGAATTTTCATAAGGTCCTTTTTCCCGTGATACTTGACGGATCGGCCCAAATTTCGAACGGAACAATCCTTATAATGGTACAATCATTAAATGAAAGTTTGAAAAGAATATGTAAAAAAATGTGGATTCTAGAGTGTTAACAAGGATTTTTAAATAAAAATTTAAAAAGAGCCCCTTTCCATTGTTTCTTAACAGATTAAATCCAATTTCGATAGGAAGTATCCTTATGATGATACAATAATTTTATGAGGAAGAGAATCAGGTAAAAATTAAGACTCTAGAATGTTAACGAGGATTTTTAATTAAATTTCATAAGGTCCCTATTCCCGTGTTTCTTGACAGATCGAATCTAATTTTGAAAGGAAGGATCCTTATGCAGGTACATTTTGTGAAATTTTGAAGAGAATCTGACGAAAACCGTGGATTCTAGAGTGTAAACTGAATTTAATTGAATTTTCATAACCCCTTTCCGTGATTCTTGACGGATCATATCCAATTTCGGAAGGAACGACCCTTTTGATGGTACAATCATTCTGTGAAAGTTTGAAGGGAATCCCATGAAAATTGTTGACTCTAGAGTGTTAACAGAGGTATTTTAATTAAATTTCATAAAGTCCCCTTTCCTGTGTTTCTCGGATCTGGCTCAATTTCAAAAGGAACGATCGTTATGATGGTACATTTATTCTGAGAAAGTTTGATGAGAATCCGATGAAAACTGTGGACTCTAGAGTGCTCATAAGGAAAAGTTAACTGACGGACGCCGGGCGGACAGATGCACGGGCGCCAGACGGGAAAAAGCCATCGCTACACCTCTTCTGGCTTTTGGCCAGAATAACTAAAAATCATAATAACGTTAATCTTGGCGTGACGTCTTATTTTACGGATAAATGATGTCATTTAACCATATCGTACCAATTCTTTTCAGGTATAATAAGAATTTTTTCTGTCGCGTATAATTTAGTCCGCGCGCAATGAATATATCTTTTAGGAAATTCGGTTGGTATATGATGAAAATATAAAATATTTTCTAAGTAAGTTTAACCCTTGTCATGCAGAATAGAATTCCTATCTGAATCTACATTAAAAATTCAAAGGCCTAATAGCACCAGGAGCATTAGTTAAGAGTCAAAATTTATTTTGAAACTGAATTGTAAAATAACAACTTTGGGTTGAAAGAGGCAAAGAGGAGGTGTACACTAAGATCAGACTGCTCTTATGTGCAGTCTGATCATCGTCTATACCATCTGTCAAAACAAGAATTGCACGACAAGGATTAATAAATATTGATTGAGTTCTTTTCCAGTATCATTGTTCAAATTGCCCAAAATAATATTTATACATTCTATGTACAATGTAAAAAAAAAAATTCTACGCAAGTCAGCCTGCGCAAACCCGTGCTAGGTAGTCCATTTTTGCGTGATAATTCACATATAGTCTAGTGTACTAGATTAGTAGTACCCCTATTACCCATGAATGTAGATAAGGAATTATTTGTCGTCTAATCGTAATAAATAACCTTGATTCGCCCTCAAAACAAACACTAAAGGGCGACTTCTACTGAAGATCCTCCACCATTTTAACTTAATTTCCCACTAAAACAAGTATAGGAGCACCGTTTAACCTCTAACCCACAGCTAAAAAATTTATGTGTATTTTACGTCGTCTTAAAAGAGAGAGAGAGAGAGACAGGATGGGTGGGAGTTCAATGCCAATAAACAATGCCAACGCTAAGTCGACCCCATGTCGGGTGAAATTGTGCTTTCAACCTATTCAATCGCAATAACTTTTTTTACGCCAAAAAAAATGAAAATATCTTTTAACATTGTGAAAAATGAAGAAATTGCTTATGTCAAGCTATTTCTTCATTTTCCACAATGTTATCAACCCTAACAATTGTCGTCTGCAATATCATTGAATTTGGACCAGTCTAAATTTTGTCATCTTGTAAAAGGTCAAACTTCAAAGTTCGACTAAATGCATGCTCGTGTAGTAGTGTGGAGAAACAAACCATCTGCTGTACCAGATATAAGGAATATGAGCCTATGCGTTGCATTTCCAACCATTTCGCGTGTGCGTGACTCGCACACATTGAGCACCCTGGACAGCCATTCGGGGCAACTAGAATATTAGCTGATTGTTTAAAGAAGCTTTGGGTCAGTATCTATCTACGACGTCATCTTACAGATACGGATTTTTTCTGTACGACCTTGTCCGCGTGCAATTAATACAATCTGTTAGGAAATTCCGGTTAGTATCTAAGAAAAAAATAGTCCTAGTTCTTAACCGGTCTAGATGCGCGCCTCGTTTAGTTGTGACACGTGTCGATCATACCTGAACTTTTTGTGTTTATCATGTAGAGCAATATGAGATAAGCGAAATATCGGGCAATGAAGATGTGATGCAATTAAATAAGTAATCATTACTTTGCAGTTTTCCCCGTAAAACCTAGGTTTCAAAGTTATCTTAATACGCTAAGCTTTCTCGCAAGTTAACGTTTTCGATTAGCTCGGTTCCGTGTGTAAAAAAGGGGCCAACCAAGACGGAGAGCAAATAGGACCCGTATATGATATGTAAACACTTTAAAAGAGAGTGGCTAGTCTATGTTAGACTAGACGAACGGGTCATGCTTCAAGCCAGGCCAGTTGAAACGCAATTGATTGATTAATTGAATGGGGGTTAACGCCACTTTTAACAGTATTACAGTCATATCGCGACGGCTGGAGCACGTAACAATGGATTCCTGGTATTTCTCACACCATGTACTAGCACTACATCCTTTCTTAGCCTCCAGTTGCTGTCCCACATAGGTTTACAAATATCCATCCATGGGCGAGAGACAAATATCGGAAAGGGTATGTGCTGCCGCCGGAGATCGAACCCATAACAGATTGGGAGTCTGGTGCGCAATGACGGCGGCAAAACACCAATGCAAAGCTACCTTAAAAACATGTTATTCTACACATTAGGTGTAATTTCTATAATAACTCGAGTCAAATATCTGCGATTACTATTATACTTATTGTGACCAAAACTGACCATGGCTTTGTACATTAGAAATTCACAACTCGAACATCAACCTATGAGAGGCGTTTGGGTTTCCGGAGCTGATCACCCATAGCCTCATTCCTATCAATCAAATAGACTCCGCCATCCAGGACACCCCTTTATAGAAAGTCAGTCAAAGCCATGACGTCGTAGTGAGGGAACACCAAAACCACTCAAACACCTGTACAAAGAGAAAAACTTGGGCGAGCAAATGACACGAATGCATAAAAGAGTGGTTAGGAGTGGTGGGATATTTTTTAACCCTTCTCATTGAGCAAGGCATGAAAATTAAAATAAGCTTGAAAACCCAGCAACCTTACTTATGTTTAGTCGGATGCAAAAAGGACGATGCACCGTTTTATTTACGAACCCGCTATAGAGATACAAATCTGTTACAATTCTTTGCAAATATAGTTAGTGCGAAAAGCCCCCCCCCATCCCCCTGGGGGGGGGGCAAATAATCGGCCTTGTGTTGATAATCATTACATGTAGTTTTATCTCTACATTAATTCGCCTGTGTTTGCGTTATCAATGTTTGACCAAAGCCTGGTTTATGCCTACGCAGCTCACGATTTTCACGTCTATCGTTATTTGAGGCATGTATAAGTAAGGAATATTATGTAACTATAGATACAACATCTTGTATTTGCTTTGAGCTGTTGAGGAAAATTTGGATATTTAACGCACCGCGGTCGAGTTGAATATCAAAATTTTCCTTCGCAGCGAGAAGGAAATACAAGATGTTGTATCGCAATCGTAATGTAGTATTCCATTTAGCATAAACTTTTTTTTTAGCTCACCTGCGCACAAAGTGCGAGAATAGCTATTGTGATCGGCCTTTTTCCGTCGTCCGTCTGTCTGTCCGTCCATCCACAATTTCTTTAAAAATACTCTCCTCCTAAACAAGGTTTTAAATATTCAATCTCGGGGGTAAAAAATGACCCCGTCCCTGAGGTCCGAAGTTTGTAAAAAAGCTTAATTAGAGCAATATCAAAAGACTTCTCCTCTTAAGACTTAGACAAAACTATAAGACCTAGGATATTCATATTTGGTATGTAGCATAACTAGATGGTTTTGTACTATATCAACAAAAGTTGTCCTCCTAGGGTCCAAAACGGTCCTGAACTAGGGGTCCAAAATTGGGGAAAACGCAAAATTTGAGGTTGTTGAAAAAAGAAAAAATCTTCATTTTAAGGCGGAGGGCATTTATATTTTGAGTGTAGCAAAGCCTGGCTGTTATCTATCAATTTTGTTTGAATTATGCCTGTAGGTTAAAAACCACCTTTTCCGTGGGTGTCCAAAGACCGTGTTCAACAGTCTTTTCCTCCCAATCTACAAAGTCTAAGGCATATATATTTGGTATATAGCATAACCAGATGGTTCTCTACCATGTAAGCTAAAATCTTAGCCCGGGGATAAAACATGGCACTGTCAAAGAGGTCCAAAATTTTAAAAAACAACCAATTAAGCAAATCTAAATACAAAGAATTTCAGGGTAGACAAAAAAGTACTGTATTTTGCCGATGCCTCTGGTGAGCGATTTAGATTTAGGACCATCATGGTCCTCTTGTTGTATATAATAAATTTACGAAAAAAGAAACAACAACAACAACAACAACAACAACAAAAACCCCACGGCCACCAATAACAACAACACCCACCCGTATTTCTACAAGTATTTTCATTTTCCTTTACCACTCTGATTACGTTTATTCTCATTTTGACGTCATCTATAGAATGAAAATGACGTCATCTTAGACATCCTTAAATGGAACCGTAATACTGACATGTCCGATTTTGTCAGTGTGGAAGTGTGGAGAGGATATATTTTACTAGAAACATTTGTAGGTACACAATAATAGTTTTTAACCTATCCACGTGTTTGTTCTTTTTTTAGAGTGAAGGTTTGTCTGTCCGATCTTAAATTTAACCAATCAAGAAAAAGATAGCTTGGGAAAACACAGTTGAAAATTAAAAAAATGCCTGTATTAAGCAATTTCTTCATTATCCACAACGTTTTCTATCCCCAATAGAATTCAATCAAATTAAAATTGTCGTTTGCAGCTCCTTTCCTATTCTTAAAATTTGTTTTGTGGGAATGGGTTAAAAAGAAAGGATTTAATTGCCTGATTGTTAAAGCAGTCTAGTCATGCCAGTGGACCATTCACAATATATTTCATGAAAAAATTCTAAGAAGGATCGCCTAAATGGGCGGGATAGAAATTCAAATTAACGAAAAAAGCACTGCACCAACATTTTCAAACCAATCAGAATTCCAATAATTCCCGAGATGGGATAGTCAATGCTTTAGTTCAGATTTGACACGTGCTTATTTAAAAAGAAACGCTAAAAGATTTAATTGTAAATTAAGCCTTTCCCCTCAGAATAGCCACCCCTATATTTTTCTTGGTCAATTACAGTTTTAAAAAAAAAAAACATTTGAGGAGGTTTTGATTGAATTGGTCCCGTGGACTAAAGTAGAGAAGATCGTAAAAGAAATCAAAGCAAAATAAGGTAATCCTAGGTAATATTTGAGAAGATCTGGTACCATGTAACAAAAAGAAGAAGTGTTGGTCGGCGAACTTAACCTCGTAAGTACAGCTTAAATAAGCTGTAATTACGACGTTGAGTCGCAAACCAACAAACATGCTTCACATAAATGGCGGCCAGAGTCGGGAGTTCAAAGTTAACTTTCAGTCTAAATACATTGGTCGACGGATTATTGACAGCCATGATTGGTCGATTTTTGACTCTAAGGTTACTTAAGAGATGAAGAGAATATTTTGTGTTTTCATGGAGGTATGAACCGAAAAACCTATCACACTGTATGAATACATCGAGCGAAAAATGCAACAACTTAACAAATTTTGATTACCTATTTTGTGCGGAAGCATACAAAATGGCTGCGTACTCAAAATTTTGTTCATGGAGGTATGAATTAAATTTTTCGACCAATCAGATCGCTCGTTTTTTGATAGACGACACTAATAATTAAATTATATATGGATGGAAATACCTTTTATCCCTAGGAAACTTATATCTAAGCCGATTTTTTTCCTGAATAGTTTGGAGACCAAGGTATACTTGAGATTACATAATAAATACAACTGCTTTTGGGACGAGTTGCAATCCGTTTCGGTGACTAAAGCAGAATACAGTGTTATTGAATTGATTCACGAATGGCTATGATATGAAATAATTTAACCCTTTTCATGCTGAACCCGGAACATCCGTACTTTGGCAGCAGATAAAGAAAAAGATCAGCCTGCACATTCGTGCAGTCTGAGCTTAGTCTCCACCACCTGCTTGTTTCTTTTAAACCAGAATTGTTTAAAAGATAATTTTTCAACAGAATTATTAACGTACAATTGATGCTTCAAGTGCTTTAAGCTCTTTGATTTTAATGAAAATCTGTTGAGGATTTATAATTCAGCATGACTAGGGATAATTAAAATCGTTAACAAAAGCTTTCTTCGATACTTGAATGTAGATAATGATATTTGGGTTGGATTGGTGATTAGAAATCAAGTCTACACTGTGAAAGGAATAAACTTATTTACGAGTGACATTAAAAATAAACATTTATTAATTGAAATTTGGTAAGTTTACTTTGTTAAATTAAGACCCATAGTTTTCTTTGTTTTTGGACTTATGTAGAGAAATTAGACCGATTAACACTTTTATGCTTTAGAACGATTCCCATTGATGATTTCCGAAATGAATTCTAGACATTGGTTTATATACACGGTTTATCCCATTCCTACACAATGGCGCTTTTTTGACGCCCCTAAGAAAAACAATTGGGAAAACATTGTGTAAAATGAAGAGATTGCTTGTACCAAGCAATTTCGTCATTTTACACTATGTTTTCTACCCAAAAAGTTAACAAAATCTAAATTTCATCGACTTTAAATTGTCGTCTGCAACTCCTTTCAATTTAGATCAGTCTAAAATTTTGTCGTTTGGTAATGGGTTGAATACACGTAACACTGGCCCCGCTCACTGATTCCGCTTGCCAAGGCCAATGGGACGTTCCACTTAGAAATTAACCCTTGTCCTTTCTTCACAAAATTTAATTTTTTCGTCAAGTTTAGATCGACTTTGTTTTAAAGTATTTCATCAACACTAAATGAACATGCAGGTAGGATAGACTAAGATCAGACTGCGCACCTGTGCAGGCTGATCTTAGTCTATACACCTGCAACAGCTATTGTCCAATCAGCAATATTCCGGGATCAAGAGAACAAGAAGTAATCGGTGCTTTTTTTCCGACTTTATGGACAGCGAAATTTAAAAAAAGTAAAATAGTTAATTGGTAACTTATTTGTCAATCTTCGCTAAGCTGAAGTGGCGACGTTTAAGTCGCAAAAACAACAAAAATTACTTCACAAGTTGCTAACCAATAAAAATGTTTGAGACAAATGCTACATGTCAATCGTCCACTCCAGGTTTGAATGATTTGATTGGTCAATCGATTTTAATGGTCGACAGGACTTTTAGATCCGTCATTTTTAATCGGTATTAAAATGTTTGATGGTATTTCAAATGACATCATAAATAATAATTCATAATTTCATAAACGTTAATCTACTAAAATTTTAGGCAGTGTTTCTTTTTTTCTTTTTCGTTTATTTTTAAACTCAACTTCTTACATGAATATTAAACCACACTTTAAGCTAGAACCTTTGACGTTCACTCAGAGAAACATTAAGCGAAAGAATCATTTTGAATTCTCAAATGATTCGGTATTATTCTACTTTTTATATCGTATATCAACAAGTCGGATATACTCGTACAGAAAGCAAAGTTTATATCAAAATCGTTTGAAGAGCTGGGAGAAACGTCGACGTTATGTGTAACGTCAGGGGGCATTAGTAGCGTACGTTACGTCTCAAGTATTTCAACACAGGGGCGTTAAAAAAGGGTTTGAACAGGAAAAGACTAAAATAGACATACTTCAAAGCGGCTCTAGCACAGATTATGAAAGAAAGCTTTTGTCTCTAAATTCTTCAGACATTAAAAGAGAGTAATTAAGCTGATTCTGTTATGTAAATGATGGTCATATCTTTAAAAAGAAAGAAAAGGGGCAAACATATTTCACATTACCAGACGCAAAATAAATCAACGAAGTACAACCCAAATAGAACAGAAATTCATCGGGTTAATACGTTATCTGTTGATTGAACCAAATTTGCCTTATTTGTGGTTTCCATAATGTATCAATTACGTCACTGGCTACCGCTAACGATTCGGTCCTTATCGACATTACCCGAAGACTAACGACTTCATCCGATAATCCCGATGTTTCAAAGAAGGATCATAGAGAATATATTACATCACATTGAATTAATAGTGAATTTAGTAGATTTAAACCTTTCCTGTTTTTTGAAATTTTAGACTAGTCCAACATGAAAGATGTTACAGACGACATATAAAAGAGAGTGCAATATGAAAAGTAATTAACCTACAGAGTAGAATATATTGTGGGAAAAGAAGAAATTGCTTATTACAAGCAATTTCTACTTTTCCCACAATGTTTTTTCTCAAGTATAAAATCACGGGCACTTAATAAAAAGGGCTTGAACAGGAATGGGTAAACTAGAAGAAAGAATATTTATCGTGAAATTAACATTAGTAACTATTGGAAACCTATATCGATTTTTCATGAAAATTTGTTCAAGAGCCGCTGTAGGTATTGGTCAATTTAGACTTTAACGTTCTCTGAAGGGTATTTGGTAATATTTTATTTTGTGTTCTCAAACATAGCTATCCTACTTATGGCCATGCTTTGGAGAAGGATTGCTGTTATTGCCATTTGTTTGTTCATCTCTGAGACAAATACAAACGCCGAGGACGTAGATCATGTTTATGGTAAATGGAGATGGATCTTAGCTGGATATTCTGAACCCAAGGACGGAACTAACGAATCACTGGCTAATTCCACCAATGAATCACATGAAGATTCTTCTTCTGAAAGATCGCATGTATTACACGAAGATTCTTCTTCTGAAACATCGCGCGAATTACACGAAGATTCTTCTTCTGAAACATCGCGTGTATTACACGAAGATTCTTCTTCCGAAACATCGCGCGAATTACACGAAGATTCTTCTTCTGAAATATCGCGTGAATTACACGAAGATCCTTCTTCTGAACTATCGCGTGAATTACACGAAGATTCTTCTTCTGAAATATCGCGTGAATTACACGAAGATTCTTCTTCTGAAATATCGCGTGAATTACATGAAGATTCTTCTTCTGAAATATCGCGTGAATTACACGAAGATTCTTCTTCTGAAACATCGCATGAATTACACGAAGATTCTTCTTCTGAATTATTGCATGAATTACACTCCGAATTCCATGAGCCAGGTGATATTCACGAAATATGCAAGGAACTTTGTTCAAGGTAAGAAGTACACCTTTTCCTAGTTAGATTAATCCTTGTTGCGCTGAAAAAAACCTTTGCCAGAATGTATAAAAATCAAAGGGCTACAATTACTAGAATGTTTAATTTTGCGTCTATATCTCTTTTGAAAAAAAAATCATTAATAAACAGCTATTGCATCAAAGGAACAAACAACTGGTGTTGCATTAGGTCAGAATACTCATGCCTTGAGACGGTTTTTTGTCAAATGCTTCCTGCCCAAAAAGGAGCTTGTTTATTATAAAGATTATTGTTTTAAACCAACCCCATCAAAATCAGCTTTTCCGCGCTGGAAATAAAGCGTTCGTTTATAAGTTTTTAGAGTGTTTGAGATAAATCGACTTTAACTATGAATTTATGATATTCCACGAAATACATTCCGTCTGTTGTAAAATGACATCATAGCACGCTTTCAAGTTAACGGAAAGGCGTAGCAAAGATTTCAGCTCATTTGCATAGGAATTGCATAAGTGCAGAAATCAACTTTTTTATCATTCCAGTGCAACATTTCACATTTTAACATAAATGCAGCGCTTCCGATATCAGAAATAAAGGTCCGAGACGAATTGGCCAATATAACAAGATCCTGTGCGAAACATTCCAACCGTTTCAAAAGAGCGCCGAGTCTGATCTGATTTTTCTCTATACTATACGACTCAAAGCTTCTTAATGCGATCAGCAAATATTTCAAATATGATGAATGTCTGTCCATGTATTCCAATGTATTCCAAAGCCGATTTGGAAATACAAAAAATGATGGAATTGGAAAATTAGATAACATCTAATCGACCGTGAATTGTGATATCAATTACAAATTCGTTTCTCTTTCTGATCTACCCGGATTAGTCGTTCCGTGACGTCACGCGTGACGTCAACCTTGCTCCGGAGTGAATGCCGTTAGATTTTAAATAATGACTAGACTCTCCCTATTCGTCGTGATAGAAAAAAGTGAACATGTTTATAGAAGAAATGATTATAATGATAGTAATAAAGGAACTAGTGCAAAATAAAGTAAGAAATATCCACCCATTAGAATATTTTTTTTCAAAAACAGAACTCAAACTTAAAGGTACATATTAATGACCATTTAGGTTTTTCACTTTAGAGATGAAGAGAATATATTTTGTTTTCATGGAGGTATGAACCGAAAAATCTAATCACACTGTATGAATACGCGAAGCGGATACATACAGTGAGTGATTAGGTTTTTCGATTCATACCTCCATGAAATCAAAATATAGTCTCTTCATTTCTTAGAATTTCATAGCATGGAGCGAAAAAAACACAAAAGCTTAACAAATTTTGATATTTTTGTATGGGACTATTTTGTGCGGAAGCGGAATCGCTGCGTGCTCAAAATTTTGTTCATGGAGTTATGAATATTTTTTTCGACCAATCAGAACGCTCGTTTTTGATAGACGAAACTAAAAAGTACATTATTCGAATTTGTTCTTCTCCAAACATTACTCAGCAGTTATAAGTAATGAACAACCTACATCGAAAGTCACGTCATAAATTTTCTTTCCTAGATTTTGACAACAATGTAAGGAATAAATTATTATACTCAACCAAGTTCATCACGGAAAGGCTGGCCAACCAAAGATAAGTACAACGAAACGAACTCTTAAATGCCTGACTTAATTTCTGTCGATAAAGTGCGAAATATATCGATCCACGGTCAGTCCAAAGAGAAAAATAGAATAGAATAAAACAAGAGTGCCATTGGTCCAAAAGCGATCACCTGAGTCGTGGACTGCAGAGGTAATCAAAGCCTAGGATCTGTGAGAAGTAGCATACACATAGCGAGGAAGAGTTTTCATATAGACGTTTGAACAAAAAAATGTAGCCTTTGGAGTGCAAACAAGGGTTTTCTACGATTTGCCCGGTGACCTAGTTTTTAACAGCATTTGACTAAGTATCGGACAAAACCAAGATTTTACTGAGACAAACATTCTGACCCAATAACAAGACATTTGATTAAAAAAAAAAAAAAAAAAGACCTCTAGAGTGCACACCAGATTTTTCTACGTTTTGACCCGGTGACCTAGATTTTAACCCTATTTGACCCTTTATCTAATCTGACCCAGAATTCATGGCAAAAAACATTCCAAAATTCTAGCAAAAGTTGTGGCCTCTAGAATGTACACAAGATGTTGGCAGACGAAGTACATAGTACGAAGGATGCCGGACACAGCTTAATAAAGGGCTTTACGAAAAGGTTCCGGTGATCTTTTCCTGTTAGATATAAAAAAAGTAAGAAAGGGAAATCGCCATTGTTTTGATCTTCACGAAACACAAAATTGCCATTAAATAGACTTGGTGTGCCGAGGAACAAGTGTCAAGTATGTTCTGTTCCTTCACAACGAGATTGCGTAGCAATCGGAGGCTAAAGTTACCACGGTAAAATTCCAACCCACGCAGAGTAAAATGTGAAAACATCTAACGCAAATAATACAATCTTCTGCCACATGAAAAGTAGATCGGACCAGATAACACGACTTCGAATGTTTAATAATACGCCCGATTGAACTCAGTTCAGACAAAGGCGAGATTTGACTCATTTCATTAATATTACTAGTATACAGTGTATTCATGCGAGTGGTCTGAATTTGGCAAAATTATCAAAAATTAATGAACGAATGGTTGAAAGAGAGAAGATATATAATATACTGGACATTTCAAATCATGTATAATCGTATCACATTGTTAAAAAAAGTGTTTGTTTTTTAATTCCGAAATAATATCTTTTAAGAAGAAGAAATTCTTATTGACTTAAACCACAAAAGTTTTTCGTCGTACAAAATGATACATTTAACAATAGGATCGATTTGTCTCGCACTCAAAAAAAATACGCTCTCGTACATTTTTGGTATTGTATATTGGTGTGTGTGTTTTTGAGTGTGTATATGAGTCCATATATCCGTATATCATCGATTCAAATTAAGTAATTAATTGATAATCTTTAACAATTAAACGTTTAAGTAATCGAGGAAAGAAGTGCATAATTAGCTATCTATTTTATTTTTCTGTGAATTATGATAATTATTTCTGTACAGGTATATCTAAATCTGATATTAATTACATGTAGATAGTATCATGATCTGTATGTTCTACGAGCAAAATCTTCTCGTAAGAAGTAACATAAATTCAGCAGTAATTTCTTGTTTGTGATCTGGAGTAGAATAGTAAATTTAAGCATATTAGGTCTCGAATAGTTAAACTTTTTTATGAATTTTTACGTGTATCGGTAAATTCATTGCATATCAAAACAAAATGAAATCCTCTACTTCCTATGAATTGCATAGTGTACAGACTCTATGAGACCTTTCGACGTTGCCGTATATCCCTGTTTCGATGCGAAGAGAATGGTATTACAATGACAGACCGTATTTTTTGTTAATGAATGATATTTAGATATGGCAAATAATAAAAATAAAGTTTAATATGTTTGTGGAGGGTAATCAATTTGTAAGATCTTATGTAGGAGTACACTGATTGGATAAAATTATCTATGAGTGTTTGAATTCTTGCAAAAAGGCATTTTGTTTTTAAGACCATGATAGATTTTACCAAAAATATTAACATTTTCGATTAGAATTTCTTTTATCATTGAAAGCCAATTATTCTTTTGCTTTCCCGGTGTTGTCTAGAAATGAGATCCGGTGTCGTCTAAAAGAGAGATGTTTATGTTTCTCAGAATTACATCATCAGTAGAAATCAACGTAAACCAATATTTCAAAGCTAAAACAATTCTTTTTATATAGAGTGTATAACGTCCCAATATAATATAAACACCTGCATTACGTGTCGTACTTTTGATTTAAAGAACTTTTAAGTGTATCCTTTCGATCGGTTTTGATTTATTCAGACCCCATATATGGCCACCATAATTCAATATTGAGGCTATGAATTTTACTTATTCTAGAGTTACAGTATTACAATGGTCCTGCTGTATATAGCTGTTAAGCAAAGTTGACGGTTTTAAGCTCGATTGGAATATTTTGTTTGTCAAATTAATTGGTATTTCATTGGGACGTATTCGCATTGTCTGCAAAGAATTTGGTCATGCTAGGATTTTGTATCTGTTTGTATCTACCTCCGAATTACATCTGTAGGATATATTAGCGACATCTGCATATCACTTTTGAGAGGCGCAAATTTTAATGTAAACCTGGAAAATGACCGCCCGTCCGGCAGCCCACTCTCTCTGTCTCTGTCTGTCTCTCTATCTGTGTCTGTCTCTCCGTCTCCCTCTATGTTTGTCTGTTTCTCTCTTTACCTTGAAACTATAAAGCGTATATTTACATAACGAGTAAAATACTCGCATCGCTTGCGAGAGCCTCCAATGTTTGAACCTGGCTACACACCCCATCTCTCTCTCTATATATATATCTCTCTTAAGCTTCACGTGCTGAAATCCTGCGGGCTTTTATAATGACGTAGTGTCCGTCGCCCACTCGTCTGTAAAACGTTTACTTTAAAAATCGTCCTCTCACAAAGAACTAAACAAAATTCAACAAAAACTCTTAGGAATGATCCTTGGGTGACCCTTCATCAGACTCATTCAAAAAATTTTGATCGGTATATGCATGTATACATATGTATATATATACATATAGCGTTACAATACCAGCAAAGCAAACTCGACTTTTATGGGTAAGTTGAGTCCGTTAGCGCAAAACTGGCAGATCTGCACGTAATCGACAGTAGATTTGGGTAGAAAGTGACCCCTGCGATAATCCGAACATCAAACTATTTCTGCCAGTGTCAAATATCTCATGTATATATATCTCAAGCTTACAGCGCTTTCAGCGCTTTGATTGTTCAAGTTACTACCTAATTACATTGCAAATTTTTAACTCGATGAATTATTATAAATACCAAACACAATACTATTTTTTACCATAAACCAAGCGGTCGTATAGATATTTTCAGTGTATAATGTAAAGACTCGATCATCTTTTTAGTTTTTATGTTTTTAAACACTTTTCAAAAGGAATATTACATATGTCATTTCAATGGATATAAATTACAATCATCAGTTTATTTTTTGTTTCTTTTCAGAGTCGAGCGATGCCCATCCATTTGTCCCCAGTCTTATCTGGACCCTTGGATTGGACGTCGAAAATGAAGGAACACGGACACGTCAACCATCTATCCGATTACACTATTCTACATATTACAACACATTTTTGCATTTTGATTGGACGTCCAAAATGAAGAGACATGTATATCCCGATTACATTATTTACTCGCATTTTGATTGGACGTCGAAAATGAAGAGACATGTATATCCCGATTACATTTTTTACTCGCGTTTTGATTGAATGTCGAAAATGAAGAGACATGGATATCCCGATTACATTATTTACTCGCGTTTTGATTGGACGTCCAAAATGAAGAGACATGGATATCCCGATTACATTATTTACTCGTGTTTTGATTGGACGTCGGAAATGAAGAAACATGGATATCCCGATTACATTATTTACCCGCGTTTTGATTGGACGTCGAAAATGAAGAGACATTGACATCACGATTTCACTATTACAACACAATTTTGCTTTTTGATTGGACGTTGATGATGATGGTACACATACATGTCAACCATCTATCCGATTATAATAATTAACTCATTATCACGCAATTTCGCAATTCGTTTTGGCGATGTAAAACTCGATTTAGAAAATATTGCGATAAAAGGAGAAGTTGCTTGCTTAAAGCAATTTCTTCTTTTCAATCAATGATTTCCTACTAGCGTGGTTCTTATTTTCAATATAAACATCCTTCCAGTTGTTATGAATTCCGATTCATAAACAAAAATTGAATAACTAATTTGGTAAAAAAAAGCGCCTAGTATATTAAAATATACATTCCACACAGATAAAATAACCCGTATCTGAAAGTGTCAAATACGGTTCCATATAACGTAGTCTAAGATGTCGTCGTTTTTATTCCGTATAAGACGTCATGATGCAAATAAACGTAATCAGAATCACTTAAGAGATGAAGAGAATATTTTTTGTTTTCATGGAGGTATGAACCGAAAAACCTAATCACACTGTATGAATACGCGAAGCGGATTCATACATTGTGTGATTAGGTTTTTCGGTTCATACCTCCATGAAAACAAAAAGTATTATCTTCATTTCTTATAATTTAATAGCATCGAGCGAAAAATTCAACAACTGAACAAATTTTGATACCTTTTTGTAGTGAACTATTTTGTGCGGAAGCATTCAAAATGGCTGCGTACTCAAAATTTTGTTCATTGAGGTATGAATTAAATTTTACGACTAATCAGATTGCTCGTTTTGGATAGACGAAACTAACAAGTAAATTATATCTATTTAATAAGAAAAATAGGTACATAATAAATGGAATAATACTTTACGATTGCGATACAGCACCTTGCATTTGCATCTCGCTGCGAAGGAAAGTTTTATATTCCACTCGACCTTCGGTCTCGTGAACAGAAACAGGCTTCGATAACCCCCTATATTTGTGAACTGGATTTGTTATACAGTAAAAGAAGGCTTAAGAACAGAAACAGGCTTCGATAAACCCCTATATATGTGAACGGGATTTGTTTTACAGTAAAAGAGGGCTTAAGAGCAGAAACAGGTATTCTCAAAACTAAACATCCATACTCCAAAAATTTGTTAATTTGAATTGAAATCAATATTACGTCATGCGACGAAATGATAACGTGTTGGCTGACTATTTTGGTGAATTTGGGATGAACTAAAGTGAAAGAGAGTGGCGAAAGGTATCGAACCTGGAAAAAGCTTTGGTTCTTTTACACTTTTCCGAATAAAGAAAAACTAATTTATCTTAAGATATTAATCCTTACCTGTTTAAGCCCTAGTTTTTACGACCCTGTGATTTTATAATTGAGAAAACATTGTAAAAAAAAATTCTTCTTTTCAACAATATTTCCTACCCTGCTGAATGAATATTTTTCAAATTCAATCCAATTTGAATTGTCGTCTGCAAAACATTTAAATCTCGGACAGGTCTAAAGCTTTGAAAAACAGGAAAGGGTTAAATACACGATATGTTCTCCAGGAAACATGCCTCAATGAAATCTATATGTTGTTGGAAAATTTAGATCATTTCATGACGTCAATCTTGTCATGTTACTTTAAACACCCCCCCCCCCCCCGAGGGAAGACGACGTTCGGAAACAAAACAAAACAAAAGAGCTTTCAACCCACAATGACAAAGATCTTAAAACATCTCATCAACTAAAACTTGTTGTCTGCATCTTCTTTAAATTTGTACCAACACAGCAAAATTTTAGACCAGTCCAAATTGAAAGAAGTTGCAGACGACAATTTCAAGTTGATGGAATTTTGAATTTTTTTTGTCTTTTTTGGATATAAAACATTGTGGATAATGAAGAAATTGCTTGATACAAGCAATTTCTTCATTTTCCACAATGTTTTCCAAAGCTTTTTCGTTGAGGGGCGTAAAAAGGAGGGATTGATTTGGAATGGGTTAAATTTGTACAAACCCTAACCTTTAATTTCTTCATCTGGTGATGGATTAATGTACAAACATGTTTTTGTTACTTTGTGGCTGATATTTACATTGTTCCCATTTTTGTGAATCAGAAATATATTCTTTCTAAAAATGACTATTTTGTTATTTGGGCAAGGTTTCATTGATAAAGGATCCCATGAGAAATGAGATGAAGCACCTCGCACAAAAGCATGTAACTATGGTGAGCTTAGAAAGCGTGTTAATGTTTTCTTTTCATTTTTTGATTAAAGTTTGCTATAACATTAAATTTTTCTTTGTTTTGAATAAACAAATCAGTGGTTTTTCAGATTTTCAAATTGAGCGTGTTTTTCTAAGTGTATATCGACACGAAGGTTGAATTGCGTGGCTATTTGGCGGGAAAAAGGGATTAACCCTTTTCTATTCAATCACGAGTATTCACGTCCCCGTGTTTTGAAAAAAAAAAAAAAAAAAAAACATTGTGGAAAAGAAGAAATTGTAACAAGCAATTTCTTCTTTTTCCACAAATTTTTCCACCATATAGAATGATTTTTTTTCAAATCATATCCACTTGGATTGTCGTCTGCAAAACCTTAGGATTTGGATAGGTCTAAAACTTTGAAAAATGGGAAAGGGATAAAGGGTAGTTATTTGTAAATGCTAATCCAGGTAAGAGACCGGGTGAGCAAACATGGGGTATCTTATTGACGAGTGACCTTTCTTTTATCAAAAACTGATCTACTTTCGCGTACAGACAGACAAGACATTTAACCCTTTCCTGTTTTGCAAATTTTGGACCTGTCAAAATTCAAAGGTTTTACAGACGACAAATCATAAGTTGATTTCATTTGAAAAATAACCATTTTGTAGGGCAGAAAAAAATTGTGGAAAAAAGAAATAGCTTGTTACAAGCAATTTCTTCTTTTTCCTCAATGTTTATCAAGTATAAAAAGACAGGGACGTAAAATCCAGGGATTAAATAGGAAAGGGCAAGAAGGCTATTAGTTCTCAAAATATTACCAAAGTCAAGAGAGAACGGAATCTTACATTGCCGTCTGTGCTGAACATAAGATTGTATACTTCAACGGGGATAGAATACCGCTAGTTTACAAACTAAAACCTAAAACCTTAAAATTTACAACATTTGTGACTGTGTTGCAATTATCAATTAGCGTATGTAGGTAACTATCAAGTGTTCGGTTAATAAGCTATACAACATTCTCTTTTAAGCCATTTCCACACATTGACGCTTTTTGACGCTCCCGAGAAAGGCAATTGCGAAAACATTGTGTAAAATGGGGGAAAATGCTTGTAATAAGCATTTTTTTAATTTCATAAAATGTTTGCTAATCAGAAAAAGATAAAATCAGAAATTTCATAAAATTTGAATTGTCGTCTGTAACTCCTTTCAATTTGGACCAGTTTAAAATTTTGTCGTCTGGTAATGGGTAAATAAGCTGTATAACTTTCACTGTTTAATCTACATTATGTGCCTAGACGTAAGTTAGATGAGCACAACAAATATAAGAAGAAATACGAAGTGAAATTATTGTAACTAAATAAAATAAAACAACAACAACAACAACACAACAACAACAAAACACCACCACCAACAACAACATAACAATACACACAAAAACCCACACAAAACACAACAAACAAACAACAACACCCCACACAAAAAAAGCAAAAACGAAACAGCAGCAACATTAACAGCAACGACAACGACCACAACCAAACACCAAAAAAGGTCGTTTATTACAAAGAAAACCGTTATCCTTTGTGATTTCTCTGAAATAATGAAAACGGTTAAAATCTAGACAATGCTGAAAATGTAAAAAAAACTTCATGTCAACTCCCCTAGGTCTCTATAGATTTTCTTAATTAAGCTGTAAGTACGATGTTTAAGACGCTGAACAAACATAAATGCTTCACATAAATAATGGCCAATAAATGAGTTCAAAGTTCATTTTCGGTCTAAATGGTCGATCGGTCAATCGATTCTTTGATTGACAGACTCGACCTGTTATTTTATGAGATAGCCGCATTCCATGCGACTGCTTACAGTTCATTTGTGACCCGGCGAACCAAAAGGAGCCGTCTCTGTAATGCTTATCGACCTTGATCAGACTGCGCATTTAGCACAGACTGACAAGGCTCGAAATCTGTGGTTCTAGAAGATTTTCCGAATCTAAAAATCTGAATATAAAATTTGTTTTAGAAATATGAACACCCCTTGGCATGGGTTATTTCGATCTGTTTTGGAATTATTTCTTTATGGAATGCCCGGACGACCCCCTTTTTGTGTGATAGACAGCGGTTAAGTAAATACTGTCTCAATTGCTGTTAGAAACAAAGGCATGCCTCATGAATAGACGGATTTTAAGACGTTTTACTCGAACAAGTAGTTGCAAAACCTCGATCTATTTAAAACAACACAAACAACAACAGCAACAACAACAAAGGAATCGGAAATAATTGCGAATGAAAGGACGAGTTACTTTCTCATATATAATATTATTCTTATTTCAAAGCATTTTTATAAAAAAATATCTCAAGGGAAATAAAACGTGTATTGATTGGTAAAGGGTATTAAATCAAGTTCCGAATCTATCCGAAATTTGGCTTACTTCTGTATCATCACCACCGAGGGAGGTCGACATTCTTATGAACGTAAGTATTTACACCGTTTCTTTATTAAGAAGAGAAGAAAAGTGATTCGCATCTCTCGGAAATGATATTTTGATTAAATTAGCTAAACGCCAATTTTAAAAGTATTTCAGTCACATCGCGACGGCTGGAGCACCTAACCGTAGATTCCTGGTATTTCACACACCTGTACTACCATTACATCCTTTCCGAGTTTCCAGTAGTTAAGCCGAATTAGGTTTACGATTATCGACCTATTGTTTGGAGACTAATGTCGGGAAGAATATTCGCCGCGGCTAGGAATCGAACCCCTTTGCATAGGAGTCCGAAGAAAAGTGTCTGTAGGTTGTGCATATTGCTGAGACTGGCCAGGAGAGAAACTTGTTGCTCTGTGATGTTTCTTAGCCCATTACCAGACGAATTTTTTTAGACGAGTCCAAACTGAAAGAAGTTGCAGACAAGAATCTTTAGTTGCTGAAATTTAAGAATATTTTGTCTCTTTTTGGTTAGAAAACATTGTTGATTTTGAAGAAATTGCTTGTTACCAGCAATTTCTTCGTAATCCATAATGTTTTCCCAAACTGTCTTATTAAGAGGAGTAAAATGGCGTCATTGTGTGAGAGTTGGTTAAAGATATAAAACACAGTCATTTGTTTCTATACCATTTTTTTATGTTATCAAGAAAAAAAAAAAAAAAACAACAACACCCACTTACTAGTAATATTAATTCAATACAAGATGACCAAATTTTAGAATCAAAGAAGTTTCTAACCAACAATTTTTTAGTCGATAAAATTTAAGATTTTTTTATTCTGTTGGGGTTGAAGACATTTAGGATAAAGAAGATGTGGATAATGATTATGAAAAGATTGCTTTCTTCATTTAAAACATTTTTTTTTTCAAATGCCTATTTTCTTGAAGGACGTGAAAATGTAGGACATTCTACCTTACCATAATTATATTCATTTTTGAATACAACTCCATAATGACTTGCGTTTTTTGGTCAATATTTGTGGTAACATTATTTTATATCAACACGTTATCATTCTTTTCACAGTCATTGCTACTTAAATCTTTCAGAGCTGTTGATTACATGGATTTGAACGATTTCAACACGCATTTTCGTGTTTGATCGGGTCCGATGTCCAAACTTTGATTCAAGTTTCTATTCACAAACGGAATTATTTTTGAAATCTATCACCGTCAACGGATAATATAAAAATTTCTTTGTGGTATGAAACTCTGGACGTTTTGGGAAAATGTATAATAGGTTAGTAGGAGATCAAATTGTACGCGAGGTGCACTGTTTTATTTACCTTTTCTGTTCAGTTCCGGCCCTTGGCTCCATATCGGAAGTATCATTGTCTCCATTTTGCACTGTTCTCCAAAAAGAGATCGAGCCCGAGATTACCGGTCGTGTAGATATTACATGCATATTGAGCTTGACAAATTTTTGCCCAATTTAACGCAATATTAAAAAAGATATGCCACTCGTCCCGAAACTTCTCGAACAACCCTCGGAATATTAAGCAGAACTGAATTGCTTTCGAAAAGAATCTGATGACTTTTAGATAGTTCAATTTTACTTCAAACCTTTAATCTGAAATTAAAACAGGCTCTTCCTTCGTTCTTTAGTGATTGTATGTCGTCGGTAGGCAACGAAATGTCTTAGCAATACCTTTATATTACTTAAGTTACGATATTGGGGTCTCCTTGCACCAATATACTATATTCAAATTAGGTTGTATTCCGCTCTCGTCCATTTGTATTTCTACCATAAAATGTGTTCATAATTTGTTGAAATTGAAGTGATTGCTTTTCCCGGCTGTTGAGAAACCCACAAAGAAACAGTCAACGAGAAGGTAAGCATTGCATCGTTTCTATTTTCCATAAGTGACATGTAGAAGGGAAGCAAACTGTAATCAGACTAGCAGGCAAGTGGGATTTCACTTTTTACATTGATTCAGTCTAATGTTTCTCGTTTAGTCCACTAATTGACTCAGCCTTTTATTCCACAGTCTTCATGTCTTAGATGTTATACTGTGTCGAAAGCCTACTGAAAGTCCAGATATATAATATCTTTAAACATATTTAGTTCTTAAATCAATGGCTTCTCTCAATAGAGTAATGCAAGAATAACTTTGCGAAATCTGTCTTCAGATATCTAATAATAGTTTGTTATTTTCAAAACCAATCCTTTGTTCATTCCTGATAATTTTTCCGTAGTCTTTACAAAGACTGAAGTCTGGCTTATGGGTATTTTTTATTTATTTTTGTCCATTTTTGTGCCTTTTCTGTGTATAGGTGTAGCATTGTTCAGTTTCCATCATCTTGGTACCCTGGACTCTTCCATAGATCAATTTAATATTATTGCTAGTGGGTTGTTGGCGTTTCTCTGAGTAATTCGAGATTAATTGGTCGAATCCTGGTGGTTTTCAGGTCGATGGTACATATTGCGATCGTGTTCCGTCCGTCGTCGCCCGTCTTAAAAAGTGCGCTAGCCTTTTACATTTTTGACTTTTTCTTATGAACCCTTGAACGGAATTCAACAAAAATTAGCAGGAAGCATCCCCTTGGATACGCGCTCCAGATTTGTTCACGTAATGGCGGTTTCTCCCCTTTTAGCCGTATAAGGGGCCAAAAAGGCTCAAAATTGGTACATCTTAAAAGAACAAACTTGTCATGACCTGGCAGTTGCATTTGATTCACATTTGGTATTCAGAGTCTTTAAGACAAGGACCTAAAGTTTTACAAGAAAAAAGAAAATCTGTAAAGAATTGGCCGTGATAGGGTTGGGGCAAATGTGCATTGGGGCATAAGCTAAAACTGTTAAAGTTTTAAAAATCTTCATCTCCAAAACAGAAAGGAGTAGAGCTTTGATATTTGGTATAGAGCATCATCTGGTGGACCTCTGTCAAGATTATAAAACTTACGGCCCCAGGGTCAAAATAAACCCGCCCCCAAGGGTCACAAGTAAACATAAGCTTATAAAGCGAACACTTCACAATATTCTTCTCCCAAACCGAAAAACCTAGAACTTTGAAATTTGGTATAAAGCTTCATATGGTGGATCTCTATCACGATTGCATATATTATGGCCAAAGAATCAAAATTGGCCCATCCTCAGGGGTCATAAGTTTAAAATATGCTTATATAGTGACAATTAAAATCAAAGGACTGAAAGTCCCGAGAGTGGTTTTGCTGGCTTATCAGTAACCCCGCTCAATACTGCCAGTATGTATCATCAAGATGAGTAAGTTAATCGTGCACCTAAGAGGGATGAGCAACTGGAGGCTCGATAAGGATGTAGTGGTACGGTACTGGTGTTAGAACAACCAGGAATCCATGGTTAGGAGCTCCAGCCGCCTCAATATAACTGATATACCATTAAAAGTTTGGTTAAACTCCATTCAACAAATCATGACCCTTTTACTGTTTACCGATATCGCTATTTAGATTTAATCACAACGTTTTCTTTCATATCATTTCATCAGTGCGTGAACATTTGTGGTTATGTCATAAAAGGTTAAATGATAAAACGTAAAGAAGTCAAAGCTAACATTCAATTCTTTTTTGGTTTCAATGATTTAGTCGAATTCGAGAGATAAAGGGGTGTTTTATTCGATGGAGTTAAATACGCGCTTGAATCTCTACTATAACAGGGTTAATTGAAACATATACTGTGTATATGGGATGTAAATTTGCCCAGCCCTGCCAGGTCAAGATTATGCGTTTGTTTACATGTATTAGCTAACTCCACTAACCACAGGCCCTGATTCTATCTTGAAACGCGAGGAAATTATTTCTCTCGTTTAGACAATTCATTAGAGAATTTAGTCGAAATTTTAAAACATTTCCCTTGATATTCATGACTAAAAGGAGGCTGTTGGCATTCAGCTAGTAAGTTATTTTCTTCATCAGCAATGAAACAAGATTGAGGCGATCACATAGATTTTGACTTCAAGTTTGAGTATGCGTGGAAATGAGAGGAAACGCGTGAAAACTTGTGATCATTTATCATAATGGTAACTGTTTATACCTTGCCAAAAATTGGCCCTTTATCGAGGGTCACATGTTTAACATAGAGCCTAAATAGGGAAAATTTCAATACTTGAACTCCAAGTAGGACATTCCGTTCTTGTTATAACTTCCCGGGAATACAAGTATTTTATTTTTACAATAAAAGTAACTTTGGGTATATTCTTAGAGTTTGAACAGTAACTTTTGAAATAAGTTTGAACAGAATGCTATACTGGAAAAAGGTTGGTAAATTAAGGTTTGCTGTGTCATGACTGATTTTTCCATTTTTACTGAATATCTAAAAGATGAAGAGAATATATTTTTTTCATGGAAATATGAAACAAAAAACGTAATCACACTGTATGAATTCACGAAGTGTGATTTGGTTTTTCGTTTCATACCTCCACGAAATAAAACAAACCAAAACCACAAAATATATTCTTTTCATTTTTTATAATTTAATGACATTAAACGAAAAAAGGCGATTACTTTACAATTTTGGTGCAATGTTTATGGATCTATTTTATGCGTAGGCATACAAAATGACTGCGTTCTCAAAACTTTGTTCGTGGAATTATGAATATTTTTTTCGGCCAATCAGAACGCTCGTTTTTGATATACGAAGTTAAAAATTATATTATTTAAGTTTAAGATGTCTGTGAAACCACAATGAAGATAAACTTAGCATTGGTTGTATGCCATATTATATAACCAATAAATATACCAAACGCATCTGCTTTTTATTCGATCTACCAGCTCCTACGTATTTAGATAGACGTGTTTTATTCTGACTATTAGAAAATAAAATTAACTTTTTTGTGATAATCTATTTTTAAAGAAGTTCATTTTTAAAAATCAGTATAGAATTCAAACTCAGGATCACTGGTTCATCTTTTCCTGTTCCAATCATCGATGAAAAAGTAGGGGCAGTATAGGAAAAGAATTGACCAATGCTTGCCCCGCCCACTTATCCCTCCGACTCACACAGGAAATCCCGCTTCGATTTTAAACGGCGTTATTTTGCAGAATTTATGGCCAGCTGCGTGTAACAAAACAACAGAATGGTAGGTTGGCGACCTAAACGTTTCAACTACAACTTTTCAAACTGTAGTTACAACATTTAAGTCGGCAAATCATCATTTGCTTCGCGTATCCATACAGCGTGATTGAGTTTTTCGTTTCATACCTCCATGAAAAAAAAAATAATCTCCTCATCTCCTAAATGAATTGACCAATCGCTGGCCCCGCCCACTACCTTCCTAGGCCCCTCCCACTAACTGCGACAGAAAGTTCCGATTCGATTTTCAACGGCGATATTTAAAACAAGAGGGCCATCATGGCCCTAAAATCGCTCACCTGACTAATGTAAGATGATTCAAAATTTTGCCAACACTTTTGAAAAGGGTCACCCAAGGAATATTCATTTAAGTTTAGTTGAAATTGGCCCAATGGTTACTGAGGAGATGTTTAAAATATTCAAAATAAAAAGCTGCCACGCCCTGCCACGCCCATATTTTGGCGTAAATCAAAATTCTGCAAACACCTTTTGAATAGGGTCACCAAAGGAACATTCATGCCAAGTTTTGTTGAAATTGGCCAAATTATTACTTAGGAGAAGATATTTAAAGATTTCTAAATAAAAAACTGCCCCAACCTGCCACGCCCATATTTGGGCGTCAATCAAATTTCACAAACATTTTTTGAAAAAGGTTCACCCAAGGAAGATTCACGCCGAGTTGTTGTTGAAATTGGCCCAGTGCTAATGTAGGAGAAGATATTTAAAGATTTCTAAATAAAAAACGGCCATGCCCATATTTGGGCGTCAATCAAATTTCCTAAACACGATTTGAAAAGGGTCACCGAAGGAACATTCATGCCAAGTTTGGTTGAAATTGGCCCAAAGGTTACTGAGGAGAACATGTTTAAAGATTTCTAAGTCAAAAACTGCCAAACCCTTCCAAGCCCTTATTTGGACACCAATCAAAATTCTAGAACAACTTTTGGAAATGGTCACTCAAGGAACATTCATACCAAATTTGGCTGAAATTGGCCCAATAGTTACTGAGGAGAAGTTGTTTCAAGATTTCAAAGTCAAAAACTGCCACGCCCATATTAAGGCGTGAAACAAAATTCTGCGAACAACTTTTGAAAAGGGTCAACCAAGGAACATTCATGCCAAGTTTGGTTGAAATTGGCCCAATGCTTACTGAGGAGAAGATGTTAAAAAATTTCAAAGTCAAAAAAGTGCCCGACCCTGTCACGCCCATATTTGGGCATGAATCAAAATTCCGCGAACAACCTTTAAAAGGGTCACCCAAGGAACATTCATACAAAATTTGGTTGAAATTTGCCCAATAGTTACTGAGGAGAAGATATTTAAAGATTTCAAAGTCAAAAACTGCCACGCCCATATTTGGGCATCAATCAAAATTCCACATACAACTTTTGAAAAGGGTCACCCAAGGAACATTTATGCCTAGTTTGGTTGAAATTGGCCCAATGGTTCCTGAGGAGAAGATGTTTAAAGATTTCAAACTCAAACACTGCCACGCCCGGCACCGCCCGGCCACGCCCATATCTGTTGGTCAATCAAAATCCGCGAACAACATTTGAAAAGGGTCACCCAAGGAACATTCATACAAAATTTGGTTGAAATTTGCCTAATAGTTACTGAGGAGAAGATGTTTAAAGATTTCAAAGTCAAAAACTGCCACGCCCATATTTTGGCATCAATCAAAATTCCACGAACAACTTCTGAAAAGGGTCAACCAAGGAACATTCATGCCTAGTTTGGTTTATATTGGCCCAATGGTTCCTGAGGAGAAGATGTTTAAAGATTTCAAACTCAAACACTGCCACGCCCGGCCACGCCCATATTTGTTGGTCAATCAAAATTCCGCGAACAACGTTTGAAAAGGGTCACCAAGGAACATTCATGCCAAGTTTGGTTGAAATTGGCCCAATGATTACTGAGCAGAAAATGTTTAAAGATTTCAAAGTCAAACACTGCCATGCCCGGCAACGCCAATATTTGGGCATAAATCAAAATTCTGCGAAAAACTTTTGAAAAGGGTCACCCAAGGAACATTCATGCCAAGTTTGGTTGAAATTGGCCCAATGGTTACTGAGGAGAAAATGTTTAAAGATTTCTAAGTCAAAAACTGCCACCTCCTGCCACGCCTATATTTGGGCATCAATCAAAATTCCACGAACAACTTTTGAAAAGGGTCACTCAAGGAACATTCATGCCAAATTAGTTGAAATTGGCCCAATGGTTACTGAGGAGAAAATGTTTAAAGATTTCTAAGTCAAAAACTGCCACGCCCTGCGACGTCCTTATTTGGGCATCAATCAAAATTCCACGAACGACTTTTGAAAAGGGTCAACCAAGGAACATTCATGCCAAGTTTGGTTGAAATTGGCCCAATGGTTACTGAGGAGAAGATGTTTAAAGATTTCAAAGTCAAAAACTGCCACGCCCATATTTGGGCATAATTCAAATTTTCGCGAACAACCTTTAAAAGGGTCACCCAAGGAACATTCATACAAAATTTGGTTGAAATTTGCCCAATAGTTACTGAGGAGAAGATATTTAAAGATTTCAAAGTCAAAAACTGCCACGCCCTGCCACGCCCATATTTGGGCGTGAAACAAAAATCTGCGAACAACTGTTGAAAAGGGTCACCCAAGGAACATTCCTACCAAGTTTGGTTGAATTCCACCCAGTGGTTACTGAGGAGTAGATGTTTAAAGAATTGTTGACGACTTCCGACGCACGACGCACGACGCACAACGCACGACGCACGACGGACAAAAGGTGATATCAAAAGCTCACCTTGAGCACGTTGTGCTCAGGTGAGCTAAAAATATGCCCAATACAATTTAGCAAAAAGTAAATTGGTTGGTTGGCGAATAAACGTCGTAGCTACAGCTTGAATAAGCTATAGTTACGGCTTTTAAGTCGCCAAACCAACAGAAATGTTTATCAAAATTGGCGGCCAATGTTAGAGTTCAAAGCTCAATTCCGGGCTGAATGAATGCTGATTGGTCGGTTGATTCCTTGATTGACAGCCGCGATTGGTCAATTTACAGAAGACGAATATGATTACCAAATGAATTTTGCGTATTACTGCGTTTTGGTGGAGTTCAAGCATACAGTCTACCAGGTGTATTTATCTGATATTGAGAAGTCGGGGGGGGGGGTATGTGCACCACGGTTACACAAAATCCTTATTCATACTCCAGAGAAATAATTATCAGACGTGATCAAGAGACGCACATAATAATTCAGATAGAGGAAAGTGAAGAAAATAAATCTCCCATGCACATTGTTTATCAAGGTCTTTTGTTTGTTCCAGTTGGGTTAAATGCCATTTCAACAGTTTTTCAGTCATATCGCAGCAGCTTGAGTACACATAACAACGGAATCCTGGTATTTTCCACACAAGTACTACCACTACATCCTTTCTCAGCCCCTAGTTTTTCATCCCTCTTCAGTTAACGATTATCCACTCAATGGTGCGAGACAAATGCCGTAAAAGAGTATTTTCGACAGGGGATCGAACCCTGGACCTCATGATTAAGAATACGACGCGCTACTAAATGCGCTAAGGCCGCGGTCTTTATCTAGATCTAAACTGGCTCGGAACTACGTCGTTCTGCAATCTCCAAGCAGAGTTGTCGTTCGTTACTTTTACCATACACTCTGCAATGGGCTAAATCACAAGATTCTTGTCAAACTAAGTAATGATTATACATCTTTTAATTGGAGAGAAATAAAGCGGTGGGGACGTAATAAATGTGATTCAAGAAAGATTATTTGTGCATTTAAACTTGATAATTTACCTTTATACCAACGAACTACTTTTAATTTATCGTTTGAACAGCTAACGGAAAAAACCTGTCATATTCATGCGACAGTTCTTAAATTGAAATCAGTATAAGTGTACGAAGTTACGTGATAAAATAATTACGTATGGGTGGACTATTTACATTACAAAGGTGAATGGGAATGAACCGAGTGCGAGAGAGTATACCTAACTGACTATCAGAAATATGGATTGTCGTAAAGGCAAGGAGAACTGAGACCTTTCAAGGTGTCGTTAAACAAACTACTATT
Source organism: Fragum fragum (assembly GCA_946902895.1). Taxonomy (NCBI): domain Eukaryota; kingdom Metazoa; phylum Mollusca; class Bivalvia; order Cardiida; family Cardiidae; genus Fragum; species Fragum fragum. Next base: position 47,130,359 of record OX336372.1, read on the forward strand.
AAGGTAATTAGTATTATTTCTAGCAATGGAATGACCAATATCTGTAGTTCTATTCGAGATATGTGGTAGTGGGTCGAAGCAAGTTTAGGAAAACTTAGAAAAAGAAATTTATCAATGGCGCGAGTAAAAGTTTTATTATCATTAACCCATTTCCACACAGTGGCACATTTTGAGCCCCTCAAGACAAGCAATTGTGAAAACATTGCGTAAAATGAAGAAACTGCTTTGAGGTCTAATTAAATTTCCGTTCTAAATGAATGGTTTAATTGGTCGATTGATTCTTTATTTGGCAGCCACGACTGGTACATTAAATGAAGGATTCGGACGTGGCTTTACCTTAACTGTTACACATGAATCCAAAAAGTTTATCATTTTGATTGGATGAAAGCAAAGTCTTTTTATACTTATTTTCAGCCTACTTCCACTATGTTGAAAAAGGTCACCGTGTTGCTCGCGATTTACTTCCTACTCTGTTTAGTAAACGGAAAACATACAGAGAAAGGAGGATTAAACGAAGAAACCGAAAGCAATCACGGAAACGAAAACAACGAAGAAAACGAAAACAACCATGGAAACGGAAACAACCGAGGAAATGGAAACGATAATTCTCAAGGCCAAAACAAAAAAGGATCGAATGGCCTTCTCTCAAAAGAGGAATTGAAAATATGTGAAAAAATCTGTAAAACGTACGTTTGAGTCTTAATTGTTTGTACCAGATTTCCCCAGGCCTCTATTTCATGACCAAATTTCTAGTAATAATCGTCGGTGTGCAAGCAAAATAGTCGTAACAACAGCATTAACAAGATTTAGTTACGACTTTGTTGCTCTCGAACCGACGTAATTACAATTTTACAGGTCAATGTCTATGCCCAATGGGCTCAAATCGAAGTTCCAATTTTATATTAAACAGCCTTATTTTGTAATGTTTATGGCCAGTACCATGTAATGATATAGTAAACTGATTGATTAGCGACCAACACGTCGTAACGACAGGTTAGATAGGCTGAAACTTCCACGTTTCAAACTGAAAAAAAAATTCTAATAAACATCGTCCAATGTCGGAGTTCAAAGTTGTCTACCGGTGTATAAGAATGATTAAGTTGGTAGATTGCTTCTTTGATTGACATTACTATCCGCCAATCACACTTGCGCGCAGATTCTTCACCATGTGCCGTGTAGTTAGTCATTGCCTCAAATAGATAACTCACAAAAATTGTAAATATGGAGCCAGATCAATGATATGAATAACCATATATTTTATAACCATTTTAGAAACAAGGCAATACGACACAGTCATCATGAACTATTTATTCAAGATTTCTTGTCGATATAAATAGTCTAGTAAGTGAAAGCAGTTTCAGAGCCGCCGTCATAGCGTAGTCGGTAGCGCATCAGACTCCTAATCTTCAATAATGGGATGTCATGGGTTCGATCCCCGGCGGCGGCACATATCCTTTCCGACATTTGTCTCTCACCAATGGGTGGATAATCTTAAGCCTAAGTGGGATAGCAGCTGGAAGCTAAGAAAGGATGTAGTGATAGTACTGGTGTGAGAAATACCAGGAATCTATTGTTAGGTGCTCCAACCGCCGCGATATGACTGACAAGTGTTAAAAGCGGCGTTAAGTAAGCAAGAAAGAAAACGCAGTTTAAGAGCAACAGCAAGACTGAATCCAGGATACAAATAGGAGGTGATAAGCTTTCATACTCTTGAAAGACGGATACAATATGGATGCTATTATTTCTTGCTTTTGAACCATCGCAATATGGCTGCATATTACTGTTGTCATTTTAAAACTCCGTAACTATAGCTTGGTTTTAAAATGACAACGACAGTATGTTGCTTAGGGTATTTATTTATTATCTGTTTCTTTTCAGACCTTCTCACTGTCCTGGCGTTTGTCCACAGTCATACCTCGACCCATGGGTCGGACGATGAATACAATGAAAAGGTATTCCTTCGCAATATTCTTCAACATTCGTTAGGGTTCGGGTAAAATCGATATTTGTGCACTTTTTAGTCATCAGGATTCTAGATATAGAATTTCATCCATATTTAAGGGAGATATGAATCAGACTGTATAAAAGCGCGAAGCGTATTCATGCATGAATGTGGTTATATTTTTGAGTTCATATCTCCTTGAAAACAAAATATTTCTTCTAATTCAATAGCATCGAGCGAAAAAAGCTTAAAATTTACAAATTTTGATTCCTGTTTGTTTGGGACTATATATTTTGTGTGGAAGCATACAAAATCGCTGCGTGCTCAAACTTTGTTCTTAGAGTTATGAATACTTTTTTTCGACCAATCAGAATGCCTGTTTTTGACGAATCCGAAAATTTAATTATTTGATTATGCATAGAGGCAACCGTAAACATGTATTTAGCGACATTGTTTTACAATACACAGCGCATATGTGCCTCGTCATTCTCAATTTCCTAACTTATTCCATCCCCACGTGTCAAGGGATATCGAGATCATCTTTTTCTGGCATAACTAGAGCATATCAAGTTCGCCATCTTGATGCGAGGAGAGGATAGATTGATTGAATGGGCTTAACTCCTCTTTTAACAGTATTTCAATCATATCGCGGCTTCTGGAGCATCTAACAACGAATTCTTGGTATTTCTCACACCAGTACTACCACTACATCCTGTCCGAGCCTTCAGCTGCTAGTCTCACTTAGGTCTACGATTATTCGACCATTGGTGGAAGACAAATGTCGGAAAGAATATTTGCACAGATCGAGGATAGAACCCTGGACCTCATGATTAAGAGAACGACACGCTACTACTGCGATATGGCACAATATAACACATTTTTTTTTCATCATGATATTTTATTGTCCTCTTAAATCAAATATATTGTCTATTTACTACATCAATTTCGTCGTTTTAAAGCTCTTGACTCTGGCTCAAGTTGACAAAAATTGCGAATGTTTACTTCATTTCCATGAAAACTCCGGTTCTGTCAAAACGGAAGATCTTTAAGCTATTTTGACCTTTGTCTTGTAACGTTAGTGCTCTGGAACCTTAACAATTTACAGGACAATTGACCAATTGCTGGCTCCGCCCTTTTACTCCGTTTGCAACGCCCACCGACTCTGACAGGAAGTCCCGTTTCGGTTTTAAACGGCGTTATGTTACAAAACTTATGGCAAGTCGTATGCAACAAAAAAAATAGAATGGTTGGTTGGCGACATAAGCGTCGTAACTACTGCTCAATAAGCTGATGTTACGACGTTTAAGTCGCTTAACCAACATAAAAGGTTAACAAAAATAGCGGCAAATGTCAGAGTTCAAAACTTATTTTTTCGTCTGTCGCGATTTGTAAATTTACTTTAAACAGAAAGCGAGTTTCATTCATGAAAAATGTTATGGATAATTTGCTGTGAACCTGGTATCCCAATTTTTTTCAATAAAAGTACATGTAATTTATTAAGTGGTAGCAATTCCGAAGACCTGACAAGACAACTATTACTTATCTTATGGCTTGATTCGACATAAAGACGAGCTGATATAAAATATAACTCGTTTTAGAGTTGATATATAGAATATATTAATTTAAAGTGCATTTTTTTTGTATCTCGGGTTTAAGTATAGACAGGCCTTCCCAATATCTGCATATAAATGTTTACTCAATGTTTGTTTAGAGATTTGATTGGTATTCTTAAATTCTAATTCCTTGAAAGTCGTAGATCATCGCCCGCAGTAGTTTCGAAAAACAACAACAACAACACCCCCCCCAAAAAAAACACGTACACCCGAAATAAAACAAAATATCCCATACAAACAAACAACAACAACAACAAAACCCCAGCAAATTCTCACACTTAATTTACTTGAGTGATTTTTGTATAAAGATTTTTTGAGAAATATTGGATTTTAAGTGGACAGAGATCCCGCCATGACATTTTGGCCGTATTTTATACAGTATTTTGTTCCAGTTTTTCGCTATTTGTCACAAACTAATTGATACATTCAATAGATATGGGGAAATTAATACATTTAATAGATCAGATGAAACGAGACCTGCAGGCTGTTCTTAAACCAAACTATCTTAAAAAGAGATTGGATACTGCAGAGGTCAACAAGAGATCGCACTCAGGGTGTCACAAAGCGGTAAAGCGGCGTCACAAAGCGGTATTGTGTGGGAATTGATTAAACTTGCAACCAGTGGTGTTCAACGCTGGTGGTTATCAAGAAATAGGCCGTCTATTTTTTGAAGATGTTTTTCTTTTACACAAAAATGTATCATCAAAATATCAAATTCATACGTGTTTTCCCCTTTACTATTGGCTAATTCATGTCTAGCTCTAAACTTAATTGTTTTTATTCAGCTAATTTTATTTATTTTCAGGGCTGTAGAAGCTATCACAACTCATGAGGATGAAAGAATATATTGATAGGAAGTCTTGCAGTGTACATTAAAATAGAAAAACTATTTCATTTTGATCCGTGTTAAATCAGTCGAACGCATGAATATGTGATAGAGGAAACGATAAATGAATGTATGGTGAATGAACCGAAGAATGAATGAATGAAAACGTAGATAAACTTATTATGACCCAATTTATACAATTTTAAGCGTTTTATGTTTTCTGGTAATGTGGTTTATATTTTGCTGAAGTGTTTTTGTACATAAATATTTCGTCTGCCCTTTTTTCTAAGAGACGAAGAGAATTTTTCTTTTGTTTTCATGAAGATATGAACCGAAAAAAAAAAAAAAAACCTAATCCTTCTGTATGAATACGTGAAAAATGCAAAACCTTTACAAATTTTGATACTTTTTTTTGTATTGAACTATTTTGTGCGGTAGCATACAACATTGCTGCGTGCTCAAAATTTTGTTCCTGGAGGTAAGAATATTTTTTCTCGATCAAACAGAATGCCCGTTTTTGAAAGACGAAACAAATTTGGTATTATAATTTGTTAACGCTTCTACGTGTATCTTACAAGCTTTGGTCTTACTTATCATTTTACTATTACAACTACTAGTGGCGTAAATAAAGATATTTGCTTATGCTGCTATAGGAAAAATCAAAGTACTATAAAGTACTCTAAGCTAGGAAATCATGACCTTTAAGTTATCTAATTTGTAAAAAAAAATGTCATAAGTAATTTCAAGTTGGTGGAATTTAGAAAATCTTTACCTTGTAGGGTAGAAAACATTGTGGACATTGAAGAAATTGCTTGTTACAAGCAATTTCTTCATTGTCCACAATGTTTTACAAACCATTTTTCTTGAGGTGAATAAAATGCGATATTGAGAGGGAATGAGTTAGATAGATTGCTTTTGAAGAGTTCACTACAGTATAGAGTGTGTAATATTCTGAAAATACACCAGAACTACTTTGTATGGTGTAGGCAGTCAATGGATTTAGTGGTTAAGCCTTCAATAGCAGTTGGCACTCGTTGAACTTCGAGATTACCTCAAAAGTTGTCTGTTAACTTAAGCTATCAAATCTGACGCTATGCTAGCTAAAAGCTTTCGACTGTATTTATTCTATTAATATGACGTACTGTTAAAATTTCGTCTGAAGTTTTTTTAAAGTGTTTATCAAGATATCTTTTGCTTCAACGTTTCTAAATGATTTTTATTTTATGTTTATTATCTTGGACAAAAAATGTCGGAATATTTATCAACTTTGATTGTTTATCTTCACAAATCCTGAAGTCCTAATCTAACCGCCCTTTTCTTCTTGGAAAAGTTTGCGTTGTTTAGCTTACTTGAGCTCAAGGTGAGCTTTTGCGCACACCAAAAGTGTAAATACAGCGTGGATACGTTTGGTGCGCCGATCGAAGGCATGCGATTAAAGCGTGCACTTAAAAATACACAAAGACTTTCGACTTGCTTTTTATATAGGATTTGTCATGAAACTGACCGTTCGCGGCTGTCAATCAAGGATTCAATTGACCTTAAGGTGCTGTACAGTGACATGCAAGTATCGTATGATGATTCGTTCGGGCTTCCGATTTTAACTATAATATGTTTAAACTTTTTGTCAGACGAGGCCGCGAACGTAAACATGTGGACACACTTTGTCGCACGGTTGAGTACCTAATCTGTTCCCATACAGTAACGCTTTTGAACGCCAATCAAGAAAAACAATTGGGAAAACATAGTGAAAAATGAAGAAATTGCTTGTTTTTTACCCAGAGACTTGGAAAATCTAGAATTTCATCAACTCTAAAGTGCCGTCTGCAACTTCTTTGAATTCGGACTAGTATACAATTTTGTTATGTGGTAACGGATTAAGGCTTGTTATGGGACTTAATGGGGCACTTTATTTCTATCTCGCATGTATCAGAATATGCGACGAGACAATTCCATACGGCAAATCAACACTTTAAATACATATACCATGTTATGATTTTTGTAAAACAATTTTTCCCAACGATCATGTACAACAGTTTCGTTGTTTTGAGATCTAAACGTTGTCAAATAGCTTACTCAGGCTCAGTTATGCTGCAGTTACGATGTTAGGTCACCTACAATTGACCAATCGCGGCTGTCAATAGAATAGTCATTCGACTAATGAAATCATTGATTTGTTAGTTTGGTTGGGGGTTTTACTCCGCTTTCAACAATCTTTCAGTTATATCGCGGCGGCTGGGGCACCTAACAATGGATTCCTGGTATTTCTCATACCAGTACCACCATTACATCGTTTCCTAGCCTCAAGCTGCTATCCCACATAGGTCTACGATTATCGACATATTGGTGGGAGACAAATAGTAAAAGGATGGATGCCGCCGTCGGGGATCGAACCGAAATCATTGATATTGAATAGAATTTCAGTTTAAACTTCAACATTGACCGCCATTTTGATGAATATTGTTTGTTGGTTTGGCGACCTAAACGTCGTAACGACAGCTTTTTCAAGCTGTAGTTACGACGTTTAGGTCGCCAACCAACCACTGGCTATTCATTTTTGTAAAATAAGGCCATCAAAAATCGAAGCGGAACTTTCTGTCGGAGTCAATGGGCGGGGCAGAATGAGCCAGTGGGTGGGGCCAGCGATTGGTTAATTGTTATTACTCTTTATAATGTGACCAAAGGCCCAGGAGTGAAATTAACCACTACTCTAATAACTCGAAAACCATATTACACTACCCCAATAACTCGAAAACCATATTACACTACTCTAATAACTCGAAAACTAAGGTTATACATTTATGTGTCCACTAAAATATCGTCACGATGCATGTAATTCACACAATTCGCGCGGTAATAAATAATGGATATTTTTTATCGAGTTACACTATCATTGATCTTTCATAAACCTTTCCTGTACAATCACTGGTTTTTACGTCCTTGTGATTTTAAACACAAGAAAACATTGTGAGAAAAGAAGAAACTGCTTGTTACAAGCAATTTCTTTTTTTTCCACAATATTTTCCATCCTACTGAATGGTTAGTTTTCAAATATAATCCACTTTAAATTTTCGTCTGCAAAACATTTGAATTTGGGTTAATCTTGTTCAAGGATACGTGCCGTGTTTAAATCTACTTTTGAAAATCTTTCGGTTAAATGATGGCGATGCTCACATATTCACGCGTTTCTTCGGATATCACCAGTACTGGACAGAGGCTCTGAATTGTTTTGCCAAATGGCAAAAAATACGATTTATTTAGTAATAGTTTCTAATTGGCCTCTTTCACACGAAAGTTTAAAATTTCTATAATGTGAGAATCAAAGTTTTTCCCTTTCTTTTGAGTCGACTTTCTTTTTTAGCTCACTGGCTAAAAGCCCGTGAGATATTGTCACGGCGTTGAGTCCGTCGTGCTTCCGTCAGTTTAGAAATCTTCTCCTCGGAAAGTAATGAACATAATTCAACCAAATTTCACAGAAATGATCCTGGGCGGGGCTAATTTCCATGTATGGTGAAACCGCAAAAATCTTCTTCTCAGAAACCATTTAATGGATTTCAACCAAATTTTACAGGAATGAATGGGTGACCCTTTGTCAGATTTCTTCAAAAAATTTGAATGAATGGAAAACATGGCTTTAATGGGCGGGGCTTAATTCCATATATGGCGAAACCTTTAAAAATCTTTTTCTCAGAAACTAATTGTTGGATTTCAACTAAATTTTACAGGCATGATCCTTGGGTGACCTTTTATCAGATTCCTTCAAAGAATTAAGATTGGATGAAAAACAAGGCTTTAATGGGTGGGTCTAATTTCCAAATATGATGAAATATTCAAAAAATCTTCTATGAAACCAATTGATGATTTTCAGCAAAATTTTACAGGAATGATCATTGGGTAACCCTTTATCAGATTCCTTCAAAGGATTAAGATTGGATGAAAAAATTGGATGTTTCAATATATGGTTTAAAGTGAAATTTTGATAATCTTACTCTTGCAAACTGCAGGATGGTTTCCTCAGGCATGATAAGTGAATTCAGGCCGGTGGAGCGAATCAGGCGCCCAAGCGCTTCTAGTAGGAAAATTCGACCATATTACGTGCTAAAATATAGAATCAGCTGTGATAACCAGCTTTGAAATTATTGCCTTTCCTCTAGGCTTTCGGATTTTGAGTGATCACCAACAAGTCTTGTTTACTTTCGCTAGGTTGATATCTTTCTAGCTGTTCTGCGTGGCTAGTTGACCAATCACTGGCCCCGCCCACTTACTACTTTGACCCATCCCATTGACTCCGACAGGAAGTTCCGCTTTTTACGGCGTCATTTTGGCAAATTTATGGCCAGTAGCATGATTTAAATAGGTAGAATGGTTAGTTAACTCCCGAAATAAGATAGTTACGATGTTTAAGACGCCAAACCAAAATAAGCGATTTACAAAAATGGCGACAAATGTCTAAGTTTAAAACTTAATTCCGGGCTGAATGAATGCTTTGAGTGGTCGATTCATTTGTTGACTGACAGCTTCTATTTTTTTACGGCGTAAAAGTAGTTTAGATAAGTAGTATGGTCGGTTGGCGACCTAAACATCGTAGTAACGATGTTTAAGTCGCCAACCAACAAAACCATTTAACAAAAATGGCGACCAAATGTCAAAGTTCAAACCTTAATTCCGGGCTGAATGAATGCTTGATTGGTCGATTGATTTATTGACTGACAGCTGTGATTGGGTAGACTCATAATCTGAGAGATGTTGAGGGGTTACGGGTTCGAGTCCCGGCTGAGCTAAATTAAAATGGATATGACCATGGGCGAGATATACATTTTGTTTATTTGATAAATGGGTTTTTATACAAACAATTTTTCAGTCATATTGCGGCGGCTGGAGCACCTAACAATGGAATCCTGGTATATCTCACAAGTGCGAGAGAGGGGACCTTAATGACGATTTCTTTGTGTACACTCTTGGGGCAACATTTTGACCACGGACTTGTGGAAAATTTATTAGAATGATTACCAGGAGAGGATTTAGGAACATAATGGTCCTGGTATGGCCATATGAAGGGAACTGTATGCAAATTGTAGAACATTCCTCCAAAAGCATGCGTTTCAACTCCGTAATTACTTTAACCCTGTTTATTTTTCATGCTAATGTTTAGCAAAGAAAAATCACACACACACACACACACACACAAAACAACAACAACAACAACAACAAAGGCCGATGAGAGCCTGAGACGCTCTACTGGCTATCAGGTTTCCGTTAAAGTAATCTGATATTTAAGGAAGTTAATTGTTTAAAGAAGAATGCATAAAATGAAAATAATAAATTGGACTGTATCCCTTTTATCATTTTTAGCAATTATCCTTAAGGCCCCTTTTCTCGTGTCTCATTACTGATCCACTTCATTTCCAAAAGGAAGTTTCCTTATGACCTTACAATCATGTTGATAATTTTTCAACACAATACGATAATAATTGTGGACTCTATCACTGTTTGAGTGAAAATCAATAAGGCCCCTTTTCCTGTGCTTTTTGATAGACCCACTCCATCTCCGAAAGGAACTTTCCTTACGACCCTGCGATCGTCCTGTGAAATTTTAAAGATAATCTAAAAATAATTTTTCACTTAATGGTTTGAATGATAACCTGTAAGGCCCCTTTTCCCGTGTTTACAATGCCACAATCATTCCATTCATCTTTGCAGAGAATCCGATAAAAACTGTGGAATCTGTGGACTTTATTGTGTTAATGAGGGTATATTAGTGAAATTTTCATAGGGTCACCTTTTCCTGTGATACTTTACAGAACAAACTAAATTTTATAAGGAACATTTCTAATGCAGGTACAATCATTATCTAAAAGTTTAAAGGGAATCACTGAAAACAGTGGACTAAATTGTGCCACGATTTTTCTGTGTTTTTTTCATCAGGCCCCTTTTCCCCCGAAAAGTAATGGATCAGACCAAATTTACAATGGAAGAATCTAAATGAAGGTACAATCATTCTTTTTAAGTTTGAAGAGAATCTGATAAAGACTAAGGACATTGTAATAAAATGTTCATACAGCCCCGTTCCCTGTGATACAAGACAGACCAGAAAGAAAGAAACAATCCTAATGATGGTACAAACATTATCTGAAAGTTTGAACAGAATCCGATGAAAACTGTGGACTTTATTTTGGTACAAGGTTTTTGAAATGAAATTTTCAAAAGGCTCGTTTTCCTGTGATACTAAACGGATTAGGTTTAATGTCAACATCAACAAACGGTATTATTGTACGATCAACCTGTGAAAATTTGGAAAAATCCGTTGAAAGCTCTGGACTTGGTAACAAGGATTTTTTTAAGTGAAATTTCCATAAGACCCCCTTTCTAGTGTTTCTTGATAGTTCTGATCCCATTTCCGAAAGAGTGATCGTTATGACCTTACAATTAAGATTAAGTTTTTTTTATATTAGAATTTCATAAGGCCCTTTTCCTGTTTCTCGATGGATCAGACCTCATTCCCGAAAGGAACAATCCTCATAATGGTGCAATCATTCTGTGAAAGTTTGAAGTGAATCTGTTTAAATCTGAGGACACCATTGCGGTAAGATTTTTGTTTATCAAATTTTCATTAAGCCCCTTTTCCCGTGATACTTGACGGTCAGACCCACTTTCAAAAAGAAAAATCCTTGAGATGGTACAATCATTCTGTGAAAGTTTGAAGGAAAGTTATTGAAAATTGTGGTCTCTAGAGTGTTAACCAGGAATTTTAGATTAAATCTTCACAAGGCCCCCTTTCCCGTGAAACTAGACGGATCAGACCCGCTCCCGAAAGGAACAATCCTAATAATGGTACAAACATTCTGTTAAGTTCGAAGGGAATCTGATTAAAACTGGGGACTCTGTAGTGTTAACGAAAATTTTATAATTAAACTTTCATAACGCCCCTTTTCTCGTGTTTCTTGGCGGATCATACCCGCTTATGAAAAGAACGATCCTTATTATGGTATGATATTCATGAGAAAATTCGAACAGAACTCGATGAAAACTGTGGACTATAGAATTTTTACGAGGCTTTTTAATAGATTTTCAATTAATTTTCACAAGACCCCCTTTCTCGTGTTTCTTGACGGATCAGACCCACTTAGAAAGGAACGACCCTTATGATAGAACAATCATTCTGCGAAAATTTGAAGAGAATTTGATGTCAATTGTGGACTCTATAGTGCTATCGAGAATTTTTAATATATTTTCATAAGGCCCCCTTACCCGTGTTCCTTGACTTATATGTTCCAATTTCGAAAGGAACAATCCTTATGATGGTACAATCATTCTGTTAAAGTTTGATTGATTTATTGAATGGGATTTAACGCCACTTTTAACAGCATTTCAGTCTTTTCGTGGCGACTGGAGCACCTAACAATGGATTCCTGGTATTCCCCAAACAAGTACTACCTGTACGACCTTTCCTAGCCTCCTGCTGCTATCCCACTTACGCTTACGATTATCCACCCATTGGTGACAGACAAATGTCGTAAAGGAAATGTGCCGCCGCCGGGGATCGACCCAATGACATCCTATAATTGAAGATTGGGAGACTGATGAGCTATCGATTTTCCTATGGCGGCGGCCTGTTAAAGTTTGAAGAGAATCCTACTAATACTGTGGACTGTAGAGTGTTAACGAGGATTTCTTAGATTTTAATTAGGCCCATTTTCCAGTGTTTCTCGACGGATCTGACCCGTTTATGAAAGGAATGTGCCTTATGATGGTACAATCATTCTGAGAAAGTATGAAGAGAATACCATGAAAACTGTGGACTCTAGATCGTAAAAAGGAAAAGTTAACGGACGGACGGACGATTTGACGGGCGGATGCACGGACGCCGGACGGGAAAACGCCATTGCTATAGCTGTCCTGACCTTTGACAAGTAGAGCTAAAAAGTAAACAAAGAAATCTCACACTTTGATAGCTTACAGTACATTCAGAACTCGGATAGGTAGACGGGAGATGAATTCATTTACATTTTGAGGATTATTTAAGTAAGATTTATCCTTAAATGTATATTGCCATGGTGCCCGATTATAGAAGACTGTATATTGATCTCATGCAAACGGTCATCTCTTTATTACAAAAATTGATTCATTCATACTGGAATGTTCTAATCAAATTTGTGTTACTTCCATTTCAATTCGTGGAATCAAATTTTGCGCAAAAATTCAAAGCGTAATATGTTTTCATATTGGATATCATAGGCTGTACATAGGAGTTCTACGCGCTACCATTGTGCTATGGTCGCGGCTACTATAAAATTGGTCCCGCGAACCGCGGTCTGAGAGGAGAAGATTTTTTAAAGAATTATCTAAAATTTATTGAAGTCTGATACACTGTAAGCCCAACCCTACCATGCTCCCATTTTTTTGAAAATCAAAACTTGACAAACAAGTTTTAAAAGGTTCATCAACGAATATTCCTGTCAAGTTTGGTCCAAATTTCTCAATGGTTTAGAAAGAGAATATTTTTAAGTATTATTTCATTATTTCTCTAAGTCTGATAAGCTCTACCCAGTCCCTTCCCTTGTTTTTGACAAATCAAAATATCAGGATCAAATTTTGAAAAGGATCATCAAAGCAATGTATCTACCAAGTTTGGTCCAAATTGGTAAAGTGGTTTAGGAGGAGGAAATGTTTAAATAATTATTGCGTGATTTCTGTAAGTCTCAAAAGCCCCGCCTTTGCAAGCCCGCATTTTATGGAAAATCAAAAATTCACGAACAAATCTACAAAGGGTCACCAAAGACAATTCCTGCCAGTTTGGTTTAAATTAGCCCTCTGGCTTAGGAAAAGATTACGTCTGACGACGCTATATGGACGACGGACGACGGAAAACGGATACTTGGTGATCATAAAAGTTCCCCTTTAGCACGTTGTGCTCAGGTGAGCTAAGTTAATAGAAGGAGATACAAACAAAGAAGCTGTCGCAAAGTTATTTTTGTCTTGCCTGAATATCTTGATTTGTCAACCTCTTGTTCACAAAGAAAGGTTTGGTTAAATAGCCGCGGTGAAACTGGCGAACTAGAACGACTGATTCGACGAGCTAAGGGTAAAAATGGATATAGGTTAATAAAGACATGAACCGACAAACCTAATCACACTGTTTTCATGGAGGTATGAACCAAAAACTAATCAAACTGTATAGATCCGCAAAACGGATTCAAACATAAGTGTGATAAGGTTTTTCGGTTCATACCTCCATGAAAACAAACACAACAACAACAGCAACAACAACATTTAAATATTAAAAAAAAAAAAAAAAAAAAAGAACAACAACAAAATATTTATTTCTCATAATTTAATAGAAAAAAAAAAAAAAAAACTTTACAAATTTAGATACTTTTTTATGACATTATTTTGTGCGGAAGCATTAAAAATGTCTGCGTACTCAAATAAATCTTTGTTCATGGAGGTAATTATATGTTTTTCGACCAATCAGAGGGAACTTTTTTGAAGTGTGTGAAGTTGGCAGGACATAAGAAATTAGACATTCGACTGAATGTCTAACTGTGAAATTAGACATTCAGATATGAATGTCTATCTGCCGAATTAGACATTTTTTTGAATGGGGTTTAACGCCGCTTTTAACAATCTTTCAGTTATATCGCGGCGGCTGGAGCACCTAACAATGGATTCCTGTTATTTCTCGCACCAGTACTACCACTACACCCTTTCCTAGCCTCCAGCTGCTATCCCACATAGGCTTACGATTATCTGCCCATTGGTGGTAGACAAATGTCGGAAAGAGTATTGCCGCCGTCGGGGATCGAACCCGGGACCCTTTGAATGAATTAGACATGAGACATTCGATAAGAAATTCGACCAAGCCCGTTTATGAATGTCCAACTGCCCAATTAGACATTAGACATTCGATAAGACATTCAATCAAACGCGTTTTTGAATGTCTAACTGCCCAATTAGACATTCGATTTGTCATTCGACCAAACCCGTTTTTGAATGTCTAACTGCCTAATTAGACATAAGACATTCGATTAGACATTCGACCAAACCCGTTTTTGAATGTCTAACTGCCAAATTAGACATAAGACATTCGATTAGACATTCGACCAAGCCCGTTTTTGAATGTCCAACAGCCCAATTAGACATTAGACATTCGATAAGACATTCGATAAGACATTCGACCAAACCCATTTTTAAATGTCTCACTAACCAATTAGACATTCGATTAGACATACGATCAAACCCGTTTTTGAATGTCTAACTTCCCAATTAGACATTAGACCTTCGATTAGTCATTCGACCAAACCCGTTTTTAAATGTCCAACTACCCAATTAGACATTAGACATTCGATGAGACATTCGACCAAACCCATTTTTGAATGTCTAACTGCCCAATTATACATTAGACGGCGAGCTAGGGGCCGTGTCACCTGTAACTGGAATGAGACACTTGTCCCGTGGTTTTCCCCATGGACCGAGTGCCAGGCCCCTGATCCTCTCGCTGCAGAGATGGCCGCTCAGTGTCTTGTGCGGTAGGTGGTCCGGATACCGGGCCGGTAAACAGCTTTGGCCACGCTTCGGAGTCGAGCTCCGCTGGCGCGTAAGGGGCCATGTCACGGGAAATTAGACACTTTTCCCGTGGATTTACCCCGGGCAGTAGAGGTCCGCCCGAGCTCCGACCGCTAAAGGGAAGAATGCTCGGGGCCTGTTTGCGCAGGCAGCCCGGGACCGTGCCTGGATTAGCATGTCGCAGTTAGACATTCAGTCGAATGTCTAATGTCTAATTGGGCAGTTGGACATTCAAAAACGGGCTTGGTCGAATGTCTAATTCGGCAGTTAGACATTCTTATTTGAATGTCTAATTTCCCAGTTAAACATTCGGTCGAATGTCTAATGTCCTGCCAACTTCACATACTTACTTTTTGATAGACGAAACGAACAATTAGATTATTAACAAATATGATAAAATCTGTAGGCTATTCATTGCATAAATATAGATAATGGTTTTTGTCTGTCTTTGTTCTATAGACAAACAGTTAAGTTTATATAATGGTTTATACCAGTCCTTGTTCTTTAGATAAACAGGTAAGGTTATATGCCTATTTTTTACTTATTATTTAATAGCTACAAAAATGACTATTTATGTCTGCGATAAATGTATGTTCGGTAAATAAACATTACAATAATAATTATGCACTTGAGTTGAAGTCCATATGGAAATCCTTTCCTGACCGAGAAAATAGCGTTTTGATGCCTGCAATGTCATTTTACAAACTGCGTGATATTTCCCGCGAAAATTTCGGTCGATAATTTCAATAATATCATGGCAAATTAAGACATTAAATATAAAACTCATTAAACTCGACTCAACTTAATATTAAACCAGAATTGTCTTACTTTGGCAGGAGAGAGAGAGAAAAAAAGAGATAAGCCTATGCATATACACAGTCTGATCATAGTCTACACCACCTGTTTATCCTTTTTAGGCCAGAATTTTCATTCGATCAATTCTCAAACTAAGTACTTGCTCTGTGAACCAGATCTGCAGTGCTATCAGTCCTTTGATTTATGCAATTTTGGAAGGAATTTAATTCAGTATGACAAGTGTTAACGGATGATTAGTCCGATAAATGTGCCAATCTATGACATCTCATTGACATTTCGTATGTGACAAGCAGGTTACCAAGTGATAATTGTTTAACAATGTTTCGTTGTTGACAGTCGTTTCGACTCAAATGTACATGGTCAACTGAAAATTAGCTTATCGTTAAGCCCGCCGAATTACTTCAATGGCCCCGTCCATTGACTCGAGCAGGAAGTCCCGCTTCGTTTTTAAACGGCATGAATTTGCACAATTTATGACCAGAAGTACGTAACAAAGAAGTGGAATAATTGATTGGCGACCTAAACATCATAACTAAAGCTTGAATAAGCTGTAGCTACAACGTTTAGTTCGTCAAACCAACTAAAAAGGTAAAGAGAATGGTGGCCGATGTCAGAGTTCAAACTTCACTCCCGGCTAAATGGATGCTTTCATTGGTCGATTGTTTCTTTGATGGACGGTCACGATTGGCCACTTATGTACATTGATCATTCACTGTCCCGCGTTCGTCCTTGTCGCCGTCATCCTGTTTCTTACGATGTCTCCAACGATTTGTTTGAATGGGGTTTTACGCCGCTTTCAACAATCTTTCAGTTATATAGCGGCGGCTGGAACACTTAACAATGAAATCCTGGTATTTCTCACACCAGTACTACCATTACATCCTTTCCTAGCCTCCAGCTGCTATCCCATTTAAGTCTACGATTATCGACCAATTGGTGAGAGACAAATAGTCGGAAAGGATGAGTGCCGCCGTCGGGGATCGAACCCGGGACCTCTAGATTGACAGTCCGACGCGCTACCAACTGCGCTATGACGGCGGCGATATCTCCAACGAAACCGATGCGCTAATTTGAACTAGATCTGGTAAAATGATCCTTCTGTGGCTTCTGTAATATTCTATAAAGGAGAGAATTCTGTGCACTTAAATATTGTTGTCATGGCAAAAGAACCACCTATATAAAATAGGAAGGCCATGACGGGCCTAAAACGCATGTAACATTGCATAAAAGATTGAAATCTGTGCAGATAAATATTGTCGTTATTGCAAGAGAAACACCCATATAACATAGGGAGGCCGGAACGGGCCTAAATCGCTCACCTGAATTAAATGTCTAGCCAAACAGTCTAGCGACTCTATGAAATATAGTAACTTCTATTTCCAACTTCAATTTCCAAAATGTTTGTCCATCATTTGACTTCATCGCCTAGTTCTTGACTCCAATTGACTTAGACTTAAGTTAGTGACTTTGTTTTTAGTCTAAATGACACAATTTCAACTTACTCGAATTTTTATAAAGTTAATCTTGTTACTTATTCTAGAAAAACATATGGTCAACACAGTGAACGTTTTTTTTCACAATAGTTTACGTTATTTTTATTATAATACCAAATTCATATAACGTCCTTTTCATGCAAAACATGTAAAAAGGCACTTTACAAAGAATATACAAGTATTACCTAGTTTTGATGTAAGCTTAATCAGATTTAGAGTTGTCATCGAACACATCCATTCAAACATCCTGACTATAGATTCATAAGCACTAGTAAGTCCCAAGAAATCGTTATCACCTATCATTTTCAATGTATAATTGATCTGTGATTGGTCACTTCGACTGGTTTACTTTTAGTTTTCAGATCAATACGCCAACAAACAAAACAAAGCAAACCTTGGGATTCAAGAGCGACAGCGATATTTGACTCTTTTTTTTTTTTACCCTGAATTACTAAAATTCGAACTTTGAAAGATAAAATAATATCCTGTCCAATTTTTAGGCTGATTGAGCATTTACTGTGGTATCAAGAGTGGCAGCAATGTTTCCTAAGATTTGACGCAGTCTTCCCCCCCCCCTTCTTGTCAAAAGTGACCCAATTCCAAAGCTATCCAAAGCTTCATCCTGGCAACCATTCTGACTGAATTTGTGATGATAGAATAGATAAAGTTGCTAATGGGATGTCCAACAGGCTTTTTCTATGACTTAGCATAAATATGGCCTCTAGATTACTCACATGGTGTTCTTTTATTTCATTTAGTGACCAAGTTTTGAACACAGGTGATAAACTTTAGAAATTGTGCAAAGACGAAGATTTTGACCGATTTTGAGGTTGATCGGTAATAGATATTGGCGGTTTGAGCGCCAACAACCCCCCTCTCCCCAAAACATTTGACCTGTTGGCATCGTTCCTGACCCAAATTGACCTCCTCCCATTATTTTCGAAACATTCCGATCAAACTTAAGGTCGATAAGTTTTTGAATATAGGCTTTAGGGAATATTTAACCCACTGTCTTTGTTTTGGACCGAGCATTTTATCAATTTCCTCAATTTCCTCCGTGATCAGTCGTAAAATGTTATCAATACACCGGCCATAAAGAAATGGCATAATTACAATATACACCATTTTAGACAAAACGTGGAAGAATTTAGAGTTTTATCGAGACAAACACTCTGATCAATTTTCAGGTTGACCGAGCGATAAATGTGGCTTCTAGAGCGCCAGCAAGAGAAAACATAAGCTAGGTTTTACCCTAAAGACACACAAATTCAAATTGTTTGTGATTCTATAAACACCAACATACCGATTTATAAGCTTGATTGATCAAAAAATTTTGAAACCAAGCTACCTAATATTGTATTTGTCTAAGATAAATCTGGCTTCTAGAGCGCCAGCAAGAGAAAACATAAGCTAGGTTTTACCCTAAAGACACACAAATTCAAATTGTTTGTGATTCTATAAACACCAACATACCGATTTATAAGCTTGATTGATCAAAAAATTTTGAAACCAAGCTACCTAATATTGTATTTGTCTAAGATAAATCTGGCTTCTAGAGCGCCAGCAAAAGAAAACATAAGCTAGGTTTTACCCTAGAGACACCCAAATTCAAATTGTTTGTGATTCTATAAACACCAACATACCGATTTATAAGCTTGATTGATCAAAAAATTTTGAAACCAAGCTACCTAATATTGTGTTTGTCTAAGATAAATCTGGCTTCTAGAGCGCCAGCAAAAGAAAACATAAGCTAGGTTTTATCCTAGAGACACCTAAATTCAAATTGTTTGTGATTCTATAAACACCAACATATCGATTTATAAGCTTGATTGATCAAAAAATTTTGAAACCAAGCTACCTAATATTGTATTTGTCTAAGATAAATCTGGCTTCTAGAGCGCCAGCAAAAGAAAACATAAGCTAGGTTTTACCCTAGAGACACCCAAATTCAAATTGTTTGTGATTCTATAAACACCAACATATCGATTTATCAGCTTGATTGATCATAAAATTTTGAAACCAACTACCTTATATTGTATTTGTCTAAGAATTCATCACAACAAAAAATCTTATTAATTTTCAGGTTAAGGATTATGAAAAATGGCCCCTAACGTTCCAACAAGATTTTTCTAAGATTTGATCTAGTAATCTAGTTTTTGAACCAATTTCGAATTCGTTATCAAAACGGACATGCTGATGGGCATGACGGAGTAAGAATTGTTGCTTCTGGATTTTTCAGAAGGCAATTGTTTACGAGGGCCAACTTGCGGCTGACAACTACTAAATCTCAGTTTGAGCAATTTGTGCTATTAGTCCTCGATTGAGCTCTACATGTCTATCAATTCTATGACAAATAAGGGATCTCGCAAACTAGGAGTTTTTTCATCTTTGAGATATAATTCAGACATTTTGGTTAAAGAGCAAATGGTAATGCTACATGTAAATTTCAAAGGCCCTAGGTCTACAAGTTTTTGAGAGAAAACAGCATGACGGAGTAAGAATTGTTGCTTCTGGAGTTTTCAGAAGGCAAATGTTTACGAGGGCCAATTTGCGGCTGATAACTACTAAATCTCAGTTTGAGCAATTTGTGCTATTAGTCCTCGATTCAGCTCTACATGTCTATCAATTCTATGACAAATAAGGGATCTCGCAAACTAGGAGTTTTTTCATCTTTGAGATATAATTCAGACATTTTGGTTAAAGAGCAAATGGTAATGCTACATGTAAATTTCAAAGGCCCTAGGTCTATCAGTTTTGGAAGAGAAAACTTCTTTCTTTATTTCTTTGACAGTCCGGCATAGGGCTTATTTTCAGAGTGACGTAATTCTTTGAAGAATTTGGGCAGAGCTTTATTAGGTGATGATCTGCACCATATACTAATGCGCTAGGTCTAACGATCTGGGAGATTTTTTTTGAAGACCTTCTTCTTTATTCATATGTAATATCCAGGATCGCACAACATACACTTCTTTTCAGAATGATGAAGTACATTTAATTATTTGATGTATTTTGATAGAAAGTCACTTGCTGATTATAATACCAAATATCAAAGCCCGGGCCTTACGGTTTACGAGAATATTTTTAAAGATTTCATTTATTCTATATAAATTCCGGGGGATCGAAAAATATAGGGCTAATTTCAGATTATAGTAAATTAGAGTTTACATGATTTTTGTAAGGTCACTTGAAGATTTTTTATGCTAATAAAAATATTTTATTATTTAATAGAGGTGGGGGTATACCTTTAATACTACATGTATCTGTCTCATTGAATTACTCGTAGCTAGACGACTTGCAATATCAATTGAGTATTGCAATTTGATTGGTTTGTGAGTTGGCCTTGCACGAATGTTTGTAAAAGCCCCCACAGTTCGAAAAGTCTTGTACAAAAAATTAAGTTTGCTAGAAAATCAAATTAAGTGATAAAATCCAAGCAGGACATTAAAAAATGTAAATGCTTGCTAAGACAACATGTGAGGTACAACAAGGATATTTTGATTGTGTCAATGGATTGGACAAAGACAATCTAATTCGGGGAAAAACATAACACCATTGATTCTAATGTAGGGTTCAGTGTTATGCCCGTTGAGGGCTTTTCTTAATATGTGTGACAAGGTGCGAGTTAAGTCGGATGATCCTTTATTTAGTTTGTCTAAAAAGATATGTATTACTTATTCCAAGTTTCATAACAAATTTTAAAGAAATTTTAACTAAATTGGGTTTTCATGCAGATTTATATTCATCACATAGTTTTCGTAGAGGAGGGGTAACATATGCGTTTGGTTCTGGAGTTCCAACGGAATAGATCCAATTGCATGGTGATTGGAAATCAGACGCATACAAGAGATACGTCTGTTTAACGTTAGAGTCAAAGTGGCAGAATTACTGAAAAATAAAAGTTTGAGTTGAAATATTTATTGAAAAAGAGGTAACATAGGCATGGAATGGAATATCAAAGTAGATAAATTTCGATCAATTAAAAATTTAGGTGAAAGGGTTGTCTCTCTTTTAAGTGTTGAATTGGCTTTCCTTATTGCAGAATGACATTTACAGTTATGGTAAAATGATAGCTTTCACTAAAGTGTCTTGATTTGGTGGGCTAATATGCATTCATGCAATATGGATAAGAAATATAAAGTTGTTGTTTTTGTTCTTTGTGTTTTTGTTTTGTGTGTTAAAGTCCAAAACTTGATTGATGTTAGTATTTCTAACCTATTACTTTTTGTTTATATATTATTGTACTGGTGTTTTGAAGGATATCTACTGGCCTTTCCAAGTTGTAGTAGCTAGTTTTCATTAAAACGTTTTGATATAATGGACTAGTACGAGTTAAATTTAGGTAATTTTTAGTAATATTAAGTTGTCATATAATTCTATTTAAAGAATTAAGGAAAGTTACTATTATTAGCGATTCAATTGCCAAATATGTAAATGGGAAAGATGGATGTCTAATACAGGCATTTCGGGGTGATACAATATCCAAATTAGTGCAACGAGTGCAGAATCGAATAGCGGTACTGGACAATTATGATTACGTGATTTACCATGTTGGTACGAACGATATTGCACGGAGGTCAAACGCTAAATAGTTAGTGTCTGATTATGCAAATTTGATAGCTATTACAAGAAAAATTAATCTCAGCATTAAGATAAAAATATCGGCTATACTGCCTAGACCATTGGATAACATCATTACAGAGCCAGTAATAAATTCCTTTTTGAACAAATTTTTGAGTAAAGATCTGATCTTGATTTTAGGTTTATTTGTACATACATACCATTTACACATGCAGGAAAATTAAAGAGAGCGTTATTTGTTAAGAAAGATTGGGGTCTGCACTTAAATATGGAAGGAACAAATATATTAAGACAGTTCTTTCTAAATGTCTTAACACATTTATAAAGCACTGAATTGATCGATACCCGGATAGCTATAGAAATCATGATATTAAATTGTTCTGCTTATAGACTGAATGAAGTGTTTACAACATATACTGGTCTACGAACCGTAAGCCATATAAATGTTATTTGCTGGCTTAAATTTTTGTATAGATTTATAACGTGGAAAATCTTTCATTTGGAATTTTATATTCTGCTTTATTTGCCTTGCTTATTTTGTGTTGTTTTATTTTGTTTTAATGTTATGTTTTTGTGCATTTTTGGGCCGGTTGGGTTGGCGTAGTTTAAAAATATCCAATTTTTCGAAACGCAACTTGATGATTATAAGGATTAATTTGAGATATTCTATATTGAAAAGTGTATTTTGTTAAATAATGACTTCCTCATGTCACAATATTGAAGCCAAATTAAATATCATAATATCAGAAAAAGTAGTTGATCATGTTTATATTCTACAGAAGGAAATCTGGTGAATTGTTGGCGTTTGTTTGTAAGTCACCAGCTTATGATACCGAAAAAGTGAAAATTTAATGAATTTGAAGATTATTTTATAGTTAAATGGGAACTTGGAGATAACAATAAATAGGTGACCGTACTTACCAACTATCAAACTCTACAACTTGCGGTGTAGGAGATCATAAGTAAAATCAAGGATCGCACAACAACGTTTTTTTAGTACAGCAATTATTTTTAGAATTATGTGCCTATTTGAAAACATGTAACTAGAAGAACAAAAAAGTAAGACAAACACACTTGCGTTTTCTGGAAAGTTATCTTAAAATAATCCAATCAAATGATTCTTAATTCTAGGTTACCCTACTGCATGCATTTTCCCCACAGATTATTTAACGTTTGTGACAAAGACCCTGTCATTAAAAAGAAGATGACCACTGAATGTATGACCCTCATATTCTTAGAGTCATTGAGTGTTTAAAAGCATATTGTCCAAGAAATAGGGTGTGTGATTCAATAATAATTTAGCGGTGACATCAAAACATTTCCCCTCAGTTTAAGAATAGTGTTAGCATAACTTTACATAAATTCAAACAGTTACAGAACAAGGTACCTTCAATTTGATCTAAAGGTCATTTTCAACATTTATATGTCATATTTCATTCTAAAGCTAAGTTTCAACTTTAAGCTTGGCCAAAGTTTTTTTTTTACTTTTGTACTGTCAAGGATTTTCGTAAAATACAATATGAGTAGACATTTTCCGCTTGATCAATATTACTTCAGTACTTCGTTTTAAGCAACACCCATAACCTGGTCAAGGCATCAGAAAGGAATTCCAGACAGTTTGAGTTGGCATCGATTCATATTTTGGATGGTACAGCATTCAAATGCACAAACAAATAAAAACAATTAACTTATTAATCTTCACTTATTAGCAAGTAATATTAAAAAACCCAAGCTTTCAAGAGCAAATCTCGAGACCCGAATCTACATCCTTACAATCTAACTTTTAACAGTGTATCTATTCATTCTTTATCCGTGCTATCCATTTAAATCTTAACGTGAGCCATGTCCTAGTGGAATATTCAGATCACATGAAAGCTATATGAAATACACATATGTCCGAGAGTGTTCTTGGCATGTAACTCAATCAACATAGCCCAGGTGGCTATATAAAGGACTATTCATCTAAAACGAGACCAGGCAACGGTGTTATCACAATCCACCATGTAAAATGCTCAGTCGGAGGATTTTTTAAACTCTCTTGCCTAAAGCGGATTCATACTTTTTCAGCTTATTGACACTCAAGTTATCAAATACAGTTGATATATGACCTACGTCGCCTAAACAATCCGTATATTCGTATCGCCATTTAATACCGAGTGGCGTTAATTTACTAACATTTTTGTACGGCTAAAATATCAAATGACAGATAACGTCGGTCGTGCATATATTTTTCTGAGATTACATAATGTTTACACAAAGTCTGTTCCATAAAGCTTAGTTGTGCCCGCTTAGTCGACAGTCGACAGCGCTATATCCACCTCATGAACTGTGGAGATAAGATAACTCTTCACATGAGTGTTAGTTTTGGAACGTATACCACTTGCATATATCTATTTGGTGAAGATCGAAAGATAAAAACAGGTAATACACATGTGTGTATATTGTTCATATTCTAGTTTAAGTATAAGGATGTCATATCGTCAACTCCTAGATTTACAATAACAATGATTCAAATAATAAATTTATAGTAATATTCCTTATATTCTCATGGCATTGACAAATTCAAAGGATAAAGTATTATAACTTGAACAGCGATCGAGAATGAATTATTTTCACAAGAAATGCGATGATTTCGATTTTCGTTGTGCGGTACGCTACATATACAAAGCCATGTTATCATATCGATATATCCTGATAAAACACTAATTGACGGATCGAGGCCTCTGGGGCTAAACATTTCTAGCTGAAAAGCCTTGTCATCGGACTTCCTTGTCAGTCATAGTCAATCAAAGTACTGAAAGTATTGTAAGCTGGCAAAGTTAGTTTTGTTAAGCAATCTTCTTTGCCAAGGTTGTCATGACAAATAAACGAGGTTAAAGTAACCCAGGAGTTAACCCATTACAACGTGAAAAAATCTTAAGCTGGTTCAAATTAGAAGAAGTTGCAGAGGATAATTTAAAGTATGTTGATTTCAGAAAATCTTTCTCTTGTTGGGAAGAAAACATTTCGGAAAATGAAGAAACTGCTTGTAACAAATAATTTCTTCATTGTCCACAATGTTTTCCTTTTTTTCTTCAGATGCTTAAAAAGCAGAATTGATTGAGAATGGGTTAAAAGACATGTATTTAAAGGGAGGTATCGATGTTTCCGAAACCTAGAAAGAATTGCCAAGTCCCGAAAAATACACCCGAACGAACATTTGATACTTTAAGTTGAGAAAGGTATTGTCTTGGTGGTAATCTAATAGGCCTCAAATGGCTTTTTGTGGTTATATCGGAAAGGTTCAGCGGAATTCCGGGTTATTTTTAGATACCACGGAATTCGGCTGTCGACATCGAATGACCTCATTAGCATATGAGCGAAATTCAACTGAAGGTTACAAATTTACTAGCGAAACAACCAACGTCCTAATTCATGTCACATGAAAGGGTTGGCGCAAAACTACGGCGAGTGTTTATATTCGTAATCACCCTTACACCAGTTTTGGACTGATCTTTACAGAATTAAAGACCGGTTAGCGAACATAACTCCTGATGACGTAACGATGACGTTGGTTTGATGTAATTTAAACTAAAGTCAAGGTTCCAACGGTTATTTGAACCACGTGAATGATCATATATTCTTCGCAACGGTCTCTGATTAATCTAAAAATAGATTAATAGCCTACATAGGCTATTAGGGAAATATCCCGCTTTTTTTCTGATAACCGACCTCCGATTTTTGCAAAACTACTTTTCGGCATATTGTATTCAAAAAGTATACGAGAGGAAATACAAATAATTAAAATCTGTGACATGAAAAAAAAAAAAAAAAAAAAAAAAAACACAAAAAAAACATCGATACCTACCTTTAAGAGAGTTTTAGAGTTTGTAATATTCCTGAAATACACGAGAACTATTTTTCAGCTAAGGTATTCAGTTAATTTACTGTTAAGCCTCCAGTGGCAGTTTGCACTCGTTGAACTTTGAGAAGACCTCAAAATATTGTCTTTTAATTTAAGCTGACGCTTTGCTAGGTAAAAACGAAACGGTGAGTATCTGTATTGCATAACCTTGTTTTCTTGCGAGGTGCACAGCTTGTCTATGTTTTCTGTAGAATCACCAGTTATCATAACCGCTGGGGTATGTTATAAGAGGAATATTATGTCATAGTTCTATACTGGACTCAAAAAATTTGGATGTTTCACGAAACAGAAGATCGAGTGAAATATCGAATGTTCCTATGCGGCGAGAATCTTATACAAAATTTTAAATCACTACGACATCATACAACACTATTCTATTTATAATTTGCCAACGATGCTTAACTTTAAATGTTAAAAGAAGCTGTCGAATCTAGCCCAAAATCAAAGTTTATCTCAGTAATCAATTATAAAGTGATTTTCAACGCGACGTCACTTTACCGGAAAATGACGTCATTTTAACATATCGATTTCAGTTCAGTACAAAATTTGGTTCGGATTTTTTTGTCGATTAGGATATTGTTCGCGTACAATGAATGTTTCTTTATAGGGACAATTGGAAGGTAATTAATAACTTTATACTCGCTTCCGAATGTCAGCTTTAATGGCGTGCTAGAAAAACAGATGGTAGAGAAAGAGAGAGAGAGAGAGAGAGAGAGAGAGAGAGAGAGAGAGAGAGAGAGAGAGAGAGAGAGAGAGAGAGAGAGAGAGAGAGAGAGAGAGAGAGAGAGAGAGAGAGAGAGAAAGGGAGAGAGAGAGAGAGACACACACACACACACACACACACACACACACACACACACACACACACACACACACACACACACACACACACAGACAGAGAGAGACAGAGAGAGAGAGAGTTAGACAGAGAGAGAGAAGTCCCCTGATTTAACTAAAATTACTTTCGTCTTAGATTTTTTCGTTTAAACGTATTTAATCTCACACGTGACTATTACTGTATCAGTGCGATAACCGTAGATACACTTAACTTTAATCTGATGAGATAAACAAGTGCAAACAGTTGCAAGATACTTTATCACATCAAATGATCTGCAAGAGAAAATTTATGGAGAGTATGAAATTTGTCCAAACTTGTTTCATATTTCGGTCTTTACTTGGATGTGGGTCTTAACTGAGACTCTATTTGAAGAAAAAAACTGATAAACTTCCAGATTCTTTTAAACGCACCGTATTAGACAACAATTTAAAAGCGACTTTGCGTATGTTTATATAAAGTACAGTTTACGAAATTCTGACAAAATATGTGTATCTCTATTATCTCTGTGTGCGCGTGTCTGTTTTTTAGGAGGGTGGGGGGAAGAGAGGGGAGTTGGGGAGCAGGACGAAAATACTTTTATCCTAAACAATTCAAACAATATTTGAAAAATTCAGTCTTCGATTGCTAAATGAATAATAATAATGAAAAAAAAAAAAAAAAAAAAAAAAAACAACAACAACAACAAAAAAGGAATATTGTATATATGATATACTGTCTCAGTTTAAATCTGATTAACTCAATCTTTCAAACTCAGCCCGAAATGACCAATGTCGGTTGTCAATCAAGAAATAAATCGACCATTCCATTATTGTATTCAGCCCGGAATTGAGCTATCAACTCCAACATTGGCCGCCATTTTTGTGAAACATTTTTGTAGGTTTTGCGACTTAAACGGCGGAGCTACAGCTTATTAACGCTGAACTTTCGACGTTTAGGTCGCCAACAAACGATTTTACTTTCTTGTTGCAAGCTACTGGCCATAAATTTTGTAAAATAACGACGTTAAAGCCGTATCTGCCCTCCGAGGAAGAAAAAAATAGTTGAAATAATCTATCGCTTATTTGGTCGCTAGAGCAAATAATGGCCTTTTTTTTATATCGGTATACAAAAGCAATGTATGAGCAATGCTTTCTAGAAAGAGACTTTGAGTTTTTTTGTCGATTTCATTTTGTGTTTGTTTCCATTTTGAAATCAAGACAAATGCACCCGATTCTTCACCGAAAATTTTCGCTAATCTTCGGTATTGACTGTTATATGTACAGGTTCTGATGACTAAACAATTCGGACGACTTCGTTATTCTTCGTGATCTAGCTAGTTGTTTGAATGACAAGCGAAAGTTAAAACGTCATCTCTGACGTCATAACCTGATGTAAAAAAACCTTAGACTGTGGTGGGTCATATTTGAAAATACCATAACTTCTTTCAACTGCGTAGAATTATGTTGATCTTATAATTTCAATCGCCATAATTATTCATGCTTGTGAGCCATTATGTATGATTTTCTTGATTATTTTATAGTGTGTTTTGGGGGAAGATATTACTTTAAAATAAAAGCCGAACTTCCTGTCGGATTTAATGGTCGGGGCCTAGGGAGTCAATGGGCGGGGCCAACGATTGATGTTTTACTAATTGTTAGAGAGTGATCCCCATTTTATCTGAAGTTAAGTCTATTTTTTTATTTTTAATGCTGCTAGTCTAGTTAAAGACCCCGGATAATTATGTTTCTTCCGGTTACGAAATTCAACGGATGTTTTCATTGTTTACCTTGTTATTGAACACTTAGCCTTCGTCATGGCCGATTTGCAAGTCTCAACACTAATATTTGCTTTTCCGGTAATACACATAGTTTGAAATAAACTATGCTGAACACGTGCTCTTAAATATTAATCAACTTATTTGCTTTTATAACATACAGGTGGAATAAAGGGACGGAGGAAATAGTAAAATTGAACAGATATTGAAGAAACTGCCAAAAGTATTTCTAACGGTATGAATGACCCTGCAGATGAAAAGACCTATGCAGTTTTGACGGATATTGAGGTAATATAACATTAAAGCCAACATTTAAACAATATATCGTTTATATGGTCAGTAAATCAACCAAGAGCCTTTTCTCTATCAATATCCAAAATGAGGGAATGAGTGATGTTCTCTGGAAAGAGTATTTTGTGTTTATTTTATCAATTTCAAATCGTGTTTGTTAACAGTTTGAGATCGAGACGACTGAACACGATCCTTCATCGGGAAAGTTCGCTAATCGCTGGTATATACTGTTATATGCACAGCTGCTGAGGACTAAATTTTACGGACGATTTCGTTAATCTCCGTGACCGAGCTCGATGTTAAGCGATATATAATACGTCATCAATGACGTCATGGTTTTATGAAACAAACCTTAAATTTTGGCGGGTCGTATTTTAAAACAAGTGCGTGTTGTATTGCGATATAATACAGGATTCCCCACCGGATGAGATAAGTCATTTTTAAAGTAAACCTTTTCACTTTAATTTGGGAGAAGTGTAAAATTTATTGCTTGTGAAAAGTTTCAATAAAGGATTTTTTGTGTCAGTGCAAGATCCATTTATCATGGTTGTTAAATATTGCGAATTTAAGATTTAAAAACAATCAAAGGGCAAAAACTAAAAATAACTAAAAATAGTTGTAGGAGAGTAAAGGATCTTATAATACATGATAATTCTCCACATTGTGATCTATAAGCGTTTAAAGTTTCAAGTTCCTAGCACTTATGGTTTAAGGGATATGCTGCGGGCAAAAATTAAAAATTAAAAACAACAAAGGGCAATAACTCAAACAATGGGCATGGCAGGATAACAGTTCTTGTTCGTGAAACTTCTCCACATTGTGATCATAAGTGTATATAATTTCAAGTTCCTAGCACTTATGGTTTAGGAGATATGCTCTGGACAAAAAAATATGGTAAAAAACAACAAAGGTTAAAAATTTAAAAAAGGGAGGCTAGTGTTGCCTTCCTTGAACATTACAATTCTACATATTGTGAGCTATAAATGTAAAAAGTTTCAAATTCCTATCACTTGTGAATTAGTAGATATGTCCGGACAAAAATATAAAGGTAAAAATAACAAAGGGCAATAACTCAAAAAAAGGCAAGCTAGAGTAACCGTTCTTAAAAACGACACTTCTTCAAATTGTGATCTATAAGTGTATTAAGTTTCAAATTCCTAGCACATATTGATTAGGAAATATGCTCCGGACAAAAATGTAATAGTACAAATAACAAAGGGCAATAACTCAAAAAATAGGCTAGCTAGAGTTATGGTTTTTGCACATGACACTTCTCCACATTTTGATCTATAAGTGTATAATGTTTCAAGTTCCTAGCATTTTTGGTTAAGAAGATATGCTCCAGACAAAAATGTAATGGTAAAAATAACAAAGGGCAATAACTTAAAAATAGGCAAGCTAGAGTTTTGGTTCTTACACATGACACTTTTCCACATTGTTATCTATAAGTGTATAAAGTTTCAAGTTCCTAACACTTATTGTTTAGGAGATATGCTCCGGACAAAAGCGTGACGGACGGACGGACGGACAGATGAACAGACGGACGGAATCGAACAAACCTATAGTCCCCCAACCGGTAACCGGTGGGGGACTTATAACTTACTTCTTTCATGAAATGTAGGCTTAACGCGTAGAATTACTTTGATCTTATAACTTCAATCGTCTTATTCGTTGATGCTTTTGACCCTCCAGTATGATGTTCTTTTCAATTTTGTACTATATTTTTTGGGAAGATATGGCTGTTTAACAAATCTCAATAATTTGTTTGTTTGAATGGGGTTTTACGCCGCTTTCAACAATCTTTCAGTTATATCGCGGCGGCTGGAGCACCTAGCAATGGATTCCTGATATTTCTCACACCAGTACCACCATCACATCCTTTCCTAGCCCCCAGCTGCTATCCCACATAGGCCTACGATAAACGTCCCATTGGTGGGAGACAAATAGTCGGAAAGGATGAGTGCCGCCGACGGGGATCGAACCCGGGACCTCTAGATTGACAGTCCGACGCGCTACCAACTGCGCTATGACTACAAATCTAAATAAGGCAGCTGGGGAACACGCAAAGCTGATTATTCAAGCAAATTAATGTGTAATTTTAATCTGAATTCTAATCTTTTGGAATGTTCCCCTTTATAACGGATGACAATCAAGATCACCACAGAATTATGAAATATTGTTTTTCTAGTCGTAGCGAGCCAAGGAGAGCGCCAAACTCAACATTGGGCTACATTTATGTGAGGCATGTTTGTGCGTATGGCGGCTTCAAAATATCGTCACTATAGCTTAGTTACGACCTTTAGGTCGCTATCCAACCATTCTATTTTTTGTTCGGATCTCTATGGTCATGGCCCATCAATTCCGTCCGTAAAATTTCCCTCCCAGCTCATGACAAGTGATGGAAGTCAATAAAGGAGAATAAATATTACAAATATGCAGTTTGAGTTATCTTCGCTAACTGTACGTCATGCTAGTTTTAAGGTATCCTCTACTATTCAAGTGGTTGTCTTTACAAGAGATGTCGAAACTTTTGCACGATCACAGAGATATAGCAGTACTGTGGGCTGTCTCCTAAAAAAACTGTGGTAAAGATGAGACCGAAGAGAATTGAAATATACATTTGATGTAGCAAAGATCCACAATAATGTTACTGAGAAAATTTCAATGAGAATATTTTCCCCCTTTCACGCGATGTTCTATTTATCAAATAATGAATATCACGACGACTTTTGTTAAATCTTATGTAGGCTATAAACCAAGAACCACATGATCGAGATAAAAGTGAGTATCCAATTACCATTATTGCTAAATAACGAGCGTTCGCCCTTCTGTTTTACTGTAACATTACTTCCATATAGTTGATTTCTTTATTCAATTACCTTTTTTATTTGCTTTTCATTTTCCGTACTATTATTACACTATTAGCAGCTCATCGGCAGTAAGTTTTTCATTCGTCGTCCGTGTTCCATACTTTTAATTTTTATCCTTATCGTATCGAGCCGGTAAAATAAACGAATTCTCTTAAAACTTTCGAAGCATGATCGCAACATCTTAATAATCGTTCCTTTCAAAATTGCAAATTTCGCAAAGTAAAGACCAGAATGGGCCTTATGAAAATTCAGTTGAAATATCCTCGTAATCGCGATTAAGTCCACATTTTTCTTTCGATTCTATCAAATCTTTCTCGCAATGATTGTGCCAACATACTGAATAGGGCCAAGCATGGGTAACACAAGAAGAGGAATATTATTAAATTTGATTTAGATGTCCTCGTTATATCGACTATATCTAACATTTTCAACGGTTTATTTTTTAAAACTTTTACAGAAAAACCAAAGTACAAAAGGAACCCTCTTAAATGATATTGCGTCAAATTTGTCGGGTAAAAAGGTAAAACGAGGTGATACGAAAATTGACAAGAATATTTACTTTATTGAGATAATTCTTAATCGGACTCTCTTCAGTGAATCGTTCCTTTTGAAATGGCCCAGACGTGATAAGTTACAAGGAAAACGGCCGTCTGATTAAAACAAACTATTATCATTTTTATAGTCTTCAGTTTTCAAGATAACATTGTCTTTAGTCTTTCTTAAAATTATTTGACCATCATAAGAACCGTTCCTTTTAAATTGATCTCTTATGTCTATTTTTAGAGCAAAGGGACCGCATACATCCTGATGAAATATCTTCGTTATCCCTATATGATACGCATTTTTTTTATCCTTTCAAAAGTGGGTCCACTTTGTTAAGTTTCACGGGAACAGGGGCGTAAAAGAAATTTGGTTAAAAACTCTCGTTATCAGAATAAAGGGCGCAGTTTCCGTCGAATGAAACGGAAATATTAGACATAAAGGCTTATCCCAGTTCTATTTGCCTACTATGTAGGAATAAAACAAGGCGACGATACAAGTTTAACAATCTTTGTAATTTTCATTAATGAGTTATCTATCCTGTTTCGCACAATTTGCCGCATCTATACAATTTATTTCAGATGGCATTCCTGACATTTTATATCTAATTTCTGCCGACGATATTTCCCATTGTACAGAAATCACTAAAAATTACTGCTAGAAATAAATGTCAAAATACAGGAAAGAATGTTTGATTTTGAACAAAACTGGATTTTTTAGAATGAATGGTCCTCTAATTAATATTGAACGCATAAGCAGCAGCAACAACAACCCTCTCAACTAGAAGTGAACTTGTGAGAAACCCTGGGGTAGTTTCATGGAATGGTGCTTTACACTGGCAAAGTTGAGTAATCAATGGGGTCTGCTCGTAGATCAAGGGGTGTAGTAATCTGGATCTATTTGAATATACTTATTTCTCTCCCATGGTCTATACTAAATGTGCGTAGAGAATGGAGGGATCATGATCCCCCCTCCCAAAGTTTTTTGTCCGTCGGAAGTCCGTCCGTCTGACCGTTCAATTTTTTAGCTCATCTTTTTAGCTTTGGAGTTCTCAGGCCGAGCTTTGCGATCGTAGTAATTCAGTCTGATGTTCAGCGTCGAATAACATTGTTATGTCATGCGACCTTAGAATATCTTTATGATTCCTCTTCTACTATACCAGTTCGACAGTATTTAGTAAACCCGGAAGGGATATTTTTGGGGTGAAGTTCTACAAAAAAGTTCAAATGATTGATTTTTAACCTCGGATGTTATAGACATGGCAACAAAAACGGGGAATGAATTTTACAAAACCTTTACCAAAACTCTCAAACATTAATATTTGACCCCGACAGGACCGTTACCAAGAGTGTCAATGTGATGCTCCAGGTGCATTTGTTGGTCTTCATCTAGACGCACCCTGTTTCGAAGCAAACGAAAAGGAATTTTAAACAATCTTCAAACCCTAAACCAGACATCTCTGTAACCTGCAGTATCCCCAAGTTGAATTTTGCCGAGTTTTTTCATGTGTTGTTTCAGATACCACCACCTTTAACAGCAAGCAGGCATCAACTACAAACATGCGCAAAAAGTTAACCTTGAAATAATTTTTAATAAATAAAATGAGTTTAACCTTCTTAAGAGATTCGTTAATTTTCACTTGTTTAAATCATCTATTCAGAGAATAACTAATTTAAACAAGAAAGGAAGCTTCGCATTTCAGTACATTAAGTGATTTGATTAACTTCGCTGCCTTAGTTAACAGACAAAATTTTGAGATAGTTTAGAGTTTAACGCGTGCAAACTGCCACTGGCAGCTTAAACACGAAATCCATTTAAAGACTACGCCATAACACGTATTTCATGAATATTGCGATTACTGCTTGCAACTTCATGTCCTAAATATTTTCCCTCACCTAACTACACCGTGTTCATAAAAAGGCATCGTAATCATTTTAAGACCATGGCGCCTCGTCCGGCAGCACTTTACATTGTAACAATTTAGGAGTGACAGTTTTGGCTCGATCTTGGTGAAATTTGGTCAGAATGTATGTCCGGTCATTGAGATATACGCCATAAACCCTACTGAAATTTGGTACATTTCAATGAAAATGCGGAAAAGGGCTCATAATTACAATTTATTTATTTACACTCAAGGGCCGCATTTTTGGCCAAATTGGGACAAAACTTTGTCAGACTATTTTTCAGGTGATAAGGATCAACCCTATTGAAAGTCAGACAATTGAGTTTGAAAACACGTGAGAAGGGGTCTTAAAGACATTTCTAAGTGGTCACTCCAGGGACCACACCTTTGGTTAAATGATGATGAAAATTGGCCAAAAAGGTTTTTTCAGGGCATAAAGATAAACCCTGTCGAAGCGGGAAGATTTCAAAAGAAAACACCGTAAAATATGTCGGCTAATGTCGAGGATCAAAGGATTATTCCCTCCCATATACTATTTGAACTCAATATTCTGAAAAGTGGTTTTGCCAAGAACAGATGAATAAAACGGGATATTTCTTAAAAGGCCTACCTAGGCTGTAAACCTATTTTTAGATTACGCCGAGACAGTCGAAATGAATATTTGATGATTTAACCGTTGGAATCACGTATTCATTTTAAATTCGCTCATATCAACGTCATTGATACGTCACCAGGAGCGTTTTTCGCTAGCCGGTCTTCAATTATGTAATGACAAGTCTAAAACTGTCGTTTTTATGATTATAATATAGACATTTACTTGATGTGTCATAGTTTAGGACTTTGGTTGTTTCGCTTGTTACCTTCTGTTGACTTTGGGTCATTTGCAAATGAGGTCATACGGGGTCACCTTCGATTCCATGGTATATAAAAATAACCTGGAATACCACTGAACCTTTCCAATATAACCTGGAAAAGCCACTTTCTGCCTAACAGACAATATTTAACTACTATTTGATTATCAAGTGTTCTTTTAAAGCGTCTTTTAAAGCGATTGGGAAATTTTTCGTATCACATTTCAGAAACAGTGATACTTCACTTAAGAGCATGTTTCTTCCTTAATTTTCTATAACCCAATTCCAACACGAAATGGGATTTCTAAAATGATTGCTATTTTTTTTTGTACAGCTGATTCAAATGATGGGTAATCAATCTTCAAAAGAAGCCGATGAAAAGCAGAAACAATTTGACATGTCTAAAGCGGGCTATACAAACACTGATGTACGAATTCAGCCAGAAGAAAGAACACAAGATGGACTAATTAGTCATGGAACCTATGAGGTAAAGGTTTAAGAGCATATAAATTTTCGGACGACTTTGAAAAAAATAATTCATGAAAAATCTTGATATAGTTTAAGATTGAGTCACTTAAGTTAAAATCGGATCATTACTTCAAAAACAAACAAACAGAACAACGTAAAAAGAAAATAACAAACTCTTCATCCCGATTAGGGAAGATGTATCTTCCACAGATCAGGGCGTTTCCGGATGAAATAATGTCATGGGTAAATTTTCGGACGATTTTAAAAAATGCTCAAACACAAGGTAATGTCAAAGCCTTAATTGCAATTTCGAGTCCAGTATTTTCTCAATATTAAGAGATAATTAAGAAAATTAGTTCATGAAAAATCTTGATATAGTTTAAAATTGAGCCGCTTAAGTTAAAAAAATCGGATTATTACTTCAAATGTAACAAAGCTAATTTTGACTCCCTGGTGTAAAATGTCACAAATTTAAATGCCAAGAACTGTAGCGGCAACACTTTTCACTCAACAGATTTCAGACTATTGTCTAGAGAGTAAAAGCAAGTAAGCGATTTAGTAGTACTATGGCACTTTTGTATAGTTCAATTGAAAATAAATACAGCAGCGGAGAGTGTTTAAATGAATTAAATAAGATGCTGTTTTCGATGTGTACAGTTGATTAAAGTTGTCGGTGATGCATGAGTGGTAGAATCTTCAACAAATGTAGATAAAAAGATAAACCAATTGAACGTGTCTGAAGAGGCCGATGCAACCAATGATGTACTAATACACCTAGAAGACAGCACAACAGAAGTGTTGCTTAGTCTGCCGAATAATATGGTTAGATGTTTTATTTAAGTAAAAGTTACTCGATTGAATTGTTGTCTATCTCTAGGGTTTTGAACAACATCAACAACAACAACAACAAAACTCCTGGCACTCATGCCAGCTTTGTAGGGTTAAAGTTTACTAGTTTGTATATAAAGGCAAATTAACATCCCGCCCCTGAAACCGTCACATAACTTTGAACTGTTTCTCTAAGATAAAAAATAATAAGATGAAATAATTTTTACAGGATGTTGCGACATAGGAATATATGACCTTAGAAACAACTCGTTAATAAACTCAGTAAATCTGAACTAAGGGATGCTTCAAGTTACCATACATTACCGGTTTTAGATTGGCACTGAATTTGATTTGCAGTCAAAGATGTAATTGTTATGCCTTTTGAATTTGATTATTATTCATGCACTAAAATTACTCTCTTTTTTCTAAGAATTATGGATGCTTTAATTTTTTTCTAAAGAACACATACATAAGTAAAATTTATTAAATATGTGGTGAGAAAGTTAACATTAGGTCAGAGATGTTGCGATAGTGGTGATACAGCTTACAGCGGCAAAGTCGGCTGATACTTTTTATGAAGCAAAGGTAGTGCTCATTAGAAATCCATTGGTCTTGTATTTCTAGATATTTTGAAATGAAACTTTCAACATTTTTTTCTCACACATTTTTTCTTTTTAGCAATGTAAAGCTACTTTATAAAACTAGGGGCTCTATAGCAGCTGATTCGCTCAACAGGTCTGAATTCACTTATCATGAAAGTAATTCAGTTTACTATAACATAGGAGGCAACTTAATTAAAAGGGTGATTACTTTGTGTAACTTAACTTTCAGGAAGGCTTTATGTAATAAAAATTCTAATTCTGAAAATAGCAGTTACCTCACTTGTATCGCCATGTGGTTCCTACCTGACATTTGGCTTTTTTTCCAAAGCTTTATTATTAAAACTACTAAAGTTTCTTTAAAAAATCTCATTTAGAATAACCAAATGATCACTCTGTGGAATTCGGTGAAGAACCATCCAAGAGCTTGGGAAAACATAATTTTCAAAATTTTCATTTTATATCATACATGGACATTGGTCCATCTCATAAAATCTACGATTTTCATCCGATTCAAATTGATTCTAGGCATATGATTAAAACTCACCAAAGAATCAATCCTTTGAAACGCCGTTGGCATCCATCGACTTGTTTCTGGAAAAAGATTTTTAAAATTTAGCTATAAACCATATATAGAAATTAGTCTCATCCATGCAGATATGTTTTAATCCGATATTTTTTAAAAGAATCTGATAAAGGGTTCCCAAGAACTATTCCTGTAAATGTCGTCGAAATCAATCAAGTGGTGTCGGAGAAGATTTTCGAAAGATACCACCATATAGGAATATTAGCATCGCCCATTAAAGCCATCACTTTAACCGATCTAAATTCTTTGATGAAATCTGATAAAAGGTCACCGAAGGGTAATTCCTGTGAAATTAAGTTAAATTTTGTTCAATACTTTCTGAGGAGCATATTTCAAGGACGAACGGACACTCCGCCATGACAATAGTCCATTGGCTTTCAGCTAGTGAAGCTAAACAGGTTCTGTCATTCTGTTTAAAGCCGCTTCAAACATT
Organism: Fragum fragum; assembly: GCA_946902895.1. Taxonomy (NCBI): domain Eukaryota; kingdom Metazoa; phylum Mollusca; class Bivalvia; order Cardiida; family Cardiidae; genus Fragum; species Fragum fragum. The sequence continues at coordinate 47,168,051 of OX336372.1, forward strand.
TTTCTGTCAATTTGCGGCGGCTTGTGCACCTTACAATTGGTTCCTGGTATATCTCGCACCAATGATACCTTTACATCCTTTCCACGCCTCCAGCCACTATCCCACTAAGTTTAACGATTATCCACCAGACAAATCTCGGAAAGGACATGTGTCGCCGCCGGGACTCGAACCCATGGCACCCCATGATTGAAGATTCAGAGTTTGATGCGCTATGACTGCGCTATGACTGCGGCTTTGTCTCCAACAGAATAATTGGGAAGTTACATTGAAATCTTCATATCTTTTTGAAGTTCCATCCACAAAGTTTTATGAATCTGTAACAAACAGTATAATTTCATATTACCCCCAACTCCCGCAAACAAACAAACAAATAAACAAACAAGAAGAACAAAAATCAACGTGAAAATTTTACATGATCATTGCCTGAATGACAAATAACAAATAATCTATCGTATTAAAGCACGACAAAAACTGATCCAAATTTAAGAAAGCTACGGACGACAATTTTTAGTCCATGGGATTCAAAAGAAAATGTCTCTTTGGGTAGAAAACATCGTGGATAATGAGGAAATTTCTTGTAACAAGCAACTTTCCATTTTTTCACAGTGTTGTACAAAAGCCTTTTCTTAGGAGGCGTCAAAAAGCGTCACTGAGTGAGAATGGGTTAAAAGATTGATAAAACGGAATAAAAAGGAGGCATGTCATTCAAATTAATTATTGATTGATTGATTAAATAGGGTTTAAATCGTATCACCGGGATTTGTAAAAGTTGACTAGTGAATTTGAAAACTGCGAATCTTACCTGATACAGTGGCTTGCATTAAACAAGAGGCCCATGAGGGCCTGAGACGCCCTACTGGTTATCAAGTTTTCCGTTAAAGAAATCTGATATTTAAGGAAGTTAATTGCTCAAAGAAGAATGCATAAAAAAGGGCTTTATCCCCTTTATAATTTTAAGCAACAATCCTCAAGGTCCCTTTTCCCATGTTTCATGACGGATCCACTCCTTTTCCGAAAGAAAGTTACCTTACGACCCTTCAATCATTCTGTGAATATTTCATCAGAATCTGACAATAATTGTGGACTTTATACCATAAACAGGATTGTTTTAAATGAAAATCAACAAGGCACCTTTTCCTGTGTTTTCTGATGGATCAATTTCATTCCAAAAGGAACTTTCCTTACAACCCGACAATTGTCCTGTGAAATTTGATAATGATAGTGATCTTCATCACATACACAAGAATGTTTTGAATGATAATCTGTAAGGCCCCTTTTCCTGTGTTTCGAATGCCACAATTATTCCATGCATCTTTGAAGAGAATCCAATAAAACTGTTGACTTTTGATATTAAATTCAAGTTCTCATAAGGCCCCTTTTCCCGTGATATTTTACTGTTGGTTTTATCATTCTGTGAAAGTTAAAAGTGAATCCGATGAAATATTGGGAATTCATTATGTTTACTAGAATATTTAAAAAAAAAATAACATGGCCCCTTTTTACATGAAAATTGATGGATTGTACCCAGTTCTGAAAAGAACCATTTAAGTGATTGTACAATCATTCTGTGAAATTTTGAAGTGAATCCGGCGAAATCAAGGGACATCATTGTGTTAACCAGAATATTTAAGTTTTTCATGAGGCCCCTTTTTATGTGACACTTGCCATAATCAGATCCACTGTCAAAATCAACAATTGGAATGATGGTACAATCAATCTGTGTAATTTGTGGAATTAATTGTGTTAATGAGTTAATAGTGAAATCTTCATAGGGCCCCTTTTCTCATGATACTTTACAGAACAAACCAAATTTCAAAAGGAACAATTCTAATGAAGGTACAATTATTCTTTAAAAGTTAAAGAAAATCAATGAAAACAGTGGACTGAATTGTGTCAAGAATTTTTGTAACAACATTTTCATAAGGCCCCTTTTTTCCGTGAAACTTAACAAATTAGACCTAATGTACAAAGGAACAATCCTAATGATAGTTTGAAGAAAATGATAAAGACTGAAGACTTTATTGTAATAATGATGTTTTGTAATAAAATTTTTATAAGGTCCCTTTTCTTGTGTCACTTAACCAATCAGACCAAATTTACAAGGAAACAATCCAAATGATGGTACGATCATTCTATTAAAGTTTGAAGAGATTCTGATAAAGACTGAGGACATTGTTGTGTTTATGATGATTTGGTAATAATTTTTCATACAGCCACTTTTCCTATGATACTAGACAGATCAGGTCCAATTTGGAAAGAAACAATTCTTATGATGGTACAAACATTTTGTGAAAGTTTGAACAGAATCTGATGAAAACTGCATACTTTATCTTGGTGTAAAACTTTTGAAATAGAATTTTCATAAGGCTCCTTTTCCTTTGATATATGAAGGATCAGGTCTCATGTCAGCATCAACACTCGTGATTATTGTACAATGATTCTGTAAAGGTTTGAATAAAATCCAATGAAAGCTCTGGACTAGGTTACAAGGATTATAGATAAAATTCTCAAAAGGCCCCTTTTCCCATGATATCTAGACAGATCACGCCTAATTTGAAAAGAAAGAATCCTCATGATGGAATAATCATTCTGTGAAAGTTTTAACAGAATCTGATGAAAATTGTAGACTTTATTGTGGTACAATGATTTTAAAATTAAATTTCATAATGCTCCTTTTCCTGTGATACTTGACGGATCAGGTCTAATGCAAACATCAACAATCATTATTATTGTACAATTATTCTGTGAATGTTTGAAGAAAATCCGATGAAAGCTCTGGACTTGGTAACAAGGATTTATAAATGAATTTTTCATAAGGCCCCTTTTCCTGTGTTTCTTGACAGTTCAAACCCTGTTATGAAAAGAATGATAGTTATGACCTTCAATCATTCTGTTAAAGTTTCAACAAAATCTGATCAAAGCTGTGGGCTTCATTGTGTTAACAGGGTTTTCTTAATTGAATTTTCATATAGCCATCTTTCCCATGTTACTTGATGGATCTGAACCAATTCCAAAGGGAACTCTTCTTACAAAAGTATAATTATTCTGTTTGAGTATAAAGACAACCCAATCTCATCTGTGGACTTACAAGCATTAATTAAGATTTTTTTAATCGAATTTTCCTAAGGCCCCTTTTCATATGTTTCTCAATGGATCAGACCCAATTTGAAAGGAACAATCCTTATGATGGTACAATTATTATGTGAAAGTTTGAAGTCAATCAGGTGAAATCTAGGGCCATGATGTGTTAACTAAGATTTTTTTATTAAATTTTCATTGGGCCCCTTTTCCCATGAAACTTGATGGATCAAACCTACTTTGGAAAGGAACGATCCATTTAATGTAATAATCTGGGAATGTTTGAAAAGAATTTGTTGAAAACTATGGACTCTATTGTGCTTACGAGGACTTTTTCAATCCAGTTTTTATCGGGCCCCTTTTTCCCGTGGTCCTTGACTGATCATTCCAAATTTTGAAAGGAACAATTCACATGATGGTACAATCATTCTTTGAAAGTTTGAAGTCAATCAGATGAAAACTGTGGACTCTAGAGTGTTAACAAAGATCTTTGAATTAAATTTCATGAGGCCCATTTTCCTATTTTTCTTGAGGAATCATATCCGAATCCAAAAGGAACAATCCTTATGATGGTACAATCATTCTGTGAAAGTTTGAAGAGAATCCATTGAAAATTATTGGCTCTAGATTATTAGTGAGAATTTTTTATTAAAAATTTCATGAGGCCCCTTTTCCTGTGTTTCTTGACGAATTATACCCAATTTCAACAGGAACAAACCTATTGATATTGCAATCATTCTGTGAAAGTTTGAATGGAATCCGATGAAAACTAGTGACTCCAGAGTATTAAAGAGGATTTCTTAAAAGATTTTTCGATTAAATTTTCATAAGGCCCCTTTTCCCGTGTTTCCTGATGGATCTGACCAAATTCCAAAAGGAATAATCCTTATGATGGTACAATAATTCTGTGAAAGTTTAAATACAATCTGATGAAAATTCTGCACTCTAGAGTGTTAACGAGGAGCAATCTAGAGGTCCTGGGTTCGATTCTCGACGGCGGCACTCATCCTTTCCGACTATTTGTCTCTCACCAATGGGTCGATAATCGTAGACCTATGTGGGATAGCAGCTGGAGGCTAGGAAAGGATGTAATGGTAGTACTGGTGTGAGAAATACCAGGATTCCATTGTTAGGTGCTCCAGCCGCCGCGATATAACTGAAAGATTGTTGAAAGCGGCGTTAAACCCCATTCAAACAAACTGAGAAAGTTTGAAGAGAATCCGATGAAAACTGTGGACTCTATCGCGTAAACGAGGATTTTTAATGGGATTTTTTGTTGAATTTTCATTAGGCCCCTTTTCCCATGTGTCTTGACGGATCATACCAAATTTCGAAAGGAACAATCCTTATGATGGTACAATCATTCTGTGAAAGTTTGAAGAGATTCCGATGAAAACTGTGGACTCTATCGCGTAAACTAGAATTTTTTAATTAAGTTTTTATAAGGCCCCTTTTCCCATGTTTCTTGACAGATCTGACCCAATTTCGAAAGGAACGATCCTTATGTTGGTACAATTATTCTGTGAAAGTTTGAATTGAATCTGATGTAAACTCTGGACTCTAGAGTGTTAACGAGGATTTTTTTAATTAAATTTTCATAAGGCCCCTTTCCCCGTGTTTCTTGACGGATCATACCCTTTTTCGAAAGGAACAATTCTAATGATAGTACAATCATTCTGAGAAAGTTTGAAGAGAATCCGATGAAAACTGTGGACCCTATCGCGTAAACGAGAATTTTTAATGGAATTTTAAATTAAATTTTCATAAGGCCCCTTTTCCCATGTTTCTTGACGGAGCATACCCATTTTCGAAAGGAATGATCCTTATGTTGGTACAATCATTCTGTGAAAGTTTAAATACAATCTAATTAAAACTGTGGACTCTAGAGTATTAACGAGGATTTTTTAATTAAATTTTCATAAGGCTCCTTTTCCCGTGTTTCTTTACGGATCATACCCATTTTTCGAAACGAACGATCCTTATGATGGTACAGTCATTCTGTGAAAGTTTGAAGAGAATCCGATGAAAACTATTGACTTTATCTCGTTAACGAGAATTTTTTAATTAAGTTTTAATTAGGCCCCTTTTCCCATGTTTCTTGACGGATCTGACCCAATTTCGAAAGGAACGATCCTTATGATGGTACAATCATCCTGTGAAAGTTTGAAGGGAATCCGATGAAAACTGTGGACTCTATCGCGTGAACAAGGAAAAGTTTAACGGACGGACGGACGGACGCACGGACGCCGGACGGGAAATATCCATCGCTATAGCTCTAGTGGCCTTCGGCCAGTAGAGCTAAAAATGATTACAAGATACCGGGACAAAATGCCCAAATATGCATAAAAGCGGACACTTTCCTAGCCCTTTATATGGTTAAAACAATAGTTAATTTGTCGGCTTGATACTAAAATGTCGGTGATGTTTTCGTTAACCTCTAACAAAAGATTTTGTAATGCACGCTTCGGGGATACACGAGCGGACAATGTCTCCTAAAGTTTAAGAAAACTTGCCCTGAATTTAAAAAAACAACAACAACAACAAAAAAAACAAACAAAAAAAAATAACAACACCCCCCCCCAGATAATACTAGATCGCATGTATAAAAGTAAATGTCACAATCAATAATGATATCATAATTTAGGCATTATTAGTCCGAGACAGTTATGGATTACATTGTCGGTTGGTGACCAAAATGTCGAAAGTAAAGCTTTATTCAAGCTGTATTTACGATATTTTGGTCATCCGACGACAATATATGGATCTCCCAAAAATAGAAATTTCTACAGGAAATTTGTTTTTAAAAACTCGGTATTCTGACCAATATTTTGGGTTTTTTCTTCAGAAAGAAGACGATTCTATTTCTGCAGGCATGAAAGAAAATACCAAACCGAACGATTCACAAGTAATACCTAATCTGGACTACCCAATTAACCAAATTAAACCAACTAAAATTGAAACAAACATGATAAGCGAGTGTTTAGTCCCATCACCTGAAAAAGAAAACAGCTATGAAGGGGGAAGCCCAACAAGCATGCAAGAAGAAAACCGAACACGTCTTTTCTGTGAGCCTTGTCTAATCGAAGAAGAACGGAATGAAGTATCGGCATTTTGCTTGAAATGCATCGAATATCTTTGTAAAAATTGCCTTAAGGATCACAAAAAGAATAAGATGACAAGAGATCATAAGTGTCTTCACGAAAAAGAAATGCCGTTATCCAAGAAGCCATTTGAGTTGATAGAAAGTTATGGTATGTGCAAGAAACACACTGATATGGATGTAAAATATATTTGCGTTGATCATAACGAATTTGTTTGCGCAGAATGCGAGAGAATGTTTCACAGGAGGTGTGAAAAAATTGAAGATATAGAAACACAAGAAAATTTAAACAAAGAAGGTGATCCAGCTTGCTCGTTCGTAGCAAAAATCGAAAGCAGTATCTTAGAAGTGTCAAATCAGAATAAGGAAAGAGATGACAACATCAACACACTTAAGACCGATTTAGGCACCTGTCTCGATAATATTGAAGAATCGTCTAAACGTGCAATTGAAGAAATTGGATCGTTTAAAGTTGAATGTCAGACAGCAGCCAACGAAATTGTTGAGGAACATGCTAGAAATATTAAACAAATCATTGAAGTCGGAAAAGAGATTATTAGAGAAGTAAAGGAAATTCAACAGGTTATGCAAGTTGCGATACAGTACGCTAGTCGTCGACAAATCAAAATTGTTACAAAGTTAATGGAAACACAACATTCAGACCTGATGGCGAAGTTCAAATCATTCAAGGACTATAAGAAAGTAAAAGTAAAATTCTCTGAAGAAAGTGGAAATATCTCCAACTTTAAACTTGGTTGCATTCGAGTGGAAGATGGAAAAACTGAAGTCATAAAACCTTGCGAAAACGAATTTGAAAACACCTTCCTGAGTGATCTTGCAAATGGCAGTGATTCTATTGGTACTGAATCAACAAACAATAAATCGAAACCTAAAACAGAGAACCATCATCCGTTAATAAGTTGTCCCATTCACCTATACGGATCGATAAATGCTCACCAAATGGATGTAGGAAACACTGCCAACATTGTTGGTAGCGCTTTCTTAAAAGATAATGTAGTTCTTATCGATAAAAGTAATTCTTTGTTCCTTGTATATGACAGCTTTCTGACCCTAAAGGCATATCTGAAATTAGCTTCCAAACCTTTAGGCCTTTGCGGTATTGGCGAAAACACTGTCATAATTTCGCTTGAGGAAAAGAAGATTCAAAGATACATAATTTCAGACGACAGGCCGTCTTTACTCAATGAATTCCCAACGAAACTGCACTGTCGAGGCATCTCGTCCGCCGGCATGGATGTTGCTCTATTACTTTCGGATGAAAAGTATGAAACCGATATCGACGACAGTGATATCATCGAAGTGCAGGTTAGAAAAGTACACAATGGACACAAGATTAGAGAGGGTGACTCCTTTTTCGATAATGATGGAAAAGCTGTCAAAATGAAAGATCCTAGATGTCTGCTGTACACAGATAAAAATCATGTTCTGATAGGTGAGAAAAAATACCTCGCAGATTTTAACGAGAGCTTTAAAAGACAAAAATTCTTCAAAAGCTACAAAAATCATCACATTGGAGATATTCGAGCTCTGACTTCCGACGATGAAGGCAATATTTACCTTTGCGGGTATGAGACAAATAACGTACATCAGGTTTCGCTGAATAATTTTTATCAGAATAGAATCTTGATTAAATATATTCAAAATCCCTGCTGTATTGCGTTTGACGACAAAAGAAAGCGATTGCTAGTTGGCTGCTCTAATTCCGACCTTTTACACATCTATCATTTTAAAAAAGGTGAAACTATGTAACCTTATCCGTGTAAATTCATGAAAATATTATCTATTTTATGTATTTGAAAGAAATAAAACGTTCACTTGGATAAAGAAACAGAATTGTTTAAAACATAACATAACATTGTTTTATTCAGTGAATTGACTTGATCACGTGATTGGTCAGGTCGAGTCGGCCATTTGAAATTTCTCTCAAAAAATCGTTTTTAGTAGCTTGTTGCTGTAGTTTTTCTGGATATACTATGATAGGACTAAGCATAATGAGAAATTCGACCCAGAGACGCAACAGCAAGAAGTTTTCAACAAACACGAGTGGAAACACGGGGAAATTTAGCAAGCAAGTCGTCAAGGACAAAGACAAAATGGCGACTACTCAAGAAAAAAAGGATGATGAAAATGATTCATGTCTATTTAGTGAATAAGAAATTGAAAATGATACACAAAATAAAAACAAACAGGCAGAAAAAAGGAAAAGATTAAGCTCCGGTGGTACATTAGGTGGTACATCAGGTGAGAATTATGAACATTATGAGAAAATGACAAACAAAGAAAAATTAACAATGATCCTAGCTAAACTTTGTGAAAATAAAAAAAGAATGACAGGATTTGATAATAAGCTTGACACGGCCTTAGATAACACAAAACTTATTCAATTGGAAGATAGTATCTCAAACATCACGATCGGATCAAAGTACTCGAATATAAAAGTATCAATCTTGAGGCTCGATCTAGACGAAAGAACTTGATATTTAGAGGTTTCCCTGAAGATAGGGGTGAAAATTGTATTGACAAGATCTTAGCATTCCTCGAAACGAATATGGAAATCAATGATATTATTGCTATAGATCGGGCCCCCAGACTTGGTCGTTCAAAGCACGGCAAGGATCGCCCCATTATCGTAGCCTTTAGAGATTTTATGAGCACTGAATTAATCATGTCATCAACCAAGAAACTCGCTAAATCAAAGTTCGGCGTAAGTAGAGACTTCCCCAATGAAATGTTAATATCTTTCCTTCTTTATAAAGCTGACTTATCATGTGTCCTAAAATATGTATTATTAGAACTTGACTTTTTGTTAAAACTTATGTAGGCATTTTATTCTCATGTGATACAATAATGTACCAAGAGTGAATAAAGGATTTTGTATTGTATTGTATTGCATTCATCGTCGAACGTACATACATAATAAATGACATACATGAGTATGGACAAAGATATAGAAATTCTGTAAATGAAATTCCTCAATGCAGAAATTATGGAAAGTGTAGAATCTTACCAAAAACATTATATGTACAAAATATGAATAGACAGCAAGAGTTGGATGTAGAGAATGCGATTTTAACATCAAATGAGAGGAACAGGAAACTAATTACAAATTCTAGTTTTTTCTTTTATCCGTAGCTTCAGTATAAAATATGCCAATAGCATTTAATATTTGAACATTTCCGATTTCAACAGCTCTATTAGCCTAATCATGCTTTGTTTGATGTAATAGTATCTTCTTAAGTAAGTATGTCTTAATTTTTTATATGCGGGACATAACTATCTTTGATTTACTTACTTTTCAATGTTGGTCTTGGAATCATAAGGACGTAAAATAGAAAGGACTTACCGAAATTCATTTTCGGTTAAAAACAAATGACAGAAAGTGTAGAAACATTGACTGAATGGGACGAAATTTACCGTTAAAGTTTGGCTCTTCGATTGATATAGTGTTATGTTTGCAAGAATTATTTTGAAACTGGTATCTAATTTGTCATTCGTAAATAGACTTTCGCTGAGTTTCCTGGTCTGAGATATGGAGCGATAATCTGGTTAGAGTTTAAGAGCTTGCGTTTGACGTGTTAAGTTATGCTTATATGTGCTTCAAGTATAGACACAGCAAAGCCTGGATTTAAAAAAAAGTGCACTAGAGAAACCTTGCATCAAACTTTGGACAAAAATTCTCTGGTGACATTTGACGAACGTATATCTAAAGAGCGCAAAATAAAGACTGTAAAACATATTGTGTGGATGCCATAAATGTAAACAATACATTTTGTCTAATTGTTAGTGTCGGGGAAGGTTAGGGCCAAAATATTTTTGATATCCGAGGAAGAAAAGCGATATAACAGAGCATTTAAAGCGACTCTTGGACACATTATGAAAGAAAAGTTTTGGCTCTCAATTTTAAAATTTCTAACGGTAATGCTTTTAGACGTTTGTTAGAAGGCGACAAAGCTGATTTTGTTATAAAAATCGTTGATAACTTAAAAAAAGTGAAAAGAAGCAAATATATTACGGATTACGAGACGCCGAAAAAGGCAGCGTAGTACAACCCGAATGGAGCCGGAATTCATCGGTAGATACGTCATCCACCGATTGCACAGAAAAATGCCTTGTTTGTACTTTTCATGACGTATCAATTACGTTACTAGCTTCCACTACAGGATCACCCGAAGACTAACGACATCACCCGATAAGTGCAAACGTTTCAAGTCGGGCATAGGGAATATATCACCTTAGATTAAATGTCCAGCCAATTTAGTACATTTGACACGAAGAAAGAATATTCATTGTGAAAATGATATTGATAACTATTGGAAAAGCAGATACTCTTCCTATATAAGGGACATGTACATTTTTTGAAAATGAGTCCCCTTCATAAAATTGTGAATATTCACGTTAATGACTGTATTATTTCAAACACATAAGCGAACAGCTATCGAATTTCATCTCTTATCGCGCTCAGCCCTCGACTTTTGATCTAATTATCAATACCCCAGCTTTGTTCGGTTCTAATGATAAAGAAAAGAAATAAATAGCATCATCTAAAAATCTTTTGACCATGACCTTTGTCCAGCTTTTATAGATTTTAGTCATTAATTCAAGCAAAGTACTGTTTCAAAAATAGTTGTTCAAAGGAATTTTACCTTCTTAAGGTCTTCTTTAATCCTTGACCTATGACATACTTTCTGAATTTTTGATTATTAATTCAAGTCAGTCAGCTGAATTGCAATAGCCACTTTGAGCCTCCACGTGTCTCTTGTTTGAAATGCTGTTTTCTTATTGGTTTATATCAGTTCAATATGTCATTTTTTCTGTTGGGTGTAGTTATTGTAATAGATATATGTAATTATAATCATACTCAAATATGATATGGCCCTTTGTTATTTTTTTTTTTGAAAGCTCTGATAGCTTAAGTTCTCAAACAAAATTTTGAGGTCTTCTCAGAGGTCAGTGAGTGCAAACCTCCACTGGAAGCTTAACCACTAATTCAATGAATGGCTACGCAACAAAAATTAGCTCCTCATAAGCGTGCTATAAAACCCATTCCCACTCAATCCCGCTGTTTAAGGAATCTCAAGAAAAGGCTTTAGAAATCATTGTGGACAATGAAGAAATTGCTTGTAACAAGGGCAATTTTTTCAGTGTCCACAATGTTTTCTACCCTACAAAAGACAACGGAAAAAGAAGATTAGTTAACAAAACCATGCTTTGCTAGCTTACAGTTCTTTCAGTACTTTGATTTTCAAGCTATGCCATTTTCCTCCAATAGGAAGGGCGACTTACATAATAGACGGGGTTATGTTGAAAAAATTATGTTCAGTGATATGAATCAAAAGTTTTTTAAACAACTGGCCAGAGTCGAAACTTCGCTCTTAATAAATATTCTGAATCTAGAATGTTCATGCTTTCTAACCCACAAAATACTATATACTATACTATACCATACTATACTATATAAAGTTGACCTCTGCTACAGCCGATCTCTTTCTCATATATCAGTTTTAAGAAACACATGGCAGATTCCCTTTCGCTTAAAAGGTCACAAATAGCAAAGCCAAAATTGGCGGATCGCTGACTATGCCCCTAGACCCCCTACAAGAAGTTCAACTTAAAAATAACCCTTTCCAATTTATTGTAATTTTAGACCGGTCCAAAATGAAAGAGGTTGCCGACGACAATGAGAGTTGGATGCAATTTGAAATTAAATTATCCTATGTGGTAGAAAATATTGTTGGAAAAGAAGAAAATGCTTGTTACAAGTAATTTATTCTTTTCCCACAATGTTTTCTCTAGTATATGAACAAGGAGACGTTAAACCAGTGATTGGACAGGAAAGGGTTAAATAACGTGCTAATGCAAAATTAGTTACATTCCACAAAAAAGTAAAATTGGTCGACCTAAAAGTTATTACAGATTAAATAAGCAGTAGTTACGACGTTTATCATTTATGTTGGAGTTCAAAGTCCACTTCCGGTCTAATCATTAATAATTTAATTGTAAGTTTCGTCTATCAAAAACGAGCGTTCTGATTGGTCAAAAAATTTAATTCATACCTCCATGAACAAAATTTTGAGCACGCAGCCTTTTTGTATGCTCCCGCATAAAATAGTTCCATACAAAAAGGTATCAGAATTTGTACAGCTTTTGGTTTTTTCGCTCGATGCTTTTAAATTATAAGAAATGAAGAGAATACTTTTCGTTTCATGGAGGTATGAACCGAAAAACCTAATCACACACTATATGAATCCGCTTCGCGTATTCATACAGTGTGATTAGGTATTTCGGTTCATACCTCCATGAAAACAAAAAATATTCTCTTAATCTCTTAAATCGATTGGTCAATCGATATTTTACTGATTAACATTGAAAGTTTCTTCAGTCAAAGTGGATCTCCGATAGACCATCGCTTCGCCCGTTTTTCGCTTAGTCAAACATTTGCCGAAAGCGCCCAGCAATGCAGAGACAGTGGGATGAAGATAATTTGCAAATAGAAGTATCTTAATTACCCAATATGACACCACTTAAACAATCCATTTCCATTACCAAAGAATGAATCAGGTCCTTCCCACTAATAGTAAAACGGTACAATTTACATGTTTGAATTATGGTTAATATGATTATTGGCTTGAATTGGAATGTCAGTCAGGATTGCATTCCGACATGCTTCAGTCTAATAACACTAGGACGTGGATTTATATAAACGGGATGACAATAACAAGTTACCATACTGCAAAATGGCACCCATCATAGGCAAGTATTCGTTTGCTTCTTCTTATTCTTGCTTTAAAATATATATATAATTCAAATGAAAGTAGCATGATTTTCACTTCCAGCTAAATAAAACAGTAATGTGCACCAGCGTTATCCTCAAGTTTTTCAAAGTTGACAGAGTCTGTTAGAACTGATAGCCCTCTGCATTTGAGATTTTACTATGGTAATATTGAGAGACATTGACCTCGTCTATGACCCGTTGATCAATTGTGTTTAGATTAAACACATGTAATATCATACTTTCAATTGGTAATCAATACGAATAATATAACACATGCGTGACTTTAACGAAAGCAACAGTTTAACATTCACTTGTCCAATCACAGAATTCTAGTCCTTCTTTTTTCTATTCAGATCAATTTTGAATGGTCTTTACCGTGCTATTATCAACTAGGCATTATAAGAGAATTCTTAAAACTAGTTATTCATATACCATCGTATAATGACGTCATGTGATGTTATGAAGATGGTTATTTTTCAATATTAACATGGGTTTTTTTCTACAGTTTTCGTTACGGATTTTTCCCGCAAGATCTAAATTTATGTAAATCATTCTAATTCATTTGAAAAATGATAAAAGATGTTGGTTATAGATAGCTATAAGTATACACATGCAAAAAACAAAGTACCCTTGGTTGAGTTGAATCAATGGCCGCGTAAGTATTGGGCCGAGACGGCCCGTTTCAGAATCAAGCCCCGCGTCTGCTCGGGCATGGTTATCTCGGCCGTATGATCGGGTAAATTGACCAGTCGTGCCTGTCGATCAAGGAATATATCGACCAATCAAATTTTTCATACTGCCTTAAATTGAGATTTAAACTGCAACATTTGCCTCCATTAGTGTGAAACATATTTGTTGTTTGCCGACTTAAACGTCGGAACTACAGCTTCTTCTAGCTGTAGATATGACGTTTTAGTCGCGAAATAACCTCCATCAGTGTGAAAATAATCTTTCAAAGTATTTCGTAATTACGAAATAATTAGAATAGTTAGAATAAGCTGTAGTTACGACGTTTCAGTCACCAAACCAACAACAATGCTTTGATAAATGCCTGCTAATTTTAGATTCTAAAAGTTAGCTTCCAATCTAAATGAATGATTTTATGGGCCGACTGGTTATTTGACTGGCAGCCGCGATTGGTCTATTGTAGGTAGGGATTGAATGCAAGATCTTACTTCTTTCGCCGTAATATAATTAGAATAAATGGATACAGTTTATCTATTTTACTCAGCGAATATTTAGCTAGTAAAGCGTCAGCTTTGATAGCTTAAGTTAACAGACAAAATTATGAGGTCGTCTCAAAGTTCAACGAGTGCAAACCGACACTGGAGGCTTAACCACTAAATCCGTTAAATGTCTACGCTATAAAAAATAGTTCTTATGTATCTAAGGAATATTACAAAATCTATCTGCAAATTCATTTCCAGGGAATTTTTCGTTCACTTGATCACATCGTATTAAAAATGACTCTGGTCAGAGTCTTTAAAGAAGTTGCAGACGACAATTTCAAATTGTTGAAAATTCTAAAATATTAATCAATCTAGGTAGAAAACAATGTGGAAAATGAAGAAATTGCTTGTAACAAGCAATTTCTTCATTTTCCACATTGTTTTCCACACTCCTTGGTTACTTAAACTTGGTTTCTTTACCATGATAATGTTTAAAAAAAATAAGATTGATGAACAAAATAATGCTTTGCTAGCTTACAGTACTTTTCAGTACTTAGATTCCATTAAGCGACCACATTCTAGAACTATAAAATAGTCGCTATAAGTCAATTTGATATAATTTGAATCCTTTGTTCTAGGTACTCGTTAGAATTAAAGAATCGCGTTTGTCAATCAATTAAATAGTCGATCAATGAAATAGTTCATTTAGACCAGAATTGAGTTTTCAACTCCAACATTTCCCCCCATCTTTTTAGCCTTTTGGTTGGTTTGCGACTTAAATGTCGTAACTTCAGTCTTATAAAACTATATTTACAATATTTAGGTCGCCAAAGAACTATATGATACTTCTGAGATTAATTCTAGTCCATCTTTTTTCTATTCAGATCAATTTTGAATGGTCTTTACCGTGCTATTATCAACTAGGCATTATAAGAGAATTCTTAAAACGAGTTATTCATATACCATCGTATAATGACGTCATGTGATGTTATGAAGATGGTTATTTTTCAATATTAACATGGGTTTTTTTCTACAGTTTTCGTTACGGATTTTTCCCGCAAGATCTAAATTTATGTAAATCATTCTAATTCATTTGAAAAATGATAAAAGATGTTGGTTATAGATAGCTATAAGTATACACATGCAAAAAACAAAGTACCCTTGGTTGAGTTGAATCAATGGCCGCGTAAGTATTGGGCCGAGACGGCCCGTTTCAGAATCAAGCCCCGCGTCTGCTCGGGCATGGTTATCTCGGCCTAATGATTGCATAAATTGACCAGTCGTGCCTGTCGATCAAGGAATATATCGACCAATCAAATTTTTCATACTGCCTTAAATTGAGATTTAAACTGCAACATTTGCCTCCATTAATGTGAAACATCTTTGTTGTTTGCCGACTTAAACGTCGGAACTACAGCTTCTTCTAGCTGTAGATATGACGTTTTAGTCGCGAAATAACCTCCATCAGTGTGAAAATAATCTTTCAAAGTATTTCGTAATTACGAAATAATTAGAATAGTTAGAATAAGCTGTAGTTACGACGTTTCAGTCACCAAACCAACAACAATGCTTTGATAAATGCCTGCTAATTTTAGATTCTAAAAGTTAGCTTCCAATCTAAATGAATGATTTTATGGGCCGACTGGTTATTTGACTGACAGCCGCGATTGGTCTATTGTAGGTAGGGATTGAATGCAAGATCTTACTTCTTTCGCCGTAATATAATTAGAATAAATGGATACAGTTTATCTATTTTACTCAGCGAATATTTAGCTAGTAAAGCGTCAGCTTTGATAGCTTAAGTTAACAGACAAAATTATGAGGTCGTCTCAAAGTTCAACGAGTGCAAACCGACACTGGAGGCTTAACCACTAAATCCGTTAAATGTCTACGCTATAAAAAATAGTTCTTATGTATCTAAGGAATATTACAAAATCTGTCTGCAAATTCATTTCCAGGGAATTTTTCGTTCACTTGATCACATCGTATTAAAAATGACTCTGGTCAGAGTCTTTAAAGAAGTTGCAGACGACAATTTCAAATTGTTGAAAATTCTAAAATATTAATCAATCTAGGTAGAAAACAATGTGGAAAATGAAGAAATTGCTTGTAACAAGCAATTTCTTCATTTTCCACATTGTTTTCCACACTCCTTGGTTACTTAAACTTGGTTTCTTTACCATGATAATGTTTAAAAAAAATAAGATTGATGAACAAAATAATGCTTTGCTAGCTTACAGTACTTTTCAGTACTTTGATTCCATTAAGCGACCACATTCTAGAACTATAAAATAGTCGCTATAAGTCAATTTGATATAATTTGAATCCTTTGTTCTAGGTACTCGTTAGAATTAAACAATCGCGTTTGTCAATCAATTAAATAGTCGATCAATGAAATAGTTCATTTAGACCAGAATTGAGTTTTCAACTCCAACATTTCCCCCCATCTTTTTAGCCTTTTGGTTGGTTTGCGACTTAAATGTCGTAACTTCAGTCTTATAAAACTATAGTTACAATATTTAGGTCGCCAACGAACTATATGATACTTCTGAGATTAATTCTAGTCCATCTTTTTTCTATTCAGATCAACTTGAAATGGTCTTTACCGTGCTCTTATCAACTAGGCATTATAAAAGAATTTTTAAAACGAGTTATTCATATACCATCGTATAATGACGTCATGTGATGTTATGAAGATGGTTATTTTTCATTATTAACATGGGTTTTTTTCTACAGTTTTCGTTACGGATTTTTCCCGCAAGATCTAAATTTATGTAAATCATTCTAATTCATTTGAAAAATGATAAGAGATGTTGGTTATAAATGGCTATAAGTATACACATGCATAAAAACAAAGTACCCTTGGTTGAGTTGAATCAATGGCCGCGTAAGTATGGGGGCCGAGTCGGCCCGTTTCAGAATCAAGCCCCGCGTCTGCTCGGGCATGGTTATCTCGGCCTAATGATTGAGTAAATTGACCAGTCGTGCCTGTCGATCAAGGAATATATCGACCAATCAAATTTTTCATTCTGCCTTAAATTGAGATTTAAACTCCAACATTTGCCTCCATTAGTGTGAAACATTTTTGTTGTTTGCCGACTTAAACGTCGGAACTACAGCTTCTTCTAGCTGTAGATATGACGTTTTAGTCGCGAAATAACCTCCATCAGTGTGAAAATAATCTTTCAAAGTATTTCGTAATTACGAAATAGTATTCCGTAATTACAAAATAATTAGAATAGTTAGAATAAGCTGTAGTTACGACGTTTCAGTCACCAAACCAACAACAATGCTTTGATAAATGCCTGCTAATTTTAGATTCTAAAAGTTAACTTCCAATCTAAATGAATGATTTTATGGGCCGACTGGTTATTTGACTGACAGCCGCGATTGGTCTATTGTAGGTAGGGATTGAATGCAAGATCTTACTTTTTTCGCCGTAGTATAATTAGAATAAATGGATACAGTTTATCTATTTTACTCAGCGAATATTTAGCTAGTAAAGCGTCAGCTTTGGTAGCTTAAGTTAACAGACAAAATTATGAGGTCGTCTTAAAGTTCAACGAGTGCAAACCGACACTGGAGGCTTAACCACTAAATCCGTTAAATGTCTACGCCATAAAAAATAGTTCTTATGTATCTAAGGAATATTACAAAATCTGTCTGCAAATTCATTTCCAGGGAATTTTTCGTTCACTTGATCACATCGTATTAAAAATGACTCTGGTCAGAGTCTTTAAAGAAGTTGCAGACGACAATTTGAAATTGTTGAAAATTCTAAAATATTAATCAATCTAGGTAGAAAACAATGTGGAAAATGAAGAAATTGCTTGTAACAAGCAATTTCTTCATTTTCCACATTGTTTTCCACACTCCTTGGTTACTTAAACTTGGTTTCTTTATCATGATAATGTTTAAAAAAAATAAGATTGATGAACAAAAGAATGCTTTGCTAGCTTACAGTACTTTTCAGTACTTTGATTCCATTAAGCGACCACATTCTAGAACTATAAAATAGTCGCTATAAGTCAATTTGATATTATTTGAATCCTTTGTTCTAGGTACTCGTTAGAATTAAACAATCGCGATTGTCAATCAATTAAATAGTCGATCAATGAAATAGTTCATTTAGACCAGAATTGAGTTTTCAACTCCAACATTTCCCCCCATCTTTTTAGCCTTTTGGTTGGTTTGCGACTTAAATGTCGTAACTTCAGTCTTATAAAACTATAGTTACAATATTTAGGTCGCCAACGAACTATATGATACTTCTGAGATTAATTCTAGTCCATCTTTTTTCTATTCAGATCAACTTTGACTGGTCTTTACCGTGCTCTTATCAACTAGGCATTATAAGAGAATTCTTAAAACGAGTTATTCATATACCATCGTATATTGACGTCATGTGATGTTATGAAGATGGTTATTTTTCATTATTAACATGGGTTTTTTTCTACAGTTTTCGTTACGGATTTTTCCCGCAAGATCTAAATTTATGTAAATCATTCTAATTCATTTGAAAAATGATAAGAGATGTTGGTTATAGATAGCTATAAGTATACACATGCATAAAAACAAAGTACCCTTGGTTGAGTTGAATCAATGGCCGCGTAAGTATGGGGGCCGAGTCGGCCCGTTTCAGAATCAAGCCCCGCGTCTGCTCGGGCATGGTTATCTCGGCCTAATGATTGAGTAAATTGACCAGTCGTGCCTGTCGATCAAGGAATATATCGACCAATCAAATTTTTCATTCTGCCTTAAATTGAGATTTAAACTCCAACATTTGCCTCCATTAGTGTGAAACATTTTTGTTGTTTGCCGACTTAAACGTCGGAACTACAGCTTCTTCTAGCTGTAGATATGACGTTTTAGTCGCGAAATAACCTCCATCAGTGTGAAAATAATCTTTCAAAGTATTTCGTAATTACGAAATAGTATTCCGTAATTACAAAATAATTAGAATAGTTAGAATAAGCTGTAGTTACGACGTTTCAGTCACCAAACCAACAACAATGCTTTGATAAATGCCTGCTAATTTTAGATTCTAAAAGTTAACTTCCAATCTAAATGAATGATTTTATGGGCCGACTGGTTATTTGACTGACAGCCGCGATTGGTCTATTGTAGGTAGGGATTGAATGCAAGATCTTACTTTTTTCGCCGTAGTATAATTAGAATAAATGGATACAGTTTATCTATTTTACTCAGCGAATATTTAGCTAGTAAAGCGTCAGCTTTGATAGCTTAAGTTAACAGACAAAATTATGAGGTCGTCTCAAAGTTCAACGAGTGCAAACCGACACTGGAGGCTTAACCACTAAATCCGTTAAATGTCTACGCCATAAAAATAGTTCTTATGTATCTAAGGAATATTACAAAATCTGTCTGCAAATTCATTTCCAGGGAATTTTTCGTTCACTTGATCACATCGTATTAAAAATGACTCTGGTCAGAGTCTTTAAAGAAGATGCAGACGACAATTTCAAATTGTTGAAAATTCTAAAATATTAATCAATCTAGGTAGAAAACAATGTGGAAAATGAAGAAATTGCTTGTAACAAGCAATTTCTTCATTTTCCACATTGTTTTCCACACTCCTTGGTTACTTAAACTTGGTTTCTTTACAATGATAATGTTTAAAAAAAATAAGATTGATGAACAAAAGAATGCTTTGCTAGCTTACAGTACTTTTCAGTACTTTGATTCAATTAAGCGACCACATTCTAGAACTATAAAATAGTCGCTATAAGTCAATTTGATATAATTTGAATCCTTTGTTCTAGGTACTCGTTAGAATTAAACAATCGCGTTTGTCAATCAATTAATTAGTCGATCAATGAAATAGTTCATTTAGACCAGAATTGAGTTTTCAACTCCAACATTTCCCCCCATCTTTTTAGCCTTTTGGTTGGTTTGCGACTTAAATGTCGTAACTTCAGTCTTATAAAACTATATGTACAATATTTAGGTCGCCAACGAACTATATGATACTTCTGAGATTAATTCTAGTCCATCTTTTTTCCGTTCAGATCAACTTTGACTGGTCTTTACCGTGCTCTTATCAACTAGGCATTATAAGAGAATTCTTAAAACGAGTTATTCATATACCATCGTATATTGACGTCATGTGATGTTATGAAGATGGTTATTTTTCAATATTAACATGGGTTTTTTTCTACAGTTTTCGTTACGGATTTTTCCCGCAAGATCTAAATTTATGTAAATCATTCTAATTCATTTGAAAAATGATAAAAGATGTTGGTTATAGATAGCTATAAGTATACACATGCAAAAAACAAAGTACCCTTGGTTGAGTTGAATCAATGGCCGCGTAAGTATTGGGTCGAGACGGCCCGTTTCATAATCAAGCCCCGCGTCTGCTCGGGCATGGTTATCTCGGCCGTATGATCGGGTAAATTGACCAGTCGTGCCTGTCGATCAAGGAATATATCGACCAATCAAATTTTTCATTCTGCCTTAAATTGAGATTTAAACTCCAACATTTGCCTCCATTAGTGTGAAACATTTTTGTTGTTTGCCGACCTAAATTATTTCGTAATTACTAAACACTTTTTTCGTAATTACGAAATACTATTGCGTAATTACGAACTATTTTGAAAGATCATGTCGTAATTACGAAATAGTTTCAGAAGTATTTCGTATTTACGAAATACTATTTCGTAGTTACGAAATTCTATTTCGTAATTTCGAAGTCATTAGAAGATTATTGCGTAATTACGGAATAGTATTTCGTAACCACGAAAGAATTTGGATCATTTGTATATTAGAAAAAAAGTCTGGAATGTCACTTTAGGGGTTCCGTAGTAAACTGATGATTGAAAGGTCTTTTTTGTTATCTAGCAAAGGTTCAGTAAAATCACATATTATTTTTTTGAATTCATTGCACCACATGATCTAATTTGCATATATAAACCAAATTGAACGGAAGAAAACAAACTGACAAATGAAACAACGAACGTCCTGAATTATGTCACATTATCTGTTTAGCGGAAAACTGAAATAAGTATCCATATTCATATTCACCCTTTTCCACAGTTTTGAAGTGATCTTTACAGAATCGAAAATCGGCTGGCCAATATAACTCCTGGTGACGAAACTATGGCGTGATTTGAGCGCATTCAAACTTATTTCAACGCTTAAATGCGACAAGTGGCTGTCCCAATATTCATAACAACTGTCCCGACGAAAAAAAAATCTATTAAGGAAATACCCTTGTTTATTTTAATAAAATATATCTGATTTCACAACACTACTTTTCAGAGTATTGTATTAAAAGAATATATGAGATGGAATGAGAATAAATAAAATCTTCGAAATGAAGAAAAATCGATACCCCCTTTGACATTTTGTAAAGCACAATAAATGAAAGTGGGACAAGATCAACCAAAAGAATGAGTTTAAAATGTTGATAATTTTCACTTTCCTGTCAAAATTTCAAGTGATAATGTGTCAATAATACTCGATAACTCATTGAAAAGCAAGACGTTATGAAAACTTCATATCATTGCTTGATATAGGAATGTTTTATATTTCAGTTTTTATTATTGCATTTGGAATGGTCCATGCGATTCCTATAGAGAATGACCCTTTATTGTGTGCAACCGATGACTGGTTGACCGTTTTGATGACCTGGGCTGGATGTTTGCTTAGACAAGAGCTTGTTCCGATTAATTTTACAAGTGATCATGTTAACCTTTATTGCGAGTAAGTTTCTACTTCAAGTCTTCGTGCTTAATCTCGTTGAAGAACTACCCTGTTGTCGCTTTTCTCAATTTGCACAGAAATTTTGGTTCATAGGTATTCACTGAACTATCTTATATCTTTTTGCGTCTCGGTTCGATTTACGGTCGCGACGGTTATTTTGCCCAACATTTGTCTTCAACCAACTAGTTGATGATCGTAACCTCATGTTGGGTGAGTAGCTGGATGCTAGGCCAGGATGTTTTGGTAGTATTGGTGTGAGAGATACTAATTATCCATGACTAGGTGTGCCAGCGGTATGACCCCATTCAATCACTAAATCCTATTTCATTATTGCCAGTTTTGCTAATGAGTTCTCTTGTGAATTTGATTGGTGGATAATCGTAAAACTAAAAGGAATGGTATAGTAGAACTGGTATGAAGAATACTAGGAATCCATGATTGGGTTTTCCAAGCCTCTGCGGTATGGCTAGAACACAGTTAAAAGTGGCGTTAACCCTATATCTTATTTCATTTCTGCTAATTTGCAAACGAATTCACTTGTTAGTTGTATCATTCTATGATGAGATAAGAACTGCAAATTGAAATCAATTGTTATTTAAGAGATGAAGAGAATACTTTTTGTTTTCATGGAGGTATGAAGCGAAAAAAATAACCATACTGTCCGAAAAAGCGAATCATACAGTGTGATCATTCTTTCGTGACATACATCCAGAAAAACAAAAACCTTCTCTTCATTTCAAGTATATCGAGCAACAAAGCAAATGTCTTTCAAATTTTGATACCTTTTTGATGAAACTATTTTTTGCGGAATCATACAAAATAGCTAAGTGCTCAAAATTTTGTTCATGGACTTTTATTTTTTTCGGCCAATCAGAACGCTCGATTTTGATATACGAAACTAAAGATTAAATCATTATATATTGGTCCAAAATATTACAGTTTTCAACTCAAATCGATTGACCAAGGATATAACTGATTTAGATCCGAGGTGAATGCTGAGCCAATATGCTTAGATTTTGTTAGTTTTGCGAACTAAATGCCATCAAAATAATTAGTAAAGCTGCACTACGATGTATAGGTCGCTTTTATTGATGGAATGGGGTTTAAGGCCGCTTTTAACAGTATTTCAGTCATATCGCGGCGGCTGGAGCACCTGACAATGAATTCCTGGTATTTCTCACACCAGTAGTATCACTACATCCTTTCCTAGCCTCCAGCTGCTATCCCACTTAGGTTAACGATTATCCACCAATTGGTGGGAGACAAATGTCGAAAAGAATATGTGCCGCCGCCGGGAATCGAACCCATGACATCCAATGATTGAAGATTAGGAGTCTGACGCGCTACCGACTTTGCTATGACGGCGGCGATGTATAGGTCGCCAAACAATAATTCGCCATGAATCAGTCAAAATATCTTTGTTGTATATTTCAGCAAAACTGACTTGTTGGAAGTTAGTTGGCTGGAACAGCAATCCGTCAATTGACCAATCGTGGCTGTAAATTAATAAAACAGTCGACTAATGAAATTGTTCATTTAGACCCAAAAATTAGTTTTGATCTCTGACATTGGTCGTCATTTTTGTTAAGCTTTTTTAGTTGACTTGGCGACTTAAACGTTGTAACTATAGCTTATTCAAGCTGTAATTACAACGTTTAGCTCGACAACAAACTATTCTACTTTCTTGTTACATGTAACAGGCCATATATTTTGCAAAATAACGCCTTTAAAAGTCGAAGCGGGTCTACCTGTATATAGGAGTCAGTAGGCGTGGCCAAATGAGTAAGTAGGCGGGGCCAGCGATTGGTCAATTCAGACGTACATGTAGTTACCTTAACCCATTCCCACACAGTGACACTTTTGGACGCCTCTAAAAGAAAACCAATTGAGAAAACACTGTGTAAAAGGAAGAACTTGCTTGTAACAAGCAATTTCTTCATTTTACACAATCTTTTCTATCAAGAAAGTTGAAAAATCTAAATTTCATCAACTTTAAATTGTCGTCTGCAACTCCTTTGAATTTTGGACAGTCTAATATTTTGTTGTGTCGGAATGGGTTAATATGATAGGCATTTATACCATGGGGTCTTTCCGTCTGTTGTATAGTCGGATTCTCTCGGGAGTTTGGCCGCGACCATAGCGCAGAGGCAGCAAGAAGGAGTCCTACTAACAGTATTCTAGGTTCGATCCTTTCGAATTATGTGTCTCCCACCAATGGGTGGATGATCGTAAACCTAAGTGGGATGAGCAGATGGCGGCTCGGAAAGGACCTAGTGGCAGTACTGGTGAGAGAAAAACCCGGAATCCATGGTTAGGTGCTCCAGCCGCCATGATACGCCTGAAATACTTTTAAAAGAGGCGCTAAGCCCATTGAATCAATCGATTTCTCGAAAGTTTAATAAAATGTCTGAAGGGCCATAAGGAACGTTTCATTCAAAAGATCCATCAATTGAATCCTGAACGATTGGATTGCTCACACAATAACTTTTTATTATTTTTTATTCTTTTCTCATAGGAAAGAGACAGAATTGACAGAGTGCATGAATGAAATGGTCGGTGGCTGTAGTGACAGTGAAGTAATTATGGACGACGTAGACGAAACTTTCCGTATGTGTCGACATTCTTGGATTAAACAATGTAAGTAGATAATTGTCGTTTTCCTAACAATAGTATATTGATTTAATGAGCAGATTCTTTTTTCACTGGTGTGAAAACATTTATTCGATGGTACATGTAGACCGGTACCTTTATCGACTTTAACAAGGCTGTATCATAGTCGACAGTGGTACCAGTCTATGGTACATGTATCCAGATAAGGAAAAGTCTACACCAATTATCAAATTCAAACAAGACAAGTTTTGTTGTCTGATCATAAGTAAACAGCACCTTTCTTAAATACCTATAAACTTTCCTTGTTAAATACAATCAAAACAAGCGGAGAGAATCGCACTTGAGAGAATCGCAAAATCCGCTTCGGACATGCACTGATTTGGATAGGCTTAGACGACGTTATTTTCCCTTTAACCCTTTCATGTACGAACCCGGGATTTTGCGTCGCTATGATTTTTATACTTGAGAAAACAATGTGGAAAAAAAAAAGATATTGCTTGTAACAAGCAATTTCTATTTTTCCCACAATATTTTCTACCACATAGAATGATTTCATTTCAAATTGCATCCGAATTTCACTGTCGTCTGAAACCTCTTTCGTTGGACCAGTCTAAATCCCCCCCCCCCCCAAAAAAAAAAAAAAAAAAAAAAAAAAAACAAGGGTTAAAACAAACGACGCCACGCCTATAGAACAACAGTATTAGAATGTTAAAAAAGGCTTGATTCAAGAAAAAATCTTAGTGCTACATTTTCCCTTCTTACGGTCAGAATTTTTGGGCATATAATAAAGTAGATTATTATGATGTTGTTGGGTGTTAAAACTATGTCCGTGAGGAAAGTTTAATATTTCACTCGATCTTCGGTCTCGGGGTATTGTTGCACAAGCTTTAACATACAGAGAATATTTTGCTACGATAGAGATGCATCTTGTATTTGATTTGAGCTGCGGAGGAAAATTTTGAAATTTCACGAGACCGAAGATCGAGAGGAATATCAAATTTTCCTCCGCTGGGAGAAGAAAATAAAAGATGTTGTATCGCAATCGTAACGTAATATTCAATTACAAGTATACATATAATGATATGAGCCTGTGCGTGACATTTCCAACAATTTCGCATGTGCGTGACTCGCACACATTGAGCACCCTGGACAGCCATTCGGGGCAATTAGACCATTCGCTGATTGTTTAAAGAAGCTTTGGGCCAGTATCTATCTACAGAGCGCAGAGTGAAGACTTTGATCAGACTGTGCGGATGCACAGGCTGATCTGGGTCTTTACTTAGCGCACAAGTGTACTTCTTGGAAATGTCACGCATGGGCTCATATAATACTCCTTTGTAACAGATCTGAAAATAGAAAACCTTACTGATATCGTGGATTGTGCCAGAGACTATTTTACCGCCAACGTGTTTGACTGTCTGAATTGTAGCTTTGATGAGCTGATGGGTGACAACCCATTGTCATACAAACAAGGTGTCGAGTACCTGAAAACGTAAGGACAACCTATTATATAGTCAACCTATGTTCACGTAAATAACATGTTCTTCTGTAAATCCACGTTTTTCCTCTATATTGTCTAATTAGTTGCTGTAAACAATGTAAACATGTAGATATATCGTATAAGGTCCGGATTGGTAAATCGTGTCATCGTTAAGCTTTTCCAAGTTTTCAGGGGTCGACTCTAGCTTTGCTTCAGTGGGATCCCTACTTATTACTTCAGGATATCCTCCAGATAATCAGGGGTCCCTCCTTTATATACATTTACCCATTACCACGAAGCTTGCCCTTCTAAGCCCATTTTGAAAAATGCTTCGGAAAACATTTTGGAAAATGAAGAAATTGCTTGTTACAAGCACTTTCTTCACTATCCAAAATGTTTTCTACAAAAAACACACTACAAATGTAGTCTGTAACTCCTTTAAATTCGGTACAGTCTAAAACTTTGTATTCTGGCAATTGGTCAAATGTCAAAGAAAGAACAAGTTGAAATTTACTGAAATGTCTTCAGTGAACCAGGACCACTAGTTGATACATTGAAATATATTGTACTCGAGAAATACTCGAGGATCCTGACGGAATCCCTAGCTTTGGATAGCTGGGGTCCCTTCAATTTTCTTGGATTCTCGGGATCCCAGGACACTGTTAGGTTCGACCCCTGAGTTTTTATCCGTTTCAGAAGACGTCATAAATAAAAATGTTGTTTCACGAACAAGAATATCACATTCATTTTAGTAATGAAGAGATCTTTTTGTTTCGTTGAGATATTAACCTAAAAAATTAACCACCCTGTATGAATACTTATTTGTTGATTCGGTGACTTAGACTACAGCTTATACAGGCGCCCAACCAACCATTTCATCTTTTTGTGGCATGTTACAGACCACATATTTTGCCAAACAATGTTGTCTAGTATTTAAGTTGAACATCCTGTGGCAGACAGTATTCGTAGCCAGGGATACGTCAATTGACGAATATTGGATATCAATCAAATAACCAGTCGACCAATGACAAGAAATATGTATTGATCTCCGACATTTTTGTTTAACCCTTTGTTGATTTGGCGACTTAAACTTCGTAACAAGAGCATAGTCATGCGAGTTTCACATAAAAAACAACACACACACACAAACCCCCCCCCAAAAAAAAAAAAAAAAAACAAAAAAAAACCAAACAACAAAACAAAACAAAACAAAAAAACAAAAAAAAAAAAAAAAAAAAAAAAAAAAAAACTAACAAAAAACAAAATAAAAACAACAAAAAACAAAACAACAAAAAAACGAAAAACAAAAAAACCTACAAAGAAAACCTAAATGGGAATCAAAATTGTTACAGAAAAAAGTCACCCTAAAGTTTTAACTCATGATTATAAACGCCTGCCTTCCAAACCGGGCCTTAGTAATGAATAAATAAGAGGTAAACAAGACCACTGCGCTATAGACTTCGACAACTATTCAAAATATAACTTAAAATTAAAATTTGGCATAAGGCCCCGCGGAAATCACCGACAAATTACGAAAGAAAATAAAGAGACAAGTCAAATATGTTTTGCAATTACTTCGCTATGGCCAGCTTGCGTTCAAGATGACAAAGCGTTCGCTAAATTATAAAAAAAAACGGTATCCGTCTTTCAACGTGCACTTTTTCAAACATGATTTCAAAACGAAAACGGTCGCTTATATTTTGTGTACTGAAATTTGAAATGAAATGAGTGTTCCTTTCAGCTAACAGGTTTCGTCACAATCGAACTTTAACAAATTAGTATGAACTATTATTCGATACATTTCTTTTTCAGCATTTGAATCTTTTCATGTATTTATCTGGTCTTTCCAGAATGCTCCGCAAAATAATTGATTGTTAAACAGACTTGATTAGGGTCAATCAGCGGTCACGCTCTAGAAATGAAAGTAGAGTAAGATAGAATGGCCATTCTAGATTTTGAAAACCTTTCTAGGCGGAAGGGTTTCTACCTTAACAAGCCTGCACGGTCGATGCTATTCGCACTTGCAAGAAGGTTCTTTTTCGCTTGACATTTTGAAAAGAATATTTACATATGTATTTTTTCCAGTAATGTCGTCGATCGAATGCCACTCTGCCTTAAGCCACTGATGTCAGTGAAGAGCCTCGAGGACTGCGGGGGTATCTCTGGGCCTAGAATGTACCTTGGTATTGTTGCGGCCCTCGCAATTGAGCCATTTCTCGGACTTGACTTCTACGACCTCTTCCAAGATACATTTGAAATCATGATAAACAATCCAATATAAGCCGATGGTAAGTAAATAATGGGAAATACATGCAGCAATTGCGTTGTTCAACTACAAACAAGTTACATTCATTTTTTGTTCTTTCACACATACTCATTTCATCCATTATTTAAATTCGATATTTTCAATTACTCTTTACTACGTTTTTAAATGCCTTCTGTTGAATAAAACGCCGTTAAGGTTAAACCCATTTTAACTGTACGAAATAAGACAGCGCTCCACGATTTTACACGTCCTAACTACAGCTTAATAAAACTAACGCTCCGACGATTGAGTCTTCAAAACAACAAACATACTTATTACAAATGATTGAGTTCAGAGGTTCAATTCCGGTCTTAATTAATGATTTGATCGATGAATTAATTTTTTGATGGATGACGGCAATCCGCCAATTGTTTACTTTTTATGTTAACCCTTGTCATGATGATCTCGGAATATTCCTGCCTTGACAATGGCTTTAGCAGGTGTATAGAATAAGATCTCAGCCAACACTGCCTGTCTGTTCTTATTGTTTTGAGAAAATTCTTTGGATACAACATCAATCTGATTATGTAAGCGTTTTAAAATATGGTGGAAAGAGGATAAATAATCAGCAGGACAAGGGTTGATGCTTGAGTTAGGGAGTACATCTATAATCAGACGGAGATAACTTGACACATAGCGAACACCGACTTTTGTCTATGTTCCACTCTCTCCTACACTTCGGTCCATTCCCCATTCACCTCTGTAATGGGCTCAGTAAATACTCCCATAACACGTCATCACCAATACCGCAACGGATTTCAATTTAAAACCTGGAGCAACAATATTAGATGTTTTCCCATTAGCATTTCAAACGGTTGAATAACAAAAGTAGTTCGGTGGTTTTAAGCTTTAATGCTCATATAATGTATCTTGAACCATAATTATTATGTCCTTAACGTTTTATTTCTTGTGAAACAACAGAAAAATAATATATTTTATTCCTTGGTTTGACAAGAATCTTTTTATTTGGCCGATCACAGAGGTTTTTGGTTAGATTAACGAACGACAACTCTGCTCGGAGATTGGTAAACCGAGAGCACTACGATAGACGCTAGTAGCTGCGATCGTCTATGACGTAGACAATATATGCTTTGCGTAAAACGTAGTACACAAATCTCAAAATGTAGGACAAGCAAGTAAGCAAATCTTGTCTTAGAAATAACTTTAGCGTGAACAAAATCAAAAGAAGCGAACTGATTCCCTTTTTCAGTTTTAAAAAGATTTTTGACTTTAGTTTCCATGTTTTTAATAATAATCAAATGGAAGGCAGGCGAACGTATGCGAAGGTTGTTTCTAATATTGGTGGCACATCTCATATTCCTTTCCTGTTTAATCCCTGGTTTTAACGTCCTTTATTTTATAATTGAGCAAAACATTGCAGAAAAGGAGAATTTGTTTGTTACAAGTAATTTCTTCCTTTCCACAATATTTTCCCCCATTCTGACTGGATATTTTTCACATCAAATCAACTTTAACTTTTCGTTTGCAAAACCTTTAATTTTGGACAGGTCTCAAATTTAGCAAAATAGGAAAGACTTAAACGATCGCTGCTATTCCTTAATAAAACTCAATATCAATGTCGTGATTTAAACGGTTTCTGTTTGTAAACTAGTGGCATTTTAAACGAAAGTACAAACTATGCCGATAAAAGTTCTCACAGCCATCGACAGTGTATGGGGTATTGAGCTCTGTCCTTGAATCCCAGGAGTGAAACCCGAGCGTAGTTTTACGTTTATTTATTGCATCATTTTGTCTTTAATCATTTATTTAATGGGCGACAGAATTCGTATCTTCGGGTTGAATAGGCAGTAGTTATAATATTCTGTATAGATGTACAATTTATAGTGAGTGATCAAAGGTCAATTTTATCTAAAAAAGTATACACAAAATTGACCTTTGATCACTCACTTTAACTTTTACATATAAAAATGTAACTTAAAAAGACGAGACAGAATGTTGTTTTAACAATGTATTTGAAATTAAAAAAAGTCTTTGCCCTTTCAATTATAGAAATTGAAAGGACAAATACTTTTCTAAGTCATATTTGCTGCTTACCCATGAAAACTTTTTAATGAAACTATTTATTCACACGAACAATGAAAACAGGTAAACCAAAGAATTGTAAAGGCAATACTGTGTTAGTGAATTAGTAAATTAAAAAAGTGTTCAGAAAACAACATGTCCTGCTCGCGAAATATTTGACTTATGTGAAAACGTGTGTTAGATGGTACGTCTACTCACGGAGAACAAGTCGCCAACCAACGATATCTTTTATATCACGATAGAATTGTCTCATTGATAGTTGTGGCCATGGCCGTAAAGATTGTGTTTGTTTGAATGGGGTTTTACGCCGCTTTCAACAATCTTTCAGTTATATCGCGGCGGCTGGAGCATCTTACAATGGAATCCTGGTATTTCTCTCACCAGTACTACCATTACATCCTACCTAGCCTCCTGCTGCTATTCCACATAGGTCTACGATTATCGACCAAGTGGTGAAAGACAAATAGTCGAATAGGATGAGTGCCGCCGTCGGGGATCGAACCCGGGACCTCTAGATTTGCAGCCCGACGCCCTTCCAACTGCGCTATGACGACGACTGGGCCGTAAAAAGATATTCCAAAACGAAATATAGGGAATATTACAACAGCGTGTTTTTCTATTTGTTGTTATCGTGTTCGAGAATCGTGTATAGGTATTTTTTATTGGATGAGAACTTCGGTCTTATCCAATGAAAAATACCCACACACGTTTCGAGAACACGATAACAACAAATAGAAAAACAAACTGTTGTAATATTCCTTTTATTTTATACCTCTAGGACATGACATTAAGAAAATTTTCTTAAATGATTAAGAAATAACCAACTTTCCAAAACCACCACCAACAACAACATAAAATAAAAACAAAAACTGAACGTCAATACACAAAAAGGAGTCCGTGTTTAACGGTACTCGACGAATACGGTTTTTTGGTACACGCCGAATATTGATTTTTTCTATCGAGTTGTATTCGATAGCCATATTTTAATTCATATCATTTATAGGTATATAATAAATCATAATATTCTAATGAAAAAACTGTAGTCTATAAATGTAAAACCTTTAATGAAAACTTAGATTCATCTCGATAGTTTCAAATTTTACATGACATTGATTTTTTTTGTATCTCATGGCAGTAATATGCCATTTTAACCCTTTTCATGCTGATCCTGGAAAATTTCAATTTTGACAGGAGGTGTAGACCAAGGTCAGCCTGCATATAAGAGCAGTCTGATATTAGTCTACACCTCCTTCTTGTACTGTCCCTGCAAGAGCTGTTTATGAATTTCCTTTCTAAAAGAAATATTGGTTTTTGAACACCAATTTCTATCAGTACTTTCAGCCCTTTGATTTCACAGCAATTCAGTAAGGTAATTTATACAGCATGACAAGAGTTAAAAACGTAGTAAAAAATTGTCCTTTTCAGTAATTTTTCTCTCCTTTTTAGGGAAAAGAACAGCATCTTTGACGACCTAACTGCAGCTATCTTGGATTTATCTAATGTATTTTAGAAAATGTACAGTATATAGATAAAGTGCAAAGTGTAGAGTTACTTGGTTTCTTATTACTCCTGTACACGTAAAATCTGGTTGTGGCCTATGAGTCTATCTTGGGCCTGCCAAACATTTTGTTTCTTTTAGATGCCTGGGGTGATATTATCAATTTGACGAGTGCGACTCTTTCGTTTGTTTGAGTGGGATTTAACGCCTCTTTAGACAGTATTATGGTGATATCGTGGTGGTTGGAGTACCTGACCATGGATTCTTGGTATTTCTTTACCAGTACTATCACCACAACTTTCCGAGCCTCAAGCTACTCACTCCATTTAAGCTTACGATTATCCACCTGTTAGTGGGAGACAAATGTCTGGAAAAATATTTTCCGCACCCGGGAATCGAACCCGGGACATCCTAATTCAGAGTCAAATGCGCTGCCAACTGCGCTATGACCGCGGCCCCAAAGCTACCTCTTTGGGCCATAGATAACTTTTGTTTATTTAAATGGAGTTTTCTCACATCAGTACTACCACTACATCCTTTCCGAAACTACATCTGCCCATCTCGTTAGTATTATGATTATAAACCCATTTACTTTGTTTAAATAGCAACGTCTAACAGTATTTCAGTCATATTGTGGCGATTGCAGTAAATTACAACATATTCCTGGTATTTCTTACATCTGTTCTTCCACATAATCCTTTCTCAGCCTACACTTATTAATCCCAATTAGGTCTACGATTAACCACCCATTGGGGAAAGACAAATGGCGGAAAAGGATAGTTGACGCGACTGGGGTTCGAATCCTGGACCTCATTATTGAGAATTTTACGGGCTATAAGCTGTTCTAAACCCACGGCCTTCATAACAATTCTACAAAGTTACAAGGCCCTTGGTCGATTGGATTATGAGTAAAGCATGGAAACGGTTTCAATCAAAGTTCAATTGCACCATTGGTATTCGACCTACGTGACTATATAAATCAATACGTCACTCCCTTGGGTCAATGGAAAAAACGTATGAAGTTAAATGGTTTTAGGTCAATTGGTTCTAGAATTAGAGAACGAAACGGAAGGACGAACGGACGGGTGGACAAACAAGATAGTGAAACAAATATATACTCCCCTCTACTTCGTAGGTTGGGTATAGTTAAAAGTAACGAGATTATAGTTCAATAGTTACTGAAGTTAACAAACTCCATTAACACGGTCCGTATATCGGCAAAGTCATGTTGACATCAACCTGGTCGAGGATGCGTTTGTAACAGACATGTCCGAAGATGTGGCCTTTCTAATTTGTTTTTAGCTAGCAAAGCGTCAACTATCGCAAACTGCCGCTGAAGGCTTGACCACAAAATCCATTGAATGCCTACGTCATAAAAACTTGTAACTAGCAATTTCTTCAAGGACAAAAATGTTTTCTACCCTACAAGGCAATACTTAATAAATTCCACCAATTTGATATTGTCGTCTGCAACAAAGACGATTACTTAACAAAACCATGCTTTGCTAGCTTACAATACTTCCAGTATTTTGATCGATATAGTGTAATATATACATAATTCATCTTAGAAGTCAAGCAGCCCGCCCAGGCACTTACCCGCGAAACGCGTTGCTTAAATCTTCACTCTATCACATCATCATAAAATTTGGCTAAGAAGTAGTATCTTATTCAAACTGATCATATCAAAACCGTTACACTGACTCTCTATCCTTTTAAATTTTTCTTAGCGACACTACATATCAATTTCAATACTATCATTTATTTCTTTATGATTTAATCTTTAGTTTCGTCTATCAAAATCGAGCGCTCTGATTGGTCGCAAAAAAATATTCATAACTCCATGAACAAAATTTTGAGCACGCAGCGATTTTCTGAGTTTCCGCATAAAATAGTCCCATACAAAAAGGTATCAAAATCGGTAAAACTGTTGTTTTTTTCGCTCGATGCTATTAAATTATAAGAAATGAAGAGAATATTTTTTGTTTTCATGGAGGTATGAACCGAAAACCCTAATCACACAATGTATGGATCCGCTTCGAGTATTCATACAGTGTGATTAGGTTTTTCGGTTCATACCTCCACGAAAACAAAAAATATTCTCTTCATCTCTTAATTAAAAAATGAAACAAGAAATATGTCACAGACACAGACCTCTCCGCCTAAATGTGTTTTGTCTTAAATCCATATCTTCCCCAAAAATACACAACAAAATAAAAATGAAAAACGTACTCGAAGACCATGAACAAAATTAAATATGACGATTGAAGTTATTAGATCTAAATAATTCTACACAGTAAGCCTACATGTTCGATAATCTACATTGTGACAAACCACAATTTAAGATTTGTTTATAGAAAATTATGACGTCAGTTATGACATTTTAATTATCGCTGGCTATTCAAACAACTGCCTCGGTCACGGAGTTTAACGAAACTGTCCATAATGTTAAGTAATCAGCACATGTGCATATAACTGTTAATGTCGAAGATTAGCAAGCATTTCCGGTTGATTGTCGGGTACATTAGACTCGATCTCAAAATGTAAACAAAGAAGAGTTCAAAATGTAAACAAACAAGAGTTGAAAAAGATCCGTTTCGGAAAATACTCTTTCCAGAGACCTTTCCTCATACCCATATTTTGTATATTGATACTAAGGAAGGAAGCTCTTGTTTGCTTTAAAGACCAAATACACGGTATATTGTTTAATTTTTTTTAAGCTAGCAAAGCGTCAACTTTGGTAGCTTAAGTTAATAGACAAAAGTCCAACGAGAGCAAACTGCTGCTGGAGGCTTAACCACTAAATCCATTAATTGCCAACGACATAAAAAGTAGTTCTTATGTATTTCAGGAATATTGCAGCCTCTACCTGCAAGTTCATATCTTGGTATTTTTACATCACGTGAGTCTTCAGAGAAGTTGCAGGCGACAATTTCAAATTGTCTAAAATTCTAAAATATTTATCTCTCTATAGATTTCCACAAATGAGTTCTTCAGGGGCATGAAAAGGAGGGATTGTTTTGGAATGTGTTAACCCTTTGATCTCTTTAAATTCGTTTCTTTATCATGATAACGTTTGACAAAAACTACTTAACAAATCAATGCTTTGCTAGCTTACAGTACTTTTCAGTACTTTGATTTCTTTCTCTGGGGAAGATATGGCTTTAAGTTTACAAATGTCACGAATAATGGGACAATTTCAGTCACATATCCTTAAATGTGGCCTTGAACTTGGGAACATCCAACTCATTTTTACGCATGACAACGGTACTCTTGAAGGGGAACAACAGCTTGTGCAAAGTTATTCTGAAACCCATCTATCTATGGCAAAAACATGCTCTGAACAAAACATGGCAGTTTTCCATTTATACTGCGACGACTGTAGCACCCAATCATGGATTCATGCTGTTTTACACACCAAAACTACCGCATATTTTTCTGGGCTCCTAGCTGCTTGTCTCACTTAGGCTTACGATTATCGACCAATTTGTGAGAGACAAATGTCGAAAAGGATATTCCGCCACCAATATTTGGACGCTAGACCTCATGATCGAGAGTTCGACGCGCTAGCAAGTGCGCTTTGAAGACTTGACTAAAACGAGCTTCAGATACGATTCATCGTTAACCCATTCCCACTCAAGCCCTCCTTTTTACGCGCCTCAATTATAAAGCTTTGGAAAAACATTGTGGAAAATGAAGAAATTGCTTGTATCAAGCAATTCCTTCATTATCCACAATGTTTTCTAAACGAGCTTCAGATACGATTCATCGTTAACCCATTCCCACTCAAGCCCTCCTTTTTACGCGCCTCAATTATAAAGCTTTGGAAAAACATTGTTGAAAATGAAGAAATTGCTTGTATCAAGCAATTTCTTCATTATCCACAATGTTTTCTATGCAAAAAGACGAAAAAAAAAAAAAAAAAAAAAAAAAAAAATAAAAAAAATAAAAAATAGAATTCCATCAACTTGAAATTGTCGTCTGCAACTTCTTTCAATTAGGACCAGTCTAAAAATTTGTTGTGTGGGAATTGGTTTATTGTGTCAATTTGTCAATTGACAGATCTCTTACCACGTCAAATGACCCACTACAAAGAAGTTCGACGTTCGTTCGCAACAAACATGTATGTACATGGTCAAGATAATGAATCAAAAGGAAACTCGCTGATTTGTGACCTAAACGTATGAATCACATATTGAGCTAGAATACCTACTACATGTAACACTACATATGATAAATACTCTACTCTTATTCCTAATGTTTCTAGGGCAATAACTCCTCAATATTAATCTAGGGGGAATATCCCGGCTAACGCCTCTAAACAAAAGGTAACTTATTGGTTTCTGTCCTAAACGTCTGAATCAAAGAATGAACTAGAATATCTACAACATGTACCACTACATATGATAAATACTCTGCCACAATATTCCATGTTTCTTGGGCAATAACTCTTCAATATTAATCTAGGAGAAATAACTCCGGCTAACGCCTCTAGAAAAAAAGGTAACTCGCTGATTTGTGACCTAAACGTCTGAATCACAGATTGAACTTGAATACCTACTATATATGTACCACTTAATATGATGAATAATATGCCCCTATATTTATTTTTTCTTGTGCAATAACTCTTCAATATCAATATAGGGGAGATAACTCCGGCTAACGCCTCTAAACAAAAGGTAACTTATTGGTTTCTGTCCTTAACGACTGAATCACAGATTGAACTAGAACATCTACTACATGTACCACTACATATGATAAATACTCTGCCCCTATCTTTAATATTTCTTTGGCAATAACTCTTCAATATTAATTTAGAGGAAATAACTCCGGCTAACGCGTCTTTAAATCAGTGGCAAAATTTCAGTAATTCTCAACGTTTCCTAATTTTTAAATAAAACCATGGGCAATAAATTAATTTCAAAAGCGTGTCTTGAAAATCTTCATGTCCTAATTAACACTGTCAATCACCAAGTGAATCCGCCCAAAACGGTAGGAGCTGGCGTACAATCCGAAACAGGGGAAATAACTCAAAGGAAACTTCGCATAAATTTCATTTTACACTACTTCGACGAAATAACAGAGATTGATCAGAGAGGAAAATGACCATAGTAAAATATCTAACCAGGCAAAGCATAAGCTACATTTGTGAGGAGTAATATTGCTAATTATTCAACCAGACAAAATTGCGGTTAGGTCACAGAAAACTATGTAATGAAACGACCTTACATGATTGGTCATGGTGAAATATTCAATCAAACAAACTAACGGAAGGAGGTCAATTGAAAGTGACCCGCCATGCAAAAACGGGACCCATGTTAAGTCTGCAAAGTACCGGCTTTAGTAAGGCTACGCTTACTGCGCAGATTGGCCAGGTATCTGGGCAGAAAATGACATCTCTGATAATCCGATTGATTGATTGAATGGGGTTTAACACCACTTTTAACAGTATTTCATCCATATCGCTGTGGCAGGAGCAGCCAAAAATAGATTCTTTGTATTTCTCACACCAATACTATCACTAAACCCTTTCCTACCCTCCAGCTGCTCATATTACTTAGGTTTATTATTATCTACCAATTGGCGGGAGACAAATGTCGGAATGGATAATTGCCGCGACCGGGGATCGAGCCCTGGAACCCATAATTGAGAATCTGGCGCGCTATCAACTGCTCTATGGCCGCAGCTTCTGATAATCCGAATATCGAACTTTTTGTGCCCAGGTTATATTTATCTAGTGGACATATATCTGAGATTTTCAGCGCCTTCAACGTTTTGATTTTGATTCACAACGGGTGCCGAAAGCATTCCGCGATTCAAGGGCATTGGAATGTAGATAGTTTGCAAATAGGAGTTTCTGAATCATACAATATGACACCAATTTAACTGGCAATTTCAAGTACAAAAGAATGCATCCCTTTCACTACACTTAAACCAAAACGGTATAATTTACATTTTTGAATAGTTATCATTACTGAAGCATGTTGCGGACAGACACCTAAAATGATCCGACAACCGCTAATTGAAGACGATTTTTCGTTCCACAATTGGCGTCGAATACTTCGCATGAAATATGCAATTAAATGTAATAGCTCAAGT
Source organism: Fragum fragum (assembly GCA_946902895.1). NCBI lineage: Eukaryota > Metazoa > Mollusca > Bivalvia > Cardiida > Cardiidae > Fragum > Fragum fragum. Next base: position 47,205,948 of record OX336372.1, read on the forward strand.
TAGTCGAAAAAAATTCGTAAAACGGATATTTGAAAGAAATAGGATCTCGCATAGGCTAATCAGAGATATCATTTTGAAAAACAACAACAACATGAAAATAAAGAAATATCACGTGGGTGATTAAAAAACCCATAGCCCAAGGCAGACAGAATCGGTTTAACCTAATATATTCATTTTAGATGCAGCCAAATTGAAGTATTTGGAAACCTTCCCTGTAGAAGAAAGCATCTCCACAGCCTTTGTTTGACGTCATTATCGGTTCAAAATGGCGGCCACTGAGTTTTTTTTATCTTGAAAGAATAGGTTATAGTCAGAGGTTGCTAAATAAGGTTATAGTGTGAATTTTCAACTAGTCTACAACCACGTTCCAGAAAATCAGCTATGGAAACATTGGTATTGTGTTCTAGAGCTTTATCCTAATGGAAGAACGTACCCAATGACACTGATTTAAAAATAAAATCACTGTAAAAGCTGATATAAATGGATTTTTTCATATATTTACAATGTACCTCAAAACCTCAAATATCATATTCGGAAGGTTTCGGTCTGAACGGTTCCAGCAGATTCATAATAATGGATAATGTTACAGTTTTGAAGACTGCTCATTTTACTTTCATATAGGCATAAAGTATGATAACTGTTGAAATTAACGTAATTTTGGATGACATTCCGATATGTTTCAATCTAATTGACCAATCGCTGGCCCCGCCCACTTACGTCGTTGGCCACGGCAACCGACTCCAACAGGAAGTCCCGCTTCGATTTTTAACAGCGTTATATTTCAAAATTTATGGCCAGTATGATGTAACAAAAAAGTAAAATGGATGGTTCGTGACCTAAACATCGTAATTACAGCTTGAATAAGCTGTAGTTACGACGTTTAAGTCGCCAAACCAGCAATAAAGGTAAACAGAAATGGCGCCAATGTCGGAGTTGATAAGCTCAGGTCCGGACTGAATGGATTATTTGATTTGTCGGTATATTCCTTGATTGAAATCCGCTATTGGTCAGTTACACCTGTACGTAGGATTATACATGTATAATGTGGATAGCATTAACACGGATGGAATAACATACCCAATGACAGTTTTCCAGGACTTTTCTCCTAGGTTTTTATTTACACTTTAGCTCAACGATAAGCTCAACAAATCGATTGCTTTTTATACTAAGCATTCCATCAGCGTCTAAGCCAATAACGAAAAGTCTTACAAATTTTTAAAACATTGTCATTGATGCAGATCGACACTTTGCTCAACCCAAAACCCAAAGCTCAGCAAGGAACGTATCTACAATATGGTTGACCAATAATGCTATTCAACGCCTTGCTCAACAGCAAAGCTACTATCTTACATTTATAGCATGACTGATTGATTGAATGGGAATTAACGCCACTTTTAACACTATTTCAGACATATCGCGGCGGTTGGAGCACCAAACCATGGAATCCTGTATTTCTCACACAAGTGCTACCACTGCATTCTGTCCGAGCCTCCAGCTGCTTATCCTATATAAGTTACTATTATCCACCTATTAGTGGGGGACACATGTCGAAAAGGATCGACCCCGGGACCCCATGACTAGGAGTCTTACGCGCAACCACTGGTCTATGGCCGTGGCCGTTTATAACAAGATCTTCGTTGCGGGAGTGAAATAAACCGAAGAATATCATTTAAGACATAAACAGATGATATTATATTTATATATTAAACTATTTCAACAATGGCAGTAACAACTGTCTTTTTTTTTATCAAGCCCACTGGAGATATGATATCTACTTTCGACCTTGACGGGATTCGAACCCATGCAAATTTTACATATATTTACCTTCTGTGCCGGAGATTACAAAATTGTTTCGTACCAAATTGAGAATTTACGCAAACTTCTAATTTGAATATTTTTTTTGTTTTAATTTCAATTGCATATTAAGAGTAGTAAGTAACAACTTACAAATATGGTTATTAGTTTTCGTGTAATTGCCGTAGGATCTAATTAGAATTACATCTTTATTCCCAACTCGAAGTCTATTAACCTTTGTCATGCTGAATTAAATCTTTATTGAGAAATACATCAAAATCAAAGGGCTGAAAGTACTGGAAGGCTCCAGTTGTGGGTCAATATTCCTTTGAAATGTGATTTTATGAACAATTCTAGCTTGAAAGGGACAAACAGGTGGTGAATACAAAGATCAGACTGCACATTTGTACTGTCTGATCCTTGTATATGTGTGTATTTCCGTTAATTTATCGTCGCTACCGTAGCACATGCCCATATGAGCGTCGCCTCCAGAAGACGGTTAGTTGTTACGGGGGATATTGCAAGGATACAGGACCAAACTGCTGAAAGCTCCGCCTGGTTTAACGTGCTCGATGGATAGCATCGTCACACGAGGCCTCGGTTTAACGTCTCATCCGAAAGACAATTAGTTGAGTTAGGTGATATGGTCAGCCCAGGGCTCGAACCCGTGATCTTGAGGTTTGAAGTCAAGTGCTCTACCAACTGAGCTAATCGGGCTGACATCCTTGTATATACCTCCTGTCGAAACAGGAATATTCCGGGTTCATCATGACAAAGGCTAAATTCTCAACTGAGTACGAAAATGGTTTTATAACCTCAGGCCCTGAACTATACAAATCAGCTAAAGCCCATATTGTAACGCCTTTTCGTTACCGCGAATATAAAGTCACTTAATCACCGGCGGAATATTTTAATCCATTCCCACACAATAAAAAATTAGACTGGCCCAAATTGAAAGGAGTTGCAGACGACATTTTAAAAGTTATGAAATTTTTTATTGTTTTTTTTTCATTTTTCTGGGTAGAAAACAATGTGTAAAATAAAGAAATTGCTTGTGACAAGCACATTCTTCATTTTATACAACGTTTTCTCAGTTGTTTTTCTTGAGGGGCGTCCAAAAGCGTCACCGTGTGGGAATGGGTTAATGGACAAAATTAACAAAATGTCCTTACCAATCTTAAAGTTATTATTTTTTTATGTTCTTATTAATATTGTATATGTGTTGGTGACGGCTGATGAAAAGATATATACAGAAAATATTGTTTTTATTATGGTTCAGAAATAAAACCTTATCATAGAGTTGGATGAATTTGCTTTGTGGTTTCATACAATGTTATCAAAAATATTCGCTGAAATTCTTATAATTTTATCATTTCCGAACTCAGTCTTCGTACCATTTAAAAAATCCGCTGTATTATCTGATTAAGATGAAAAGTTTTGACATATATTAAGAATGTTCCTCTATCAAATTCGTGAGGCTTCTGTCAATGTCAATCTGCAAGGCTCTTGCAGATAAATACAATTGGATAGCTTTTCAAGATTGCTCCTTTTACTTTCATATAGGCCTTAACTATGATAAATGTTGTAATTTAGGTAATTTCGGATGCCATTCTGACATGTTTAAATCTAAATCCATCGGTACATAGGCTTATATAGTGTGGATGGTATTAACACGTTCATGTCGCAAATTGGAAATTGGCATAGGGTTATCATCTTGCAAATGGCGCCCATAATTGGTAAGTCTTCTTATTCATATCATGTTAATTTCACAGTTTCTTTTAAAACAATCCAGTGCAAAACAACGTCACTCATTTCTATCAGAAATTTAAGCTAAACGAAGCTCCACTCACTAAAGAAAATGTACATGCATTTTGCAGTTATTTTTTTTTACCTTTAAGATGAAAATTAAAAATTAATTCAGCAAGGCTCGCTATTCCGGATGAGTAACACAGCACTAAGCATATGGTGCTATCCACTTATTTGCGAAAGGTTTAAACTGATAGTCATTTGTATGAGAGATTTTACCATAATGACAGCTAGTGGCAGTAGCTTCGTCTACGACCTTATGATCAATCGCGTTTAGTTTAAACATATTTCATATCGTTATATCAATTGGAACTTCATACGAAATTTGATAATTTAATGAATCAATAATTTATAGTCTTAATAACTTTTCTGATTATAATACTCTAACGCCCCTTTTTCGATTCAGATCAAATAGAATAATTGCAACGGGATGTTCATTTATTTTGGGGTTTAGCGCTACTTTTAACAGTATTTCATTCATATCGCGGCGGTTTGGGAATTCTTAGTATTTCTCGCACCAGTACTGCCACAAATTTCTTTCCGAGCCTCCAGCTGCTCATCACACTTCAGTTTACGATTATCCACCCGCGAGTTCTTCATAGACCATCTAACAAATGCAAATTCTTATTTCGTATATGCGAGCGGTTTTAACATTTTTACACTGACACTTTTTAAAAGTAGAAATGGTAAGTTTAAAAAACAAACTGTAATTTTCTAGTGAAACATAAGGTTCTAAACGTTCTGCAATCCCAAAAGATAATGATAAAATTAGATTCATAGGAAAATAATTATTGCGACTTTTTCGTGTCATTAATGACGTGAAAGATTCCTGATAATGACGTCATACGATGATATGTTAGACGATTATATTAACCCTTGTCATGCTGAACCCGGAATATTCCGGTTTTGGCAGGAGGTGTAGACTAAGATCTGACTGCACTTATGTGCAGGCTGATCTTAGTCTACACCTCCTGCTTGTACTTTTCCTGCCAGAGTTGTTTATGAAGTTGATTTCTTAAAGAAATATTGATTTTTGAACCAAAAGTTCTTTCAGTGCTTTCAGCCCTTTGATTTGACAGAATTTCAGTAAGGTAATTTATACAGCATGACAAGGGTTAAGTAATTATAAAGCCTTTCGTTACGAAAATGTTGGTAATACTTCGTCGGCGGGCGAGTAGAATGCTGTGAATACAGCCAGCTGAAATAAAGCTATATTTACGACATCTTGTTCGCCCCCCCCCGATGATATAACTATTAGTACGCACATGCATAAAAACAAAGGAAAAGGGTCGACTTGACTAAGATTTCGCTTTATTAACCTTTCCTGTTTTGCAAACCTGTAAAAATTCAAAGTTTTGCAGACGAAAATTCAAAGTGGATTGCATATGAAAATTTACCATTCAGTAGAGTAGAAAATATTGTGGAAAAGAAGAAATTGCTTAATGTTTCAAGCGATTTCGTCTTTTTCTACAATGTTTTCTCAATCAAAAAATCATAGGGACGTAAAAACCAGGGATTGACCAAGAAAGGGTATAAAAGACCGAGTTTGTCCACTTTCGAATCAAGATAAAGTTTGCCCCGTGTATTGTCGGCCTTGGTTATCTCGGCTTTTTGAGTTAATTAATAAATGGTAACGAAATTTCTATAGACTTTCAATAAACACAAATTTCAATTTCCACATAGCAACATAGCTTATCTGAGCAAAAGGAGCTATTGTGATCGTTCTATGTCCGGCGTTCGTGCGGCATCCGTTGGCTGCCATCGTTATCAGGCGCCTGTCCACCATTTCTTTAAGGGACATCTCCTCCTAAACCACTTGGCAAGCTTAAATCAAAATAGCTAGAATGGTCCTCTTTATAATAACTACAGAAATCGAATCGATGCAAAACTCTGGTTAAAAGTAACTCCTCCTGAACAAGAAGGTGTAGAGCCCTGATATTATGCATGGAGCTTCAGAACATCAACCTCTTTTAAAATTGCAAAAATCATTACCGTCGGGTCCCCAGGGGCAGAGCCAAAGCGGGGTGGGGCCGATAAAAAATCTTTAAACAAAAACTTCTCCCGAATTACAGGGCAACTTTAATCCAATTTCTCGTCAGGTAGCTGCCTTGGAAAATTATGAAAAAACTGAAATCCATTAAAAACTCTGGTTGTGATGGCAACAAAAAAGGAATTAAAAAGCATTGAAAAATTATTTCTTTCTTTACCAAAAGGCGTAAAGAAATTGTGGACGGCCAGACAAGCGGACGACGGATAATGGCCGATCACATTAGCTTACCTTACACTGTGTGTATAGGTGAGCTAAAAGTTAAACAAGACGACAGCAACGCTCGACTGTTGTGAGTGCTTGATAGTAACAGCGATTCCATGGCGACATTAGGCATAATACCTAAGTAGTAATAGAAACTAAAATGTTTCAATTAAAATGTTAAGTCAAAGAAAAATTTCTAAGTCCCCAAAGGGAAAAAAACCACTAAAATGAATGTCTGAGTAGCGACTCTTTGCCTAGAAGATGATATGCTGGTCACAAAGAATTGTGCAAAGTTTCAAAGAAAGAGCAGTGGTAGAAAGAGAGCTATTTACCCTTTCCGTTCAATCCCTGGTTTTTACGTCCCCGTGTTTTTTTTTTCTTGGAAAATCAATCTGGGTGAAAAATTGTTTGTAACAAGCAATTGCTTGTAACAAGCAATTTCTTCTTTTTTTCTACAATATTTTCTACCCAACTGAATGATAATTTTTTAAATAAAATCGAGTCTATATTGTCGTCTGCAAAACCGTTGAAATTGGATAGGTCTAAACTTATGCAAAACGGGAAAGGGTTAAGGATATATTACAGATGCATGTACAGTTTTACCAAGAACTTTTTAGTTCGAAATGTGGTAAAACTGCACTATAATAAAAGTATTTGTAATGAATCTTTACCTAGAAGATGATATGATGGTTACGAAAAGCAATGTTTCAAAGCAATGGGCCCCTACCGATATACGGAGTTCTCTCGAAAATTGCCCTTTAATTAACTCCCTTGATTCTACTGGGTAGTTCCGGTTTAAATTTCAACAAAGAGTATATAAGGGCTGAGACTGAAAGCGTTCGTTTTGGAGAGAATTAATTATTTTTTCGGAATTTCACACATAAGAATATTGAGTACTTTTGTAATACTTATAGATTATGAAAATGTTTTGGTAGTTTTTATTTACGTTGACACGTTATAATCGTCTTCCCGTCCGAGTTTCATCCAGTTTTCATATTCTACTTTTCATTTTCGAAACAAAATAAGCAAAAGTGTCCTTCATGGTGAATTGTTGCTTTTATTTGATTGGCTTGAGAATATTTATTGAAACATGCAAACAGACAAAACAACAACGGCGGGGAACAAAAGTATTGCGATAAAAGGAGTATTTTTACAAGGAATTTCTCCAAATCTGAGCGATCCGTTATTTTTGATACAAATGCTTTTTAATATTTCGTCTGTATCCTATTTCGTTCTGAGATTTTTTTTAATCTACAAAGGTTTAAATGGTAAGTTAATCTTAAGAATTATCGATGTCCGTCCATAAAACGTTTTGAATCGGTATCTTTGATTACGCAATAGTCCACGGGTGGTATTCGGATATATCTCATAACGATCGGCTATTTGCTTTGATTTTCACACGACTGCCTAGATGTCCTTCTTTTGACTAACTAACAAGGGAGTCGGTTGACTTGTATTATTTGAAATTTATCTAGTTCTAAAGATTGATTAATGTTTTGTCTTTCTGTCCATATATTATATGCAAAATGACGTGGTTGGTTCCCTAAGTAAAACTACACTATCAGAGGTTAAATGCTCCTATTTTGCGTAGAATCAGATATTTTTTCAGAATTTGATATAGTGGAATTTTGAGTACTCTTATAATACTCTTAGAATATGGAATTGTTGTGGTAGTTTATATTAACGTTGACACGTTTTAATCGTTTGTCTCTCCCGACCTAGGAACCAATTTCATTCTTGTCCAGTTTTCATATTTTACTTCTCATTTTCGGAAAAAAAAATAGCAAAGGCGTCCTTTCTAGGAAATCATTGCGTTTACTGCTGTAACTTGAAAAGACTTATTAAAACAAGGAAACCACACAACAACAACCGAGAATAACAATATTGCAATAAAGAGTACTTTTTACGCCGATTTTCTCCTCATCTGAAAGATCCATTATTTTCGATACACATAGCTATTAAAATTTCGTTCGAATCCTCTTTCGTTCTGAGATTTTTTTTCTGTAAAGGGTTAAATGGTAAATCAAATTTAAAAGTTAACGATGTCTTCTCATAAACTGCTGTTTAATCCAAGTAACTCACACGCTTCTGATCGGTATCTCGGATTGCGTAATAGACCACGGGTGGTATTTTGGATATACACTGGATATATCTAATAATGATCGGTTATTTGCTTTTGATTTTCACCCGATATCCCCTTATTACAAGTAACAAAGGAAATCGCTTGCTATTCCCTTCAATTCTAAGGAAATTACGAGTTTGTAAATTTTAAATAGGATTGTAAATGCAAGAGGTAAAAGGAAATCTATTTTAAAACGTTTCTAATTTAGAAAAAAAATTGTAAATGTAAAAAATGTAAGAAAAGTAAGAAAAATCTGGAGAAAAAAATGTTTAAGATCACTTTTTTACAACAAAAAGGTTTTGAATATTTAGTACATATACATTCTATCATATATGTCATTGCATGATATATCTCAATATAGTAATAAGAATTTGGTATCAACTAAATGCATTAATACGTTCAAAAAGATTGTCTTAGTATCTTTGTAACACTTCTAACGGTCTCTTTTATATTTCGACCTTTTTATTTCTCACTTTTTCTCAAATACATAATTACATGAAATGATAAAAAAAAAAAAAAAAAAAAAAACCGTTCAGCAGGGTAGAAATACTGTGGAAAAGGAAATAATTGCAACAAGCATATTCTTTTTCTACGATGCATTCTCAATTTGAAAGGCCACAGGGACGTATAAACCAGGGTTAACCAGAATACATTTTATATGAAAAATACAAATTTGTGCACACATCTAATATCACATGCTAAAGCTTGTGCAGATTGATTGAATTAGTTTGGTTTACCCATTCCCACACAATGACCTTATCATTTGCCGATTGGTAAGAAATTAATGATATATCTTACTTGCCATTGGTAAGAAACGAATGATATATCTTGGGAGGACCTACAGAGGCAGCAATCATTTCCACAAGCCCCCAGACACTTTACAAAGCTTTTGAGGATCATGCAGTGAAATTCTGATTAAATTTATTTCATATTCATCAATGAAAAGGGTATTTGGTAATTCCCATGGTCGTGAAATGAAGACGTATGGAGAGCTTCTTTGTAACAATTACCGTTTGTAAAATGACAGATATCTTATAAATTCAAAGCCCCGCTTGACATGTGAAACCATTTTTTAAAAAAAGAAATAACGGAATGTATTTCCCTGAGTATCATTATATTCATTTTAATAAAAAAAGGCTCTTTTTATGGTAATTCATGCGTATATCCGGAATTAGGGTATATCCGAAAAATACACTTTCATACCGGCTAATTTACGATTATAAACACATAAAACGTCACTTTGCTTTAAATATGAAGCTCAACTGTTAAAATAAAGTAGTCTCTAGATCATCTAGGGCTTCAACAATAATGACACATAGTAAGAGCTGGCAACAACCTGTTAATGTTTTCGATACCGATATCATCGATTTTTTCACCGGAACTACCCAAAGATTTAAGGGAGGTCACTCTAATACTAAAACTAGGCGGAGTAACTCTGGATATCGGTAGGGGCCCATTGCATTAGTCAAAGAGAGTTATTAAAGATATGACAGTTGAACGTAAGGTTTAACCAAAAATTTCTAAGTCCGAAAAGAGTAAGAATTCCACTAAAATGAATGTCATAGTGTCGATGTGTCTAGAGGCAGATATTATTGCCACAAAATCATATGAAAAGTTTCAAAGCAATAGCATTCCTAGAAACTGAGATATGACACTTGCACGTAATGTTAAAACTAAGCATCACGCTGAAATCCGGGTGACCGAAAAAGCACCCGGGCCCACACCTTTCTTCGAATAGTCGAGCTAAAAAGAAATACACTATATATTGTACGTGCGTGACGTCAGATATTTCATGACGTCATTTCAGACTGATTAACATCCAGTAAAGCAAAAAACAGTGCTATAATCATTGTCCCAAATAATTAGTTACTTTCACTGTCATGCCAAATTATCAAATGATAGAACATCGATAATAATCGTTTATTCACTGAAAATCTATTTTTCTAAAGAATGGTAGGATTGATAACAATATAATTGTTTAATATCAGAGTCATTATAATTCAGCTTTTCTTGTTGCCTTTGGAATGGTCGGTGCGAATCCTATACCGAGGGACTCTGGAATATGTGAAACCGATGACTGGTTAAGCGTTTTGATGACCTGGGCTGGATGTTTGATTGGAGAAGAGCTCGTCCCGGCTGATTTTACTAGCGAGCATCTAGACCGTTATTGCGAGTAAGTTTGTACTTGCGATGATTTTCAGAACTGGAAAGACAAGTAGCAAATTCGTTTTAGAGTGGATCATTAACAAATTTTCATGCATATTTGAAAGGAGATGTATCTGTTTTTTGAATAGTTATTAATACCATTTAAATGATAAATGCTCTTTCTTCATTTTGAGACCATTAAATTTACTATAAATTGCAATGTAATCTTTATTTCTCCCGCAGACCACTTCTATACATTCGAATTCATCGGGTGAGTTCGTTATTTTCAAGAGATGTAGATAACAGCTAAATTGCCAGCGAAGACATATAACGTAATTGCTACGTCATCGAATCCACAATATAGACAATGTTGATACCGTTTTTATCTGATGAATTCCTGCTTACTCCGTTTACAATAATTGATGTTTTTTCTTTCATTTATATGCGACAAACTATAGTTCGGTAGGTATTTTGTAGTCATACAGTCATACAGATGTCTAATTAAGAGTGTCTGTAGGGATTTTAGAAAACATGTTTTGATAGCTTCGGAAAGGTGTAACTTTTACCTAATCAATGATTAGTTACATGTACAGACTTTCGGTTCATATCAAGAATTTATTCCCTTAAAAATTTGTTCTTATACCTCCGACAGAGCTAATTAACGCATTATTAAAAATCTGCATACACCAAGAAAATAGTTCTCTTATTTTCATTTAATACCCGTATCACTTGTTAATTTCTTATCAATATAAATCCTCTTCTTTGAAATACAAAATACAAAAATATTGATACTCTAACTAATGTTATCAGTGTTTTCAAGTAGAACAATATTCAACTGTTAAAGTTTGATAGTAAATGGAGGCAAAGAGAAAAAATATTGCATTTTTTTATTTCTTACTCTCCTTGAATTTCAATGGAAGGAATCTAGTTTATGAAACAGTCTATGAGCACAGCAAAGAAACCTTTTTTACCCTACCTAAATAGGAGATACTCCATTAAAATTATAGTTTATGTGCTCTTATGGATTTAATTTGTTTCTAATATTTTATACAATGTGATTTTTTCATAGTTTTTTGTGTGAAAAAAAAACAAACAAAAAAACAACAACACAAAACAACAACAACAACAACAACAACAAAAAAACATGAAGATATCAATTTTGAATATAACTTTGTTTGGTTTAGAATATTTATGTTTAGAATAACATCACCCGTTTCGAGTACAGATCTTCCGCTGACAAGACGCCCAGTAGCACAAAGAGAACATACCAAAGCAGGGCGAACTCTATCAAAAAGTTTAAAATTTTAATAATTTCACTGTTTGCGATAAAATTCATCAAGTGATAATATTCTATCTATGATCCATCTGAAATCATCAAAGAAAGCGTTATGTCAACTGGTAGTATGCATTTAAAGAGGTAGTCCAAAATCACTACTGGCCGAAGGCCAGTAAAGCTATTGTCACAGCATCCGCCCGTCCCTCCGCCCGTCTGACTGTCGGATTATTTTTATAGTCATAGGGATAGTTACTTGCGAAATTGGAGATAATCCGTCGGAAAACTTCGGAAAAGGGTGCATTTGGAATTTCACTCAAAACTTTCTCATTCGTGCAATATAACCAATAAATATTATCAGATTCTTTCGAAAGTTTTACAGGACGATGTGTCGTTCAAATTTAGCGAGGGTCCGTCGGAAAACAAGTGAAAAGAAGTCAAATAATTTTTTACTTGAACTCTTTAAAGTACTATCAATATTTGAGTGGATTTGTTGGAAAGCTTCGGAAAATGGTCCCTCGTCAATCGCACTTTATATTTACAAAAGTATTATTGCTTTTTCTCGCAGATTTCAAAAGATGCTTGTAGCTTAACGATAAAAAATAATTTCGGATAGTTTTACTAAAAATGAGATCTTAAAACATACTCAATTAAAGCAGTTGGTAAAGAGAAAGTCGACGTAAGCTTTCTGAAGCTACAATTCATTGGTTGCTTGTCGATAAATTGGTTAGAGCATATCCTTTAACATGTTCTCGCAACATCCATTAGCACCAGTAATGGCAGCGAATTTGTGCTCGTATAACAGACCCAAAGACGATAACACCTACCGCCGAAACTTTGATTTTAGAGCCGAAGGACTGACCCATGACCTGGAGACAAGACACATAGCGCCGTAGGGCGACCAAAATGTCGTAAATACATCTTTCTTCAAGCTGTAATTACGACATCTTGTTCGCTCACCATCGATATAATGATTTGATAGCCCATGTACAATTAATTTCTATCTCAGGAAAGAACGAGAATTGACTGAGTGTATGTATAACATGGTCGCTGGCTGTCCCAACAGTGAAGTAATTGGAGAGGCCGTAGACGACATGTTCCGTATGTGTCGACACTCTTGGCTCAAACAATGTAAGTATATAATCGAAGTTTTTATAACCATATACTATAATCCGACGGCAACTTGGTGTGATTTTGAAGGAGGTTCTGGATGTAAGCAAAATGCATTTATCCCCGGTGAAGTAAGTGTTTAATCACATGTTAGATCAAATGCTTATTGTCACATATGAAAACATCTCGAAAAACACATTTCTTGCTATTTGTATGCATTGGAATGTTAATATTGGTTTATCAAAATTGATATAAGCTATTTTTTGTTATTATTGCTTTCTTTAGAAATAAGAAAAGACAAATACTGATAGCAAGATTCCGACACAAATGTAGCATGCCCATTTTTTTCCCTAATGTAAAAACAGATTTCCGTTTGTATATGTATTCAATTAATGAAAAGTCTACATCTTCTTTCAATTTAAAACAAGGCGTGTTTTATATTCTGTCCATATGTAAACCAAGCTTTTAATATATACCTTGTTACTTGTAAAATGCATTCATAGCACGTGGACAAAATCGCAAGAAAATTCAGCATGGAACATGTACTGATACAGGTGGGGTTGTATGACGTCATTTTCCCTCTACATTGACGTCGCATCTAATACACCATTATTGGGATTTTGAAAACAACAACAACAACAACAACCAAAAATCAATCAAACAAATAAAAACAAACAAACAAAAACAAATAGAGACTCTTTTTGTCTTTTTAAATTCAGAATTCGTGGTTATATAAAAATGGAATACTAATATGCTGTAGTGATTCAAAACCTTGTCGCATAGGAAAATTTGACATTTCACTCGACCTTCGGTGTCACCAAATATCGAAATTCCTATTCAGCTCGAATCAAATACAAGCTTTTATATCACAGTGATATCCCTTATGAATTTATAACAGATTTGAAATTAGAAAACCTGACGGATGTCGTGAACTGTGCAAGCGACTTTTTCACCACCAACGTGTCTGCCTGTCTGAATTTTACCGGTGAAGGGGTGTTAGGAGACAGCCCAATGCCATACGAACAAGGTGTTGAGTACCTGAAAACGTAAGGAAAACCTGATATACAGAGCTAAATGAATAAGAACTATGATTATCAACCAATTGTTATACAACATTTTAAGGAGTCCTTCGCGCTAGCACTTCGCTATGGCCGCGGCTCCTAGAGCATATAAGAGACGAAAGTCTTTCAAAAGCAAGTATGGGATCATTATCATATTTGACATAGCAACTCTCTGAAATAATATATAATAGTATTACTAATGACTAACGTCTGACGTTAGCCATTCTTTGATAAATTCACTATTAGCAGCTTGGGAACAGGAATAATAATAATAATAAAAAAAAAAAAAAAAAAAAAAAAAAAAAAACACTCATTAAAGTATAAAGCATGGCATCCGGCTTTGCACGTGTAATTTGCAAACAGCGGTGTTCAAGACGAAAATTTATGATACTAAACCCATTCCCACACAGCAAAAATTGTGACTGGTACAAATTGAAAGAAGCTGTAGACAATAATTTTGCGTTGATGAAATTTAGATTTTTCGTCTTTTGGATAGAAAACGTGGATACAAGAGCATCGCCCATGGGTGCCGTTGCTCGGATTATGGGTGCTGGATAGTGGATAAAAGCATCTTGAGTTATCCCCCTTGATAGTATAGGTTGCTCTTTTGATAGTGAACAAGTGTGCCAAGTTTAAAAGTGAATGCCTTTAGTAGAACCAGAGATATCACAAAATGTCAGAGTTTTCGCATGACGACGACGACAAAAACGACGACAACGACGACTACGACACCAAGGCTATAGCAATACCTCAGGTTTTCTCCGAAATAAGCCGAGCTAAAAATTGTTTGATACAAGCAATTTCTTCATTTTCCAAACTGTTTTACGAAGATACCTTTCTTGAGGGGCGTAAAAAGGAGGGATTGTGTGGGAATGGATTAAAGTTGACCTGAATTGAGAGATATTTTAATCTAAAAAGATTTCAACACAATCGAACCAAATAAGAATAAGCTATTATTTCATACACGTCTTTCTCATCATTTGATTATCTTTATTTTATGTATGTGACTTTTTAATCGAAAATGAAGCCCCCGGGTGCTCTCTCTCTCTCTCTCTCTCTCTCTTTCTCTCTTTCTTTATTTCTCCCTCTGCCGCTTCTCTCTCTAACAGTGCAAGAAACTTTGGATTAATAACCTTAATTTTATTGGTTATTAAAGTGTAACCCTAGCGCTTTACAAACCATCGTCTCTGCTTCAGAGGTTCAATAAAATATACAGTTTGAAATAGGTATGAGAAAAATTGTATTGGAACAGTGTGAGAAATTTGGATTGTATCTTATTTCTTCTTACTTAACCCCTGACAAAGAAACTTTGGGTTTCGAAAACGCAGCGGTAGGGTTATTTTTTAATAAACCAACAAATAACAATCTAACATTTCTGTCTCAATACAATTTCTCTCTCTCTCCCCCTCTCTCTAGCTTTCTCTCTGTCTCTCTCTCACATACACACATATATAAGGATAAATAAATAAATAAATATTATTCATGTAATATATGTACATATTTTTCAGTACTGTCGTCGATCGAATGCCACTCTGTCTTAAGCCGCTAATGTCAATTCAAAGCATGGAGGATTGCGGGGGTATCTCTGGGCCAAGATCGTACCTTGGTATTGTTGCGGCCCTCGCCATGGAGCCATTAATCGGACTTGACTTCTACGGCATCTTCCAAGATACGTTTGAAATGATGATAAACAATCCAATATGAGCCGATGGTAAGTAAATAATTAAGAGATGAAGCGGATTCATAGTGTGTGGTAAGGTTTTTCGGTGCATACCTCCATTAGAACAAAAAATATTATCTTCATTTCTTATAATTTAATGGCATCGAGCGAAAAATGCAACAACTGAACAAATTTTGATACCTTATTGTAGTGAACTATTTTGTGCGGAAGCATTCAAAATGGCTGCGTACTCAAAATTTTGTTCATGGAGGTATGAATTAAATTTTTCGACCAATCAGATCGCTCGTTTTCGATAGACGAAACATAAAATTAGATTATTGGGAAGTATAATTCGACGACGACAATGTGTCACCTGAAATAGATTGATTGAATGGGGTTTAACGCTACTTTTAACAGTATTTCAGTAATATCGCGGCGGCTGGAGCACCTAACAATAAATTCCGGGTATTTCTCACACTAGTACTACCACTACATCCTTTCCTAGCCTCCAGCTGGTAATCTCACGTAGGTTTACGATTATCAACCCATTGGTGAGAGACAAATGTCGGAAAGGATATGTGCCACCACCGGGGATCGAACCCATGACATCCCATTATTGAAGATAAGGAGTAAAATATGCTACTGGCCTGGCTGCGCAATGACGGCGGCCACCTGACGAAGACCGACTTGCGACCATACTCATATAACGACAGAGTAGAAAGTTAGAACAGATTTTTAGGTTATAAAATGTGAACACATAATTCGATACATAAAGACGTTATTTGCTTATACCAACAAAGTTAACTAATCGCGACTGTCAATCAATTAATCTGTCAACCAATGATTTCACTCATTTAGACCAATAATTAGCAACCTTTGTATCTCGCTCACCGAAAGCGGGCTCGACAAAAATCTTAAAACCAGAAAGTATAGTTTCTTAAAGAATTCGAACACACAGTAAAATGCAAATACTTGTTGCTAGTGTGATATCTTACTGATTAACCATTTAAATAAAAGGTTTAATAAGTTCAAAATGGTTCAAATACGACGCAACACCTATCTCAATAGACGGAAGGCTGGCCCAACTCACGAACTTCGCTGCCAACGCCAACTTACTACAACAGGAAGTACCACTTCGATATGAATATCGGGCCGTCCAGTATTTTCCGTTCTCTGATTTTAATGCAATTCTAAAGACACATATCAACCGTCTTTGACGTAGGCAAAATATGCGTTGAATAAAACGCAGTACAAAAATCTCTAAAGGTATGACAAACAATTTAGCATGTCTTGTCTTGGAAATCCTTTTAGCTTGAACGTAATCCAGAGAATTGGTTCTCTTTTTCGTTTAAATACATTTTTTTTGACTTGGGCTTTTAAATCTATTATAATAATCATTATAATCAGATGTTAGGATATTCTTTGTTCTGCATTTTCGAAAGTGAGGCGCGCACGTGAAAAGGTTGTGTCTAATTTTAGAAACAAATCTTTTAAAAGATAGCTGCTAGGACTCCTTGTGGTCACACGCTTTTTCTTTAATTTCAAGCTGATAAAGTATCGCCTACCCTTTTCTTATATATTATTACGATTGATTGATTGATTGAATGGGGTTTAACGCCACTTTTAACAGTATGTCAGTCATATAGCGGCGACTTGAGCAAATAACTATAGATTCCTAGTATTTTCTTACACCACTACCACCACTACATCCTTTCCGAGCCTCCAGCTGGTAATTCCACTTTGGTTTACTTATTACGGAGGTCAATAGATATGAAGGCGTTTTCCTACCATGTGAAATGAAATAGTAGGATCAAAATGATTTGAAAGCTATCGCGATAACTAAACAGTTCCTGAAAATTTATCTCAATAGTAAAAAGGATTTGATAAAATTATTACGATATGTCTACCTGTTATTATTCATCAGAGTGTCTCATTTCACTTATACTCATAACCGACAGTCATGGCAATAATATTTAGCAAATAGTGGATGATGTTTATGGTCCGATATCAGTCAAATGACAATTTTATGCTAAAACATTAGATGCAACTAAAATATCGTAACTGCAGCTTATTTAAGGTGCAGGAAACGGCATGTAGGTCGACGGCCAACGATGTTTTATCGCGATAAAATTTTCTCAATGACGGTTGCGGGCTGATATGCCATTAAGAGATATCTTCACGTTCGTATTCATGAAAAAACTGTAGGCTAGGTAGAAGATTTAATGGAAACTTTGTTTCACGCATTACATGACACGGATTCGAGGTAGTAATATTCCACTTTTAAAACACGTAGTTATCGTTATTACGAATTGTAATTATCCCTAACATTTTTTCTCTCTTCTTTCCAGGGAAAAGGACTTTGTCTTCAAGAACAAAAGTTCAGATATATCTTGGAATTATCAAATGTATTTTGCATAAAATATAAAGTTGACAGTCAAGCATTGTGTTGAGTTCTTTGGATTCTTATTGCTCCTATATGTGTGAAATATTTCCTAAAGACAGGTTGTCATAATTTTTTCCTCTCGGGGCCTGTCTTCGTTTCCTTAGGTCCATTGTGTGCCATTATCTATTTAAGAGAACTTGTTTATATTCAACCTAATCATGGTGCATACCCTTATTTGCGCTATTTTATTTCCGTTTCTTGACAACAATATTTTCCCGCTGCGTTTATATTATGCATATCGTCGTTGTCGTTCTAAAACGTCGTAACTAAAGCTTGATCAAAGCTGTAGTTACGACGTTTAAGAACGACAACGACGATATGTAAAATTCCACCTAATATAATGTATACAAGTAGCGTCTAAATCGCTAAACCAACGAAAATTCTTCACATAAATGTTGACCAAAAACTGGCTTAACTGGTCTAACGAATTCCCATCAGGTACAAACGATCTTTTGACAATTAGGGCACACAGCATAGATTCATTTCTCCTCAATAAATGTTTATTATCCCCCGCCGTTTCGGCGAAGGGGATATAGTAATGGTCTCCGTCCGTCATTCCGCCATTCCGTCATTCCGTCCTTCCGTCACTAAACTTGTCCGGAGCATATCTCTGAAAGTACATGTATAATTGTTATCAACTTGAAACTTCATAGGTCGATAGATCTTATTGGGGAGAAGTGCAGTTCACAAGAACCTCGACTCTTGCTCGCATAATTTTGGAGTTATTGTCCTTTGTTGTTTTAAAGACTAAGACTTTGTCCGGGGCATATCTCTGAAAGTATAATAGCTATTAACTTGAAATTCATAGGTGGATAGATCTCGTTGAGGGGATGTGCAGTGCACAAGAACCACAACTCTTGCTTGCATAATTTTGGAGTTATTGCCCTTTGTTGTTTTAAAGACTTAGATTTTGTCCTGAGCATATCTCTGAAAGTATAATAGCTATTATCAAACTCATTGAGAAGAAATGCAGTGCACAAGAAGCCTAAATCTAACTTGCTTCAGTTTACTATCAAGTTTTTACGGCGGGGGATGGCCATGTCCGACATGGCTCTTGTTAAGATTGTGAATAGCTGAGTGATTAAAATGGCGGAAGAGAAAGAAAAAAATGACCAAATCTATGACGGTTTTGTTTAAAATCAGTACTGCGTAACCGGGGTATAGATGTACAAGTTAAGGTCAATTTTGTCTAAATCTATACAGACGAAATTGACCTTTGCTCATCTACTATAACCTGTACATCTATAACAAGATAGTCACTCACCGTGTTTTTTTTCTTAAATACAGAGATAAACATAAACCAAAAAACGGATGACCATAAAGGCCTTTTAGTGGATACCTCGATTTTTCAAAACTTAGTGTATTGCCAACAAAATCTTTTCTTGGTAATACCTTCAATTTTATGTCTATGATTTTTTCAAATTTAAAGTGGTTGAGGTAAATACTATGTAAGATAGTTATGCACTTAACTCTTGTCATGCTGAATTTAAATCCTCCGCAGAATTGCATTAAAATCAATGGTCTAAAAGTAATGGAAAAACAAATAGCAGGTTAACGATTGCTTTTTAAAATATATCTTAAAACAATCTTTCTTAAAATGGACAAGTAGGTGGTGTAGAATAAGCTCAGACTGCACATTTGTACAGGCTGATCTTTGTCTACACCTCCTGCCAAAGAAGGTATATTCCGGGGTCAGTATGAGAATGATTAAGGAGCTCTACTGCTAATCGTAGGAGAGAAATAAGCTTGCGTATGTACATTAGATGTCTTATCCTGTATTGGTATGACAAACAAAGGCTTGCTTGTGACCTAATTTACAGTGATTACCCTCCCCCTTTTTAATTGTACTCTTTTTGTAAATCTTATTTAGAACCATCTTTGCAACATTGTAAAACAAGGGAACACATCACTTGAAATGTTACTTTTTATGTACAATTCATTTAGATGACATAGTGGCATTTTTTTGTTTGGAAAAACATCCAAAAAGTTTAAGAATTAGTCGAGCAAGAAGCGAGATTAATTTTTCTTGTCTCAAATTTGAAGGACACGGATCAAGTTCAAGAGTCAAATATAAATATACTAAATATCAAAGCTAAATGCCTTATGGTTTGAAAGAAGATGATTTTTCAAAATTTCATTCTTTATTCCTATATAGAATCAGAGATCACACAGAAAAGGGCTAATTACTAGAGTGTCGTAGTTCTCTAAAGTTTTTTGGAGGAGGTTTTATAGATATATACCGATTATAAAAGCTCTAGGCCTTATGGTTTTTGAGGAGAAGACTTCTTTTTCACTTGATTGCCATGGCAACCATAGTTCTTCATGGATTCTTAGAAGTATTTTGAAAGAACGTGACCAAAGAATCATTTCTGTGAAAATTGTTTGAAAAATTTCATCGTAAGTTTACGGGAAGAAGATTTCTTTTGCAATTATGAATGGACGGACAGATGGACAGACAAACGGACTAATCACAAAAGCTTACCCAAGGAACTTCGTGCTCAGGTGAGCTAAAAATTAACCGGAAAATATTGTCTGGGCAAATTTCGTACGTTTCAAAACTAATTTTCATGGAAATCTAGACAATTGTTCAATTTCAGCTAAGACTGCGTAAGCAGAAAGAATACAATAATATTTATACTGGCTCAGATTATAAGGTCGCAGGACAAGGTCATTAATGTTAGAATGAGTACAGAATCAAGTTTTTAATCAAATTATGATAAAAAGTTACAAGGATACCGTCTCAAATATCACATCGACTGTTGACAGGTATAACGAATCGCGGCTGTCAATCAAGGAATCAACCAACCAATCAAATAATTTATTCAGCCCGGACCTGAGCTTTCAACTTCGTTATTGTGCGCCATTTTTGTTGGTTTGGCGACTTAAACGTCAAAACTACAACTTATTCAAGCAATAGTTTCGACGTTTAAGTTGCCAACCAACCATTTTACTTTTTTGTTACACGCTACTGGCTATAAGTTTTTCAAAATAACGCCGTTAAAAATCGAAGCGGACCTTCCTGTTGGAGTCAGTGGGCGCTGCCAACGATTGCTCAAATTACGAACGTAAGAACAGACAGATAGATAGACAAGCAAACATGATGAAACAGATATACTCCCCTCTACTGCGCATGCGTTGTATAATAAAAAAGTAAATCTGCAGTTACATAATTTGACAAACTCTACAATCACTGTCCGAGGGGTATACATGTTTACCAGTAATCTTATGTTGACATTAATCTGCTCATGAATGTGTTGGCAATTGACCAATCGCGTGTTTCAATCAAATAAGCAGTCGACCAGTGAAATCATTCATTCAGACTGGAATGTCAGTTTGAACTCCGACATTGGCCGCCACTTTGATGAATTATTTTTGTTGGTTTGGTGACTTAAACGTCGTAACTACAGCTTATTCAAGCTGTAGTTACGATGTTCATGTCTTCAACCAACCATTCAAATTATTTGCAACATGCTACCAGCCATAATTTTGCAAAATAGCGCCTATAAAATCGAAGCGTGGCTTCCTGTTGGTGTCGATTGGCATGGTCAATGGACTAAGTGGGTGAAGCCAGCGATTGGACACAGTCTAAGCCCTTTAATTTCTACTCTCTTTTGTGATATTGTGCAATACACCTATAGTGGTTTCCCGGAGGCCAAGGAATGCCGAGCCACTGAACAAGGTATCAACCATAGCATGATTTGCTTAACTCTACACTCAGTCATTTCACCATAAAACCTGGCTAATAAGTATAGTATCATTACAGTATTTGAACTGATCACTCTGATCACTCTGAAACCCTTACTATGGCTCTTTCCTTTTTATTGATTGATTGAATTGAGTTTAACGCCACTATTACCATGCAGAATTACAGTCATATTGCGGCGGCTGGAGCACTTAACCGTTGGTTCCTGGTATTTCTCACACCAGTACTACGATTATATCCTTTCAGAGCCTCCAGCTGCTATCCCACCTAGGTTTACGATAACGATCCACCCATTGGTGGGAGACAAATGTCGGAAAGGATATGTGCCGCCGCCGGGGATCGAACCAGTGTCACCCCATGATTGAAGATCGGGAGTATGATGCGCTAACTACGCTATGACGGCGGACATATCCTTTCGAACGCTTCTTCTATACCGATATCATTAACAATAAAACAGTAATCAAATTGAACTTTTTTGCAATGAAGGGGAAAAACGTCCCCTCCAATCTCTCAGTCTATCTAATGCTATTTTCAATCTCCCCCCCCCCCCTTTGAAACACAAAACCGTTCTGTGTTCTCTGTTATATTGATGCTTTTATTCTATATCTGTATATGCTAGTAGCTATTCTAAAATAAGATGAACTTATTAAAGTTATTTTTTTCAGCGAACAAGTGCTAATAAATCGTCCCTCCAAGACTCTAGCTGCTTAATACTTTTAGGTTTACTATTATCAACCCATTAGTTGGAGACTGCGGCCGGGGATCGAACCCCAATCCCATGATTAGTTTGAAAATAGGAGTATCCGATCAACACAAAATGACATCAATTTAACCAATTACCTCATAATCCCGCTCTTTTTCGCGCCGAAGAAATATAGCTTTGGAAAACATTGCGAGAAAGGAGAAACTGCTTGTATCAAGCAATTTCTTCTTTTCTCACAATGTTTTCTATACCTCATATAGCCCTCGTTCTTTAATTCAAATCATCTTTGCTTTGCCGTGTGTAATCTCTTTCAACTTGGATCGGTGTAAACTTTTGCCGTTTTGGAAAGGGTTATCTGGCAA
This sequence comes from Fragum fragum, assembly GCA_946902895.1. Taxonomy (NCBI): domain Eukaryota; kingdom Metazoa; phylum Mollusca; class Bivalvia; order Cardiida; family Cardiidae; genus Fragum; species Fragum fragum. Next base: position 47,228,381 of record OX336372.1, read on the forward strand.
TTTCCATTTCAAAAGAATGCATCCCTTTCATCACACTTATTCTAAAATGGTATAATTTACATTTTTGAAGAGTTATCATTATGGTACATGTAGCATGTTGCGGACAGGCATCTAAACTATCCTAACTGTACGTAATTGAAGTACTTTCTTTCCATTGTAATGTCAATTGATGACATTTCTAGCATAAATTGTAATGTCTAATGTCGGTATAGAAACTGCGTAAAAAGATATTTGTAAAACACAAAGGATTTGGAAAAAAGATCCAACAGAGATACTAGTTTGAAAATCATCCTAACAAACTAGAACTGTCGCAAGCTCACATATACCCCCATCAAATACTTGTAACAGGTAGCGAGCAAGTAATGCGAAATATGTATAAATGCAACAAGCTTGCTTGTTTTAATCGGGTTTAACGCCACTTTTAACAATACTTCAGTTATAACGCGGCGGCTTGAGTACCTAACCATAGATTTCTGGTAATTGTCATACCAGTACTACATCTTTTCCGAGCCTCCAGCTTCTCATCCCACTTAGGTTTACGATAATCCGCTCCTTGGGTGGAGATAAATTTCGGAAGGGATATTGCCACTACCGGGATTCGAAGCCTGGACCCGATGATTTGGAGGTCGACGCACTACCAACTGCAGGCGGCAAATTGTTACAAGACATAATTCTAAAGTAGTATAAAAAAGAGAAGCATCGCAAGCAGATACCTATGTAATTTGCTTGTTCGATGGAGTTTACGCCATTTTCAAAAGTATTTCAGTCATGCCGCGACGACTTGAGCACCGAACCTTGGATTCGTAATATTTCTGTCAAGAGTACTTCTTCTTTTCCGAGTCTCCAGTGGATCATCCAACTTAAGTTTACTATTATCCAACAATTATTGGGAGTCAAATGTCGGAATAGATATTTGCCTCGACCGTGGATCGAACCCTAAACCTCGTCATTGTGAGTCCGACGCACTTCAAGCTGCGCTTTGACCGCGGCAAAAATCTATATGTAAGTGTGCATGTTAAAGACAATTTAGTTTTGACGCAGAACTGTGCTCAGGATGAGGTCAAATGGTCTTTGAAAGAGATTTTGAACACAGGTATATGTACATATATATAAACTTTTTGTATGACAAAAGATATTATCAAGAAATTAGAAATGTGCCCGGTCAATTAGTAAATCGCGGTAGTCAAAGTATATATCGACCAATCAGATTATTCATTCGGCCCGGCATTAAGATTAAAATCCGACATAGGCCGCCATTTGTTTGGATCATTTTTGTTGGATGGCGACTTAAACGTCGTAACTACAGCTTATTCAAGTTACGTCGTCTAGGTCGCCAACAAACTAATCTCATTTTATTTTTTGTTGCATGCTACTTGCAATAATTTTTGCAAAATAACGCCGTTTAAAATCGAAGCGGGACTTCCTGTTGGAGTCAGTGAGCGTGGCCAAAGTAGTAAGTGGGCGGGTTTGATTATTTCCGTTTATTTATCGTCGCTACCGTAGCACATGCCCATATGAGCGACGCCCCCAGAAGACGGTTAGTTGTTACGGGGGATAGTGCAAGGATACAGGACGAAACTGCTGAGAGATCCGCCTGGTTCTTTAACGTGCTCGATGGATAGCATCGTCACACGGGGCCTCGGTTTAACGTCTCATCCGAAAGACAATTAGTTTTTGTTAGTTGATATGGTCAGCCCAGGGCTCGAACCCGTGATCTTGAGGTTTGAAGTCAAGTGCTCTACCAACTGAGCTAATCGGGCTGACGAAAAGTGGGCGGGACCGGCAATTGGTCAATTTATATACAAATATTCTGGGACAAACTCACACACCAGGCCAACCAAACACGTACGCCCCTACTGATTGGTGGACAGAGGAAACTCTATAAGTATATAAAAATACATGCGAAGGACCATAATCATACAAAAATCAAGTTAGAGTTATCGGCCTTAGTAGTACAGGTTGAAGACATATCAAGAAATTTAAGCGAATACCATTCGTAATAACAGATATATTGCAAAATGTCACATGCAGATGACACCGCCGACGAGCAAGACAACCCAAATGACATCGCTAGAATATTTGACAATAACAATAGGGTTTTCTTCGAAATCAGACGAGCTAGAAATAGTCTTATCTGGAAATGGAATGCGGGCTAACTGTACTCATATATATTGCTTATTTATAAGCAAGTCAATTATCTTTCTTTTCATACTAAAAACACATTCTTGTAACATTTTGTCAAATACATTTGGACCTTGGCCGTGGCAGATGACAATGACCCTATTTTAATTTTCTTACTGTAAGGCATTCTCGACTATCTACCTCCAATCAAAAGATCCTGCAAATTGAATGTGGAATATTATTTTTCCAGCAGAATATAGCCGATAGAAAAATCTTGAATTGCACGAAAAGGTAAAAAGCATGAGAAATGTAAAAGATCTGGTGCTTCTAATTAAAACAAGAGACCCATGAGGGCCTGAGACGCTCTACTGGTTATCAAGTTTTCCGTTAAAGAAATCTGATATTTAAGGAAGTTAATTGCTCAAAGAAGAATGCATAAAGAAAAAAGGGCTTTATCCCCTTTATCATTTTAAGGAACAACCCTCAAGGCCCCTTTTCCCATGTTTCATGACGGATCCACTCAATTTCCAAAAGAAAGTTACCTTATGACCCTACAATCATTCTGTGAATATTTCATCAGAGTCTGCCAATAATTGAGGACTTTATCACATAAACAGGATTGTTTGGAAAGAAAATCAATAAGGCCCCTTTTCATGTGTTTTCTGATGGATCAATTTCAATCCAAAAGGAACCTTCCTTACAACCCGCCAATTGTCCTGTGAAATTTAAAAGACAATTTTATAATGATTGTAATCTTCATCACATACACAATAATGTTTTGAATGATAATCTGTAAGGCCCCTTTTCCTGGTTTTCGAATGCAACAATTATTCCATGCATCTTTGAAGAGAATCCAATAAAACTGTTGACTTTATTGTGTTAACAAAGGTATTAAATTCAAGTTCTCATAAGGTCCCTTTTCCCGTGATATTTTACTGTTTGTTTTATCATTCTGTGAAAGTTAAAAGTGAATCCGATGAAATATTGGGAATTCATTATGTTTACTAGAATATTTAAAAAAAAAATAATTTGGCCCATTTTTACATGATACTTGATGGATTGTACCAAGTTCTGAAAAGAACCATTTAAGTATTTGTAAAATAATTCTGTGAAATTTTGAAGTGAATCCGGTGAAATCAAGGGACATCATTGTGTTAACCAGAATATTTAAGAGAGTTTTTCATAAAGCCCCTTTTTATGTGACACTTGCCATAGTCAGATCCACAGTCAAAATCAACAATTTGAATGATGGTACAATCAATCTGTTTAATCTGTGGAATTTATTGTGTTAATGAGTTTATAGTGAAATCTTCAGAGGATCCCTTTTCTCATGATACTTTACAGAACAAACCAAATTTCAAAAGGAACAATTCTAATGAAGGTAGAATCATTCTTTAAAAGTTAAAGAGAATCAATGAAAACAGTAGACTGAATTGTGTCAAGAATTTTTGTAACAAAATTTTCATAAGGCCCCTTTTTCCGTGAAACTTAACAAATTAGACCCAATGTACAGAGGAACAATCCTAATGATAGTTTGAAGAAAATGACTGAGGACTTTATTGTAATAATTATGTTTTGTGATGAAATTTTTAAAAGGTCCCTTTTCTTGTGTCACTTAACCAATCAGACCTAATTTACAAAGGAACAATCCAAATGATGGTACAATCATTCTATTAAAGTTTGAAGAGATTCTGATAAAGACTGGGGACATTGTTGTGTTTATGAGGATTTGGAAATTTTTCATACAGCCCCTTTTCCTATGATACTAGACAGATCAGGCCCAATTTGGAAAGAAACAATCCTTATGATGGTACAAACATTCTGTGAAAGTTTGAAAAGAATCTGATGAAAACTGCAGACTTTATCTTGGTGTAAATTTTTTAAAATGAAATTTTCATAAGGCTCCTTTTCCTGTGATACTTGAAGGATCAGGTCTCATGTCAGCATCAACAATCGTGATTATTGAACAATGATTTTGTGAAGGTTTGAATAAAATCCAATGAAAGCTCTGGACTTGGTTACAAGGATTATATATAAAATTCTCAAAAGGCCCCTTTTCCCATGATACTAGACAGGTCACGCCTAATTTGAAAAGAAAGAATCCTCATGATGGAATAATCATTCTGTGAAAGTTTTAACAGAATCTGATGAAAACTGTTGACTTTATTGTGGTACAATGATTTTGAAATTAAATTTCATAATGCTCCTTTTCCTGTGATACTTGACGGATCAGGTCTAATGCAAACATCAACAATCATTATTATTGTACAATTATTCTGTGAATGTTTGAAGAAAATCCGATGAAAGCTTTGGACTTGGTAACAAGGATTTATAAATGAAATTTTCATAAGGCCCCTTTTCCTGTGTTTCTTGACAGTTCAAACCTTGTAATGAAAAGAATGATATTTATGACCTTCCAATCATTCTGTGAAAGTTCCAACAAAATCCGATCAAAGCTGTGGGCTTCATTGTGTTAACAGGGTTTTATTAATTGAATTTTCATATAGCCCCTTTTCCCATGTTACTTGATGGATCTGAACCAATTCCAATGGGAACATTTCTTACCAAAGTATATTTATTCTGTTTGAGTATAAAGACGACCCCATCTCATCTGTGGACTTCAAGCATTAGTTAAGACTTTTTTAATTGAATTTTCCTAAGGCCCCTTTTCCTATTTTACTCAATGGATCAGACCCAATTTGAAAGGAACAATCCTTATGATGGTACAATCATTATGTGAAAGTTTGAGGTCAATCAGGTGAAATCTAGGGCCATTATGTGTTAACTAAGATTTTTTTTGTGAAATTTTCATAGGGCCCCTTTTCCCATGAAACTTGATGGATCAAACCTACTTCTGAAAGGAACAATCAATTAATTGTAATAATCATTCTGGGAATGTTTGAAGAGAATTTGTTGAAAACTATGGAATCTATTGTGTTTACGAGGACTTTTTCAATCCAGTTATTATCGGGCCCCTTTTTCCCGTGGTCCTTGACTGATCATACCAAATCTTGAAAGGAACAATTCTTATGATGGTACAATCATTCTGTGAAAGTTTAATGTCAATCAGAAGAAAACTGTGGACTCTAGAGTGTTAACAAAGTTCTTTGAATTAAATTTTTATATGGCCCCTTTTCCTATGTTTCTTGAGGAATCATATCCGATTCCGAAAGGAACAATCCTTATGATGGTACAATCATTCTGTGAAAGTTTGAAGAAATTCGGTTGAAAATTGTTGGATCAAAATTATTAATGAGAATTTTTTATTAAAATTTTCATAAGGCCCCTTTTTCCTGTGTTTCTTGACGGATCATACCAAATTTCGAAAGGAACAATCCTTATGATAGTACAATCATTCTGTGAAAGTTTGAAGGGAATCCGATGAAAACTGTTGACTCAATAGTGTTAAAGTGGATTTCTTAAAAGATTTTTCAATTAATTTTTCATAAGGCCCCATTTTCCCTTGTTTCCTGATGGATCTCACCAAATTCCGAAAGGAACAATCCTTATGATGGTACAATCATTCTGTGAAAGTTTAAATACTATCTGATGAAAAATGTGGACTCGAGTGTTAACGAGGATTTTTTAATTAAATTTTCATAAGGCCCCTTTTCCCGTGTTTCTTGACAGATCAGACCCATTTTCGAAAGGAACGATCCTTATGATGGTACAATCATTCTGAGAAATTTTGAAGAGAATCCGATGAAAACTGTGGACTCTATCGCGTAAACGAGGATTTTTTAATTGAATTTTAATTAAATTTTCATAAGGCCCCTTTTCCCGTGTTTCTTGACGGATCATACCCATTTCCAAAAGGAACGATCCTTATGATGGTACAATAACTCTGTGAAAGTTTGAAGGGAATCCTATGAAAACTGTGGACTCTATCGTGTAAACAAGGAAAAGTTTAACGGACGGACGACGGACGACGGACGCCGGACGGGAAAAAGCCATCGCTATAGCTCTAGTGGCCTTCGGCCATTAGAGCTAAAAATGATTTGAAATACACGAATGACCTTAAGTAAGGCTTATTGTTAATTTTTCTTACCCAAATGAAAAGAAATATACTGTATATTTCAACATCACTTTTAAACACCACAAATTTAAAATAAATAAATAAAAACAGATTGGTGTAAAATGATTAAAACTTGTAACGGTTACAGAATCTAGCTATAAAAATTGTAGAGTTACATATACAGCAATTATCAATGCGAACAACCCTGGTAAATGCAACTGATTCGATATGTCTCTAGCCATCGATATTGCTCCTTTTACTTTAAATATCGGCCTACACTAGGATAGATTACGAAAATCAGGCATTTTCGGATGGCATATCGAAATTCTTTTATCTCATTACACCCGGATGCATGCTTACATAATCATTCAGCTCGTGACATTAGCAAGTTCCTGTCACAAACTGGCTTAGGGCTACCACATAGCAAAATGTCGCCTATCATAGGTAAGACTATTATACATATTTTCCTGCATTCTAGTTTCACGAACAAGTTTTAATTAAGATTTAATTTAGTACAAAGGAAAGAAACATTTTTCATACGAAGGACCTATAGAAGGTTCCCAAACAACAGCAAATATATCGCCGTTGGGCGTGCAAAATGACGTAACAACAGCTTTATTCAAGCTGTAGTTATGACATTTTGCACGCACAACGACGATATTTAATTTTAGGTTATTGATCTTTTGAATTAAGATTAATTAGTCTAGAAGGGTTTCTTCCAATATCTTATATTAATTAAACTTAACTGTATTTATATATTGGTGATGGTCATATGATAACCTACAAAAATCATCTTTTTACGGCTTTTTAAAGACTACAAAAACATAATATAGTACCAATATCGACTTTAACAAAGATTCTATGCTAAAATCCAAGGTAGTACCAGTCTACAACAGGTTTATCGATTGAATGAATGGGGTTTAACGCCGCTTTTAACAGTATTTCAGTCATATCGCGGCGGCTGGAGCACCTAACAATGGATTCCTGGCACGAAAACTCACACGAAAAACTACCACTACATCTTTTCCTAGCTCCCAGCTGCTATCCCACTAAAGTTCCACCCATTATCCACCCATTGGTGAGAGACAAATGTCGAAAAGAATATGTGCCGCCGCCGGGGATCGACCCCATGACACATGATTGAGGATTAGCAGTCTGATGCGCTACCGACTGCGCTATGACGGCGGCTCGGTCTACAACAGAACAAAGGAAACAGAAACGTATTCAAACACAAGCTTAGCCTTTTCATAAAGGGACAATGCAACGATATAGCTCAAAGAATCTTTCCTAACATTTTCAAACAAGTGCACAAATATTAAGAAATGTAGCAAAATTAGGAAATACGGTGATAAAATAAATTCAATCGACTTCCTGACAACGGAATCTACATTTTCAACATTCTTCGATTTGTTTCTATCTCTATAGAAAGTAACAAAATCCATTAAAAATTAACAGAAACACTAGACGTCAGAGATAGACCATACTCCCAGGACAAGTTCTTCACAAAAGTTATGAAACAAAGTAGCACGAGTTACTCAAGAATTCGTTTTCATTTGGGAAATGAAGGGAACATTTTACTTATCTTTTTCAACGAGGTTTCTACCTAAAATCTTGATCACACTGTATGGATGCGCAAAGCGGATTCACTCATTAGTGCTAATAAGTGTTTAGGTTCATACCAAAACGAAAACAAAAGTATCCTCATTTCATATAACTCAATGCAAGTAAGACAAAGCAATAATTTCTCGTTTTAAGTATTCTTTTGGTGGGGGGATCTCCTTTGTGCACAAGCATACAGAATATTTGCGTGCTCACCACTTTGTTCATGGAAACTAAAATGCTTGAATCTTGGTAGACGAAAATAAAATTAAATTATTTCGTAATGATCGCTCTAGGAAAAACACTTTCGTTTATTGTTAGTTTAAGCGCTGCTATTTCTCCTATTTCAAAATAAAGGCTTCAAATTGAATTTATACCCTTTACTTCCGGCGATTTAGTGAGTGCGACAAAGATTCTAGAAATAGCATAGCTACGTGACCTTCGGTCAGAAATATAGGATTAAACTCAAAGAAGTATTATTTCATAAACTACATTCACATTGGTAACGGAATTCAATGTGATATCGCATATTGAAGTGAATTCCGTGATTATAGGTATTTCGGTTTATCTTAGAGCCTGTGATCCGCATTTTTCTTGACAAGCTGACGGCATCCGTTTAATTTGGTAGTCCGTCTGAATGATAATTTTTCACTGTCCACCAAAATTATCACTTGAATACCCTTGAATACTTTTTTAATGCACAAAAATCAACCAAGATTTTGATACTTTATTATTATTCATGCAGCTATAAACAAAATTGTCAAATTGAATTTATTATATTTCAGTTTTTCTTGTTGCCCTTGGAGTTGTGGGTGCGAATCCTGTATGGAAGGAGCCTGAAATGTGTGCAACCGATGACTGGTTTAGCGTTTTGCAGACATGGCTCGGATGTTTGCTTAGAGAACAGCTTATTCCGATTAATTTTAACAGTGAATATGTAAATCTTTATTGCAAGTAAGTTTATACTGAGTGATCAGTTTTAGATAGAAAATCTATTTCTTTGAAGAGATGAAAACACGATGGCGCGTCTGTCTCCTGAAAGCTTTACCTGAAATGTTATAGGTTGAATGACATAATTTCTGAAATCTCCTTACAGAACCCTCCATAAATAAATTCAGAATAGGTCACAAACCCGCTATGCATAGCTTTGACGATCAGAAAAACGAAAATAAATTTTAAAATTAAATTACGTTGTCAATATTTTGTCAACATTTTATCTATACGATATGAAGCCTTAAAGACTTTACAATTCCCTAATCTATTTTTTTTTCTGTGCTTGTTGTTTTTATTTAATAATCGTTATATGTTTTACACGAGCATATTAGTCATTTACCGGTAAAGATAATTTGTTTGTTTGAATGGGGTTTCACGCCGCTTTCAACAATCTTTCAGTTATATCGCGGCGGCTGGAGCACCTAACAATGGAATCATGGTATTTCTCACACCAGTACAACCATTACATCCTTTCATAGCCTCCAGCTGCTATCCCACATAGGTCTACGATTATAGACCCATTGGTGAGAGACAAATAGTCGGAAAGGATGAGTGCCGCCGTCGGGAATCGAACCCGCGACCTCTAGATTGACAGTCCAACGCGCACCGGTAAAGATAAACAAAATATTGGACAGCTATGACCTTCTGAGCTCTATAATAATTTAATAAATAATTAAATAAATAATTGAAGACCTTTAAAATAGTCTTCATGTCTTTACTGAAGTTGAATTCAAGAGGATCGAATGGACTCACATCAGATAGGATCCTAGCTCCATTTTGGGGTATCAGAAACGCAAAACGTGAGTTCGTAAAGACCTTTTTTTTCCCAAATATAAAACAAGAAGACCATGATGGTCCTAAATCGCTCTCCTGGGTATGATGGTTCAAGGCTTTATGATATACACATATACCAAAGCCCTATATCTTATAATTTTGGAGACTGAAGAAGATCTTTTTTTTAAAGATTTTCTCCTTTAATCCTAGGGATATTGAAGATCCAATCATATGGCGCTAATTTCAAGAGTACGGTAATTCTATGAAGTATTTTGGTAGAGGGTCAATATCCATTGATAAATACCAAATATCAAAACTCTAGGCCAAATGGTTAAGGAGAAGAATATTTTCAAAGATATTGTTCTTTATTCCTATGTAAAATCAGGGATTACACAGAAAAAGGCTTATTTTCAGAGTACGATAATTCTATGAAATATCTATGGTCTGGGAGAAGATATTTTTCAAAAGTTTTCATTTTCATTCCTGTGTAAAAGCAGGGATCGCACGGAAAAGGGCTTATTTCGGAGGTCGGTAATTCTTCGAAGTATTTTGGTAGAGGGTCAAAAGTCACTGATACTTACCAATATATCAATGCTCCAGACCTAATGGTTTGAAAGGAGAAGATTTTAAAGGATATCCTACTAAATTCCTATCTAAAATCAGAGATGGCCCAGAAAAGGGCTAATTTTCAGAGTACGGTAATTCTATGAAATATTTATGGTCTGGGAGAAGAAGTTTTTCAAAAGTTTTCATTTTCATTCCTGTGTAAAAGCAGGGATCGCACGGAAAAGGGCTTATTTCGGAGGTCGGTATATCTTCGAAGTATTTTGGTAGAGGGTCAAAAGTCACTGATACTTACCAATATATCAATGCTCCAGACCTAATGGTTTGAAAGGAGAAGATTTTAAAGGATATCCTACTAAATTCCTATCTAAAATCAGAGATGGCCCAGAAAAGGGCCAATTTTCAGAGTACGGTAATTCTTTGAAGTATTTTGGTAGAGGGTAAATCATTGATGATTTATGCCATATATCAAAGCTCTAGGCGTTATGGTTTTGGAGGAGAATATTTTCAAGGATATCCTTCGTTATTCCTATCTAAAACAGGAATCGAATATAAACGGGCTAATTTTCAGAGTACGGTAATTCGTTGCAGTATTTTGATAGAGAGGCAATAGTGATAATTTATACAAAATTTAAAAGTTGGGGGCCTTTCAGTTTGGAAAAGAAGATTTTTTACGATTCCCTTCTTTATTTCAATGTAAAATCAGGAATCGCATGTCAAAAAGCTAATCTTCAGAGTATGGTTATTCTTTGAAGTGTTTTGGTAGAGGGTCAAAAGATGATAATTTATACCAAATATCAAAGTTTCGGCCTTGCGGTTTTGGGGGGGTATAGAATTTTTTTCACTAGGTTGCCATGGCATGCAAAGTTCTTAAGGATTTCAATTTCTTGAAGTATTTTGAAAGGGCTTGACCTTATGATCATATCACTGAAGTTTGGTTGAAATTCCTTGTTTAGTTTTTTTTGTATTTTGAACGGACGGACGGAAAGATTGACGCCGGATGGACGCCGGAAGATGACCTATCACAATTGCTCACCCAGAGCACTTCATACTCAGGTCTGCTAAAATCATAATATACTTCTATACCAAAAAGTACTATCACCAAACTTTTAGAAAATTGAAAATCTTCTGAGTTCGAAATATTTGGAAATACTTATAAATTCATGTCTATAGATATATATCACTATTTCCTTCAGAGAAAGTAAACAAATAGATTGAATTATCAAACATGTGCACTTGCTATGAGCATATTGTGTGTAATTCTCGCCACAGTCTTTTTTCATAGATATTTTTTCCAGTTGTAAATATAGTTATGTTTTTTAAACACCTTAGTTGAGAAATCAAAATGTTCACAATATTTGTATTGATTATAAATAGGGAATATTACAACAATGTGTTTTTCCATTTGTTGTTATCGTGTTTGGGAATCGTGTGTAGGTATTTTTATTGGATGAGACCGAAGGTCTCATCCAATTAAAAATACCTACACACGATCCGAGAACACTATAATAATAATAATAATAATAATAATAATAATGATGATAAAAAAAAAAAAAAAAAAAAAAAAAAAAACACTGTGGTAATATTCCTTTTGTTGTATACCATCTCGGATATGATATTAAGAAAATTCTCTTAAATAATTAAGAAATAACCAACTTTCCGAAAAAACCCGAACGTCAATAAACTGAAAAGGAGTACGTGATTAACGGTACTCTTTTTGGTACATGCCGAATATTGATTTTTTTCTGTCGAGTAGTATTCGATAGCCAGATTTCAATCCGGTATATTACAAATCATAGTGTCCATATAGCAGCGATTGTCTGTGACGTAGGCAATACTTGCGTTGTGTGAAACGAAGTACACAAATTGTCTTGCAAATAACTTCAGCTTGAATATAATCAAGAGAAGCGAATTGATTCCCTTTTTAATTCAGTTTTAAATAGATTTTTGACTTAAGTATTATAATCATATAGTAGCATTCTTTGTATGTCCTACAATTTGGAAAGCGGGTCGTGCATGCGCAAAGTCGTTTGTATTATTAGTAACAAATCTCTTAAACGATCGCTATACTATTGTCTTTGACATGTAATAGTTTACGGTTGACTGCCACATGATATAAAGAACCATTACAAAAATTGCAGTCGGAAAAAAAGTGCAAAAATTATTGTAGGCTTTAATTAAGAATTTCTTGTAACAAACAATATCTCCATTTTCCAAAATATCTTTCAAGACTTTCTTCCTTTGAGGCGAGGAAAGCAGAACACTACATCGTAACTATGTAAAACCGATTTTCATCTTGAATTTTATCCCTCAATTTCATATACTTTCTATATGCTTACCTCAAAACGATATCTATATACGATAATTGTATAACACCAATATGTTTATGTTCCAGGAATATGCATATAAAGTTTTAGCAGTGTGAATAATTGAAATGATTGAACGTTGGTGATTGAATGATTGAGCTTTAGGATGCCGTGGGTACGACCGGATTGAACGTTGATTGACGTGATTGAATGCAATTGATGCAAAATGCAATTGAAAAGAATGTCAAATATATAACGATCCTCAATGTACAACCCAAAATTGTTTCTGTTTCTCAGAGAAAAAGACGATAGATTCCTCCCAGTAATCGAACTTGGGACCCATTTCATTCGATTGATTGATTGATTGAATGGGGTTTAACGCCGCTTTTAACAGTATTTCAGTCATATCGCGGCGGCTGGAGCACCTAACAATGGAATCCTGGTATTTCTCACACCAGTACTACCATTACATCCCTTCCTAGCCTCCAGCTGCTATCTCACATAGGTCTACGATTATCGACCCATTGGTGAGAGACAAATAGTCGGAAAGGATGAGTGCCGCCGTCGGGGATCGAACCCGGGACCTTTAGATTGACAGTCCGACGCGCTACCAACTGCGCTATGACGGCGGCGCTCATTTCATTCGAAACCGACGTTCTGTTTCGAGGCCACAGACAAAACACAATTAACCATTTGATTGATCAATTATAGATAAACATCTTCGAGTGAATGATTAAAGATCTACTTTACATTAGTAATGATAGGCGACAACGTTTCGTCGAGACTTACAACGCTTGTGGATCTATACTTTTATTTTTGCTTGTTTGAAATGGGTGTAATTATCTACCCCTGGATTCCTGGTATTTATCACACCAGTACGACCACTACATCCTTTCCGAGCATCCATCTGTTCATCCCAGTCAGGCGTACGATTATCTACCCATTATTTATTTGTAGAAAAGAAATCAAACTGACCGAGTGTATGAGTGATATGGTCGGTGGCTGTAATAACAGTGAAGCGATCGGGACGGCCGTTTACGACTCTTTTCGTATGTGTCGGGATTTATTGATGGAAGAGTGTAAGTAAATAATAATCGTTTTTTTTATCATATATCTATAAATATTTCTTGTAAATATATTCATTCCACACAGAAAAAAATGGCACACGTTAGGAAAATCCGTAGGTCTATCTGAAGGTGGTCAAAACGGTTCCATAAAAGGTAGACTAGGATGACGTCATTTTTATTCTGTAGATGACGTGTAGATGACGTGCAAATAAACCTTATCCGAATGTAAATACATGTTCGTTTTTTGTACAGATTATACATCATTTAATCGATTTGAATGAAATAAATGAATGTTTATAATAAATGGAATATTACCTAACGATAACGATACATCATCTTGTATTTGCTTTTCGCTGCGGAGGAAAATACAATTTTCCACTCGACCTACGGTCTCATGAAATATCTTAACTTTCCTCCGCAGCTCAAAGAAATTATGAGATGTTGTATCTCTATCGTAAAATTATATTCCATATTTATATCCCTACTTGAGGGCTATGCATTTTACTAGATTAAGTATAATGTTATGGATCTACTTTGTGTGCAAGCATATGAAACAGTTGTGTACTCAAAATTCAGTTCATGGAGGTATGAAAAGAATAATTCAAATAATTTGAATTTTGATAAAAGAAATCAAAATTCAATTATAATTTATCTAAAATTGTTTAGGGCGTTTTAAAACACACACACAAAGATTGATAGCAAGATTCATTTATGTGTTACATGTATTCAGAAAATTTTCTTCTGGCGTGTAAAAAAGAGTTTCAATGGTACTCGCATACAGTCCAAGAAAGGCTTGTAATCTTTTTCAGTTTCAGTTTTTAATTTATTTTTTTTTTCATATTAGTAAAAATGTTTTTATTATATACCCACTTGTTTTCCTTTTAAAATACACACAGTACACACAGACAGAAAATAAATCTTTGTGGAATCTATGTACTGATGATTACATGACTTCCCTTTTCCTGGTAACTGACGTCAGACCGAGACTAGCGTTAAATTCCCATTTTGTGAGGTCATCTATTTCACAAATATATTTAAAACGATACAGTGCTCGGATGTGGCCTGGTAGTACAATAAGGAGAACACTCGCCCTGTAAGCGAGGGGTCCAGGGTTCGAATCCCTGTCGGGTTGCTACGTTTTTCTCCTCTAGTTACACTTTCATGATTAAAATTCAAGGGTATGTGTTAAATGGAATAGAAATTTTCCGACGAAGTTAGAATCCAATATAAGGTTTTGGATCACTGCTATAATATAATATTCCTTTGAAACAGATTTGAAATTAGAAAATCTAACAGCCATCGTAGAGTGTGCCGGTACTTATTATACCAACAAAGTGTGGGACTGTCTCAACATCAGCACAGAACCGGTGTTTGGTTCGAACCCCTTCCATATGAACAGGGTGTTGCGTACCTGAAACGGTAAGGAGAACCTGATACATATAGCTTATTGAAAGAGTGGTTGTAATATTTGTTAATCTTGTATTGAACGACCACTGAAGGGACGTCGAGAAAGTGGTGCCTTAAAAGAACGGTCGTTTAATACATTTTATTGTGAAAGATTCGATTGCATATAGAAATTATTACTGAATTCCCACTTTATCATATGCCTTTGGGACTCATTAGAATCGTCTCATTGAGACGATTCTATTGAGTTCCAACAGCATAGGATTTTTTAGAGAAAAATGCTTTGACGTTTGCTTTCAGAATGGTCACTTTCGATAACGGTCGCTTTATTGAAGTGGTCGCTTAATAGACGTGGTCGCTCTAGTAAGATCGACTGTATATTTGTTACGTCCCAGTAGATTGTAAAACTCAGACGATCTAACGAAAGGCACATCAGTGGCCTTCGAATTATTATTGATTTGAGTGACATATCTACCTTAGTATTAGATTCATTTTTAAGTTGGAATGCGTAGCAATTCCAACTTAGATTTAACAAAACCACAAAAGGAACACAAGACAATTTCATTTCGGGTTTCTTGATAACACATATCACGTGATCCCTTAAATATGAATACACCTCAGGTTAATTCTCATTTCAACTTGCCGAGGACAATCAGTTAGTTGTAGCCGAAGACAATAATATGGCACATGTAAAGGATGATATAAAATTCGTTTAGAGATTTATAAATTATTGAAAATTAAGGTAATAATCAGCGCAGTAATTTGTTTTTTGTGATTCGCCGTCCCGTGTTTGGTAATCACGTGATCTCAAGTGACATGTGGTAGTCATGTGACCATAGATAGGCAATGTTTACATTTTTACAATAATAACGCCGACCAGTGCTTTAAAACATCAAGGCGGTTTAGGGGGAATCATAGGCTCAAGCAAACGCAATTATTGTGGGATTTACAGCTTCTACTCAATGAAAATCAAATCGATGCAAAACGAAAATAGACGATTTTGAAAATATCAACTTCCGGTTTCTTACTATTTACTAAATAATTACGCTTTATTATGTCGTTTTTTACAAGTTTAAATCAACAGTAACACGCAAAACCCTTAACAAGTGTCATTTAGCTTTCAGCTTGGTCCTTCTTACTTAAGATTTTTACGGTTCTAAAGCCGAATAACGAATAAGGAAATCGCACGACTACAGGGCGCCGAATATAATTTGATACTATCTTCATCATATTATAGGAATCTTTAGGAAAAGGGCAAAACTACCATGTGCAAACATAACGTTACAGTCACATTAACGTCTTTTTTTTCTTTTGAATTTTACTCACAACGCTTTAAATATTCTTTTTTCCTTAGTCTAAATCGACATTTCAAATCGATCACCCCGAAACAAGTTTCCGCGCATTTCCGCAAATTTACACGTATACTCATAAACTTGAAGTGAAAACCTAAATGAGTTTAGTATGATCGTTACAAAATTGGCCGAGTTGAGGGTCAAATAATCATCGAGGTCATTGATTTCTTACTGTAGAAGCTGTTATTCTCTGTTTTCGAGATTCTAAAAGGAGTTAACGTATTACAGTTGATCAAAAGGAGAATAAAAGGAGAATAACATGCTTGAAAATTCTAATTTTTGCTGTGCGTGACACGAGCTTATAACCCATTCCAACACGATAAACTTTTAGACCAGTTTTAGACCAGTCCAAATTCAAAGAAATAGCAGACGACAATTGTAAGTTGATGAAATCTTTAAAATCCTGGTGTTTTGGACAGAAAACATTGTGGATAATGAAGAAATTGCTTGTAGCAAAATTTTCCAAAGCTTTCATAATGAGTGTCATTTTAAAGCGTCACTGTCTGGGAATGGGTTAAGACAATGCTAGTTCTTGATTTCTGTATGTGGATTTATGTTTTTGCGCGTTATTCACGCACATGTGTACACGAATGGGAATGCTAGTTTAAGTTTACAGGAGGGAGGCTTACTCGGAAAGTAATAATTGAATTTGAACCCAATTCCACAGTTATGATCCTTTCAGCGCATTCCAGCTTCTCAGTCCCTTCAGTCCTTTGATTATATTATTTTGCAATTCGTTTAGATCATATGATATTAGATTTCATACTATCGAAGGGATGGCCAGAAAAGTGGTCTTTTTAAAAAAATGGTCGTTCCGGACTGATTGAATTATAGGTCGATTGATGTCTTGATCGACAGCCCCGATTGGTCAATTCTTGTGTCATTATTTGAATGGCCCAATCAAAATGGTTTTGATTGATTGATTGATTCAATGGGATTTAACGCTACTTTTAACAGTATTTCAGTCATATGGCTGTGGCTGTAGCACCTAAGGATGGATTCCTGGTATTTCTCACACCAGTACTACCACTACATCATGTCCTAGCCTCCGGCTGCTATTTCACATAGGTTAACGATTATTCATCCATTGGTGAGAGACAAATGTCGGAAAGAGTTTGTGCCGCCGCCGGGCAATAATTTTGACTGAAACTTGGTGATATAAGCGTACATTTTATGGTCTTCCTCACTACATTCAGTCACTTCGTGGATAAAATGCCAATCTGTCTTGCACCAATGATGTCAGTTCAAAGTCAGGAGCTTTGCGGGGGGATTTCCGGGCCCAGATTCTTCCTTGGTTTTGTTGCTGCCCTCACCATCGAACCTGGGATCGGTCTTGACTTCTACGATCTCTTCCGATATACGTTTGAAATGGTGATGAACAATCCAATATAAGCCGATGGTAAGTAATCGATTGGCGATGCATTAACCAAATACCAAACGACAAAATTCTAGACTGGTCCACATTTAACCCTTTCCCGTTTTTCAAAATTTATACTGGTCTCATTTGGAAGAAATTGCAGACGACAATTAAAAGTAGGTACAATTTGAAAAGCAACCAACCTGCAGGTTAGAAAAAAAATGTGGGAAAAGAAGAAATTGCTTGTTACAAGCAATTTCTTCTTTTCCCACAATGTTTTCTCAAGTATAAAATCAGAGGGACGTAAAAACAGGGACTGTACAGGAAAGGGTTAAAGAAGTTGCAGTCGTTATTTCTTAGTTGATAAAATTTTGTAAGCCTTTGACTTTTTTGTAGAAAAACAGTGGATAATGAAGAAATTGCTTGAAACAGGCAATTTCTTTATTTTCTACAATGTTTTAAAGCCTTTTTTCTTACGGGCGTCAAAACGCGTCATTGTTTGGTAATGGGTTATGTGTTTACCTTGTGTGACTATGCATATTTAAATCGAAACTTTTTTATTGTTAACAAACACTTATTCCGTTCATTATTTCAGCTCTGATATTTTCCATTCTTTTTTTAATGTCTGGTGCGTAACAAAAGACCTAACTTAGGTTAACCAACTTTCAATGACAGTACTACCATTATACATCCTTTCCGAGGCTCCAGTTGCTCATCCCTTATAGGTTTACGATTATCCATCAATTGGTAGGAGACAACTGTTGGAAAGGATATTCGCCGAAGCCGGGGATCGAACCCGAGACCCCGTGATTTGGAGCCATACGCGCTACAACTGCGCTTTGGACGCGCCCGCTGAACTCCGATGGAGAGTTCTCCTTAGATAGTACATGTACACTACGTTATTTTGCACATTTAGGGCCAGTAGCGTGTGAGAAAAATCACAGTAGGCTACTTTGTCAAGGAATCTCAGGATAAATAAACGATGTTAAAGTAATACAGGAGTTAATTCATTACAACAGGACAAAATCTTAGACTATTTCAAATTAAAAGCAGGTGTAGACGACAATTTCGAGTTGGTCGAAATTAGAAAAACCCTTGTTGGCTGGAAAACATTGTGGAGTATGAAGAAAATGCTTGTTACAAGCAATTTCTTCATTGTCCACAATGTTTCCAAAAGTTTCAAAAAGCTGAATTGATCGGAAATGGGTTAAATAGAATGCTTCAAAGAGTTCTCTACAATTTAAATAGAGTTCAATACTCCTGAAATACAAAAGAACTACTTTTTATAAAGTAGGCATTCAATGGATTTAGTTGTTAACCCACCAGAGGCAATTTGCGCTCGTTGAAGTCTGAGAAGACCTCAAAATTATGTCTGCCAACTTAAGCGATCAAAACTGACTTTGATTGATTTAATGGGGTCTAACGCCGCTTTTAACAGTGTTTCAGTCATAACGAGGCGCCTGGCGCACCTAACAATGGATTCCTGGTAGTTCTCACACCAGTACTACCACTTCATCCTTTCCTAGCCTCGAACTGCTGTCCCACTATCCCACTTAGGTTTACGATTATCCACCCATTTGTGAAAGACAAATGTCGAAAGGAATATGTGCCGCCGCCGGGGATCGAAACCCACGACATCCCATAATTGAAGATTAGGAGTCCGATGCGCTACCGACTGCGCTATGACGACGGCTATCTAAACTGGCGCTTTGCTAGCTAGGTTTGCGACCTAAACACTTCAGAACTCAAACACATACTTCAAGCTTCACTCTCCAGACTCAGAATTTAAAACTTCAATGTGTATGAAAATTGACATGTTAAGTTTAAACTAAGAAGTTACCGCCGTTTTTCGTAAATATTAGAAAAAGATTCACATACTTCGGATACATATCTCAGTTTAAAAAAGCGTTGCCCGGTGATAGAAATATGATCGAATGAACCTTATACATAGGTCTTTAGACGCTTAACCCATAATCAGACAACAAATTTTAGACTGGTCCAAATTGAAAGAAGTTTCAAATTATCCTAAAATGAAAAACAAGTGCTAAATAGAGTAGAAAACATTGTTACAAAAGGAGAAATTGCTTGCTACAAGAAATTTACCCCTTTTCCCACAAAGTTTCCCATGATCACATTTCTTTAAGGCTAAATAAAGCGCCAGTGTGATGAGGCGCCGCCGGGGATCGAACCCATGTCATCCCATGTTTGAAATTTAGGGGTCTGATGCGCTACCGACTGCGCTATGACGGCGGTGAAAAAATGTAGACTGTCTGGATAATATATCATGGAAAAAATTAGTTATAATTTCACGATAGTTTTAAAATTCATAAAGGCACGACCTTTTTTCTATCTCCTGAAAAAATATGCCACCATAAAACGAATGACTATTTCTATTAGAAAACCGTAAATTTACTGACATGTATTTGCTTCTCCTTTTTTAGGTAATGGGACCGCATCTTCGACGATAAACTACAGCTGTCTTGGATTTATCAAATGTATTCTTGATAATATAAAGTACATAATAATTCAAAGTGATGTGGTATTTGGATTCTTATTGCTTCTACATATATAAAAGCTTATGTACAGACACGTTCCTTGCGGGGCCTGACCTCCATTAAAAGTACATGAACATTTAAGAGATTAAAAGAATATTATTTTGTTTCATGGAGGTACGAAACGAAATACCTAATCACACTGTATGAATACGCAAAGCGTATTCAAACTTAAGTGTGGTGAGGTTTTTCGTTTCATACCTCCTTGAAAACAAACACACAAAAATCATTCTCTGCATTTCTTATAATTTAACGGCAAGGAGCGAAACAAGCAAACATCTTTAAATAAAAAAAATGATACATTTTTGTTTGGAACTTTTGTTTGGAAGCATAAGAAATAGCCGCGTGCTCAATGTTTTGCTCATGGAGGTATGATTATTCAGACCGCCCTTTTTTTGATGGACGAAACTAAAAATTAGATTATTAATCTGTAGCTTAAAGCTATTAGAATTGTTGAAGAAATAAGGCACTGTTGTTTTTTCAGTGTAATATCGATATACCTTTCATTTGGCGAACAACAAAAGTTAATTTTTCACGAGTGTCGCAGACAAAATATGAGTCTTTCAGGAGAAGACAATTAGTGTTTTTAGCTTGCAAAGCGTCAGCTTTGATAGCATAAGTTAACAGACAAAATATTGAGGTCGTCTCAAAGTTCAACGAGTGCAAACTACCACTGGAGGCTTAACCGCTAAAATCCGCGAAATGCCTACGCCATAAAAATAGTTCTTATGTATTTCAAGAATATTGCAAACTCTGTTCAAATTGTAAAGAACTCTGTAAAAGGCATGCTTTTAACCCATTCCCACCTAATTCCGCTTTTTAAGCACCTAAAGAAAAAAGCTTTGGAAAACATTGTGGACAATTAAGAAATTGCTTGTAACAAGCAATTTCTTCAATGTCCACAATGTTTTCTATCCAACAAAGGAAATATTTTCTAAATCAAACCATGCTTTGCTAGCTTACAGTACTTTCAGTACTTTGATTTTAAGCGCGTAATTGCGAGCGTGAACCTGATGACGTCATGCTGTATCTTTGACCCCGTTAAGATGACGTTCAGTAATGTCATTAAGCGAAAGCAAAGCTAAACCTACCAAAACAGTGATACTTGATACTTAGTGTGGGTGTCAAATATGAATCAAACCAAAGCCAAGTAAGTTAGAGAAAATAGACAGACAAGAAAAAGCTACTGCGCAAGGACTGATCAACATGCCAGCCAACAGCCAAGCAAACGACAGACCTAAATACCGACCAACCAGCAAGCCGATTCCTACCTACCCCTCTCACCCCTGAACAGAGCTTTCTTTTTGGGCGAGGTGGTATAAAACGCACTCTTTCGTGATATTGTTAATAATCATTTAACGGGAAGTAACAAACGCAGTCGCGGATGTAAAAAAATAAGTTATCTCCCTATGTTATCACATGAATCATGATGATTATATCTCTAAAATAAAGAAATACGGCGATATAGGGGAGATCCAAAAAACTAGGTGTCTCAGTTCGAACCCAATTGACTGATCAATGGACCCGCCCACTGAGCTCCAGCAGGAAATTCCGCTTGGATTTTTCGGCGTTATTTTGCAAAGTTTATGGCAAGTAACATGTGACAAATTGTTGGTGTGGCTACCTAAACGTCGTAACTACGCTTGAATAAGCTGTACTTACGACGTTTAAGTCGCCACACCATCAAAAATGCTAGATATAGATTTCGGTCGATGTCGGAGTTCAAAGTTTACTGTCGATAATTTCATTTGTTAAATGATTCTTTGATTGATACCAGCGAACCGTAAAATTTTCAATGTCAATTTATGACCAGCCATCTCCATATATATATACATGAATTAAAATCAAAGTACTGAAAGTACTGTAAGCTAGCAAAGCATGGTTGAATTTAGACAATCTTTCCCTTGTTGGGTAGAAAACATGGTGGACATTGAAGAAATTGCTTGTGACAAGCAATTTCTTCATTGTCCACAATGTTTTCCATAGCTTGTTTCTTTAGATGCTTAAAAAGCGGAATCGGCTGGAAATGGGTTAAATAGCATGCTTTTGACAGAGTTCTCTACAATTTGAATAGAGTTTGCAATACTCCTGAAATATAAAAGAACTATTTTTTATGGCGTAGGCATTCCAAAGATTTGGTGGTTAAGCCTCCAGTGGCGGTTTGCACTCGTTGAACTTTGAGAAGACCTCAAAATTTGTCTATTAACTTAATCTATCAAAGCTGACGCTTTGCTAGCTAAAAACTATACATAACATTTACTTTACATAACAGGTATATAACTTAGTCTCTCATACAGAAAAAGAACTGGTTATACAACCACCAATGCTTTTCTACCTATATATCGAGGGCTTAAATATACAGATATAGTATGGCTCTATACATTGTATAGAGCCATACTATGTTTTTGCTCTAAGCCATCGAGAAGGCGATAGTTTGAATATAAACATGCTGTTCAATAGGCAACGAAATCTTTAACAGCAAAAGAAAAGAGTCCATGAAATTGACTACTTTAATTTGGGAAAACACTGAAGGGAAAGAAAAGTTGATCACTACGAACTATTTTCCACCTCCCACCTTGTTTCCTTTCGCATTTAGTAACAGAGAGCATAAAATGGGTTTGTAAGGAAACCATTTTATTGTATTTGCTAATGTTTAAACCCTTTTCTCCTTTCCTCTCACTATTTGACTTTCTTTCGCCTGGCTAATAATCTCTGAATACATTACCCTGCATGAGTAATCCAATAAAGTATATCCATATTGAACCATTGAAACGAAACACTTGTCTATGCATGCACACACAAACAATACAACTCCTCCCCAAAACGATTATCAGTGATAACATAAAAAGTTCACAGTTACTCTTATAAACAAACTGTTAACTGACCACTATCACGGTCCACTGGGTCTTTCCGGTAAGCATATATTGACACCAACCTGCACGTGAATGTTGAAGCAACAAACATAGCCGAAGAGTTTGCCTTCGGTATTTTACGTATTGGTCTTGTGTTAAACCCATAGCTCTCTCCCCATAAATCAAGCCTCGTCGGGTCATATTTAGTAGATAACGAAGACATGCGTTGATTTGCAAATTCCAACCAACACCCCCCCCCCCTCAAGAAAAAGACACACAATATTTTGGAATTTAGTGGGAAAATTTATAAATTGCTTGTAAGTAATTTCTACATTTCAAATAATGCTTTTCTTCCATAAAAAGCTTCTTTCAGTCTAAAAGTTTATTGTTCGGTAGTGAGTTAACTCTACACTCTACCACGCCACTTTAACCCATTCCCACACAATCACGCTTTTTGACACCCCCGAGAATAAAAAAAAGCTTTTTTGCAACATTGTGAAAATTGAATAGATCTTCGTTTTTTTACAAACGATTTTTTTGTCAGCAATGTGTTTTTCTTTCCCAAAAGAGGCAATAAAATACCATTAAGCGAAAAAATCAAATTTCCCCCGTTCTTTCCACGCGGTGGCCCTAAAACAACAACAACAAGAGGCCCATGAGGGCCTGAGACGCTCTACTGGTTATCAAGTTTTCCGTTAAAGAAATCTGATATTTAAGGAGGTTAATTGCTCAAAGAAGAATGCATAAAGAAAAAAAAAGGGGCTTTATCCCCTTTATCATTTTAAGCAACAATCCTCAAGGCCCCTTTGTCCCATGTTTCATGACGGATCCACTCCATTTCCAAAAGAAAGTTACCTTATGACCCTACAATCATTCTGTGAATATTTCATCAGAATCTGACAATAATTGTGGACTTAATCACATAAACAGGATTGTTTTGAATGAAAATCAATAAGGCCCCTTTTCCTGTGTTTTCTGATGGATCAATTTCATTCCAAAAGGAACTTTCCTTACAACCCGACAATTGTCTTGTGAAATTTAAAAGACAACTTGATAGTGATTGTGATCTTCATCACATACACAAGAATGTTTTGAATGATAATCTGTAAGGCCCCCTTTCCCGTGTTTCGAATGCCACAATTATTCCATGCATCTTTGAAGAGAATCCAATAAAACTGTTGACTTTATTGTGTTAACAAAGATATAAAATTCAAGTTCTCATAGGGCCCCCTTTCCCGTGATATTTTACTGTTGGTTTTATCATTCTATGAAAGTTAAAAGTGAATCCGATGAATTATTGGAAATTCATTATGTTTACTAGAATATTTAAAAAAAAAAATCATATGTCCCCTTTTTACATGATACTTGATGGATTGTACCCAGTTCTGAAAAGAACCATCTAAGTATTTGTACAATCATTCTGTGAAATTTTGAAGTGAATCCGGTGAAATCAAGGGACATCATTGTGTTAACCAGAATATTTAAGAGAGTTTTTCATAAGGCCCCTTTTAATGTGACCCTTGCTATAGTCAGATCCACTGTCAAAATCAACAATTGGAATGATGGTACAATCAATCTGTTTAATCTGTGGAATTTATTGTGTTAATGAGTTTATAGTGAAATATTCATAGGGCCCCTTTTCTCATGATACTTTACAGAACAAACCAAATTTCAAAAGGAACAATTCTAATGAAGGTAGAATCATTCTTCAAAAGTTAAAGAGAATCAATGAAAACAGTGAACTGAATTGTGTCAAGAATTTTTGTAACTAAATTTTCATAAGGCCCCCTTTTCTGTGAAACTTACCAAATCAGACCCAATGTACAAAGAAACAATCCTAATGATAGTTTGAAGAAAATGATAAAGACTGAGGACTTTATTGTAATAATGATGTTTTGTAATAAAATTTTTATAAGGTCCCTTTTCTTGTGTCACTTAACCAATCAGACCTAATTTACAAAGGAACAATCCAAATGATGGTATAATCATTCTATTAAAGTTTGAAGAGATTCTGATAAAGACTGAGGGCATTGTTGTGTTTATGAGGATTTGGTAATACTTTTTCATACAGCCCCTTTTCCTATGATACTAGACAGATCAGGCCCAATTTGGAAAGAAACAATCCTTATGATGGTACAAACATTCTGTGAAAGTTTGAACAGAATCTGATGAAAACTGCAGACTTTATCTTGGTGTTTAATTTTTAAAATAAAATTTTCATAAGGCTCCTTTTCCTGTGATACTTGAAGGATCAGGTCTCATGTCAGCATCAACAATCATGATTATTGTAAAATGATTCTGTGAAGGTTTGAATAAAATTCAATGAAAGCTCTGGACTTGGTTACAAGGATTATAGATAAAATTCTCTAAAGGCTCCTTTTCCCATGATACTAGACAGATCACGCCTAATTTGAAAAGAAAGAATCCTTATGATGGAATAATCATTCTGTGAAAGTTTTAACAGAATCTGATGAAAACTGTTGACTTAATTGTGGTACAATGATTTTAAAATTAAATTTCACAATGCTCCTTTTCCTATGATACTTGACGGATCAGGTCTAATGCAAACATCAACAATCATTATTATTGTACAATTATTCTGTGAATGTTTGAAGAAAATCCGATGAAAGCTCTGGACTTGGTAACAAGGATTTATAAATGAAATTTTCATAAGGCCCCTTTTCCTGTGCTTCTTGACAGTTCAAACCCTGTTATGAAAAAAATGATAGTTATGACCTTCCAATCATTCTGTGGAAGTTTCAACTTAATCTGATCAAAGCTGTGGACTTCATTGTGTTAACAGGGTTTTATTAATTGGATTTTCATATATCCCTTTTTCCCATGTTACTTGATGGATCTGAACCAATTCCAAAGGGAACTCTTCTTACAAAAGTATAATTATTCTGTTTGAGTATAAAGACAACCCCATCTCATCTGTGGACTTACAAGCATTAATTAAGATTTTTTTAATTGAATTTTCCTAAGGCCCTTTTTCCTATGTTTCTCAATGGATCAGACCCAATTTGAAAGGAACAATCCTTATGATGGTACAATCATTATGTGAAAGTTTGAAGTCAATCAGGTGAAATCTAGGGCCATTACATGTTAACTAAGATTTTTTTTATTAAATTTTCATAGGGACCCATTTCCCATGAAACTTGATGGATCAAACCTTCTTCCGAAAGGAACAATCCATTTAATGTAATAATCATTCTGGGAATGTTTGAAGAGAATTTGTTGAAAACTATGGACTCTATTGTGTTTTCGAGGACTTTTTCAATCCAGTTTTAATCGGGCCCCTTTTTCCCGTGGTCCTTGACTGATCATAACAAATTTTGAAAGGAACAATACTTATGATGGTCCAATCATTCTGTGAAAGTTTGAAGTCAATCAGATGAAAACTGTGGACTCTAGAGTGTTAACAAAGACCTTTGAATTAAATTTTAATAAGGCCCCTTTTCCTATGTTTCTTGAGGAATCTTATCCGATTTTTAAAAGGTACAATCCTTATGATGGTAAAATCATTCTGTGAAAGTTTGAAGAGAATCCGTTGTAAATTGTTGGCTCTAGATTATCAATGAAAATTTTTTATTAAACATTTCATAAGGCCCCTTACCTGTGTTTCTTGAAGGATCATACCTAATTTCAAAAGGAATAATCCTTATGATAGTACAATCATTCTGTGAAAGTTTGAAGGGAATCCGATGAAAACTATTGACTCTAGAGTGTTAACAAGATTTTTTTAATTTAATTTTCATAAGGCTCCTTTTCCAATGTTTCTTGACGGATCATACCGAATTTCAAAAGAAACAATCCTTTTGTTGGTAAAATCATTCTGTGAAAGTTTGAAGAGAATCTGATGAAAACTGTGGACTCTATCGCGTAAACACGGATTTTTTAATTAAATTTTCATAAGGCTCCTTTTCCAATGTTTCTTGACGGATCATACCCATTTTCGAAAGGAACGATCCTTATGTTGGTACAATCATTCTGAGAAAATTTGAAGAGAATCCAATGAAAACTGTGGACTCTATCTCGTAAACGAGGATTTTTAAGTGAATTTTTAATGAATTTTCATAAGGCCCATTTTGCCATGTTTCCTGACGGATCATACCCATTTTCGAAAAGAAGGATCCTTATGTAAGTACAATCATTTTGTGAAAATTTGAAGAAAATCTGATGAGAACTGTGGCTTCTATCGCGTAAACGAGGATTTTTTAATTAAATTTTCATAAGGAACCTTTTCCCGTGTTACTTGACGGATCATACCCATTTTCGAAAGGAACGATCCTTATGTTGGTTAAATCATTCTGTGAAAGTTTGTAGAGAATCAAATGAAAACTGTGGACATTTATCACGTAAACGAGGATTTTTAATGGAATTTTTATTAAATTTTCATAAGGCCCATTTTCCCATGTTTCTTGAGGGATCATACCGAATTTCAAAAGGAACTATCCTTTTGTTGGTAAAATCATTCTGTGAAAGTTTGAAGAGAATCCAATGAAAACTGTGGACTCTATCGCGTGTACGAGGATTTTTAATGGAATTTTTATTAAATTTTCATAAGGCCCCTTTTCCCGTGTTTCTTGACGGATCATACCCATTTTCGAAAGGAACGATCCTTATGTTGGTACAATCATTCTGTGAAAGTTTGAAGATAATCTGATGAGAACTGTGGACTCTATGGCGTAAACGAGGATTTTTTAATGAACTTTCATAAGGCCCCTTTCCCCGTGTTTCTTGATGGATCATATCCATTTTCGAAAGGAACGATCCTTAAGATGGAACAATCATTCTGAGAAAGTTTGAAGAGAATCCGATGAAAACTGTGGACTTTATCGCGTAAACGAGGATTTCTAATTGAATTTTTAATTAAATTTTCATAAGGCCCCTTTTCCCGTGTTTCTTGACGGATCATACCCATTTTCGAAAGGCACAATCCTTATAATGGTACAATCATTCTGAGAAAGTTTGAAGAGAATCCGATGAAAACTGTGGACTTTATCGCGTAAACGAGGTTTTCTAATTGAATTTTTAATTAAATTTTCATAAGGCCCCTTTTCCCGTGTTTCTTGACGGATCATACCCATTTTCGAAAGGAACGATCCTTATGATGGAACAATCATTCTGTGAAAGTTTGAAGAGAATTTGATGAAAACTGTGGACTTTATCGCGTAAACGAAGATTTTTTAATTAATTTCTAATTAGGCCCCTTTTCCCGTGTTTCTTGACGGATCTGACCCAATTTCGAAAGGAACGATCCTTATGATGGTACAATCATTCTGTGAAAGTTTGAAGAGAATCCGATGAAAACTGTCGACTTTATCGCTTAAACAAGGAAAAGTTTAACGGACGGACGACGGACGGACGGACGGACGGACGCACGGACGCCGGACGGGAAAAAGCCATCGCTATAGCTCTAGTGGCCTTCGGCAAGAAGAGCTAAAAATTGATATTATTTTGAATTTGTAAAAAAAAATCTAAACATTTTGAAATAACTGGTTCTCTTAAGGGATAAATGATATACGGCCTTAGTTTAACGTCTCATTCGAAAGACAATTTGTTTGTTAGTTGGGTAAGACCAGGGATCGAACCCGTGTTCTTAAGGTTTGAAGTCGAGAGCTTTACCAACTGAGTTATAGCTGTAAGTTACGGTGAGAGATCAAAGGTCAATTTTGTCTATACAGGTATAGACAAAGTCGATATTTGATCACTCACATTAGATTGTCCATCTATACTCTTTTTACACAGAGTTTAAACAAAACCATCATAGGTCATTCTTTCACTTTCTTCCGCCATTTTAGCCACTCAGTTATTTATTAGTATAATTTAATATACATTTTTTGAGGATTGACTGTAAGACTGCCACAAGTGCAAAATGAATCTATGATGTGTGTCCTATCAACAAGTGTTTTTTACCTGCTGGACATTTGATTGGTTGAATGGGGGTTAACGCCGCTTTTCACAGGATTTAAGTCATATCGCGGAGGCTGGAGCACCTAACTGAGGATTCCTGGTATTTCTCAAGCCAGTACTACCACTATATCCTTTTCTAGCCTCCAGCTGCTATCCTACTTAGGTTTTCGATTATCCACCCATTGGTGAGAGACAAATGTTGGAAGGAATATGTGCCGCCGCCTGGGATCGAACCCATGACATCCCATAATAAAAAATTAGGAGACTGACACGTTACCGACTGCGCTATGATGGTGGCTAAACCAGTAGTAAACTCAGACATTGATCAACATTTACGTTATATAGCATATTTTCGGTTCAGCGAATTAGACGTCGTATCTACATCTTATTCAAACTGTAGTTACGAAGTTAGATCGCCAAGCAACCATATGAAAGATAATTAGTTTGTTAGGTGGGTAAGTCCAGGGATCGAACCCGTGATCTTGAGATTTGAATTCGAGAGCTTTACCAACTGAGCTATAGCTGTACAAGTTATAGTGAGAGATCAAAGGTCAATTTTGTCTATACAGTCCTATAGCATCGAAACATGTCATGTGACTTCATTTCATTGGCCATCGATCACAAACGGGCATCTAGCGGTATGATCCGAGTCAGATTCGAAACTTATCTGTTCTGAAGAACCTTTACTTTTCACTTTATAGATCGGTCCGCTTTGATATACGCATCCATTTCGTGACAAATATAAAGCCAACAAACACTTTCTAATAGATGTACAAGTGATCAAATGTCAATTTCGTCTATACAGGTATAGGCAAAATTGACCTTTTATATAGACATGAATAGTCTCTTCATCTCTTAGATGAAAATAGGACAATTATCGCCAACAAAAAATATGAAAATCGGAGTAATACAGCCTTTAACGTTTCCCCTTTTACTGAATAAAATGGAGAAAATAAAATTTGACAATTTATCTAGCGGTCGCCGTAAGGGGCGCATACGCTATGAATATTACCTATGAAATTATTGACTCAATGTATTGATCGATCATGTATATCGTACACACATTGTCAATAATACATGCATTGTCAATGATATTATTGTCAATATAATTAGGGCATTATTAATGATTGATCAGTATACTGATTTAGTATAATTGTCAATAATATATACTCAATATATTGATCGATCATGCATCACCGTCCGATACATTGTAAATAATACATGTTTTGTTAATGATCATGTTTGACAATAATTTTTCGGGCAATATTGAAGACTGATCAGTATACTGATTCGGTATAATTGTCAATAATTTTGAGAGTATATAGGGCCATCTTTTTTATCATACAGGGTTTTTAATTGGCCAATTACGGCTGTCAATCAAAGAATCAATCGACCAAACCATTCATTCAGTCCGGATTTAAGGTTTGAACTCTAACATTGGCCGCCATCTTTGTGAAACATTTTTGTTGATTTGGCGATATAAACGTCGTTACTGCAGCTTATTTAAACTGTAGTTAAGACGTTTAGGTTGCCGACAAACCAGTTCATTTTTTGTTATATGCCACATCGAAACGGGCTTCCTGTCAGAGTCAGTGGACGGGGCCAACTGAAAAATTGGCGGAGCCAGTAATTGGTCAATTTCGTTTTGAGGGGGTAAAATATCAAAATTTAAGCACGTTAATTCGACTTTTATTGGAAAGAATAATTAAAAAGATCACAGTCTAATTGTGTAAAAATACTTATACAACGAACATATCAATGTATTTTTGAAGACTGAGATATACTCATTAACAAAGACAGAAGGAAGAAAGTCACTGCACTGACATGTGTGAGAAATCAAATGTGATTGTGATAGTCGATGACAGAAAAAAACGTCGTTACTGCAGCTCTTCTAAGTTGAAGTTATGACGTTAAAACTCTCAAATAACGGTTTGTAAACAATAAAACAAATACTTTTACAAGGCAACAATATATGAATTGGTAACAGGTAGTATGAGTTAAGAAAGAGAAATGATTTATTTTTAATTTTTTTTTATGTTTTGTTTGTTTTGTTTGAATGGGGTTTTACGCCGCTTTCAACAATCTTTCAGTTATATCGCGGCGGCTGGAGCACCTAACAATGGAATCCTGGTATTTCTCACACCAGTACTACCATTACATCCTTTCCTAGCCTCCAGCTGCTATCCCACATAGGTCTACGATTATCGTCCCATTGGTGAGAGACAAATAGTCGGAAAGGATGAGTGCCGCCGTCGGGGATAGAACCCGGGACCTCTAGATTGACAGTCCGACGCGCTACCAACTGCGCTATGACGGCGGCATTTTTTTACGACCTAGTGAAAAAGTAGGCCGTTAAAAATTCCATACAAATATCTACTTGCGCTTAAATTTTGTTGTACAAAATCAACAACAGCATTACAAGGTTAGCGACCAATATTTTGAAACTACTCTCTTCGGCTAATGTGTCAATGGATTTAAAAAGAAATAAGAACGATAGAAAAGAGAACAAAAAATCTCTCTAAAAAAAAAAAAAAAAAAAACTACCAGGATTATGCTTGATATTGGAACTTTTCATACAAATATTATGCTTACATGTAGATGACCTAAACGTCGCCACTAAAGGTTGAATAGGTTGCCGAACCAACAAAATTGTGTAACGAAAATTGGATTTAAAGTTAAATTCCTGGCCGAATGAAAGGTTTGATTGTTTTTTTTCGCTAATCTATTATCAATGGTTGGCTACCAAAAATATCGTAATTACAGCTTAATCGAGTTGAAGTTACATGTTCGGAAAGTCACGATGATTTAATCCTGAAAACGATAGACAATTTTGAAAATAAGAAAGTAATAGCGATGATGATAAACAGTGCTTTATCATATATACAATAACAATTTACCCAAATGATTTGCAATTGTGAAGTTCTAACTACAAAAGATAAACCTCTTTTTCCTTTTAAGAGTTTTTTTTTTTTACTTTTGAATCTTATCTTTTATGTGTTGATTTTTACTAATCTCTCAGTTATAAATCAACGATAACATTAAACAGCTTCTTTCTATGTCCTTTTCTGGGTAATTTGACATACAGACCTGTAAGATGGTTCGTATCGTTCCGATACATTAGGTTCGATACTATGTCTCGAGGAATTTGATAGACAATTCACGGGGAAAGTCAGGCTGTACTTTAGTGATTAGAACCTCCATATAAAGTACTCAAAAGTATCACATATAGTAACATCGGACGGAATGAAATACATACATGATTATAAAACAAACATCTTTAACGTCTTAATTCTAAAATTGAAAATGTAAAACACCCATCTGTCTTTCATACGAAATAGTAAGTAGAATAAGTAATGTATTTATATCCTGGGTAAAAAAAGGCTCAAACAAGCTTAGTGTAGGGAATTTAATTCATCCCTTCTTAAAAGAAACTGTTTGTTAGTGGATTGACTTCTGATTTTTTTACAAGTAAATGTCATTTTTATCCAAAATTTGTCTGAACCAAAATAATAATCGACAACTATGCGTCTAAACAAGAGCACCGTCTACGGGTGCCTACGTTCGGCTGTTGGGTGCTGGATAGTGGACAAAATGCATCTAGAGTTATCCTCCTTGATGGTATAGTATCCTCTTCTGATAGTGAACAAGTTTGTCAAGTTTCAAGTGAATGCCTTTAGTAGAACCAGAGATATCACAAAATGTCAAAGTTTTTCGTGCGACGACGATGACGACGACGACAACAACGACGACAACGACGACGACACCAAGGCTATCGCAATACCTCATGTTTTCTCCGAAAACAGCCGAGCTAAAGGTTAACGAAAGTTTAGTATCAGTTAATGTCAAAGGTGAGGGCATATTTCTAAAATTCTTTGCTGATTAAATAGATGTCGCACATGATAGAGATGGGCCAAATTGCTTTTATGTACCCGCAAGGCGAAAATAGGCCTCCAACGGAAAAAGAGAAGAATCGAACCTTATCAGACGACAACCGCTTGTTGACCTCCGCTGGATCGAATCCTTGTATGAAATATTTGTTCTACAGGACACCAAGAACTTACCTTTTCCATGACGTGCGACATATATATAAACTATGCTATTGCTTAGCTCCTTAGTTTACATATCTACAGCGCATCTTAACATATTTTGAGTATTTAATCAAACTTAAACCCTTGTCATGCCGAACCCAGAATATTCCGGTTTTGGCAAGAGGTGTAGACCAAGATCAGCCTGCAACTACTGCTCGTACTTTTCCTGACATAGTTGATTATGAAATTGATTTCTTAAAGAAATATTGATTTTTGAACAATACGTTCTGTCAGTACTTTCAGCCCTTTGATTTTTACAGCAATTCAGTAGCTTAAAGGTAATTCATACAGCATGACAAGGGTTAAAAAGAAAGACGTGTGATTCAAATAGTAATTGTATTCAACTTACACCTACGTGACTCAAAACACCTTAACAAGAGGTTAAATAAACTTTTGTTAAAATATAGATGACACAAAATTACAGATCTAAATGATCTTATGACGTAATTTTGAAAACAGATTGAAGTAAAAGATAACTGTTTATGAATTAAATATAAAAATTATTAGACGTTTGTGTATCCCTGCATGAAACGCACCAAACAGCCAACCCAACTTCTAGAAAACAAGCAATCTATTTAAAAATAACAAGTTGTTCTTGCCGTTCCCTCGACTTCATATTGTGTAGGAGACTAATAGATGTTAACCAAAATACTTTATGCTTGTTTTTCTTGCTCTTCGTAGCTTGGGGGCGGCTCGGCCTTTTGTTCGGCAGGTTGCTGGTGTTGCATTTGTACAGCTGAAAAAAAAAATGATTAAAGTAAAATTAAGATTTGTCACAAAATTCCGCCAAATGCAAATCAACTACTTTTTAGATATGAAATGTCATACAATGAGATGTTTAGAGCAGGATTGGATAACCTTGTCTAATTTCACGAGAAAATTGTCACATTTATAATGACGTCATTGTTATCACACTATGCAGTAAGTGACATCATCGGTTTCCAGCTCACCATATTTTTTATCATTTTTATGGTAACCCTTTAGTTCAAAGGTTATGGTATTAATAAGAAATCACATTCATGTTTATTTTCATTTGATTTCCCCTAACTCCTCGTTCTTAAATTGATCAAGACTCGACCCTTTAGAATAAAAATTATCACTCATGTAATATTCTTCATTTCTTATATTTGCATTATTAAACTCAAAATTTGTGAAAGAGGTCTCTTTCTGAATAAGACGCATACGTTCAAATATCCAGAGTAAATGATTCGAAACATCGTGTATACGAAACATCGTGTATAAGATTTATTTGTAATGTTTTATTCAAAACACAGTTTTCTGATTTCTTTAATTTTGCGATTAACCCTTGACATGCTGAACCCAAAATATTCCTGTTGTGCAGTCTGATCTGAGTCTATACACCACTTTTAACAGTATTTCTTTAAAGGATTTTATTCAGCATGACAAGGGTAAGAAAATGCGAATTTTTATTTGAAAACTGTACACTTTTTTAACATATTACAAGAAAAATGATTAAAGCTTTCTTTTTCGAAACGTGACTCTGCCTCTCGGAATAGGAAAGCATTGTACTTTTTTAGATTAAACATGCTCTTTACTAAGTTGATGCGGTCGCCGTCATAGCGCAGTCGGTAGCGCATCAGACTCCAAACTTTCAATTATTGGATGTCATGGAATTACCGTTAGATCCCCGGCGGCGGCACAAATTCTTTCCGACATTTGTCTCTCACCAATGGGTGGATAATCGTAAATCTTAGTGGGATAGCAGAAGGAGGCGAGGAAAGGATGTAGTGGTAGTACTGGTGTAAGGAATACCAGGAATCCATTGTTCGGTGCTCCAGCCGCCGCGATATAACTGAAATACTGTTAAAAGTGGCGTTAAACCCCATTCAATCAATCAATCAATCAATCAATCAATTATTAAGGTCACATCTTTCACGTTTGCTCGCTGAAAGCGATTTTTCTATGATGCAGTTTGAAGAAACTTACTTCCTGGGTTGACGACGGTGACCTGAGTGGCCCCACTTGGCATTGTTGAAGGAACAACAACTGTCTGTACTTGACCTTGACCTGGAATGTTATTGCGGTTCTCTGAAATATAAATAATATATGTACTATGACAGTGTAGGAATTGTTGAAATAACAACACATGTTTGAATTTCACCTTGGGATGGAACGCTATAATGGTTCTCCGTAATATAAAACTGAAATGTGTTACTACAGTGTTAGTATTGCAGAAAGAGCAACAACTGTCTGTACTGATGCTTTGACTAAATTATTATCACGGACACCCATTACCACAGTGCGGACTTTCTTGAAGGTGCATTAACGGTTTAAACTTGACCATGGACTTGAATGATATAAAGATTTCTCTGTAATATGGCATCAAATATTAAACAATGAGTGTTTTTTTTTAAACAAGTACCTGTTGGTACTTGGCTTGCTGCTTAAAAATGCTATCATGATTGCCCTTTAGGTAGACACTATTTGAACTATATCATAAACCGAAATGTTATAAATTCTATTTTCCCCCCTTTCTCTATTAATGTTAGAAAGGATATCTGCACCTAGATAGAGGTAGGCAAATCTTATCCAATTCTCAATCAATCACTCTTTTAGACAACCCAAAGAAAAAAAAAAATGAAAGCTTTGGAAAACATTTTGAAAAATGAAGAAATTGCTTATATCAAGCAATTTCTTCATTATCAACGAAGTTTTCTATCCAAAAAGACAAAAAAAGATTTAAATTTCATCAACGTAAAACTGATGTCTGCAGCTTCTTTCATTTTGGGCCAGTCTAAAATTTTGCCATCTGGAAATTGGTTAAGCTATTAACTCGTCAACACTCGCTCAGAAATGGTGTAAAAACAGCTGATCTTGTCTGAAAAATACTCATTCCAGAAGTGACAATCCTTGATTCTTGGTTGGAGCTCTGTTTTTCAAATGCCTGTAAAATCACTAGAATAAATACATGTATATAAATTTTATTGTGCTTCTATGATAAATTAGCATTAATATTTATTTACCTGATCCTCTGTAGATAATTGTAATTTGAGCGTTCTGACACATGCATCCGATCATGGGGTAAACGGGAAAGGCATGTCTTGGCACAATGATGGGAGCCCCCCAGTAGATCACCTCCGTCCCGAACCCAACGGTTCCACTGTCACAATCCACATACATGTAAAACCTGAAACAATCAGCATCGAAAAATTATGTCAATATTCAAAATGACGGATCACGGTCACATACATCGACCTCCGACATGGCAATTATCTGAAATATAAATCACGTTATTTTTCAAAGTATTAGGCGAGATTGATTGATTGATTGAAGGGGTTTAACGCCGCTTTTAACAGTATGTCAGTCATATCGCGGCGGCTGGAGCAAATGACTATGGACTCCTGGTATTTCTAACACCAGTACTACATCATTTCCTAGCGTCCAGCTGCTATCCCACTTAGGTTTACGATTATCCACCCATTGGTGAGAGACAAATGTGGTAAAGAATATGTGCCGCTGCCGGGGAGTATTTAGCGAGAACATAAACTTCGTAACTGCAGTTTGAATGACCTCTAGATACGTCGTTTGAGTGGCCATACCAACGCAAAGGCTTGACATAAATGTCAGCTGTCAGCATTCACCTCCGATCTAAATGAACGATTCAACTTTTCAATCGATATTTCATTGGCAGCTGCAATCAGCGGTCAATTCTTAGGAAGATAGTAAAATTACTTTGGGCTGGTCCAATGCGATAAAATTATAGACTAGTCTAAATTCAATTTTGTTTGGCAAACGACCTTTTTCATGCAGTTGGTGTGGTTTTGAAATTTCTTCTTTTAGGCGAAGAAAGCAATTTGAATAATGAAGAAATTGCTTGTGACAAGCAATTTCTTCATTTTCCATAATGTTTTCCAAATCTATTTTCTTGAGAAGCGTAAAAAAGTAGGATAAAATGGGAATAGGATAAACATACAATTATAATATATTGAAAGACAACATATTCTCTTTCTTAAAAAAACATCCGACAAAACTCTTGGGCGAAATTTTTTCCAAAAGCCAAATGCATATGGTTCAAATGATGAAGTGGAAACACCACTTTTCGATTTAAGAGGAAAATGTGAGAACTATTGTTTCTTCTTTAAGTCATACTATATCCTGATTTATTATTTCATATCATGTATTTAAAAAAGGAATCGAACCCCGGCTAGGTGAACAATCTTTCCGATATTTGAAAAACAAGAGGCCCATGAGGGCCTGAGACGCTCTACTGGTTATCAAGTTTTCCGTTAAAGAAATCTGATATTTAAGGAAAATAATTGCTCAAAGAAGAATGCATAATGAAAAAAAAAGGCTTTATCCCCTTTATCATTTTAAGCAACAATCCTCTAGGCCCTTTTTCCCATGTTTCATGATGGACCCACTGCATTTCCAAAAGAAAGTTACCTTATGACCCTACAATCATTCTGTGAATAATTCATCAGAATCTGACAATAATTATGGACTTAATCACATAAACAGGATTGTTTTGAATGAAAATCAATAAGGCCCCTTTTCCTGTGTTTTCTGATGGATCAATTTCATTCCTAAAGGAACTTTCCTTACAACCCGACAATTGTCCTGAGAAATTTAAAAGACATTTTGATAATGATCGTGATCTTCATCACATACACAAGAATGTTTTTAATGATAATCTGTAAGGCCCCTTTTCCTGTGTTTCGAATGCCACAATTATTCCATGCATCTTTGAAGAGAATCCAATAAAACTGTTGACTTTATTGTGTAAACAAAAATATTAAATTCAAGTTCTCATAAGGCCCCTTTTCTCGTGATATTTTACTGTTGGTTTTATGATTCTGTGAAAGTAGTAGCTCGGCTTCGTAGGATAAGAGCTGGATGAAAACGACAGGAAGTCATTGTGAGGTGCAGTAGCCGTGGCGATCGATAAAACGGATTTAATGATTGATTGAAAGGGTTTAACGACATTTTTAACAATATTTCAGTCATATCGCGGCGGCTTGAGCACCTAACCATGGATTTCTCACACTGGTACTACGAATACATCCCTTCCGAGCTTCCAGCTGGTCATCCAACTTAGGTTTACGATTATCCACAAAATGGTGTGAGATAAATGACGACAAAACAAAATAACCATTGAAAGTGGTTTTTAAACCAGATATAACAAAGGCATTCTGGTCGCCCACCGATTTCTTTTTTTTAAGTCAGATAAATTTGCTTACTTGTCAGCTACGAATCCTGATGGAGGGAAATTCTTGAGGATGGCACCCTTGTGAAGGATCTTGCGTCTGGTGATGTCGAATCCCCATGATTGTGTGTTACATCCGACCAGGGAGTCACGTGGTTTAACAAACAATGGCGCGTCTTCAGAACCAACTCCTACAGTTGCCAATGTACCTCGTTGTTTTTGTGGCCAGTAGATTTCAAACACGTGTTTGCCCTTGCTGAGAGCTGTGAAACAAGAAAGAAGAAGGATAAGTCTAAACTTAGAGCATGATGCTTTTTCTACCATACATACCTTAGAATAATGTTGAAAGTGGCGGTGAGCCCTATTCAATCTATCAATCAATCAGTCTACCTTATATACGGATATTCAAGTCGGACTTCCAATATCGACCTCATATATTAGCCTTTCCGAAAGACCTGTGCACGTGATTCATGGGACACACCTGTGCACGGGATTCACGGGACACCTCGCTTGGCGCTCTCAATGTCACATAAAACACGGGCCCATGGCTTTTTTATACGGAGTTACACTTTACTCACTTTATACAAAGTTTAGTTTTAAATGGAAAGGATAAAATAACACCAATAAAAAGAACAAAAACGAAAACAGAAACAAAATTTTCATCGAAGGAGAACCCTTTTCGCCATTAATTTACTTACAAACAGCCCATTTTGCCCCGTCTGTCTCAAAGTGCCCTGTTCTATGTCTATGTACAACGTTAGGGTTGATTATGTTCATGCCATCAGAACATCCTCCAATACCTTTGTCAATGGCGGGGTCAATCGTGATGGTGGTCACCCACGCTGGTAGAGGGTTCGCTGTAAAGATGAAGAATCGAGAGTTATGCATCTAGTAACACAGGGGAATGAAGACTTAGAAATATATGATAAAAAGTATCCTCGTTAACCAATTCCCACAATATCCCTCCTTTATACGCCCCTCAAGAAAACAATCACTGGAAAACATTGAGGACCCTGTTTCAAGCAATTTCTTCAATGTCCACAATATTTTCTACGCAAAAAAGACAAAGAATTTTAGAATTGCATCAACCTGAAATTGTTGTCTGCATCTGCTGCAAAACGGACCACTGTAAAATTTGGTCGTGTAGGTTAGCACGATAAGGTTCAAAGTTTTCACTGGATTCAGCCGCCGTCATAGCGCAGTTGGTAGCGCGTCGGACTGTCAATCTAAAGGTCCCGGGTTCGATCCCCGACGGCGACACTCATCCTTTCCGACTATTTGTCTCTCACCAATGGGTCGATAATCGTAGACCTATGTGAGATAGCAGCTGGAGGCTAGGAAGGGATGTAATGGTAGTACTGGTGTGAGAAATACCAGGATTCCATTGTTAGGTGCTCCAGCCGCCGCGATATGACTGAAATACTGTTAAAAGCGGCGTTAAACCCCATTCAATCAATCAATCAATTTCACTGGATTCTCTTCAAACTTGCACAAAATGATTTTACCATTCTTAACAAATAAGACTTAATTGACGTATCTCAACAGTCAATCAAAGAAACAATCGACCAATCAAATGGTTCATTTAGACCGTAAACGAATGCTGAACTCCGACATTTGCTAGCATTTCTGTGAAGCATTTTATTGATTAGCTACAGCTTATTTTAGTAATTATTAACATTTTCCCGTACAATCCCAGCTTTTTACGTCCCTATGAAATTATACTTTAGGAAATATTGTGGAAAAAGAAGAAATTGCTTGTCACAAGCAATTTCTTCTTTTCCAACAATATTTTTCTATCATATAGGTCTGTGACCTTTTTGAATTGTTTCACTTTATAATGTCATCTGCTACCTCTTTGAATTTGGTCAATTCCAAAAGTATGTTTTTGGTGAAGACTTAATGCATTCGGTATTTCATTTACGCGAAATTATATTCGTTGTATGATTTGACATATTTTCATACAAATAATCGATAAATTTATCTATTGTTATGGGGCTTAACGCCATTTTCAAAGGTATTTCAGTCATATCGCGTCAGCTTTAGCACCTAATCATGGATTTCACACCAGTGCTACAAATACACTCTTTCCGAGCCTCCAGCTGCTCATCCCACTTAGGTTGACGATTATCCACACATTTGTGGGTGACAAATGTCAGAAAGGATATTCGGCGCGACCGGGGATCGAACCAGGGACCTCATGATTATTAGTCCTATGCGCTACCACTTCGCTATGGCTGGGGCCATATCGATTTCTGCTTTTCTGAGAAACATTATAACACTGACAAATGACATTAATTCATTTATACATTTGTAGTTATTCCATGTTAAAGTAACGTTTTACCGCCAGTGTGATCTAATAGAAATATTTAACGGGTTAATTTCATTTCAGTTGGATAGTCATATCATAAACTAGATTACTGAGGAAGAGGCCAAATTAACCATTCGCGGCTGTAATTCATGGAATCAATCGACCAATCAAATCATTAATTCAGCCCGGAATTAAGCTTATCTAATCCGGAATTGGTCGACATTTTTGTGAAACATATTTGTTTGTTTGGCGACTAAAACGTCGTAACTACAGCTTATTCAAGGAGTAATTACGACGTTTCGGTCGCCAACCAACCTCGCTACTTTTTGTTTCATGCTACCGGCCATAATTTTCGCAAAGTAACGCCTTTTAAATTCGAGGCCGGACTTCCTGTCAGAGGCAAAGGGCGGGGGCAAAGTAGTAAATGGCGAGACCACCGATTGGTCAATTTACTTACTTGGTGCAACATTGCCTCCGCCACATAGTGCCAGAGCAACAAT
This sequence comes from Fragum fragum, assembly GCA_946902895.1. NCBI lineage: Eukaryota > Metazoa > Mollusca > Bivalvia > Cardiida > Cardiidae > Fragum > Fragum fragum. The sequence continues at coordinate 47,269,313 of OX336372.1, forward strand.
TAGACACACTAGTAAAATGAATCCTCCAGTGAGTTCAAATGTACTTGTCTCTTCTATGGCTCCTGTCGACTTCCTGAAAAGGTGACAAATGACAAGGTATTAGTTGAAATAAATAGGCAGAGAAAAGGGGAAAGGTGAAAATCAAACTGGGTATATCAAGTGAAGTCACAACTTTCAATATACTTTAAATCATTTTATTTTCCATTAAGATTTTTTTTCTAAGATGATAATAATAACAAGTCCCTATTTCGGTCGTAAATATTCGAGTACTAAGAAGAAAAAAATAAATTTGATGGAAAATAAAAGAAAAATCATTTTCTTAAAAGTAAACTTTTTATACTTTTAAAGTGAAATTCATATGCATTTATAATTCCTTTTAGAGTGGTCGTGTATTTTGTATAGAGTATAGTTCTTTCAGTGAATAAACATATAGAGAATCTAAGATTTATCGATCTTACACGAAATACGAACAATTTCTCTAACACAGTCACACACAATGACACATTTTTGACACTTCTCAAGAAAAACAAATGGCAAAACGTTGTGAAAATGGAGAATTGCTTGTTATAAGCAATTTCTTCATTTTAACAATGTTTTATGCCCAAAATTTTTGTCTGAGCCAAATTTATAGAAGCTGAAGATAATAATTTTAAGTCAGCAAAGTTTGAAAAATCTTTATCTTCAATCCGTTGCAACACAATGACCTTTTTGATGCCCATTAAGAAAAACATATGGGAAAGCGTTGTGTAAAATAAAGAAATGGCATGCAACAAACAATTTCTTCATTTTACACAATTTTTTCTACCGAAAGAGTTGAAAAACCCTAAAATTTCATAATTTTAAGTTGCCGTCTGCAACTTCTTTCGATTTGGACCTGTCTAAAACTTTGGCATCTGGTAAAAGTATAATATTGCATTTACATTCGATGTATCAACCAAGACTGGAATAAGAGTATAGTAATAAATCATAACGAGAATCTATTACTTTTGCGGATAGAATTATGGACTTAAAAAAATCGTTTCGTTGTCGCGGTAAGTCAAATCGTTTTTTCCAAAAAGAAGCATAGTTCTGTCAAAGTTACCAAATTTTGAATGATTTGTGTTACAGATTCTGAAAGAAGTAGACCAACTAGGGATGAACTTTTTGGGTATTTGTGGATTTTCTGCATATCGTCGTTGTCGTTCTAAAACCTCGTAACTAGAGCTTGATTCAAGGTGTAGCTACGAGTTTTTAGAACGAAAACGAATAAACAACTTTAATTCTTTCTAACTTAACCTAAGTTTGTTTCATACTAGCCAATACCGACTTTGTTTCTAAACCAACTCCCACACTGACGCTTTGTACGCCCCTCAAGAAAAACTTTCGTTGAACTGACCATAAAAATGCTTCTTACAATTTATTATAATTTAATTTTTAGTTTCGTCTATCAAAAACGAGCGTTTTGATTGGTCGAAAAAAAAATCATAACTCCATGAACAAAATTTTGAGCACGCAGCGGTTTTGTATACTTCCGCACAAAATAGTCCAATACAAGAAGGTATCAAAATTTTTATTTTTTTTTTTTTCGCTCGATGCTGCTAAATTATAAGAAACGAAGAGAATAGTTTTTGTTTTTGTGGAGGTATGAACCTAAAAACCAAATCACAATGTATGAATCCGCTTCGCGTATTCATACGGTGTGATTAGGTTTTTCGGTTCATACCTCCATGAAAACAAAAAATCTCTTCATCTCTTAAATGAAACCTGCGGCTCTCTTGCCACGCCCACTGACCACCTACACCGCAGTTCGTCTTAGTTTGATAAATGTGTCACCACGGACATAAATAAAGCAAACTGTTCGGTGGTGATAAAAAATATTGTAACTACATCTTGAATTAACCACGATTGACCCTTTACTGAATTGTAAAATACTAGACTTGTACGAAATCCAAAAATTTAAAAATTTACAGGCGACAATGTAAAGTTGATTTTATTCGGAAAAAAACTCATTAGGATAGAAAGAAGAACAAAATTGTTACAATTTCTTCTTTTTCAACAATGTTTTCTCATGTAGATAAAACAATGTAAAAACCAGGGATTGAACAGAATATTAAGTTACCAAAGCAAAATTAATGGCTCGAAATAAATGTTGGAGGTCCCCACATACCACCGGTCTAAAATGAATGACAAGGTTGGTTGATTGGTTGGTTTGATTGAAAAACGTCAATTGACCAATCGCGGCTGTCAATCATGGAATCAATCGACCAATCAAATTATTCATTCAGCCCGGAATTAAACTCTGAACTTCAACATTAGCCGTCATTTGTGTAGTTTTTTTGTTATGTTTTTTTCGACATAAACGTAGTAACTTGCTGAAACCGAAGTTATGGACTGAAACTGTAGTTACGGCGCTTAGTTCGTTTTAATTATAAGTTACATGCTACTGGCTGTGAATTTTGCAACGTAGTAAATAGGCGGAACCAGCGATTTGTCAGTTACCTCTATCGCATGCTGGTTCCTTACCTACAGGACTCTAAAAAAATGAAATCCAACGTGAATTATCGACTAAAATTGAGAAGCACCCGAGCGGAAAAATAATTATAAAAGAAAATGTAAATGAGTACTTACGCCGCTGTTCCTGGAACGAAACAAAGAAAACGAAAATGAAAGTAATTGCCAAAAATTCTTAACCCATTACCACATACTAAAATTATAGACCGGTCCATTTTCGAAGAATTTGCGGATGACACTTTCAAATTGATGACTTCAATCTGAATAGAAATGTTGTGAGAAATGAGAAGCAAATTCTTCATTTCCCATAATGAATTCCCTGGCTTTTTTCGTGAGGTGGTGTAAAAAGTTGGGATTGCGTGGTCATAATCTTAAGACTATTGTAAGGAAATATTTAAAGGCTCTATAGCTCTCTTAGAGTAAATTTCTCACCCGAAATCTTCGTTAAAGTTGATAACAGACCTCACTTTAAATCATTTCAGAATATGTCATAAGCCCGCTTTGAAAAGCATTGCCGAACAGAAAACGAAAATGTGTTTGTGAAACACTATGTCCCCGAAACAGAAATTCTTTAGAAACGGGAAGAGGGTTAACATTTTGACCTTGACCTTGATGAACTGACCTTCCCTAGTTGCGCCTTGTTGAGACCTATCTACATACCAAGTATTAGCATTGTAAGTTAATCAGGGTTGAAGTTATAGGAAAATTTTTAGTTGGCAGGTTAAGTTTTGCGGACAGACAGACAGACGGACGGACAGAAAGACGGACGGACAGACAGACGGTGAGACGGACAGATATACAGACAGACGGACACCGGTAACACAATATGTCCCCGATCTTATCGATGCGGGGTCATAAAAAACATTATTTTATGAGGGCAAAATAAAATAGTCTTGATACATATCCTGAATTATTTAACCCATTCCCACACAGCAAAATTTTAGACTGGTCCAAACTGAAAGGAGTTTCAGACGAAGTTTATGAAATTTTGGACTTTTTCAACTTTCTGGGTAGAAAACATTTTAAAAAATGAAGAAACTGCTTGTAACAAGCAATATCTTCATTTTCCACAACGTTTTTTTTTGTTCTTTGGGCGTCTAAAGATGTCACTGTGGGGAAATGGGTTATTACGAGTCTATACACATTTTAATGGTTTTCCTATTCTTCATCACTTGCCATTCAACCTTTATATACCAACCCTAATTGACCTCTGATTTTTTTATCTCTTTTTTTATTCATTTTTCTGCGATTTCCCCGATAATTGCTTTTTTGCACGACGAGACACAAAAACATATTGATCACTAGTGAAATGCTTCAAATTTGTAACCCGATATTCAGTGAATTCATAATTACAGATCTGTCTTTTCTTTGCTAACAGAGATCCTTCCCTTTAAGAGAAGTAAAGTGCTGCAATTTCAACCATATAATACTACATTAGTTGGCAAACTGGCATTTAACCCATTCCCACACGAAAACAATTTAGACTGGTCTAAAGTCAAAGATGTTGCAGACGACAATTTAAAGTTGGTAAACTTAAAAAAAAAATCTTCGTTAATTTTAGGTAGAAAACATTTTGGACATTGATGAAATTGCTTGTCACAAGCAATGTCTTCAATGTCTACAATGTTTTCCAAAGCTATTTTCTTAAAGGGCGTAAAAATGCTGGATCTAGTGGGAATGGGTTAAAGTTTTGAGAACTAACACGATTGTTTTACTGTATTTTTAAATCTGATGTTATCCAATTTGAAACAAGTCTTTGCATGCATTAGTAATAGATTATTATCAAATAGAGAGTTTTAATAAGAGTACTGCGTACGGATGCCAACGACGGGCTTTTCAAGTGCTCAGTACTGGGTAAAACGTCTTACTCGAAAAAGAGACATAGTTCATTCAAAAATACAGTTAGAGTTGCACCCCCCCCTTGTTTGTATAGATTGCCCTTTTTGATGGAAAATATATAAATTCCAAGTTTCAAGTGAATGGGTTCAGTAATACCAGAGATATTACAAAATGTCAAAAGTTATGGACAACGTCGCAGACACGGTCAAATTCAAGTCGCAGACGACATCAGGGCTATAGCAATTTTCGGGCTTTCCCCCCGAAAACAGCGGCCGACCTAAAAATATAAATATTCCTATGGTAGATAATAGACATAAAGTGAACCAACGGAGACTCGTGTTTGGGCCAATAAAATCTGAAAATGTCTTGTTTTGGCTTTTCGAAATTTCCCCAAAAGGATTGAATTCGGCCCTTTTGAGAGATATTTCTAAGAAGCATTACAGCGTATTTAATACCCGTGATCTTTAGTGGTATTGAAATTCTTTGGTTTGCTGAACCTGGAATATTCCTGTTTTGGCAGTAGGTATAGACTAAGATCAGCCTGCACATATGTGAAGCCTAATGTTAAACTACACTTCCTGTCTGTCTCCTTCAACTTAGAGTTGCTTATAAAATTATTTTTTACAATAAATGTTGACCCTTAACTAAAGCTCCCAGTGCTTTCATGCCTTTGATTTTAATTCAAATTCAGATAATAATTTTATTTATCATGACAAGGGTTAATAGTAAACTTTACAACTTTGTAACAGATTTAATTAAGTGAATCAACACAAAAAGAAATATTTTTTTGACATTTTAACGTTAAAATCTAAATCACGCGATTTCCCCTCTTTGACATTATGTACCCTTCAAAATCAGTTCTGACCCCTAGAAGGATTCCTTAATTCAAGGTCTAACACAAACCCTGAATTAAGCCAAAAATAAAAACAATAGCACCAACACAATACAATCATACGAATGAAATATATTTTCCCTCTACCCATATCTTAGCCCTGTCTTTAAAAAGAAATGTCAATATTTGCTGAATAGATTGAATTGATTCCTTAAGCTTGTTAAAAGAGTATTTAACAATATATCTCAGTTTACATTCAAGGCTGACTTTTCAAGCGATTGACGAGTGCAAATCAAATATGAATATTGATATTCTTGTTCGTAAATAGGAATGGTTCACAAAAATGTTGAGTTCAAAGTTAACTTCCGGTCCAATGTTTTCTCAATTATAAAGTTACAGTGACGTAAAAGCCAAGGAATTAACAGGAAAAGGTTAAATAAACTCAGTGGTTATAGCAGATTTAAGGATGTTTTTTATCGTACGTAAAAAACGATATAAGCACGTCTTTCAGAAAAATTACCGAAATACCATATCACCATCAAGATTTACACTCTAATATTTTTAAAGTGTTTGGAACATCCACATGCATTGGCAGAAGACAAGTTTTAGTTTTAAGTTAGGGTCCAATTTAAAAGAAGTTGTAGACCGTGAATTTAAGTTGACGAAATTTAAAAAAAGTCTCTTTCCATTGGGGTAAAAAACACTGTGGAAAATGAAGAAGGTGTTTCGTACGACCATTTTCGTAATTGTCCACATTGCTTTAAAAAGTTTTTTTTTTTCGTGAGGGTAAGAAAGTGGGGATTTGAATGGACATTTTATCAACTAGTTTTGATTTCTTTTTTACAAAAAGTTACATTGAAGTGCACTCACATTGTCCCCAAAAGCCGGGTCCTTATTGGAATTTTTCAATGGGTGTATTGTGAGTTTCGTGATAGTTTTATCTCAAGTAAATATTCTACAAAAGGCGCGATCAAATCTAAAATGAATGAACATATTGAATAAGTATTGATATATAGACTTCAAGTCGAATACCGATAATACGACGAGGAAGTTGTTTATGTAAATCCACCCATTGGTGAGAGACAAATGTCGGACAGTATATGTGCCGCCGCCAGGGATCGAACCCATGATATCCCGTTTTTGAAGATTACGAGTCTGGTGCGCTATGACGGCGCCTCTGATATGAAATGGGAAACGCATGATTACAACTGCCTCAGCCTGCGTTTGATATTTAAGACCAACTAATGTTCTTAATTTAATCCAAGTTCAACATTTGATGCCGCCGTCATAGCGCAGTCGGTATAGCGTGTCAGACTCTTCAACCACGAGGGTCATGGGTTCCGACATTTGTCTCTCACCAAAGGGTGGATATTCGTAAATCTAAGTGGGATATCAGCTGGAGGCTATAGGAAAGGATGTAGTGTAGTTTACTGGTGCGAGAAATACCAGAAATCCATTGTTAGGTGCTCCAGCCGCCGCGATATGACTGAAATACTGTTAAAAGTGGCGTTAAACCCTATTTAATCTATCAATCAACATTTGATTTCAAATGACATTAGTGAACACTTTCACATGCTACGATAGAGACGATAAATGAATAAACAATACATACAACTTTGAGTGACCAATCCCGGCTATCAATTGAATTAGCAGTCGACCAATGAACTCATTCGCTAAGACCAGAAGTTTTGAACTCCGACATTGGTCGCTATTTTTGTTAGGCCTTTTTGCTTGTTTGGCGACTTACAGTTCGTTATTAAAGCTTGAATAAGCTGTAGTTACGACGTTTTATTCGCCTACCAACTATTCTAATTTGTTGTTACATGCTACTGCATGGCCACAAATTTTGCAAAATAACTCAGTAAAAAATCGAAGCGGAACTTTCTGTTGGAGTCAGTGGATGTGGCCAAAGGAGAAAGTTGGCTGAGACAACGTTTGATGAAGTACTGACAATGTATTGTTTTGAAGATAGGGGTCGGGGTTTACATGTAAATAGCATACGAGAAAATGATAGGATTTTTTCTGGGAGGGGGGGGGGATAAAAGTCATTTTAAGTTTTTTTTCCAATTTCCGTATGTGCATATAAGTTAGCGTATGTTTTCTTCGAAGTTTATATTTGTCAATAGGTGGTACATGAAAGGTTTCTACGGGGTAAAATAGTTCATTTACTGGACGCGATAGGAGGATCAATGGATTCAGGATTGAAAGACAGTCGATCATGTTTGGTTTGTTGCTACGTCCATATAAATGTTCAATACTCCGATCACTTCACGCAGGAAACATCCATCTATTGACCCTTTTATAGTCTCTTAATGCCAATGTGAAACAGGTTTTCATCGAACTATTGGAAATATGAATTATTCAAATCAACCTATATGCATACATTGGAGCTCGCTCATCAATACAACTCAAACAACTCTGAAAGTAGCCTTGTAAAACATGGTTTTGGTCACAGATTATTTATCATCCTTTGTATGTTTATTATAGTAATGGTGATTTTGTCTTGAGCTTACGATTGGTTGAATGGGGTTTAACGACATTGTCAATAGTACTTCAGTCATATCGCGGCGGCTGGAGCGCCTAACCATAGATTCCTTGTATTTCCTACACCCCTTCCGAGCCTCCAGCTGCTCTTTGAAATTACGAAGTTGGCTGAGCATTTTATTGATTAGACGTGAATAGTAAGAAACATCCCAGTTTTGTCAACACATGTTAATGGTTAGAACAAAACCGAACTAAAAATAATTATGGTCTGTGTTTACCAAACAGTTTCAATATATAAGAATAAACGTAGTAAGATACAACGTGAAGAAAGAAATGAACAAATCCGAGCTATTTTTTCCATTCCGGCAATATTTTCTTTTTACCAATATCAATAGTATTTGAAAACCCTTTATTTGTGTTGTGACTTGTCCAGGGAAAAGGGACCTCGTGGAACCCCCCTAAAACAACTAACGCCTCGCTGGCCCCGCCCATTGACTCCGATGACCACGCCAAGTGACTTACAGGAAGTCCCGCTTCGGTATTAACCCTTGTCATGCTGTAGAAATTATCTTACTAAATTGCTGTAAAATCAAAGGGCTGAAAGCATTGATAGAACTTGTTGTTCAAAAATAAATATTTCTTTTAGAAAACAATTGCATTAACAACTCTAGCAGGAAGAGTACAAGCAGGAGGTGAAGACCAAGATCAGACTGCACTTATGTGCAGACTGATCTTGGTCTACATCTGCTGCCAAAATCGGAATATTCCGGGTTCAGCATGACAAGGGTTAAAGAGCGTTATTAACAGAAAAAATATATATAGCCGAATGAATGTAACATGAAAGTAAAACGGTTTGTTGAATAAGCTGTAGTTACGACGTTTACGTCGCCAAACCAACGAAATTGCTTCACATAAAGATCAGTCAATGTTGGAGTTCAAAGTTCAGTTTTCGGTCTAAATGAATCATCTGATTGGCCGATTCATTCTTTGATTGACAGTCGCGAAAAATCAATTATTTACAAAGGATTTCATTCAATAGGTAAACCAGAGGTCACACTTCGAAATAAAAATATGCTTACATGACCATTCTAGTTAAGTAAAATCAGTCAAAACCTGAAACGTATTGACATTGACTGCTAAATAAAGCAGCCTGCCCAGGGTCGATATATTACGCGTTCCACTAGAAACCCCCTTTTTCGACTGATAGGTCATACGCATACTTATGTTCGATGGAGCTACCTTAATCTCGTAACTACAGCTTATTCGATTTGTAGTTACGAGGTTTTAGACGCCAAATGACGATATCTATACAGGAAAGATTTAATCTATTTCCAAACTGAACAGTTTGGGAAAGGTTCAAGGAAGTTGCAGACAGCAATATTCACATGATGATATTAATCATATCTTAGAAATCCTTATATCCCGGGAAATGAAGAAATTGCTTACGACAAACAAATCCTTCCTTTTCTATGATGTTTCCCAAAATTATTTGATCTAGGAGCGAAAAAAAAAAAAAAATGCTGAAAATGCTGATTTATATGGAAATGAGCCAAAATAATAAATCAAAATAAATCAAGAAAGATAACACGAAAATAACCCTACCTTGTAGAACTCCTAAGAGCAGTATTAAGGCCAAAACGGCCGAATTCCTATAATACTTCATGATGTATTCCTGCACTCTATCGAGTCAACACTGATTGGCATGTAACCTAAGTCAAATATTTCGCATATGCAGATTTTATAACAAGTTTAAACACGTGAACTATCGTTATTTAATTCTATAACAATCCACCCGAAAACAAAACGGGCGAGGGTCGCAATATGGCCTAATCGAACAAGAGGATTTAACGTATGTATTGATTTTCGTGTCAATTTCAAACACGTTTGTTGTGGTAACGGGATGTTTGTCCTATATATTGACGGCAGGTATACATGTTCCCTTTACTTGATTGGATTTATATTGATTATGTTTTATAGAAAATCGATTATTTTTTTTTGGCTGAACGGAGATCGTGGTCAGAGTTATTTATATAACTAAATTATCCCTATATTAAAATCATAACCCCTTTTTCATTTTGTTCAATACCTTTTGGCCAGTTATGCAAAAAGAGAACCTACACGGAACTCGGTGAAATAGATATTTGAAGCAGCAGAGGTCAGTACAACAAGGCAAATGTAACAATATAACAACATAGTTATTCATATAACTAAATTAACCCTACATTAAAGTCACAACCCTAATTGTTTTTAGTTCAATACCTTTGGCTCGTTATGCCAAAAAAGAGAACCACCTATAAATTCGCTGAAATGGATATTTGAATTTTACGTCGTATGCAGCAGAGGTCAGTAGAACACAGCAAGTGCAAAAATATAACAGCAATACAGCATACACAAAACAACAACAAGATAATAATTCATATATCATACAAGCATTTAGTAAGGTAGTTTGAAAGGGGTTTAACGCCACCTACATAATATTTTAGCCATACCGGAGCGGTTTTATAGCACCTAACCATATATTCCTGGTATTTCTCACACCAGTACTTGATGTACCACTTCATACTTTCCGAACCTCCAGCTGCTCGTCTCTCAAAGGTTTACGATAACCCGCCCATTGATCGTAGGAAAAGATGTTTGGCGCGACCGGGGATCGAACCTGAGACTCCATGATTAGGAGTCCGATTCGCTACCAACTGCGCCATTGTCGGAGCCGTTTTAGTACGGTAGAATGGTAATTCTAGACTCCATTAGATATGAAAGAGAGTTAGTCTGTGCCGTGCATTCATTCTGACCGGGATCCACATTTTTCATATTTCCCAGGTGGTTCGTATTCGCGAGACAGGTCGCAAATAAAGAGCGTTGGAGATATTGTTGGTAAGTCTGACTCTTTAGATATAGCGGGAAAATGTGGTAAGGTAGAATGACCTTTATAAAATGAGTTATCTATCTAGAGAATAAAGATTGACGGATCCCCGCTATCAATATAAAACTATTGACTATCAAATCGTTCATTTAGACCGGAAATAAAAGATGACCTCCGATATTCAAGTTAAGCATTTTTGTTAATTTGTCGACAGCAGCTGTTGTTACGACAACATACACTTCTAGCTTTGTCTCATTTCCCAAGACAAGATATGCCTACAAATGTCTTTTAATATCTCTGTTGGAGTTCAATGGGCGTGGCCAGCGATCTGTCAACTGGGGCTTTTTCACACGGCAAAGCGCTGTCCACTGCCAACTGACTCCAACAGGAAATTCGACGTAGGTAATATGCGGCGATAATTGCCAAATTTGTGGTCAGTAAAGCATGTAAAAAAAAAACCCGTCGTAACCACAACTTGATACGGCTCCGATATCAAACGACGTTAGTATGCAAAATGTATGGTTTTGGGGCATAAAACTAGAAGAAAATCACTGGTTGGCGACCTAAACGTCGTAACTAAACAGCTTGAATAAGTAATTAACATTATAGCTCATTATCGCAGTAAAGGTTAACAAAATGGCGGCCGATGTTGTAGTTAATAATCTCAGATCCGGACTGAATAAATTATTTGATTGGTCGGTTTCTTCCTTCATTGACAGCCACGATTGGTCAATTTTCGGATCGCTTACCACTACACTACTTCAGAAAAAAAGATCCACATATCAAACAGCAATTAATAGTAAAATAATGACCAGTTAAATGTAATGAAACAGTAAAATGGTTGGTAGGTGACCTAAAATTCGTAACGGCAGCTAAAAAAGAATAAGCTGTCATTACGAAGTCTAAGACGCCAAACCACTAAAAAATACTTCACATAAATTTTAACCAATGTCGCAGTTCAAAGTTCACTTCCGTTCTAAATAAATTATTTGGTTGGTCGATTGTTTGACTTACAGCGACAACCCATTCCAACACAAATCGCCTTGGACGCCCTAAAAAGAAAAAAATAAATGAATAAATAAATGAATAGAATGAATTAAGTAAAAAACATTAAGGAACATGAAGAAACTGCTAGTTCCAAACAATTTCTTCATTATACGCAATATTTTAAAAAGATTTTTGAAATTTCAGCAACAAAACTTGTCGAGTGTAACTAGTTTCAATTTGGACTGTCTAATTTTTTTTCCGTATGGAATTGGGTTAATGCGGAAATTGAAACGATTTAGAGCGTTACGGGATACCCTCCGTTCTTGGCGTTACCAGTATCATGACTGATATCTTGTCTTACAATGTACCTAGTGTGGTGCTTTTTTAGCGTAAGCTTTGATAGCTTAAGTTAACAGACAAAATTTTGAGGTCGTCTCAAAGTTCAACGGGTGCAAACCGCCACTGGAGGCTTAACCACTAATACGCCAAAAAAAGTAGTTCTTATGTATTGCAGGAAAATTGCAAACTCTGCATGGAAGTTCATCTCCTAGGTGTTTTGGCTCACTTGAGCACATCGTGTTCTAAATGACTCTGACCAGAGTCCTCAAAGAAGTTGCAGACTATTATTGAAAAATTTAAGATATTTATCTCTTTAGGTAGAACACAATGTGGAAAATAAGGAAATTGCTTGTAACAAGCAATTTCTTCATTTTCCACATTGTTTTCCACAACTGGGCGTAAAAAGGAGGGATTGTGTGGGAATGGGCTAACTCCTTGATAACTTTAACCCCATTTCTTTATCATGATAACGTTTGACAAAAAAAAAAAAACTGAACAAAACAATGCTTTGCTAACTTACTGTAGTTTTCAGTACTATGATTATTCTTATTTGTTCGGTGACTCTCCTGTTCCTTTTTCACTAATTGGAAATATAGTAAATAGGGTCAAATTAGACAGAGCGTAGTCCTTTTTGCAAGTTTCGTTGAGATTAAAAACTGAATTTGCCCTTTACCCTTTCCGATTTTTTAGTAGGTAGCTGTGTGTCTTTAGCACCTCTGATTTGCTCTTTCTCTTTGTAAATCTCAAAGAGGAGGAGATTTTGATAACAGGTATGACGCATTGTTGTGTAATGTACCGATACGATCTATTATTAGCCATCAGGGCGTGACGTCTTATAGCAGACGAGTTTTTCAATGCAGACGATTGGTTTTGTTTAAGGCAAGTGAAAAAAATATATTCTTTTGCAGATATGCGCATAGGGTCTCAAAATTCGGTCATCTAATCATAAAGAGGGGCTATCAATAATATAACTCAATATACGCGAACTATCTATTTCAACTCACAAAATCCGTATTTTTATGAAGGATTCATCTCGGTAAACACCGCAAAATACACCGTGTTTTCAAATAGTAGGTTTAATCCCGCATAATGCGGTGTATAAATGTAGAGAAAAAAAATCGTCTGCTAGTTTTCCAATATTGGTTTTTACTAGAGCGAAGGTAAAAGGCGTCTGCTCTCGTTGAAAGTTTAAACCCGACTGATTAAGTGTAAATAAATTTAATCTTGGACGAATCCATGCGTGAAGGGTACACAGGTAAGGTGTATCGCAAGGATTAAATCAATATTGATGTGACATTGCACAACAGTTTAACCTATATTTACAATGGACTCGCTCAGTGAGTATATAAACGCGTGATTAATTGATAATGCTACCGCTGCTGTAATATTAAATGCAAAATTTAAGCAGACGCTTTTATCGATTTTTACAACGCTTTACGGACGAAAAGGCACCGGTAAGTATTATTTCTAGCGGTTTATCTCTTTACCGCATTAGGGCCGTGTATTCGGCCTTTTACACCAAGGGTTCAGCAGGGTTTATTTTTCTGTCGCTATTTGATGGATTTGATCGCTCTTTGTTAGTACTATTTAGCACAATCTGTTGGGATTTCAAATGTCAGACTCAAAGGACATGGATATGTCTTAAGACCAACAAACCATACATGTTTGGCCAAGAGTTGTGTGGCTAGGAATCGGCTTTTTGACGCTGTGAAGAATTCATGACTTGTATAACTTGTTCACTTCTCAATCTCTCTCTCACACTCTCCAGTTCCTAAACTCACAGGATTCAACGAGTACATACCTCTCCTTTTATTAAAACCATACCGATCTGACAAATTCTAGTTTATTTCGGGAAATTAATTGAAGTTCACAAACGATTGTGGAATACTATATAAATGCGAGATATTTTTTTCCGAGTTTTTATTTGCCAACCCGAAAGCTCAGTTGGTAGAGCACCTGACTAAAGAAAAATGAAATTGTTGAATCGATCCCCTGATAGACTAACAAACTAATAGTCTCTCGAATGAGGCGAGACGTTAAGCCGAGGACCTAAGTGTCGGTGCTATACTTTGAGTATGAAAAAAACATAGCGGATCTCAGCAAAAGTTTCGTCATGTTTCCTTGCACTATCAGCCGTAACAACTAACCGTCTCATAATGGGCAAGGCTACGGTATCGACGATAAATAAACGTAAATGCTGTTAAACTATTCAAGGATTTAATACAGGTATAGATAAGCAAATCAGAGGGAGGCGCCAAAGATCTTTTTATAAATTGAAATTGATAGACGATAACGCTTTGTCGAGACTCACATAGAACTTCGGAACTATATGTAAACTTTCAGTTAAGCGGACGATTAATTATGACGTCGGACTGTAGTGTATTAAATGTTTTCATCGTTACGCTAGAATGGGTAAGGAATATTCTATACACTACAGTGCTGAGATTTCAAAAAGCAGTAGACAATGAAACAAATGATTGAAAGGAGTTTAATGCCCCTATGGAGCACATAACAATGGATTTCTTGTGATTTTAGCACTAGTACTACCATTCAAACACTTTCCTCCCTTCCAGCTTCTATGTCACAGGTTTACGATTATTTACACATGCAAGAATAAAAGATAAAAACAAGCAAATTACTATTTATAATATTTATTTTACACATGATTACAAATATATTCAGTCAATATCACTAGCACTGATCCAGCTATTGAATTTCTTTGGATAATATTGCCATTTGACAAAATATTGTTTGCTTCGACCTTTTCCTCTGGTCTTCAACACTTTCTCGACTTTCCAAGTCTGATCCGGATTTACGTTTACTTTCTGAAGTTCGCTTTCGTAGAATGTTCCTTTAAGTTCCTCATCTTGTAAATCCTTTAGTCTATAAATCGGCAATGTACCTCTGTGATAACGTCTGTGTATTTTAAACACTTCACCAGTATAGGTCTGATCGTATGCTCGAGTAAACACTGTCCTTAGATGACTTATCCGTACGTAGTCACCGATTTTGTATTTGAATGGTTTGAGTTTTTTATTCGTTTGTTTAGAATTTTGTGCCATATAGGTAGCGACTCGGACTTCTTCTTGGTTATTACTTTTCACATCCACCGGTCTCATTCTAATTGTTCTGTGATAAGTGTGATTATAATTATCGGCGATATCCTGCAGCACAGGCAGAAAAGATGCTGTATCTTTGTAAGAAAAATAGCGCATAAGCCGAGTTTTTAACGTCAATATTGCTCTTTCGGAAGTCGAAGCATGAACTTCATTCTGTGACGGAAAATAGTAAATGTTTTTTTTTCTTCATCAGATCTTGGACCTTTTTTGCTCTAAATTCTTGACCTGAAAGAGATATGAACGTGTAGTATCTGGAGAAAGAGAACTTATTCATACGCATTGTGTTAATCTGTTGTAAAATTCAAACCATTAAAATAAAGAATTCAAATCATAAACTGTAAAATTTTAATTATAAATATAAACGGAAAATGCGATTGACTTTGTCATTGACTAGATCATTTAAGTTTAAGAGAGATAAAGATTACAGTTATTATGTATTTATACAATTCTAAACATAACTATAGCGACAAAAATATGCTCACCTTTGTCAGTGATAAGCTTTGTTGGCGATCGTTTCGAAGTTTCAAAGATGGTCTTGAATGCGTTTGCCACTTCATCGCCCGTTTTATTTTTTAATGGTTGCAGCCAGACATATTTGGAGAACGTGTCAATCACTAGAAGAATGTACTTGTAGCCCTGGTTCCAATCAGCAAATTTAACCATGTCCATTAAATCAGCCATCCATAAATCGTCCTTGCCTGCACTGATCACATGATTCCTTTGAAATCGTCTTCGGACCGGTTTATGCAAACTGTAGGACTCTTGATCATGCAAAAACTGACGTATTTTATGCATGCCGATGTCGAATTTTCCTTCCGATTTCACCACTTTGTACAGTTTTTGTGGTCCGGCGAACCCGCCGGGATGTTTAGGGTCACTATAAATATTTTTTAAATAGTTTTTCCAAGAAGCCATGTTCACTGTACAGAGTTCACAACACTAATGAATATCATTGGCTAAATAGTATTTCTTTTAACCATTTCACGAATTTTTTTCCTCGTCACTGACGTCATCATTCTCAGAGTCATCTTCTTCTTCATCGGAATATTCCGCATCAAATAGTTCTTGAAAGGTGTTCTTATGTTTTCTTATGATTTTCTTCACAACCGAGGTTGTGTTTTGGCCTCTAGAGATCAGTTTATCTATCTGAGCCATGATTTGCTGATGAACTCCATTGTATCTGAGTGGCAGTCTGAATCATCTATTAATGTAAGGTATTTGCCGAAAAAATCTTTTTCGTCGTAATGTTTTATGCGCTCTTCGGCCATTTCCTGAGCGGTCTCACTGTCCTCTCCATTATCTCTGTATGTGTTGTAAATTCTGTCAAATTTATTTCTGTTACTTTCTCTGGCTCTTTTCCATAATTGTACGTAAGCCAAATTATCTTCAACAGAATCGTCTTCAGAGTCGCTATCGTTTAAGTCCTCGTGTTTTCGTTTCCTTAGGTCCTTATGTTCAGGACACCATCCGTTTTTGACATGTCTTTGTACGTCATGAACAGTGTCAAATAATTGGCCACAATCATCACATGGTTGTCCTTTATTATCCATTATTTCTTCGGAATTATTTTCTGTAATGTTTTCCGGATCTGAATATTCCGTGATGTTATCCGTTTGAGTTCCGACTGCAGAATGATTAAATTCTGGCGCAACAGCTTCTTTTATAGAATTTGGAGGAGTCACCTGACTTATCGTTTCTAAAGCTTTTTTGCTTTGACCGGAACATTTTAGCCTCTGATCTTCTGGTGTAGTTGGTTTTAAATCCACCAATAAATATCCGTAAGGCTCTTTCGTAGCTTTTGAAAATTGTTTTAAAAGACTATCACTTTGCCCGGGATACATCTGTCTAGCTAGGGTCATCACTGATATTTTATCGACTGGATTATTAAACAATACAAGATAGTGACAATTTCTTCTTTGTGTCGGGTCCTTGGTGCCAAATAAATTCTGGTTTATAGAGATCACGGATAGAGATCTATGATGTGAGCCCTCAGTGAACAGATCTGTGATCCGTTTATCCTTTCCGGCTTCAGAAAATATATCGTCCAAAATCAAAAGGTTGTTGACTCTAGGATCAAAGAAATCATCATCATCTAAGTCGGATGGAATGCCTTTCATGAATTCTACCTTAGGAGTAACTGTCTTTTGAATTTCCGTGTATAAGGGTTGCCATCTTTTGTAGAGCCACACAATTCTTTGAATGCGAGGCTGAATGTTCGAGAAGTGATTTTGTAATAACCTTTCTACCATCGTCGTTTTTCCACATGCTGAAAGAAAAATTGAATGTCTTGAGTATATTTTATTCCAACACATAAAATAGACCTAATATTTAGAAAAGGGAAATTGATACCTATATGTTGTTGAAAAAGCTCCCAAAAATATAAGAGAATAAAATATTTAAATTGTAGACGCGGATTTTTATTTCAATATGAAAAACAAAAAATCACTACTATAGCAAAAACCGAGTGTTAAAAAATGTTGACAAAGGAATTTGAAATAAACATTAAAATACATTTAATACCTGTGGGACCTGATATCATCATAGTAAATGGGTGACGAAACACTACGGTTTCTTCTAATGGTAAAAGTTCTTGTGGCGACAGTGAATACATCTCACTGTCTGGCGGCGGCGGCGGCGGCGGCTGTGGCGGCGGCGGCGGCGGTGGTGGTGGCGGCGGCGGTGGTGGCGGGGGCGGCGGCGGTGGCGGCGGCGGTGGTGGTGGCGGCGGTGGTGGCGGGGGCGGCGGCGGCGGCGGCGGCGGATACGCTTTAGTGCTCTGCGGATATGCTTGAGTGATTTCCATATGTTTTTGTCTTTGATGCCTTAACATAACATCTCTTCTTGAAAAATTCTGCAAACAGTCTGGACACTTTGCAGAATACATGTTGACTCTCCGATGGTCGACGACTAAATGACGAGATTTGATTTGTGCTTTTTTAATATAAGACGTATTCACATCGTTTACACTAATATAAACCATAAAAACTGTAGTCTCGCCTGGTTCTTCTGTAGTCTCGCCTTTTTGAAAATAAATCATGAGCCATAGCTTTATTGAGTCAATTACGTCTAGCCAATCAGAGCCATGCACCTATTATAAATATCCATCTCTAAGAAATGTCTTGTCATTTAACTACAGCTATACAGAGAGAGAAGGCATATTGCCTCCTGAGAAACTTATCCAGTCACTACTTCACAATTCACCAGGTCCTAAACGTCATAGTAAGTAGTGTATTTACTCTCATATGACTATTGTGTAGTCTCGCCTGGTTTTTTGACAGCTATAAACATGTTAAGAAACACGTTAACAAGTTTTAGATGTACTGTTGAAAACTCATGGTAACAGTTGGAAGGAACTGAAATAACTAATATAAAAGATGCTGGTGATTGTGTAGTCTCGCCTGAATAAAAGTACTATTACTTGCCTTAAAACTTATTGTGCGTGTGCGAGAAATATAACGGAAATTTGATTCATTTCTTTACAATCGCTCGACGGGGTCATACTCATAAAAAAGGAGTTTATATCAAGATTAATTTCATTTCGTTGTTTCGTCTGGCTTCTTATTTTGCATCAGGTAATTCTAATACAGAATTAACGGTTTTTAAGAAGTTGATCGAAGTCTTAGTTTGTTATAATTGAATTTCTTTCTCCTCATTGGATAATTGTATCTCATGTTATATTACACTTTTCCTTCAGTGAAATTGTCTATTTCCTTTCAGAGTATGGCTTACGCATGTGGGACATGTGGTACCAGTTTCAAAAAGCTCAGCGACCTCAAAAAGCATCAGCGAACAGAAAATCACTGGCAGAAATTTGCATGTGACGTCTGTGGAAAGTGCTTTACGAGAAAAGATAATTTGGATCGTCATCTGGAAAAACACCGATCCTCTAGTTCCATACATTGCGAAGAGTGTGGAAAATGCTTTAGTCGCGCCGATAATCTACATCGACACTTAAAAGATAAACATCAACTTGGAGGAGGTAAAAAGCGACCATCAAGTGATCATCAAGAGGATAGACCTACCAAACGGTTGAAAAAAGGCGACGATCCACGTCAATATTACACACTCACCAAAATCAAAGAGCAAAAGATAGAGAAATTCAGCACAACTGCCTCTAGTTACAAAGTTAACTTTAAAGACATCGAAGTTTCAGATGATATACTCAACACCCTCCGAACATTATTTAATGCCTTGTATGGAGATCTTACACGATGATCTAAAACGGATGATTTGGTGCGGCTCACAGTTCAGAGCCCTTCCCTGGACTACCCCATTGTCATACCATTTCTAATGATACAACATCTCACTGCAGATAGATTCATGGCAGAAATAGAAAGAGTTCTTCAATCTAATGAAGACTTTGTTATTGACTCCGGTCTGATAATAGAAGTGACACTAGTGGATATGCCGAGTGGAGGTGCACAGAAAAGATGCAAGTTTGTCAATATCGACAAATTTCTGGTGAACAAGAAGTGTATTATCCGTATCCAGAACGACGATGACTTGTGTTGTGCCCGTGCTATTGTTACTGCAAAGGCAAAATTGGACAAACATGAAAAATGGAATACGATTAGACAGGGAAAACCAGTTCAACTCCGGTTGGCAAAGGAGCTTCACCAGCGAGTCGGAATAGCCATTGGTCAGTGCGGCATAGATGAAGTCAAAAGGTTCCAAGAGGTGTTATCAGATTACCAAATCCATGTTGTATCACGTGACCATTTCAATGCCATCATCTACGCTGGGCCCGATACGGAGAAGAAGATATACTTGTACTTACACGATAACCATTATGATGTCATCACATCTATGGCTGCATTTTTAAATAGGACTTATTACTGTACAACATGCAACAAAGGGTATAGTAACAAAGAGAATCATAAATGCAACAATGTTTGTCATGCTTGTCGAAAAGTTCACGAGGAGAGCGACCAAGACTGGGTACAATGTAATGCATGTCATCGCTTTTTTAAAGGACACGAATGCTTCGAACTACATAAAAGGGCAACGAAAAATGGAAATTCTATATGCAAGTCCATCTACCGCTGTTCATATTGTGGGAAAACTGTAAATAGGAAGCTAGACCGCAATCATCGTTGTGGACAGACCTACTGCTCTGTATGCCGAGAGTTTTACCCCGATGGACATAAGTGTTACATGATGTCTGAAGAATCGTCACCACAAAAAGATATGTCAGTTGAAGAAGAACTAGTTGACGAAATAGAAAACGCAAAAACATTTATATTCTTTGATTTTGAATGTACTCAAGATGATTTAATAGAATGTGAGCAAGGTTATGTTCCCGATGTACTTGGGAAATGCAACAATTGTTTAAAAATTAATTGTGGAAGTCATGAACACAAACCTAACCTGTGTGTCGCTCAAAAAGTATGTACTTTATGTATGGATGGAACCGATGAATGTGACATGTGTGGATGTAGAGAGTATATTTTCAGTGGTCAAAGCACACTAGACGATTTCTGTCAATGGTTGTTTTCCGAAGAGAACTATGAAAGCACTGTCTTATGCCATAATTTTCAAGGGTATGACTCGTATCCAATCTTGCAATACTTGTATAAAAATGCCATCATGCCCAAGATTATACCAAATGGTTCAAAGATCATGAGTTTGACAGTGGACAGTTGTAAAATCAAAATGATTGACTCTATTAATTTTTTACCAATAGCTCTCGCCAAGTTACCAGCTATGTTTGGTTTTGATGAACTGAAAAAGGGTTACTTTCCACATCTTTTCAACAAGAAGGAGAATCAGTATGTTGTACTCGATAGACTCCCAGACCTTAACTATTATAATCCCGACTCTCTGAAGCCTAAAGACCGAGATGCCTTTCTGACTTGGTACGACAACCACAAACTTGACAAATTTGACTTTCAGTCTGAGCTGTTGTCTTACTGTCAATCTGACGTGGATATTTTGAGACGTTGTTGCTTAAAATTTAGAGAAGACTTTATAGAAATAACTGATGTTGACCCCTTTGAAAAATCTATTACGATAGCCTCGGCGTGCAATCTGGTCTTCAGAACAAATTTTCTTCAACCAGAAACTATTGCCTTAATTCCTCACAAAGGTTATAACCCTGAACAGAACCAATCAGCGAAAGCTTTACAGTGGATTAAGTATACGTCATATATTCAAGGACATAAGATACAACACGCCAAAAATGGCGGTGAACGTTCTATTGGACCTTATCGCGTTGACGGTTATTACGAAACCAACAACGGAGAAAAGGTTGTGATGGAATTCCACGGAGACTTTTGGCATGGAAATCCAACTATCTTTTCACGTTCCACGGTCAATCCTGTCAGCCAGTTGACTATGGGAGAGCTGTTTGACAAGACTTTAGAAAAGCAAAAGTACTTGGTAGAGCAAGGTTATACTTATGTATCCAAGTGGGAATCGGACTTTGATATGAAATGTCGTGAAAACCCTGAAATGAAGTCATTCATTGACAATTTGGGGGTAGTCACGCCTTTGGAACCAAGAGACGCCTTTTACGGGGGAAGGACTGAAGCTTATACATTGTATAAAGAGGCATCTCATGACATGGAAATTGATTATTTTGATGTTA
This sequence comes from Fragum fragum, assembly GCA_946902895.1. Taxonomy (NCBI): domain Eukaryota; kingdom Metazoa; phylum Mollusca; class Bivalvia; order Cardiida; family Cardiidae; genus Fragum; species Fragum fragum. The sequence continues at coordinate 47,290,852 of OX336372.1, forward strand.
CGTCCTTGTACCCGTGGGTCAATAAGACAGGAAAAGTACCTCTGGGACATCCTGAAATTTTTACAGAAAACTTTGATGATTTAGATAATTACGAAGGCCTGATCAAATGCAAAGTGTTGCCTCCAAATGGTCTATTCCATCCTGTGCTACCATGCAAAATGAATGGTAAGCTATTATTTCATCTTTGCAAAAGTTGTGCAGAATCTAGTAAACAGGCGCCCTGTACACATACCGATAAAGATCGGGCCTTCGTTGGTACATGGGTAACAGATGAGGTCAAAAAGGCAGTTCAACAAGGGTATAAAGTAATAGAAATATATGAGGTTTGGCATTTTAAGGAAATATCAAGGTATGATCCCGATACAATGATTGGGGGTTTATTTACAGACTATGTTAATACTTTCTTAAAGATAAAGCAGGAAGCCAGTGGTTTCCCTTCTTGGTGTATAACAGAAGAGCAAAAACGCCAATATATAGATATGTACTATCAAAAGGAGGGTATCCGTTTAGCCTACCACAAAATCAAGGAAAACCCAGGTTTGAGGGCTCTAGCAAAATTGATGTTAAACTCTTTCTGGGGTAAATTCGGTCAAAGATCAAATATGCAACAGGTTGACATCGTTACCGATCCTAGAATCTATTTTGACAAGTTAACATCAGATTGTGAAGATGTAACTTCGGTCAACTATCTGTCAGAGGATGCAGTAGAAATGAGATGGAAATACAAGGACGAATTTGTTGAAACAAGCCCAAAGACAAATGTCATCATAGCTGCTTACACAACTAGTCAGGCTCGTCTCAAATTATATTCATATCTTGAACAGTTAGGATCTAGAGCGCTGTACGCCGACACCGACTCAATCGTTTTTACAACCAAAAAAGGACAACAGAAACCTTTATTGGGCGATTATTTGGGCGATTTGACAGACGAAATTCAACACAACTGTATTCAGACTTTTGTGACTGGGGGTCCCAAAAATTATGGATTCAAGCTAAAACATCCCGATAAAGACGGTAATTACACCCATTGCAAAGTGCGTGGAATCACACTTAACTACAAAAATATGATAAATGTTAATTTTGACGTCCTCAGAACGTTTGTCACAAAGGACCAAAACTCTTCCGTGTCCGTTTTAAATGCACATAAAATTGCGAGGGACAGGGAGACTGTCAAACTATTGACTACAAATGAACGAAAAGACTACCGATTGGTATTTGACAAACGTGTTATAAGAGATAATTACGAGTCATACCCTTATGGATATTGATGTATAAAGTAAATATAAATGTCGTTCATATACTGTAATGCTGTTGTAGAAATGTATGAAAATAAAGTCAAATATTTAAAGTGATTGTTTCTTCTTTTTTTGTACCCTATTACATTTACACATTACTTGTAAACATGTCGTCTTTAGATCCCAAATATATCAGCCCTTGTCAAACTCACGATTTCCCCACAGTGTCAATACACCATTAAGGAATGTTGTCTTAACTATAGGAGAAATTGCTTGATATTCGTTTCCCACACTGTTGATAAAATGTATACGCCATTTTTTGTCGTCTGCGCTCGGGCAATTTACAATGACATAATTACAACGTACGGGTACATTCTACAATAATGCGTCATACCTTTCTTAGAACTCTGAAAAGCTTCCTCCTCCATTATAAAGTCAGATATGTACGTTCAGATAGGACACATAGCCCCGTTGTTTAAAAGTAAAGCTTCTGGTAGATTGTTTTCGTTCTTTTCTCACCGAACGTCCTCACTTTTACAAAATGATGTCACAAATTAATAGAATTCCGGAAGGGCATATTCATAGATCTTATATTAAGAAATATCCCATAAATATAATGTATCTGTGTCTGATTCTTATCATTACATCGCAGCCAGTGGCTTTGAACTTTATTTGTACTTCTTGTGATAAGAATTTCGAATGATGGACAAAAATAGTTGACTTGAGTTGATTATCAGTTTGATTTGACCCTTTTCTCAAATTGTGTTCAAGTACCGCTACCAAAATAGTCGTCTGCAAGGGGAACCCTCAGCTATGTAGTATAAACGTCATACAAGTCGTCTGCTATTCCGCGCCTCGCCGATTCACAATGACCGTGTCTAAAAATAGATCATATAGGTGCATTGCACAACAATGCGTCATACCTGTTATCAAAATCTCCTCCTCTTTGAGATTTACAAAGAGAAAGAGCAAATCAGAGGTGCTAAAGACACACAGCTACCTACTTTTTTTGATAGACAGGTCCAGTTGAAAGAGGTTGCAGACATGACAACAATTAAAATATGATGAAATTTGAAATTAAAGCATCCTATGTGGTGGAAAAATAAAAAAATAAGTTGGAAAAAGAAGAAAATGTTTGGTACAAGCAATCTCTTCTTTTCAAAAATGCTTTCTCAGGTGTAAGATCGCAGCGACGTCAAATCCACGGCTCGTACAAGTAAGGCTAAAGAATGCTCTTTTGTCTGGGAATTCGTGTTAGGACGATGATACTATTACGGATCAACTTTTCGAAAAAAATACGTTGTACCAGAAAGCCATCGAAATTTCCTTCATTCGGGACGACCTAACGTAAAGTTGGGGGCGGGCATTTCAAGCTTCATCACGACAGAAATAAATGAATTAGCACACATGCAGTGTTGTGCATTTTCTTCGTAGAAAAATGACAATCTGTATCACCTAACTTTCGCCTTAATCCATTACCAGACGACAAAATTTTAGACCAGACCAAATTGAAAGAAGTTGCAGACACCAAATTTTAGTTGATCGAATTTAAGAAATCCTCGTCTTTTTGGGTAGAAAACAATATGGAAAATGAAGAAATTTGGCAGTATTTCTTCATTTTCCACATTTTTTTTCAGAAGCTTTTTTTTCTAGGGGGTGTCTAAAAGCGTATTTGAGTGGAAATGGGTTAAATGAGATCTTACTGCAATGACAAAAATACGTTAATTATAGGAAATGGTAAACGCAAATTAGGACAAACAATGGCAGTTTTTAATCCAAAAACACAAAGGACTTTCAGGTACAAATCTCCTGTCAGCTATTATTTGAACTCCGCTGTTGACAGAACGTACCATATTTTTTCTTCACTGTTTGTCAGTGTTTGGCTATGTTTTTCTCGCAAATAACCCCGTATGTCAACGTTGCTTTAGATACCAAATCTGCGTGGTAAAAAACAAATGCAATCAAAAGAGAACAGAAACCGGAGTCACTTCCTTTTGTGTATGAAATTATGGTTTCCTTGGTTATTTGTTGTTTTGTCCAATCTAATTCATTTTTACAAGTATATGAAATAGATTTTCATCCATATACAAGCAATGACATTTGAACCTTTGTCATGTTAATCACCCGCCGATAGGAAGTTGGGTAATGTCGATGACTTTCAGAATGATTTGACACAGACGTTTTACTTTAAGGTCAGATATGCCCTTTTGAAGCAAATAATAGCTGCCAACATAAAAAGGCGGAATCTTGCGATGTGCAAAAGAATGTATAAAAACCGGTTTATTACGCACCTAAAATTTCTCTGGAGTAACAAGCGGCACATACGGACAAAAACGGACACGACAGAAAAAGGATCAGTTGCTGAAAGTGTCGTATACGGTTACGTCCGATGACGTAAGCCTCCCTTTGAAACGGCGTTATATTTGTTGCTTTACGAATTATTGTTATCAAAGTGAACTTTGGTTGTCAGACAATTTGTTATTGTGAAACGTCAGATTCAAAGGTATCAATTTATAATTGACAAAATACACAACAGCTTTTAATCGATCAAAACCATTTATTGAATCCTCGCTGCAAACAATTGATATTTCACTCGACCTTCGGCCTTATGAAATATCTAGGTGACATTACAAAATTTGGACCTAAAAGAAGTAGTCGCGTTGATGTTTTAGAATAATATTAATCAAATACCGACTTTTCGTATATAAAAGGTTCTGCAAGTTACGAGCAATGCTTTAGGCAAACAAAGCATCAGCTTTCATAGCTTAAGTTAACAGACTAAAATTTGAGGTCTTCTTAGAATTCAATGAGAACATATTGTGTTAAGAGATGAAGAGAATATTTTTTGTTTTCATGGAGGTATGAACCGAAAAACCTAATCACATTGTATGAATACGCGAAGCGGATTCATACATTGTGTGATTAGGTTTTTCGGTTCATACCTCCATGAAAACAAAAAATATTATCTTCATTTCTTATAATTTAATAGCATCGAGCGAAAAATGCAACAACTTAACAAATTTTGATACCTTTTTGTAGTGAACTATTTTGTGCGTAAGCATTCAAAGTGGCTGTGTACTCAAAATTTTGTTCATGGAGGTATGAATTAAATTTTTCGACCAATCAGATCGCTTGTTTTTGATAGACGAAACTAACTAATTATTTCAAAATGAGTCTGATCAGCGTCCTCACTATGCGCACTGCTTTGTATGGCCGCATGCCTTAACCCATTCCCACACAACAAAATTTTAGACTGGTCCAAATTGAAAGAAGCTGCAGACGATAATTTCAAGTTGATGGAATTTTAGATTTGTTCGTTTTTTTATAGAAAACATTGTGGATAATGAAGAAATTGCTTGATACAAGCAATTTCTTTTTTTTCGACAGAGTTTTCCAAAGTTTTTTTTTCTAGAGGGGCGTAAAAAGGAGGGATTGAGTTGGAATGGGTTAACTATATTCAAATTGTTGAGGACTCCTTCAAAAGCATGCTATCTAACTCCACTAACCTAAACCTCGTTTACTCAACATGATAACTTTTGACAAAGAAGATTATTAAATAAAAACCCATACTTTGCTAGCTTACAGTACTTTTAATACTTTGTTTTTTTTCTACTAAGATTATTGCTACGTAACGAGGAATGGAATGTAGGTTAGTGGGTCCGATCCCACCCTTAGTTTTAGGCCGAATCGATTTATCGACCCCTTAACCCTTTCCCGTTTTCCAAAATGTTAGACCTGTCCAAATTCAAAGGTTTTGCAGACCAAAATCTGAAGAGTATCTTACTTGAAAAACAGCCATTTAGAAGGGTAGACAATATTGAGAAAAAAGATGAAATTACTTGTTACAAGCACTTTCTTCTTTTTTACCACAATGCTTTCTCAATTATAAATCACAAGGACGTGAAAAACAGGAATGGAACAGGAAATGGCTTACGTTTTAGGGTGCAGTTTCAGGGAGCAAGAGATGAATCGAACATCAATTGAAGCCTATGTTCTAATTCAACTGTCGATCTTTTACCGATCTTACTTGACAATCCATGTTTCAGGAATTAAACCCTTCCAGTTCACTCTCTGGTTTTACGTCCTTAAAATTGTACAATTTAGAAAACATTGTGGAGAAAGGAGAAATTGCTTGTAACAAGCAATTGTTTCTTTTTCCACAATATTTTCTAGCCTACTGATTGGCAACGTTTTAATTTAAACCCACTTTAAATATTCTGCTACAAAACCTGAATGATTTGTTTGTTTGAATGGGATTTAACGCCGCTTTTAACAGTATTTCAGTTTCATCGCGGCGGATGGAGCACCTGACCATGGATTCCTGGTATTTCTCTCACCAGTACTATCACCACAACTTTTCGAGCCTCAAGCTATTCACTCCGTTTCAGCTTCCGATTATCCACCTATTAGTGGGAGACAAATGTCGGAAAGAATATTTTCCGCGACCGGGTATAGAAGCCGGAGTCCCATGTTTAGGAGTTCGAAACGCTAGCAAGATCGGTTTGACCGCGGCCCTATAGCAAAATGAATCTGGACATGTCTAAACTTTTGAAAAACAGGAAAGGTTTAAAATGTTTGACCGCGGCCCTATAGCAAAATGAATCTGGACATGTCTAAACTTTTGCAAAACAGGAAAGGTTTAAAATATCGCTGGCTTTCATTTGCATGGAGGAGAAGGGCGCTTGGACCCAGTTTCCCACGTCGAAGGGATGAACTGGTCGATGTCGGAATTTAGCGACTCCTCAATTGGGATGTTTAAAGATTCCAACAAGTTGGTAATCACCATGTTTGTACAAACTCGCGGAGTCAAGGCGGGCCCCAGGGCGGGACTACTCATTTATAGAATGACTTAAAGCTTTTTCGTCAAAAACATTTTTATTACGTAAACTTTTGGAATCATGGAACGGATCGTCAGGCTTTTGTTAGGTGAGCTTTTTATTTTTTATATACTACTTAAATTATATAAAAGATCACTTTTTTTTTACCAGAGATTGATAACTCAGAATTCTTTCTTAACATTTTTTTCTAAGGACAAAAATCAAGGCTCTTCCAAATTAAAGGAGTTGCAGAAGAACTTTTTTTTCAAAGTTCTGGATAGAAACCATTGTGGAAAATGAAGAAAATTACTTATTGCAAGCAATTTCTTAATTTTACTCACTATTTGATAAATTATTTCGTTTGATAGCCGTCAAAAAGCGGCATGTTGTGGAAATCGATTAAAATATTCATTTGATAACATTTAAAAAATCGAAAGAGTTGACAAATATTTGAGTCAATTCTCTTTGGGATCGTTTTGTAAGACGTCCAACGAGGCTTCAGATGCTTTGATTTGTGGATTTAACCCTTTCCTGTCAATCACTGGTTTTTACGTCCCTGTGATTTCATGATTGAGAAAACATTGTAGAAAACGAAGGAATTGCTCGTAACAAGCAATTCCTTCTTATTCTACAATATATTCTCCCCTACTGAATGGTTACTTTTTTAAATTAGATCCACTTTAAATTTTCGTCTGAAAAACCTTTGAATTTGGACAGGTTAAAATTTGGCGAAACAGGATAGGGTTAAGTTAGATGGTCCTATTGAGCTTGCGTCAACTCGGAAACTGTGGTTGGCTTGAGTCGGCAGACGGGTGTTTCATGACTACAGCATGCTCGACTGAACAAAGGCCAATTTACCATAATGGACGCTAAACCATTCCTACACAATGACGCTTATTAACACCCCAAGAAAAAAGCTTTCGAAAACATTGTAGATAATGAAGAAATTGCTTGTTACAAGCAATTTCTTCATTATCCACAACGTTTTCTACCCCAAAAGGGAGATATTTCTGAAATTTCGTCAACAAAAAAATTGCCGTCTGGAACTTCTTTGAATTTGGACCTGCCTAGAGTTTTGTTGTCTAGTAATGGGTTAAAGGATCGTTTGTCCCGCCATAATGACCTCCGCCTCGAAAGATCGACTGAGATATGGGTATGATTTTGCTTAGCTTAATGTATGGTCGGATAGACAAAGCAAAAAGCAAATTATTGGTTGTGGTTGGCGACCTAAACGTCGAAACTACAGCTTAAATAAACTGTAGTCACGCCGACAAATAAACAAAGGTGTTCTATATGATTGTCGGGGGTAAACATTAGCTTTAAGTCTGAATTAATGTTTTGATTGGACGATCGATCTTTTTATTGACAACGATGATGCCCAGTCAATTTCTCATACAAAACTTTATTTTTATCAATCTGATTTAGAGTAAAAATGTTGAAAGTGAATTTAAAAGTCAAAGTCAACCAATTTTCGTACCAATATTTACTTTCATTCATCTGATGTATAGTGTAAAAGGTTGAAAGTGCATTTAAAAGTCAAGATTGCGAGAAGGTGGCCTCGAAAAGCAATTCCAAACATGTCGATCAAATTTTTGGTGGGTGTTTATTTTTAGATAGAGATCAAACACACGAGCGACTGTCGATCTTAGTTCTTTCATTCGCCCACACTATCGGCGAGAGTACTGGTGTATTCTCCGTGAAGCAGAATCGACAGAGATTAATCTAAGTTGGAAGAACTTGTTTTACAATCGATGAAAATTAAATAGGTTTATACCATTAAATGCACACGAGATATAGTCAATCAAGTTTCAAGTTTTCATATAATTTGCTCAGAGTGCACAGTGCACCAATATAAGGTCAGATACCCGATATTTTTGAATATGCAATGACACAACTTTGGCGACGTTTTCGCAAAACGCTCAACAGACTGATATTGGATGGCGTTATTTTTGCAAGTAATGAAGTAAATGGTTGGTAGGCGACCGAAACGTCGTACTACAGCTTGAATAAGCTGTAGTTACGACGTTTATGTCGCCAAACCAACCAAAACGCTACTTTTAAGTGTCGGTAAATGTTCGATTACAAATGAATGATTTGATCAGTCGATTTATTCTTTGTTATACAGCCCCAATTCGTCAATTTGATGATCTAAAAAGGTATGGCCAGTTTTTTTTCCCAAAAGTAATCACGACGTCATAATGACGGATTGCAGGCCCCGCCCACTGACTCCGCTGACCATGCTCTCTGATTCCGACAAGAAATTCCAATTCGATAGCAAACGGCGTTATTTTGCAAAATTAATGTCCAGCATCTAAGAAAAAGGCAACAGTCAGGCTTGTGAACAAAAAAAAAAAAAAAAAAAAAAAAAAATTAATACAGCTTGAATAAGCTGTAATTACGACGTTTTAAGTCACCAAACCAACAAAAAAAGGTTTACATAAAATTCCCGAACAATGTCTGAGTTCACAATCCTCTTCCGGTTTGTATGAATAACATGCATCTGATTTATTTCATTTTGTTGAACCATTTCATGCAAAACGATTCACGTTTTAGTATTTCATAATAGGAATAAATCTGTAAATTATTCGCTTAAATAGCGAGCGGATTCTGCGTAAGGAATTTTGAAATGAAAAGGCTCTCATTCTTCATTAGATTCGAGAAATAAAAAAGAACCTTGAATTCGATTCATAACAGTAAAATGGGTTATTTCAAACCATAAATCTTTCCAAGTTCTTTGACAAAAATAATGAAAACAACAGATATTTGAACTAGTCATATGATTATTGGACAAAACTCCAATCTCGGCTGTCAATCAAAGAAAAATTCGACAAATAAAATCATTCATTTAAAACTTGAACTCCGATATTGGCAGATTGCTTTGAGAAGCAATTGGTTAGCGATTTAAACGTTTAGGTCAACAACCGACCATTCTATTCTTTTGCTACCGGTCATGAATTTCGTAAAATATCGCCGTTTAAAAAAATCGAAGTCGGACTTCCTGTTGGAATCAGTGGGCTTGGCTAGCAGAGACAGTGGGCGGAGCCAGTGATTCGCTAATTTTGCGGCTCGACACCTCCTCGAATGAGTGCTACAATAGTGTGCCTAAGCGAGATTAGTAGCTGTTGGCTCGGGTAGATTTTGTGGTTGCGCCTGAGAAATAAACGGCAGGAAGCCATAATTTGGTGTACCAGTCATCGCAATAAAACCGAAATACTGTTGAAAGTAGAAGATGAATACTGTTGAAAGTAGTGTTAAATCACTTCCCATACAAACAAACATACGAACAAAAGCTTTCTTTCGATACATATTTACAAATGTTAATTTGCGATAATCAAAAAATAGGTATCAAATGGGACGACGGATTTCTGGATAACTTTCCATCCATAATGTTTCCTGACATGGCCTTCTTTCAATGTAAGCCAATTGTATGTAGTCGTTGTTTCGAATTGGTTGTTTGATTGATTGGGGTTTAACGCCACTTTACAAGTATTTCAGTCATATCGTGGCGGCCGGAGCACCTACCAATGGATTCCCGGTATTTTTCACACCAGTACTACCACTACATCCTTTCCTAGCCTCCAGCTACTATCCCACTTAGGTTTACGATTATCCGCCCATTGGTGAGAGACAAATGTCGGAAAGGATATGTGCCGCCGGGGATCGAACCTATGACAACCTATGATTTTAGATTAGGAGTCTGACGCGCTACCGACTGCGCTATGACGGCGGGTTTTTCGAATTGGACCAGTTTTAAATTTTTGACGGCTCGGAATTGGTTAAGTATTTAGTCCTGTTGTGACTATAATCTGACCCAGTTTATTTGAGCAGGTCCTCAAAATGGATGTAACCAAACAAACGAAAACAAACAGTCAAGTCATCAAGACGAGTCCATACTTTTCGCGATGATCAAACAATATTGACCCATTCCCACACAACAAAATTTTAGACAAGTCCAAATTCAAAGAAGTTGCAGACGACAATTTTAAGTTGATGGAATGTTCAAAATATTTGTCTTATAGGGTAGAAAACATTGTGGATAATGAAGAAATTGCTTGTAACAAGCAATTTCTTTATTCTCCACAATATTTTCCAAAGCCGTCATATTGAAGGGTGTTTAAAAGCGTCATTGTGGGGGAATGGGTTAAATAGGATTGGTCATTAGATTTTCTTTGCCTTTTTCCTAAATCTATATGCATAATATTAATTGACTGATCGATGGCCCCGCCCTTTGACTCCACTGGCTTCGCCCACTGACTCCGACAGGTAGGTTTCACTTCGATATTGAACGGTGTTTTTTTCATTTTTATGACCAATTACATGTAACACAGAGGTAAAATCGTTAGTTGTCGACATAAATGTCTTAGATACAGCTTAAATAAACTATATTTACGATGTTTAATTTGCTGAACTCACAGCAAGGTTTCCCATAAATGTCGGCTAATGTCGGAGTTCATAGTTCACTTCCGGTCGAAACTTCTTATTTGACTGATCGATTAATTCTTTGATTTATATCCGCGCACGGTCAGGTACAAATAGCTCTTCTAGGAATTACTAAGAAACACGGTGAAGTCTTTTCTGGCGGATTCATAGCGTGTTGATAATGTGTAGATGCAAAAACACCATCGGCCCCGAAAGGAAGAAATACATTTTCTCGTCGAATGCCACTTGAACAATCCCAGATACATTTACAATTACAAACTTCAGGTGTGTTGTTGTCGTATAGACAAAAACACCAGACTCAAACGAACGGAAGAAAAACATGTTCTCATGGAACTTATTGATTGACCGATATATTGAATGGGCACCATAACCAACCGAAAAGCAGAGCTCTAGTTTTTCTCGCGGAACTTATCATTGATACCACTTAAACAATCCCAGATACAGTCACAAAGTTTAGGTGTGTTGGTATCGTGCACAGACAAAAACGCTATAGTTTTCTTGTTGAACTTATTATTGATACCACTTAAACAATTAAGGTTCAGTCTCGAAGTATAGATGTACTGTTGTCGTTTTGACATACAAACATCATAGCAAAGCGAAAGAAAACGCTTTAGTTTTCTTGTGGAACTTAATATTGATACCACTTAAACGCTTAAGGTTCAGTCTCGAAGTATAGATGTGTTGTTGTCATTTTCACATACAAATATCATAGCCAAGCGAAATAAAACGCCATAGTTTTCTTGTTGAACTTATTATTGATACCACTTAAACGATTACGGTTCTGTTCCGAAGTTTATATGTGTTGTTGTAGTTTTGAAACAAAATATGATAGCCAGCCGAAAGGAAGAAATCACATTTTCTTATGAAACTTATTATTGATATCACATATGCAATTCAGACTCAGTCACGGAGTTTAGGTCATTATCAATTTACCCCAAGAATTCTACCGTTACAATTACTATATGAGCTTTTAGGGTAGTTCCATGAAACAGACAGAACTTGAAGTTTAAAATGATAAAATATTTCTGAAAATTCATTACCCTTTTTTCATGAGCCATAATTCAATAGCGAAAGAAAAGTGTAACCCTCCAGATGAATGTATAACACAATGCTAATAACAAAAAGTATATGAATGATTCATTTCGCTGTTTACATATTGAAGGAAATGAAACATTATAGAATGAGAGATTATCTACTACAAGTTATCAAACATTCTGTCCCGGGGCTGTACGGGCTGCAATCAAGGTGTCAAACTTGGAGGAATTCAATTAGATCAAATAACATAGGTTTTAGTTACGTATTCTCTTTTTATCTTATTTTGTATCTGGGTTTGTATTTTATTTTGTATCTGGGATTGTTTAAGTAGTATCAATAATCATAGTTGCACGATAGCAAGTTATTTAACTTCTTAAAATCTTAAACTTTTTATGGAAAGAGAATTTTGATTATGGCCGCTAAATATAAATGGTCAATAGGAAATCAATAGAGACGGTCGTTTAATGGTCATGAAGTTCTAAGAACGGACTTATTAGCAAAAAGAACTTTTTTAAAGCGAGGAAAAAAATCGCTGATTAGATTGTCTTTCATACAAGCTGATCTCACCCTAGTCTAGAATAAAAAAAGTTATTAATTTACAAAGGCTCAATTGATTACGTTTAGAATCTAGAACCGGTCAAATAATATTGTCTGAAAGAGGATCTATATGTCTTCTTATGTGAAAAATAAGTTCGCCTAAACGATGTGTTGTGTATGTTCATTTAGTTATCATCGCTACCGTTGCATTTGCCTAAAGGAGCGACGCCCCTAGAAGACGGTTAGGTGTTACAAGGGTGACGCAAAGATATAAGACGAAACTGCTGAGAGCCCCGCTTCGTTCTTTAACGCGCTCGATGAATAGCACTGTCACAAAGGCCTTGTGCTAAAGTCTCATCCGAGAGACAATAATTTACTAGTTTGTTGGTTTGGTCAGCCAAGAGCTCGAACCCGTACTCTTGAGGCACCTTAACATGTATTCCGAGACTCATTTCCTTTGGCTGTTTCCCAGCGACTCTTTTCCGACGACAAATAAAGATGCGTCGAAATAACTTGTTTCGTCGGGTGCTTATAGCGACGAAATAAATACAGACACATCTAAATTTTTGAATCAGAAAATATGTCACAACAGAAAGATAAAATACTGTTTCAATGTACGATTTATTTGCTCAAGGATAATCTCAAATATACGCATAAAAGCTGTAATGTTTTGCTTAAATTGAATGACATTTCGAACTGGAATTTCGAATAATCAAATCAAATGAATTATATCGAACGAGAGCAGAGACTTTTTGGGATTTTTTTAAAAGAAATTCTTGTCTTATTTTGATGTTAAAGAATTCACTTTCGTCAGCTTCCTTTACAGATTTATTTTAACCCTTTTCATGCTGAAAAAGATACCTCTTTTCAAAAACATTAAAATTAATAGAACTGCAAGCTCTGGAAGCACTAGATATGGGATCAATTTTTATTAGAAAATTTATTAAAATATGCAATTCTAGTAAGAAATAGATAACTAGGTGATGTAGACAAAGATCAGTCTTCTCATATGTGCAGGCTGATCATCGTCCACACCTCCTACTAAAACAGGAATATTCTGGGTTCAACATGAGATGGGTTGAATTCAAAAATGGAGGGTATATAAGAAAAGGAATGCTATGATGTAGCCGTGATACGAAACCTTGTATTGGATTCTCACCGAGTAGGAAAATTTTAACCCCTGTCATGCTGAATAAAACCCATGTTCAAATTTGCATACATCATCAAAGACCTGAAAGTAAGGAAGATCTAGTTAAGGGTAAAAATCATACCGAAAATTAATTTCATAAACTGATCTGTGTTGAAGGAGACAACCAGAAGGTGTAGACTAAGACCAGACTGCACATATGTGCAGGCTGATCTTTGTCTATTCCTCCTGCCAAAACAGGAATATTTCGGGTTCAGATTGACAAGGGTTAATACTTCACCAAATCTGGTCGCGTAGGATAATTTGATGTTGGACCCGACCTTCGGTCTCGTGAAATATAATAATTTTCCTACGGAGCTCGAACCCAATACAACGTTCTGTAAACAACTATAACATAATACGTATTGCTAATTTAGTATATATCTAGATAACATTCGGGTTTTTTGAAAGATAAATTTAGGTCTTTGAAACTGTGTTTTTACAATCTGGAGAAGTTAATTGTCTTAACCCTTGTCATGCTGATCACGGGGTATTCCTGCTTTGACAATGGATTTGACAGGTGTATAGGCTAAGATCAGCCTGTACAGACGTGCGTTCTGATCTGAGAGTACACAACCTGCTTGTCCTTGTTCCGTTGAGAAAAAACCTTTAAACACAACATCCATCTATTTGCGTCAACTTTTTAAATATAGTAAAAAAAAGGATAAATATTCAGCAGGACAATAGTTAATCATTTTTAAACTTTCTCACAATGTTTCATTGAAATCTAGGACAATTTGGAATAAGGTTAACCCATTCCAACTCAAGCCCTCCTTTGTACGCCCCACAAGAAAAAAAAGCTTTGGAAAACATTGTGGACAATGAAGAAATTGCTTGAAACAAGCATTTTCTTCATTATCCACAATGTTTTCTATCCCAAAAGACGAAAAAAAAAAAAAAAAAAAAAAAAAAATTCCATCAACTTGAAATTGTCGTCTGCAGCTTCTTTGAATTTGGACCAGTCTAAAATTTTCTTGTGATGGAATGGTTAATGTCCGGCCGATAATTCGGTAGCAATTCAAATATTTGATGGTACAATTATCCGTATCGATACTATTAATATCATTTTATATTATCAGACATCTGGCAATTATCAGACATCTGGCAACTGTCTGAAAACTCTGTCGTTTTGGAAAGAAGCAAGAAAAAAATATGAAAAGAGCTGAGGCGAACCTGTTTTGAAACATCGAAAAAGTATCCGTACTTTACCCATTTCCACACAACCCAACTTTTACGTCTCTAAAGAACCTTTGGAAACATTGTGAACAATAAAAGAAAATGGAATTGCTTCTAGCAACTCTTTTATTATCCACATTGTGTTCTACCAAAACAAAACAAAATAAATCAAACAACATCTGCAATAACAACAATAAAAAACCAACAAAGCTTTTCAAAAATATCATTATACAAAAATTGTCGTCTTCACCTTCTTTTAATTTGGTTTGTTTGTTTGAATGAAGTTTTACGCCGCTTTCAACAATCTTTCAGTTATATCGCGGCGGCTGGAGCACCTAACAATGGATTCCTGGTATTTCTCACACCAGTACCGCCATCACATCCTTTCCTAGCCTCCAGCTGCTATCCCACATAGGTCTACGATTATCGACCCATTGGTGGGAGACAAATAGTCGGAAAGGATGAGTGCCGCCGTCGGGGATTGAACCCTGGACCTCTAGATTGACAGTCCGACAACTACAAACTGCGCTATGACGGCGGCTTCTTTTAATTTGGACCAGTCTACAATCATTGCAATGAGTCACTCCTGTTGGTAATATTAATTTGCTATATTTTATAATGTAACATAAAATTCTCATAACTTGTTAACATTTTAACATACAAACGCATTCACGAAGGCAGAAGGGTTCGGTCCCCGGCGGCGGCACATATCCTTCCGACATTTGTCTCTAACCAATGGGTGGATAATAGTAAACCTAAATGGGATAGCAGCTGGAGGCTAGGAAAGGATATAGTGGTAGTGCTGGTTTGAGAAATACCGGGATTTCATTTTTAGGTGCTCCGGTCGCCGCGATATGACTGAAATACTATCAAAGTGGCGTTAAATCCCAATCAATCAATCAATCAATCAATCATGAAGTCAGAGCAATTCAATATAACCGTATATTATGTATATTTACTACGTTTAGGTCGGCAATCAACCATTTTTCTTTCTTTTACATATTACTGATAATCTTTTTGTAAAACAATGTCGTTTAATATCGAAGTTGGAGCTTAGTAGGCGAGGCCAGCAATCCGTCAATTACGACGAACCTAAGAATGACCACAATTCAATCATTTCCAGGGTTCAAAGTGTCCCTACTCCCATATCATATTTTATTTGTTTTCTATCATTTCTATTTAAGGGATTGTGACGCTTGTGCCAGGGATCTTTACGCAAACACAGACAATCACAGTGTGTGAAACTAAAGGACCAGGAACAATCACATGTCCTGCTGGGAAAGTTATCCAAGTTACTAACATCATTTACGGACGAACCCGAGCCCTGCCGTCATCCACGTGTAACCCTTACCACGTGACTATATCTAATTATAACTGTGTGGGAGGGGCACAGTCGAAGAATTACGTCGAAAAACAATGTAATGGAAAATCAAAATGCACCGTAGTGAATACTTACACGATTTTAGGAGATCCATGTTCCGGTGTTCCCAAATTTCTAAAAATAGATTACCAGTGTATCGTTCCTACTCCCAAGCCTACTGTTTTACAAACGACGCAACCAACGACTGTAAAAACGACGACGGCAAAGACGACGACGGCGCCGACAACAACATTGGTAACAACCAAAAACAGCCCACCTAGAACAGTGAAGTTGACTACATTAGCTGCTAATACGAGTAAGTCATTAAGCCTTGTGAAATCTTTCATTGCTATTAACATTATCAAAGTACTGAAAGTACCGTAAGCTAGCAAAGCATGGTTATGTTAAGAAATTTTCTTTGTCAAAGGTAATCATGATAAAAAAACAAATTTCAAATTCGCGGAATTTAGAAAATCCTTGCCTTGTAGTGTAGACAACATTGTGGACATTGAAGAAATTGCTTGTTACAAACAAATTCTTCATTGTCCACAGTATTCTCCAAAGTTTTTTTTCTTGAGATGCTTTAAAGCGGATTTGAGTGGGAATGGGTTAGATAGCATACATTTGAAGGAGTTTTCTACTATTTGAATAAAGTTAACTCATGTGACTATACCAAGCAGTGTACACAGTGAAGACTCTGATCAGACTCATTTTGAACACTATATGCTCAAGTTAGCTAGCAGTATGTAGGTGGAGACCTTGCAGACAGAGTTTACAATATTCCTGAAATACACAAGAACTACTTTTTATGGTGTAAGTAGTGGTTAAGCCTCCAGTCGTAGTTTTCACTCGTTGAAATCTGAGAAGACATAAAAATCTTGTCTATCAACTTGACGCTTGGTTAAAATGAAAGTTCAGCATCACGAAATTGTCGCCGATCTCACTCGATATCATTGAACATGGCTCGGTTCAGCCACTTTGTCTAAGACCAGAACGAGTAGTTTACAAGATAATGATTAATTTTAGTATCGTCTATCAAAAACGAGCGTTCTGATTGGCCAAAAAATTATTCATACCTTCGTGATAAATATTTTGAGCAAGCATCTATTTTGTATGCCTCCGCACAAAATAGTTCCATACGAAAAAGTATCAAAATTTGCTTCACGTATTCATACAGTGTGATAAGTCTTTTTTTTTTCGTTTCATATCTCCATGAAAATAAAAAAATATTCTACTCATCTCTTAAAACAATAATTTCATTTTTAAAAAACTGTGAAACCTAGTAACTTTAATACTAAGAGCTATCCCACGGTTGGTAATGTCGGAAAGATCTACATTTCTTTAACTGTAATAAGTAAATAAGTCGAAAGTGTATTGAAGGTCCTACTTTAGAATTAAGCGTTGGAGTTTTCATTGCCAATGAAATCTTGAATTTATTCCTTTATTTTTCATCTAACAATGTGTACTTATTTTTGGATGATAGTTAGGTTTTACCTCGAACCGTAGTTCTATTAATACTACTACTACTACTTATAATAATGATAATGATAAAAGCAACAGTAGCAACCGCTGAACAGACTATCAAATAAATCTTAGTTACGTTCCTTCAAATGTCCCTCGCTCGGATAACCCATTACCAGACTGGCTATAAGTTTTACGAAATAACACCGTTAAGTAACGAATTGGAACTCAGTAGGCCCTCAGTTATCGGCCACCTGTACTTCGAGTATTTAAGCAAAATTATCTACAAAATGTCCTGACAACAAACAAACAAAGCTCGTCCAAATTGTAACCCATAACATTTAATTCTATTTTCTGATTTTATTTTTAGATCAGACAACTATTTGCGAGACGAAAAGTGCAACATTTAGATGTAAATCAGGATTTGGATTAAAGATCCTTCACGTATTATGGGGTCGACTTCCACCAGCCCCATCCTCCCTGTGTAACCCTTACAATAGCAACGTTACCGGGGCGCATTGTATTGGTGGAGCAACCGCCATGAAATATGTCGAAGGTCTATGTAACGGGAAGACGTCGTGTATTGTATTCAATGATTGGACAAAACTTGGTCCTGACCCGTGTAAAAACGTACCAAAGTACCTACAAGTGAGTTATCGATGTGATCTGATTACCACGCCATCTACAATTACGACACCAACACCTAAGTCAACGCAGCCTCCAGTAATAACAACAAACCGAACAACGCGATCCACGCCAACAGCGGCGACAACCCCGAAAACAACTGCGACAACTCTTCCCAACGGTAAAATTGAGGGATCGCTATGTCATTCAAAGAACCAATCGACCAATCAAATCATTAATTTAGATCGGAAATGAACTCCGATTTTGGGCGACATTTATGTGAAACATTTTCGTTGTTTTGGTGGTCTCAATTTTGTTATTGAAGCTATAGTCACAACGTTTAGGTCGCCTAACAATCATATTATTCTATTACTGGCTATAATTTTCGCAAAATGACGCTGTTTAATACCAAAGTGGAACCTTAGTGTTCGGGCAGCCAGCGATCCTCAAATAATCCAAATTTCGTTAGTAGGAAGGGCAATAATCTTATCTTCTTAACCCCTTTCCCACTTTTCGAATATTTAGACTGGTCAAAATTGAATGAGGTTGCAGACGACAATAAAAATTGGATACAATTTAAAATGAGACCATCCTGTGCGGTAGAAAATATTGTGGGAAAAGAAGAAATTGTTTGCTTCAAGCAATTTCTTTTTTCCACAATGATTTCTCTAGTATTAACATCACAGCGACATAAAATCTCGGGTTTGTAAAGGAAAATGTTAAAATCATTCCCTATATTGAAAGTCACAATTCAAATTATCAGTATATAGATGGGAAAGTCCAAAAACATGGTAAGTGTCTATACATTGTATAAACACTTACCATGTTTTTGAACTAACCAATCGAAATATATTTTAAAGCATTTCAGCCATTTGACTCATTTTTTATCTAAAACATTTCAAAACAAATAGTTTTAAGAAAGAGGGAAAGGTGTGTGAAACGGGGAAAGGTGCTTGAAACAATGCAATGCATCCAATTTTCCCCCTAATTAGTATTAATTCATGGATTGGAATGGGGCTTAATGCCACTTTAAACAGTATTTAAGTTATATCGCGGCGGCTGGAGCACCGAACAATGGATTCCTGGTATTTCTCACACCAGTACTACCACTACATTCTTTCCTAGCCTCCAGCTGCTATCCCACTTAGGTTTACGATTATCCACCCATTGGTGAGAGGCAAATGTCGGAAAGGATATGTGCTGCCGCTGGAGATCTAACCCATGACATCCCTTGATTGAAGATTAGGAGTCTGACGCGCTATCGACTGCGCTATGACAGCGGCAATAATGGAATGCATGTATCATCTACCTGTCGAGAGACCATTGAAACACCCAAATTATCCGACAACAATAAATAATTTAGTTGCACAAACAAGTACTATAGAAGGAATGAACACACGATTTTCATTGAGATAGGTTGTATATCTTGACTGTATTTTAGGTGTCAAATCAGCACTGGTGTGTCCGCCCCAGTTTCAGACTATTCGTTGTACCCCTGGTTACGAAATCATCGTCACTGACGTGTTTTATGGACGAACCAATAAGATGACGTGTAACCCCAACAACCAGCCAATCAGCAACCTGAACTGTCATGGTGGGGCGGTCAGTAACAGCACAGTACACATCTATTGCGATCATCAGTCGTCATGTAGACTAAACGACAACCCCTCTTGGTTAGGGGAGGACCCTTGTCCTGGTGTGCCAAAGTACCTACAGGTAAACACGAATTTGTGGTGTTCCGTTTGGGTCAACAGTCCTCTTTAAGTCGTCTGAGCACAAAGAACGAGTGCACGCGTAAATGATATAGATAAAACCGTTCAATTTACGCGTGCGCACTTATATTTTGAAATTGCACGCGTTCCTAAACGCGTGTACTTTCATAATGTGAGCGTGCACACGTAAAAAGTAAACACCTTCATATTGTGCGTACACTTGCAATTTAGGCGTGCGCGCACACTTTGTACTATTGAACGCTCTGTAATCATGTGCGCACGGCTAAATTTTGTGAGTGCACCTGTATTATTTACGCATACACGCGTTTATTTTAGCGTGTACTACCTAAAGAGGACTTTTGACCCATTTCGTGCGCCATACTATTTTGTAGCTAGTAAAGTCGAACCTGTTTGCACAGCTTCCCCTATATGAGCTCTATCAGCCTAATTGATTGATCGCAGGACACGATCAATGACCTCCGACAGGGTCAAACGCGAAATCGAGAAATCAAACAAGGTGGTTTGCATTATTATTAAAAAACCCAAACAAATCATTGGTTTTGGACTTAAACGTCGTACATACAACTTAGATAAACTTAAGGTACGTTGTTTTATTACCAAACCAACAGAAATGCTCGACACAAATGTCAGATGTCATCATGCATTACAGGCCCAAAACATTATGAATAATGAAGAAATTCTATGCAACAAGCACTTTCTTCATTTTTAAGAATAGTTTTAATAAATATTCTCAAGTTATTTGGAAGCTCTCATTTGTAAGGGAACTGGTTTGATGCATTTGCTCCTTCTCAAAATCTAAGGAAAGCAACCAATAGAATACTCAGTGTCTCTATTTATTTCCCTTTGACTACATGGCAAAATACTTTAGTTTATTAATATTGTCTTTTTTCTTTTAGCAATTTTTAAAATGAAAATTTCTATCAGGCTCTTGGTGCACATTTTCTAAACGACAGTGAAGAAACTGAGTATATTTTCCAAAAGTAAAATTTGCAGTATTCCCGAAAATATAACAGGAACTACTTTAGCGGCGTAAAATTTAGTGGTTAAGCGTCCAAATGTACACATTGCACTTGTTTAATGTTGGAATGATCTCAAAATTTTGTCTGTAAATTTACATCAAATAAAGCTTTGCTCGCAAAACTGGAAACCGAAATAACGTATTTGATATTACTAGATAGCAAGATTTATACTTCACAAGTCCAAAAATCGAAGCGGGACTTCCTGGTGGAGTAAATGGGCGGGGCCTAGGTAGCCAATTGGCGTGGCAAGCGATTGGTCAATTAACCCATCCCTGTCCCAGCCCACTTACTCCGTTGGCGAAGCCCATCGACAGGAAGTCCCGCTTCGATTTCAAATTCCGTTGTGTTGCAAAATTTATGGAAAGTAGCATGTAACGAAAAAGTAGAATAGTTGGTTAGCAACCTAAACTTAGTAACTGCAGATGCAAAAAGCTGTAGTTACGAAGTTTTAGTCGCCAACAAAACAGATTAACAAAAGTGGCGGCCAATATCGGAGTTCAAATCACACTGCTTGTCTTAAGAAATGATTTTATTGGTCGACAGATTATTTGATTGACAGCCGCGATTGGTCAATTACATTCTACCCATATGAAGGCGGCAAGTTGTTACACGCACGATGGACAGTGCAAGAATTCAGGACCAAAGTACTAAGAGCACCATCCGATTTCTTCAAAGTGCTTGGTGCATAACACCGTCACACAGGTCCTCGGTTCAACCCATTCCGACACAACAAAGTTTTAGACTGGTCCAGTTTGAACGAAGCTGCAGATGACAATTCAAAGCTGTTGAAATTTTGAAAAAAATCTTTGTCTTCTGAGGTAGAAAACATTGTGGACAATGGATGAATTGCTTGTAACAAGCAATTTCTTCATTATCTACAATGTCTTCTAAAGCCGCTTTGTTGAGGGGCGTTAAAAGGAAATATTGAGTGGGAATGGATTAAGATAACAACCTGTCATATTTCTTTTTTATTCTGTTTCAAGGTTAGATATATCTGTAAGTCACTGGTTCCTCCAACAACTAGCCCGACAACGCCGACACCTACGACAAGTTCAACAACACCCACAACCACAACCACACCAACAACAACTACAACTTCGACAACAACTTCGACGACAACTTCTAGCACAAGTACGACATCTACGACCACCACAACTCCGACAACAACAACAAGCACGACGACGACATCGACTCCGACGACAACGACGAGTACCACGACTACAAGTACGACGCCGTCAACCACGAGCACGACATCGACGACACCCAGTACGACATCTTCAACAACAACAACAACTTCTACAAGAACGACTACACCGACCACAACGTCGACGACGACAAGAACAACGCCAACCACTCGAACAACACTGACAACGTTCCCACCAACATCCGCAACTACGTTTCCTCCTTACATACCTTTTAGAGCACCAACGAACGCCCCTGGAGGTAAACAAGAATATTGCTATATATACAGTCGATTTTACTCGAGCGATCATCTGTATTAAGCGACCACTTCCGCCGAAATCCCCTTTGAAATTAAAAGCTCTAGAAAAGGAATAGACGTATTTCCTAAAAACATACCATAACTGAATCCAATATTGTTGGAACTCATTAGAATCGTCTCAGTGAGACGATTCTAATGAGTCCCATCAATATAGGATTTATCGAGAATTTTGCAACAATTTACATGTATGTTTGAAATCGTATCAATCCTTCATATATTTCACAAAAGTACGTTTTAAGCGACCATTCTCTAAAACGACCACTCTTTGGTCTTCCCAAGAGTGGTTGCTTGATATAAGATTTAGTTATGTTCCGAGCTTTGAATTCTTAAGGGATGAGTATTTTTCCTTGCTGTCAAAGATGTTTGTTAGTATGCTTACCGAGACTGGCACTTCTTTATCATTTTATTGGTTTAGCTAACTTACTGTAGGAATGAAGCAAATCTTACTATGTACCTACTGTAGAATTCCCACAGCAATGTCTTTAAGTATGGGCAAATTCTCATATATTGAAGGGTGTCATGTGATCAAACTGCAATATTCGATCAGAACGTTTTTTTTTCAGCGATTTTGCACCCATTCACAAACTGCAAGATTTCGAACTGGTTTAAATTCAAGGAGGTTAAAGACAACAATGATTGATTGATTGAATGCGGTTTAACGCCACTTCTAACAATATTTCAGTCATATCTCGGTGGCTAGAGCATCTAATCGTGGATTCCTGGTATTTCGCACACCATTACTACCACTACATCCATTCTGGGAATTCAGCTGCTCACCGTCATTAGTGTTAGGATTATCCACCCATTGGTGGGAGACTAGTGTCGGAAAGGGTATTCGCCGCGGCCGGGGGTCGAACTCAGGATGCCATTACTAGGAGTCCTTAGCGCTACCACTGCGATATGCCCGCGGTCCTTACATACGACAAATCAAGGTTGATTCGAACCGAAAAATGAGAGCTTTATGAGGTAGAACATATCGTTACAAGCATTTTTTTATTTTCTCACAATCGAAATATCGACTTTCACAGGTTCCCAGGTTTGTCACGAGTATTTAGTTTCCGGTCCGCACGGGGTTCCAGATAGTCACCTGACCGCGTCTAGTTCCTGGAATTCCCATCTACCAAACGACAATAATGGGCCAGAAAGATCCAGGCTTTTTACACCTGCTTATGATTATGGGAATGGAACCTTCTATAGAGGTGCTTGGTCTGCCGGCACGAATGATAAAAATCAGTTTATACAGGTAACCTAGTTTGGTTGTTTGTTTGTTTGGATGTAGTTTAACGCACTTTTAACAGCATTTCGGTCATATCGCGACGGCTGGAGTACATACGCTCTAACCACGGATTCCTGGTTTCTCTTACACCAGTACTACCACTGCATCTTTTCTGAACCTCAAGTTGCTCATCCCTATCAGATTTACAGTTATCAACCCATTGGTAGGAGACAAACGTCAGATAGAATATTTGCCACGACCGGGGATTGAGAGTCCGACGCGCTACCAACTGCACTTTTACCTCGGCCCTAGATATATTTGTAAATGGAAGTGTTTTAATTCGTTCCCACATAATGACCCTCTTAAAGCCCTAAGAAAAACGGCTTTGAAAAAAAATGTGGAAAAGAAAGAAACTGCTTGTAACAATGCAATGCTTTCTACCTCTTCCAAAAGATAATAAAAAGTTCGTCAAGTAAAATAGGTCGTACATAACATCTTTCTATTTTGACCAATCTTAAAAATGTGTTGTCTGTTAATAGGCTTATTTTGAACGTTATTTCATTAAGTAATACCTTCCTTTGTTTTCCACAGAGAGCAGCCATCACGAATTTTCGTATCTTATACATGTACAGTTAAACTTGTATTAACCGACCACTGTGCGGACGGCCAAAATGTGGTAGTTTAATAAAATCGTCTCTTAATATTTGAAGGATGGGTTCTACTACATACATTAATTATTGCAGAATTATAACTTAATCCCAGGGCGAAGGAACTAATTGAGACGATTCTCACGAGAGCCACCAATATAGAATAAGTTTTGATAATTCTATTAGCTAAAGCGTTCAATTATGTAGGTCCTTGATGTTTTGGAAAAGGAATAATGATACTGGTCGCTTATCGAAAGTGGTTGCTTAATAGAGGTGGTTACTCCATACTTAATGAATTTTACTTCTGTCTATAAACATTCAAGCGTTTTGATTGGCTTTCATTTTTTTCGTACTTCAATGCACAACATTTTTTGCACTCACTTTTATTTTGCTTGTGCAACAAAGTAGACCCATAGAATTTTACACAAATCCAGTAAAATATTTGCCTTTTTTGCTGGATGGTATTATTAGTAAATTAAAAGAAATGTAAAGACTATTTTTTTTTGTTTTCATTGAGGTACATGTATGAACCTAAAAACTTTATCACACTAATAATGTATAAATCCGCCGCGCGTATTCTTACAGTTTGGTTAAGTCTTTAGGTTCATAACTTCATATCCCAATGGCGAAAAAAAAACTTCTTTCCTTGTATTTTTTTTCGAATCTTTCGTCAAGAAAAACAAACGAATTTTCTTTTTGAACGAGCTTATGCATAACATTTCAAACAATTACTCATTTACGCAAAGAAGGGACTATGATTAGCATGTGCACACTCTGATCATAGTCTTCACATAACGCTCTACACATATATACGGACCCGAAGCGTCTTTACGCAATTTCTTTTTTTTCCTCAATGTTTTCTACCCCAAAAGAGGCAAAAAATCCAAATTTCTTCATCTAAAAATTGTCTTCTGCAGCATCTTTGAATTTGAACCAGTCTAATTTGCTGTTGTTCGGGAATGGGTTATAACTTGATTCGAATTGTGTCTATCTAGAGTCACAAATTCTGTTTCAATGAAAAAAGATGCGTCATACTGCCATGAAAAAAGATGGGGGTGAAACTATTTTGTATGCTAGTGCACAGAGTAATTCCAAGAAAATGATATGTTTCAGTTGGTGCAATCTTTGGTAATTACGTACATTTTGAAAACACATGACTTGGTAATATTACATTATAACTGATGAAGAATGTTTTCTTTATTTTCATGAATGCATGAAACTAAAACTCTTATACTAATTCTGTACGTTTCCGCTTCGTGTATTAATAGTGGAAATTTTAACCCATTCCAACACAATCCAGAATCTGGCGCTCCTGAAGAAAGAGGCTTTGGAATACTTGTGCAAAATATATAAAATACTTGATAAAAAGCATTTTTTTTATTATCCAACTTTTTACTACCTAAAAAGACAAATACCTTTTAAATTATATTTAAAAGATGAAGAGAATATTTTTTGTTTTCATGGAGGTATGAACCGAAAAAACTAATCACACTGTATGAAGACGTGAAGCGGATTCATACATTGTGTGATTAGGTTTTTCGGTTCATACCTCCATGAAAACAAAAAAATATTCTCTTCATTTCTTATAATTTAATAGCATCGAGCGAAAAAAAAAAAAAAAAAAAAAAAGCTTTACAAATTTTAATACCTTTTTGTATGGGACTTTTTTGTGCGGAAGCATACAAAATCGCTGCGTGCCCAAAATTTTGTTCATGGAGTTATGAATAAAGTTTTTCGACCAATCAGAACGCTCGTTTTTGATAGACGTAACTAAAAATCAAATTATTAAATAATAATTGTAATCTGGATTGTCTTTTGAATTTGACTAGTCTAAAATTGTGTCATCTGGTAATTGGTTAAACAGTGTTCTCGGCTGTTTATTTTCACTCTTCAATGAAAAAAAATATAGTTCTTTATATCTATCAAATGTGAATGGAATGTTTTTTCCTTGTACTGATGTATCATGTTATACAGAACTAAAAATCAAATTATTAAATAATAATTGTAATCTGGATTGTCTTTTGAATTTGACTAGTCTAAAATTGTGTCATCTGGTAATTGGTTAAACAGTGTTCTCGGCTGTTTATTTTCACTCTTCAATGAAAAAAAATATAGTTCTTTATATCTATCAAATGTGAATGGAATGTTTTTTTCCTTGTACTGATGTATCATGTTATACAGATTGAAAGTAAACTATATTCATCTGAATAATCAGATTAATTCGCATGTGATAGTAGACATTGTATAAAGTTTGTCTTTTTATTAAAGGTCTCCGATGTTTTAACATACGGTCAGTATTTCTCAATAGAGCACGTCTATTATGCGACCATTTTCACTAAGCTCTAAGCATCAAAATCCCTTTTCAAAAACAAAGTATCTTCGTAATTCTTTTGATAAAATTATCAGAACTAAATCATATTTTCGTGGATCCCATCAGAATCCCGTCAATAAAACGATTCTAATGAGTTCCGTCAACATAGGATTATGCGAGAATCTTGAGATAATTTTATTTTGCAGTCGATACGGTCCTTCACATGTGTCACACAGTGAATTGAGCGACCATTCTTTAAAACGACCACATTTTGGCTGTCCCTTGAGTGGTCGCTTAATAAAAGATGAAATTTGGAGAATGGACCATGTACTTATATCGATTATCTTTTATTTTCATTAAATCATTAAAAGCAGATTTCATTTATTTCATTATTTTGTAAAACTAGGTTGAATTAATGAGGCCGAGTCTTGTACGCGGTATTGCGACCCAAGGACGCCATCTTAATCCACTTACGTTATGTTGTGTACAGCGGACGACGGAATATTATGTATCCTGGAGTGTTGATGGAAAAACGTGGACAATGGTACAGGATCAGACAGGCAAAAATAAGGTAGAACTGAGAGCCAAATGTCTCACTACCCCCTGGTTTAATCAACCTTTCAATGGTTTAATTCACAGCGGGGGGGGGGGATTAAAACGAGTCACTAGGTAAGGGCTCGACTAATACTGTTTTCGATTATTACATCCTTTCCTAGCCTCCAGCTGCTATCCAACTTAGGTTTACGATTATCCTACAATTAGTGTGAGACAAATGTCGGGAAGGATATGTGCCGCCGCCAAGTCAAGGTTTTAGGCTTTTCGTTTCATACCTGCATGAAAAAAAATTTCATTCAACTGTTAAATGAAGAAATAATTTCTATACCACAAATAAAATATTTTTATACTCATGATTCGCTTTTTTTGTTGGCTTGACCCACCCCTTCCGAAATTTCTCTGTCAAATTTTAATAACTCCTAAAGTCCAGTACAAGCCCTGTAACCTTTAGTTCCATACCTCCACCATCACTATTCCGTTTTGTAGCTTTTTAAAGGTAACTCGGATGATGATTCTCTGGTGACCCACATGCTTGAATGTCCGTTCATTGCAAGGTTTATACGGCTACACCCACAGGACTGGACAAACCACGTGGCTTTACGATTTGATGTGATTGGATGTCAAGCTATGACAGGTAATATTTACATGTGGTTAATAACATAGAAATAATGGCACTCACCCCACTCAATAATATTAATCAGAATCGCTCAGTCACCATCCCATTCATATTTTAATTATTTGAATGAAATGGATGGAAAGGTTCACGAGCTATTTTAGAAAATATTGAGTTGGATGAGATTCATTTTCATTATGTTGTCAACTGTTGATAAGTACACAGTTCGGCGCCTTTGAAAGGGCAAGGTGTAGGGGACGGGGGTAGCTACATAATAACTGTAAAATATCAAGTAGTCAACCAATTCCCACACAATGACGCCTTTGGACGCCCATCATGAAAAATATCAATATCAAATATCAAGCAATTTCTCAATTTTCCACTATGTTTTCTACCAGCATATTTGAAAAAAAGTTAAATTCCATAAATATTGAATTGTCGTCAGCAGTTCCTTTCAATTTGGGCGCACTTCAAGAAAAACCAGTTAGGAAAACATTGTGTAAAATGAAGAAATTGCTTGTAACAAACAATTTCTTCACTTTCAACAATACTTTCTACCCACACATTAGAATGTAAAATCTAATAAATGTTGAAATGTCTTCAACAACTCTTTTCAATTACGCCCAGTCTAAAATATTGTCGTTTGGTGATGCATTAGATCGGTTAATGAGTAAATTTGTAAATTGGTTCATTCTGACACTACTCAATATTATTCAAAATCGCTCGTTCCCCATTTCATTCACATCATTCAAATAACTATGTCAAATCGCTCAAAATAGTCCACAACTTCATTCACATCGATGTAATACATTCAACATTTTTATTGGCTGTCTATGATTTTACTCGATCTGCCCATGCTCGTGAAAAAAATATGTTATGGATCAATACATATTTTCAAAAAGGGAGGTAATTAAATGTCGTTCGTAACATACAAAACGCTCATTGCGTCCAAAAAATCGCTCATCACGCTTATTCCATTCCGTTCCACCTCAAACTTATTCACTTAGTCAATTACACGGTTTTCTGATGAAATTTCGACAAGCAACTGACGGGAAAGGGCTCCCAACGGGTGTGTTCACGGATATATTAAACGGAGTTAATTTGTAAATTTTATGCCCAGTAACTTGTAACAAATCATAAATACAGCTTGGATAAGCAGAAGCAACGTGTTGGTCCCCCTCCTCCATAAACAAAATGCTTCGTAAAAATGTTGACAAACGACTCGAATTCACTTCTTGTCTAAATGTATAATTTTATTGGTCAAATTTTTCTTTGATTGACGGCAGCGATCTGTTAATTTTGTCAGATGATGGTCCTTCTCTTGCTAATCACGGATCGACTACATTGCAGACTCTGAAGGCAAACGCCAGACTGCACGTGAACTTCTATTATATGTGCCAGGCCCGTATGAGCATGGGATGATATTAACCCTTTCCTGTTCAATCCCTGTTTTTCTAAGTCCCAGTGATTTAATATTTGAGAAAACATTGTAGAAAAAGAAGAAATTGCTTGTGACAAGCAATTTCCTCTTTTTCTACAATATTTTCTGCCCTACTGAATGGTTATTTTCAAATTAAAACCACTTTAATATCTTGTTTGCAAAATCTTTGAATTTGGACAGGTCTAAAATTTTGCAAAACAGGAGAGATTTAAACTACCTGCTCGCCCAATGATCTCAGCATTGTTATCTACAAAACATCGTCAGCGGGCAACTGAAATATCCTAAATATAGAGGATAACCTACTGGTTATTCCTGATATGAACAAATATTTCACGAGGATGCGTTGTTAGGCGTTGAAAAAAAACGAGTGAGGATGAGTTTTTTTAACGCCTAACAACGCATCCGAGTGAAATATTTTTTTCATTTTAGGAATACCCAGTTCATTATTCTTTTTACTATATACCTTATTATCTTATGTTTTTTATTAAAATATCGAAACCAATATTTTTGATAGAGAAAGGGTCTATTGATAAAGTGCGGATGAAAACACGATTAAAGACACAAAGCGACGCCCACAAAACTGAATAAGTCGCCATTTTTTAAAAATTTAAGATTTTTAAAATGTCACTGGGTTGAAAAAAAGTAGTTCCTAAATTACGACAGAGAGTGAAACTGAGAAATGTTATCGTCACTCATATCAAAATTTATTACACTGAGAAATCCAAAGATTTCACAGCAAGGTATATAATAAAAAGCTTTATTCACGCTTTATGTATAGTATATTGGTCGCTCTCTGACGTCATTTTCTTAAAATTCATTTTCAGCTGATTTGGGTAAATGTGACCCTGGATGGACTGATCTCCCTGGTAGTAGCTCATGCTATCTATTCGCAAATGGAAGTACAAACGAACAATCCTTCGATGATGCTAAACGGTCTTGTTTACTAGGTCAAGGTCATCTCGTATACATTAATAGCGTCCAAGAATGGGTAAGAACTATGAGCGCCCCCCCCCCCCTTCCCCGAAAAAGCGAGACTTTAGTTTTGTACTCTGTCCATATGTATGTGTGAAAGCTACTTTTAACAATAGTTCACTCATATCGAGACGGTTGGAGCACATGCACTTTAACCATGGATTCCTGATATTTCTCACATCGGTACTATAACTACAACCTTCCCAAGCCCCCAGCTGCTCATCCCACTAAGTTTATCCGTCCATTGCTGGGAGACAAATTTCGGAAAGGATATTTGCAGGGGATCCAACCATAGACCTCGTGATAGGGATTCCGACGCCCTGGCAACCGTAGTATGGACACGCTCCGATAAATATGTAAGTCAATCAATCAGTCTATTAGAACGATCAATCAGTCTTCCGGACCATTTTCTGAGCAATGGCACATATACTATCTGATATATAGAGTGGTGTTCCTCTAAAACGTGTTACCCATTACCAGACGATAAAAATTTAGACTGATCCAAATTCAAAGGAGTTACCTACGGTATTTTCAAGTTGAAGCAATTTGTTCATTTTCCAAAATGTTTTCCAAAGCCTTATTGCTGGGGCGTCATTTCGGAATTGGTTAAAGAGCACGATTTGCAATATGTCATATGAACAATACAGATCATTAGGACTGGAGCAAAAGCAATTCTTAGAATATTCTTTTCGTAGTTTTCTACGGGAAAAAAGTCAATGGTGACCTTACTTTTATGTACATGGCTAGTTACCAAACAAAATAGAATGTAAAGGATGATCAACTTTGAAAACCTGAATGAGGATAAAAAGAAAAAGAACAATAAATGAGCTCCTCTCGATTCATCATGATTGTGATTCAGTCCATACTATAAAATCGAACAACGCGTTTTATTTCAAACAGTTTAACATAAGCCGAAAACCTGATCAGAGTCTTCAATTTGTGCTTTGTAGACTACACCATTTAACTCATTTCGAGATTACAAAATTTCAGACTAGTCCCAATCGAAAGATGCTTTAGAAGACAATTTAAGGTTTATCAACTTTTAGATTTATATCAATTTCCTGGGTGTAAAAGATGGTAGAAAATAAATGAATTGCTTATTGCAAGCATTTTTTCATTTTCACAATGTTTTCCGAAGCCTTTTTGGGGGACGTAAAAGGAGGGCTAGTGAGGGGATTGGTTAAAAGATACCCTAGCAATCAGTCAATGATCTATGTTACTTAGCCAACATGTCAAATGGTTGTAAATGTCGAGCACTTGGTTCATTCATTGTCTAATAAATCGTTTCAGAACTTCATTCTACAACAGATGAGTAAGCATCCGTCAATCAGTTTATGGTGGATTGGAATGTCTAACACTCCGAGAAAGGATAATAAAGGATTTAAATGGTTGGATGGAACAAACCCTGACCCGAATGTTATGTAAGATTTCTTTGGTGTTTTGCGCAAAATACTCTCATTGGCTCAGTTTCTTTTTTTGACCAAACATCATTGTTTTACTGTTCATTTAAATGTTTCAAATATAAGTAATGAAGAGAACCTCTTGAGAACTAGCAACATTTTCAATAATAATAATAATAATTAGATACATGTGTTACAAATATTTCTGAAAACATTGAAATGTTTTTAAGAGATGAAGAGAATATTTTTCGTTTTCATGGAGGTATAAACCGAAAATTAATCACACTGTATCAATAAGCGAAGCGGATTCATACATATGTGTGATTAGGTTTTTCGGTTCATACCATGATAACAAAAAATATTCTCTTCATCTCTTATGATTTAATAGCATCGAGCGAAAAATGCAAAAACTGTACAATTTTTTAATGTTTTTTTTTGTTTAGGACTATTTTGTGCGGAAGCATACAAAATAGCTGCTCAAACTTTTGTTCATGGAGTTATGAATAATTTTTTTCGACCAATCAGAACGCCAGTTTTCGATAGACGAAACTAAAGATTAAATTATTATGCATTAACAATATTTACTTATAATTTCATTTACATTGAAATAAAAAAAATCTGTATAAAAATATTGAAATCAACATTGTCACTGTAGAAGAAATTTTCAGGGTTTTTAGTTTTGATTTCGAAGACTAAAGTTCGTCGTCTCTTTCTCAAATGTTAATACTTTGCTATCAAAATCATTGAATTTCATAACATGAATATCCATAACGAAAGCTTGCGATTTGTCGTATCTGGTTGAGGTAAAAACATCTCAGGTTGATTGGTTGAGATGTTAATATGAACATATTAATCACTGCATCGAGGACAAACTTTAATAATGATTTAATTTTCAGTTTCGTCTATCAAAAACGCGCGTTCTGATTGGTCGGAAAAAATATTCATAACTCCATGAACAAAATTTTGAGCATGCAGTGATTTTGTATGAATCCGCACAAAAAAGTCCCATACAAAAAAAGGATCAAAATTTGTAAAGTTTTGCTTTTATCGCTCGATGCTAATAAATTACATGTATAATCACACTGATGTATGAATCCGCTTCGCCTTTTCATACAGTGTGATTAGTTTTTTCGGTTCATACCACCATGAAATCAAAAATTATTCTCTTCATCTCTTAAATATGTTCAAGAAATATAGTTAGCTTTAACATTTCATCGTGTTAAGAGATGAAGAGAATTTTTTTTTTCATGGAGGTATGAACCGAAAAACTTAATCACACTATGAATACGCGAGGCGGATTCATACATTGTGTGATTAGGTTTTTCGGTTCATACCTCCAAGAAAACAAAAATTATTCTCTTCATCTCTTAAATATGTTCAAGAAATATAGTTAGCTTTAACATTTCATCGTGTTAAGAGATGAAGAGAATATTTTTTTTTCATGGAGGTATGAACCGAAAAACTTAATCACACTATGAATACGCGAGGCGGATTCATACATTGTGTGATTAGGTTTTTCGGTTCATACCTCCAAGAAAACAAAAATTATTCTCTTCATCTCTTAAATATGTTCAAGAAATATAGTTAGCTTTAACATTTCATCGTGTTAAGAGATGAAGAGAATATTTTTTTTTCATGGAGGTATGAACCGAAAAACTTAATCACACTATGAATACGCGAGGCGGATTCATACATTGTGTGATTAGGTTTTTCGGTTCATACCCCCAAGAAAACAAAACATATTCTCTTTATTTCTTATAATCTAATAGCATCGAGCAAAAAAATAAAAGCTTTACAAATTTTGATAACTTTTTGCATGGGACTATTTTGTGCGGAAGCATACAAAATCGCTGCGTGCTCAAAATTTTGTTCATGGTCAGACCCCACCGGATTTTGGCCTTCTCTACTCTATGTAAAATCACTGTTTTGGTTCGAGATATAGCACTTGTCAGAACATTCGTTGAAATATAGCCTTTCTGGGTGCTGTTTTGTCGTTCATAGAACTTCCCATTAAGCGTAGAAATCATATATGATGAATGGTGTACTTTTTGAAATAATGGACTCTAACCTCAGGCACCGTCCCTTTTCCAACCATGAAAATCACATGTCGCCAATTTGAACCTCCAATTTTTGTACACCATCTATAACACAAAGTGTAAAATGCACTTTTAAACAGCAGAACAGATGCATAATTACTACAAAATCAAGCAAGATATTGCATATACCATTGTTTAAGACTCGAATCATCCCTGCCTTTCAAGAACTACATTTTCTCTAAGATCTACTTTTACCATACAACGACCTCAGGAAGTAATTTCCAGTGAGGTCACTCCTCATGGAGTTATGAATAAATTTTATCGACCATTCAGAACGATCGTTTTTGATAGGCGAAACTAAAAATTAAATTATTTAGAATTGAACGCGGTTGTGTTTTACAATTGACCAATCGCTGACCCCTCCCACTGACTCCACTGGCCTCGTCCTCTGACTCCAACAGGAAATTCAACTTTACCATAACATGGCGTTATGTTACCGAATTAAAGACCAGCAATATGTAACAAAAAGTAAAATGGTTTGCTGTCGACCTAAAGTCGACAGTGCAACTTGAAGAAGTTGTAGTTACGATATTTAAGTCGTCAAATCAATTAAAATGCTTCACAAAAATGGCGGCAATTTGGGAGTTCAAAGTTCACTTCCGGTGTGAATTAATAATTAAACGATTTATTCTTTATTTAACAACCACGATTGATCAATAAAACGGGGATAAATCGTTTCGATTCAATTTTTACAAATTCATCGGGCTGCGTTAGGCTTCAAAATGAGAAAAAAAAATCTTCATTACGTAATCTTGATGACTCTCACGATATGATAATACATGATTTTTATATGTCCTGAAATGTTACAAATTTGAATCCTTTCAAATTGATTGTCATTTCCTTGTCAAGCAATATTAGTATTATTTTGGTAGTAACTATCAGCCTATGTGGTTAATGTCTAAATAAGGAATGTTATGCTATGTTATCGAGTTTTACCAAGTTTATACCCAAGCGCCAAGAAAAAAAAAAAAAAAAAAAAAATAAATAAAAACAACAAAAAAACAACAACAACAAAAACCCCAGCTATGGTCATTTCATAATTTCATTTTATTTTAGTCAGTGGAAGCAAGGCCAGCCAGACAACAGTGGTTATGGTGAACACTGTGTAGACTTCTGGGGCCGGGAACTGAATGATGATGGCTGCTGGAGCAAACGGAATTTTATTTGCGAAAAGGACAAATGTAAGTAGTGATTTTAAATAAATGATTCTAAAATCAAATTTATGTTGACGAATCAAAAAAAAAAAAAAAAAAAAAAAAATGGAAAACATTGTGGACAATGAAGAAATTGCTTGTTACAAAATTGACCTGATAAAAAATTATTGCATATCTAATAGCCCTAATGGTCTTAACCTTTTCCTATTCGATCCCTGTTTTTTACATCCATGTGATTTTATAATGTGAAAACATTGTGAAAAAGAAGAAATTACTTGTCACAAACAATTTCTTCCTTTTCCATAATTTTTCATACTCTACTTAATGATTATTTTATAAATAAACGTCTACAAAACCCTAGAATTTTGCAAAACAGTGTTAAAGGATAATATAAAAAATATGAGCTTTATATAGTCCTTGAATAAGCTTAAAAGTAGGTATCGCTTAGGTTTTCTATTAAGCCAGACATACTGAAAACTGTTAAACCAAATGTACAATCTACAGATACGCAGACTTTAATAGAAGAAATTACCAGTAAACTGCATTTATTACAGTAAATTCACTGAAGCGACTTCGAAATATAATAGATGACAAGAATTTATTTCACTCGGGGTATGAAATTAAAAACCTCTTCATACTGTATGAAGCAGCAAACTTTCTGTTCTGAGTTAACCCACAACCAGACAGCAAAATTTTAGACTGAACCAAATTCATAGGAGTTGCTGACGACAATTTAAAGTTAATATAAAAATACAACTTCTCTGTAGAAACCATTGTGGAAAAAGAAGAAATTGCTTGTTACAAGCAATTTCTTCATTTTCAACAATGTTTTCAACGCTTGTTCCTTTTTTGGGTGTTAATTTGTGACAATAGGTTCAATTCTAACGGATATGTTCTCGTTGCACTTAACTACTCATATTTTATGGAAGCCTGTACCTTTTTTTTCAAAGTCGATCGCCGCGCCCTTTTTCTGTTAACCCTTTCCTGGTTAATCCCTGGTTTTTTCGTCCCTGTGATTTTATAGTTGAGAAAATATTGTGGATAGAAGAAATTGCTTGTAACAAGCAATTTCTTCTTTTTCCACAATATTTTTTACCCAAGTAAATGGTTATTTCTAAATAAAATCAACTTTAAATTTTCGTCTGCAAAATCTTTGAATTTGGGCGGGTCTAAAATTTTGCAAAATAGGAAAGGGTTGATAGAATCGCATTTATCGTAATGTACCGTTTATGATGTACTAGTAAAATAAATCAAATGCCCTACCTCATTTAGGAATGCCATGCAAATAAAATTAAAAAATAAACCGAGTAGTCTATCTTATTTAGGAATGCCCTGCAATAGAATTCCCGGCTCAATATTCAAATTAAATCGACTTTCCTACCTCATTTAGGAATGCTCGGCAAATGAAATTCCCAGCTCAACATTCGAAAGAAATCGAGTGTCCTACCTCAGTAATGAATGCTCTGCAAATAAAATTTCCGGCTCAACATTCAAAAGAAATCAACTGCAAATAATATTCCAGGTTCAATATTCAAAATAGTTCGAGTTTCCTACCTCATATAAGAATGCTCCGCTAATAATGCCCAACATTCAAAGACATTCATGTGTTCAAATTCAAATAGCATCCATTTGAATTGTTTGTTTGCAAGAAGGTTCTCAAGATTATGGTATGTATCAATTTGAGTTTGCCAATTGCCAGACAAAAAATCTAGACTGATGCAAATTGAAAATAAGTTGAACTTTTATAGGAAAATAAGTGTCAAATTTGATAGAAAACATTGTGAGAAATGGAGAAATTACTTGTTACGAGTAATGTTTCTTTTTCATACAGTCTTTTCCATGATTGTATTTCTTTAACCCTTTTCTGTTTCAAAATTTTGCAGACCTGTCCAAATTGAAAGGTTTTGCAGACGAAAATTTAAAATGGATTTAATTTGAAAAATAACCATTCAGTAGGGTAGAAAATATTGTGGAAAAAGAAGAAATTGCTTGTTACAAGCAATTTCTTCTTTTCCCACAATGTTTTCTCAAGTATAAAATCACAAGGATGTAGAAACCAGTGATTGTACAGGAAAGGGTTAATGCGTAGGACAGCGTTATAATGTGCTAATGGCTTAAAGGAAGCGTGGGGAACTGGTCATTAGCGATTGTAGACAGATCGACTGATAAAAATGGGAACTGAGTTGTGGTATAAACCATGGTTTCAGTGGACGTCTAAGAAAATCGTTTCACGAATCGTTCAGGTTTATGTTATTTACCTTCTAACAATTACAAAATTTTGCATCTAGCCACATTATTCAAAGAAACATTAACCCAAACTTAACAAGGAAAGACATTGCAAATGGTATCGATGGCAACCCTTCATTGATTGATTGATGTTTTAAGGCGCATTAACATTTCATTTTCATTTAATAAGCAAATCAGCACAAGATAGTGCTTTTGGCCCTAACATACAATATGAAGATGACACAAACATACAAGACATCAAATGGCACCAACAATGCAAACATATACATGTACAAACAGAAAATGGCGAAAACATGTAGAAAAAACAAACATAGAAACGAAAAAGATCTGATCGAAACAACACAACATCAATTTTTAATATTTTTCGTCGCTTTAATACCAAAACATTACAACCACAGCATTATCAAAGCTATAGTTACGACGATTAAGCGATTTTCTTCATACTTGAGGCATTAATTGCTGAATATTATAATCACGTAATTTGAAAGCATCTCTTAGATATTTTGAAGTATTTAGTATTGTTTTTTTAGCAACTGTGATCATTTAGCGCACAAGATATTTAAGGACAGTAAAACATAAAACTTACAGTACAATACAAAGACAACCACAAGACATACAAATGAGATTACTTTTATCAAAATCTTAATTCACAAGGGTTATTTTCATTCGATTAGTATTTTCCTTTTATTTTAACTAAAATCTTCTTTTCTGTAAAAACTATTTCATCCGATTTTTTAAATTTTCTTTTTAAATAGTTCATTTCATTTTCAAAATACTACTGCAAAATAAACAAATAACTAGATTTTTTTCGCAAAGCTGCAAGAAATGCGTACAAAACTATAGACATTTACTCATATCCTTACAGAGATACAATTTACACTTTATCCTATGAGTTGCAAGTACAAATGATATCGTCCTTGGGCGTGCAAAATGTCGAAACTACAGCCTTATTCAAGCTGTGGTTACGACATTTTGCACGACTAACGGCGACATCGCGAAATTAACGTAGATGTGAGAATATCTAACACACGCCTTTTCCACATATTTCAGACTGGAGGACCCCTGTCAATACCCCATCTATAACTGCCAAGACCCCACCAACTGCCCTGCCTAGAACCACCATCTCTACCAAATCAACCCCATCTACGAAAAGAGTCACATACAAACCTCCACCAACTAGTAAGTGGTTTTAATTTATACCACCTTCCGATATTTTACAGTCGATCTTGCTCAAGTGACCCGTTGTCTGCCCATGTCATATTCTCCGAAGATTGACCTGTCTTCGGGACCGTATCACTTATCCAGATTGGGATAAATATTACTACGTCGTACGCATAACTCCAAAATATATCGCCAAAAAGTAGCAAGTGGATAATTGCAATAAAAACTACAATTGTGGAGAAATCAAACTTAATTGTCGCCCAAAATTAATTAGAAAAATATTTTCTTTAAATTGCGAAAGCATTTATGTCCTACCCGTGCTCCAAGGACATGCATCAAGAATGTGAAGCGTGCTTTTTAAGGGCGCTGACATTTTGAATGTAGTTCGACGGAAACTGCCGAGTTGTCACGAATGACGTTTCCCAGAATGCTCAAATTAGGTAGGTCAGTATTTGACTGGCGAGCCTGTCCTAATCTGGCGATACAACCAATATCGGAGAGCAGCGCAGATGGGACAGGTTCACCAGTCTAGGTCAGTATTTGAAAAATGCCACCTATCGGAAGATAACGCGAGTGACCGCGTCTATTAAGCGACCGTGATCGAAATCCCGAGTTGGAAAACAAAGTCCTTTAACCCTTGTCATGCTGAACCCGGAATATTCAGGTTTTGGCAGGAGGTGTAGACTAAGATCAGACTGCAATTTCGTGCAGGCTGATCTTAGTCTACACCATCTGCTTGTGATTTTCCTGCCAGAGTTGTTTATGAAGTTGATTTCTTAAAGAAATATTGATTTTTGAACAAAAAGTTACATCAGTGATTACAGCCCTTTGATTTTACAGCGATTCATTGAGGAAATTTATACAGCATGACAAGGGTTAAGAAGGGAAAGAATTTTTCTTGGAAAAAAATCGCAACAAAATCCTTTTTTGTTGGAACTCATTAAAATCGTCTCAATAAGACTATTCTTATGAGTCCCAACAGCATAGGATAGCGCGAGTAATATGTAATAATTTCTTTTTGCAATCGAATCAATCCTTCACATCTTTCTCAATAAAGTGAATTTAACGACCACTCTTTTAATAAGCCACCTTTTAGTCGTCCCTTCATTGGTCGCTTAGTACAAGAATTACTGCATTTATTGCCATTATATACGAAAGAACTTTGATACACATTATATATAAAATCATTTTTGAGAACTTTGTAGTAGAAGGAAATTTGAAGCTTGCAATTTATTATTTTTACTCGTAATACTTCTACTTGTACGGCTCACACTAGCCTCATTGGTTTATCTCTTAGAGAAAAATTGTGAAATTAAAAGAATCCATTTGAACATGTAGTTTTGTTTGCTATAAATAAAATTATTGAGATACAAAAAGGGTATATTTCTGGGGAAAAAAAGGGAGCTTGAAAGCATATATATATATATATATATATATATATATACAATACAGAATAGCTGTTTCTAAACACCGTTGAGAAGAATAAATCAGCTGCAAACAAAGCATATCTTTTACCGATTCCTACACAATGACGCTTTTTGACGCCGCACAAGAGAAACGATTTGGGAAATATTGTGGAAAATGAAGAAATTGCTTGCAACAAGCAATTTCTTCATTTTTTCCAATATTTTCTACACAGAAAAATGAAAAATAAATGAATATATAAAATTGTGTAAACTTTGAATTGTCGTCTGCAACTCCTTTTAATTTGGACCAGTCTAAAATTTCTCTGTCTGGTAATGGGTTAAGTAAACACAAGTGAAAGCAAAATATATGACATAAGTTGGACTTTAAGATTGGCAAGTGGAACTCTCACAAATAGAGAGTCACATTTTCTATGTTCTTCAGCAATTTAACCCATTGCCCAATGTCTAAGTTTAGACTGGTCTAAACTGAAAGAGGTTGGAGACGAAAAATGAAAGTTTATGCAATTAAAGATTTTTTTCTTCAATTTTCTGGGTAGAAAACATTGTGTAAAATGAAGAAATTGCTCGTTACCAGAAATGTCTTCATTTCACACAATCTTTTCCTGATTATTATTCTTTAGGGGAGTCCAAAAACGTCACTTTTTGGGAATGGGAATTTTATTATGATCATTGTATGAAAAAGACAATTGTTAAATAATTAGCATAGACATTGAGATATAACATCATCATCATCATCATCATCAACAACAACATCAACAACAACGACGGCGACGACGACGACGACGATGACGACGACGACGACAAAAACATGGCTGGGTT
Source organism: Fragum fragum (assembly GCA_946902895.1). Taxonomy (NCBI): domain Eukaryota; kingdom Metazoa; phylum Mollusca; class Bivalvia; order Cardiida; family Cardiidae; genus Fragum; species Fragum fragum. The sequence continues at coordinate 47,331,035 of OX336372.1, forward strand.
TTCACTAACACCATAAGTAGGATTGCAACGCTCTTCTTTCAAACTGAAAATAATCAAAAAGTATGTATGTTCACTAAATCACGCTTCCCGAGAATATTGCTCCAAATTGGGGCAGCGGTAAATACAGATCCACGACAGGTTATCAGCAACATTATTCATTAACCCTTTGCTGTACAAACCCGGGATTTTACGTCACTAAGATTTTATACTTTGGAGAACATTGCGGAAAAAGGAGAAATTGCTTGTAACAAGCAATATCTCCCTTTCCCACAATATTTTCTGCCACATTGGTGGGTTTCATTTAAAATTACATGTTATTTTCATTGTTGTCTGTTACCTCTTTCAATTTGGACCAGTCTAAAATTTCAAGAAACAGGAAAGGGTTTAGGATTACTAAGGTCCGACCGAATGGAATAATTGACTTGAGACTACAATGTTATTTGTCTATAGGTTGGTTGATACATATACAAGCCACCAAGACATAATCCCTTGTTTGCCTCCTTCAAATGACTGCCCTGCTGATCTTGTGTAAACATTTAGAACTAAGTTTCGATCATTCATGAGATACTTTAAATTATTTGCATGGCTATAACTGAACCTTCTGACTGGCTTATCGTGAATTTTCCGTGAACCTCGGGAAGCCTGCTTGACTGTGTTATATATTTCAGTATTCATACCCAAGCCTACACCAAGTGGGGCACAATATCTAAGTACCAACAGCAATATATTCTTCAGTAAGTATTGTTAAAGTTTTTATCAATATACGTTTATCAGGAATGGAGATCGGAGTGTAGAAAACGTGAATTCTTATTTTGATCATTTCAATTGATATATCCAGGTCAGCGAAAGTTTATACGATTTGAATGAAGATCCGGAATGTTAATGGGTAAATTCGAAAAGATTCAACCCTAATTTTATGTGCAGTTTTGCCCTTTGCTAGCGAATCAATTTACCACGAGAGGTGTAGCTGAACGATATCTAACCTTAAGGATTTTCATACAGAAGATGTAATCGGATTGCCCTTTGGTAATCGCATTCTAAAGCTATACAAGGTATCGCACAAAGGTGCTGAATCGTAACAAAAGGTATCGCGTAGACACATTTTATCACTGCAGCAGAGGTCGAAGCATAGTTATCGTGAAATATTTTCCAGGTTCTATATATACAGCAGATGTACAACATTGCCCTCTGGTAGTCGTACTGTGATGCTAAAATTGGTATCGTACAGAGGCACCGAATCGTTACAATAGGAATCGCGCAGGCACACTTCATCGTTGTTGCTAAGCAGAGGTCGTAATATAGTTCTCGTGAAGTGTTGTCCAGGTTCGATATTTTGAGAAGTTCCTAGTTTGTCCAAATGACGGATCTCTGTTAGAGCCAGCTGACTCCAGTCAGGAATATCGATTCAGATAATAAGCAGCGTTATTTTCCAAAATTTATGTCACGTAACACGTGACAAAAATGTAAAACTGTTGCTTTTCCGACGTAAAGTCGCTAAACGAACAAAAAAACTTCACATGAATGTCCACCATTGTTGGAGTTCAAAGTTCACTCCCTGTTATATGTACAATTTGATTGGTTAATCGATTGTTGATTGACATCAGGGTCAATCAATTACTAATCTAATAATTCTTAAACCCATTTCCACACAGTGACACTTTTTGACGCCCCTCAGAAAAATCAACTGGGAAAAATTGTGTAAATGAAGGAATTGCATGTAACAAGCAATTAAAATTTCTTCCTTCTACACAATGTTTTCTATCAAGAAAGTTGAAAAAATGCAAATATTCATAAACCTTATATTATCGTCTACAACTCCTTTGAATTTCGACCAGTCTTTGTCGTCTGGTAATGGGTTAATGTGACCAGTCACGCAAAACGGGACCGTTTCGGATCGATTGCGTAAAGTATCGATCCTTGAGAAATAACGCCTATAGCACAAGATGATCAGATTCGGATCCTTTAGCTTTGTGCAGATATCTAAATGTAGGATGTTCATCTGATTGATCTGTGCTGTTTCCAATAATTTATTTTAAAATCAAGTATTAGTTTTTTTTCTGATTTTCCCCGAAAGGTCCCTTTTTGCGTGACGGAAGACAGGTGTTATTTGAGCGCGTGCGTGACATTTCCAACGATTACACAAGTGCGCCTAGTAAAGACTCAGATCAGCATGTGCATCCGCACAGTCTGATCAGAGTCTTCACTCTGCGCTCTGTAGATAGATACTGTCCCAAAGCTTCTTTAAACAATCAGCGAATATTCTAATTGCCCCGAATGGCTGTCCAGGGTGATCAATGTGTGCGAGTCACGCACATGCGCAATTGTTGGAAATGTCACGCACAGGCTCATTTTATATTTTGCAGCCGGCTGTGTAAGCAGAATTAGCAACTGTTTCAATAAGCCAATAGGGGATTACCAGTCATGCAAGGGGTGTAGTCATTATTCGACATGTGCACCAAGTGGATATTTTGACCGCCCCTGTCCAAGAAACCTGAAGTGGGATGACAACACTAAAACGTGTGAATACAGATCCTCCACCTGTCATGGACCATAGTGTAGAAGTTTGATGTTTTTAATGACGGTTAGTCGTAAAAAAGTAGAGTATTTCGTTGTCTTTTGAAATGATGTGTAAATAAACAACGTGGAATCTATTTCATTTGGTCACCTTGTTTGTGCATTTGGTTTCCTCTACCGTAACAAAACGAGAGCACCGCCTACGGGTGTCTACGCTCGGCTATTGGTTGCTGGGTAGTGGGTAAAATGCATCTAGAGATACCCCCTTGATAGTATATGTTGCTCTTTTGATAGTGAACAAGTGTGCCAAGTTTCAAGTGAATGCCTTTAGTAGAACCAGTGATATCACAAAATGTCAATTTTTTCGCACGACGACGACGACAACAAGGCTATAGCAATACCTCGGATCTTCTCTTAAAAACAAACAATGCAATAAAAAGCTTTATGGCCAGTCAAATTTAAGAAAAAAAAAAAAAAAAAAAAAAAGAGAAAGGGTCTCGAAAATACGTAGAATGGTGCCGCCGCCGACTTTAACCAAGCCCTACGTAGACTGGTGCCACCGCCGACTTTAACCAAGCCGGTTTTTGTTAAAGTCGACAGCGGTAGCAGTCGAGAAATTACGCTCAGAAATATAGCCAAGGAAACCGTTGTGACAGAAGAAGAATATTGTGACAGGTCACTTTTTCACAATACATTTCACCCGTTTATCTCACTTACTTTTCACTTATAACAATTTCTAAATTGTCGCCTACAAAATCCTTCATCATGGAGCAGTCAGGCTAAAGTTTTGCCGTCTTCTTGCTATTGTACATTGTATAGAAACAATGTTTACATCGAAAGGGCTTACTTATTGGTTCCAGTCTTATGTTTCTAATCTATGTGTGTTACTAATTCCTTTGCAAGGGACCAAATTGCCAGTTTGAAAAACTAATGAAGAGATTAGTAAAAACAAAATAAAACCGCATTTTTGCGGTTTCTTTACAAAATGTGAGAAGGGAGAGCATAATTGTTTGTTTCGGTGTAAAATCGTTTTATCTAAGGGGTGAACAACAAAAGCAATATTTTCAGGAGTGGCTCCTCCACTCGTGAAGATATGACTTTTGCTGTTCACTCAATGAAAAAAATAAAACGACGTTAAACGAAAAATGAACGATCATTCTATTTCTTTAATGAAAGAATTGGACGAAACGTGATTTTTTTGCGAGCAAAATATCTACAGCATGCGTCGTTTCGCGCGTGATATACTATGCGACAAAATGATGTAACGAGTACCTTTGGTCCCGCTGAGATCACGCCCAGTTGCCAGAATTGAACAAATGATTGATTGAATGGGGTTTAATACCACTTTTAACAGTATTTCAGTCACATCACGACGGCATGAGCGACTAACTATGGATTCCTGGTAATCACATACCATACTACCACAACATCCTTTCCGAGCCTCCAGGTACTCATACCACAATGGTTATCATCCACCCATTAGAGAAACAAATGCCGGAAAGAATATCTGCAGCGACCTTGGATCGAACTCGGTACTTTATGAACGAGAGTCCGACAGGCTTCCAAATGCGCTTTGGCCGCGGCTCGAGATGAACGCAAAATGGATAGGTGTTCCGAATTTAATTTCAACGTATCCTTCGGTGCTTGATAATCTACAAAGAAGTTTCAATAATCCACGAGAAAGCATTAAAAACATTTATGTTTTCAAAATTAATGGAAATGTTCTCTTCGTTTGTGAGATAGAATGTAAAATAGCCCCATACTCATTGAGGTATGCAGCAAAGTTTTAGCCAATCAAAATTCACAAATGTTATAGACGCTATACACATTGAACAAATCATATGAAAGTTTGCGTACATACATCTATTTTACGTATTTTAAGACAAAATTGCTCCATATATTCTCTCGATAAATGTCGTTAGTTTACCTTAAATAAGGGCTCTTCAGAACGGTTATATTTCAGAATCTAGATCGGTCTAACTCACTGTATGTTCCTTCATTGTCGGTTACCCATAATATATGTTATTTGATGTTAATGTGCATATAATAATCCTACTGCAATGGCAACACTTTGTGATAAAGTTATTAGCAAAAGAAGAAAAATGTCTACGTTGAGGAAAAAAGAAATGCCTATCTCGCTTTCTTGTCTTCTCAATTTCCTCTATTTTGTTTTCAATTTAACCTACAAAACTACAACAAGAGAGCTACGATGGCCCTATAGCGTTTTTTATTAAATTTCATAAGGTAGGGCTAACTAGTAACATGGTGGTGAATCAAATGGTTTTGATGATGTCAGTGATAATTGACGAGACAAGAATCATCGTAACCAAACAAACAATAAAAAAACATTCTAGTAGCTTGGTGGCTTCCTCACATGATCAATATATTTCTCCTGGGTTTGTTTTGAACCCTCAATGATGAAAGGTCTCTAGTTAGTATGAAAATCACTAATAACTACGGAATTAAGTGGTTGCCAAGAAAGTAAGTGTTGCTAAGAAATCCAAATATTTTTTTCCTTTATAAATCTATTTATTAGTAGGTGAAAGTAAAAGAAACTGAGTATATTGCCCGAAGGGTGGCACTATTGAGCCCTCGACCGGGCCCGGTATGACCCACTTGGTACCGAGTTCAGTAATCTTAGAGGTCTACTAGGCACTGCTTCATTATAAAATTTCTTAGCTCCAGATTTTGTGTTTTTGGAGGAGAAGATGTATTAATATTTCCTATATAAAATCTACGTAAAATTAAGTGACCCCTTGGGCGGAGCCAATTTGACCCTGAGAGTGATGGTTTCGTAAATCCGCAAAAAAATGTCTTCTTTGGTGAATCGCTGGTCCTGTCCCCTAAGCTCCAACAGAAAGTTCCACTCCGATATTAAACGATGTTATTTTGCGAAATTTATGGCAAGTAACATGGAACAATTATAGTAAAACGGTTGGTCGGCGACTTAATCGTCGTAACTAAAGCTTGAATAAACTGTAGTTAGGACGTTTAAGTCGCCAAATCAACAAAATCTGCACATAAATGCCGATAAATATTGGAGTTTAAAGTTAACACCCGGTCTAAATGAACACTTTGATTGGTCGATTGATTCCTTGATTGACGACCGCGATCCGTCAACTTGTTTCGAGTTTCGATTAATAAATACGAAACGAATTATGACAATAATAGAGCAGTTTACGGATTGTTATACTCATATTAGGGATGAAATGATTCACCAAGTCATTTACGTCTAAGTAACGACTCGTCAACGTTTTGATACGAATACAAAAACCAAAACCGATTTCTTTTGCCGTACAACTTACCAAATATAGCCACCCAAGGGTATCCGAGGATATTACTTTTCGACCAGCACTCCAAATAAGGCTTACCCATTTTTTAACATAGGACTGACTGGAATATTTGAAACAATAAGAATGCGAGGACTTTGAAAGACGAAACATACAGTCTGTGATATTCAAATTAGCTGTTACAGTAGCTGATCTCGTGACTCGCCCATGGCTGCCGAACTATTTCACAGATCCTGAATTCTAGAGCGTTACACTCACAGAGTGAATAAAAAAAGCATATAAGAATTATTGCCTGCAATTTATAGTTCGCGATTGTCCGATTACTAATTACAAATATACTTTGTTAGCTTTCAGGCCCCTAATCAGGGTATACAAGTATTTGTATATAACAATAGTAACAATTACAATCGTGACACAGTACAGAAAATGAGGTAAAACGGGGTTTATAAATCTCTCATCTGTTAAACGAATCAACTAAATTCAGTGAATGGGGAAGAATATTGTAGATAAGATACCCAAGTCACAGGGCTTGGTTATGGTCAAAATTTTCACAATAAAAACAGGTCCAACACGGTGCATTACAGCCACATCTTCAATTAACTAAAGTTGGGACCCTTTTTGGTCCTGTCGGACTATATAGAAAAAGACTTTAGAGGTGGGATTTACCTGACTGTTGACCTAGATTTTTCTATCAATATTTAAGAAGATAGACCTATGGAATCATACATTTGACCGAAGTTAACTTTTAGCCTTGAACTTCGACATTGGTCGACATTTATGATAATTGATTTTGATGGTTTGTCAACTTAAACGTTGTAACTACAGCTTATTCAAGCTGTAGTTACATTGATTTAAGTCGCCAATCAGCCATTAACCTTTTTGTTATATATTACAGACCAAAATACTTGCAAAATATCATCGATTTATATCTACGTCGATTTTTATATAGGAGGTGAGTGGGCGGGGCAAGCGATCCGTCAATTGACTTTTCAATGGAAAAAATTAAATGCCAACGTCCTACAGGTTTCGTATTCCTTTATTTGACAATATTTAAAACCTAGAAGACAATTTCAAAAGAGGATGAAACATCAAAATGAAATAAAATGAAAGTTGAGGTATCAATTAATATCCGTTGTTTATCTAAACTAGTTTGCACGAGTTGCTTGTGGTCAAACTCAGCTCTTTGCAGCTGTCGAATACAGGATCGAACACAGTGAGAGCGGGACAAGGTCGAACATAAAACCCGCTGCCAGCACATGTCACAAATTTGCGACAGTCATCGCAGTAAGCATAGTCAGCTGGCATCCTGTTGAGACAGTCGTTGAAGGATCGCACACAGGTCGCGCTAGTAGAAGGATTTACTGGTCCCAGGGGACCTGATGTTGGCAGGACAACGGCGCCTACAACAAAGACAAACATTTAAAAAAAAATGACCAGGCTTTCTTTAACCCATTCCAACACAGCAAAATTTTAGACTGGTCCAAATTGAAAGAAGCTGCAGACGACAATTTCAAGTTGATGGAATTTAGAATTTTTTCGTCTTTTTGGATAGAAAACATTGTGGATAATGAAGAAATTGCTTGATACAAGCAATTTCTTCATTTTCCACAATGTTTTCTAAAGTTATTTTCTTGAGGGGCGTAAAAAGGAGGGATTGATTTTGAATGGGTTAAAAGACGCTTAAGATTAAAATGATCTACTTCTGGGAGAAGTTGTCAAGTGTTTCCCCTTCCTGTATTTTTAATTTTCACTTTTGAATGAATCTTTAATATCAATACTAACAAATCTAATCTCGCTCGGTAGTGAGAACCTAGTTAAAGAAAAGAAAATCACTGTTATTAGTTGGTATTATATTTGTAAGCAGACTTGTTCGAAAATTCCCGTTAAATAACGTGGTTTTCGTGTTACCTTTATTTTATTTACTCACCTATTTATTACTTTTCGAAACCTAAATCTTAGCGTTTGTGTCAAAACAATGAAATAAAAACAGGGGATATCCACTACTTTCTTTATGGCGTCAAATGTAACCTTTGCTACGTGAGTTGAGACTTCCTGTTAAAATAAATCTTACCATCTCGGACACATTTTGGCATATCCCCGGAAGTAAAACCGCCATCAAACAAGCTGCAGGTTACCATAAATTTATCGGCTTTGTTGGCTAAACTGTATCCGGGAGAGCAGGTAGCTGTACATGATCTGAAGAAAAAAGTAATTTTGTCCTAGATGTCGGCGATACAGGTTACTTGACCCAAAAATCTGGATTAATGAGCGGATTCGCTTATAAAGTTATGCAAGATTATATTTTTATGACATTTACGGTGCGTCAAGCAAAAGAGACCCCGGCCCCAGGAACTCTGTGAAATAACTATTTGTTAAAGGAATTAGATGCGGCAGTGGTCAATTAGACATACATTTATATAATATCATTTGATGATAGACATAGACTAAGATAGAATAGAAAAAGTATCAGGAGCGAACAGTTTCTACCCTGTTCATCCTGCGCAACACTAGAACTGATCAAACGCTGGTCCCACCCACTGACTTCTTGGGCCCCGCCCCCCATTAACTACAACAGGAAGTTCCGCTTCGATTTTGACGGCGTTGTTTTGCAAAATTTATGGCCAGTAACATGTAACAAATAAAATAAAATCGTTGGTTGGTGACCTGAACGTCGTAACTACAGCTTGAATAAGCTGTAGTTACGACGTTTAAGTCGCCAAACCAACAAAAAAGGTTAACAAAAATGGCAGCCAATGTCGAAGTTGAAAAGTTCAGGTCCGGCGGAATAAATGGTTTGATTGGTCGGTTGATTCCGCGATTGGTCAGTCAATATTTGGCCCAATCAATTTAACATAGTAACAGACGACAGATCGAAGGTCATCAGTGCATCTCAGGCCCATTTTCAAGTTGTTGCAGTCTAGGCCCAGTTGCTATGATGCTATGATGTGTGTTCCTGTGTATTTCCGTTTTTTATCGTTTCTACCGTAGCGCAAGCCCCTATGAGCGACATGTAAGTTGATACGGGGGTTAATGCAAGGATAAAGGACGAAGCTTCCGAGAGCCCCGTCTGGTTCTTCAACGTGCTTGGTTTAACGTCTCGTTCGAAAGAGAGTTTTTTTTAGTGTGGCCAGCACAGGGCTGGAATCTGTGATCATGAAGTTTGAAGTCAAGAGCTCTACCAACAGAGTCAGTTTGGCTAACGACATGATTTATACGGGTTTTCATATAATACGTAATCGAAATATTAATTGTCGAAGCTAAATAGTTCAACAAGTTGAGTATATTTAACAGGGCTAATTTCTGAATTAAAATTGTAATAAAATAAAATTAAATAAAGACAAAATAAAACAACAACAACACATACACACACAAAACACACACACACACAAAATTTTGGACAAATCGCCAAATGCATTTGTCTGATTTTCAAATATTTCTTAGTGCTTACCCTAACTTGTTCACACATCAAAAAAACAGAGTACCTTACCACGCAAAAAATGGGGGATTTTCGTATATTAAAGATATCCCCAACCTTAAAAGAATAAGTATTTCGTCAATTGTTTATTGCCTACGGAACTACTAAAGTTACAATCCAGACTATTTTTTATATGCAAATGATCCATATCATTTCGTAATTACGAAATACTATTTCGTAAATACGAAATGCTACTTCGTAATTACGAAATACTTTTTTTCGTAATAACGAAATACTCTTCAAAGTATTTCGTCAGTACGAAAGACTATTTCGTAATTTCGAAAAGACATGGATAATTTGCATAAAAAAAAGTCTGGAATATCACTTTAGGGGTTCCGTAATTTCGGAGATTTTCAAATCATGATGCTGTTATAGGTTGTAATATGTTTGGATTCTTCATAACGATATTTATCAATTTCAATCAAGTTTTTTTTTTATTTTGTAAATAAAAAGTACATATATAGTACACGCCCAACGCCTAAACAACTCCTATACCCCCTACGTTAAACCGTCAAGAATATTAAACTTCGGTGTTCAGAATGTATGGTTTCTCGCACCCTTCTGCACCAGTTTCATTTTCTGTAAGCACGATTCACTTTTAAAAGAATTTGTTTTTTCTCCTATCAATAAATTAATGCGAAATGCTAATCGTATTTAAACATTACATCCAAATGATTTCAATGATTTACATCATAAGAATGAAATAAAAAGAGAAAATAATCCTCGACGTCGATGTATGCTCAAATAAATACAAATCGCGTCAACTATGACGCCAACCACAAAGTAACCGACCCTACATTGCATATTGATACCATCGCATCGGTCCTTAGCAAAATATGCTGCAATTTGAATAAAATAATTACGCAGTATGAATTCGCGAAGCGGATTCATACATAAGCGTGATTAGTTATTTAGTTATTTAATTTCATACCCCCATGAAACAACAACAAAAACTTATTCTCTTCATTTCTTATAATTAAGTGACATGAAGCGAAACAAAAAAACAACAACAACAAAAAAAGAAAATCAAATATTTCATAAATTTTTGATACATTTTTATGGAACTATTTGTGCGTAAGCATACACAATAGCTTTGTGCTCACAATTTTGTTCATGGTGGTATGAATATTTTTTCGGTCAAACAAAGAATGCTCGTTTTCGATAGACGAAACTAAATATCAAATTATAAGCACGATGGATAAATATGATAACACATACAGAGAGATATTTACAACTTACAGTTCGAATAGATCGTAGTCGCATGTGATCAAACCGTATGCCGGGGCGGATGGTGCCGGGCAGACAAACAGGAGTTCAGGTTCAGGGCCTGTGGATGAATAAAAGTGAAATATTGACTGGTCTATTCCTCGACATGTATCAGGGTGTCTTTTTCGAATTAAGTAACTATTTGGTGTCATATGGCAACACTGACATAATTGTATTAACATATTCTCACACAAAACCACCTTTTTACGCCCCTATAGAAAAAATAGTTCTAGGGAAATATGTGGTAAATGCATAAATTGCATTTTACAAGCAATTTCTGCATATTAACCCTTGTCATGCTGTATAAATGACCTTACTGAATTGCTGTCAAATCAAAGGGCTGAAAGCACTGATAGAACTTATTGTTCCAAAATCAATATTTTTTTTTTAGAAATCAACTTCATAAACAACTCTGGCAGGAAAAGTACAAGCAGGAGGTGTAGACTAAGATCAGACTGCACTTATGTGCAGACTGATCTTGGTCTACACCTCCTGCCAAAACCGGAATATTCCGGGTTCAGCATGACAAGGGTTAAACATTGGTTTCCAGCCAGAATGACAGAGACTCCTCAAACTACATCGACTTCTATGATTTCTTAAACTTTGATCAGTCTAGAATTCTGTCGTCTTGAAATGGGTAAAAAGAATGTTTTAAGATAGCAAGGAATGTATAGTAAATCGAACAATTATGAAGAAACACTTTCATAGGTTTTCGTCACAGTCAAATAATATAAAAATTTCATATGAAAAGGAATAACACCTTTTATGGCATTTTTTTCCGGAACAAATCAGTTTTCGTTTCAAATGTTTCGAATGGTACACATTTGTAAAAGATAAAATTACAGGAAATTCCGGTCGACATTAGGCAGTCGCCACTCATTGCAAATGATGGATCGCTGACTCCAACAGGAAGTTAGACTTAGATCTTCAGCGGCGTTATTTTGTAAAATTTATGGTAAGTGATGTGTTATAAAAAAGTAGAACCGTTGGTTAGTGACCTAAACGTGGTAACTACAGCTTAGAATAGGCGGTATTAACGACGCTTAAGTCGCAAGACGAACCACAATGCTTCACATAACTATCGACCAATGTTGGAGTAAAAAGTTCACTTCCGGTCTTAAATACGATTTGATTGGTGTATCAATTTTTTTATTTACAGTCGCGACTCGTCAATTACACGTAGTAAAGAAGATATCATGTGACTTACCATCTAGCTGACTGGCTGGTAGCAAAATGGCGTTTACTCCACATAGAAGAATTGATGCTAAAATAAAAAGATAAAATAGTTATGCATAAACTGTGCATGAATCAGAATGATGTTTATTTCTAGCAGTATACAATTTGTAACTTGTTTTTCTTTTTTTTGAAAATAGTATGATAGAAATTCAATTGACCAATCGCTAACCCCGCCAACTTACTCCGTTAGTCCCGCCCGTTGACTCCAACAGGAACTCCCGCTTCGATTTGAAATGGAGTAACTTTGAAAATATTATGGCCAGTAGCATGAAACAATAAAGTAGAATAGTTGGTTTGCGATCTTAACGTCGTAACTACAGCTTGAATAGTTACGACGTTTAAGTCGCCAAACCAACAGAAAAGGTAAACGAAAATGGCGGCCAATACCAGAGATCAAAACTCAGGTATAGTCTCAATAAATGTTTTCATTGGTCGACAGGTTATTTGATTGACAATCGCGATTGGTCATTTGGAAATGCGTGAGTTATTCTTAGGTTAGAACATTCCAGATAAAGTAAAGAATGTCAGATCTTTTATCACCTAGGATTATGTCTGAAAGGTTAAGAAAGGAGAATATTTTACTACAGTTGGAAGTTGGAATAACCGCCGTTATAGCGCAGTCGGTAGGGCATCAGACTCCTAATTTTCCTAATCTTCATTAATGAGGTGTCATGGGTTAGATCTCCGGCGGCGGCATATATCCTTTCCGACATTTGTCTCTCAACAATGGGTTGATAATCGCAAACCTAAGTGGGATAATAGCTGAAGGCTAGGAAAGGGTGTAGTGGTAGTACTGATAAGAGAAATTCCAGGAATCCATTGTTAGGTGCTCCAGTCGCCGCGATATGACTGAAATACTGTAAAAGCGGCGTTTAACCCCATTCAATCAATAAACTTTGATGTTGGATATCGAACATTTCAAATTTGATTCATGTACATCTTAACCCATTCCCACACAATCCCTCCTTTTTATGCCCCCCCCCAAAAAATACTTTCGAAAACATTGTGAAAAATGAAGAAGTTGCTTGTATCAAGCAATATCTTCATTGTCCACAATGTTTTTGACCCAAAAGGACATAAAATTCTAGAATTCCATTAACTTGAAATTGTTGTTTGCAGTTTCTTTCAATTAGAATCAGTCAAAAAGTTTGTTGTGTGGGAAAGGATTAATTAATCAGGACTACAGAATGATAGATGAAACTATTTTGAAAGCTCGTATGAGCCTTCAGGCTGAAATATGAACTGGTCTCCTCCGGATTGTACAGCCGAACAAATTGATATTCGATGATGACAGATCTATGGAAGCTTGTTTGTGATCAAAGAATGAACACAATACATTGTAACTTATTACCAGAAAATTCTGATCTTTACGCTTCGCATGCAAAAAGCCTCGGAAAGCACGCTTGTCACAAAAATCTCTTCGTTATCCATAGGGTTTTCTATCCAAAAATCAACGGAACTTCAAAACTTCATCGACTGAAATTTGTCATCTTCAACTTCTTTAAATTCTTAAATTTTGTCGTCAGGCAATGGGCTAATAAGTCTCTTTTAACTTGAACTTAACACTAAGTAGCAAAAATTGCCTCGATAAGTTCCAATATACAAAAACAATTTGACAAGGTTTATCGCTGGTGGGTGTCCAAAATATCGTAAATACAGCTATACTCAAGCTGTATTTACGACATTTAGTTCGCCTACCGACGATATATCGCGACGGTATAGCTCACCGCGGATAAAATGCCAAACAATCAACCCAAACAAACAAACAAACCCGAACAAGAAAGGGTTTAGATAGTATGACCGAGGTTTCAATCGCCATTAGTTTGCTAAATATTTACAAAGGATATAACACGAGGCAATTGTTGGAGGGTAACCTTAACGTCTTAACTAAAGCCTGATTAATTTGATCACCAAAGAAAAGGTTTGACCTGAAGTTGGACTTCAAATTTCACTTCCAGTCTACGTGAACGATTTGATTGGTCATTTTTTTGTAGACAGTAGCGATCCTTTAATTTTAAGCTACACAAAATACTATAGAAAAAAACTTGAATGGGTATAATATATTTATCGCTAAATCAAATTAAAAATAAATTGTGTTATTTACTAACATACCTGCGATCAAAGAAATCATATTGACAAGGCTACGTGTGTCCACTGAGAGAAGTAAAAGAGCAATGATTAGGTTACCTTGGCCCAGAGTATACATGTAACGTCTCCTTATCTTTTCTGACCTTCTAAATGGGAGATCATTGAAGGGGTCTCGTAAAATGTTCACGCCTGTCAATTATAACACTAAAAATACATTTCTGATAAATAAGGAGTATTGTAACATATATTTGTGATACGAAACCTCGTATTTGACTCGAACCGCGTAGGAAAAGTTCGATTTTTCCAGACCAAAGGTCGATTTAAATATTAATTTTTCCTACGTTACACATTTGCTTGTTTACTGGGCCCAATCAGGCGCTTCCTATTTTTGGTCACCCACTAAGGAAAAGCAGTATATTTTAGACTTTCAACCGCCCTACAACATAATATTTTCTTAATAATTGTCATGCAGAATAAAATCCTTACCTAAATTTGTATTAGAACGGCCTGAAAGCACGGGGAGCACAAGGTAAGGGTGAAAATAATTTTAAAAATCATTTTTATAAACGACTCGGAGTTGAAGGAGCCAAACAGGAGGTGTAGACAAAGATCAGACTGCACTTATGTGCAGGCTGATCTTAGTCTATACCTACTGCATAAACAGGAACATTCCGGGTTCAGCATGACAAGCGTTAATAATTGTTAGAATTAAACGTTCCAGCTCCGCAGGGAATAAACCATTTAATTGGTCACCTTATTCTTAGTGAGACCGGCAACTAGTTAATCGACACGAGACCTAACACAAAATGGAAAACAATGAGTCTTTGAAACATTTGCATGATGTTATAATTCAGGGTTGACATTTAAATGAAATGAAAGGTGAAGCCCCTTTAAAGTTAATTGTTAGTTTTATGTATATTTCAACTGTCTAGTCAATCCCGCTCAGTCAACTACCTGTATTAAGCGACCACTTTCATCAAGCGTCTAGATTCAAATTTCCTTCTCCAAAATCAAAGGATATTCATAAATGGACGGTCTTGCTGATAGAAATATCAAACTAAATCTTATTATCATGGATCTCATTAGAGACGATTATAATGATTTCCATCAACATAGGATTAGATGAGAATCATGCAACAATTTATGTGTGCAGTCGAACCGATCCTTCAAATATGTCACACAAAAAAGATTAAACGACCATTCTCTGAAACGAAAACATTTTGGCCACCCCTTGGGATGTCGCTTAATACAGCTTTAACTGTTGATAAATTTAATGATTGACTAATCTTTTTCAATTTCTCTCACCCCTTCCAGAGCAAAAGGTCAGATGGCAATGGTCCCAGAGGTCTTCACTCTATAACAGTTATTGGTGACTCCGTAATATATCTTAGATAACAAATACGCTACGATAGAACATAATAATTCAGAGCTACAGAAAGAGGGCTTAATTCGTATTTTATATTTAAATATTTCACCAATACTGTCGATAACTCTATGTTGTTGGTACTCATTTGCATCGTCTCGTCGAGACGATTCAAATGAGTACCCACAACATAGGAATTTGTTGGGAAATAAGGATTCTAGAACGTTGTTACTCCCTCTTATCTAGACCTCTGGTACATTCACATACATTTGTATTACGTTTTGTTACTTAAAATTAGTTTAGAATACACCACAAGCCTAATTACACAGTCTACGAAATATGTCCACTACTATATAGAAAAAATTGGCAGTCATGCCGGTGCACTTCCAAACAATTAATACTACTATATGTATACATGTTCCTCAATAAACTTTATGTATAACCCAACGGCGATAATGTGTCTCTTGACGGAGGCCTACTTGAGTCCATGCTCACGCAATGCAGTTTAAAATGTTAAAGCTTAAAACCCGAAAAAATTAAAGTGACTGATATACGCTTACTTATAAGAGCAACACAGTCGGCAATGCTGTGTTTTTATTTGTAAACAAGTGACATTTTATAACTCCAGAAACCTATTTACAAAAGAACCATTCAAGACTGAAAGTCACTTGCACACTTTGTTTACCTAATAGAGGTATTTGATTGGTTAAGACTAATATAGCTAGTCGTCAACGACACGTTTTTAACCAATTACCAGAGGGCAAAACTGTTCCAAATTGAAAAAAGTAAAAAACTACATTTCAAATCAATCTAAAATATGAACATACTTGCCAGATAGTGTAGAAAACATTGTGAGAAAAGAAGAAATCGCTTGTCACGACCACTTTCTCCTTTTCCCAAAAAGTTAACTTTGACCATATCGCTAGAGGGCACAAAAGCGTCATTGCTTGGTAATGGTTTAAGACATTACAATTTAGAGCGTTTCATGGGATGAACGTAAAGAAAAAAGTATGTTCGGGCGGTACTTGATGTAAGATTTTGACATCCGCGGAAGTTTTGTTTGACTCATCTTCTATAAGAAATATTTGGGATTGATTGATTGCAATTGTTTGGTGCCTTTTTTACAAGTATTACAGTTATACGCGGCAGCAAGAGCGCCTAACAAAGGGTTACTAGTATCTCTTCATCCAGTACTACCATTACATCCTTTCCGAGCCTCCAGCTGCTCACCCACTTAGTTTTACCATTATCTACCCATTTGTGGGGGACAAATATCGGAAAGGATATTTGCCGCTGTCATGGAACGAACCCAGGACCCCGAGACTAGGAGCCCTATGCGCTACTACTGAGCTATAGCCAAGGGGAAAAAAAAAATGAAAATACTGCAGAGTATACAGATACAAATAGCCTGAAACGAATATCGTGGCCACTTGGTTTTTTTTTCTAAAAAAAGGAGTATTTAATTTGGAATCTGAAAAGGGGTTTTGTCAAATCATGAAAGAAAAATCGTTTAGAGAGAAATCTGAAATAGTGCCAAGTCGAAATTTGTTAACCCATTCCCACACAAACAGAAATCTAGACTGGTCCAAATTGAAAGGGATTGCAGTCGACGATTTAAAATTTATGAAATATCCGATTTGTCAACTTTCTGGGTAGAAAACATTGTTTAAAATGAAGAAATTGCTTATTACAAGCAATTTCTTCATTTTACACAATGTTTTCCCAATTGTTTTTCCTGAGGGGCGTCCAAAGGTGTCACTGTGTGGGAATGGGTTAAGGAAATCACAAAATTGACGGATCGCTTGTCCTGTCCACTGACTCCGATAGGAAAGTATACTTCGACATTAAAAGGCGTTATTTTTCAAGATTTGTATGCAATAACATGTGTCGCAAAAGTGAAATGGTTGATTGCGACTTGAAAGTCGTTACTACAGCTTGAAAAATTTGATTGGTCGATTAGTTCCTTAATTGACTTCAGCGATTGGTCAATTAGAATGGCAACTCAATTTTCGAAATAAAGATTGATGAACCTGAAATGTTTTGCTAGAAATTGGAAACATAATTGATAAGAATTCCTCAGCACCCAAATTACTTATATTTTTAATTTACAACTAAATGATGGCTATTTCTATACCTGCAATAACACGATTAAGTCAATATCGGTTGTCTGTTTGTTGTTTAAAGAACAATTTCCGAGAACTGTTTGGGTTAGCCCATTCTCACTCAATGACGCTTTTGGACACCCCTCAAGAAAAATGCCTTTGAAAATATTTTGGAAACTAAAATAACTGCTTCTTATAAGCAATTTCTTCATTATCCACAATATTTTCTTCCCCAAAACACTGAGATTTTTAAAATCTCCCAGCTAAATATTTTCGTCTTCAACTTCTTTCAATTTCGACCTGTCTAAGGTTTTTGTCGTCTGGGAACGGATACCCATTCTCAAATAAAAAAAGATGTAGACGTGTCCAAATTCAATGAGCTGCACACGATAATTTCAAGTTGATGAAGTTTTAGAAATCTTCATCTTTTCTTTAGGTAGAAAACATTGTGAACGATGACAAAAATGCTTTTAACAAGTAATTTTATTTTCTACAATTTCTTTTCCATTTTTTTTCTCTTGTGGCGCGTTAAAAAGCGGAGTTGCGTGTTTATAAGTTTAAACCATGAAAGGTACTCGAAAATTGCGTTTTCGTGACTTTTGAAAAGAGTTGTTCAAGTCTGTGACCCTTTCATTCAGAAACCAAGTTCAAAACCGTCTAATATACTCTGAATTAGAGGGCAACTAACGGAGGAATACTCAAACTTAACTTATATGACGACTGGTACATTAAAATTCAAGATGGCCGTCTCGAAGTTCGTTTCTGTCTAGGATTTCAAATAATCAAAACGCAGTCGTTTTCTTCAAAAACTCATTATTTGACGTCAGACCTTTCTCATTTGGTGAAAAATTATCGTATTTTAAAAAAAGGCCCAACCTTTCATGCTCGTAAATTAAAATAAAACAACACTTTTATTAGGACAGAATTCAAAAATAAAAAGATTGGAAACACAGTCACTCAGAGCAAAGTACAAAGTTTTAACTTTATTTTGTAATCAAAATTCATTTTCAAAGAAGTGTTAATACTACATTTCACCCCAGTCTAGGAACTCCATGTCAGAAGGCATTTTCATTTAACAAAGTCACAGTCGTTTGGAGAAATGGTGTTTATTTGTAGGACGTGATGCTAAAACGCTGGTATCACCATCATTTTTACGTGTATACATAGTGTTCTTTTCCCTGTACGAACGCAAATATATCATGACACATGACACAAGTTGTTTGAGATTAGACTGTATGGTTCCTTTCTATCCTTTTCTTCCGGGCAAAAGCTATGCTCGACGCACCAGATTCTTAAAGCTGCATTTTTTCTCTTTTGGTTGAATAAATTTGACGCTGTGTAAATCTTCTTTTAAAATGTAGGCAGTTTTTATTAACCTGGTAATCTACAAATAGGTCAATGCTAGGTTAAGACTACATAACAACCAGTGTCATTTTATGTGTCGATATTTTACGATTTCTTGCCTGAGTTTATGACGATCTTCCGGGCCGTATAGACTAGAAAATATAATTGTATCGATAGGGCAGCGCGAAACAGTTGTAACTGCCTATAACATATAGGCAGTTTCAACTGTTTCTCGCTGTCCCACTGATATGAATTAATCATACTACAAAGTTATTTCCCTTCGTGTTTTGTACTATATTCATATTTGGCGCGTTGACGTGTATGTTATATCTGAGCGTGTCCGGCAATACATCTGTTCATTAATACGGCGTTAAGAAAGTAGCGCCATCACGCCTTATAACGTCATTCCCGGCCCTGATGTTTTGATTTCGTAATAATCCGAAAATCTATGGGTCGCGTGAAAATGTTTTAGCCACCCAAGTTGACATACCAACAAACGCTCAGTTGACAATATGCAATTACGGCGCTTTAAAATGTATGGCAGTCAATATACCAGTTCATCGACGATGCTAATACAAGGTACGCCAACGTGCACACATTACTTCCGGCGTTGATGTTCCGATTTTATAGTTATTTAAACATTGAAGATAATTAAGTTGGTCGTACCATGTTACAAATAAGTAGAATGGGTGGTTGGCGGCATATACGTCTTAACGTCAGCTTGAAAAGTCGACAAACCAATAAAAATAATTCACCAAAATGGCGGCCAATGTTGGAGTTGAAACTGAACTTCCAGACTAAAGAATGAGTCCATTGGTCGATTGATGATTTGAATAACTGTCGCGATTCGTCAAATGAGATACCAACGGTTTACTCGCTTAACACAATGCAGTTTTGTTTAAATTCTCCAAGGAAGCAAGGAAGCAAGGAAGCAAGACTCGATCGGCGGCCACGTTGTATAAATTCGTTTCGACAGATAAGGTTCCTTTGGGTAACATAGCGAGCCGTGTTTATTAATTAATCTAATAACATTTACTAATTATACAGCGAAAGATATTCCTTTTGGCATAGTAATCATGTCTCTTAGACAAATACATGTAAATACTTATATAACGGCATTTTCTGTATAGAATTGTCAAGGATTGTGTGTTCGAGTCCAAGCCTCGACTCTTGTCACGTGGGTATTTTCTTGAACAAGGCATTTAGAAACCCAACCTAGTACTTGTGATAACCAGGGAGCACATGAATGAATTTTGTATTGAAATAATAAAACGTTGTTCGAAATGGCTTAAAACCCTATTCGAACAAAAATAAAAGAAAAGCATGCATTTAACACGAACATGAAATGGTTACTCCAAAGAATGCACGCTTGTTCGATTTCTTTTAATGGTTTTCTATAACATTCAATGGAAGATGCTAAAACTTTGCTTAAAATAAGAGGCAAGCCTAAATTGTGCCTGTTGAAGGTTAGTTTACGGATATTCGACCGAGCCGAAAATTTCTGTCGTATTTTTAAACACTGCATTAGAAGCAATAAGCGAATGCATTTAATCAATTAGGGTCATTAGATTCATTTCGAAAAATACAAACTTATTGATCATCCCGCGAATTTGTTTTAAGACGTGCATTTTTGTAAGACTTTGTTTTCACATTATCGGCGAAAATTAACCCTTGTGATACTGTATAAATAACCTTGCTGAATTGTTGTAAAATCAAAGGACCAAAGCTCTGATAGAACTTGATGTTCAAAAATCAATATTTCTTTTAGAAATCAATTTCATAAACAACTCTGACAGGAAAAGTACAAGCAGGAGATGTAGACCAAGATCAGACTGTACTTATGTGCAGGCTTATCTTGGTCTACACCACCTGCAAAAGCCGGAATATTCCCGATTCAGCATGACAAGGATTAAACTATTTCGACGTCGAAATGTATATCACAAAATGAAAAGATGTACTCAATTGACTAGTCGCGTCTGTCACTCAATTTGAGGATTGAATTGCGACATTTGCCACCATTTGCGTGAAACATTTTTGTTGGTTTGGCGACTTCAATGTCGTAACTACAGCTGTTATTAAGACGTTTAGGTCGCCAATCAAGCATTCTATTTTCTGTTACAAGCTTCTAGCCATGAATATTGCAAAATAACGCCGTTCAAAATAGAAGCGGGATTTCCGGTCGAGGTTAGTAGGCGTGGGAAAAGGAGTAAGTTGGAGGGGCCAGCGATTGGTCAATTAGACAAAACGAAAAGTTAGGGCAATTTGAAAAGTAATCAAGCTACAGGGTAGAAAAGTTTGTGAGAAAAGAAGAAATTGCCTGTTACAATGTTTTCTCAAGTATAAAATCACAGGGACGTAAAATCCAGGGGATTGAACGGGAAAGTTTTGTTAGTTCAGTCAAATCGTCGGTCCGTGTTTGTCGAACTTTTGGAAAAGAAATAATTTGAGGCTTTGCATATTGAAAACTAGTCATCCAGCCCTATCTAAAGGTGGGTACCTATCTTTTGAAGTATTTTTCGTGCGCATTTCCATTTTGGCATTCTCCAAAATTCTCCCAAATTCCATCCGTGCTAGTAAATGAAAGTTAGTTGTCTTAGAAAACAAATAGTTTCAGGACGTATCTTTAAAAAAGGACCAAAACACGACCGGACGCAGGTGTTACAATCAAAGTAGCAACCAAGGGGGGGTCCTCATCCCTCCCCTCACCAAGAATTTCCCCGAAAGTATAGTTATAAGATACAGAAAGCCTGCAAATCAAAGTCTAATATTGTTAGTGGTTAAGCAAAATATCGCAACGACAGCTTTGTTCAAGCTGCAGTTACGACATTTGGTTATCAACTGACAAATATTGTAAAACGAGTACTTTTTGGGTAGGACCTCCCTCTACCCCCTAGAAAGAATTCTCATGATAGAACCGTATGTGTCGCTGTCACTTTAGAATTATGAAAAATGCTTTTCTTAATTGAAGAAAAATATTTTCAAAATGTTTCCCTTTAACTTTATTCTGTTTTCAAGATAAACAAAGGTAAACACATTATATAATCTATTCTAAAATATTATCATCCAATCAATTGACCTGGACCGAAGGGATCAGGAATACCAGGTCTAAAAGCCTTTGCTGTCGTTGTTGGAGTTTTTGTTGTTAAAACTGTAGTCTTTCTTGTTGTTCCAAATGGGTTTATAATTCCTGGTAAAAATACATACGGCGTTGTTGATTTCACTTTAGGTGTAGTTTTCAGTGTAGTTCTTCTGGTAGTAGTAACTATAATATAAGCAAAACTCAACACATCATCCAAAAGACGATGGCTAAACATACACAAAAAATATTGGAGAAGATATATCCAAATATATCATTTTTTTAAAATGGTGCCTAGTTTAACGCACTTGGAAGTGCGTCGGACTCTCAATTGTGGAATCGAGGGTTCGATTCCCCTCGCGGCAAGTATCCTTTCCAACATTTGTTTCCCACCAATTGGCGCATAATCGTAAGCCTAAGTGATATGAGCAACAGGAGGCCCGGAAACGACGTAGTGATAGTACACGGTGTGAGAAATACCAAGAAGCCATGGTTAGGTGTTCCAGCCACCGCAATGTGACTAAAATAATGTACAAAAGTCATTAAACCCTGTTCAAATATGAGGTCACGTATAAATCTTTTTTTGGAATACATATGCATGGACGCTTTAAAAGGCGATTATCGTGGACATAATCGCAGACAATTTTATATTCAATAGATATTTGATTACTTTTACAAGTGCTTTAAAACATTGTTCGAAATAAATAATAAAAAAGCAACATCAAACCTAATGGCCTCTTTGTCGTCGATTTCGTAGTTTTGCTGGTTGTTTTCATTGTTGTTTGTGTTTTGGTTGATGTGATAGTTGTGGGTGGTGAGGTTCTTGTTGTCTGTTTAGTTGTAGAAGATAATGTAGGTCTTATTGTAACAATGGTTTGTGTTGTAGATGACCCATATGGTGTAGGAGTGGTCGACACTGCTGTGGAGTTGATTGTTGTCACCGTAGGCGAGGTCGAAGTTACTGCAACAAAAGTGACCTTATGATAAAGTATATCCTCTGAATCAAATCCTTAAAATCGAACAGGATAATTGACCAATCGTTGGCCCTGCCCACTAACTGCGTTTGCCACGCCCATTGACTCCGACAGGAAGACCCCGTTCAAATATAAACGGCTTTATTTTGAAAAATTTATTGTTTGTAGCTTGCAACAAAAATGTAGAATATTTGGTTGGCGACTTTAACCACCACTTAAATAAGCACTAGTAACGGCGTTTAAGTCGCCTTACTAACAAAAAGCTTAACAAAAATGGCGGCCATTATCGGGATTCAAAACTAGTTTCTGGTCTAAAAGTACGATATCATTGGGCGACTGGTTATTTAATTGAGAGGCGCAGTTGGTCTATTGTATACCCTAGTGGTATGGTAAACAGTTACTCTCCAGTAATTTTGTTCTGTTTATATTTCAGGTGTCCTTTTTTTTACAATTTCAAATTCTTCTACACTCACATGTAATGATTGACAATATGGTGTGTGTCTAATCGTTTTTTGAAATAATAGAAATAACCAAATAATAATAATAAAGAAAATACAGAAATGATGTATCGCCGAATAACTCGTTGTCTATACAGTGCAAAATTCCTTTATGTCACAAGAACACGAAGATCACAATACCATTATCTCTTTAGTTGTTTTGTTACAAAGTTTAAAAATCAAATTGCATTGATGGTACACGGTATGGACATGTCGTAAAATACGAGGAATAATGTAATTTGATATACTACATTAACAATCCCTTTGCATTAATGATTTATTTTGCATATGTTCAACCAACGACACTTAACTTCCGTTTACAGTCTTTATCCTAAGGAAAGACCATGCTGCAAATGAATCTTCTACCTCGTAATCTCGTGTCAATGTAATAATGATTTACCTTGTAATCCTGTGTCAACATAACACCCAGTAGCGTCGAAACGCAAGGCAACGTGAGTCTCCCAGGCTACAGGAATTATTCTTATACCTTTGGCAAATATTGGACAATCAAGAGAGTTAGTCTGTATTGTATCGGAATCGGAGTTCCCTTGAAATATCTGAAATTTATATACATGTATATCGTCCAGAACCTCGCAACTCCAGCTGATTCAAGATTAGTAACGAGTTTGTTTTTTTCGCGAACCAACAAAATGTTAAAAATGAGAAAAGAAAAGTTCGCACTTTAACCCTTGCGTTTCTTGAATTGCTGTTCTTGTAAATGACTTCACAAACAAGAGTATAGCCGATGGATGCCTTTGCACCCGATTGATGAGTGAAGAGAGAAGTAAAGTTCATCATTTACCGCTAGCGTTTCTTGCAATACTGTTTTTGCATAGGACCTCCTGAGCATGAGCATATCCTATGGATGCATTTGCGCTCGGCTGAAGGGTGCTGGATAGTGTGCAAGAAATTAAGTCTTAAAAAATACATTATCCAAACATCAATATAATTTGATGTACATGTGCCTCAAATGAAAGTAAAAGTAATCTTTTGATAGTGAACACATATTGCAAGTCACGGGTCAATGCTTTCAGTATTTCCAGTGATATCAAAGCATGTCAAAGATGTAAAACGACTTCGACGAAAACACCACAAACGACGATAAACGACAAAGACTACGACAAGGCTATGGCAATACAAAGGGTTTCTATGCAAACAGCCGTGATGAAAATACAAGATGAAATGTATAAGCTAAACTAGTTGGTATGTACTAAGGCAAGGCATTCAGATCCCAAGCGCGTTACTGGTGATACCCGGGAAGTACGTGAATAAGTGGATTTCGTCGTAATGTATAGTAAATGGCGTTAAAGTTATTTTCCCATCACGAATCCATCACCTTAATCACTGAGCCACGTAGGTTTCCCATGTCAACTGCACAAATGAAGCTTGACAATTTGACAAACCATGAATTTTATCTAAAGAAAGTCTATGACGGTAGTGATGGGCTGACAATCCTACCTGCTCTACACCAATATCATTGTTAATGGTGTGCCACGTCGACCCATCTTCAGTATAGTTTACTGTGTACATGGTTAAGCGACTTGTATCTTGATGGCGGCCTTGTGTGAGTAACTCATTGATCATTGTCATATGATCGAACATTGCCTGAAAAATAATTTTCGGAAAATCGTTTTTACCAATCTTTTTTTTTTTTAGTTATAGCGAGCTAACTATCACGTCCGCTGTAGGATGAACGTGAAGCGTAGTGATTTTGTTACTCAAAACCAGTAAATCTGCTGCAACTTTAAAGGTACGACCAAATGGGTGTCTCGTACAAGATTGGTCTCTTAATACACTTTTTTGCGAATGATATTAAGAATGTATAAGATTGCTTATATAAATTGCAACAGAATTCTCGGTGAACTACATAGGATTTAGTTATAATTTTACTTTTTAGCAAAATGCATTCATTTCTTAAGACTTTTTGCTTTTAAAAAAGAAATTCCGTTTATGGTCGCTTAATGTACTTGGTCGCTTACATGTAATAGAAGTAGATATTCGAGCAAGACAGCATCACTAGATGAAGGAAAATCAAATGACGTTTGTTATTCTATCTAAGTCGAGAAATTGTAGATCTTTAATTAGATTTTCCTGAAGATAACCTAATCTACACTAAGAATAGAAAAGTCAGTAAGTCAGTCTTGGTAAGACCTTTCTATTCTCTAAGAAAATCGGGTAACAGGTTCTCTTTCTCACTCAAGCATTTACCCCCGTTCTTTGCACCCCAGCAGTAAATAAATACCTGAATGTCGTGTAGTAACGTGTATATGACGCCACGATAACGTCATTTTAAGAGAGATGCTACAAAGGTATTTGTGGCATTTGAAGGGTAGTTACGCGATAAAAAATGAATATGAGCGCATGCATGACATTTCTAACCATTACACATCTGTGCATCCGCGCAGTCTGATTAGAGTCTTCACTCTGCGCTCTGTAGATAGATACCGACCTAAAGCTTCTTCAAACTATCAGCGAATGTTCTAATTGCCCCGAATGGCTGTCCAGGGTGCTTAATGTGTGCGAGTCATGCACATGCCAAACGGTTGGAAATGTCACGCATAGGCTCATATGTTACTCTCAGAAATTGAGTTTTTTTTATGTGAATGATTTATTTGAAAGGATCACTTTTCCTTTTAATGCGGGGAATCACGTGACCGACGTTGTGTTCTCTATATACAGCGAAAAGAAAAGGAATAGTTGGGTTTCAAATGAAACCTTAGACGGTAGCGCATTTAATAGGATATGTGGCTGGGCTGAAAACCTACGCAGCTTGAACATATAGCTTCGAGTTCAACATCAATGTCGGTCACGTGATTCCCCGCATTGTATACGATTTGAATGAAAAGAAAAAGGCCAAAAAGACAGTACCTGTATATAATGACCTTTGCTATCCGATGAAGGAGACCATCCTCCCATCAGGGTGGTTCCATTTTGTAAAACAAAATCAGTTGTGTTTAGGCGTCCCCTAGATGGTGATGTTTGGACAATGGGATCGCCACGACTACTGGAGGCTGTTATATGATCGTCAGGTAGAGAACGTATCAGCTGGTCATTGCACAATAAGTCTTTACCTACATGTATAAGAATGGGTGGACTTTTGCTAAAAGTAAGTAACCGGTAAAGCAGGAAATATAAATTTCGGGACATCTATTTGATATAAAAAATCAGGATACTTCAAAACAAGTCGTTGACAAAAGCGATGTAGTTAATGAAAATTGTGTATAATTTGGACGAGTTTTTCATACACCCCAAATACACCCCTCTCCTAATAATAAAACAATTCGCATAATTCTACTCTAGCGATTTCACCATAGTACTTTTGCGATGTTCTCTGCTTACCACCAATCATCTCTACAGAAGCAATAGAAATATTCGCAAAGGCAATGACGATTTTTTATGCGTTTTTTAGTGATACGCAGTTCTCATTATGGATGTTTACTGTCGAATAATATGAATTAAATTACATTTTATTCAGAATAAAACTATTGGAAAGTAATTGATAAATTTAAGTATAGCTCGAGTCTACTTGGAATAGGTTGACATCCATAAATTAACACGAATAAAATCAGATAAATCTTCAGTTGATCAGCACATACAATGAGATCATTATGATGTAACCGAATATACATATACCAGTCGGTAAAGGACCTCCCTAGTGCTCGAAACCAACCAACTAAACAACCAACCGACCAAACAAACAAACAACAAGTAATTGAATAAATGATCGTATCCAGGACTAGTCAACTAGTCATATAAAGAACTGAAAGTAAAGTAAGGTAGAAGGGTCGCTCTTTATTCAGAAAATCTTGAACACATTGAAAAGTTTCGACCCTGGTCAGTCTGCGCAATACACACAATCTGACCAGATTCGATACCTTTTGCCTTTTTAAGGAGGTCCATTTTACTTTGACAGCTCACTTACATGAAATCAAGAAAACTTACTTGTAACAGAAAATATGCAATTGTGTACCAAGATGCCTGAAAAGAAAAGAAAATTAAAAAATCCGATCATGTGTGAAATTCTTTGGTAAAATGTAAAGTTTATGTATTACAGTCAATGTGAAGGCTCCATTGCGCAAAATACATGTACATGTATTTCAATCTCAAATCAGAATCACGCCTCCACTCACAGAGCTCTGGAAAAATGTAGAACATAAAAAAAAAAAAAATACTTGTTACTAGCAATTTTTTTAGTATCCATGTTTTCTATACGAAATAGGCAAAGTATTGTAAATTTAGTCAACTAGAAATTGATATCTGTAACATCTTTAAATTAGGACCAGTTTGAAAATGTGTCATGTGGTATTTGGGTTAAACAAACTGACGACTAAACATATACCAGATGAAACAAAGTAAACATTTGAACGGCTAATCGTCCTTTCAAATCGTGACGATGTCACGATGTAATTGTATCGAAGTGTCCATTTATAAACAAATTTCAATTCCCGATCATGTCCTTTCTGTTTCCTCCGAGAAGCTTATGACCATCCGCCGAGGCGATTCAAATGAGTACCCACAACATACGGCTTGGTATTAGCATATTAACTATGTTATTGTTGTAGCCTATCTTATCAAAACTTAGGTTCGTAAAATCTTGTCTTTGACTAGTATACTTGTTTACTGTAGTATTCCGCGCAAATGTTGTGGAGAGTAAATGAATGATTGCAAGGGGCTTAGCATCAATTTCATATTTGGGTGGCTGGAGCGCATAGCCCGTGGTCTCCTGAGTATCGTTGGTAACAGTAATATCACAACCTACATGGTTAACCAGGATCTATTTCTACGATATAGATGCGAGGAGGTGTGCTTATTATAGCCAAAAGTATATAAACAAAAAATGAAGAAAAAAAAAAAAAAAAAAAAAAAACTGATACAGATTTAACTCGGTTAGAATTATTCGACATGATTTCATCATCATAAAAAGTGACTTTTTGCATGAACATCCTGCGATATCATCGATTACGAATTTTTAGGGACTGGTATAAAATTGACCACACATTTCTAGGGGTCGATATGAATTGGAAATTCCAGAGTCAATGACGACCACACCCTCTGATCTTCGACATGACAGTTCAACTGAGGTAATTTGTAAAATATGTCAGTCAGATTTGCTCAATTGGTCTAACACTTAATCTCAAACCCCAAGATCACGGGTTCGAGCTCTGGGATCACCAGACTATGTAACTAATTTCCTTTTGGATAAGACGTTAAACTGAGGTCCCCTGTTACGGTGCTATCCATCGAGTACTTTTAAGAACTAGGCGGGGCTCTTAGCAGTATCCTTGCATTATCCCCCGTAACACCTAATCGTATTCTTGGAGGGAATGTGCTACGGTATCGACGATAGATAAACGGATATACACACACAAAATATACAGTCAGAGACATATAAAATAAAAGTAAATCGTTGGTTGGTGGTCGTTATTAGAGCTGTAAATCGAAGCAGTTTTACCAATAACCTCGTAACCAAGCTGTAGTTACGAAGTTTTGGTAGTCAAGCGAAATAGATTGAACTAGCTGTAGATACGATATAGTAGTCTCGAAACTTATTAAGGTGCTTAACATCAATGCACAATTTAAAAAAAAATCAGGTTCGGACTTAATCACGATTTGATTCGTCAATCGAACTTTTGATTGTCAGTGGCGATCAGTATTTTATTACCTAGGGACCGCTCATCCTTTCCGACTATTTGTCTCACACCAATGGGTCAATAACCGTAGACTTATGTGGGATAGCAGCTGGGGGCCAGGAAAGGATTCAATGGTAGCACTGGTGTGAGAAATACCAGGAATCCAGCTAGGTGCTCCAGCCGCCACGATATAATTGAAAGATTGTTGAAAGAAGCGTAAAACCCCATTCAAACAAAAAAAACAAAAAAACACAAACAACCTCGTGTTGCAATGGGATCTTTGACTGAAAGCGGCGATCCGTGAACTATTCACCACATATAACAGTAGGATCCTTAATCGTCAGTGGCGATCCGTCGATTATTTACCACATATCACAACGTGAACTTTGATTGACAGTGGCGATCGGTCATTTATTTACCCAGTATTGAGATGGGATATTTTATTGAAAGTGGCGACCCATAAAATATTTACCACGCATCACAATAGGATCTTTGATTGACAGTGGCGATCCGTGAACTATTTAACACAATTCAAATAGTACCTTTAATGGACAGTGGCTTTCAATAAATTGATTAACACATATTGTAAGAGAGCTTTGATTAACAGTGGCGATCCGTGAACTATCTAACACAATTTAATAGTACCTTTAATGGACAGTGGCTTTCAATAAATTGATAAACACATATTGCAAGACAGCTTTGATTAACAGTGGCGATCCGTCATTTATTTAACACATATCATATGGAATATTGGTGATCCGTCTATCATTTAGCATCTGTAAGAAAATAATATCGAAATGTTTCGAATAAATTTCATATTCAGATACATGAACGAATATCTTAATAATACATTAACATGTCTTGAACCTATTTATTTTACATCGATTGGGAAACAAATCCTTCCAACTTAGATTAATACCTCTTGATTCTGCTTCCTGGAAAATACATTAGTACTTGCGCGGATCATCTGGGCCAAGGATAGAACCAAGGTGGACAGTCGCACATAGAAATCGAACTTAGATACTCCTGATCAGGAAGTCGACGCTCTACCTCTCGACCACAGACACCTCACAAATATATATGAATCCATGCGTGATATTTCCAACCATTAAACAAGTGCGCCAAGTAAAGATTCGCACAGTCTGATCAGAGTCTTCACTATGCGCTCTGTAGATAGATTCTGTCTCAAAGCTTCTTTGTGTTAACAGCGAATATTCTAAATGCCCTAATTGGCTGCCCAGGCTGCTCTGTACCTGCACTTCACGCACTTGTGAAATGGTTGGAAATGTCGCGCAAGGGCTCATATTATACCATAATATCAATATGTGATAACTGATTTTTTTACTAATTAATCGAAAGAACCTACCTATAATTATGACCAAAAAGCTATCCATTTGTGCTCACCGGATATGAATAATGTCGGTTATATTTACATTCCAGTGTTTAGAAGGAGTTAAATTTCGCAAACATCACATCTACGGAAGGAAGTTTTTCACGTATTTAACCTTAGTAAAGTGTTGCAGTCGTATTGTAATGAACTCGTGTGGTGACCTTTTTTTCATGGAAAGGTAGCTTAGTTGGAATGCTTTTAATCATATACTTGATCAGTCGGTGTCAAGGAAATGATTTTTCACTATCTTGAGAAAAAAAATTCGTAAGAAAGAGACAGATGTTTATATGTATGTAAGATCTTACAAGTAAAAGGGTTATAAGAAAATATAGCCGTTTACATTACCACTTTCTTAGGCAAACCAAAATCGTGCATTCTCGATGGATTATCCCTCGATAATTTCACCTATTATCAAATGATAACCTCGTTGTTTTGATAGATTTATAGGCCTACTTGGTTTCGCTATTTCCGCGCTTCCGAGTGTCATCTCTGACAAATACACATATGAGGTCATCATGACGTCATGAAATTCACACTCGGCATGACGCCTCTTTTATATGAAAATTGTCTCAACTCTGCTATTGAGAAAGAAAGAAATCGATTTTTTTCAAATTAGATCTACACATCTTTTATTTCATGAGCTATGGAATGTATAATTTCACTAATGGTGAAGCCACCCGTGAAAATAGACTTTTGTTGTGGATCGAAGAAAAGATAACTTGAACCTACGCGGAAACTAACTCTTGAACTCTATTCAGGTTTCTTTAATCTGAAGTCATTTTGACATTCTACATGGAGCTTTTCCATTGGGCTTTATTTTGACAGTCTAAAGAGTAAATCTTCAATCGCGTCTGCCAATCAAATATTCAGTCGACCAATGAAATCATTCATTTATATCAGAAGTGAGTTTTGAAGTCCAACATTGGCAACAATCTTTGTTTACCCTTTTTGTTGCTTTGGTGACTAAAAAGTCGTAAATACAGCTTATTCAAGGTATAGACAAAAATCAGGCTGAATATACGTGCTGTCATATTTTAGTTTTCACTGTCTGCTTGTCTCTTTAAAGTCAGAATTATTTAAAACATGATTTAATAAATAACCATTTAACCACAATGAGTGCATCAAGTTTTGTCAGACCATTTATTTTCATACAATTTTATTTGATGAAAATCCGATTTTTTTTCCTTTTTTTGGGGGGGGGGGGTTAGAAAACATAGTTGATAATGAAGAATTTGCTTGTAACAAGCAATTTCTTCATTTTCCACAATGTTTTCCAAAGCTCTTACTCTTGCAGGCGTCAAAAAACGTCACTGTGTAGGAATGGTGTAAACGAACCCCTTTATAAGTCATATTTCCGTACCAATCAAGGTCTTTATACATTGTACAGACCTGGACAAAACAAGCGTATCGATCAAACATACGTTAATAGTACAAATTCACGGGATGTTCACGTTTAAAACATCTTTCATACCATGTCGTCGTCACCCTGCAATTAATGGATTCCCGCCGTCAACCAGAACATCGATTAGCGAATCAAATTATCCGTTTAGACCGGAAGTAAACGTTGGCCCCCCCTAAATAATTTGGACAATTGGTAGTCTTGTATGTCACTTTTGGGGTTCCGTATTAAACAGTTTCCTCATGAGGACCTCGAATACCTTTTGAATTACAAGTACCGTGTGGTTAGTTTTCAAAGATACGGTCATCGCAAACATTTGTCGATTGCTATATCTACGCGATATATTTGTATCATTCACTATCCTTTAACACTTTTCTTGTTTGGCAAAATTTTAGACCTGTCCTTGTTTTTCTACAATGTTTTCTTGATTATAAAATAACAGGGACGTAAAAACCAGGGACTTAACAGAAAAGGGTTAAAGATTTTTGAAGCCAGTACATGGACCTATCTGCAGTGTGCACAATCTAGGATCCTGTCGGTAGACATGCAATCGAAGGAAAATCGAGGGTGGGAAGTTCGAATCCCTGTTGCGCTGCCGGTCACGTCTGTATATCCTTGAGTAAGATCAAGGCTAGGAAGCAATTGAATAAATGAATTTCGTCGTGATATAACCGATTGATTGGATGGGGTTTAACGCCGCCTTTAACAGTATTTCAGTTTTATCGCGGTGGCTGGAGAACATAACAGTGGATTCCTGGTATTTTTCACTTCAGTACTACCACTACATCATTTCCTAGCCTCCAGCTGCTATCCCAAGTAGCTTTACGATTATCCACCCATTGGTGAGACACAAATGTCGGAAAGGATATGTGCTGCCGCCGAGGAACGAACCCATTGCATCCCATGACTGAAGATTAGGAGTCTGACGCGCTACCGACTGCGCTATAACGGCGGCTAATATAACCGAACGATTGGTCAAAGCGATATTAGCCTCCATTCAAAAAATTTAACCGATTAAACATCTATTTATGTTGTGTGGATGTTCTGAGACGTAATAAGATTTACTGTAAATCAAGTCAAATAATATGTAACGAACATTTTTTTCTGAAGGAGGGGGAGGGGTTAGAGACTATGTAGTAATATATTTCTAAAAGAAAAAGCCTGCTCAAACTTAATAAAGAAGGGGGAAAAAAAAAAAGAATAAAGAAACAACAAGAAACTTAAAACATATTTTGCTCACGAAGGGCTAGACATTTAAAAGTAAATTGTCAATTGTTTTGGTCGGTTTTTAATTCAAATGCTAGAAGAACAAAAAATAGTCTTGAGTCAGATATAAAACAAAGAAACATTCCACTCCAAGCCGATTTTTGTGTATATCTGTTTGATTTCATTATCTTTCGCTGTTGTAAACCTCGCCCCACATTCTTACTACACTAGGCTGGGACCCGTGACAGATGATCGGAAGATTAATCCCTTCTTTTTGTATTAAATACTTACAAATGGTCAACCCTTTATCATTACGATATCCCTAAGTCTTATTGTTAACTTAAAATCACGTGGTTTGATGACGTAATTTTTGCGCATGCTCAGATTATTCTGGGAAACATGGCAGCTATGTTGAATTATATTCGCCTACAAGGTATTGTATAGTCTTATTTGTAATTAGAAATTCCATCGCTTCTTTTACACTCGACAGAAAGGTTCATCGGCTTTTAACCCATTCCCTTACATTCCGCTTTTTAAAGTTTAGGGTATTGAAACCGTATCGTTTTCAGCCTCCTTTTCATGTAATATATATAAAGGTTTAATTTTCTACAAAAACCTGTGCCACTCGTCTAATTCCATCTACTTTAACCCATTACCAAATGACAATATATAAGACTGGTCCAAATTGAAAGAAGACGCAAACGGCAAATTTCATGTTGAAGGCATTCATTGTCTTTTTGAGTTAGAAAGCATTGTGAACATTGATGAAATTGCTTAGAACAAGCAATTTCTTCTATGTCCACAATAATTTCAAACACTTTTTCTTGAGATGTATAAAAAGGAGTGATTGTGCGGTAATGGTTAAGTGAAAACAAGTTGAAAATTTAAAAATTGAAGAGTAAAGAGATTTGTGTGAACATTTTAATGTAATGCACCTTTAACGTTTTTTTTTTCACGCAAGCTATAGATCATTGCTGTTGTTGGGGTTGTTTGAAACCCGCTATTACATTGAAATGATTTGTTGCCTTCGTAGCATAAAGCGTATGGCGTCTATATTGCACGCGGTCGTCCTTTTTTAGTTGTGATTCACACATGAAAAAGCCAAATTGAATATTATACATAGCTATTATACATATTATTGTCGGGCGACCAAATTATCTTAACTACAGTTTTTTCAAGCTCTAGCTACGATATTTCGGTCGCCCATCGCCCACATATTTTTTTATCGGATTAATTTGTATACATACTTTTCTGTTTTGTGGTTGTTTTCCTTTCGTTTTTTCACATGTTCAGAATTTAAAATATTCTAACATAAAATATATCGAATCTTGCCTACAATAATGATAATAAATGATAAAATGCTAAGCATGTACCCATGGCGATTTAAGATTTTGATTGCAATAGTGGCTCTTTTTTAACTATCAAAACGTCAGCTTTGATGGCTTAAGTTAACATACAAACTTTTGAGGTCGTCTCAAAGTTCAACGAGTGTAAACTGCCACCAGAGGCTTAACCACTTAAGCCATAAAAGTAGTTCTTATTTATCATAGGAATATTGCAAACTTTATTCAAATTTTAGAAAATCTTTCAAAAACATGCTATTTAACCCATTACCACCGATTTCGTTTTTTAAGCATCTCATAAAAGCTTTGGAAAACACTGTGGGCAATGAAGAAAATGCTTGTTACAAGCAATTTCATCATTATCCACAATGTTTTCTACTCAACAAGGGAAATATTTTCTAAATTCAACCAACTTGAACCAGTCTAAGATTTTGGCATGTTGTAATGGGTTGATTCCTGGGTTACTCCTGGATAATCTTTGGCACAGTAGATTACTTAACAAAACAATGCTTTACCAGTTTACAGTGCCTTCAGTACTTTGATTCATTTTATACCCAAGCAAAGAGATATTCTAAGGTAACATAGAATTTTCATCTTTTCTTTTCTTTTCCAGGGTTCTTTGTGATAGTTTCGATTGTTGGTAAGATTACAATATCAATTTCCTACTGACAGGCCAGTTTCTCTCTTAAATTGGTGGTAACTACTAAAGGACAAATGCATTTTACAAACAGTAATTTTCTTGAGTCTAGGTAATTGACCATTCGCTGGTCCCGCCCACTTACTTTTCTTTGCCACGCCCACCAACTCTGACAGGAAGTCCCGCTATTGAATCTGTAGTTAGGACGTTAAATTCGCCAAACCAAATAAATGGCGGCCAATGCCTAAGTATAAATCTCGTTTCTGGTCTAAAAGAATGATTTCATTGGACGACTGTTTTTTTTTTTTGTTTTTTTTAAATGCCGCGATTGGTCAATTTCCTATTCGAGACACCGAAAGTACAGTTTATATGAATCTTAATGGGTAAAACTGTGTGCAGCTAAATAA
The DNA here is from genome assembly GCA_946902895.1 of Fragum fragum. Classification (NCBI taxonomy): domain Eukaryota; kingdom Metazoa; phylum Mollusca; class Bivalvia; order Cardiida; family Cardiidae; genus Fragum; species Fragum fragum. The sequence continues at coordinate 47,366,272 of OX336372.1, forward strand.
GGCCATAGACGATTTCACATAAAATGGCTTAGATCTGCAGGCACAGCATACCTGTTGGCACGTTACTTTATCTTATGTTTTAAAGCCACAATTAATGTTGTTGTATTTTTTTATTATTTTCTAAATTTATTTATCTTATCATTTATTTTTTTTTTAACATAATCATATATTTTGTAAACGGTTGAAGGGTTAGTTTTATTTAGTAAAGAGTAAAGAGAAAATGTTACCAAACCCCTTGAACCTTACAGTATTAACAAACGCACAGACACCCAGACCGGTATGTGAACCCCTACAGGCGCCTGACAATGGCATGACAAGCTGTTCATCGAATGGTGTCCAAACGTATGTATTTTTTGTTGCTTATTCTTTATTATATAAATGTATTCACAAATTTTCATTATGAGAAAAGATTCATTACGTCCTCGATAGACAAAAAAAAAAAAAAAAAAAAAACGTAATGTGCATGAAATGAACAATTACGATATAAGCATAGCTAGATGACGTCATTTTTTCGGAAAAATTACGCCAGGTCACGAAAAGCGTTATTCTAATTTAAAAAAAGGTTGATTTTAGACTATTTTTTTCAAAATCTTTTATAGTAAAAGTTTGTTGGTATATTTTATATTCAGTAGTGATGTAAACCTTGTATTGGATTCTCGCCGCCTAGGAAAAGTTGATATTTCTCGCCGCCTAGGAAAAATGATATTTAACGAGACAAAATCAAACTTTTCTAAGCGAGATGAATCCAATACAAGGTTTTTGTATCACAAATATAACATGGTATTCCAAAAGATGTCTTTTATTCTCACGTTGCTTTCTTTGTTTCGTATACAAAACAGACATCAAGATTTTTATTGTCTTACACATAAGTAAAGTCAAAGCGCGTGATTTTGCAGTTTGTTTGTTGTTGTTTTTTGTCTCGGGATCTAAAATGGGTTCAAAGGTACACAACTGCTGATAATCGGAGAAAGGGACTTTTTTCTCGATTTCCTTCAAGACAATTTAATCTTTGCCTCCTGTACAGTAGAAAAACACGCTTAACCAATTAATATATTACAGAATTTGGACTGGTTCAAATTAAAAAAAAAAACAACAAAAAAACTGCAGACGATAATATAAGGTTGAAAAACTTTTTCAATTGTTCTTTTTGTCTTTTTTTGTCTGTGAAAAACAATGTGTTAAATGCAGAAATTGCTTGTAACGAACTGTTTCTACATTTTCCACATTGTTTTCTGGACCTCTTTCTTGAGGGGCATCACTTTTTACTAATAAAACTAGACTTGATTAAGATCAGTTTGTTTTATTCTATCTTGTTTTTAATGGGGTTTAACGCCAATTCTAACTAAAGTTCAATCATATCTCGGCGGCTGAAGCACGTAACCAAGGATTCCTGGTATTTCTCACTAGAGTACTACCACACTATTCTTTCCTAGCCCCCAGCTGCTCATCCGACTTAGGTTAAAGACCATCCACTCATTTGTGGGCGACAAATGTCTGAAAAGCTATTTGGCGCAACTAGTGATCGAACCTTGTACTTCACGGTGGAGAGGATGGCGAGCTTACAACTGCGCTATGGCCGCAGCTTAAGACAGATCTACGCTTAAATACCATCCACTCATTTGTGGGCGACAAATGTCTGAAAAGCTATTTGGCGCAACTAGTGATCGAACCTTGTACTTCACGGTGGAGAGGATGGCGAGCTTACAACTGCGCTATGGCCGCAGCTTAAGACAGATCTACGCTTATGACAGAGATCAGATACAATTGAGAAAGGAAAACATTTTTTTAACTTAGGAGAACATGTATTATTTTAGTTTTGGTTTATCCTTATTTCTTGTTTATTTTAGTTCGGTTGTGACGAAAGCTTTAAGCTCATAGAGTTGTTCTCGAACGCTCACAATCCAGGTATTTTCATGTCCTCGAAATTGAGGAAGTAGCTTAGACCCGCTGCTACCCAATTTTACAGCAGGGTATAGACTGAGGCTGGCTATTAAGTGCCTTGCCCATAAACACATCCCGGTGACGGTGGGGCTCGAATCCGTGATCTTCAGATAATAAATCAAGCACCTATATCACTCGGCCATCGAATAATACACGGAGAAATATTTTTCTGTTATTTTCTTATGAATAAAACGCTTTATTGAACTCTCGTGTTCCAGCTAACCAAGTACCAAACCATACATCTTTAGGACTAGTCAAAAGTTTAAGAAATTGTTAACTACCAGCGTGTTAAGCCTTGTCATGCTGAATAAAATCCTTAGACAGAATTGCATTAAAATCAAAGGGCTAAAAGCAGTAGAGTGCCTTACATTGTGGGTCATTATGATTAAACAGGAGATTTAGACTAAGATCAACCGGCACATATGTACAGGCTGATCGTATTCTAAACTTCCTGCCAAATCAGGAATATTCCGGGACCAGCAGAACACGGGTTAAATTTGTAAAAGAAGCGATATGTATGGTCCAGGATATTGAGAGGAAAAGGAGAAAGTCCTTTTTATAAGCAGTGTCTCCTTTTCTTGCCATATTTTTTCATTAGAAAATTTTAAAATGCCAGATTTTTTCGATATGAGTTTGTTTATTTTCAGAGTTTGTAAAGCGACATGCAATGTAGGTTTCGGATTCTCGACCGGTGATAGCTCAATAGAGAAGACATGTTCAAACGGTGTTGGTAGTTGGCAAGGAGGGAAAGAGTTTCCGGATTGTAAATGTAAGGCTCAGCTCGGCTCAAGAAAAACTATATGTATACTCCCGATTTCTTGTGGAATATGCCAAAAACAAGTTATCAAACTAACAAACATTTAACCAATTCACTCACAATCCCTCCCTTTAACGCCCCTTAAGAAAAGGGATTTGGAATATATTGTGGAAAAATGAAGAAACTGCTTGTATAAAGCATATTTTCATTATCTTCAATGTTTTTTCTATCCAAAAAGACAAAAAGACAGGAAAAAATCAATGAACTTTAAATTTGGACAAGTCTAAAATTTTGATGTGTGGGAATGGGTTTACCGGTTTGGGATTACTTTTACGGGAATGCTTTGTGCGCAAGAAAACAACATAGATCCGTACCCATTTTCTTTTTCTTACTGTATATAAAAAAAAAAAAAAAAAAAAAACCAAAAAAAGGCAAACAAACAACAACAACAACTTACAAGGATGGTGAAATATTGATAGACGAATTTACTTGTAAACTTGAATATTTAGAGATTGTGAAGAATTCTCTTAGTTTTTTTCAACCCATTTCCACACCATGTCGTTTTTTAACTTCCTGAAGGAAGGAAAGTATGGAAAACAACAAGGAAAAGGAATAAATTTCCTTTTAACAAGCACTTTATACTTTTATAGCAATGCTGTCTGCCTTCCAGTTATCACTTACGGTTCAATTCAATGCGATTGTAATTCTCATCTGACAATTCTTTCAATTTATACAAGTCTGAACATTTGTTGCTTTTTAATGGGTTTAACAAGAGGAAATCGTGTGCAAGACCTTCCATTCTCGCACATAGAGCCAAACTTTATGTCATCATTTCATTTCTGTGAGTGGTTTCACCAACCCAAACGAGTCCCCTTGTGGTTTGCAGTCCACTACGATCGCCGACCAATGGCTTTGTAAGCTGTTCAGGAAACGGTATCACAGTGTAAGTATAATCTATTTCATATATGGATTTCAACCGTCTTGCGTAAATGGACCTCCTGGATGATACGAAAAGTATCGATCGTATTGATTGGACCACGCATATTGACCAAGGTTGAAACCTTTTGCTCTCTTGCGATTTTCTGATCCTAGAATGAACAGTCATTCTTATTAGAACGCGACTTCTGATTTACCTCTGCTGGATTCCGTTTCTTTTTCGTTTTTTTGATTATTTGTCTCTCACCAACGGGTCGATAATCGTAGACCCATGTGGGATAGCAGCTGGAGGCTAGGAAAGGATGTAATAGTAGTTCTGGTGTGACAAATACCAGGATTCCATTGTTAGATGCTCCAGCCGCCGCGATATAACTGAAAGATTGTTGAAAGCGGCGTAAAACCCCATTCAAACAAAGAAATCAAGTTTTGTTGTTGTTGTTGTTTCAAGATACACCCGAAAGATCCATTTTCGAATGACTACTCCTACAACAAATTTTTTAAGCGAATACAATCCTAAAAAACTAGATCAAATTGCCTTTTTAGACACGTGTATTTCGATTTGCATATCAACTAAATTTGATTGAGTGAAAAAAGGAAAACACTTGTAATTACAAATTATATTCATGCATTTTACCCACAGTCTTAATTACTTGAGATAATATTCATACAAATTTGTCCGATCTACTTTAACACTGATATTCCAAAAGATTTATGTTAAACGTGTATTTTGAAATTCGTCAATTCTATTATAATAAAGTTCGGGGAGGTTTGTTTAATTGAATTTAAAAACCCATTCCAACTCAACCCCTCCTTTTTACGCCCCTCAAGAAAATAGCTTTTGAAAACATTGTAGAAAATGAAGAAATTGTTTGTATCAAGCAATTTCTTCATTATCCACAATGTTTTCTATCCAAAACGATGAAAAAGTTAAAAATTCATTCAACTTGAAATTGTCGTCTGCAGCTTCTTTCAATTTGGACCAGTCTAAAATTTAGCTGTGTTGGAATGGGTTAATTAAAAAGAACTAGTTTGAAGTTACGAGGTTTGCCTACTGACGAAATGGTGATATAGGTTGTTCTAATTTGTATTTGAAATACATAGGCTCATTTAACCAATTGACTAATTACGATTTTCAATCACAGAACCAATCGACCAATCAAACCAGTTATTTAGACAAGAAGTGAACTTTAAACTCCAACATAGGCCGAATTTTATTTGCAACTTTAACTCCGATTTACACAATTCTTTCTATGCTAAAGAAAACGATTTTTCTAGACCCACAAGTCTGAAACTGTAGTCTGCAACTTCTTTCAGTTTGTACTTCTCTAAACATTTGCCGTCTGATAATTGTAACATAGTTACAATTAGGACTTGGAAGAGATCATATGAATGATGAATTTTTTATTTACCTGTTTTCCCCTTTAGGACTTGTACTGCAACATGCAAGAGTGGATACAAATTTCAAACAGGAGAGATCTCGATTAAGAAGACTTGTTCAGAAGTATCTGGGGGATGGAAGGGCGGAGAAAATCTACCAGATTGCACAGGTACGAGTTAAATGGAGTTTTCTTTAATAGATTGGGAAAAAAGACCGACAATACGATGCAGACAACAAGATAATATAAAAACATGGCAACGACAATGAGAAAACGAGGATACGACTGAAGTAACAAATGTACGACGACACGAAAATATAAATACGAGAGTACGATGGTGAGAGTACGGGAAAAGTTGTCTTCTTTTTGTCGTCGTGTTCTCTTCGTAATAGACTCATATTCTCTCGTGTCTCACCATCATTCTTTGTTTTCTGTATTACGAACTCTTAGTGTTATCACAGTCGTACTCTTTTGCCCTCAACGCCGTAGCATTATCCTTAAATTCGTATTATCGTGTTCTTGTTGTCGCACCATCGCATTATCGGCGTCATAGTCTCGCGCTTACCTTGTCTTTCCCTCGTATTCTCGTGTTATCATTACCGTACTGTTACATCTCGAGTTCCATTGTATTGCAGATTTACGCGATGATCTTAATTATATTCCGTCGGCGCATGAGCGAGCGAAAACTCTTTTCCGACAATGATTACTATCATTGCTTACTTAACAAATTAAACTAGTTTTCATTAGCAGTCTTCACTTTCTGTAAACTGACCCACCGTGGCTGTCAATCAGAGAATCAATCGACCAGTCATGTAATTCATTTAGACCGGAGGTGTCCTTTGAACACCATAATTGGCCGGCAGTAATGTGAAGCATTTGTATTGGCTTGGCGACTTAAATCTGTACCTACAACTTATTCAAGCTGTAGTTACGACAATCAGGTCGCCAACCAATTATTTTACTTGTAAGTTACGTGTTACTTGTCATGAATCCTGCATTATAGCGCCGTTTAATATCGAAGTGGGCGTGGCCAGCGGAGTCTGTGGGTGGGGCAAGCGATTCGTCAATTAAGAAAAAAAATCTGTCAGTGTTAAAAAGGGAGACAAACGATGAATATGCTTAATGAAAAGTTGAAATCTTGAAGACAGACATTCTTACACAAAAGCATTGTGTCAACAATTTGGTATCTTTATTTCAGTTGACAAATGTAACTCACCATTACTACCAAGTATAAAAGATGACAAAATCACCGCCTCCTCAGTGTGGGCAGGAGCTAGAACGTATTATTTTGGTCCTGAACGAGCTAGGATGAATTCCTCTGTGACAACCTCTGGCTCTCTAGTGTTGGCTGGGGGTTGGAGACCCGCTAAAAATACTGTAGATCAATATATACAGGTAATGATTTATGATCATCTCTTACCCATTTATCGAAAAATACTATCTTAAGGCTGACCAGGATCATTCTCTTCCATACCTATTAGATTTCCCGTATGAGAAAATATCACTCTACAATACAAAATTATCACTCTAGCTTACATTCGTTTTTTAAGGGGAAATTTACATACGATCCTAATGAATGGCCTAATTTGTATTCTGTCTCAATTTAATTTTAAAGAATGGTGCAAAGTCATTAGCATGCGAAGCTAATATCTTGGTTTATTTACAACATGAAATTGTGGATTGGAGAAATATTGTATGTTTTAAATTACCAACTGATTGAATTATTTGTGGAATACCGTTAGGACCATCACAATTACCTGTGATAAATCGGATTGCGAGGCTCGATATTACGACCGAAAAACGCAATTGCACCAATGGTATTCCTAACCAACCAATACATCTTTTCTTCCTCTTAACGATCATGCAGAATCTAATTGCCTTTTATTCTAAAGCAAAGAGTACAATTTTTCTCTCTTTTTCCCAGGTAGAGCTATCTGTCCTCACGAGAGTTACCGAGATTGCCACAGCAGGGCGTGTCGTGTTGTCAGGGGATACAGCCAATGAGTATGTTACACGATACCGCGTCATGTACAGTAAAGATGGCGTTACTTGGGAACCTTACAGTAGTGCCAAAGTTAGCGATCAGGCACGTATTTCGTCATTTCAAAAGGAAACTTATTATAAGAACTGAATTATCTCCCTTTGATACACATCAACGATGAAAAGAAAATGAAATTTAAATGAATCCGTTTAGTACGATTCATTATGTGATGATTTCTCATGACTGTGAATTAATTTATGGTATATTGACAGATTTCGGCTATTTCATTGCAGTCTTTGCAAATATGATCAAAAGAATTTGCACTTGCGTGAGTTTACTTGCAAATTTATTACATATCAATAATGAAAAAGAACAGATTAAAAGAAAGAAAGTAAAAAATAGTATGAAAATTAACTGAAATAAAAAGACACAATTATCTTGGTTATGTAGGCCTTGAAAACATCTTGCTTCCTACATTCCGATTAACTGAAAAATAGTTTTATATTCCCTTTAAAAAAGGTGCGGAAACATATTTTGTATTATTGCACACAATAAAAATTCAAAACATCGTTTGAACCTATCCCCATATGGTCCTGCTTATGAAAGCCCGCAAAGAAACAAGCTTTTTAAAATATTGAGGATAATGAAGAAATTACTTGTTACTACCATTTTTCCCATTATCCGAATTAACCTAAAAAAACAACAACAACAACAACAAAACAACAACAAAATAAAGTAAAATAAAAGAAAATTAAAAATATCATCAAATATAACTTGACATCTGCAAGATATTTGAATTAGTCTTTAATTTTGTCATCTTGACATGGGTTAAATGAGTACATGCATAATCTTTTCCAATTTGGCACATCGCAGCGGCTGGAGCATCTAACCGTGGATTCCGAGTCTTTCTTACACTAGTACTTCCACTACATCCTTTCCGAGCTTCCAGTTACTCATCCCCATGTAGGGTTACAATTATCCACCCATTATTTGGAGATAAATATCGGAAAGGATATTTTCCGCGTCCGTGGATCGAACCCTGTACCTCATAGATGTGGGTCCGATGCGCTACAAACTGCACTATGGCCGCGACCTTCTGTATGAATATGCTACGAGGCTTTATATTGTGTGGTTATGCTTTTTTATGCCGCCCAAAATTCAAACAATATTTTCGAAATCTCTTAATTATTTCAGTTTTTAGATGGGAATATCGACAACGTCACACCGAAAATCAACACCCTGGCTTGTCCATTTGATGCTAAATATGTTAGAATTAACCCACTCGCCTGGCACGAACACATTGCCTTGAGATTCGAACTCTACGGTTGTGATTCGGACGGGACTGTTCCGGCTTGTATGTATAAACAATCGTGCAGATGTGAACCTTGGTGTAATTAACTGAATAAATAAATTATTGAACTATGTATGATCCACACGCCCTTGTAGAACGGAATCCGCTTCACCTGCTCATACAGTCTGATTAGGTTTTTAGGTTCAGCCCTCAATAAAGAATGAAAGTACTGAAAGTACTGTTAGCTAATTAATCATGGTTTTGTCAAGTAATTTTTATCATAAAAGGTTATTTTGATGAGAAAAATAATCTGGAATTCTCCTGAACTTTTCCGGCCACTTTCAACCTATCAAATTACAGAGAATATAATATCTGACTCAAATTTAAGTGTTAAGCATCCGTTTGGGAGCATATTTAGGCAAAATTTTCTTACCAAGGTTTCAGAAACATCGATACCTTCCAGTTCATTCTCGAGCTATCCATTTTGAGTTCAAGCTATCAACTGTAACTATATATATTTTTGATGGGTTTCAAATTGAATTGGGTGAACATCATGTACTTTACAATTAATCTACATTTTTATGTACGATATTTTATTTGTAGGTAGCTCTAACATCGATATACCGATAGCACCAACACCCACACCCTACACTACCACACCAACCACAACAATAGGTAATTGGTATTATAGTAAACTTAAACTTAGAGCATACTCGTATTTTAAACATTGTGACGAAGGGTCGCTCTTAAACAATCGAGCGAGAGTTTTTTCATGTCCCTGAGCGAAGGAAGTGGTTTAAACAATCTGCTACCAAATAGTGCAGCAGGCTATGCTGTGGCTGACTATAAAGTGTCTTACCCATACGCGTCACTGACGGTGGGGCTTAATTAAGCCAACGCCTCTATGATTACAATATACACGGGGCAAATGTCTGTGGTGTGTTTGAGTTGTGAATCCTTGTCTTCGTTCATCATACTAACTTTTTACGAGCTATAAATAGCTGTTAGTGAGACTATCTCACTTTGCTATTGTCGTACACTAATAACATGAGTTTTGCTATAGATCATACACTTTCCGGCTTATGACCGTACACCCGAGCTATTTGGAAAATATGAATCTATCGAGAGTTGCAGTTTCAAATATAAAATTGGATTACTTCTAGTGACTCGCTATGAATTACCAATTTTTAGACTTTCCCATTTTTGTTAATAGTAGCTCTTGTGAACCCTTGTTAAACAGCTGTTGCAACAAAAAACAATGATTATTTATGTCTGACCAAGAACTGTCGAATTTCATAAAATTGATTTTTCTTGTATCTACTTGACAAAATCGAAAATACGGACATTGTTTCACACCGTTTCAACATATCCTCGCTTGAAAGATCGCTGTATCCGGTGTACAATGGTAGACGGCATACAGAAAGAATGAAAGTGTTGCGATTTTTTTAATATCGTGAATATACAAGTTTCACAACAAAACCAAAATTTTCTTAAAAGTGACTAAGATCAATTGAATCGTTTATTATCATTATAAGTATGTTTTTGTTATTTCCTTTGATTTATGAATATCATAAAAAATATGACACTCATACACTAACCATTAAGTTCTGTGTTAAGGTGATATTGATCTTGAGTTTCGACTTTCCTATGAACCTTGTCTTTATTTGTAGATTACTTTAACCTAGGACAATCAATTTCTGAATATAAACTAAGTTTTCTGGACATCAAGTGCAGTGAAACCCTGACCTTAGCTTTGATACTTCTTACTTGATATAGTTCATAGTTGTATCTCATGCAGAATTTCATAACTTACCTGGCCTTTGTTTGGTGACCTTGACATTGACCTTTGGTGATTAATTAAGATTTCTCTGCTACAAGCAGTCATTAGGACAAACTTTGTTGTTTCGTTTCTTATTTCAGTTGATTTTCTTCTTTTCCTTTAAAGTTACTACTCATTAGAGTCTTCAAATTATCTTTCAAACGCAAATCAAGTATCGTAAAAAATAATAGATATATTATTTTAGCCGAATCTCTATACTTACCTCAAATATTTTTCCTACTTAAACTAGCATACACCAGATATGTCTGTTACCTTTTGTTAGTATATTCAACAGAAAACAACAGCAATGACAACAAAAATAGCAACACCAACAACCTCTTTTAACTGTAATCAATTCTGTTTCAATCCAGTCTGGTATTTTTGAAAGGTATCATTGTTAATGTCATATTTAAAAAAAAAAATGATAATTTTGAATTTCAGCACCACCGCCCAAAAACTTGTGCCAAGCGATACCGCCTCCCACAAACGGTGCTGTAAATTGTGAACAAAGGGGGGAACAAATGTGAGTTGATTGTAGTAAAATATATAGGGGATACTATATAGTGCATCCCTTTGGGCCAAAAGTCGACTGTAGTCGTGCACGACAAAGAGAACGCACACGGTCGTAAATTATACAGGTGCACCCATAAAATGTAAGCCTGCACGCTTAGAATAAAGGACCTTCATTTAAGCTCGTATTTACAATTTTGATGCGTTTATGCACATTTTATGCGCAAGCAGACTCAGTTTTGAGCGCGCACCCCAAAATTCTATGGGAGCATTTGTATTATTTACGCTTGCACGCATCTTCTTTAGCGTATAATAATGAAAGTGGACGTTTGACCCATTTGGTGTGCCGTAATATTATGCTACGATAGAGATACAACATTTGTATTTACTTTGAGCTGCGGGGGAAGATTTTGATATTTCACGTGACCGAAGGTCGAGTGGAATATCAAATTTTCCTGCGCAGTAAGAAGCAAATACAAGATGTTGCACCCCGATCGTAATATAATATAATATTCCATTTATTATCTACCTATTTTTTATGAAATGCATGTACATTCGATGAATTGATAAATAAAATCTGTATTTCAACAATCATTTCCCTTCTACTTCACTATTCTGATTACGTTTGTTTGTACTATGACTTCATTTACAAAGTGACATCATCTTAGACAACCTTATACGGACTGTCAGATGCGCAGTTTTTTTTTCTACCGCGTCCGATTTTGTCATATACCATATTCAGTTGGGAATCTAAACTATTTGAACAATATATCGTTTATATCACAGGAAAGTCATGCGCTTCCTGGGATCCTTGTAAGTTTTAAAGAATCGCCGCTGTTATTCAAAATAGTGGATCGACCAATCAAATCACTTTCTTTGAAGGAGGTAATAAAGAATACCTATCTATCTATCTTTATGCTATGTTAGTGTCCGATACGTATATGGAGCCATTTAACTGCTTGGCGACCATAGCATCGTAACTAGTGCTGAATCAAGAAGCTGTAGGTCGTCAACCAAAAATACATTTCTGGTATTGTGCTGTATTCGTAAATTGACTTTAAGACACTTGCAACAAAATTTGTGTCGACAAAAAGACTGCAATATTTGTTAACTCTCTTTATTTTCTTCGGGTCAACTTAAAATATCAAAGAAATAGAATTGTTATTCAAGATTAAAAATTATAATTGGGGAGGAAAAAAAGGAAAAAAAGAAATACAAACCTGAATTTCTATTCGACATACATTTTTGGCTCGTCGAACGAAATTGGACCTAATCGAAACTGCTTAATCCATTCCCATACAATGACGCTTTTTGACGCCTGTCGGGACACATATTTAGAATAACGGTGCTTTATAGAAAACTTATTTAGCGTAATGCAACATAATTTAGGAGTTTGAGAGTATGATGCATGTGGACCTTTACATAATTGTTCTTTTTTTCAGTGTTTGCGTTGCCAGCTGTACGAAGGGCTATATTTTTGAAACCAAAGAAACACTTGTTAAACGTACATGTATGACAGCCACAGGGACATGGCCATCAAGTCAACATATACCGGCTTGTATACGTACGTAAGATTGTTTAACCCTAGTACCAAACGATGCCAGCAGGGCATTATCTGAATCACTTTGAATTATCCATAATCCAAGGAAACAAAACTGACAAAATTGGATTAACTAGAAAAAATCCATTTTACAGAAAATCACTTAAATCAGTTTGCTTGCAATGTCATTGAAAAAACACAAACAAAAAACAAAAAAACAACAACAAAAAACAACAGCAACAAAGACCCCCTAACAAACAAACAAACAAACAAACAAAAAAAAACACACAAACAAAACAGCAACAACAAGACCCAAAATCCAAACAAAACCCAAACCAATACAAAACCCTCGCATCCGAAAATTGTAGGCCTTCACTAAGAATTATGCTACCACGAGGGTATCTCCAAATAGTGATGTTGTTTCCTTAATTGAACGATTTTATATAGCGGCTGTAACCGGAGTAACTCCGGATAGACATATTTTATCAATGTAACAAGTATCATGCAGGTGCACTTTATCGATGTAACATGGCAAAGGTCTTGAGTCGTGACGTATTTTTCGGTGGATGACATGCATCAGTCAAAACTACGTCCACTTAGGGTGTTCTATTCTTACCCTTGACAAACTGAACCCGGAATATTCCTGTTTTGGCAGGAGGTATAGACAAAGAACAGCCTGCACATATGTGCGGTCTGATCTTAGTCTTCACCACCTGCCTAGTCCTTTTGAGACAGAGTAATTCATACAATTAATTTTCAACAGAAATATTTATTCATAATAAGTATGTCCATTCAATGCTTTCAGTACTTTCAGATTTAAATGTGATTCTTGACAGATTTTATACAGCATGACAAGGTGTTAATTGAAAATAGAGGATTGTATAAAATCAGGTTCATTAAACGAGACATCTATAGAGAGACACAAAAAACCTTAGGCTAGGCTTTGGCCGGTATTTTTAATCTATTTTAGATGCCGAGTTCAATAAATTCTTTACTTAATAAATGAGAATATGATTTTCTATTTGTTGTATGATCCAGATTTAGAAATTTATGATATTTAACTAACAATATTTAGTAGGCGAGACAATTACAAACTTTTTTTCATATAATGCCATTTCACCTATGCAGTTATGACCAGTCTAGAATCTGATTGTTTGTCGTCATCACACATTGTGATGTATACTAGTCATTAGTCGTATTTTCAAGGTAAAACTTGTCTGTCACTGGTCAAGTTTTAGGAAGAATGTAAAAATAAGTTTAGGGACAACGATTACAATCCGTCACTCATTCGAAACAATGTTGACGGTGTACCATCACATGATATTGTTGTTCAGGAATTTTCACATACTTTGGTCATCGAATAAATCGTATCTTATGTCAAATAACACATGAATTCGACACCACTTGTAGGAATATTCATATGGCTATTGTAGACGAAAAGAGAATGTGATCGACAGTTACGAAGTCGGTGGGATTTCATTTATCTTGATTAATTATATTATGATGATATATTAATTGTATTATGATGATATTCTGTCACAATAGCCATTAAATACTAGACTGATGGCGGTATAAGAACTACCTAGCTTGATTTTTTTCATTTATTACCTATAAAAGATATGGATTAAAATCTGGCTATCTAATACAACTCGACAGAAAAAATCCGTATTCGGCGTGTACCAAAAAACCGTATTCGTCAAGTACCGTTAAACACGGACTATTTTTTTTGTGTATTGACGTTCGTTTTTTTTCGGAAAGTTGGTTATTTCTTAATCATTTAAGAGAATGTTCTTAATGTCATGTCCTAAAAAATATATAATAAAAGGAATATAACAACAGCGTGTTTTTCTATTTGTTGTTAATGTGTTCTCGATTCCTGTGTAGGTATTGGATTCGACCTTCGGTCTCATCAAAAAAAAAAAAAAAAAAAAAAAAAACCAAACACGATAACAACAAATAGAAAAAGACACTGTTGTAATATTCCCTATTTATCGTTTTATATTAGTTTCATGCTATGTTATCTCATTTTTTTTCGTTTCCAGGGAATGCACAAACGGCACCTTTACAGCCATCAAACAACTTCACACGTAAGTAATATGCTGTTACGAGATAGGCGAAAATGGAGCTCTGGGATGTTCTGTAAACCAAACATTTGAGAAATAAAATCAAGCGGAGGTCAAACTAATAACTATGTATCGAATTGGACTAACAATCGTGCTAAATTCAGTAAATCGTTGAAGAGCGAAAGGTTCCGACCTCAGCTTGCACAACCCGCACAGTCTGTGTAGAGTCGACACTGTCCACTTAAGAGATGAAGAGAAAATTCTTTGTTTTCATGGAGGTATGAACCGAAAAAACTAATCACACTGTAAGAATACGCGAAGTGGATTCATACATTGTGTGGTTAAGTTTTTCGGTTCATACCTCCACGAAAACAAATCATTCTCTTCATTCCTTATAACTTAATAGCATCGAAAAAAAAAAAAAAAAAACCAAAAGCTTTACAAATTTTGATACATTTTTGTGTGGGACTATTTTCTGCGGAAGCATACAAAATCGCTGTGTACTCAAAATTCTGTTCATGGAGTTATAAATATTTTTTTCCACCAACCAGAACGCTTGTTTTTATAGACAAAACTAAAAATTGAATTTTATCTTAACTACAAGGTCTCTGTTTCGCACACATGCCAATTAAGAAATCTTACTTTACTTCTTACCTTACGTTTACTGAAGACATTACAAAAGAATGGAAAATACCATATGCTTTCTTTTGACCATTTTTCGCAATTCCTTTTCGGTTTTAAACCCTTGTCACGCTGTATAAATTACCTTATTTAAATGCTGTCAAGTCAAAGGGCTGAAAGCACTGATAGAACTTTTTTGTTAAAAAATTAATAATTCGTATAGAAATCAACTTCATAAACAACTCTGGTGGGAAAAGTACAAGCATGAGGTGTGGACTAAGATCAGCCTGCTCATAAGTGCAGTCTGATCTTAGTCTACACCTCCTGCCAAAACCGGAATATTCCGGGCTCAGCATGACAAGGGTTAAGATTCTCCCAACTCATTCTATTATTGACCAATCTCGCTTGTCAATCAAATAATCGGTCGACCAATTAAATCATTCCTCTAGACCGGTTGTGAGTTTTGAAGTCCAACATTGGTCGCAATTTTTTGTTATGCAAGCTGTATTCACGATGTTTCGTTTGTCAACCAACCAGTCTACTCTTTTGTTACACGCCACTGGCCATAAATTTTGCAAATAAAGCTGTTTAAAAAATCGACGCCGAACTTTCTGCCTGAGTCAATGGGCGGGGCCAACGGAATGAGTTGGCGGAGCCAGTGATTTGTCAATTAGAATGTAAATCACAAGCAAAGATTTACACCTTTTGCCTTGCATTTTAGCATTAGAAAGTTAGTAAGATTTGCATTTATTCTAATTAGGTGGATTTTTTTTCTTAGAAGAAAATACAATTAAACTGCATCTATACATGCATATCATTTCATTTGACATTTTAATTTGCCCTTCGAATGACGATTGTTCATTTAAAGTTTTTTTTCCAAATTTATCATCTATAAAGATTCATTTCTATTTAGAAATACATGTTTCTGACTGATTTCACTAATAGTTTTGACATGGAAATTATGAAGCTGGCAGCCAAGAGGTGCCATATAGTGACTTAGCAATTTCTTTGACACTGTTGATCATTTGTAAGGTCAAAAACCAAGTATTTTATATTGTATAAAGTAGCTCGTCCTAATCAAAAATATAAACAATTGAAAGTACAGCCAATCTTTCTCAAGCGACCACCTCTATTAAGCGGCCACTTTTATTGAGCGACCGGCATCGAATTTCCCTTTCCAGAAAGAACACATTTTTATAATCGGACTTTTTTGCTAATTGAAATTATCAAAGCTAAATCCTATGTTTTCGGGTCTCATTAGAACCGTCTCAATAAGACGATTCTGATGAAATCCGTTAACAAAGGATAAAGTGAGAATCCCGCAATAATTTATGTATACAGTCGAACCGAGTCCTCAAAAATGTCACATAAACTGTATTGAGCGACCACATTTTGGTCGTCCCTTGGATGGTCGCTTAGTACAAGTTTAACTATGAGTAAATAAATATGCACTATTATGAACATATGTCCTTTTCAGACGGATGCTTAACGACAGAATCCGATTGTAACAGAATCGGAAATGGCGATTTTCAGGCATGCGGTGGATGTCACTATTTCTCTACGTGTTCTGAGGGCTTCCTGTATATCCGCGCATGCCCAGAGAGACTTCTTTTTGACGCAGAATCAAACGTGTGTGATTACCATTCTAGAACTTGCCCGAATCTTTGAACCCTTTCAGAAGAAACATTGAAGACAACGTGATAATGGAATATTTTTGAAGTTATTGTTTGCTATACCAGTAGATTTTTTGAAGAAACAAAAGCTAGTCATTTAAACTTTGCTTAAATCACACCGATGATTCACGAGAAGCTTTAATCTATCCGTTTCCTATATATGTACTTGTTTCCAGACACCCGATTAAAGTAAATCAATTTATGAGGCTGTTTTGAAACTTTTGTATCACACAAAAGTTTTAAATAATCTTTCGGATAACAAATGTGTCTAATGTTTAAGTCATTTAAAAAGATATGCGATGGGAAAAAAGATAAGTGAAATGAAAGCGCGTCCCAATCGCAAGCCAATTTCAGGACAAGCAACTAAATCTTAAAGGTGCTTTTAAACTTATTTTGGACTAGAATTTTATTTCTTCAATCATTAAATCTTTTCACAAAAGTACCCAAAATTATATGACACGGGCTTGGGCAGCAAGAACTCTTTGGTTTATGAAAAAAGATGCTTTAGACGGTTTGAAAATTAAAGGGCATCAATGCCCTGTAGCAATATTTGTACTGAATGAGGTATTGGGTCACAATTTAAATTTCCATTCAAATCTAACGTATTGAACCTTTAAACGATGACACTAGCCTTGGGCCTTCGCAATACTTTTACATGCAATTATTGTTTCCATCTCTTTAATTTAGAAATTGTAATAACAAGAGCTGTCAGAGGATATCACCGCCCGATCATTCTGAGTGCTAGATAGTAACAGCGATTCAATGTCGACATTAGGCATAGTACTTAGCTAGTAATAGAGATAAAAAAATCTTTCAATGAAAACTTTTAGTCAAATTTCTAACGCCGAAAATGGTTAAAACCCACTTAAATGTAATTGTAAAGTATCTTTACCCAGAGGAAGATGATATGATGGCCAGAAAAGCATGTTAAGTTTCAAAGCAATAGGATGCACGTAAGGTTTAACCATAATATTTCAAGACCCAAAGGGGTTAAAATCCACTAAAATGAATGTAAGAGTAATGAAACTGTGTCTAGAGGCTGATATTATTGTCATAAAAATTATGTGCAAAGTTTCAAAGCGATAGCATTGGTAGAAAGAAAGTTATTAAAGATATATGAGAGTTGCATGCAAGGTTTAATCAAGAACTTTTAAGTCCGAAAAGGGTTTAAACTCCACTGTTATGATAGTAATTGAGATGAATCTGATGGTATTGTGGTCACAAAAGCATTTGCAAAGTTTCAAAGCAATAACTTTGGTAGAAAGAGAGATATTAAATAACAGTTGCACGTAAGGTTTAACCATAAAATTTCAAGTTCCAAAAGAATTAGAATTCCACTAAAATTAATGTCAGAGTAATGAATCTGTGTCTAGAGGCTGATATTATTGTCACAAAAAATCGACGTTTTATAGATAAGACACCGCACTTAACTGTGTCTCCTAATCCCGTTATTGACTCGTTGCGGAAAACACATAAGAATACATCTTTGAAACAGGAGAATTTGTCTAACAATTCTACTCAATATTTTTGTTCGTTGTATAAGTGCGTTTCGATACACCGTTTGCGTCTTCTTGATATTCGGAGCAGCGTTAAGTTTCATCCTTTCCGACTATTTGTCTCTCTCCAATGGGTCGATAATCGTAGACGTATGTGAGATAGCAGCTGGAGGCTAGGAAAGTATATAATGGTAGTATTGGTGTGAGAAATACCAGGATTCCATTGTTAGGTGCTCAAGCCGCCCCGTTATAACTGAAAGATTGTTGAACGCGGCGTAAAACCCCATTCAAACAAAACAAATTCATTGTCTGGTAACTGACCAATCGCGATGCCATTCAAGGCATTAATCGACCAATTAAATCAGTCATTCGGCCCGAAATGGAGCCTTGAATTTCAACATTTGCCGCAATTTTTTACGCTCTACTGGATTTGAATTTTGCAAAATAACGCCGTTCAAAAGCGAAGTGGGGCTTCCTGGCGGAGCAAACGGAGTAAGTGGGTGGGACCCGAATAGGTCATTGGGTTTAAGAGGCTACAGGAAGTGAAGATGATGCATAAAACAGGATCTTCCATTCGGGAAAAAATAATCTTTCACAATTGACAGTCAAATAGAAGAACAACAATGTTCGGTAGTTGATAGAAGGTCCTTTTAACCATAACATCCCTAACTACATAAACGTTCATGAATCATTAAGACAATACCCATTGTTGTTGGAACAGCTTGCAGTTTTTCCTTTTGAGATACTGTCTATAAAATATTTGAAAAGACAATAAAATCATCTTATCCTTTATAAAGACCAATGTGTTACATTGAATAGGGTTTTTCGGAAGATTATCCAAAGAAACTATCACTCATTTCTTACACTACTATTATGTCGACAAAATGAACATGTGTCAATTAATTTCCCTAGTTTTTTTCTCAGAAGGGGAAAAGTCACAAATCCCGAACTCCGTAATTTTATTATTGAATCTCTGTTTATGTAGGTCTTATCAATTACAGTAACAAAAAGAACGTCACAACCACGCATACTTATATACCGAGCTTACTCAGCCAATGTTCTTTGGTACGCAGATGGATATCCTTGTGCACGGCCGTGCTATCTAAAACTAATTAATGTCGGCACTTTAAGATTTGTAGTATTTACGTAGCAGTTCTGATACGCAATACGTACATCACACATGCCGTGTAGAAGTGAAAACTACGTTGCTAAATGTATACGTCTATAGGTACATGTTGGAGTATAGTGCGTTCGGTCGAAAGCAACGCAGCACTTATTAAGGAAACCCGTGCTTACAAAGCTTTTAAGCCATGGAATCACATCCAAACACCGTGTTTATAGACTAATCGCGGCTTTCAAGCAAATAATCAGTCGACCAATGAAATATTTCATTTGGACCAGAAATGAGTTTTGAACATCGACATAGACTGCCATTTTTGTTAACCTGTTTATTGGTTTGGCGACTTTAACGTCGGAACAACAGCTTATTCAAACTATAGATACGAAGTTCAGTTCGCAACATACTATTCTACTTATTTGTCGCATACCACTGGCCATATTTTGCAAAGTAACACCGTTAAAAATCGAAGTGGGTCTTCCTGTTGGAGTCGGTGGGCGTGGCCAAAATAGTAAGTGGGCGGGACCGGCGATCCGTCAATTAAGCAACAGCGACGCTGCGCTTATTAAGGAAACTCGTTCTTACAAACTTTTACGCCATAGCAACACATCTTAACGCTGATAATGGCCAAGTATGCCTTACTCACGTTCTTTGAACTGCAATGAAACTAATGTATTTACGCTACGGTATCCCTACTTAAACGTTGCAAAAAGCCCAACTTACGTCATATCTTCAAATTAATGAAAATACGCCAAAATCCTCGACGATTCTCCTCCACAAAGAAATGTCATAGCATAAGCCTTTAAGCCATGCCCATACAACCCCATTTTTTACGACCCCCCCCCCCCTCAATATCAAAAAAGGTTTCGGAAAACATGTCTTACAAATGAAGAATTTTCTTGTAACAAATATATTTCTTTCTTTTTCATGATGTTTTCGTCTTAGACATTAAACATTATATAAACTTAAAATTGTTTTTGCAACTTCTTTTAACTTGGACCGGACTGATTTGCGAAGTTTTCATGGCATGCTTTGTTATAAACCATTTACCGCTTCCTTGACCGAGAGGTTAGGGCGACCGCTCTGGTCGAAGATTCGAATCCCCGTTATATCCGCTTTAGAATTGACAGGGCAAGCTTGTGAGCCGTTAGCTAGTTAAACGGATTGGTTGTCGTAATCCCATCCCAGCCCGGCGCCCGGCAACAAAGAGAAGGTATTATGGAGGTATTGAGCTCAAAAGAAAAACGTCTTTCATTAGTCAAACTGGTTGGCCTTTTAAATGGAAATGACACTGTAAACAAGAAAGTCTTTTAGCACACATGTTTAAAACAAAGCGGAAAATCTTGTTTTAAAAAGGGGAATTGCTTAACCCATTACCACACAGCAATATTTTAGACTGGTCCAAATTGAAAAGAGTTACAGACGACAATTTTCATGTGATGAATTGTAAAATTGTTTATCTTTTTGGGTAGAAAATTTTGTGGATTTAAAAGCCAGTTCTTCATTTTCCACATTGTTTTCTTAAGTTCTATCCTTTAGAGACTTCAATAAGTGTCATTGTGTGGGGGAATGGGTTAAGCCAAGAATGACTTTATTCGTTTCTATTCTATGTGCCACTTACGTAAAATGTTGTTGCCCGGTAAAGGTTTCAACGGATCCAGTCAGTTATATGACGTAAAAGCCATCTTCTTTTCTTATTTTTCTATTTTGTTATAAAGGAAATATCGATCGTCCTCCTTAAGAGTATAAAAGAAAACAAAGTTATGAAAGCAACATCAAATGTTTAATCTCAAACAAAAGAACAATGGAGTATATTTTTTATTTACCACATGCTTAGAGTGCAACCTATTTAACCTTCACCTGAATTATTTCTATTATGACAGGGACTATAGGAAGAAGAGACATCTAAAAAATTAGATGCTTTTTGTATATATTAAAGCGGCTCTTGCACAGATTATGAAAAAGAATGTGTCTCAATTTTCAAATTTTCAACTGTAATGCTTCAGAAACAACGAATTTGAAAGAAGGTGATTAAGATGGTTTTGTAATGAAAATGAATGTTCATAGTTTTAAAAAAGAAAAGATTCAAAATATTTCGCGTTACGGGACGAGAAATAACGCCCTTAACCCATTACCAGCCGGGAAAATATTACAAATTGAAAGGGGTTGTAGACGACATTTAAAAGTATATGCAATTTAAGTTTTTTTCAACTTTCTTTGTTTTAAAACAATGTTAGAAATGAAGAAATTGCTTGTTGCGAGTACAACCCGAAAATAAAAATTGAAAAAAAAAAAAAAAAAAAAAAAGAAAAAAAAAAAAAAAAAAAAAAAAATAATAATTATAAAAAAAATAAATGAATAAAACAAATAAATAATTAAAAACGGAATTCATGGGATATATACGGTATCGGTCGATTGCATCCAAAAGTACCTTATTTGTAGTTTCCATAATGTACCAATTACGTCACAGGCTTCCGCTAACAATTCAGGCTTTATCGACATTACCCGAAGACTAACAACTTCATTCGACAATCCTGATGTTTCAAAGTAGGATACAGAATAGGGAATAGATCAGATTAGATTAGATTTATAGTGAATTAAGCATATTTAACACAAAGAGATAAATAACTAATGGATAATCAGATAATTTTCCTATATCAAGTTTTCATGAAAGAGCCGCTTTTTTGTTAAAATATTTTTGAGTATTGTATGTACGTTATGAAAAATGAACACGAATAGGATAACTTATTTATTCACTTATAACCTTCAAGATTGTGTAAACTTTCCACTAACCAATCACCAGCAGAATTTTTACACTGGTCCAAATTCGAAGATGTTGATGGGATTTTTGATTTGTTTGACTTGACTGGTTTTGGTAGAAAACATTCTGGATAATAAAGAAATTGCTTGTCACAAGCAATTTCGTTGATTTCCTCAGTTCTCTTTTTCGGGGCGTCAAATAGTGTCACCGTGAAGGAATGGGTTAAAAAAAAACACCTCTACATCGAAAAACGACAAATCGAGACGTCAGTTACACATGACGTCATTATAGCAATTAAAATCCAATAGTGAAATTATTCATTATTCGTACATGCTTTTCGGCGGGTTATCAAGATTTCTTGGTGAATTATCACGTGATCATTTCAATGTAAAACCAAAGTGACTGCCAACTCAAACTCACTGTTTTTGTATAAGATTTATCCCCGCTTTTGCTCATTCAGCGCTACTCAGTGAAGGACTAAAGTTATACGATGACGTCACCAAGCTGCCTCGTAAAACACCTTGCCAAATTACGCGCTTTCAGGACTTTTGTCTGAAGATCTTGAAATACGTTTCTTCTTTTCCATTTTTTTTTGCATGAAAGAAATTTTAAAAAAAATGTATAAGTTTTTTTTTGTGTGTAAGGTGGATTTGTTTTCGTTTCATCAGCAACAAAGGTTATATTTTCACGAAAATGAAAGATAAATGCAACTTACACTGCAAAAAAACAATTGTCCAGTATTGACCTAGCGTGCGTTGCCCTCTCATGCGCCTGACGTTTATTGTTCATTTTGTTTTATCATCAAGACACAATTTTCCAAACGATTGATTAAGCATCATACACTATAGAAGTAAGGCCATCGACAATAAATACTAACTTTGTTGAACTGAAGTTCTTTTTTTCTTATAGAACATTAAAATTAAAGCTTTACAGAGGGAATCATCCCTCAAATAGAAGGAAATTAAAATGTCTTGAGATGTAAAAGACAGACACCCACCACACAGACTCAAACACAAGCACACGAAATCATAGCTTTAGGGTCCGATTGAAGTCAATTCTTTGAGTAACTATCTGAAATATGGTTGATTCGTTGTGACCGTTTAGAAACTTTTTTTCGCATCGCATTATAAGGTTTATGACTGTTGCTGTTAGGCGAGGTTTAGCATTAACCTGGAGGGACGGGGACAGAAAACGAGACTACTAGAATAGGACGGTGAGCTCGCTAGAGTACGACAGGGAGAATACGAAAGTGCGACAGTGAGAATACGAAAACTCGACTGTCGCAATATCTCGTGTCCACACTGTCCTAATCTCAATTCTCGCAGTCCGATCTGCAAATATAAACAAAACAACGACAAGAACAACAAATCCACCCCCGAAAATGTGATGGTCTTAACCGTATTCCGTATACGACAATAGTAACACTTGACATATTGTCCAATGCTTAATGCTGGCGTCGTACTACGAGATGATAGACGGATCTTTTATATCATTGGCTATGTTTGTAAGGTTTTCGCTATCATTCCTAGGACACAAATATATACTTTTTAGCAATTCAAACACATTTATACGCCCGTGAAGACAAAAACACATCGAAAAACACCGTGAATTGTGAAGAAATTACTTTTAAATAGCAGTTTCTTTATTATCCACAATATCTTCTACACCAGCATTAGAAGACAAAAATTTTCCATATCTTATCAACCTGAAATTATCGTACACAACTTCTTTAATTTAGACTTGTCTAAATTTTCGTCATCTGAAAATAGGCTTATGAAAGAGAATGTACGATGAAATTCTTTTACACCTACCGATATTAACAACCTCAGTTTCCGTTAGTCGTTTGACCTTGGCTCTTTTGAATATAAACCAAAAATCGGTTAACTCATTTAATTCTTAAGAAAAAAAAAGCTTCAACTATCCTATACATCTTCTACTCGCCGCAGAAGAATACATGCTCTGTTAAACGAACCGATGGTTAGCTGTTACTGGAGGATGTGCAAGGATTCAGGACGAAGGTACGTAGAAACCCTCTTAGTTCATTAACCGATTCCTACACAACAAAATTTTAGACTGATCCAAATTGAAAGAAGCTGCAGACGACAATTTAAAGTTGATGTATTTTCCCCCGTCTTTTTTGGATAAAAATAACATTTTGGGTAATGAAGAAATTGCCTAATACATACTATTTCTTCATTTTCCACAATGATTTCCAAAGCTTTTTTCTTAAGGGCCATAAAAAGGGGGGATTGTGTGGGAATGAGTCAAAGAACTCGATGTATAACACGGTCATGCGAGGTCTCAGTTTAAAGCCTCACCCGAAAAACAAATTAGTCAGCCCAGGGCTCGAACCCTCGATGTGACAAACCGATTGCCCTACCAGCCGAGCCAATCGGGATGACTAGCGTGTTTGGAAATATACTTGGGTCCTGTTTTATTAGCTAGCTAAGAGTCAGCTTTGATAGCTTAAGTTAACAGAAAAAGATTTTGAGGCCTTCTCAAAGTTCAATGAGTACAATCTCCCACTGGAGGCTTAACCACTAAATCCACTGAATGCCTACGCCATAAAAAGTAGTTTGTATGTATTTAAGGGATATTTCAAACTCTATTCAAGTTGTAGGGAACTCGTTCAAACGCATGCTATATAACCCATTCCCACTCAATTCCGCTTTTTAAGCATCTCATAAAAAAGCATTGGAAAACATTGTGGACAATGAAGAAATTGTCATAAGCAATTTCGTCATTGTCCACATTGTTTCAACCCAGCAAGGGAAGGGTTTTCTTAATACAATCAACGTCTGCAACTGGTTTAAATTTGAACAAGTCTAAGATTTTGTCATTTTGTAATGGGTTAACTCCTGGGTAACTCTAACCTCGTTTGTTTATCATGTTATCTTTTAACCATTCCTAAACAAAGCTATGCTTTGCTAGCTTACAGTACTTTCAGTACTTTTATATGACAACGTATGGAGCGAACGTGGCATGCTTATAAATTAACATCTGTCTCTTACATAGACAAAGTTAGTCCTTAACTGAGCTTTGATTATTGTTTGTCCAACGAGGACCCGAAAACTGTGGTAAGTCATTGAACTTATTTCCTTTCTCATTTTATAGGAAAAAAAAAGAGAGAAATATTAGTGAATAAAGTATGAAATCAATTTTCAGATTTAATTTTTGAATCAAAAACTTATGTTACATAAAGTTGTTGCGGCTTGAATTCGTAACGAAAAGAGAGAAAAAAATCATATTGGATAGATCTTGGTATTTAACCTAAAGATAAAAACAACCCCTTTATAAATATAATTCAGTTTTCGGGAAATACGCTTTTACTGTATATATTTGAAATGAAGCATGAATAAAACGGACTATTTCTGTGTCATTAAGTTTCATTTTACCCTGTTCGATTGAATGTGAAATATATTACTCTTAACTAAAAGGAATTGCGAGAATATCAAGCTGTATTGTATAAAATTACATCATCGCTTTTATATTACAAGAGGACCATGATGGTCCTATATCGCTCCCCTGAGTATTATGACTCAAGGCTTTATGCCATAAAAAAAATATGAAAGCCATACACCTAATTATTTTGGAGATTTTTTGAAGATATTCTCATTTAATCCAAGATATATTGAAGCTACTACCATTTAGAGCTAATTTCCAGAGTACGGTAATTCTTGGAAGTATTTTGGTAAAGGGTCAATAAATGACGATTTTAAACCATGTATCAAAGCTCTCTATTGAAGATCCTACCATTTAGAGATAATTTTTAAGAGTACGGTAATTCTTTGAAGTATTTTGGTAGAGGGTTAATATACGATGATATATACCAAATATCAAAGCTCTGGGTCCAATGCTTTTGGAGAAGAAGATTTTTAAAGATTTCTTTTTTTTCTATGTAAAATCAGGGATTACACAGATAGGGGCTAATTTTCAAGATACATTAATTCTTTGAAGTATTTTTGAAGAGGGTTAATAGATGATGATATATATACCAAATATCAAAGCCCTAGGCCTTGTGATTTGGGAGAAGAATATTTTTAAAGATTTCCCACTTTTATTTCTTTGTAAAATCAGGGATCGCACAGAAAGGGTTTATTTTCAAGATACGAATATTTTTGAATGATCTTGGTAGAGGGTCAATAGATGATGATTTATACGAAAGATCAAAGCTGTAGGCCTTATATTTTTGCAGGAGAAGATTTTTTAAAAAAAATTTTCACTCGGTTGCCATGGCAACAAAAGTTCTTCATGGATCTCAACTCTCTGAAGTATTTTGAAAAAAGCATGACCTAAGGATCATTTCTTTGAAGTTTGAAATTCCATTGTCACTTTAAGAGGAGAAGATTTTTTTGTAATTATGAACTGACGGACGGACGGATGGAAGACGGACGATGACCGATAACAATAGCTCACCCAGAGCACTTTGTGCTTAGGTGAGCTGAAACATATGTTCTTGTGGGTGTTAGAAGAAATTACTTGATCCTAAAAATCAAGAGAGAGAGAGAGAGAGAGAGAGAAAGAGAAAGATTGGGAGAGACAGACAGACAGACAAAGAGTATGTGTGAGAGAGAGGGAGAGAAAGACATACAGAGAGTATGTGTGGGAGAGAGGGAGAGACAGAGAGGTAGAAACAGAGACGTAGACAGAGGGAACTTAAACATCATCTTATTAATTCACTATATCACCTTTCTTTTCTTTGACAAATCGTAGATATTATTCTAGCCGTAGCTATGAGGTTTTTGAATAAAACCTACACATTGCTGTTTTTTGCGGGGGCGGGGGTCGAAAGAGGTTAAAATATTACCAGACGACAAAATTGTAGACCGGTCTAAATATGAACCGATTGAAGTTAACTTTAAAATTGAAGTTTATATTGAAAATAAATATGGATTATACAATAGAAAACATTGTGACAAGGGAAGAATTGCTTATTTAATCAATTTGATTGGTCTATTGATTTTTTTGTCATCAGCTTATCAGTCAATCGCCAAGTCAATGAAATTCGTCACGGACTTTTGGGACAACCCTTATACATGTACAACTTCTAAGAAATTCGACTCATCTGAGTATGTTGTCTTCTTATTGTAACTTTACCCTTTACAGTATTGGAAAATTTTAGACGTTTCCAAAATCAAAGGTTTTGCAGACAACAATTTAAAGTCAATGTTATTTGAAAAATATCATTCGGTGATATAGAAAATATTGTGAAAAGAGAAGAAATTGCTTTTGAAAAGCAATTTCTTCCTTTTTCCTCAACATTTTCTCAAATATAAAGATATAAAAACGTAAAAGATAGAGATTTAACAGGAAAGGGTTAAAGATATTTTTTTCCAGGAGCAATTCCAGAAGATGAAGACGGTTACCATACTGTGTCTTTTTGGAGTTGCCGGGTGCCTTGGCTCCCTCATCGAAAAGGAGTATCCTGGTAAGTTCATGTGACACGTCTTGCAAAACAAAAAGGAAGCATCTAGGAATTGACGGATCGCCGCTATCAATCAAACAATAGATTGACCAATCAAACCATTTATTTAGACCAGGAGTGAACTTTGAACTCCGACCTTGGACGAAATTTATATTAATCTTTGTTGTTGATTTTTGCGGCTTTTACGTTAAATTTACAGTTCACTTTAGCTGCAGTTACGGCGTGTAGGTCGCCAACCAACCATTTTACTCTTTTGTAACATTTATTCTTGCCTTGAAGTTTGTAGAATAACACCCTTGATATTAATCGAATTTAAATCATGCAAAATTACGATGTTAAGTCGAACTTCCTGTTGGAGTTCAGTGGGCGTTGTCAGCGATCCGTCAATTCTGGTAAACAACCATTTGAAGCCATTTGCAACAGACATTAGGCTTTGCATAGGTCAATCACCCGTGAAATTTAAAATGTATATCAATTTATCATTATAAATCATAAAATTGTCTGAATGCGACCCTATTAAAGCTGCACAATCTTTGCGATCTAAAAAGGATCGGTACTTAATCACAAAATTTTCGAGATTATCACAGATAGATAAATAACCATATTCTTTAAATTCGTCCCAAAATTTATAGATTATTAAACATACTTCTAAGCTTTTACAGGTATCAGGTTTTTAGCCCTAGCTTCCAAATAGAACAATTCAGAGGTTGTTGCACATTTCGTAACGTGGTTGACAGTAAACATGGGGATCGTATACCCCCGGCCAGGCGAACATTCTTTCCTACATTTGATATAGTCATTTGACTCTGATTAATAGGAAATAATCGTCTTAATTAAATCACCGCCTGAACATCCATGGGATGTTGTAGTAGTACTGGTGTGAGAAATACAAGGAACCAATTGTTGGGTGATCCAGCCTCCGCAATATAAATGAATAATGTTTAATAGGTTATTAAGCCTCACACTATCAACCCAAAAGTAGCAAAGCTGTCATGTTCCATGCGGATTCATTTAAGAGATGTGGAGGATATTTTTGTTTTCGTGGAGGTATGACCAAAAAACCTAATCACACTGCATGAATACGTGAAGCGGATTCATACATTGTGTGATTAGGTTTTTCGGTTAATACCTCCATGAAAACAATATATATTATCTTCATTTCTTATAATTTAATAGCATCGAGCGAAAAGACCAAAAGCCTTACAAATTTTGATACCTTTCTGTATTGGACTATTTTGTGTGGAAGCATACAAAATCGATGCGTGCTCAAAATTTTGTTCATGGAGTATTTGACAGACGTAACTAAAAATTGAGTTAATCATAAGTGGGAATAAGTTTGTATCAATTTCTGCTTTTTTTTACAATGATTTCCACCCAAAAAATTGAGAAAAGATATTAATTCTTATACATTTAATATTGTCGTCCACAACCCCTTTCGATTTGGATCGATCTAAATTTTGCCGTCTGGAAATGTATTAACCCTTTCCTGTTGAATCCCTGGTTTTTTCGTCCCTGTGATTTCATAATTGAGAAAACATTGCAGAAAAAGAAGAAATTGCTTGTTACAAGCAATTTCTTCTTTTTCCACAATATTTTCTACCCTATTAAATGGTCATTTTTGAAATTAAATCCACTTTTAATTGTTGTCTGCAAAACCTTAGAATTTGGACCAGTCTAAATTTTGCCGTCTGGAAATGTATTAAATGTTCAGTAAATGTATTTTATGCCTTCTGTTGGCTCTGTCAAGGCTGCTCTTTGTTAGCCTTTTGTGCAGAAGTTTTAGAAATGTCACGTCCAACTCAAATTGATGGGTTATCGCTGTCAATCAAAAATCGATCGACAAATCAAATTATCAATCCTAATAAATGTTGACCTCCGTCGGTTGGACGACTTGAATATCGTACCTACAGCTTATAAAAGCCATAGTTAGAACGTTTAGGTCGCCAACCAATATTTTGCATTTAGCTTTATGTTATTTACAATATATTACGCAAACTACCAACGTCAGAACATTCATACTGTAGTTAGGACGTATAAGTAGCATACCATCGTTAGTTTTATGCTACTTTCAATATGTTATGCAAACTATATGTAAGATAACTATGTCGTAGGCTATCGCATTGTCGGAGTTCAGTTTGATCGACCAGCGATCCTTTAATCAACTCTTTCTGTACAAGACCGGGGTTTTACCTGGCTGTGATTTCATACTTGAGAAAACATTGTTGAAAAAGATGAAATTGCTTGCAATTAGCAATGTCTCTATTTCCCACAATATTTTCAACCACATTGGATGATTACATTTCAAATTTGAGCCATTTTTCAAAAATTTAATTGTTAGTTTCGTCTATCAAAAACGAGCGTTCTGATTGGTCGAAAAATTTAATTCATACCTCCATGAACAAAATTTTGAGCACGCAGCCATTTTGTATGCTTCCGCATAAAATAGTTCCAAACAAAAAGGTATCAAAATTTGTAAAGCTTTTGGTTTTTCGCGCGATGCTATTAAATTATAAGAAATGAAGATAATGTTTTTTTGCTTTCATGGAGGTATGAACCGAAAAAACTCATCACACAATGTATGAATTCGCTTCGCGTATTCATACAGTGTGATAAGTTTTTTCGGTTCATACCTCCATGAAAACAAAAAAAAAAAATTCTCTTCATCTCTTAATTGTTGTCTTCAACCTCTTTCAAATTGAACAGACTAGAATTTTACAAAAAAGCGGGAAAGGGTTCACTTAACGGATCGCCACCGTGAATCAGAATCGATTGACAAATGAGCGCATGCGTGGCATTTCCAACAATTACACATGTGCGCCAAGTAAAGACTCAGATCAGCCTGTGCATCTGCACAGTCTGATCAGAGTCTTCATTCTGCGCTCTGTAGGTAGATACTGACCAAAAGCTTCTTCACACAATCAGCGAATATTCTTATTGCCCCGAATGGCTGTCCAGGATGCTCAATGTGTGCGAGTCACGCATATGCGAAATCGTTGGAAATTTCACGCACAGGCTCAAATCAAGTCATTACTCTAGATCTATAAAATGAATGTTGACCGCGCACGTTTATTCCAAGTATTTGTGTTGGTTTGGCGACTTTAACGTCGTATCCACAGCTTACTCAGGCTGTAGTTTCATCGTATATGTTGTCAACCAATATTTTGAATTTGTTTTGTGTCACTGGCCACATAAAATGCAAACTAATGTCATTTTATAAGTAAGCCCAACTGTCTTGTCTGAGGTCGGGGGCGTGGCCAGCGATCCGCCATTTAAAAAAAAGAAAAAGAAAAAGTTAAGAAATCAACCTATTTTAATTCTGTATAGTAAGCGCTCAACTACGCTTTATCAACGATGAAGAAGACCTAGAACGATCGCATCGTGTGCGAAGGCAAACGGCAATCGACAGACTTCTCGACTTCTTCGGTCGGCGAAATAAAGGTGATTCAGACGAAAGCGAGGAAGATTACCCCAATGTAGCATTGCCTGTAGAGACCTCCGAGCAGTTTGAGACGGGTTTCTACGACACAGCATCCGATACCGACTTTGATCAACAAGGTTCGGAACAACCTCTCTACCAATCCTACTACGAATCTTCTGATTCCGAGCCGACGACGACGAAGAAGCCCAAACCTGCCGGGAAACAGGCTCAGAAGATTGAATTGACCCTCAATATGCAAGATGGGTCCGAGATGAAAATGGAATTGGGAAAGAGGAAAAAGTTGACGCCGAAAATATCATCGTATAAGCTCGTAAATGGTCAAATGGTTCCAGATGATACACCGACGTCGGAAAAGGTAATAAATTATAGGCCGATGATATATTCACATTGTTGATAATGACCATTTGGGTATATTACCTGCAAAAAGTAGATTTTACCGTAGTAGAATGGGATTATCCGCGCACTATGTAAGAATTCAAACTGGCCGTTACAATATTTGTCCGATATCTAGAATTGAGATACATCGTATGTTTTAAATAAAATTACATCGAAGATGTTATCATTTTATATGTATTTGTGCCTTATATGCTCTCTAAAAAAAAAAAAAAAAAAAAAAAAATCGAAGTATTTTTATAACTTATCTGTGCGTTTATAACTTCAATTTACTTTCACTGTGTAATCTAAACGTTTTAAAAGACAAAGTAAAATATAATGAACTTGCACTTAAAGCAAATTTGACGACTCTCTTATAAATACACACCTTTGTATTTGTTTGTTTGAATTGGGTTTAAAGGTGTTTCAGTCAAATCGCGGCAGCTGTAGCACCTAACCGTGGATTTCAGGTATTTCTCACACCAGCACTACCATTACAAGATTCCCAACCTTCAGCTGCTCATCCCACATAGGTTTACGATTATCCAGCCATTGTTGGGAGACAAATCTCGGAGAGGATATCTGCAGCGACCGGGTATTGACCATTAGACCTGTTGATAAAGCCGTTGTTAGTGCTAAGATACCCAGTATCTGCATATGCGATGATGTTTAAACCCTTACCAGACCACGATTTTTTAAACTGGTCCTAATTTAAAGAGGTTGCAGACGAAAGTTATTTGATGAAATTTTAATATATTTTGTCTTTTTGGATAAAAAACATTGTGGATAATAAAGAAATTGCGTGCAACAAAGCAATTTCTCCATTTTCCACCATGTTTCCCAAAGCGTCATTGTTTTGCTCTTACAAGTAGAACTTAGTTCATTACATAACGAGCCTACCTATGTCATCGTGCATGACCCCCCTTAAGAGCCCCGGTGAGCTTTAGTGACCTATTTTTTTAACAGGATGTTTGCTTTCAGCGCCCCCTTTCCGTTGCTGTGAGAACCACACATAAAGCAAGTTTAACTAAAACCCAGTAAGATGCAAAATTGACCCATAAAGAAATCATTTTATGGACACTCTTTTTTTTAAGATGCACGATAATCCAACATTTCTTGCTGGCCGCCAAGGCAGCTTTCAAGATAGATTTCTGTAGAAGTTAAGAAAATAACTTAATAAAAATTTGTTAAAAGATAAATCAAATACCGTCAGATATATAAAACCCATTTGGTCAGATAAAAAACATCTTGTGATTTGAACTGAACCTCAACTTCCTTAAATACACGATAATTGAGGTGAAGGGGAAACTCTATAAATCTGACTGTCCAGTGTGCATTTTATTCTTACCCAACATTTTACAGCCCATTCTTTTGCTATGTAAGAAATAGAATATCAACCGAGTTCGCAATATACCGCGAGACATGGGCTCTATGTTCGGACAACGAGGATTTTTTTCTTCAAAATTTAATATGTACCTTTGTCGATTTGTTTAAGATCATAAATACCCCAAACCTCAGCGGCATATAATAAAATTGGTGTAATTTACAAATAAATGTGACTGAAGTGTGTTGCTTTGCTTACTTAGTGTATATAACTTTGAGTGAATATGGCTATGTACCTTTTTATACTTACCGAACAATAAAACCTATGCCATGTTCTGTTCTGCTAATTTATTTAGTGTCTGCAGGCGACCAAAATCTTATTACAAATGTAAATGTTTACACACTAGAAAAAAAAATGTTTTGGAAAAAACGTGACTATCATTACCACCATTAGAAATGTATTTCAGGAAATAGCGCTGTTTGAGGATGCATCTAACGGAACTGGCTCCGTGTTTTTAGTGGAGTGTGGCCCCGTAAACTGTTCATCGGTACGTATGAATTTTGATCAACTTGGCAGATTCAAAAGTTGTGTCGGGGGAGTTGGAATGTAGACCATCACTTCTACCCAGTAAAAAAGGACATAACTTACAAAAAATGCAGACATAATTCCAGAAACCACCTTGGTGTAAATGAAAGGTGCTTTGCGTTTTGTGTTCCATTTATTGTCTATTTAAAAACAATAATCGAATAAAAGAAAGTTACAGATAATTTAGATCATAGATAAACAACTAGGATACATAAAGAAAGTAGGGAGCCTATCGACTCTGGGTGTACAAAATGTCGTCACTACAGCTTTATTTACAGCTGTAGTTACGATAATTTGCACGCCCAACGATGAGCATTTTCAAAGATATCGGATCCACATGGTTTTATTCAGACAAAGTGTTTCTGAAATACATTTATAACATGACCTACGACTTGGGAGTGAAATACATGTGTTGATAGTTTTTGATAATACGTGGGTGACATTACTCTAGCGTAATAATTATGTAAATGAACTAAATCCTATGGAAACGCGTTTTCGTTACCGTAAAAAAATGACGTCACGTAATTCATCAAATGACGTCATTTGAAAACGATTTAGTGAAGGCATATTTACGTCATATCATAAATATATATCAAATTTGAGCTCATTAAAATCGTCTTCTAAAACAAATAAAGCTCGATAGAGCCTCATTTTATATCTATGTTGATTGATTGATTGAGTGGTGTTTAACGCCGCTTTTAACAGTCTTTCAGTTATATCGCGGCGGCTGGAGCGCCTAACAATGGATTCCTGGTACTTCTTAAACCAGTACTACCACTACATTCTTTCCTAGCCTCCAGCTGCTACCCCACCTAGGCTTACGATTATCCACCCATTGGTGAGAGACAAATGTCGAAAAGATTATATCTATGTAGATGACTCGTTTAATAAGATCGGTATTGCATGACCACTCATTAAATTTTCTTTATGTTAAGTAGGGTAAAATGGTCTTTCAACACTCAGAAAATCGGCCAAGAGGGGAAACTCTCGACCCTGGTCAATCTGCGCTAGTATACACGTAGCGCATACTAACTAGGTTCAATAGTTTTCGCAGTTTTCGAAAGGACCTTTTTTGGCCGACAGGTCCTATATGCTAACCTACTTTATAATACTCGTATGGAGAAGGATCTATAACTTACCGCTCGCGGCTGTCAATCAAGGAATATTTCAACCGATAAATTATTCATTCAGCCCTGACCTGATATTTCAACTTCGGCATTGGCCGTTATTTTGGTTAACCTTTTTTATTGATTCATTCAAGCTGTAATTACGACGTTTAGGTCTCCAACTAACCATTTGAATTTTTGGTTAAATCTACCGGCCATAAACTTTGCAAAATAACGCCGTTTAGAATAGAAGTTCTGTCGGAGTTAATTGGCGGGGCCTAGTGACACAGCGGAGGGGGGGGGGCAACGATTGGTCGATTCGTTGCTTGAATTTGCAATGAAATTAATCAATAGATTTCTGCGTGTTAAGAGTCCATTCATACAAAAAAAAAAAAAAAAAAAAATAAGTATATTCCTGCCGGCTATCTACATAAACCAGACCGAAATGGACCTTGTGTTCAAATTCAATGGATGGTTGAAAAAATGAAAGTGCAAGTGCAAGAACAACAACAGAAAAAAACCCCAGAGATGAAAGTCTATACATGTATTTTACCCATTCTTCCTTTTCTCACAAAGATTTCATTCCTCAACATTATTTGCATTATGGTTCAAATATATTATGAATTGTCGTCTGTAACCGCTATCAATTTGGACCATTTTAAATTATAGTCAACTGGTGATGATTAAAATATACCGGTAATTCTAAATTTTTGACAACTGGAAATGATTGGAGTATAAAACGGTGATTACAGATGGGAGCTATCCTTGGGAAGACTGCCATATATGAACTTGAATCAGCTAATGCAGCACCCTATAGTTCTAAGGCCAGGGAACCCAAAGAAGGGCCGCGTAAGATGGAAGACGTCCGTACCATGGGTAGATAGCAATCATGTATTGTGTACATTAATACTATACTTAACTCTTGTCATGCTGTATAAATCCCCTTTCTGAATTCCTGTAAAATCAAAGGGCTGAAAGCACTGAAGAACTTTTCGTTCAATCTCAATATTTCTTTTAGATATCAATTTCATAAATAACTCTGGTAGGAAATATACAAGCAGGAGGTGTAGACTAAGATCAGACTGCACTTATGTGCAGGCTGATCTTAATCTACACCTCCTGCTAAAACCGGAATATTCCGGGTTCAGCATGACAAGGGTTAAAGAACATATTACGGTATATTACGGTGGACAGTATGTACTTGCATATTGGATAAAACATTAAATCGGGCAGCCATGCAAAGATACACAAAATATAGCTGAAAACGAGGAGAATTAGCCATCATGAAAAATTTCTCCCATTTGGAGACGATACAGAGCTGCAGATAGAGGCCGTTATGCGTATTTTAGATTTAGAGAATTATCCTATGTTGTTGATACTCGACGAGACGATTCAAATGAGTACCCACATTATAGGGTTCCGTTGAAAAATAAAGATTTTAGAACGCTGTTACCCTCTCCTGTCTAGACTTCTGATCACGTATACTCTGTTTTTCAATGTGATCTCTTACTTTTACATGCATGCAATATTTCTCTAAAGTTGGAATTCTCAACTTGAACACAATCGATGGATCGCCGCAGTGAAAGACAACAACAACATTAACAACAACAACAAATTAGTAGACCAATCAAACTACTCAACTTAGACTTCAAATGCAATATTGATCTCCGGCATTCAGTTAAGATATTTTCGTTTGCGGACGACATAACCGTCGTAACTATAGCCTATCCAAGCTGTAGTTACGTCGTTTAGGTCGCCTTCCAAGAATTAAACTTGTGTTATTTGTTCATGAAACTTTCTTTTTACCAAATATTGTCGCTTGATATCTCAAGTAAATACCACGTCCCATAGACTAATACAGCTGTCGACTTTAAGTTAAGCCAGCTTTCTTAAAGTCAACGGCGGTACCAGTCTATATCAAAACGGGGGTCAGAGTGCGTGGCTAGCAGACCGTCAATTTCCGACAAAATCAGTAAATCGACGTAATCCCATGTGTACGAATAAGTCGACACAACGAGCAATTAACCCATTCCAACACAGCAAAATTTTAGACCGGTCCAAAAGAAAGAAGCTGCAGACGACAATTTCAAACTGATGGAATTCTGAATTTTTTCGTCATTTTGGATAGAAAACATTGTGGATAATGTAGAAATTGCTTGATAGAAGCAATTTCTTCATTTTCCACAATGTTTTCCAAAGCTTTTTTCTCATGGGGCGTAAAAAGGAGGGATTGAGTTGGAATGGGTTAATCTATATTTCTCAGGTGTCGCAAGTGATGGCAGCGTGCTGAACATCCCTTTCATTACTCGAAAGAAACGGGATTTATTACTCACTCAAAAGATGAAAGACGGTATTAGGTCCAGAAAACGTCGACAGATAGGTAACGACAACGTGGTTGAATTGGCAATCATAGCCGATTATTCGGAATATTTGTAGTGAGTATTCAATACATTCTAACTACGCGTGTTTGTTTGTATAGATGTACAAGTCATTGTTAGTGATTATAGGTCAATTTTGTCTATAAAGTTATCTATACCTGTATAGACTT